>CM030793.1:34766270-35995332 GCA_018127125.1 Rhododendron griersonianum | reverse complement strand
ACAACTTCTAGACTTTTCTAGTTTTAACCCATGTGCCTAAATTACAAATATCTTCTTTCATTATTACATTCCACACTATTCTAAATATTTTTTATATTAGATATTTTAGTACAAAAGTCTACATATTTCTAGAAATTAAAAGATTACAAATTACTTTTTTTTTTAAACACTCTTCCTTAATTTGTAATCTTCATGACTTCATGAAACTGAAAGAATTTATCTGCTGCCACTGCTTTGGTCATTATGTCGGCTAGCTGCTCTTTCGTATTGACAAATTCAAGCTGAATTTCTCCATTCTGCACTAAGTCTTTGATAAAGTGATGTCGGAGCTCAATGTGCTTTGTCCTGCCATGAAAGACAGGATTTTTGCTCATTGCTATGGCTGACATATTATCACAGTAGATGACTGTAGAGCCTTCTTCTTTATGCTCCATATCAGAAAGTATTCTTCTGAGCCATACAACTTCACAGCATCTGTTGCTGCAATATATTCTGCTTCTGCTGAGGACAAGGCAATTGTCCTTTGCTTTTTGGAACTCCGAGATATAATTTTAGTTCCCAAGCAAAATACTTGGCCAGATGTGCTCTTTCGATCATCGATTGATCCAACCCAATCACTATCGGTGTAGCCAATAAGCTTGCAGTCATTTTCTTTTGTGTACCTGATGCCGAATTTCTTTGTCCCTTGGATAACGGAGGATCTGCTTGGCTGCTGCATAGTGTAGCTTGCTTGGCTCGTGCATAAATCTCGAGATAAGATTTACAGAATACACAATAACTGGCCTTGTATGAGTGAGATAGTTTAGCGATCACCAATCTTCGGTAGGTCGTTGCATTGATTTTCTCTGCTCCGTCATTCAACTGCAACTTCTCATTTAAAGAGAGTGGAGTAGAGATTGGTTTGCAGTTGCTCATGTGAAATTTTTTCAGCAAATCGTCAAGATATTTTTCTTGTGAGATAAAAATCTCGCCTTTGGATTGCCTTACTTGAATGCCGAGAAAATATCTCATAAGGCCTAGATCTGTCATCTCATACACCTTCATCATAGCCTTTTTAAATTCTTCGAGCTTTGCTGTATTGGTGCCTGTGTAGATTAAATCATCAACATAAAGGCAAACAATGAGAAAATCTTGCGTACCTTCTTTTTTGACATATAGGGATGGTTCACTTTGGCTTCTTCCAAATCCGCTTTGACAGAAGTACTTGTCAATATTGCTATTCCAAGCTCGCGGTGCTTGCTTCAAGCCGTAGGGGGCATTCCGAAGTCGATACACTTTGTCTTCTTTTCCTTTGACTTAGTGCAGAATGGAGAAATTCAGCTTGAATTTGTCAATACGAAAGAGCAGCTAGCCGACATAATGACCCAAGCAGTGGCAGCAGATAAATTCTTTCAGTTTCATGAAGTCATGAAGATTACAAATTAAGGAGGAGTGTTAAAAAAAAAAAGTAATTTGTAATCTTTTAATTTCTAGAAACATGTAGACTTTTGTACTAAAATATCTAATATAAAAAATATTTAGAATAGTGTGGAATGTAATAATGAAAGAACATATTTGTAATTTAGGCATATAGGTTAAAACTAGAAAAGTCTAGAAGTTGTGAGAGTTTTGTGTAATTAGGAAGACTATTCTAGAAAACCAAAGTCGGTGGACCTAGCTCTATAAATAGAGCTTCATTGTACCTTTCCTGGTGTACAATTTGAAAGCAATACAAAAAGTGTCCCTTATTACAACACTCATCCAAGGTTCTAAATGGCGCTTGGCGCTAGTAGGGCAAAGACCCACCTCCAAGCGCTAAGCCGCCTCAAGCAATTCGGCGTTTTTTTTTATTTTAAACAAACCATTATCCAATCAAATTATATTCCATGTATCCATAATGCAAGTTCAAACTTCAAAGTACAAACCCAAATGAAATTAAGTAGTAATATATATAGAGATGATTTTGAACTGACATTTTGGCGATTTACGAAATTCAGGCACAATTTGTGGGGACTGCGAAATACCCAACACCAGAACGATCACTGTGTGTGTGTGAGCAGATCACTGAGAGAGAGAGCTGAGAGAGAGAGAGACTGAAGAGAGAGCCGAGAGAGAGAGCGAGAGAGAGAGAGAGAGACATATCGGCGGGAGAGAGAGAGACGATGGCATCAACTGGAGTTCTTCACTTTCATTTCGTCTCCCGCCTCTAAAGCTCTGATTGACTGGAATGTGGAGTGTTGAATGGGGGATGTAAATGTAATTGTAATTGTAATATATATAGATATGATTTTGTAAAATTACATAATAAGCCCTTTTGTTTTTATACTTTTGATCCTAGCCCTTTTAGGTTAATAGTATACATTTTAGGCCTCCAAAGACGCCGCCGAGCCCGCCAAGGTCCGTCAAGGGCCGCCAAGCCCACCTAGGCGGCCGCCAAACACCGCCAAACCTCCCTGGGTGCCAAATCAAACGCCAAGGGGTATTGGCGTGGCGGCGGTGTACCTCCAAGCGCCTAGGCGGTGCCTAGGCGGCCTCGGCGACCGCCATTTAGAACACTGCACTCATCCCTCATCTTCTAAACATCTACCACCTCATACATATAACCTTTTTCCTTTATTTAATCCAGCACCCCAACAATTTACCTCCTTTTTTGACATATAGGGATGGTTCACTTTGGCTTCTTTCAAATCCGCTTTGAGAGAAGTACTTGTCAATATTGCTCTTCCAAGCTAGCGGTGCTTGCTTCAAGCCGTAGAGGGCCTTCCGAAGTCAATACACCTTGCCTAGTTTTCCTTTGATTGTATAGCCTTGTGGTTGCTCCACATAAACCTCTTCTTCTAGTTCACCATTGAGAGAGACAGATTTGACATCGAGCTGGTATACGGATAGCTTGTTTTGTGCAGCTAAGGCCGAAACTGCCCGTATTGTCTCCATCCTTGTGACTGGAGCAAACGTCTCATTAAAGTCTATTCCAGGCTGTTGGGAATAGCCTTTTGCCACTAAGCGGGCCTTGTGTTTTTGGATGGATCCATCTTCTTTGTACTTGGACTTGTAAACCCATTTAAGACCAATTACATCTTTTTCCTTGGGCAAGTCAACGAGCTCCCACGTGTGGTTCTTCTCAATAATTGCAATTTCTTCATTCATTGCTTTTAGCCAAATTTCTTCTTTTGCAGCTTCCTCAAAATTATGTGTTCACAAGTGAAGAAGGCAAAATCACACGAGTCATAGATATCCCGTAAGGAACGTACCTCAATTCCAAAGGCGCTTTAGCTCTCCAAGCGAACTTTGGAAATGGGAGTCTATGCATTTTTCCATATATACACCCCTCACAAACTTTATCAATTTTATCAATATTTGGTAGCCCTTTCACCATATTTTTCTCCTTTAGCAATCTCTTGCCCTTGTAATTTAAGTGCCCATATCTTAGATGCCACAAATATGGGTCATCAATTTTTTCTCCTTTAAGGGCAAAATTTTCATTAAGTGGCATTATTAACGGAAAAACTTTATTTGGAGTCATTTTTGACTTTTGCCACTTTAAAATTTTTCTTCTTGTCAATGATGGTGCACTCATCATTATCAAAGTTAAGTGCATAGCCTCTTTGCAGTAATTGCCCCACGCTTTATAAGTTTTGAGTAAGCCTAGGAACATAAAGGACATCTGAAATTAATTTTTTGTTACCTCCTTTTGTGTAGACAGCGATAACTTCTTTTCCTTTCACATTTTGTAGCTTCCCGTCTCCCAGCTTCACTTGTGAATAGATTTTATCATCAAGCTGCATGAACTTTTCACGATCGCCTGTCATATGATTACTGCATCCGCTATCCAGATACCAAATGTTATCTGACTCTTGTTGAGCAAATCTTGGAAGAGAATAGGTGTTCAGCTTCATTTTCTTCTGAAAAATTAGCTTTGTTTTTTTCTTGATTGAACCAACAATCTCGATCAGAATGATTAGAAACCTTGCATCTCTTGCATTTAAATCTGTAATCTTTGGATGCATGATTAGATTTTTTGCAAATAATGCAAGAAGAGTTAGAGTTACTGTCATTAGGATTCCTCTGATTATCGTATCCTTTTCCTTTGTTCTGGGCTTGAAATGCATTTTGGCCTCCACGTCTTTTTCCGTTCATGCCTCCTCCTTGAGATGTTCTTGGATCTTTCCTCCAAAATTGATTTTGCTTTGAAATGTTTGCTCCGAAAATTGATTTGTGAACCTGCTCATTCTTTGCTCATGGGCCTCGAGAGAAGTCATTAGTTCATGTCGAGTAAGTTTAGACAAATCCTTGGATTCTTCGATAGCGGCTACAACATGATCAAACTTTGGAGGCAAACTCCTAAGAACCTTTTCGACGATTCTTTTATCCGGAAGGGTATCTCCATTACTTCGAATTTGATTGATAATTCCAGCAACTCGGGAAAAGTACGTTTGAACGGATTCATTTTCCTTCATTGCTAGATTATCAAAGTCTCTCCATAATGTTTGAAGTTTAATGGAGATAACCTTATCATAACCTTGATATTCAATTTTTAATGTCTCCCATGCTTCTTTTGAAGTTTTTGCACCCATAATTCTTGGAAAGATAGATTTGCTTACCCCACGTTGAATGTTGAGGAGAGCCAAAGCATCTCTCTTCTTGTTCTCCTTAAACTTCTTCTTCCTTGCTTCCATCCAAGTTGCTTCTTCTTTGGCATTTGCCGGTGCCTCGTATCCGCTTTCAACAAGATCCCACAATTCTTGTGAGACAAATAAAGTTTGCATTTGGATGCTCCAATAGTCATAGTTCTCTCCCTCAAATATAGGGATGAGATTTTTTGCATAGTTGAAAGTGGAAGAGTTGGTCTCCATGGTGGATGAGGGAAGGACAAGGATGGATCAGTTATGTTTGCTTTGATACCAAAATTGTTGGGGTGCTGGATTAAATAAAGGAAAAAGGTTATATGTATGAGGTGGTAGATGTTTAGAAGATGAGGGATGAGTGTTGTAATAAGGGAGACTTTTTGTATTGCTTTCAAATTGTACACTAGGAAAGGTACAATGAAGCTCTATTTATAGAGCTAGTTCCACCGACTTTGGTTTTCTAGAATAGTCTTCCTAATTACACAAAACTCTCACAACTTTTAGACTTTTCTAGTTTTAACCCTTGTGCCAAAATTACAAATATCTTCTTTCATTATTACATTCCAAACTATTCTAAATATTTTTTATATTAGATATTTTAGTACAAAAGTCTACATGTTTCTAGAAATTAAAAGATTACAAATTACTTTTTTTTTTTTTTTAACAGTTGAGACACCACATGGCCATGTCCCAAAATCACAAATAATTTATTTTACTCACAAGCAAGCCTTCATTCACTAAACTTTCGCCGCCAAACCACTACGTGTTTATGGAATTATAATTACAGAGTGCTATCTTAGCACAAAATGAAAATCAAATGAGACTCTTTATCACCTTCTCCTTTATTTCTTTATTTTCAATAAGACCTTTCTCTTTTTTGTTGAAGATAGTTCGTGAAGACCTAAAAATTTAATTATTTTACTTGGGGAACTTATAAATTTATGTGCAACATAAAATTATTTTAAAATTTTTTCTTCGTAGCTTTTTTAAGATTACCCAATAGTTAAACACTTTTTAAATAGGAATATGTCTTGAAGAAATTGTGCGAAAGAAAATCAAGACACGTCAAGTTTGCAAAAAAGAGAGAGATAACTTTCTATTTTGCACAACAAAGTCGCTTGCATCGATTGTGCCCCCTTTGGTGCGAATTTTTGGCTAGGTCACTGTTCGAAAGATTGGTGAAATCAGAAAAAGGTCTTAATAACTAGGAACCTATATAGCACGGATACGAACACAAAAATTTCAAATAAATTGAGCTGCACGAATCAACAAATGCTTAAGTCAAAGAGGCCGAGAGGCCCGAGACTCCTATGATTAGATGTCTGTTGAGATTGGGGGTAGTTTGATTCTGTGAACCGATGGAATGAAATAATGTTTTTATTATAAACCAGTGTACATATCGTTGTATGTGTAAGCATGAAACATTAATATATATAAGCAACTATTATATAGACCTCATATTACATTTTTAATCCAAAATATTTGAAGTCATACATATTTAACACCTAAAAAGTTAAAGAAATTGCATATTTAACCCCTGCTGTATTACTATAAGTGTCCCTCACGTGTCCCTGGCGTATCCCCCTATAAATTTAATTACATTTAATGGACATGCCACTTGGGGTATCCCATACATAGTTCGCCATTTACCCCGTGTGCATAGATTTAAAACTAGTCGGGTACGTAGCGTATGGGCCTTTACGTAGCGGTTTTTCGGACCTTCGATACTGCTACACCTCGCTACACCGGTGCTACCCAAAATTCATATCTGTATCGGCCGGTTCCCGCTACATGTCGCTTTATATTCGATTTTTTATTTTTTTTGCCCGCTACATGACTGCTATTGGTGCTTTGGCTCTGAAAACAATATTTAAAACTATGCCTGTGTGTTTCCGTATCAGATACGAAGACACGCCGGCCTCCAAGAGTATCGCAGCTTCATGGACTAGGACAAACTTCTTGAGGGTAAGTGGCCATGTTTACGTAGTCTATGTATTTGAGCGAGACGTCAAGAATGTTAGATTCTTGTATGACCCTTGTGTGGGACATACCTAATTTGCCTTAAGTATATAAAGCTATTGGGAAATTAAAAAAAAATGCCAAGAAGAAGATGGGCATTTAGAAGGGTTCACCATTATTAGAGTTGTTGACCTACTGCAAATTGGGTTGAGGAAATAAAAAGTTAGTAATAGAACAGGCTATGTAGCACAGATACTGTAGTGGGGTTTTCCCCGAGCTAAGGAAAATGCATTGGAACACGTGCGGGATAGGATACCGCTTAGGGCTGCACCACAGACGATAAGAGCCGTCCACGTGGTGAGCACGGGAGTACCATGTAGGGAGCACCTAAAGCGGAGTACGTGGCGTACGTTGCATAGGGCCGAGCAGGGCAGCTGCACAGGAGCGATAGGAGGCATGAAGTGCCGCGCAGAGGGTAAGCACGAAGGTGTTACCCAAAGCCAAGCCAACCAACGGGTGAAGGGGTTGGGCTGATCTGGAGTATTCTAGAATGTGCTCCTTATGAGATAAGAAGCGCATACCACGAACGAGGGAACAATTTATTCTGTTTTGATTAATGAGGAAAGAACCCTAATGTGGAACGAACTCCACATAGAGAGGAATCCCAACGAGAATGGGATCGCGGCTTATTGGGAAAGGGGGATCCCCAGGAAGCTAAGTTTTCTATATGAGATAGGAAACTTAGGGCAACGAGGATGCTTGAAGGGCAAGTTACGAGGAATCTATAAATACAAGGTAAACCTAATGAGAAAAGGTACGCTGCTACTAGCTAAAAAATATACTTACGTGTGTTAAAGGTTATCGGTTAGTTCGTGCTCTAACTTAGGTATCGGAGGGTCTTTGCTGACGAGAGGCAAAAGTGCGCTCACCCGTGTTTTTGGATGTAGGTCTTAGGGCTCCGGCGAGGCTGTCACGTGCGTTACGATCTGGAAGAGAGTAATCATTCCTTAGGCAGTTTTTACCTGTTACAGATACGAACATGGACACGACACATGGCATTCCAGATTTCTAAAAAAATGGGGACACATGCACGAGAGGAGACACGACAAAAGTAAATATCTAAACAATATTTAGTTTATACTGGTGGAAAAAGAGTCGTAAGTTGAAGCATGAAAAAAGAGTTATATATACATACATACATACATACATATACAAGCATCATATATACATCATATTATACTGTTAACCCCAAATATTTGAAGTACTACACATTTACCCCCCCTAAAATATTATAAGAAAGCATATTTAACTCGTACTGTGTCCTTATACGTGTCCCTCTCCTATCCCCGCCGTGTCCTCCCCATGTCCCTGTTGTCTCTCCTAAAAAATTAATTAAATTTAATACGTTTTTTGTGATCATATCCCTAGACACACTGGCCTTTAGGAGTGTCGGTACTTCAGAGTGAAAAGGCCTCAAAACCATTTGCATGGGCTGGGCTTGTGTTTGTGCGATTTTGCTAGTGTTTCATAAAATTCTATTTCCAAAAATTTGAAAACCAAAGCACTAATTATTAAGGGTGAAAAGATACGGCCAAAATACTTAGAAGTACAAACCCTTTATCAAAAGAAAGACAAATAAAAACACTCAATGGTCTAAGTACGTGATTCTCAAAGCCATAACATATACGCTTTTCACGAACTCCTAGTTATAAGTGTGCCATCATTTAGAAATCGTTCCTCGTCAACTGAAGATCGCTAAACATTACTGAAAGCATGCCATTTGAAAGAAACTACCTCCAATAAAAACTATTATGTTACCCATGAAGTGGTATATGGCACCTTCTAAATTTGATTTAGCATTAATAGTAAACGAAAGATACTAAGAAACATTATTTTATGTTGGTTTCTCTCTCTCCCTTCTCTCTAGAAACACCCCCCTCTCTCTCTAGAAGCTTCAAAACCTAGGGTTTTGCGCCGCGCCTCCTCCTCTCTCTCTATTTCCTTCCCCACCCCCGCCCCCTTCCTTTTTTCTGATCTTCTTTGCTTCTTTATTTCAAAATTGATTGGTGATTGTAGCAGAGCGGTTGGAGGTGGCAGTGTAGGTGGCTCAATGCCGGAGTCATGGATGTCGACGTCCGGTTACTTTTCAGATCATTTGTGGGTGCCGATTTGGCAGTTACTTGGCGATCTTTGCTGGGTTTCTGGTCCGGTTCTCTCTTTCTTCTACCTCTCCCCTCCTTTATTTTGACCCCAGATCTGTGTTGGTTGCTGCTTCGCTGTTGGCGCTTCCTTCCCCTGACCACGGCCGTGAGTCCTCCTCCTTGATCTCCAGTCGGTTTGCCCACCTGTGGCTCCGACTTTTGCCTAATGGCAAGGGGTTCGAGGGGTGGGGCGGCACGGGTGACGTGGCTCTTGCTAGGTCTGCCGTTGAGCGCCTTGGTTTTTGCCTAATGGCTTTGGTGAGCTTTTGTGGCAATGGCTGGGTTGTTTTGATTGTTGGTTGTTTTCTCCAATTTGGGTAGGCTAGTGGTGTCATGGTGGTGAACGGAGGCGGTAGGGGAGGAATCTAACTAGGGTTTGTTTTGGGTTTCTTGGGCTGGGCCTAGCCCACTTTGGTGGGTTAGGTTATCTTTTTGTGCTTTATTGTAAAATCTGGGCTTTTTAGGCCATCAGATGTATTTGGGCTTTATTTGTTTTATTTGGGCGTTTAGGCCATCAGGCGTTGCCTTTGGATGTATCTTTCAGCCTTTGGTTGGAATTCTCCTTCCTCCTTTCCCTTAATAAAATTGTTACTTTTGCAGATAAAAAAAAAATACTAAGAAACATTAAGATTTCGTAGTAATTCTTCCTTGTCTTTGCCACGAGAACTAGATGAATCCTATTCTCCGACACATGCATGTACCCGCTGCTCTACCTGAGTCCATGTAACACCACATGTCATGCATGTTCTATAATACTTAGCTTTGATGGAACAAGTCAAATTGAGTTGAACAACTATGACTTGTGCCATTAACTTTGAAAGGACTAGGAGCCACTATCTGACATTGAGTTCAGGTATGTTAGGTCATTCTAAACCTATTCCCAGGGATAAATAGATTCTTACACTTTGTCACGTAACATTTAGTTTCTTAAAGTAGTTATGTTTTGGAAAACACATGCTGAGCCAATGCCTAATTTTGGGAAAAGACTTCTATTTTGAGTTCTACTAATATGAGTTCAGGAATGTTCTAGGCACCTTGCGTTGACCTCTGGGCAGGCCCCGCCCTGAGATTTTCGAGGCCCTAGGTGGGGTTTGGAAATTGGGTCTTTTATGTTTTTCTATATAAATTAGTTAAATAAAAATGAGAAGCAAAATTATCTTGTGGCTCAGTGGCACACTGCTTGGGACATCTTTTCTGTACCCTTAGATCACGCGTGTTCAAGTCTTAAGGCCATGATGTTTGAATTTTTTGGTACAACTTCAACAATTGTTCACGAAAAAATTGGAAGGAGCAGGGATCGAACTTGCGACATCATGGTAAAAGAGCATGGAACTTACCGCCATACTGCACTCGCCCATTTGGAAAATATTTGACATACATAATATCGAATATATTTTGACATTTTGAGGCCCTATAATTGGGCCGAAAATTGAAAGCCCAAGGCGGTTGCCTGGTGGGCCTATGCCTAGGGCGCCTGCCTCTGGGAACGGATTGCCTAACAATACTCCCTTAGTTTATTGTATCACCTTGGGTTGAAAGCATCTCAAATTTTTGGTATGAAAACTTTTTTCAAGTCTATGCTAAATCGGATCTAGCTATACTATGCAAATCAGATCATGGCAACCATGAACTCCGATGGAACATTAAAATTGGAGTGATTCTTCAGAGATGGATGTATTTTGGAAATGCTTAGAAAATCGGTGTTCTATGATTTAAAATTTTACATTTCACCTTGAGGAATAACATTTATACAGAAGCTTTGGCGCTTTCACAGTGGGCCGGTTTCTATATTATATGCCTATATCTGCTGTATTCTGTAGTATATGGTTAAAACTCTTGCTTGTTTTTCCCTGAGAGAGAAAACTTATGAAACCATAAGGAATCAAAGTCCTAAATTTGAGTACTTCCTGATATTCCTCATTGAATGCACATGCATAAATATAAGCAATCATGGTAAACTCTTCTGATTGCTTCATCTTCATGCCCAAAACCTAGAGATGTGTTTTGAACCTGAAACTTGGTGAACATGTTTTCTTCTCAGAATTCATTTTAATAATTCAGATGATGAATGCAGTTCATAATTTTATTGAGTTGAAATTGCCGAGTTAAGCTGCCTTTTTTGTTTTCTCTGTGTTCTCAGGAGAAACCTCATAAGCTGAAACTGCAATCTCGGGTTGTTCTCTGCTCAAAACCGAATAGCTCATTTTGTATTGAGGGGTTAGCCAAGGGCATTCCGGATGCTGTGTCTACTCGCGAGAAGAAACCAACAGTAAAATGTTTAGCTACACAGAAGAAAAAACTTGGAAAACCTTCCAAGTTGGTCAAGCATAAAAAATCAGGTTTTCATGTTCGCGGAATTCTCAAGAATCACAAAAAGGGGTTTGTAGGGGAGCATTCCACGTTATGCAACTCACAGATTTCTGGTCAGTTTAGTCAGTATAGTACTCCCCAATCTGACAGGCATGTCAGGTTCTCAGACATGAATGACATACGGGGACCAAAAAGCAAGCCTCCTCCTTCACAGTGTCCTAAATGGCTAAGTGTTAGCAGCTCAAATTCAAATGCATTTTCTGCTGCTTCCACCAAGGACCATGAAACGGAAAGGGGTAAAAATTTGACGATTGCTGAGGTGAATGAAAGTGTGGAGGAAGATGTTTCAATCAGCACAAATAATGAGACAGAGGTTCAAGTTAAACCTTCAAGTACAAGGAAGTTGTTTGATAAACAGAATTTTCTGAAGCCACCTATGGGTCATGAGGAGCATTTCTCCAAGGGTTCAGTAACTGTAAATCAAGTTGCACCGAATAATGAAAATTTTGGAACATTTAATCAAGGTTACAGAGATTCATCACATGACCCCTCATATGACTGCTCCCCGAGATTCCCTTCTTTACTAAAACAAAGGTATGATCCCGTTGTTCATACCGAAGTGCGTGCAGATATTGTAAGAGCTTCTAACTGCATGAGTGACGGGTTGATTGAATCACACTCTACGGATCTTATTCATACTGCTGCTGCTGCTGCTGCTGCGTGTTCCTTGGAGTATGTAAAATCATCTTCTCATCCGTCACCATCTTCCTTTGCCATGAATGGAAACGAAAATGGAAAGCTGTCGTTTCCACCACAGACCACAAATGTTACTTATCCTAACCATGCTATGCAATACCAATCATTCTGTCATTTCACTCCCAAGGAATTGATGCGCAGTATATCTTCCTTTCCAGACTGGAAGCAAAGAGCAGCTATGGGTGAAGGAAAATGTGTGGATCAAGGTTTCTTTGGTTTACCACTGAACTCACAAGGGGAACTAATCCCGTTAAATTCAAGTGGTGCAGTAACGGGCTCTTCCTATTTAGCCCTTCCAAATTTTACAGTGCGGAATAATGGCGGTGCACTAACAAAGGACCAGATAAACGTGTTTCCCATTTGTAGCAGTATGAAAGGGAATCTCAACTTACCCGTAACATCTAGGACAGGTCAAAGTAGTATCCAAGGTACTGGTGTGCACTGTTTTGACCCTGCACGAGAATCAAACCAATCTGTCTATGACCTCGCATCAGATTTGGAGTTAGTGAAAAACAATAACATTCATTATGGGCATAAACAGTATAACCAGGTTCAGACCCAAATTGGAGATGGAAAGGGCTTTCAACAGGGGAACCCCAACGATGTGGCAATTCATGTGTCTCAACCGACAATGCGGCTGATGGGTAAAGAGTTTACAGTCGGTAGAAGTAGCCAAGACTTGCAAGCATTTGAGGATGGAAAGATTTGGACTGACAAGCAGATCATAGCAGAGCATCGTCCTTCCAACACTGCTATTGGCTGCTCCTCATTAGAGAGATCGCTTCCAGGTTCCGGAAAGTTGAAAGAAAATGTTCCGTACTTGTCTGAATTTCATATCTATCAGGCATCACAAAATGGCCCACTGATGAAACCCCCAGCTTCTATGTTTTCTCATCCTTACCACACCTATGGAAGTCGCGTTTCTACATTGCATCCTTATATACCTTCATCGGCTTCCCGTCCATTATATAGCCCGGCTCCTCTTTTCCGAGATAGCTTTACTATTGGGTACGAATCATCGAAAGCCAACTCGCAAATTCAAATGTTTGCTTCCACTCCTCAAGGGTTCATGAGTCATATGACTTCAAAGTCTGCTGACCTGCAAAATAGGCAGCAACTACCCCATGCAACGAAGTCGGCCATGGAGTTACCTTTCTTGCATCCAGATAGTGGAGAGCATGTCCAACCTTCTTGGTTGAGGAACCCTCCTACTAGCTTGCCCCCATGGTTGATAAATGCAACACAACAGAAGGAAACACCCATTGGTTCTTTTCACTCTTATCTTGATGTGGGAGGCGGAAATCATGCCTCCACCATGTATGGATCTAACTTTCAGCCTTATCCACATAATCCTGCGTTTTCTGACTCTGCAGCGAAGAATTCACTTGGCCCGCCGCTCATGCCACTCTGTCGTGAATTTATACCAATTGCTTCCGTTGGTAAGAATCATGGAGAGAGAATGAAGTTCAAAGAGAGAGTGAGCCCTAAAGTGAGTGGTCACAGAAAGTACATTAGGAAGAGACCTGCGGCTAGATCATCATCCGATTCTCCAAAGCCGACTAAGATACCTAACTTGATGGTGGAAGAAGGATCCGGTGCTGAAAAACCACTAAATGGTAGCATGGCTGCAGTTGAACAAGTCTCTATCAGAGATAAACCAAGCAGTACCGAATGTGGGGAGACTGAGATTCGGACAACAGATGAGATTGAAAAATCAGGTCCAATTAGACTAAGCGCTGGAGCAAAGCACATACTTAAACCCAGTTCAGATGTGAATCAAGATAACTCCAGGGCAACATTTTCATCCATTCCTTTTGCTGCTGCGACTAGTTCTGGCAGGGCTTTGGAACCTGAGATGAAATCAGCACAGATTTACAGGTTTTAGAAGTAAGTCTGTTCATACCCATGGCATTTTTGCTTCCCATCAAATTTACTCATGCTTCCTTGATGTTACATTTTCTAAGGCACCAGGAATGCTTCTTTGGTTTTCCAGGATCATTGTGTACTACTCTTGGGCTGTGCAGTTCAAGGGCAACGCAGAGCTTTTCATGTCCAGAGTTTGCATCTGTAACACGTGTAAATTGGCGAAGTCATGTTAAATTATGTTTTTTGTTGTTGTTGTTGTTGTGTGTTCATTTGTTGGGTTTGTCGCAATGGCTATGTAATATGAGGCACTATAAGTTGTTTTCTGCATGAAATTCCTTCTTAGTGGTAGACTCAACTTGTTTTGAACTTCAAACTCTTCTGCAATGACCTTGTAATTGGTGAAACTTCTAAACTCCTTTAAAAATGTGCTAAAACAATCTTTCTTTCTTTCTGCAGTCTGATTAATCTTAATCTAATGATATGAGTTCCCATGGGGAAATTTGTTAGGGCTTTTGATTTTAAGAGATGCGGACGAAAAGCAACTCCATTGCTTTTTCTGAGACTTGTATTTCTAAGTTTTCTCGGTTTATAACAGTTCCTCTTCGGTCTTCCCCTACCTGTGCGTTTTTCATGTCTTAAGTGAACAAAGCATCAGCAAAGGGAAACTACTGCTTGTAATTCTATAATGTCAACAGTTTTTACTTGAGGACAATGTGTCCAAATCAGCCTGAAGCATTCATTTCTGAGGGTTACAATTTTGTAGCTCTTAATTAGTACATGTACTGCAAGTAGAGAAAAATAGAAAATCTCTCTGGAGCTTCTGAGGTAATGGAAATAATGACAGATATACGGGTATCTGTGTCCGACGGAATCACGGGTTAGTGAAACTAATGGGTCCTCTTCCGATGCAGAGCTTAATGTAGTCCATGAGACTGAAACCATTTGCGAAAACTCTTAAGTAAGTGGTGGGGCTGACTCAAAGCTCAATGAGGGTGACCTTACTGGTGAAAATCTGTTCGTAGCCGACTCTGAAGCTTCGGAGTCTTTTATGGGTAGTGATCAGGATGGCAAAATTATTGCAAAGCATACAACCCAAATCGTGGAGGATGTCGCGAAGTTTGACAATGGCTTTTGAAATCTTTCGTTTTTGGAATCTTTCAGAAGTGGGCTTTTTAAACAATGAGGATGTGGTTGATCCTCGTAATGGTATCCAGTTTTTTGTGGATCTTAATTCAACTGCAGTGGTGGAGGCTACTGGGAAAGCAAAATGGAAACAGAAGTCGGTTGAAGATATGTTGGGCATTCCGAAATTCAAGAAAATAGGTGGCAGGAAGAAGAAAAAATGTGCTCTATTTAGGTCAGCAGTAGCAGTGGCCGCTTTATCTTTTGAAGGTAATAACAATAAGAATAGACTCATTCTCGATGAGGCTCAAGGAATTTGGGCTCTTGATGAGGCTCGGGCAATTTGGGACTCTCAAAAGAAGATAGGTATTGGTTATGATGGTAAGGAGGATCGAGGATGTGATCAAAAGGATTGGGCAAACGGTGGATGTTGAGGAGAATTATAAAGCCATGTTGGCTTCTGATTATTCTTTTCTATTTTGAGGAGTTAGTTTAGGAGGTGTCTCTTGGGTGTTGTTTTGAAGTCTTAGGTGTCTTTTTGGGTGTTGTTTTGAATCTTAGGTAATAGGTGTCTCTTTGGAAGAGGTGTTGTTTTGTCTTTGTTGGCTTCTTACCAACTTTAGGGATTGTTATTTTCTCCTTTCGGGTGCATATGATTGTTGCCTTTTGTGGGTTTGCTCTTCTCCGGCTTGATGCCTTGTGCTTAGAATCCTTTTAATCTTTGTAATTTGTTTTCAAAGATTTATAAAAAAAAAAAAGATTAATAAATCTTTTTCGCGTTTCAAAAAAAGTCTCTGAACATCTTCAATGGTGACTGGTGGTGAGCTGTTTGAATAGTGGTTGCAAAAAATTTGAAGTTGAACATAGAGGTCCCCAACGGTGAGCTATGGGGCTTGCCTAGTTTTCGTCCTTGTGACCCGTTGGTGACATGGACGCACACAAGAGAAGGCCAGAAGCGAATGAATAGATGATAAAATAGACCGTGATCGATTAAGTAAAATGCTCGACTTGAGAGGGCGAATTGGATTAATTTTATTATTTGGATCAAATTTTACTATTGTAACATACTTTTTTGAAATTTGCGTGCGCGATTGCTTCTGCCCATCCATCCAGCAATCGATTCCTAGTTTGTCAATCGTTGAATTAGGGGCAATAGTGGGTTTGGACTAGGTCATTGCGCTCCTTGCCACTTTCCCTTCCCCTTATTAATAAATTGCTACTTTTGCCGATCAGAAAAAAAAAAAAATTGCGCTCCTTGCCACTTCTTGGTGAAGTTCAACTTTTTTTTTTTGGGTATGTCGGAAGTTTATCTAATATAACCTCTACTAAATATTGATGGTACGTGGCAATCAAAAAAAAAAAAAATTTTGATGGTACGTACTTCTTTGCAATTGATAGAAAAATAAATAGAAGGACAATAGCGCTAGTCCATAATTATGCTGGGGTTTCGATAATTACGCTGGGGTTTCGAATGGGCGGGTGAACTTTGGATAAATCATAAGATTGTGTAACAATTAGATCATAGATTATACTGAGATATTTTCTTTTTTCTTTTTTTAAAGATTATAGGCAGTGGTTTAATTTGTATCCCATTCAAAATAAAATCCTGATGTAGACCCACTTTCTTTTGTCCACTGAGACAGAAAAGCCATGAGCTTTCTTTTCGAATTTATACCACTTAGGTAGGTAGATTTACTATTTCGGTAATTTAGTCATACTTTTTTTTTTTTGGAAAGGTAGTCATACTTTTTGAGTTTATCCCTTTTGACAAATTTTTCATGTTGATGTAAATTTTTACCACTTTTAAGATTTTACGTACTCATCCTATTGGTAAATTCAACACTTGTGGTAAAGTTGTAGATTTTGATAAATATATATATGATCATCTTCCATATTTCTGATGAATGAATGAGCTTTTCGGCGATTTGAGACATGCATGTATGGCTATTCGATAGATATCCGGCATTGGGCTATTTTTATAGATGAAGTTATCATGTTTGTTGATTTTGTCACGATACTTCTTTATTACTTGATCACCTTTTCTGAAATTCTTCATATATAAATGGTAAGTTTCATAGGTTGTTTGGTTTGCTTGTTTCTATTATTCTGACAAAGTTATCGCAATTCATCACGAATTGATTTCCTCTTTACATGTGTAGGATAAATTTCTGTATATATGCATGTTAATGTTTTATATACTGGATGTATTTACAAGTTTTGTCCAAATAAGGAGCCTAGGAATGCCTCGTGATGAGAAAATTTTTTTCTCTCTCTCTCTCTCTCTCTCTCTCTCTCATGATGGAGCTCACAAATCCTACTTAGATTCTGAGTCGCGAAAGGAAACTGATGAAATTATATTTGCAGCATTAAGCGAAATCGATAAGTTATAGCGCATATTCGTTTCTGACAACATGCTAAAACATATGAGAAATTTTTCAGTGCCGGGTGGGCACGGGACACGTAGTGCCCGGCACCATCTCGGCCGTCCAAAACTTCATTGGACGGCCGAGATGGTGCACGGGCACCACGTGTCCAGTGCCCACCCGGCACTGAAAAATTTCTCAAAACATATGAATGATAGCGTTACCGAAATGGCAAAACCTTGGAAAATGTTCTCAGCAGTACGAGATTTGAAAGGATATGGTCCCGAATTCCACAAACAAAGCTTGGACTTGAATACATGCCACCGTTCATGAGATTTCTTTTCATGGTACATGAGGAAAAAAGAAAAGAAAGATGACAATATATATTTGCTATGTATGTCCTGTGATGATTGGTTAAAAAGTAAACCCTTTTTCGGCACATCCAAACACAAACACTGCCTTCTCTCTCCTTCCCCTCCCTCACCCTACGGTTAATTTCCCCTCCCTGATGATGATTTCTTTTCGTTTTCAATAATATTCCCTCCTTTTCCGTTACGATTTTTCTCTCTCGATCTCAGATTTGAGTGTTTCCCGGTGTTTTTAATAGCTAAAACACCCATGCAAAATCAGAAAGCTCAATAATTATTCAGCTAGCTAGCTACCTTGACTTACACGTCAAAAGATTCTATATTATAGTATAATTAAGGAACCACACATATATGTTGTCGGTATCTAAAATGTTAATTTTCATGTACGTACCATTCTCCCTACCATATCATTGTTTTCTTTTCGTTACATGTTAATTGATGCACACAAGGTAATATTCCGAAGTACAAAAAAAAAAAAAAGAAGAAGATGCACACAAGGTAATATTCCGAAGTACAAAAAAAAAAAAAAAAAGAAGATGCACACAAGGTATTATCCAGTCCAAAGATTCAGCTCAGTCTCGCTCCTCAATGTTTCTTTGCTTCTTTTTCAGCCTGCAAAACAACTCGAGTAATGTATGAAATTAGCACGTCATGTTTTTGCAGAGAGAGAGAGAGAGAGAGAGAGAGTAGCTACGTGGTGTCTGAGACTTGTCCATCACCACACATTGATGAACCTCACTGTGTGGTTGTGGGAAGGTGTCACGAGAACTAGAAAGAATTTTTTGAGGGAGGAAATATAAATACAAAAAGTCTAGGAACACAATTTTCTGGACGCGATTGTGGACGCAATTATGTCAATAGGAAGCTTACCGCTTTAACGACTCGGTCAAAGGCATCTTCTCCATATTTTTCAATGTACATCTCCACGGATTTCCTAGCGTCGAGGCTCATCATCTGAAGGACTTTCCTATGGCTCTCAGGGTGATTTGAGCTCACGTAGCTTCCAACTTTGACGTACTTTCTTACAATGTTTGCGTATATGTAAGCTGCTCCATTGAAGAACGGTAACACCAACCACATGCAGAACACCAGCTTCACGTATGGCCAAAATGGCAGCCTGCATGCATTTCATTCATGAAAATTAAAGAAATTTGCTGACAAAAAAAAAAATAAAGCTAGAAAAAACTATCAAGTTTGGAAACAGTAATACCGCAGCAACAAAACAGTTCATAAGGAATACACTTTGACCCCAATGACGTTCAAAAAAAAAAAAAACTTGGATTCGTAAATACAGAATACACTGTGACTCTAATGACGTTCGGCATGTAAAGCGTGATTCAATTTCGGATTGCCAGTTCGCTGACTATGTCGGGGTTTCACGCATCTGGAGAAACTTAGATATAAGTATTGCAGTAATTAGTAATCATGTAAACCCTAGGATATAACTACATGTTTTAGGTAGCCGATGTAGTTTGTACAATCTTTCTTCGTTCGATACATAATGAAAACTAGTGTGCATGATCCGTTAAAAGTTACACAATTGGAGAGTCAACTAAAAAAATGTTTATGTCTTCTCTGATTGCTTTGTTTCTTGATTGTTCATTGCGTAGTGCGTACACGTGTGTTTACCTTACTGATCCATTCTTTTTTTCGTCCGGAAAAAATACAGGCACAACATTTTAAACGTTATTAATTTGATTAATTCAGCATTATATATACTTTGGATACGAAAAATCAGAGACGATTACTTACCATTGGAGGACCTTCCAACAGGATAGCTCGAAGAGTGTTATGAGTGAGTAGAGAACCCAGTAGGTTAGCCATTGTTGATCATCTAGTGTTGTAGGGCTCTCGATGGCTCGCATTGAAGCGTATCTGTTTGATTCATTTGAAACCTATTTTAGTCGTGCAATAATTCTTTTTTTTCCCTTTTTTTTTACGACTCGTTAAATTTGATAAATAAAGAAAATTGAAGAATTTCAACTTACAAGGGATAAAGAAGCATCAGTCCTGGCCTGGTTTACAACCAAAAAACAAAACAGTTAGACAAGTGTCAAGTATATATAATTTTTTTCCCCCTTCATATTTTGGACCACAAGAGTTTATATTCTTGCACCAAATTTTAACTTCTGCATTGAGTTTTTTCAGAGAACAAAGTTCATAGATTCGACCACAATTCATACGTTCGACCACAAAATTCATACGCATTTGTATATTGGAGCCCCAAATCTCATAGCACGAGCTACAAAAATTAGTATGTGACGTACCATAAACCCAAATTTAGGGTTTGTTTAGAAACACCGTCTTACACAATAACATGCTTTGAACGACAAAAATTCAAGAAAATGTGAATAACATCACTTATTTGACTTGTGCATACCTAAATACTTCTAGTGGTTGATGTGCCTCTAGGTGATGTGCCTCTAGCATTTTCTTTCATTTTAAGTTCATTAATAGTACTTCAGAGTTCAAATCCTTATCCCCTTTCTTGTCCCATCGTACTTTCCTATCCCTTATTTTTACTTGATTACCTATCTAAAAGGGAACAAAGGATGAGACGGAGTGCGTGGGACCGAGAATCACATACAATAATTCACCAACACTAATTGCCAGCCGAGGTGATATCACATGAATTTCCATGCATCTGAATGAAAACAACCCTAATTCTGGCGCGGATAACCCGGGCACCTTTGACCGTCAAACCAAAAATGAAAAGAAAACCAACAACCTATTTTTTCATGCACATATAATATCATTTTTGTGAGAGAAAAAGGGTACCCAACGAGTGCATCCAAATTCCTTGCCATAGCTCCGAGAACGCCCATATCTATGAGCTACTTTTCTTCTGCAGTACTGTGATTAATAACGAAATGAAGAAGAAGTTATTGTGAGATGATGCCATGGGAAGAGTTAGAGGTGTTAGGTTTTAACAGGAACGCTCATGTGAGGTTGATGATGAAACCGAAGTAAAGCATAACTTTTGGGGTAAGCCCAAGGCTTCTTTTCTGCAACAACAAGAAAAGTAAAGGCAATGAGAGAAAGGCAGGAAATTAATGGAAAAAGTGCCAGGTTTTGGCATGCATGGCATTTTAAACTTTTTTCTCCCAACAAATCCCAAAAGTTGTACTCTACAATGAAGATACCTTGCCTTTCTCGCTCTCCTATGCATCCAACTTTGACTACTATTCTTTTCCAATGGATAGATGACGGAAAAGAAGTGATGATTTAAACCGTTGGGTTGGCCAAGTGATTTTGGCCCGAAACTTGAGTGTTATGTTCCATCATAAGGTATCAGGTTCGATTCAATTTGTCAACAACTCTTAAGGCAATCCACTTAATTTCACGTGTAAGTGTGGGGAACGATTGTGAGAGGGGCTGTAAGAATTAGTACGAGGTGCGCACAAACTGGCCCGAAACACCTTGTATTACCGAAAACAAAAAAATAAAGTGATGATTTCCACCCATTGGAGGGATATTCCATTATTATTGATCGCCACAATGAAACCAACACAAAAAGTGTACATCAACTCTACTTTTCCATTGTACGTGGAACAACAAATATGAAGGGAGTCATTCGGGGTAGATTCGCTCGGTTGGAAAAATTTCACACATACATATCAATAGATTCAATACGACTTGAACCCAATACGGAAAAGATAGTAACACAAAGAATAAACAAGGGAGGCTAGAAATTAATTGAATGACCAGAAATAGACACGTTCAGGGCATATATGTAATAAAACCTAAAACCTAGCTAGTTTTTGTTTTTAGGAGTTTTCGCGTGTAGGTTCAGACCGTTAAGTACTTTTGAAATATTTTTTCAGAATTGCCCCTATAAAAGTGTCTAAACCACTAAAACGTGCATAAACCTAAACCCTAGGGTACTCTATAAAAGTGCATAAAATCTTAAACCCTATGAAAGTGCATACACCTAAACCCTAGGGCACCCTAGGAAAGTGCTTAAACCTAAACCCTATGAAAGTGCCTGAAACCCTAAACCCTATGAAAGTGTCTATACCACTAAAATTCTATAATAGAAAAGTGCACCTTTAAAATCGTATAAAAATGCCTAAACTCTAGAGTACCCTATCCTATAATAGGAAAAAATAATAAAGTATGAAATTATATTTACTGAAGGATAAAATGATAATCTTTTTTTTTTTTTTTGCTCGGCAAAAGAAAATTTTATTAAACTAAAAAATGGTACATCGAGTAAAAAGGAAGGGAGAACCAGAAAGTTCACCACAACCCTAAAAAGGAAAGGAAAATAAAAGCCAAGTTACACCCTAAAAAGACACCTAAATAATGATAATCTTCATAATGTGATCGTCTTTAGAGGTAAATAAAATCTGAGTTCATCCTTAATGAGAATTAACATGCAGTAGTACTTTTCTATCCTTTTGGGGTAATTTTAATTTCTCTTGTTTTTAATGATATTTCAAATAAGGGTTGTAGGTATTCTTGAAGTTATGTGTCACTTCTTCTAATTAAAGAATTTGGGCTTGACCCACTGAATGCTCTGTTGGTTTTTTGTCAATTTGCTTTGCTTTGTAATCCTTTTTTCTTATCAATAAATTTTTTTGCTTCACTATTAATGAAAAAAGAAGAAGGATTCATATAAAAAGTACAATTTAAAGTTAATTTAGCCATTTGTTTTATATTTTACATATACTGAATATAACATTATGTACTTGATTGTGAATCGTAATTAAAAAAGATTTTTTAAATTAACAATTAAAACGTATTTCATTTGAGTTTTTTTCTTGGATCCGCTACTAATTATATGTATATATATATATATCGGGATATGTAAATGTACATATAAATATGAACATGATTTTAGATCATATAATTTGGGTCATTGGGTGAGTCAGGGTTTGACCTTAATTAGTAGATGAGTACGTGGATTTAGGGGTGACAAATGAGCGAGTTTAGGCCAAATTGGTAGATGAGTACGTACTAAAAAGGTAAGTTCCACATCTTGTTACTAATAACGAATGAAAAAGTAAGTAATATTCACCCACTTTTTAGGTGGATAAGCAAAATTGCACTCGAGGAATAGATGGAAAAAAATGGAGAACTTACCTTGGCGTCAGAAGATGCGGTGGTGGTCGAGAGCGAGAGACTAAATCTACCTCAGACAACACAATCGTTTTCTTTGTCCTTATGACGAGATAATATATAATCTTTTATGGGATGCTTATTGATTTGGGTCCTAGTGCCCTCTATGGAGTTAGGCTTCGCAGATGATGTTTTTCGGGTACTAATGGTGATGGCTATTGTTTTGGTTAGCTCTACCACTTGGTTGAGAGATAACATTAGATGTTTTTGATTTACCTGTATAACTTTAGAAAAAGAGCCATATACAGTGGCGGATTCAGAAATTAAATACAGATAGGCCACATTTCAATTATAGCCTTGATCAAACAACAGAAAGTGAAGAACATTAAGAAAAAAATAAACGGAATAATCCCTCTGTCCCAATTTAAATGCTCCCCATAGAAATTTGTGCAATTTTGAACTAAAAAAAAAACATATTTTTGCATATTATTTTTTTATTTAAAATTGCATGAATTCTTGTTTTCCAGTCGTTTGAGCATCAGCTATAAAAGGAAAAGTTGGGAGAAGCTAGCAAGGTTCGAACCAACGACCTATGGCATAGAAACCAACATTCTTGCCACCGGTACAAGGCTCCAATCTTGTTTTGAGTTGGGTAATTTTTATATATTCGACTTATTTTCTCCATTGAAAAAACATAATTCTAATAATTTCAGATGGGTCACGTGACTCACATGTGCTTTACTTAAATCCGCCATTGGCCAGTGGCCATATATAGTTACATATGCATGCAGTATTATCCATCCTCACTTCCGCAATAAGGTTTGCGCACGTGTACCTGTACATTTTGACGAACTTGTGAAGAAACTTTCCCAGGGGTGCGAATTATTTTGGAAACCCAAATTAAACAGATTCTTCTCCAAAGTCTCCTTCTTCCTGCTCTGGCAGCAAGAAAAGGTGATCATCCCCGAGCCTAGAGAAAGAGTGTTGAGTTTATCAAGTGACAATATTGACAGCATGCATGTAACCCGCCTTAACAATTTACAATAAAGATTTTTCTTGAACTTCATATTGAATGGAGTACTATATATACTTTGGTTACATCTCAAAAAAATTGAAAAAATATGGTCGAATTCTGTACGACAAAAACTAATAGTCGACTCTCGATCGAGCTGCCAACGGAAAATCCTTGGGCTACTGTAAAGTTTGTATTTTCATTAACTTCAAGGTTTCAAGATCGATCGAGGTGTGCGTAAATCGATCTGAATACCCACTTGTGAAACAACTGAAAATTAAGAAAATCAACGTATGAGAGTTTTTCCTAGTTTAACATAAGAAAAGCAGTACTATACCAATAAGGGAAAAAAACTTATCCACCCCAATGCCTTCGATCCGGCCGCTGTCCATTTTATTCTCAAACGACAAACAATGCACATGGCCTATATCCTTAAAACGGTACCCTCGCTTTTACTTGTTCTGCAAGGCAAAAATGTCGAGAGAACATGCATAAACCAGGCCTATAATGCCCGCAATAAGCCAAATAGTTTTCAAAAGGTACAAAAACCCTCATTGTCAATTACAAATCATGCCTGCCTTTTTGTTGCAGGATTGCTTATACCTCTTTGTTCTTATGTAGATTTGGTGACCATGGACCGTAGGCTATTCATCGCGATCAAGTGCTCTTTGGCGATCCTTTTTACCACTTCGGTCATCTTGAGTTCACAAATCAAGAAAGTGAACCAGCTACTAATCATCCCGTCAGGGGAGCATTTATTGTCATATCTGTTATCCTTGTCCATGTGGGCGTCGTGTGAATTATACCCGAGCGGAAAAGCCCACAGGAGAGAATATGGGTCGACCTCGTCGCTACCGATGGTTGAAGAAAACCATCGTGGACTGTGTTATATACTTCTGATTGGGTTCGGATTGAACCGAATTGCGGACAAGACGGTCATTTTCTTTGTTTTCATGGTGATGTCAAGCTGTTACGTGATGCTTCTGTTTATGCCCATTTTTGGCACATAATCTCGAATTAGCGCTGGAGGGCCATTTAATTAGATACTAATTAAATTGGGCCGAGATTTACAAGTTACTCCGGCTGAAAATTAATGGGCCACATTAATTTTGTAATTTGGACCAAGACCCAATTAATTTTAGTCTTGAAACTTGGCCCATGTTTTATTTTTCGGTTACTGGAGGAAATCCTAATTGGAGCAGTTATGGAATTCTTCTAGAATCAAAGTGGGAAGCCATTTGACTTTGTCAAAATGGCTCCATCATGCTTAGTTTACACGTGCAGGAGAAGGAAATCAAGTAATGGGATCCCATTACCCCATGGTTTATGAGAAAAAGGAAGTGGAGTGGCCCACGATGCAGGAGCAGTTGAGTTTTTACTTGGAAGTTACAAGTAATTGTGGACACTTGGCATTCAAGGAGCAAATGAAGGGAAGTTACCATGCACAACATGGGACACTTGTCCAACATCCAAG
The DNA here is from genome assembly GCA_018127125.1 of Rhododendron griersonianum. Classification (NCBI taxonomy): domain Eukaryota; kingdom Viridiplantae; phylum Streptophyta; class Magnoliopsida; order Ericales; family Ericaceae; genus Rhododendron; species Rhododendron griersonianum. The sequence continues at coordinate 35,970,236 of CM030793.1, read as the reverse complement.
AACCCCACTTCCCATGATTTCAACTTATGCAGCCACTACTTCTCCACAATCCGGCTGCTCTTTCTCTTTTTCTGCACAACCTTGGAGCCTATAAATAGCAGAATTCAAGATGGAAAATGGGTCCAACACCAATCAAGCTCAACGCTTAAACAAAAAGCCTTCCCAGCGAAGCAAACACTTTACTACTTTCAGCAAAGTAGATTATCGAGTACTACGTGCTCAAACCCCATTCAAACACACTTCTTTAAGTTGTTTGGATCTTTTACTTTTCTGTATCAACTTTATTATCCCGGTGTAATAGAGTTTACGTTTTCACGTTTCTACGTCCATTTCCTATACGACTAGGAAATATTAAGTCCACAACCGTGTGGCAAACCACGAACCGCTCTGTGATCTTTAACCTTTGGGTCACACACGATCGCTCATACGATAGAAGTCAAGATTCACGGGAATCTTCACAAGAAGTTAGGCGCTACAAGTCTTGGCACGCCCGCGCTCATCGCATCCACACCTTGTGTCAGAAACGAGAGTTTTCAGCTTCTAATATGGGTCGCAATGCGCCATTTATGGAGTTGGGGCTTGCGGATGCCGTTTCCAGGGTGTTAATGGAGCTGGCCGTGTACGATGATGACAACTTCAAGCGAATCGTGATTATTACGTTAATTATGTTGTGTATTCGTGGTCCTTCGAGCTGAAGTTCATGTTAAAGCATCCAACTCCAAACCAATTACTCCAGCTGTCCCTTTATTACAGTCCAGTATTCTATTTTGGGCTGTCCCTTAATAAGTGTCTATTTTGTAAAGTTAGTGGGTAAAAGTTGGTGAATTGTCTACTTTGTCCCTAAAAGTAGATTCCATTTTGAAAAGTTAGTGAGTAAAAGTGTAATGATGATGGGTAAGTAGGGAAAGTGGAGGAAAAAGTTGATGTGAAAGGTATAATAATGATGTCTTTTTAATAAGTTGGAGTTACGAAGCAGGATATTTAAAAAGGGACGGAGGAAGTAGTAAAGAGTGGAGATGGCTCATATATTAGTTTTGGAGGAGATAATTAACCGATGTGGGATAAACTCCAACACTCCCCCGCACGTGCGACCCCCGACTCGCATGTGGAGAGGTAAACAAAGGATCCAGAATACACGAATCACAATGAAAGAAAGTGCAACTATGACACAGACAAAGGGAAAAAACCTCCGAAACCCTAGCTCTGATACCATGTTAAAGCATCCAACTCCAAACCAATTAACAAAGAGTGGAGAGACCGCCCAAGCTCATATACTAGTTTTGGAGGAGATAATTAATTAACCGATGTGAGATAAACTCCAACATTACTAAGAAGACCAGGTTGATTGAATGTGTACATACACATTCACCAAGGGCGGAACCAGGAATTTATTCCGCCCTGGGCTAACCAAAATTTATATATGTGAACAAAAAAAAGGCAAACTCGTATATAAATATATAAATGTTTAAAAATAAACAAAACAAAAGTACAAAAGAGTTTTTCCTCCCTTTTTATTTTGTTGTTCCACTAGAGTATGTACAACAGAGTAGCAAAAATAAAATATTAGCTATTATAGCAACCTAAAACCGAGAAAACCCACCTGCAGCAATTAGTAAAACCTTAGGTAAAATACATTTCGCTATAATACTTCGGTATATATATTGAACGACTGTTCATCAACAATTTCTTTTATATTATTTTTCACCTCTCTCTCTTGATTTCTCTTATATTATTAAATAGTCTCAAAAAAATTAAGTACTCCAATTTTTCATTCGTTTGAATCAGTTTAAGATCTTATTTTTCTGATCATATTATTTTAAATCCTTATAATTAATTTTAACCATATTTTTAAATATATAAACTATCTAATAAAATCAAGTACTCCATTTTTTAATCCGTTTAAATCAATGCGAAGATCTTATGTCTTTTGATCATATTGTTCTAAAAGGTCATAATTAATATTTGCATCTAGAACTCTCATAATTAAGTATTTACCCTATAGGATTCCAAATAAAGAGCAAATACTTGATTACAAGAGCTCTAGAGATAAAAATTAATTATAACCATTTAGGATAAAATGATCAAACAAATAAGATCTTCACGCCGTTCAAACGGATGGTGGGTTGAGCTTGGCTGAATGGGAGGATGGTGGGTTGGGCTAAATTCATTTGGACCGAAACTTAACACATAAATTTTTTTTTTTTTTAAATTCTTCAGGATTGCACATGGGCTATAGCCTAGTGGAGCCTAAGTGTACTTCCGCCCTTGACATTCACATATAGCCACATAACACATGTACGTACATATGTACAACCGTATGTTAAAGTGAATATAATATTTGGAGAACATATTTTCACACTAACATACGGTTGTATAACTTTTATTTGCACGTATTATGCACGGGCAAAGCACGGGTTTGGTGCATGCTAGGATGTAAATATATGTGTATATCAAATATACGCATATACTGTATAATGTACGAAGTAGTACTCCAACTAAGCGACCCCACCTTGACCTTGACTTCACGGATCACTTCACTTTCAATCAAACTTGTCATCTGGATTATGAACCCCAGCTCGGAGCAACACATATACACAACAGAAAATAATAATCATATAATTTGGGTCATTGGGTGAGTCAAGGCGGTTGGACCTGGACCTTAATAAGTAGATGACTACTTGGATTTGGTGTGGGTAATAATTATCAGCGCCAAACAACTCATTAATTAAGAAGTAGAACTGATCAACTCATAAATTTGAAGGTTATGCCGGCCAGGTTTTAAGTATTCCATTTGAACCTTTAAGCACTATGACTAGTGCCGGCCCCGGCATTTGGGTTGCCTTAGCCCAACATCATGCTTTGTTGCCTACTTATTATAAAGTCATACAAAATAAAAAAAATATTCAAGTACAAAATAAAAATTTGACATCGTTTTTTAGCTTGAATTACATCAAGAAAATCAACATTAAAATGTAAATCTCGTTTATAGTGCTTTATGATTAGCACGATCCGATTTAAAGAAAATAACTTTTTCTAGCATTTTTTGAAGCAAATTTCTTAATTGAGTCATCGTACTTTACTTATCCAAAAACTCGGGGGCCATTTCGCTATCTTTTATTTTTTGGGTTTTATCGTTGATATATGTGAAGAGAATGACCTGTCTTGAAAAGCATAAGAAGTTAAAATAGCCCCAAATGTCCAAAAATATTCTTAGTGGAATTGTGCCTCATTCACAATTGAGATCATTGCCAATCTCTTTAATCTTATATTGTGAAATGGTAGTTCGAAGATAAAAATAAGAACCATGTTAACTTGCTCTATTTATTTAGCTATGACTTTTTTTAAATCAAATGTAAGAAAATATCATTTATAGATTATCGTTGGGAGGGAAACAAAAAGAGGTAGAAAAAGAATAGAGGAAAAATAAGAAAGGAGCTGCCTGAGAATCGAACTTTAGAGCCACGGCATCTTTGATAATTGAAGCGACCATTACAGCAAGCAAAAATGGTTGTGTTACTATGGGAAACTCTTCATATTTTATAATCTAACTCGAAAACTTTTTTTTTTTGGGTTGCCCTAGCCCGGGGGGTTGCCCAAGACCGAGGGCTTGTAGGGCTTACTCCGGGGCCAGCCCTGATTATGACACCTATCAATTTATTTGTCTCTTTCTTAAAATGTGAAGTATGATAATGTATTTGAGACAACAAAATATCAACTTCTCTACCATTGTTCTTTTTTTTTTTTCTTCCCCTATTAGTGTTAGTACTTATAAAAACAACGAAATATTATATATTCATTTGGTACTGATCACCATTACAAACTTTTAAATTAAGATTTTAATTTGTCTGTATAATCATTTTCCTAAATCTTTTTGATTCACCGACTTGATTTACTATACCTATGGAAATAGAAGACAGATTTCGGGAAATCAAAGGTTTAAAATTTGAGGAGAAAGTTACTAAAAATAAAAGAAAGTTGCCCTTCAAAAAGATAAATAAAAGAAAGTTACTATTAAAGTTGCTCTTAAAAATTTGTTGAATAATTTCATCTAGCTAGCAATGTAATCAAGGTACGTAATGGATTAATATATATAGTAGTTGATTGTCGGAGTGAGGGGTGTCTTTTTTGGGTATGCTCTTGCTCTAATTTGATGCATTTTGCTTTATATCCCTTTAATATTTGTAATTTGTTTCTAAAGATTAATAAAAAAAATTTGCCGTTCAAACAAAGAAGAAGGGTAATGGATTAATATAGTAGTAGATGGTATAAAACAAACTTACGAATAACTTTCGATATTTTAAAAAGTATATATAGAATGGTAATAATAAAGAATAATAGAATCTATTAACTTAGTTGGTGAGCATGTCACAAAGAGTGATTAGTTAGTGCTCTGCTCGAGCGGCTTTCTCCATCACTTATTGGTGTGGGTGAAGAGTGATTTTGCTCCACAAGTAATTAATAAATTTTCCAAAATATAACTCTTAAAGAACGATATTAAAGTACTCCAGTATGATTTTGACGCTAATTTTGCAAGCAATGTTTTTTTTTTTTTTTTGTCGGAAGCACTTATGATCTTTAAAAGTGAAAAACAATAAGTGCAATAGGATTGATACGGTGCATGAAAACTATTCATGAAAAAAAATGAAAGGTTCAGATCACAGAGTGCCGTGAATCTGAACTCTTTATTTTCCTGTCATGGACACTCTCATGTAGGGGTGAGAATTTTTTGACACGGTATGAGAACATGACACGAACCTGACACGAAGTTAGCGGGTTAGAGTCGGCTATTTTTGACACGGAACATGAATACGACACGACATGTACGATAACATGAAAAGCTAAACAGGTTGATCAGGTTAGGATTGAGAGAATTCTGAAACGAACACGAGATGAAACGACATGACATGATACCCACCCCTATTCTCATGGATAGTTTTCATGTATCCTACCATATTTGTAAGTACAATATTTGCCGGAAGAAAGTTTCAAAACTAGGATTGGCATTTGGCATGTAATAATAGTACCCAATGTCTCTTCAAACAAATACTAAATAGCGGATCTAAAAAAACAAATACTAAATATCCATATGGATGGGCCGGGCTGGACCAGGCCTTAGAAATTACGTACTACTAAACTCCAGTCCAAGGCCTTTCAAGGACTCGGACTTGTCCAGGGAGCGGCCCACCCATCCTATCGGGTTCGCGCCTTCTCCATAATCTTCTCTCTCTCTCTCCATAAATCTCTATTTCTCCTCTACAACTCTCACCGGGCAAACCCTAGAACCCATAATCGCATCCATTCGATCGGGTCCCACCATCTCTTACAGCTTCCTCACCATTCTCTGTACGCTCTTTCTCTCTCTCTCTCTCTCTCACACACACACACACACTATAAATACAACTCGGGTCTCTGGATCGGTTATACTGCCGACTCCGAAGTCCGAACGTTAGTTGGGTCATTACCTTTGTGTTACACGGCCGTGTTTAAAGGTCGGGGGTCAGGTTCTGATCCGAAGTCCATAGGTTATTAAAACGGGTAGCATACCACAACCCGAATAATTACTAACCTCCGTCGGATCGGGTAGGTCTGGTGGGTAGAATGGGGTCTTGCCGGGTTTCTTTGATTTCTTTCTCAAACTTGACCTAACTTGGCGGGTTGACCCTTCTCAGTTTAGGTTCTGGGTCTGGTGGATGTTTTGGGGGTTTATAGCTAATTCGGGTCAATCCCTGTTTGCGCCAATTTTTTTGGTTTGATTTTCTGAAAGTCTAGAGTGTGCGGATATTGTGGTTCTTATTATTTGATTTAGTTATTTTGGGTTCAAGCATAATAGTTCTTTTGGCAATGCTGGAATTAGTAAGTTAATTAGTTTAGTTAAGAGTTTTCTTTGCTATATTTCTTAAAATTGCAATTGGGTTGTTTACCATTTTGTAGTTCTTGAATGGATCACACAGTGTAGATGTGTTTGATTTTAAAGGTTATGTTTCATTAGATTTGCGCATTCTATAGAAATAGTTCATTGGAAAACTTAGATGGGCCTTTTTGATATCAGGCAGTATATGTAATTGCTGTCGCGCCTTGAAGGAATAAGTTTCGCTAAAGAAAAATTCCAATTGGGTTGTTTACACTTTTGTTGTTCTTGAATTTGGTGACTTATGGTGATCACATGGTATAGATATATTTCATTTCAAAGGGTTATGTTCACTTAGACTAGGGCTTTTTTTGAAAATTTTAATAGGAATTTAGCTTCTTTTTTTTTTGGGGGGGGGGGCTTATGGTCGAGCAACTTTGATTTTGGCGGCTATGTCTGGGGGATAATAAGTTTGTGCAGTATCTATTGCAATTTTCTTGGCTTTGGCTAGTGTTGCCAATATTTGCCTTGTTTGGAGTTCTCCTTGAATCCTGGTATTTCTTCATTGCGCGTGAGCACTCGATAATTGGTTGGGTGAGTGTGGTTGACTGCCTTGCCTCCAATCCTTTTGAATCTGAATGGGCTTTTCATTTCCGTTGCCTATTTTAGAGTTTATTTATCTTTTTAGTTTTACCCTGGATTTGCTTTTGGTGGATGTAGTGACATGATGGATGACAAGACTAGGGCTACTTGGGTTTCATTCCTTGTACTATGGTACTTCTACACTTGTTTTTAGAGCTTAGTTGATTTTATTGCCTTTTGTAATCTGTTAGATATAAGTAGGTTTGTATTAGTTTCAAGCAAATATATGTCCAAAAAGTGATATTGTGAGGAATTTCTCTTCGAAGACAATACTAAACTATTGGGTCCGTTTGTTTGAACGGGTAGGAGCATTGGACTATTTTTACCAAAGGAGCTACAATCTGGCGTTTGGTTTCATTTGTTATGGTCCTGATTTAGCATACATCGCAGGTAGTATCCCAAGAAGTGTGGGTTGTACAATACTATGGGTTGTGGTAATTAAGCGTCATTTTACATCTGCCATAAGTGTTTCTCATTTTGTGGTGTTCAATGGAAGTAATAGCCATTTTAGCAAAAATGGAACTGATGTTGCCTGGTGCTGGTTTTGTCTAATTGCTGTTGCAGTAAATTTAGATGTTTTTGGTTCTGGAAATAAAACAACTTTTAGTGTGATCTTATTTTAATGGAGATTTTTTCCCCTGAGAACTATTATCATTTGAAGTCCATTGCTATCACGTGCAGATAAGTGTACAATGGAGATATCAGAGGAGGCAGTTATTGTCGATTCTAGTCGATTGAAGTCCGTTGTATGGAATGATTTTGACAGGGTAAAAAAAGGAGAATCCTATATGGCTGTTTGTAGGCATTGCAAAAAGAAACTCAGTGGTTCAAGTACTAGTGGGACATCACATTTGAGGAACCATTTAATCAGATGTAGAAGAAGATCAAACCATGACGTTTCTCAACTGCTTTCAGTGAAGGGAAAGAAAAAAGAAGTAACCGTTGCCTTTACAAATTATAATTTTAATCAAGAGCAGAGGAAGAGCGAAAGGCCTAACTTTGTGCATACTAGATATGAACGAGAACAAACAAATGATGGCGCCGTTACTTCTGGTAATAGCAGCTTTGACAATAAGAGGAGCCGATTTGATCTTGCCCGCATGATTATTTTGCATGGTTATCCTTTGTCCATTGTTGAACATGTCGGATTCCAGCTATTTGTTAGGAACCTTCAGCCTTTGTTTGAGTTGGTGACATTTACTGGGGTTGAGGCAGACTGTATTGAGATTTATCAAAAAGAGAAGCAGAAAGTATATGAGGTGCTCGATAAGTTAACTGGTAAAATCAGCCTTAGTGCTGATATGTGGTCTGCCAATGAAAATTCTGGATACTTTTCTTTGACGGCACACTTCATTGATGGTGATTGGCAGTTAAAGAAGAAAACTTTGAGTTTTATTAAGGTTGATCCTTCTCACACAGAAGACATGCTTTCAGAAGTTATCATGACGTATCTAATGGACTGGGATATCGATCGGAAATTATTTTCAATGACGTGCGATAGTAGCTCTACAAATGACAACGTTGTTGTTAGAATTCGAGACCGACTCTCCCAGAATAGGTTTCTTCTCTGCAATGGTCAATTATTTGATGTGCGCTGTGCAGCAAATATCATCAAACTTATGGTTCAAGATGTATTGGAAGCACTATCAGAGGTAATCCATAAGATACGTGAAAGCATTAGGTATTTTAGAAGTTCACGAGCAACACAAGAAAAGTTCAATGAGGTAGCCCAGCTGGCGGGAGTCGATTGCAATAATTGCTTATGTCATGATAATCCTCTTTGTTGGAACTCAACGTATTTTATGCTCGAAGTTGCTTTACAGTACAAAGATGCATTTTCTCTTCTACAAGAACAAGACCCCCTCTACAAAATGTGCCCGTCTGAGGTAGAATGGAGCAGAACAAGTGCCATTACCAGCTATCTTAAGCTCTTTTTTGAAGTTACTAATGTTTTCACAGGGACGAAGTATCCAACTGCAAATATATATTTTCCCGAGATTTGTGATGTTCATTTGCAGTTGATTGAGTGGTGCCAGAATGCAGATGCTTATGTTAGTTCACTGGCATTGAAGATGAAAACAAAATTCGATGAATACTGGAAGAACTGCAGCTTGGCTTTGGCGGTTGCAGCCATCTTGGATCCTCGGTTTAAGATGAAGTTGGTCGAATATTACTATCCGCAGATTTATGACGACAGCTCGACAGATTGCATTGACATTGTGTCCAACTGTATGAAGGCTCTTTACAATGGCCATGCAATATGCTCCCCTTTAGATTCTCACGGTCAAGGTTTGGCTTGTCAGGTAGGGGGTGGGAACGAATCCAGGGATAGGCTAACAGGCTTTGACCGTTTCCTCCACGAAACTTCACAGAGCCAAAACACTAAATCAGATTTGGATAAGTATTTGGAGGAGCCTTTGTTTCCTCGGAATATGGACTTCAACATTTTGAATTGGTGGAAAGTTCACACGCCGAGGTATCCCATCCTGTCAATGATGGCACGCAACATTTTGGGAATTCCCATGTCAAAAGTTTCAATCGAGTCAGCATTCAGCACCGGAGATCAAATGCTTGATCAATGCCGGAGTTCACTTAGACCGGATACTGTGCAAGCCCTTATGTGTGCACAAGACTGGATGCGGAATGATTCTGATGGTCAGTCATTTGTCACTGCGACTCATTTGTTTATGTAATCTATATGTTTTTACTTTTTACTGAGTGTGTGATACTTTTTCTGTACCAGATTCCAAAGCAACCTCTAGCCACTCTGCTTTGCCTTTGCGGACGCTATGATGGGAATGAGCAGGATGGTTGGTATGGTTTTTGTGGTTCTACTCTTTACAGCTTAGAATTGTATGTACCTTTAGTTAGGGACCTTTGTTTTGTTTAATTTCTGCTATTTTCTGTTCGACTTCTACTGTCTCGTTTTTGCATTCCAAATCTTATCGGAGGCTCTCTCTCGGGTGCTTCAGCTAGTTTTAACTAGAAAAAGGCGAAAGCCAAAATTAAAGACAATGCTATGGATATAGTTTCAAAAAAAGGAATAAGCAAGTTATCGAAGGAAGCAGCCAAGTCACACTATTCCATAGCCTCGCTCTTCTCCTCTGTTTTGCCGAGTTCCTTCGACATGGTTCTCTCAAGCGCCCTAGTATACTCTACTTGTTCACCTGTGTGAGTTCTTGTATATAAATTCAGTCTAATATTCTTGAAGAAGACTATCTATCTGCCTTGTTTATTAGAGGATGTCGTGACCTTTCCTCCATAAAAATATTACACCACTAATTGATAATTAGTCTATTATAATGCACTTATTCTAAATTACAAAACCTTATGACAACAGCCGGTAGAATGGGTATCAGTTGATTCATTGATCTTCAACTGGTATCTCTTGAGGAGTTAAGAAAGGCTTGGCGGGCATTTCAAGAGATTCAACATTTCCTTCAAGCATCTCTACAACTTTGTTCATCGAAGGACGATCGCTAGGTCTCATTTGGATGCACCACAATGCTGTTATAACCATCTTCCTCACCATCTCCTTTTCCTCCTCCGTGACTTCTCCCATTTCTATCTCTTTCCCTTCTTTGAATTGGTCATAAATCCATGAAGGGAAGTAAATTTGGCTTGCGAGATCAGCGAATGCATTCAAGTTCTTCCTCCTGCCTGCCATTTCCATCAACAACATTCCGTAACTGTAGACATCAGCTTTGTACGAAACGCGTCCAATGTTTTTGTAGAACAACTTTGGAGCCATGTAGCCCATTGTTCCTCTTGCCGCAGTAAGAGACACCATGCTATTATCTGTTGGATACAATTTTGCAAGCCCGAAGTCCGAAAGTTTTGGATTGAAATTCTCATCTAAAAGAATGTTATGAGGCTTGATGTCAAAATGTAAGATTTGCATGTCACATCCACAATGCAAATATTCAATCCCATGCGCCACTCCAAGAGAAATGTCATACATTTGCTTGCAACTCAAGGAGATAATCCCTTCTTGAGAAAATAAGTATTTCTCAAGAGAGCCATTAGGCATGAATTCGTAGACTAGAGCCCGTTTAGATCTCGTAGCACAAAATCCGATTAGTCGGACCACATTGGCATGATGAATCATTCCAATGGTTACTACTTCATTGATGAATTCTTGGCCATTGGCTTTGGACTTTTCTAAAACCTTTATCGCCGCGATATACCCACTTCGGAGCTTCGCTTTGTATACAGAACCATAGCCTCCTTCCCCCAACTTGTCCTTGAAACCTCTGGTCATCTTCCTTATTTGGGAATTAGAGTACCTGATCGGCATCAGGTTGTTCTGACTTTGGAGGAAACCTTCAATGGTATCAAACATTGACAAATTTCTTCTTCTGAACTTATAGATCAAAAAGGCAAAGAGCCCTAGAAAGCCACATAAAGTTCTTGCACCAAGAAACAATCCTGCTCAGGGAGTTCAAAACATGAAGCAAAAACTTATGAGAACTTGGCTTGTGCTACCTATATCGCCATCTATTTACTGGATTTGTCATTCAATGGGCTGATCATTTGTTCCAAAATTTCCAAGTCCCGGCCTCTCAACCTAACAATTTCTAGAAATATCAAAACAAACCAATCTTGAGGCACGATCATGTAGTTGGAAGCTTATTAATTTGGACAAAAATCGATCAAGTTTTTGGGACAAAGGATTGAGGCACAATAGTTCATTCCATGCTTTGTATCATTTGCAAAAATGCGGTGTTCTACCTGTAACTACTTACTGTATATATTTTGCTTGGGCTGGGCACTAATGAAACGCAAAAGATTAGTTGATAATCTTACCGGGGATTTTGATCCAAGGAAAGACGTAATCTGCGAGAAAAATCTTCCAGCATTCAGTCAAAATGCAAATAGGTATGCGGCCATTTTCAAGAACTTTCTCCATTTGATCAATTTCTTTTGAAAAAAATGATTTTCAAACTCCCTTATTTTGTACAAATACACTCCATCCGTACCGTAGATTGGAACATACGGAGTAGAATATTACTCTTTCACGTGTGATGAAGCAAATTAGCAATGAATAAATGAAATTGGAAAACCGGTCATTTCGTATAGAGAGAGCAAAAAGTACAAGTCTGTGTATCTTTCTCTGTAGATTCTGTACACAAGCAGAATTCCATTCTATATCCTGGTTTTTAGGAACGGGCCTAGCATTAAAATTTCCTGCTTGCAAGAAATAGTAGAGGTGTCAAACGGGTCATGCCGGCTGTTTAACTCTGTGCTAACCGTGCTTCATGCCGTGCTGTGCCAGCCAATTTACTTTATCGTGTCATGTCGTGCCGTGCTGACCCGTTTATTTAATTGTGTCGTACCGTTCCATTTTTTAATGGTCTCGTGCTCATGTCGACACATCTCCAATCGAGTTTCGTCGGGAAAAAAAATTCCGAAAAGTGTAAAAATATTTATCAACACAAAAAGTGTAAAATGTTACTATGTTACCGTATAAAATAAGAAATTATTATTATTTTTGGTACTCCTTCTGTCTTTTTAAGAGTCTCACTTCGTAAATCTAAATTTGAAGGAGACAATATGATCATTGAACTCTAAAAGTTATACTCTCTCCGTCCCTTTTCAAGTGTCCAATTTCGTAACTCCAACTTATTAAGAAGATATGATCATTATATATTTTATATCAACTTTTACCTCCACTTTCCCTACTTACCCTCTATGGAGACATCATCATTACACTTTTACTTACTAAATTTTCAAAATGGAATATATTTTTAGGGGCAAAATGAAAAATATACTACCTACTTTTATCTACTAACTTTACAAAATAGACACTTATTAAAGAACAATTCAAAATGGAATACTGGACTCCAAAAAAAGGACGGAGGGAGTAATATAACTTTCCCATTTACCATCTATGGAGATATTATCATTATATTTTTATTCACTAACTTTTCAAAATGAAATATATTTTTAGGGGCAAAATGAAAAATGTACCAACTTTTACCCACTAACTTTACAAAATGGACACTTATAAAAGGGGCGGAGAGAATATTACAATTAGTATTTGGTGTGCCATGCCCGTGTCGTGCCCGTTGAGAACCATGCCGTGTTGTGTTGTGCCAGGCCCACTTTCGTGCAGTGCCCATGCCCATGCCGTGCTAGTCTAAAACCGTGTCGAGTCGTACCGTGTTCGTCTAAAATCGTGCCCGTGCCACATTTAAATGTGTCGTGTCTGTGCCGTGCCGTGCCATATTTAAACGTGTTGTGCCCGTGCCGTGCCAACCTGACCCGTTTGACACCTATAGATACAAGTACGCCAATCATATTTGTTCTACGAATGTGAAATGGAATAAATATGGGTGAGAAAGAAACTACTTACGAAAGGCTATTATCTTCAAGATATCTGCAATGTTTTAGGGAGTAAGCTATGTCAGCGAACGGCAAATAAAATAAGATGACATAATTAAACATCGATCTTCAAAATGACACCTACATGCAAAAATCTTCTCCCTCAAGTGGGGAAAGAAAGAATTGTTTAGCGTTGTTTTGATAATGCAGGGTTTCCGGTCTAGTGTGCGCAAAGCTAAGACAAATTCTATTGGGCCTACTCCCACTACCATTTGACATGCTTACACGTGAAAGGAGAGCAATTATGTTCACCCACGGCGAGGATGTACTCATTTCGCGTCTCACTTCAATGATCGAAACCGTTTATTTTGTTTGGAGTCATTTGTTAGAAGACTACGGCAAATTACAGCTCAATCAAATATCGACAATTGTATCGTCTAGAAGTTTATTTATCTGTTGAAAATTCTCAACTAGATATTTGAACTCTTGGATCAAGTTCTTACTGATATCTCTGATTAGTCTCAATTTTGTCATGGTCTCTAAATGAAAATCTAGACCAAATGAATTAGTTAAATTATCGAAGTGAGATATGGCATGAGCATACCCACGCGAGGGTGAATGGTTAACAAAATTGCATGCTCTCCTGTGAAAGTGTGGGTGCCTAGCTGCAAGAATTGATCAGTGCCCACAAGAAAAAAAGTGTTATGGACTAGTAGAATATATTTACTCACATGTATAGGGCCGCATGTTGCAGTTGACCTTGTAATAACCATAGTCGAAGGAGCAACGGCCTAGTCCTGTGCAATCCTCACACAGAATGCTGTCCCACGAGAGAAGAAACCCATACTCCAATTTTTTGTGGACTTCCGCCAAAGATAAGTTGTTTTTGGGTTCAGGATTTTTTACCATTAATATCTCTATCTCTCGACCCCGGTCGCGGCATCGTAGGAAAGACCTTGTCTACCCTGCAATGATCCGCCAAATCCCCGGCTCTCATGTCGCCCGGCACTATGTAGTTCGAGTACCTTTGCCGGTCGTGGTCGTGGGAAGAAGATGAGCCCACTAGTACGTCTCTGTTAATACTACAATCTCTAGAAGCATTATTAACGTCAACGTACTGTGGAGATATCACTGGTTTTTCGCAGGCCACGAACAGGGCTGCATCCGTATGTTCCCATAAGAACGACGAAAGCTTGTGATGTTCGGCCCCTATGTTATAATCACTAGTAAAGTTGTCTACCGATAAAGAGTGAAGGGGAAGAGATGAGCAATTCCCTTCATGTACCCCGACATCGACTAATCGGATCGTGTGATCCGAGTAGTTGATCGCCTTGACATGGTACCATTTTCCGGGAAATAAGGAAAGCATGGGTCGGTTATTCTGGCAAACCAGTTCGTAGTTTGCGTTTCCGCAGTTGTCTGGGTCACCTTTAAATCGAAAGGGGTAGCTGACGTTAGGGAAATTCCCACAGGAGGAAGGGCGTTCACAGAGGTGAGTACTCCTCCTACCTGACTACCTCTGGCATAGCTATTTAGGAAAAATAAGGCAACAAGAAGAGGATGAAGAACAGGGGTTGTGCCGGACATGGGAGGGAGGAGAAAGGATATCACTGGAGCAGAGAGCCGGATTAGAAATTTTGATGTAATTTTACACTGGCTAGCAGCTACCAGGAGGAGGCAGGATTTTTTGAGTCAGTTTATAAGGATATATTGAGGGTTTCCAAAGCCACTTCAATTCCTATCAAACTAATCTAAAAAAGATACACCACCCAAAATGAAGTCACTGGATCAACTTGGCAATTTTTTCATTAGCTTCTCCTGCTTGAAAACTATCATTATATATGTGTTCACAACAGCAGACTCCTTTAACAACTTGACTAGTGAATAAAAGCGTGAAAGACAAATAACACAAGCAATAACTTCTCATAAGACGCTTAAATGGAGTAATATTTATTGAACAAGTCATGACCTTTGCTAAAACTATACTGATAAAATATCTACGGACATGCATTAGTCTAAAAGACAGTATTCTAATATATGACTACCACTAGTAGAATGAGCAACTCAATAGGTAGAGACAGTACAAGTTCATTCATTGATCTTCAACTGGCATCTCTTGGGGAGTTAAGAAAGGCTTGGGAGGCATTTCAAGAGCTTCAACGTTTCCTTCAAGCATCTCTACAACTTTGTTCATCGAAGGACGAACGCCAGGACTCATTTGGATGCACCATAGCGCCGTTATAACCATCTTTCTCACCATCTCCCTTTCCTCGTCTGTGGATTCTCCCATTTCGATTTCCTTTCCTTCTTTGAATTGGTCGTAAATCCACGAAGGAAAGTAAATTTGGCTTGTGTGATCGGCAAATGCATTCAAGTTCCTCCTCTTGCCTGCCATTTCCATCAACAACATCCCATAACTATATACATCAGCTTTGTACGAAACACGTCCAATATTTTTGTAGAACAACTCTGGAGCCATGTAGCCCATTGTTCCTCTTGCCGCGGTAAGAGACACCATGCTATCATCAGTTGAATATAGTTTCGCCAACCCAAAGTCCGAAACTTTTGGATTGAAATTCTCATCTAAAAGAATGTTGTGAGGCTTGATGTCAAAATGTAGAATTTGCATATCACAACCTCGATGCAAATATTCAATCCCACGTGCCACTCCAACAGAGATGTCATACATTTGCTTGCAACTCAAGGAGATAATCCCTTCTTGAGAAAATAAGTATTTCTCAAGAGAGCCATTAGGCATGAATTCGTAAACAAGAGCTCGTTTGGATCTCGTAGCACAAAATCCGATTAGCCGGACCACATTGACATGATGAATCCTTCCGATGGTAGCAACTTCATTCATGAATTCTTGGCCATTGGATTTGGGCTTTCCTAAAATCTTTATTGCCGCGAAATAACCGCTTCGGAGCTTTCCTTTGTATACGGAACCATAGCCTCCTTCCCCCAACTTGTCCTTGAAACCTTTGCTCATCTTCTTTATTTCGGAATACGAGTACCTAATCGGCATCAGGTTGTTCTGACCTTGTAGGAAGTCTTCAACGGTATCGAACATCGATAAATGTCTTCTCCTAAACTTATAGATTAAAAATGCCAATAGGCACAAAATCCCACATATGGTTCTTGCTCCAAGGATGCCTCCTGCTCAGGGTAAAATAAATATGACCAAATAGGAAACCAAATATATATATATTTTTTTTGAAAACAAAAAGAACTTCCAGGTCTTTGCCATTATCACCAATACATGTCCTAGATTTATTGTACATAATGGCCAATTTTTGTTCTTGAATCGCATCAAATGAGATTGTGCATCTTTGAAACAGTGCTTCACATTCCCACATTTTGTGTAGAATCCCAAATAAATCAAGAAAATTTTAGCCTAAATTTATCCCTGATTCCCACCCCTTATCCCTTCCCCTTCCCTTTCCAGCCCAACCCAACGGGATCAGAAAATTTTAATCCCAAAACTTGGCCTTAACCTTTCCATATTTTCCCTTCTTCATCCATTTGTAAATGATTTTCTCAAAGTTTTTGGGCAGTAAATAACGAGTGGTGCATATAGATCTCACCTATAATTGTGAACTCACGAACATGTGGAACCAAATAATCTGCAATAAACATGTTCTATGGTTCAGCTGACTGATCAAGGTGCGTAGTTCCATAGAAGTATGAAATTATAACTCAATCTAAGACGCATTAACTAACAAGTCTTACCATAAATTCGGTCGATCTAAGGAGTTATGAGATAGAGCCATTAGAATTGCAACGAGACCAAACTCGCAGCCAAGAGGAAAATTCGTCCCTTCCTTAAGCTAAGTAGGAACATTTGAAAAATAAAAATTTTGAGCTTCGTTAAGATTAAAGGAACTTGGGACATCTGGTAACAATTTGAAAGTGGAGATACTCGTATGTCATACTCTTAATCTGGAAAAAGTATTTTTCATGTTAAGTGCAAGAGAAGGAGATGACTAAATTTACATCATTTAAGCATTTTTTTAGTAAATTTCATTTAATAGGCTTTTTCATGAATCTAATTAAGTGCTGAATGTTGATTTTTTTTTTAAGCTGAAAAAGTTGTTGGATAAAAGTATTTCAGCTGAAAATCTGGTTGGTCGAACCTTTTTGGTGTTTTATGCGCAAGTTGAACCCTTATTACCAAACCCAAAATAGAACTAATTGAGGGTGAGCAAAGTGATTTATTCTAATGCTAGTTGAGGGGGGGAGCCTGCAGTGCACAACTTTAGGGTTTAGAGAAGACTTACCATAGTAGAAACTCACCAAGCGACCTGCAGTTTTTGAGGGAACGAGTTACAATCACAAACATAAATTAAAGCATCTCGAAATTCCAGTAGTTTTTAGTACTTAGCAAATCCTGGATTGGAACAAAATACAATAGCGAAGGATTGTTAATTTCAACCTCAAATAATTTAAAACTTTTTCAAACAGAGTCTAAGTGCTGAATGTTGATTTTTTTTAAATTGAAAATGTTGTTGGATAAAATTATTTCAGCTGAAAAGCTGTTTGGTTGAGCCTTTTTTGTGTTTTATCCACATGTTTAACGAGTGCTGCAATGTGTACATATAAAATGTACATACCATGTACATATGGATTTTGTGAGGGCCACCTCGGGTCCCACAAAGATAATCCGAATCCCCCATTATTTTTAAAATATTTTTCTATGAAGCCCTGTAAAAAAATCAGCTCAACCCGATATCGGTAAGAATTTTTTCTGAATTTGTAAGAACGAAACTAAGCAGTTAAATAGTTTCTCATATTTTCAGTGGTATATACGATTCCCGAATGTACTAAAATACACAATTTTAAGACATGTGACTGAAAGTGCAATGAGAAGGATATAGAAACATTAATTCGGAGACAGACGCTTTCATATTCTACACATTCTTAAGACATGTGACTAGGCTTTAACAATGATTAGAACCGTTCACTTTTTATACCTCACCGAGAACATTGAACACGTCGAAAATTACATCGATCGGATACCATTTGAAATGATTTCGTAATGCATTAAGTTTGTAAAAAAATAAGTGTGCAACACTAAATTGCAACCCATATAACACAATTATATGAAGCTTAATTCATTTCGAAATCATATCAAGTGGCATCCAATTGACGTGATTTTTAACGTGGTCAATATTCTCGGTGAGCTCTAAAAATTGGATGAATCCAATCATTGTTTTAAACACGGTAAGGACCCACAAATGCTCCAAAACTTTACCGGACCGGAGGAAAGAAAAACTGATTGGATATTAGTCAAGTACTAGTACTACAACCCATGGGGCGTAAACAGTGCTGTTAGACCCAATGACGCAAATGCAATTTAACTGTGGAAATCTTTAGGAGGTAATGTTCGCACCCTCCAAATTGTTAACGGCGAAAATTAATATAGGGTTGATTTTTACATTTTTCAAATTGTTAATTTTTGGGAAGTGTGGTTAACAATTTGGGGAGTACGAAAATCACTTCTCAATTTTTATAGCATGTGACTGAAAGTACAACAAGGGTATAAAAACATCAATCATTCTACAACCACAAACACACTTATATAAACATTTATATAAATCCACTCACATTCATATTGGGCCCCACACACAATACACCTCCAGTGTGTGGGACCCTCCAGTTTGTGTTTGTCTGTTTGTGGTTATATAACAATGGATAAAAACATTTGCTCACAAATGATTATTTTAGGCTGCTGATTTTGCTACTTTCTTTTTTGTTAACGCTACTCCCCTGTAAATGTATTTTATAGCCTTATTTTGTAAAGTTCATACTAACTACTACTGCTACTTACGAGGTGTAGTAGACTTCAAAGTAATCACTACTTAAGGTATTCAATAGGAAATCTTACGCACATGGAAAATTGCACCTGTATATGTATCCTTCGTCGCAAGTGACGTTGTAATTAAATCCAATGTTGCAATAGCGTCCTTGGCATATTTCACTGCAGGGAAAGAACAGCCAGGAAAGCTCAAACCCATACTCCAATCTACTGTGGAAATCCGAGAAGGAGAGGTTTGCTTCGCCTTTATCAGCTGGCCATTTTAACGTTGACATAACTATCTCATCTATTTTGCACTGATCCGCCACGTCCGAAGCTCCTAAGTTAGTCCCAAACAAAAAGTAGGAATAGTGCCCCTTTTCCCCCGACGAGAGTGAAGAAGAAGAAGAAGTTGATTTTCGAATACAACTAGAAGCACTAGTATTACTGCCCGTGTAGAATGGAGATTTTATAACTGGCTTTTTGCAATCTACCCATAGTGCTACGGATATATTCCATGGGATTGGATCAATTAGTGAAGAATATATTCTTTCATAGCGGTGCAGTAAAGAATATGGTTTGGCGTCAGAACTAGTGAAGTTGAGATCCGATAAATAATAAAGAGGGAGGGAGGAGCAATTTCCCTGTTGTAAGCCGACATCAACTAGTCGGATTGTGTAGTTGTTGTAGTTGATGGCTTGGACGTAGTATTTTGCGGAGGAATTCAAGTTAAGTACAAGACGATTGCGGTCGCATTCCAGTTCGTAAGTCTTGTTTCCGCAGTTTTTTGGGTCTCCTTTCACTCGAAATGGGTGACTGATGTTGTGGATATTTCCACAAGAGGAGACACAATTGGGACTTGTTTGAGCGTACCAGCAGTTGCCCAAAAACAGGGCAACAACAAGAAGAAGACTATGGGTTTTGTAGACATCGGAGACAAGCCTTCTGCTAGACATAAGAAGGGGGGAGAGAGAGAGAGAACAGGGCAATAACAAGAAGAAGACTATGGGATTTGTAGACATAGGAGAGAGAGAGAGAGAGAGAGAGAGAGAGAGAGAGAGAGAGAGAGAGAGAGAGAGAGAGAGAGAGAGAGAGAGAGAGAGAGAGAGAGAGAGAGAGAGAGAGAGTGCGCACAATTTTAAATGGCATTCTCTGACCTATATAAGAGTAAGTCCAACGAGCCTTTGCCAAATTTTAAACCAAATTAGATTCTCCACAGTCATTTTTCTATTTTAGCTAGTTACTCCATTCATTCTATTTTGTTGGTCCCTTATTTCATTGACCCCGACTATCAACACAGATTTTATACACAGATCCTACACAGATCGTGACGTGGGGCTCACTACGGATCCCACAAAAACGAACTAAGTCGTTCACTAAATTTAAAATATTTTTTTCAAGTGGCCTCCTAAAAAATCAATTCAATACGATTGCTCGATCCAATCTTCCAACTTTCCATTCAGATTTTAGACCCCTAAATACCCAAATTACTCAACTAATTTTCCTTAACCCTTTTTACACCTCATTAAAATAGCAGGAGCTGAAAGTTGTCGTATGACTCGTATTACATAGTAGTAGTACATAGACAAACGCCCTTGTTATAAGAACTAGAGGTCCTTTGAGTTAAAGAAGATAAAGATATTATGAAAGGACTCCACATCAGTACTGCATCATCATCAACTAAGAACAAAATGATGGTCTCCGTCTTGCTCTTATTCTTCTTCTTGTTGGCCGCAGGGGTTGGAGCCGGAGCACAAGACAACGGTGATGAGTGCAAGCCCACGAGGTGTGGAGACAAGGGCCCGGAAATTCGGTTCCCGTTCTGGCTAAAGGATCTTCAACCAGAGCGCTGTGGCTATGGGCCTGGCTTTGCTCTAACCTGCTCTCCTACCAACACCACAGAGACCCTGCTTGACAACCCATTTTCTGTCAAGGTAACCGTCACACAAATCAAGTACGATTGTCAGCTCATTAGATACGAGTTCTCCGGTAATTATGATCCGGATCAGCAAAACCTAAGCTTAATCTTCAACACCTCTCCGGGCTATCCCTTGAGTCCCTTCCAATTGTGGGCCCACCCTGTCAGCGATTACTACGTAGACGGTTGTCGCTCCTATTCGGCCAGAGAATTATACTCTGATTATCCGGATGGTCGGTCTTGTGAATACCATATATTCAGTTGTCCCTCCTCCTTAGCAAATTCATATAATGGAGACTATGCACCACTTCCATGGCTTAGCCGTCCAGGCCACAGTCTCTACTTGCTGAAGTCGGATTATTTGATCAGGAGAACCCTGTTGAATTGTTCAAAGATGTTTACCATTCCATCAGTTCCATGTATTTATCTGTATCAATACCAATACCGTTCTGATGGCTTACGGGACTGGTCGGCCTGGTCGGAACCAGCAGGTTGTAGGAAATGTGAAGAAAACGGCAAGTATTGCAGATTGAGTAGGAGCAATCACAGCAAGAAGAATGAAACCGAATGCTTTGACCCACCAAGAGGTACTTCTGATCATCTCATCCTTTGGAAGATAAAGGTTTACTTTACTTTTCCTCGCGCTTTCAATTTATTTGCTTATTCGGTTAATTAAAAAGCTCAGAATAGACTTCTTCAAGTTCGGTTTTAGAAGCTTGTTTAAAGTTATTATTATAGTTCTAAAACGACAAAAGTTAACTAGCTTGTTCCATCAGAGTGTTTGGATTTTATTCATCCCCATGAATGATAAATGATTAGTGCTTTCTATATGATCTTATACATGTGAAACGAAAAGCCCACTTGTTACAAGTGATCAATTGTCTTTCTTTCGTCTCCCATCTTTTTTTTTTCTCCATATTGCCTTTGTAGTTGTTTAAACTTGCAGGTTTGATCCCAACTAATCTTTTTGTCCTTGTTATATATATACTAGTCATAGCTACATATTTTGTCCACAGAACAGACAATAAGAAAGAGGATCAAGTAAAGGTTGAAAGGTTTTTAGAGAATTACAGAGCTCTCAGGCCTACAATTTT
The DNA here is from genome assembly GCA_018127125.1 of Rhododendron griersonianum. Classification (NCBI taxonomy): domain Eukaryota; kingdom Viridiplantae; phylum Streptophyta; class Magnoliopsida; order Ericales; family Ericaceae; genus Rhododendron; species Rhododendron griersonianum. Next base: position 35,948,616 of record CM030793.1, on the reverse strand, counting down.
ATTTCTTTTTCAATTAATTAAAAAGTTACAGATAGCCTTGTTTGTTTTGGGTGAAAACATTTTCTGGTAAAATATTTTCTGATTTTCCTTTATTTGGCTACCTAAAATACAGGTCAAACATTTTCTTCAGTAAAACCTTTTACAGCAAAAAATAACTTACGGCCAAATTTAATTCACCTTCAAATTCGAAATTCATATCCTTTCAATTCATCTTCCTACTTCACTCACCTTGAAAGTTCGATATGGTGCAGCGGAAGGAAAAAAAAAAAAAAACATTATCGACGGTATCAAAGCACACAAAAATAAAAGTCGTGAAATTATTTTATAAGTGATTTTACGGGAATATTTTTGTCTTGTAAAATAATTTATACGGAAACAAACGGAGCCTAACTTCTTCAAGTTGGGTTTTTGATGCTTGGGTCTTGGCAACTTCATGGAAAAAACTAAAGAAGTTTTGATTTAATTTTATGAATTCCTCATACGATAAATTGACTGGCGCTTTGTATTATCTTATACAGGTGAAACAAAAAGCCCACTTGTTACAGGTGGATTATCTTTCTTTTTTCTCTACGTTCTATTAATGAATACACGTACACATACCAATCACACCTCCAACAAAGGACGGGGAGTGGTTGGAATTCTTTCTTTTTTCCCCTCTCACGTATGTGCGGAATTCCATTTTGTGTGGATACACATACATAATTATGAGATCCACAAAGAGGTTCCTAATAATTTGGTCACTCCATACATATGTGAGAGGAGAGTGGTAGGAGGTGTGGTTGATAGGTATGTATGTATCATTGCTCTTCTCTTAATAATTTGGTTGTTCAAACTTGCAGGACTGATTCCGGCTGGCATTTTTCTTCTTGTTGTACTTGTCATAACTACATATTTTGCCCACAGATCCATCATTTTAAAGAAAGAGGATCAAGTAAAGGTTGAAAGGTTTTTAGAGAATTACAGAGCTCTCAAGCCTACAAGGTACACATATGCTGAGATAAAGAAAATTACTTATAATTTTAAGGACAAACTCGGCCAAGGAGGTTGTGGAATAGTTTACAAGGGAGAGCTTTCCAAAGACGTTCCTATTGCAGCCAAGATCCTTAACAACTTCACTGGTAATGGCGATGACTTCATCAACGAAGTGGGAACGATAGGTACGATCCACCATGTCAATGTGGTTCGCTTGGTCGGATATTGCGCGGATGGCTATAAAAGAGCTCTTGTTTACGAGTTTTTGCCGAATGATTCTCTAGAGAAGTTCATATCATCTGATCATAAAAGAGCTTCACTTGGTTGGGAGAAGCTCCAAGATATTGCTATAGGCATAGCCAAAGGAATTGAATATCTTCACCAAGGTTGTGATCAAAGAATCCTTCATTTCGATATTAAGCCTCATAACATCTTGTTAGACAAGAATTTCATTCCAAAAGTCTCTGATTTTGGGCTAGCCAAGTTGTGTTCGAAAGAACAAAGCATTGTATCCATGACAGCTGCTAGGGGAACCGTGGGTTATATTGCACCGGAGGTGTTCTCTAGGAACTTCGGCAATGTGTCACACAAGTCAGACGTCTATAGTTTTGGAATGTTGTTGCTTGAAATGGTTGGAGGGAGGAAGAAGAACATTGATGTTCGTGCAGAAGAAAATAGCGATGAAGTTTACTTTCCTGAATGGATTTATAATCGTTTAAATCGCGAAGAAGTAAATAACAATGAAGCTGAGGAAGGTGGAGATGCCAAGATAATTAAGAAGCTAACAATTGTAGGACTTTGGTGCATTCTGTGGTACCCAGGAGATCGGCCCTCAATGAAAACTGTGGTTCAAATGCTTGAGGGAGAAGGAAAGACTCTGGCCATGCCCCCGAATTCCTTTTCTACCACCAGTCAGTCAATTACAAGGGGAAACATGGGTGGAAGGCATTTTAGCAGTATCTTAGAGATAATTTCTGAATCCGATTGAGAGAAGTGTTGCATAATTGGACAGAGTTTTTAGGGTAGTCAAATGCGCTATCTTTTGTTTGTGAGTATCGTGTAGAAGTCCGAACTCATCTATTGTTGTACCCTTCTAATACTATTTACGATCGGTAGAGTAAACTCGAAATTAATTTTTTTTGAGTTTGTATGAGAGTCAAGTAATTCAATGGTGTAGGCATAGTTTTGCTTTATTGGTTATTTGTGAATCGCTTTGTTTTATTTTTTCTCCATTTAATTAAGAGCCATAAGAAGGATCGATGAAACTGTAATTTACTACTCTAGGACTTGAGAATCAAGTAATTCAATGGTGTATGCATTGTTTTGCTTTGTTGGTTATTACTTTCCAATAATGCACCTCAACCATTAGGTCTATCTTCCACTTTTTCATTGTAGACGCTCTATATCTTTGGGTGACCAAATATGACGTGACAATAACTTAGCAAGATAACACGCCAGAGTTTTCAATTTCGATAGAAATCTTCCCTTCTGTCCATGTTTGTTAGATGGGTCTTGAGTCTTGACTCTGCTATAAAAATCTTTCAATCACTAATGGCCATGTTACTAGAACTCCATAAAGCAACAAAAACTTGGCAAAGTCGCATGTCATTATCATAAAAATCTTTCAATCACTAATCTTGTTGTGTTGGTTCCGTTTGTATAACAATGTGAGCTTGACTCATTTAAAAAATCTTTCGATCATTCATGACATATTTCTTGGGACTCCATAAAGCCGCAAAGACTTGGAAAATACTTATCTAATTATCATAGAATAGACAAGAATAGCATCTTCTCATCTTTCCATCTTTGTTTTGTTTTAGAAAAATCTTGCAACCATTGATTGAGAACCCCATGTTTTATCATTAGGAATTGATGGCCATGTTCTTACCACTCTATACAACAGCTAGCAAAGACTTGTCAAAGCCAATTCAGTGTCATTATCATTGAATAGAACTCGTTAGAAAAATCTTGCTATCAGACTCCATGCATAAAGCACTTGGTAACGTCTCTTGTAGTTGATATTATTGGCAATAAGTATCCATCTCCATCGATTTTAGTGTATATAATGTGAGTGCAATTTTGTTCATCCTCCTTAAAAGAGGGTGACCATTACCTTCCTTCCTATTGGTTGAAATGACGTGGATCCCACCACAAAGTGATGTCATGTTTACCATGCAATATACTTTTTGATAAGCATGACATTACTTTGTGGTGGTATCCACGCCATTTCAACCAATAAAAAGGAGGGTAATGGTCACCCTCTTAAGTGAAGGGTGAACAAAACTCAACTCATATAATGTGGAACTTGGCTCATTGGAAAATCTTGATGTTTAGGCTCTGCCTATCAGATGAAGAAAATTCTTCTCACCTTTTGACAAAAAAAAAAATGGTGTATGCTTAGTTTTGCTTTGTTGAGAAATTTTTGGGTGCAAATATGGTACGGCTAACGTGGTACCTAAAGCACACATCCGGGTCCTCCAAAAATGCAACCGACAGTCCAAATTGAAACACACTTTTTCTTTTCTTTTTAAAATTCGTTTGGTACCTTTTAATCCAGACCATCGGTTGAATTTTTGGATGGCCCGGATGTGCGCGTCGGGTACCGCGTGGTACCCGATTTGCAACCAAAAAATTAAAGTGAGATGAAATTAGTACATTACTTTTAAAATATTTACGGAAAACTTAAAGTACATACGAAATCCAATTTTACTATTTATCCATAACTTTCCGTATTAACTAAAATTGTGTGTGCCTAAAATGAATGCAACCCAACCGAAAAGATCCTCCTCCTCACCCTCCTTGGTAGTTCGTGCAATTTGCTTGGCTTTCAATGAAACAAACATGAGCAACCACGTACATCACACTTTGAATGCTTGGTCATTAAAATTTCCAAAGTAATTTCATATATTTTAGTTTCTTCTTAGTTCTTACAGTGTGAATTTTTTTTATCAAATATTCCTCTCACAAAGTTTTAGATTCAAGGTGATTCGAAGAATTTGAACATAGCCTTGAATTTTTAGTTTTAGATATTTTCATTTTTCATCAACCAAAAGAAAGAAATTAATCCATCGCCGACAATGGAAGTATAAAGATGAAAGGGATTGATCAAAGGGCACGAAAGCATTATAATAGGGAGGAAGCATCCCAACAAGCTAGAATTGGACGCTCATCCCCGATAATCATATTCATATGCCACTCAAAACTCCAAAAGTAAACACAGTTGGAAACGAACCAACCAAAATATGTCTACAACATCCTAGGGCCAAAAATGATACGAAACCAAAACGTCCAAAGTCCAAAACCAGAAGCAACCTGTTGTAACGAACGCTATGAATGCAAGCTAAGAACGAGAAATTGAAAACTAAACAAGAAATCACAAAGACACAAGATATACGTGGTTCCCCAAGATGGGTACGTCCACGGGCGAGGAGAGAGAGGATTCACTAACCAACGTGAAGAAGAGATACAAAGAGCCGGCTGTAATCCGTAACTCTAGAAAGGCCACAATATGAAAGCCCAAAAAGATACTTTAGAAGTTCCCCAAAAGCCTTATTTATAATAGGCTACAAAAACGGGAACAACATAATTAACCAATGTGGGACTAAAGAATACAAGGCATTCCCAACAATTCTCCACCTTGACTTGAATTCCACTGAACCAAATCACCAAATATAGCTCTCCCCTTCTAACCTCTCACTCGCCAAATGCCCCCGAGGGGCGATCAACTGCAAATACCAAGCAAGCCCAAGCAATGCTTGAACTTGGCAACCGGAACCTGTTTAGTAAACATATCTTCTGGGTTATCTGCAGTACCCACTTTCTTCACCTCTACTTGCTTCTGTGTGATGTTATCCCGAACGATTTGATACCTGACATCGATATGCTTGGTCCTCTCATGATACATCAGATTTTTAGTCAAATGTATAGCACTCTGCGAATCACAAAATAATGAACTCACACCTTGTGCAAGACCAAGCTCACAAAGCAAACCTCTCATCCATAATGCCTCCTTCACGGCTTCAGCAATGGCCAAATACTCCGCTTCTGTTGTAGACAGCGCGACTGTAGCCTGTAAAGTAGCTTTCCAACTAATGGCACTTCCGGACAGAGTAAAGACATAACCTGTCAGAGACCTCCTCTTATCGTGGTCACCGGCAAAATCCGAATCAACATAACCAACGGCATGATCACCAGAATTGGCAACCCCAAACAATAGACCAACACCTGCAGTTCCGCACAAATACCGTAGTATCCATTTCACAGCCTCCCAATGTGCCTTTTCTGGACGCCCCATATAACGACTAACGACACTAACTGCATGTGAAATATCGGGACGAGTACATACCATGGCGTACATAAGGCTCCCAACTACGCACGAATATGGAACCTGAGACATATACTTCTCCTCATCCTCCGATTGTGGTGACAACTCAGCTGAAAGTCGAAAGTGTGCTGCCAAAGGGGTACTGACTGGCTTCGAGTTCTGCATGGCAAAGCGCTCAAGCACTTTAAGTACATAAGACTTCTGATTCAAAAATAATTTGCCAGCTACTCGATCTCTACAAATCTCCATACCCAAAATACGTTTTGCCGCACCCAAATCTTTCATCTCAAATTCACCACCTAACTGTTGTTTCAACCTGTTGATTTCTGATACACTCTTGGCAGCAATAAGCATATCATCAACATACAACAGTAGATAAACAAATGAACCATCTGAAAGTTTTCGAAAATACACACAACTGTCATACTCACTCCTAGAATATGACTGGCTTATCATAAAAGTATCAAACCGCTTATACCACTGCCTTGGGGATTGTTTGAGGCCATACAAAGATTTACGAAGTAAACAAACGCGATCCTCCTTACCAGAAACAACAAATCCCTCAGGCTGACGCATATAAATCTGTTCCTCAAGCTCGCCATGCAAAAACGCAGTTTTGACATCAAGTTGCTCTAACTCAAGATCATAACAGGCAACAATAGCAAGTAAAGTGCGAATGGAACTATGTTTTACAACAGGTGAAAATACCTCATTGTAGTCAACACCCTCTTTTTGGCTGTATCCTTTCGCCTCTAGCCGAGCTTTGAACCGAGCGTCTTCTACCCCTGGAATTCCTGGTTTGCGCTTGAAGACCCACTTGCACCCAACAATCCTCTTCCCTTTCAGCGGTTCTACTAACTCCCATGTCTGATTCTTCTGAAGAGACTCAATCTCCTCATTCATAGCAACAAACCACTGTGCAGACTCAGTGCTCGAAACAGCTTCCGTATAGCTTGAAGGCTCCTCATACTCAACTGTCTCAGCAACTGATAAAGCATAGGCCACCATCTCAGAATAAGCCGAATACCTTTCAGGAGGCCGAATCTACCTCCTTGGCCTATCTTTAGCAATAGTGCGTGGTTGCTCAACTAACGCATCAACCTCTGTGTCTGAACTCTTGAACTCCTCTTCAATTGGCTTCTCAATGTGCTTCTTCCCTGAGTCGGAAGATTCACTCAAAAACTCCACCTGCTTTGGAACACTCTGTTCCTGAACTGTATCATCAACCTGCTTAGACCCCTTAATCAAATAATTTTCATCAAAAGTCACATCCCTGCTAATCAAAAACTTTGAATCATCAGAGCACCATAACTTGTACCCTTTGACACCTGCTGCATAACCCAAGAAAATACACTTCTTGGCCCGTGGCTCCAATTTACCCTCATTCACATGAGCGTAAGCTGGACACCCAAAAACACGCAACACAGAATAATCAGCTGGATGACCTGACCATACCTCAAACGGAGTCTTACACTCAATAGCGGTCGACGGAGACCTGTTCACCAAATAGCATGTCGTGGAAATGGCTTCAGCCCAAAATTCTTTGCCCAATCCGGAATTGGACAACATACAACGTGCCTTCTCCAAAAGAGTCCTGTTCATTCGTTCAACCACACCATTCTGCTGAGGGGTTTTTCTCACTGTGTGATGCCTCACAATGCCCTCATCACTGCAGAACCTATCAAACTCGCCAAGACAAAACTCCATACCATTGTCAGTTCTCAAACGTTTTATTTTCTTACCAGTCTGATTCTCAATCAAAGTTTTAAACTGTTTGAATGTATTAAAGGCGTCACTTTTATGTTTCAACATATACACCCAAACCTTACGAGAGAAATCATCGATAATACTCATAAAATAGTGAAAACCACCTTTAGAAGTTACCTCTGCGGGACCCCAAAGATCTGAGTGAAAATAATCCACTGTGCCTTTGGTGCGATGAACAGCTGTACTGAATTTCACCCTGCACTGCTTGCCGTAGACACAATGCTCACAGAAATCTAGCTTCTCAGTTTTCTGGCTACATAGCAAACCCTGTTTGCTCAAAACTGTCATCCCCCTCTCGCTCATATGCCCAAGGCGCATATGCCACAAACGAGTCAAGTCTGAATCTGAAACCTTGGATGAAGCAACCGTTGCTGCAGCACCTAGAACTGTACTGCCCTGGAGTGTATAGAGGTTACCACGCTTCTGACCCTTCATCAGTACCAATGCACCCCTCAAGACTTTCAAAACTCCACCTTCACCGAGGAATTTGCAACCATGAGAATCAAGAGCACCCAGGGATATAAGATTTTTCTTCAAATCTGGAACATGTCGAACCTCAGATAAAGTCCTAACAATACCGTCATGCATCCTAAGCTGAATCGTTCCTGAACCAACAGTCTTACAGGCCATGTTGTTACCCATCAAAACTGTACCACCATTGACCGCCTCATAAGTAGAAAACCACTCTCTATGCGGACACATGTGGTATGAACATCCAGAATCCATAATCCACTAGGTATTAGAGCGAGAATCGCCCTCGGTAACTGATAATACACTATCTGACTCATCTGAACTTTCAGCAATTCCAGCAATTACTTTACCCCCTTTCTGGTCTTCTTTTTCTTTCTCTTTGAGTTTTAAACAGTCTTTTTTCCAGTGCCCGGATTTCTTGCAATAATTGCACTTTCCCTTCTTTTTACCTGATGACCTAGATCTTCCCCTATTACTCGACTCCTCCCTTTCTGTTGTTCTTCCCCTAACAAACAAACCCTCCGCATGTGCATCACCCTCACCTGACACCTTTTTCCTTAATTCTTTCGAATAAAGGCTGGCCTAAACATCCTCCATGGATATCGTGTCTTTGCCATACAATAGGGTTGTAACAAAGTGCTCATACGAAAGTGGTAAAGAACATAGCAAAATTAGGGCTTGGTTCTCATCCTCAAATTTACTATCAATATTTTTCAAATCCATAATAATACGATTGAACTCGTCTAAATGATCCTTAACAAGTATACCTTCTCGCATACGAAACGTATAAAGACGTTGTTTGAGATATAAACTGTTGGTGAGCGACTTAGTCATATATATGCATTACAACTTCAGACAAATTCCTGCTGCTGAAGTTTCTTCTTCCACCTCGCGAAGAACATCATCTGCCAGACTCAACTGAATAGAACTCAGAGCTTTGGCATCCGTATCATCCCAATCTTCCTCTTTGATTCCAGAACTAGTCTTGCCTGACAAAGCCTTGTGCAATCCTTGTTGGGTTAACAGAGCCTTCATCTTTACTCTCCAAAGACTGAAACTGCTGCTCTGCCCATCAAACTTCGCAATCTCGAATTTAGCCGCCATAGCCACAATCGGAAACGAAACCCTAGTTTTTGCAACCTAAAGCTCTGATACCAGTTTGTTGTAACGAACGCTATGAATGCAAGCTAAGAACGAGAAATTGAAAACTAAACAAGAAATCACAAAGACACAAGATATACGTGGTTCCCCAAGATGGGTACGTCCACGGGCGAGGAGAGAGAGGATTCACTAACCAACGTGAAGAAGAGATACAAAGAGCCGGCTGTAATCCGTAACTCTAGAAAGGCCACAATATGAAAGCCCAAAAAGATACTTTAGAAGTTCCCCAAAAGCCTTATTTATAATAGGCTACAAAAACGGGAACAACATAATTAACCAATGTGGGACTAAAGAATACAAGGCATTCCCAACACAACCTCCATAATCGGTTGATCGATCAATCGATCCGGAGGTTGTTCAATCATTCAATCAATTTGAATAAAAAAAATGAGAATAAAATCGAGGTAAATAAAATTGACAAGGAGGTGGAAATTCAATGAAATTTGATTAGATTAAACGCGATTCAGAGTTAGTGAACTAAGGAAGGGGGGCTACTATGTTGAAGGAGAGTGCGCACTTCAGTGCTGACTTTTGAGAGAAAATCAGCATTAGCAGCTCTGGATACAGCTTCATCAGTTTTATTCCAACCGCAAAAAGCTTCACCAATACTACACCATCCAAAATTTTTGTTTTAGAGATGTTGTACAGCTTTTAGAGTTTCAGTTATTTTCAATTTTTGAGATTATAAGTTAGCTATAAGATCATTTGTAGCTTTTACAACAAATGTTACTGGGTTTTCAAATTTCACACAACTTGCTTTGTTTGGAACTTGTGGAAAGGAAAAGAAAGGAAAAATGTGAAGAAAGTGGATTATTTTCTTTTGTTTGGTTGAAGAAAGAAAATCAAAGGAAACTATGAGGGAAATTCATTTCCCTTATTTGGTTTCAAGAGGAAAATAAAGAGGAAAGAAACATAATTCCACGAAGTAACATTAATTTTCTTTATCCATATCTCAGGGTGTCTACACCTTGACTAATATATCTTTGGGGGACCAAATACGATGTGACAATAACTTAGCAAGGTAGCACGCCAGAGTTATCAATTTTGATAGAAATCTTCCTTTATTTGTCCATGTTTGTTAGATGGGTCTTGAGTCTTGATTCAGCTATAGAAATCTTTCAATCACCAATGGCCATGTTACTAGAACTCCATAAAGCAACAAAGACTTGGCAAAGCCACATGTCATTATCATAGAATTGATGAGAATAGTCTTTTTTCATCTTTCCGTGTTGGTTCCGTTTGCATAACAATGTGAGCTTGACTCATTCAAAAAATATTTCGATCAGTCATGGCATATTTCTTGGACTCCATAAAGCCGCAAAGACTTGGAAAATACATAGGTAATTATCAGAGAATAGACAAGAATAACATCTCCTCATCTTTCCATCTCTATTTTGTTTTAGAAATATCTTGAAACTATTGTGTTTACACCCATTTTTTGCACCAAACATTGGACCAGCGTTGGAGGGCCATTTAATTAATTTTTAATTAAATTGAGCTGATATTAATGAGTTTCTTGGGCTAAAAATTAATAGACCACATTAATTTTGTGATTTAGAGCAAGACCCGATTAAAAAATTCAAGTGGAGAGAGATGCACCGGATAATTTTCCTTCATGGTGATTTATTCGGAGATATACACACGTGGAAATACCCAACAGTAGGCCATATCTCCCTAAAAATGGAGATGCATGGGTAGTTATTTTTAATTTTTTAATCTTTCTCAATACTTTATACCTTTTTCGGCTTTTGGCTAAGATCAAGTTATTTTTAATTTGAAAGAAAATGGCAAGCTCATTGACGTGGATATACCCCACCTTCAGCGGGTTTCCAATTCAACTGCTAGCCAATGATCTAGCTTGTATTGCTAGAGAAGGGCCTGCTTTTAGGGGATTTATAAGAGTTAATTTTGGGCCGGTTCTATTTTTCAATTTCATAGCACGCTAGATCATTTTTCTATAGAGTGCAATTCCTAATAGATTCTGTGGAGTGTATTTTACATTTTTACCCCCATTTAAAAACAAATGAACCCATACAACCTCCTACACCATTACTACCACCACCACCACCACAACCACCACAACCAGCGCCACCACCACCGCCGCCGTCACACCGCCGCCACCACCACCACAACGCCGCCGCCACCATCACTGCCACCACAATGACCACCACCACCACTCCACCATCATCACCATCACCACCGCCACCACAATGACCATAACCATGCCGCCACCACCATCACAATTAACAGTGTTAATTTCTGTCTAAATTATCAGTGTTAATTTTCATCAAAATTCATATCATAATTAACAGTGTTAATTTATGTTTAAATTAACACTATTAATTGTGGAATGAATTTAGATAAAAATTAACACTGTTAATTGTGATGGTGGTGGTGGTCATTGTGATGGCAGTGGTGGCGTGGTGGCGGTGGTGGTGGCGGCGTGGCGGTGGTCATTGTGGTGGCGATGGCAGCGTTGTGGTGGTGATGGTGTTGGTAATGGTGGAATGGTGGCGGCGTGGTGGTGGTCATTATGGTGGTGACGGCGACGTGGTGGCGGTGGTAGTGGTGGGGTGGTGGTGGTGGTGTGGGTGGTGGTGTGACGGTGGTGGTGGTGATGGTGGTGGCGGCGGCGATGATGGCGTCGTGGTGGTGGTGTGGTGGTGGTGGTGGTGATATTTTTGTCTCTCTCCAATCCCCTTTTTTTTGCGAGGGGTATTTTTATCAACAAAATAATGAAAACGACCTGCTGGGCTATGGGCTATTTGGACAGGACATAGTGGGCTATTCTTCACCCAGACAGGACCGGCCAGGAAGTTCCTCGATTTATAATGGGACGGATGGCAACAAGATGAACAAGCCCGTTAACTGCTTCAAGAGCCGTGGAACTACCTTGGGTCTATAAATTGGAGTTTCAGTTGCACACCAAATAAAGCCCAACGCTTCTATCAAACACAAATTTCCAGCAAGTTTGTTTTATCTTTACTTTTTCAATTGTCTCAATCCATTTACTTCATCAAGTAAATTGAATTTTATCTTTTATGCACATTTTATATTTACATGTACCCGTCAACTTAATTATTCCGATATAATAAAAAATTTTTTTATTCGTGTTCTCTACTTTTTCTCACACAGTTGAAAAATTCTAAGTCCACTTCATTGTGCCAAACCATGAACTTCTTTGTGGCCTCACCTTTTGGGTCACACGCAATTGCATTACATACGAAGTTAGATCGAGGCGCTCATACCTTTCATACGTTGGACGACGACAAGTCCTGGCACGCCCGCGCTCACAACGCACATACCATTAGGGATTGATGGCCATGTCCTTACGACTCTGTACAACAGCTAGCAAAGACTTGTGTAGACACCCCAATTAGGACCTCGAAGGGTCTTTGTCCACCCCGATGATGAAATAAAGGAAATGGAACCTTTGCGAGCTTGAATGAAGGATTCCTTCAGCCCCAAACAGATCCTCAGCCCAAATGAACCTTCAGCCCCAAACAAATCGAAAGCCCAGAAAAAGCCCAAAAGCCCTGGACCGAACCTGTAATGCCGCACGTAACACTTCTACACCGCACGGCGTATCGAAATTCATTACGCCGCACGCGGTCATGAAGTTAGCCGCACGGCATTTTGGGTAAAGTTCTGACTGGCTCAGAAAGCTGTCGGCCACGCCTATTTGAGCCACAGCTGCAAAATAGCTCAGCCGAAAGCCCACTTTTGGCCCGCCCAGAAAATACCTCCAACATTTGAAATTCAAAATCCATGGCTCTTGCTTATAAATACACCTCTCCACTCAAGGGAAAAGGGCCCTTGATCACTATTATACCATTTCTCTCTCTTCTTGCTTTCACACCCACTTTCCCATTTCCAAGTCTTGAGAATGTTGCTCTCAAAAGACATTCTCTAGGCCTTTTACTCCATTTTTCTCCTCACCATTGAAGTTAGTCCCTTACTAACTTTGAGATCCCAACCACCCAATACACCCAACTACTACACACACCCATACTTCTCTTTTCTTTTCCAACCTTGCCGACGTCCATCCACCATCATCAATCTTCATTCAAGCTCAAGATCAAAGGTAAAAATCAAGTTTCCTTGGGCTAGGCTCTGTCCTGGCCCTGAGGGGGCTTTTCTATCTTCAGGCCTAACCATTTTTGGTTAGGATCTGACCTAAAAATCATTTTTATAAAACAAAACTAGTTTTCTGTGCTGGGTACTCTACGCCGAAGCGTCGCACGGCGTAGTGTACACACACGTGCGGCATTTCAGTTAACTGATATTTTCTTGTTCAAACTGTCTGGATCATGATCGTCTGTTGCTGGATCTGTTTTTGTATCCTAAAAGCAGTCTCGGAATGAGACCATATCTACAAGTCACGTTTTAAGCTCTATAAATCTTTTCAAATGAATAAATGTATCAAAAATGGTTTTCTACTCGTGGCTTGGAAGAATGGTACAGTTCTGAGATGATCTAATGGCTGTGAGCTTTCTGAAGTTTCAAAAGTAACACCGTGCATCATACTGGGTATACCATGCGAGGCCTTGAAAATGGCAAAAGTTTGATAACAGGGTCATAACCACGCACGGCATATCAGAAGGCCGTACGCCATAAAGCAGTATGCCGTGAGGCAGAGGATGGTGATCCAGACAGCCTATTTAGACGCTTTCCTTATTTAATATCATCGTCACAACATCCTTTACCATTTCTGTACAGTAAGCACCACTCGCACGACAATGTGATATACTTTATCTTGTTCCCCTTTCCTGTATGTGTTTTTAAGGTTCTCCGAATGGTATTAAATTCCCCATTTAAAATACTTAGTAGAGACCGGTTTTCACCGGGTGAGCGGGGTGCTTTTTCAATAAAACCTTCCCCGCTCGTAACGTGGCCCCCGGATCCAAAAAAATCTCAATGATTTCGCTAGATCAAAAGCCTTTCTTTTCAAAACAAAACTCTCGGCTTCTCGGATCATCCATCTCAAAAATCCGGGTGGCGACTCTTCGAACGCGCCGGGCGCGGGAGCCCACAGTGGCGACTCTGCTGGGGACTTTTATTCAATACTTTACCTTTTAAAAAAAAAAAAAAACAAAAGAATAAAAGAGTGTTGAATAATCAAGTGGGCCAAACTTGAAAGGTATTTTACTTGGGGGGCTTAATGCAATTTGAAAAACTTAAACTTTCTTTTACACTATGCACCGCATAAGCCTCGCTAGCATGTCTCGGCAATCTTGCCCGGTTTACCGGTGACAAGCTCTCCTGGGATGCCTAGCAACCCTCGACTATGATGGGCCATCGTGCTGTTCGACCATTGTCTTGCAATACACTTGACATAGGGTAGTACATCTTGGCTCTAGTCCGGGGAACCCTTCTGAGACCAAAACCGGCCTATACACTCGTACATAACCATAGAACCTTCCCAATTAGGACAGGAACCCGTGGCTAAGACTTATGTGATATATCCTGTTTATGTGAGTTTCTTTTCTGTACATGCATATCATTCAAACATCATTGCATCTTGCAGGCTAGAGGATTAGGCTCCTTTAGAATTCTTTAGGACTTTCCGGTCGGTCTAGGAAACTGTAAATCCATGGAGGTTGCGATACCTCTGGTGTTTTCCGTGCCCAAACGGCTCCCTTGACTTGGGACTAACCTTGAAGGTGTGCGTATCTGGATTCTGACGGTCACATTGCTCTGCCTCGGATGGTCAAGGTAAGGAGATTGGCTCTGGTTTCGAAACGATCGGAATTTAACCTGTCTGACAGTACCTACCCGGACCGTCAGAAATCTTCTGTACAAATGCCTCAAGTGAGACTCAAGTCATGGTAGGTTTTAGGATTTAGGAGGCGCGTAGAAGGTAGGACAGACATTCGGGATGGGTTCTGAGTTACTCCCTTTTGCCTTGTCGCCAGTTCATAAACATTGGACACTTGCGAAAAGAAGAGGCTATACCTAATTGGTTTCGTCCGTCTCGAAGGTTGGTTCGCATAGACACCCTGGAAGGAACCCAATTGTTTGAGGTCCACATAGAACAGGAAGGGCAGTCGTCATTAGCGGTTTCGCCGAGTTTAGCAATACAGGAGTCTCTGTCACCTGAAAGTCCCTTGCCAATGGCTGATCAAGGAAATGGAGTAGAAGAGCTTAGACAGAACATGGCCACCATGGACACCCAGTTTAGGCAATCCCTTGCCGGCATGGATACACAACTCAAAGCCTCGGTTGCATCCATGAAGAACGACATGAATATGATAATGGAGTCTATGAAGGAGGTTTGTGATAAGCTCTTAATTAAGACTGACATACCCAAGGGTGAGACACCGGCCAAAGATACACCAGCAGTTGATCCCAATTTAGTCGCCCTTATGGCTAAAATTGGTAAATTGGAAGAATCTGTGCAAGAAAATAAGCGATTAGGAAGAGGAGAAATTGGCGTGAATAAATTGTGTGCTTATTCCTCAACGCTAAGTTACCGGAGAAGTTCAAAGGAGTGGATTTCGCAAAGTTTGACGGTACCGGAGACCCAAAGGCGCACCTCCAAGGATATGTTGGTTCTCTCACCATGAGGGGATTGAAAAGGAAGCCATGGCTCAGCTATTTCACGAATCTCTGTTGGGACCAGCCCTGCAATGGTTTCTTACTCTTGAACCCTCTAAGAAAAGGACTTGGGAAGACATTGGGACAACATTTGTGGCTCAATATGATTTCAACGTTGATTTAAAAATGACCACAAGGGAGTTAGAGAACACTAAGATGGGAGAGAAAGAAAGTTTCGCTGATTTCGTAAAACGTTGGAGGGCTAAGGCCGCTCAGATGCAAAACAAATCAGATTTGAAGGAACAGATAAGGATCATCACCAAGAATCTGCCAAGCTCTTTTGCCCCATACATGGTCCTCTCCCAAGCAGCCCCAAATTTCGAAACTTTCTATGACTCGGGTTTGGCTGTGGAGGAGGCCTTACGAGATAGTACATTGGAGAAGAAGGAGTCGGGGTCAAAATCCAAGAGGGTATATTCTGGAAACAGCAATGTCCTCTTCGGGAATACCAATCAGGCTGGAACTTCGTCCGCTAAGCCGGTAGAAGTAAACCAACTTTCCGAAAAACCAAAGTCCCAGAATAGAGTCTTTACCCAGTTTAGCACTCCTAAATCCGCTTTACTCAAGAAGCTTACTGAAGTGGGAGTGCTGAACCCTCTCCCGCCGCCACAAACCATTCCACCTAACCTGAACCAGAATGTCTACTGTGATTTCCACCAAATGCATGGCCATACCACTAACAACTGTATTCGCCTCCGTCATGAGATTCCAAACCTCATTGACAATAAAGTCATTGATACCCCTCCTTCAGACAAACCAAACACCATGACAAACCCCTTGCCGCAACATAATACCCCCTTCCATATCAACCAAATCACCAAAACCAAAAGCCAAAACTTTGATCCTACCTCTTTCATCATCCCTGATACCGAACCAAAGCTTGTTGTGGAAATTCCCGAAGAGGCTGCTCTCTGTTACCTTTGGGAATGGGGAGATTTGATTGCCGATTGGGAGGAGTTCGAAGCCGCCAATTTTCAAGGAGACGTGAACCCATTCTTTGAACCTGGATGGGAAATTGATTGGCAAAACATTCATGCTGACCCTCTTGATGGGTTTTCTCTGTACATGATGTTCGAAAACCAAAATGAGAATTTTCTAGGAATGCCTGGATGGGAATGGAATCCAATCCCGGATGAATACCAACTCTTGGCCTGGAATGATCCTTTGGATACCTTCTCTATACCCATGCTATTTGCAGAAGAATACCAAACTCAAACAATGGCCTACAACTGGCCCGAGCCTGCTCCATTTCAACCGAATCCCTCTTACCTCCACGACCTCATCATCAACGACCCATACAACAATATAGGTCTCGCCCCATACTCGGAACCGCCAGGGCCAGAAGAAGATGTGGCTAGTAATGAATTTGACCCAATGGATTATCTGGCAGATGAAGCTAAATCGGAGTCATCTGTTACTTTTCCGAAGGACGCTGATGTCGCCATGATGAATTTGTGGGAAGATGAACCAGGAGCCAAAACGAATCCATGGGTAAATACAGAGATCATCAACATAAAGGTGGGAAATGAAGAATGGACCGTAAACAGGGCGGTGGCAGAAGCTGAGAAATGGAAGCCCGAGGATCTGTGGGAGGATCTGGTTATCGCCGACTTGGCTGCCAACCTCCAAGACACCACTATTGGAAACAAGCGCAAGGCCCTTGCTGATTTGTGGAATGAGGAGTCTAAGTACCAACAGATTGGTCAATT
Organism: Rhododendron griersonianum; assembly: GCA_018127125.1. Classification (NCBI taxonomy): domain Eukaryota; kingdom Viridiplantae; phylum Streptophyta; class Magnoliopsida; order Ericales; family Ericaceae; genus Rhododendron; species Rhododendron griersonianum. The sequence goes on along the minus strand of CM030793.1, from coordinate 35,931,615 downwards.
GACCAGGAGTTGTCGAATCTATCAACCCCCTAATCTTCAAATCGAAAAATCTTCCAACCCTCCAGCTCCACTGACCAAAGAACCTTCTAACCCGTTCGTTACCCCAATCAAATATACTTTCCAACCCTTTGCCCCACCAACTAAAGAGCCTTCTCGCCCTGAGAAAAACCCTGAAGGGATGATCAAGCGCCAACTTGAACAAACTCAAGCCAAAATGTCTGTTTGGGATGTGCTCGTTCACTCCACCCGCCATCGCGAAGGACTCATCCAAGCCCTCTATCACCTGAAAGTTCCTTCCGCCATAACCCCTGATGAACTCGTAGCACTCATCAAAACTATACCCGTCAAACATGCTATCACCTTCACTGATCGAGACTTACCCGCTGAAGGAACTGATCACAATCGACCACTCCATATCACTCTGAAATACCACGGAAAATGGGTACCAGTGATCTTGATTGATAATGGGTCAGCAATCAATGTTTGTCCACTCCGTGTTGCCTATTGCCTGGAGTACAAAAATAATGATTTCTCTCCATCAGAAGTCAAAGTCCGGGCATATGACAACACCCGTCGGGATGTGGTTGGAACCCTCATGCTTCCTATGACTTTCGGACCTTACCAAAGGGAGGTGGAGTTTCATGTGGTAAACATTCCCGGTTCTTTCAATCTACTGCTGGGAAGACCTTGGATGCATCGGCCTGACATCATGGCAGTTCCTTCAACACTCCATCAGAAAATTAGACTGGGACTTGAGACTGGGATGCTCACCATACACGGAGACTCTGGGATTCACGCTCCCGTTGAAGACAATGCCCCACTCTTGGAGATACAACACGGAGAGGAAGACATTGCTTTAGGTGGCTTTTTGCTTGATACCTCTAATTCTGTTTTCACCGTCAAGATTGATGACGACTTCGTCATTTGTAATGTCGCCATAAAAATAATGAAGAGAATGTCCTACATGCCAGGTTTGGGGTTGGGAAAGAATCTCCAGGGGCCAGCGCAGTTTGAAGAACCAGGAACTTTAACCTACATAATAGGCTTGGGATACCACCCTTCTGAGGATAGGAAAGAAAATAAGGGGGACAGATTGGAGGACTATTTTGTCAAAGAAGAGGCAAAACAGATTTACCAAGGACAGCCGAAATCATTCTGGGACAAGGAAACCAACACCTTCCTACCAGGGTTTGAAATATTCGCTAATGATGTCTGGCCTGAAAGTGATGAAGAATTGGAAGTAGTGATCAAACAAGCAAAGATGGCTGACTGGGTTGAAACCTTTGCCCTGGGCAGTCTGGCGACCTTACTTGAGGAAGACGAACCATTGGGTATAGCCAGGGAAGCAGAAGTGCAGATGCTGGGGCAGGAGGCCCTCGAAGACCCGACTTCACTCATCATGGATGCTGCTGGGGATTATAAGAATTGGTCTTTTATACCAAGTGCAACTAGTCATGAGGCTGAATCTGAGTCCTCTGAGTCCTCTGAGTCTTCTGAGTCTGTCGAGTCTGTTGAGTCTGAGTCGGTGCCTCTTGGCCCAACTCCTCAGAGTCTGTATTTTGAGTTTGAGTCTATCCGCGTGTATGGTGTCCCCGAGGCCTCTGCTTATGATGAAATAAACGAATCTGGTTCCGCTTACTTTCCTGACTTTGAAATAAATTGTGTCGACCCCGACGATGAAGAGATCGAATTTGACGGGGAAATCCCTAAAGAAATTCGGTCCCTAATCGAAAGGGAAGACGAAAGGCATGCTCAGCCTGTAAAAGAAGAAGTTATTTCAATAAATTTGAGGGATGAAGGGAATCCCCGAGTAGTTCAGATCGGTTCCGCGCTGTCAGAAGAAGAATGCCAGGCTCTTGTAAATTTGCTAAAAGAATTCGAGGATGTTTTTGCATGGTCACACGCTGATATGCCCGGAATCGATCCTGAAATCGTGGAACACTGGATTCCCCTCTATCCTGACGCGAAACCAGTAAAACAAAACTGAGACGCATGAGGCCCGACTGGGTGCTTAAAATAAAAGAGGAGGTAACCAAACAGATCAATGTTGGGTTCCTGATGGTAACTAAATACCCCCAATGGATCGCAAACATTGTTCCCGTTCCAAAGAAGGATGGCAAAATCAGGTTCTGTGTGGACTTCAGGGACCTAAACAAAACTAGCCCCAAGGATGACTTCCCTCTGCCACACATTGATGTGCTAGTCGACAACACCGCGGGACACGCTTTGCTTTCTTTCTTGGATGGTTTCTCAAGGTATAACCAGATTCTCATGGCCCCGGAAGACCGAGAGAAAACCACGTTCGTCACTGAGTGGGGAACTTATTGCTATCGGGTCATGCCTTTTGGGCTGAAGAATGCCGGTTCCACCTATCAACGAGCTGCTACAACCTTGTTACACGACATGATTCATAAAGAGGTGGAGGGTTACATTGACGACATGATCGTTAAGGCAAAGGAGCGAGAAGGCCACTTACCCGCACTCAGAAAGTTCTTTGAAAGAATAAGGAAATACAGAATGCGCCTCAACCCAACTAAGTGCACGTTCGGGGTCACTACAAGGAAAATACTCGGGTTTATGATCACCACTCGTGGCATCGAAGTCGATCCATCAAAAATTAAGGCCATTCTGGAAATGGAACCACCGCAAACAGAGAAAGATGTAAGGAGTTTCCTTGGCAAAGTGCAGTTCATCAGCCGATTTGTTGCAAAATTGACTTCAACGTGTGAACCCATATTTCGCCTGCTCAAGAAGGGAACACCATTTGTATGGGACGACAGATGTCAGCAAGCCTTCGAGGCCATCAAAGCCTATCTAAGGAATCCACCAGTCTTGATGCCACCAGAACCAGGAAAACCTTTGATCCTATACTTGTCAGTCACTCCATTTTCCATGGGGTGTATGCTGGCACAGGAAGGAGACGATGGGGTTGAGAGAGCTGTTTATTACCTTAGCAAAAAGATGGTCGGGTCCGAAGAACGCTATACTCCATTAGAAAAGACGTGTTGTGCGCTCGTTTGGGCTTCCAGAAAGTTGAGACATTACATGCTGGCCTACTCGGTAAGGTTGATATCCCGAATGGATCCTTTGAAGTACTTATTCGAGAAGCCGGCACTTACAGGAAGAATGGCACGATGGCTATTAATGCTGGCAGAATTTGAGTTAAAGTATGTCACCAGAAAGTCAGTAAAAAGAAGAACTGTCACTGAATTCTTGGCCGACTGCCTAGTCGAAGGAGGGGAAGATGCTGAATTTGAGTTTCCGGATGAAGACATAATGACCGTAGTCGAAGACGTGTGGCGGTTGTATTTTGATGGAGCGGCCAATCAGAAAGGATTTGGGATCGGTGTGCTATTGATTTCGCCGGATGGGTCGCACATCCCACTTGCATTCAAGCTTAACTTCGAAGTCACCAACAATCAAGCGGAATACGAAGCTTGTATTGTAGGCATGGAAGCAGCCATTGAAATCGGTATAGAAAAATTGGAAGTCGTGGGAGACTCTAACTTGGTTGTCTCTCAAGCAAACGGTGATTGGAAGGTCAAGGAAGAGAAGTTAAAGCTATACCATCAAGACCTCGAAGATCTCATTCCCCATTTCAGTAAAGTAACTTTCACTCATGTCCCGAGACTCAGAAATCAATTCGCTGATGCCTTGGCAACATTGGCCTCCATGGTCGAAATCCCTGTCGGTGTAAAGCTAAGGCCAATTGTGATCGAGCAAAGGGACATCCCGGTATACCAACACGTCATGGTCATCAACGAGCCCGAAGATGGTCACCCTTGGTTTTACGATATCTGGAGATTTGTGGAAAGGGGAGAGTACCCCATTGAGGCTAGCAAGAAAGACAGGATCGCTCTTTGGAGAATGGCAGCTCAATACATCATTTGTGGAGGAAACCTATACCAAAGATCTCACTGTGGTATCCACAAGCTGTGTATTCATGGTGAGGAGACAGAAAGAGTGATGGAGGAAGTCCACGAGGGCGTATGCGGTCCTCACATGAATGGTATGATGCTTGCCAAAAAGATTTTGAGATAGGGCTACTTCTGGTCCACCATGGAGACGGAATGCGTGGAGTACGTACGACGTTGTCATAAGTGCCAGATTCACGCTAACCTCACGCATGTCCCACCGCATGAACTGCAGCAAATGACCTCGCCGTGGCCTTTCTCAACATGGGGTATTGATGTCATCGGAAGGATTGTGCCAGCAGCCTCTAATGGCCATAAGTTCATCCTAGTGGCCATTGATTACTTCACGAAATGGGTGGAAGCAGCCTCGTATGCAACCCTGACCGCAGTTCAAGTCGCACACTTTATCAAGCAAAACGTCATCTATCGGTATGGGGTCCCACAGGCATTCGTGTCCGATAACGGGGTTCATTTCAAAGGTCGAGCTAGGGAAGTCTTGGATGAGTTCTAGATCCAAGTACATAAATCAACAACCTATCGACCGCAGACCAATGGGGCCATGGAAGCAGCCAACAAAACAATCAAAACCATCCTGGAAAAGACCATTCAGTCTGCGAGAGATTGGCACGAACAACTACCGTTGGCATTATGGGGATATCGCACGTCCGTACGTACACCAACAGGGGCAACTCCGTACTCTTTGGTTTACGGTATGGAGGTTGTACTTCCCATAGAGTTAGAGGTTCCATCCCTTCGAACTATGATCGAATGTAATGTCCAAGAGGCAGACTGGCTGAGTAACCGATTTGAAGAACTCATGCTGTTCGATGAGCGCCGTTTAATGGCACTTTACCATATTCAAGGATATCAAAGGAGAGTCGCGCGTGCATTCAATAAAAAGGTAAAGCCCAGGGACTTAACAGAAGGCGACATGGTTTTGAAGGAAATCCGGGCACCAGTCTACGATCCACGAGGAAAGTTTCGACCAAAGTGGTCCGGGCCTTATATCATCAAAACTGTCCTATCCGGAGGAGCTACGCAACTCATTGACTTGGATGGAAATGAATTCTCAACTCAGGTCAACCTGGATCAACTCAAGCGCTACTACCCCTGAGAGAAGCTCGCTGGGCTGAAAGCTGCAAGGGCAGCCAGTTCCAGGCAAAAGTTAGAGCAAAAGCCTGCTAGGATGAAAACCCGCAAGGGCATCTTAGGCAAAAGTTAAGGCATACAATGAACGAGCTCGCTAGACCGAAAACCCGAAAGGGCGGTAATAGGTAAAAACTAGAGCGCAAAAGGAGAGTGTTAAAACCAGAGCGAACCCTATCCTTGAACTACGTCATGACCTGATTCCTTCACCAAAAAGGATACGTAGGCAGTCTCACTGTGAGACTTGGTCACAATCAATCAAAACAAAATCCAGGTTGACAGAATTCAGAAAGGCGGAATCAGAGAGGGGGAAACCCTCTGTAACTCACTTTATTAAAATAACTGCTTCTAATACATAAGGCTGAGCATGATTTTCAAAAACAAAAGTACAATACAATAAAAGGGGGTCCACGATTTATTCAACGGTCAGGGTAGTAAGATCGAGTCAGTTTCCTTGAGCTCCCGCTCTTGCAGCGATGTCTCTCCTGAGCCACTTCCTGTAACTCCCGCGCACTGCCACAGATGGGTAAGGATGAGCATCAGTCACCTCGCGAGACCTCCAGAATCGCTGGTAGTTGCAAAGAGCCGAATGGCGGAAGAAAGGCAAAACTACATCCACCAGGACCTCTACAGGAACCTCTTGTCTCAAACCTAGCTGACGCTGAATCCGATAGTGGATGTAGAAGGTAAAAGCCTCTAGACCAGCAAGAACCACCCACTGAGGGCCCATATAGTGTACAGTTATAGGCGGAAGGTCAAGCCATGAGCATCTCCAGGAAATAGTCTCAGCCCGCTGACGTTTGAAGAAGTTGACCCACTCAGAAGCTCGCCTGTCTGCAAATTCAAAGCACTGAGAGGACAATAATCTAGCCTCATACACCAAGTTGCCAGGAGGGAGAGTCAGCACATTCACCTTGTCACAAAGCCAAATATGCCAGGGAGAGAAAACAAGTGAGAAACCATAGAAAGCCAAGCCAAACGTTGAGGAAAAATGAGAGTAAGAGAAAAGCTCGCAAAAGGAAAGATGAGTGAGAAACCGACCTGTAAGAGGAGAGGACTGCCCCCAAAAGTCTCGGTCTCTCCGGAACAAACCTTGTCCAAACCCATAAACGTTTCAGCCAATACCATTGGAATTACATCCTTCCGAGCTTCAATCTGCACCGCAATGCTAACCAACGCCGAGCTAGCATGACCAGTGGAAGAAACCAAGAAGTAGGCAGCAAGTAAGCACATGCAAAGAGCGGTCATGCGCCGAGTATGGTAGGTCGTGTCCGCTAGGTTACCAAGAGGAGAGAACATCTCAATGAGGCGCATCACATTGAGGCGACCGTTGCTAACCAAGTAACGAGCAACACCATCATTCAACCCTAAAGAGGCAGCAAGAGCCTTGGACATATTCTCGCGCACAGGAGGGACGATGACCTCTCCAGAGCCAAAGCCGCCAAGATAGGCGCGGAACTCTTCTATCGTGGGACAAAGTTCTTGCTCGCCAAAGCGGAATACGTGCACCTCTGGGTCCCAAAGACTTGTGGCAGCCCTCAAGAGCTCGGGACGAAGGCGGATGTTACGAAGGTATCTCATGGAGTAGAGACCATGTGCCCGAAAGTTGAGCCAATCGACCCCCTCCATGGAAACCAACCATGGGCGTAGTGAACCGGTGAGAGAAAGAGCCATTGGGAGGAAGTGAAGGTTTGAGGAAGGTGAAAGACTAAGAAAGATATGGTTAGTGTGAGGCCTAAGGCCTGAATTTATAGGAGGGATAGAGGAGACAACTTCAACTTTCAAAAGAGCCTTGGGTTTCAAAAGTGTAAATTTTCCATGAGTCTTACATAGGGCAAAGCTTGGTCATGCCCTAAAAGAACAAAAGCAGACATGCACTGGCTCGGAAATGTTATAGAATAGGTCAAACTTCAACCTTCGTGCAATCTGTTTTGGGAAGCAGTAAATGGCAGAATGTCAGGAAAATAGTGCCACACGGCATATCGGAGTAATGCGCGGCGTAATAGATCCAAGGGAAAAACCACGGTATAACACGGATACGCCGTGGGATCAGATGAAATCCCGCGCGGCACTTTGGAGCCCCGCACGGCATATTAAGTCTGCATTTCTGCAGACTTTGACAGCAGAGGTTCGAAACCAATTCGAGGCACTTGCAGGCTTCACCAACCCCCAGAACATACCTCAATGGGTATTTGGGACTTCGGGGAAGTCCCGTTTCGAGTCAACTCTCAAAACTCGACGTGATGACACCGAAAAGTCAATAAAATCCGTTTCTTAAGCCGTGTCAAGGTGTCAAAGTCCGTTTCAAGTCATTCCAAGCTGATCTTTCGAGTCCCACAGGTCATAATGGTCAAAAGTGACCCGGTCCAAGTTCCGTTTCGAGGTTAAAGTCAAAAATTTGAGAATGTCACCTTCTAAAGTCAACATTTTCTTGCTTTTCAAGCAGTTTTCAAATGAGAGCTTGAGTTTTCTAGTCACGTGTCGAATGTTAAGGGTCGCCATTGACATACGAGAGTCCACGACAAGGGCATTCCTGTAAATTCTTGTATTAAGTGTCAATTTTTCAGAGTTATTCATTTACCTTATTTGATTTCTATTCCAACGTCAATGTACCCATGTCCTGACATACTGCTTATCACAAAAGCTCGAGTTCACTTCAGTTTATGGCCAAAGACTAGTTGCATGCGTTGGTTAATGTTTTGGTTATTCAATCTTCTTTATACAAATGACAAATAAAAGGAATTGAATGGCATGAACATTGAAAGAACAAACTCTCATATAAATCCAAAATATCCATGAGTTGAAGTACAAAGCTAAAGAAGGCGTGCAAGCCCAATGCTCAAAATCCTATCTACTGAGGGTAAACAGGCACCCTTCCAAAAAGAAGCACGCAGGCTCCACAAAAAGGCAAAAGCAAAACAAACAAAAAAGGGACCTCAATTCTCATCCTCGTCCTCGTCCTCACCCTCCTCAGTGTCCTCCTCCTCGTCCTCCCCGGAGACCTCCTCCGCCTGGGAACTGGCCGCCTCTTGAGAACCCGTCACCCTGGGCACAGTGCTCCCTGAGGAGTCCCCCAGGTCAACGTCTGTGGGCTCCTCAGTCTCGTCGGAGACGTTTATAGGCTCGTCCTCCGTCTCCCCAGAAAGCCGTGGCCTCTTCGACGGAGGCTCCTCCCAAGAGCCAGTAGAGGAAGCCTGGTGCGCTTGCATGCGCACAGACTTCCTGCGTGGCCCACGCGAAGCCCCTCCTCTAGCCTGCAATAACATGACATTCATCATTTGCATCGTAATCATAGTATAGGCAATAAGGAGTAAAAGCAAAGGGTTCGAAAGCCTTACCATCGTCTCGCCAGCACGAAGAAGCACCTCTGGGGCATGGCCCATCGCATACTGCCTCACTAGCTGCTCCAGGCCCATCATGGCCTCCGCCATCTCCCTCACGTACTCCGGAGTCGCCTGCACAATAGGCAAATGGATTAGAATGTACAGTGATAATAGCAAGTTCATGCAAAAGACGAAAGGATACGTGTCGTACCTGAGCAAGAAACTCCGGGGCTGCAGCTGTGGGACGTGGCACCACCACTACACCAGAAGCCCCCTGGGCAGTCGTCACGTCCATCGTCCAGGAGAGTCGGGGTAAGCTGACCCCGCTCGGGCCTGCACCGTCACCCCGACCGCTACCACCACCTTCGCGTCCTCTTCCTCTTCCTCTCCCTCCTCTCCTTCCTCTTCCACCCGCACCACCTGACGCTCGTAGCGTCGCCTCCCAGGCAGCGGCTCGCACCCCGAAGCTCGGCATCAAGGACCGAGCCCGGTACTCAAAGTAGTCAGCGCCTGCCTGGAAAAGTGGCTCCAGCTCAGGGTCCAGTCGCACGAACCGCTCCACCTCCTCCCGAGTGTACTGGCTCGTCCTCTGCACCAAAGCAGGAAGGGGACCAGGGACTCGAAAAACGTCCAACCTAAGCGACTGACGTGACACCCGGTCACCCAGGTACCACTGCCAGCCGTAAGGGGACTCGAGAAGCACTCTCCCCCTCGTCACCTCCCTACTCCGGACCAAGTAAGGGAGATCGAAGCGGTCCCACACACGCCAGCGAACCTACAATCAAGGATATACAACATTAGGATGGGATTTGAATAGAACCATCAATAAATAGAAGCATGCAAGGTATAATCATACCCTGTCAGGACGCAGCTCGTCCAGAAAAAGGCGGTAGGCGTTCAGATCGCCCTTCCCCTTCTTCACTCCACGGAACTCCTTGGACCAACGCAGAGCCCGGGGAAGTACTGTGTCACTAGGGCAGGAGGTCTCGGGAGGGTACATGTCTAGCACCTCGTACGTCTACAGCTGCGGAATTAAACATAAGGGATTAGCACATGATATGCAATAAGTGAATAGAAAGACAAATAAGCACAAGAGAAGTTTGAAATGTACCTCCCAGATTCTTCAGTAGCCACCGAGGCTCTTCCCCGCTCCTTGGGAAAGAGACCCCATGAAGGCGTAGCACGCCTCCAAAGCCGCGCCGCCCCAGTCAAAGCGGACTATCTCCCCGACGTCCCTCAAGGCCGGTAGGAGCGAAAGGTGTACTCGGTTGCGCCTGTTGGGAAACAGGGACGCACCGAGCAGGTACAACAAGAAACACCGCGCCATCTGCTCCTCCTACACCCTGTCTGTCGGAAGCTCCTCCATCCAAAACCCCAAGAGCTGGGCGTACTGGGCGTCCTCCCTCTCTGCCCTCAGCACGTACCCCAGCGTCTCCTGTTGGAACGCTGCACTCCTCCCTGTAACAGCGTCGTAGGGGATAGGGTCGCCCCCAACCCTCAGACCGGTGATCGCCGCGAAGTCCAGAGGCGTCACCGTCAACTCACCAAAAAGGAAGTGGAATGTATTCGTCGTGTCCCACCACATCTCGGCAAGTGCCCTCACCACCTGGCGATCGTTGCTCGCCTTCGTCAACACGCTGACGAACTCCCCGAAGCCCGCCTGTCTCACTATCTCCCTCACGGCCTCGGGGAGCCTCTCCCAAAACGTCCGCACGTCGGCCGCACCGCCATAGCACGGGATAGAGATCACTTGTTGCAATAAGTTGATAATGTTCAGAAAACAGGTATACAATTCAAGGCAAATACGATATTCAAATGAGGAAATGAAAGCGCGATACATTGAAGTTCGAAATGCAAGAGTTTAAGGTATACCTCGTCTCGGCGCAAGGAAATGTGCTGCTGTGGGTCCCTCAGGACCACGGTCTCGTCGTACGTGGGCCGCTCCGGCCTGTAGGCGTCTAAAAGGGTAGGGACCACTACGTGCAGAAAGGGCACGTAGGACTCCGCCACGTAAGCTCCTCGCCCCTTCAGGGCCTCCGTCGCCTCCTCCACAACGCTCCTCCGAGAGGCTGTCTCACCTCCAGCAGCCTCCTCCTTTACTCCCTGTGGCCCTCCAGCGGCCCCTGTCTCGACCTCAGCCTGGAGCTCCCTCTCCCGAGCCTCAAGCAGAGCCTCCGCTAACCCCGGCACTCCCCGAAAGGTCTCGACCAGGTCGTCAAGAGACGCCACCTCTAAGTAGTCACTCAACCCTATGGGTCGTGACGACCCTGCACCCTCACCACTACCGACAAACAAAGCCGGTGTCTCCCTTTCCTCCACCAACTCTTCCTCGACAACGGGGTCCTTGCCCAAGTCAGTCCGAGGCTCTCTCACAGGAGAAGCCTCTGTCTCCACCTCCACTCCATCAAGCCCGTCACCACCGCGAGCCTCTGTGGCCCTCTCCTATAAACCAACTGCGCCCTCCACTCGGCCCGTAGCCTCGTCCTCACCCCTAGACTCCACTGCACCCGGAGTCTCCGTCTCCTGGCCGTAGCTGGCCAGCACCCTACTACCACTGTCACCACCGCCACTGCCGTCCACCATGGCAGCCGAGGCCGAAGCCTCCTTGGCCAATGCCGCCTGGGCCGAGGCCCCCACGGTCTCCGGCCCCTCCCCGACTGCCGTACCACTCTCCGGAGCCACCGAGGCCAGTACAACCTCGACCCGCGGGGGATGATCACCCCCGGGTGTATCCGTATCGTCCATGATCAATGGAGAGAGAGATATGTGAGAGAAAGAGAGAGAGCCGAGAGAGAGAATGGAGAGCCGAGAGAGAGAGTGATGATCAGAGAGAGATGATCAGAGAAAGCGAGAGAGAGAGAGAGAGCCGAGAGAGAGAGAGATGATCGGAGAGAGAGGGAGAGAGATCAGAGAGAACGAGAGAGAGAGAGAGAGGGAAATTTGAAACGAACGGGGCGTACTGTGTACGCCCCGTGTATATATATATCCCCTCCTCGAACCGATTCGTCTGGAATTAAAATGGACCGGGTTTGAAGTTAGGTGTGCCGCACGGCATATTGAGAAAAGCGCGCGGCATAATAACTTAACTGCATGAAATTTTTTGGGTTGCCACGGCGCACGTCATTTTGTATACTACGCACGGCATACTGGGTTATCTCGACAGTTTGGATTCTGAGGGCAGTTTCTGACAACGGTGTTCGTGTTCGAGTTCGTTCGTATACAGAAAAGTAGGAAACAGCAGATAAATGATACTGAGAAAAGAAAGAGACTTGTTCATTCCATAAAACCCGAGGTGACCCCCGGGATTCCCATTACATCATTCAAAAAAAAAAAAAGAGAAAGAAAAACAACAAAAACATCCTACTGTCCTTCTTCTTCTTCTTCCGGACCCGCTGCCTCAATCGCTCTTTCCACCAGACGCGTCGTTCGCCCCGTCCGAGCAGTCGTCGGAACCGTTCGGATTCCCTTCGGAATCCTCTACGGTGTCGCTGGACAAGCACTCCGGTGCGAACCACGCGTCGCTCTTGTCATCTTGTTGGTCGTACGCGAAATCTTGGAGGTTGGACACTGTGCGGCGAAGGGTGCGGATGGTAGAGATCAACCTTGAGATTTGAGCATTGAGTCGCTCAATCTCCTCTCGGTAGAAGCCCATCTCGATCTCCAGGGATATCACCTGCGTTGCCAAATTACTGTTCGCCATGGCCGAAATCTCGAGAGTAACCTTTTTTTTTAAATGAAGAAGAAGGTAGAGAGACTTGGGAGAATGGTGCATAGAATGAGGCACCACAATCCCTTTAAAAAGCAGTTCAAGTCGACGAAAAGGCACGCCCGTATTAATGGGCACCTTCAAACCAGCCGAACTGTCCTCGGAAATCGAAGAGGTGCATGGAAATTTGAAATGCCGCACGCCACAATGAACGACTGCACGGCATTTTAACTCCAGAGGATTAACTTCAATCTCCTCGGGAATTGATCACCCTAGCCACCAAAACCATCTCGGAAATCAAATACTCCAGCCGTTTTGCCGCGAAAATCTTCTAGAACGACGTACATTAATTATGGGATTATTTGATCCTCGTCCTCCGGGACTCGCAAAAATTCCCCGTCCCCCGAGGACTCGCCGTGTTCGCATTTGTTCGCAGTATTCGTCCCCTGGGACTCGCCGAATTCGTGTTGCTCGTCTCAAATCAAATTTCGCCTCCTGAGGGCTCGTCTCAAATCAAATCAAATTTTGCCTCCCGAAGGCTCGTCTCGTCTTTTTAGTCTCCCGAAAGATTCGTCTCGAATTTTTATTCTCCCGAAAGATTCGTCTCGAATTTTCAAAAGGCTCACTTCGAATTTTTCGCATTGTTTACTGCATTTGCATTGTCCCAATTGAACTACGTTGATCTGATCCCTACAAATGGGGTACGTAGGCAGCTCCACGAGCGCGACCACCGTTGTCATTTACTTGCATTTTCGAGCACTTTGTCCCTGTTCAAAGACTTTAGAGCAACGGATCGGGATGCCTATTCTTTAAGCGTCACTCGTATCAAATCAATGATATCCGAGTTACGTTAAAGAGGGACTACTGTAGACACCCCAATCCGGACCTCGAAGGGTCTTTGTCCACCCCGATGATGAAATAAAGGAAACGGAACCTTTGCGAGCTTGAATGAAGGATTCCTTCAGCCCCAAACAGATCCTCAGCCCAAATGAACCTTCAGCCCCAAACAAATCGAAAGCCCAGAAAAAGCCCAAAAGCCCTGGACCGAACCTGTAATGCCGCACGTAACACTTCTACACCGCACGGCGTATCGAAATTCATTACGCCGCACGCGGTCATGAGGTTAGCCGCACGGCATTTTGGGTACAGTTCTGACTGGCTCAGAAAGCTGTCGGCCACGCCTATTTGAGCCACAGCTGCAAAATGGCTCAGCCGAAAGCCCACTTCTGGCCCGCCCAGAAAATACCTCCAACATTTGAAATTCAAAATCCATGGCTCTTGCCTATAAATACACCTCTCCACTCAAGGGAAAAGGGCCCTTGATCACTATTATACCCTTTCTCTCTCTTCTTGCTTTCACACCCACTTTCCCATTTCCAAGTCTTGAGAATGTTGCTCTCAAAAGACATTCTCTAGGCCGTTTACTCCATTTTTCTCCTCACCATTGAAGTTAGTCCCTTACTAACTTTGAGATCCCAACCACCCAATACACCCAACTACTACACACACCCATACTTCTCTTTTCTTTTCCAACCTTGCCGACGTCCATCCACCATCATCAATCTTCATTCAAGCTCAAGATCAAAGGTAAAAATCAAGTTTCCTTGGGCTAGGCTCTGTCCTGGCCCTGAGGGGGCTTTTCTATCTTCAGGCCTAACCCTTTTTGATTAGGATCTGACCTAAAAATCATTTTTATAAAACAAAACTAGTTTTCTGTGCTGGGTACTCTACGCCGCGCGGCGCTTTGAAGCGTCGCATGGCGTAGTGTACACACACGTGCGGCATTTCAGTTAACTGCTATTTTCTTGTTCAAACTGTCTGGATCATGATCGTCTGTTGCTGGATCTGTTTTTGTATCCTAAAAGCAGTCTCGGGATGAGACCATATCTACAAGTCACGTTTTAAGCTCTATAAATCTTTTCAAATGAATAAATGTATCAAAAATGGTTTTCTACTCGTGGCTTGGAAGAATGGTACAGTTCTGAGATGATCTGATGGCTGTGAGCTTTCTGAAGTTTCAAAAGTAACACCGTGCGTCATACTGGGTATACCGTGCAAGGCCTTGAAAATGGCAAATGTCACGCCCTCGATTTTCAACATAGAATATAATGATTTCCGATAAACGATACCTCGCAATAATACAGATAATACCCCAAATCATGGTTCATTCCCATATTTGCAAATTAAATTCAAAGTTTCTTGTCAAGCTTGACGATCTAAATAACATAATAGAAATGAAGTTTTAGGGTTTACAGTTCCCCATGATCAAACGATAGACATAATAGAAATCAATATTACACTGCCAAAGGGGTTTTACAAAACATGCCAAAGTAATTTCCATATCAGCTTTCAAAGGGATGATGTCAAAATATGCGAGCCAAGCACTCCATGTTGCTATCTCCGAGTGTACCTGAAAGAAGGATAGGGTTGAGCAAAACACGTGCCCAGTAGAGAATTCTATACTCAAACTATATGAAAATATGATGAATCATGCACCATGAATGAGTGAGTAAAGAAAGATACACCCAAAGTACGAACGATTTCCAACAAGCTGCACGCTTTGATCAAGAATTCTAGACTTCCCTGGGAGGTCACTAACCTTTTACTCCTCAACTAGATGCCTCAACAAACTCACGTCTATCCACCATAATCTATAACCAGTTCTAATCATCTTATAATTCTTCGTACACTACTACAATCATTCTTGTGTCCACGTTCGTCATCATTAAATCCCTTATTTACAAACATTTCCTTTCTTTTAATCAAGTGTATCCCATCAATGATCACTAGGGTCACCTCGGGTCTAGTTCCCTCGAGCATAGGGTCACCCCGAGTCTATTCCCTCAATCAAGAATCACATGGGTCACCTCGGGTCTAGTTCCCTCAGCGTGGGGTCACCCCGAGTCTATTCCCTAAATAATAAAATCACTTGGGTCACCTCGGGTCTATTTCCTCGAGCATAGGATCACCCCGAGTCTATTCCCTAAATAACAATCGTTTGGGTCACCTCGGGTCTATTCCCTCAAGCGCAGAGTCACCCCGAGTCTATTCCCCCAATCTGCAATAACCATTGGTTAGCGGAAACGCACATCGCTTAACCGACCATCCATCATTTCACAATCCACTTCATCATCAATTTGTCGGTCGTACCACTGAACTTTAATCCACCGTTTCCTAATTCCACAAATGTACATGTTCATGCCTTTTTATTAATTAACAACTCCTCATTTTACTTAACGTTCCTAGCCCGTAAATAAAATCTTACAATACTCTATTCATTTGTTGTCCTCATTCATTCCACTTCTCATTTCACAAACCTCAAAACATCCAATCAAATCCAAAGACCATTTAATCAGTCGCATGGTCTCACAAGACCCACAATCTACCGTATCGCATACAAGCAAAGACACATGTGCTCACTGTATCTCTAAGTATATCCCCGCACCGACACAGCGTGCTACCCATAAGCAATTTCTAAAGTACCCGACCTACTAGCTCCTATACTTGAATCCCGTAATAAGTGTACTAAGGGAGATCGAGAGGTTCAACGAGTTGTGAAGATACAAGTGACTACCTTACCCTAGAAGTCGTTATGCCGCTCCCATCTACCATCTATACCCACCACGATACTCGTACATCCAACGGCACTCATAAACACTCTACGATACGTTTTCCATTAACAAAGATACTAAAATCTTACGCTTAACCGGTGCCTAGGGAATGAGAACAATCAACGGATCATCAAGGGACGAACAACCAAGCTTAGGGAAGGTTTAAAAGTGTTTTAGAGGGGTTAGAAGTGATTGGAAACCAAAACGGTGAAGTACAAAGCAAAACAGCAAAAGCTGGAGATAAGCAACAGGTATCGATACCTAAGGCAAAGGTATCGATACCTCTGGGTCAAAAATGACTCCAGACGCAAGGGTATCGATACCAATGGCAAATGGTATCGATAACAAAGGATTTTCTAGGCTCGTAACACAAAGGTATCGATAACTATACCAAAGGTATCGATAACAGTTCAGTTCGAGGGGTTTTCTGCAGATTTTTGAAACTACTCCTAACAACCGAACCAATGATTTCAAGCACGATCAAAGCACAAATTCAACTCATAGACACATAGAAAGAGCAAGAAATCCCTACCTCGAGGTTGGAGAGCAAACACGAAAGGAGATCGGGCCACGCAAGCCCTTGACTCCGAAATCTTCAATTTCAACCGAACAATCCTTCCCCGAGCTTGACCCACGAAATTCGAAGCTTGTATCGCGTAGAGAACGTAAAACGGAGGTGGGTTCGTGTGGGTTTCGAGTGGTTTTGATTGGGAGCAAGAGGGAGTGAGAGAGAGAGAGAGGGAGAGTGGAGCCGAGAGAGAGATCGGGAGGGAGGAGAGAGAGTGAGATGGGAATTCTAATTCCCTACATCTCCACACACACACACTTATATTAGGACACACACTAATCACACTTGCACTCCCCCCACTAACAATCCTTTCACATTAACCCCAAATCAAATAAATTTAACAAATTCCATCTTTTTCCTTCAATAATAATATCGAATAAATCTTTAAATAATTTCCGAAATTACGGGTCCTTACAAACGATACCCAATGTCGGAGTATATTGAAGGCCGTGCGCCATAAAGCACTATGCCGTGAGGCAGAGGATGGTGATCCAGACAGCCTATTTAGACGATTTCCTTATTTAATATCATCATCACAACATCCTTTACCATTTCTGTACAGTAAGCACCACTCGCACGACAATGTGATATACTTTATCTTGTTCCCCTTTCCCCGTATGTGTTTTTAAGGTTCTCCGAATGGTATTAAATACCCCATTTAAAATACTTAGTAAAGACCGGTTTTCACCGGGCGAGCAGGGTGCTTTTTTCAATAAAACCTTCCCAGCTTGAAACGTGGCCCCCGGATCCAAAATCTCAATGGTTTCGCTAGATCAAAAGCCTTTATTTTCAAAACAAAACTCTCAGTTTCTCGGATCATCCATCTCAAAAATTCGGGTGGCGACTCTTCGAACGTGCCGGGCGCGGGGGCCCACAACTTGTCAAAGCCAATTCATGTCATTATCATAGAATAGATCTCGTTAGAAAAATCTTGCAGCACATACTTGGTAATATCTCTTGTAGTTGATATTTATTGGCAATTTCGTAGCCGTCTCCATCGATTTTAGTGTATAATGCGGAACTTGGCTCATTGAAAACTCTTGCAATGAGTATTTGTTCACTACTACTGACATGGGAAGTGTATGATGAGAAGAGTCTTTCTGGTCCCATCTTTCCGTGTTGGTTCCGTTTACCAAAGTGAGCTTGCCTTGCCTCGTTCAAAACGTCTTGCGATCACTCATCTCATGGGGTGGCCATATTCCTTGGACTCCGTAAATTAAGCAATTAACGAAGACTTGGAAAAGCCAATATAGGTCATTATCAGAGAAGACAAGAATAGTCTCTGTTTTGTTTTATATAATTAACAATGTGGGTCTGCCTTATTCAAAAAAATCTTGCAATTACTGGTGGCTATTTATGTTCTTAAGACAGTAAGACTACTCCATACGGCAAATTAAGACTTTGGCAAGTCAATTAAGTATCATTATCAGAGAATAGAGCTCTTTATAGAACGTTAGTTGGGAGTATATTATATGGCTTCTTTCCCTTTCTTTTCTCGTTAAAGAACGTTAGTTGGCTATATATTTTCTTTATACTCCCTCCGTCCCATAATATTTGTCCGGTCCACAAAACAAGGACGTAAAAATAATGCATTTCTTTCAATAAAAAATTCAAACTTTTTTCATAAATTACAAGAACTCATCGATGTCTAATGAATTGTTGAAAAAAATTTGAATTTTTCTTGCAAAAAACATATTATTTTTACGTCCTTGTTTTGCGGACCGGACAAATATTATGGGACGGAGGGAGTAGAACGTTAGTTGGGAGTATATCTTGTGGCTTCTTTCCCTTTCTTTTCTCGTTAAAGAACGTTAGTTGCAGGGACAGAACCAAGATTTTACCCTAACAGTGGCGAAATGTATACTAAAAAAATAAAAAATGCATTACAATATTAATAGTCATCGGCTCCAGAAAAAATTAAAATAACATAACAAAAACTATAGTAAATGATGTTTTTCATTTGCACATGGAGTATGAAAAAAGACTAACTTTAATTTTGGGCATCGATAATGCCACTCTCCAAATTTATAATGTCACTCTCCAGATCCCTATATGGATTTTCCAAATTGATAACCGCACTCCATTTTGGGAGTGGCATTAAAATTAAATTCCATTAATTTTTTAGGTTAAGTTATTTTAGGGTTAGAATGTGGAGTTTTTTTTTCTTAATTACACATCATTTATGTTATTTCAATTTAGTCAATTGAATTTAGTTTTAAATACTTTTTTGGGTCTCCTTTCTTGAAAAAAAAAATTAGAAGATTTATTACTAGTATATAATAAAAAAACAAGAAAAAAAAACCAAGCAGTAGCGAGACTATATAAGTTAGGGATAAAAAAAATTTTCACATATAATAATTGCATTCTCTAAAATTCCCATCCTTGGTTAGTTGGCTATTTCTAATGGCTTCTTTTCCTTTCTTTTCGTTAAAGAATGTTAGTTGGCTATATCTAATGGCTAAACGTTAATGAACCCTTTTCCTCGTAATTTTTTCACTATTTTGCATTGACCGACCTTAGCTCTAGGTATCACCATGGCAATTTTATCTGAAACCGACGAATAACCGATATGGGGCTAGTATTTCTTTAAGTTTTTCTATCCGCTGGGTAGTGGGGCGATTTTTGTTGTGAAATTCATACTACCCGGTTAGTTTTGGTTTAGTATAAGGAAGTATCCGCACCAAACCCGAACCCAAACCCAAATTGAAACCGAAAAAAATACTAAAACTTCTTCATTGTCAAATACTATAAGATAGAGCTCTTTACACATATGCACACCAGACATTGTAACACTGTACTTTTTAGGGCTAATTTCACTTACACCTCTTGTACTTTGACCGACTTTCACTTATACCCCCTGAACTTCTTGGTTAAGTGAAAACCGTTAACTTTTCCATTAGAATTGATGAAAAAGTGACGCTGGTGAAGTTTTCTTTAATTTTCTACCAAATTGACCTTTTAAATACCTGTAACACCTCTGCATACAATGTTTAAGGCCTTTTTAGAAAAATAAGATGATTATCATCTTTATTACCTTTAGACAAATCCCAAAACAAGAAAAAATTGGAGATGTGTAAAGAAAATAAGAATTAAAAAGGAGAACAAATGATAACTTCACAGAATTGATTTTTTTAAAAACATTAATTTTGATACTCCCTCCCTCCATTCCTTGTCAACAGCCCATTTTTCAGTCATGCTATTTTTCGGATATAAAATACATCTTTTTTAATAATTTATCAAATAGATTTACACCAATCAAAAGAAGTCATTGAGATCATTCGATTGGAGAAAAGATTTTAGAAAAAATAATGGAAACAAATGTTTTTTTTTTTGCCGAATGTTAGCATCAACCAAATGTCTCAATCCATTTACTTCATCAAGTAAATTGAATTTTGTCTTTTCTGCACATTTTATATTTACTTGTACCCGTCAACTTAATAATTCCGATATAATAAAGTTCTTTTTTTTTATTCGTGTTCTCTACTTTTTCTCACACAGTTGGAAAATTCTAAGTCAACTTCAGTGTGGCAAATCACGAACTTCTTTGTGGCTTCACCTTTTAGGTCACACGCAATTGCATTACATACGAAGTCAAATCGAGGCGCTCATACCTTTCATACGTTGGACGGCGACAAGTCATGGCACGTCCGCGCTCACAGCGCACATACCATTAGGGATTGATGGCCACGTCCTTACGACTCTGTACAACAGCTAGGAAAGACTTATCAAATTCAATTCATGTCATTACCATAGAATAGATCTCGTTAGAAAAATCTGGCAGCACATACCTGGTAATGTCTCTTGTAGTTGATATTTATTGGCAATTTCGTAGCCGTCTCCATCGATTTTAGTGTATAATGCGGAACTTGGCTCATTGAAAAATCTTGCAATGAGTATTTGTTCACTACTACTGACATGGTAAGTGTATGATGAGAAGAGTCTTTCTGGTCCCATCTTTCCGTGTTGGTTCCGTTTACCAAAGTGAGCTTGCCTTGCCTCGTTCAAAACGTCTTGCGATCACTCATCTCATGGGGTGGCCATATTCCTTGGACCCCATAAATTAAGCAATTAACGAAGACTTGGAAAAGCCAATATAGGTCATTATCAGAGAAGACAAGAATAGTCTCTGTTTTGTTTTATATAATTAACAATGTGGGCCTGCCTCATTCAAAAAAATCTTGCAATTACTGGTGGCTATTTATGTTCTTAAGACAGTAAGACTACTCCATACGGCAAATTAAGACTTTGGCAAGTCAATTAAGTATCATTATCAGAGAATAGAGCTCTTTATAGAACGTTAGTTGGGAGTATATCTTATGGCTTCTTTCCCTTTCTTTTCTCGTTAAAGAACGTTAGTTGCAGGGACAGAACCAAGATTTTACCCTAACAATGGCGAAATGTATACTAAAAAAATAAAAAATGCATTACAATATTAATAGTCATCGGCTCCAAAAAAAATTAAAATAACATAACAAAAACTATAGTAAATGATGTTTTTCATTTGCACATGGAGTATGAAAAAAGACTAACTTTAATTTTGGGCATCGATAATGCCACTCTCCAAATTTATAATGTCACTCTCCAGATCCCTATATGGATTTTCCAAATTGATAACCGCACTCCATTTTGGGAGTGGCACTAAAATTAAATTCCATTAATTTTTTAGGTTAAGTTTTTATAGGGTTAGAATGTGGAGTTTTTTTTTCTTAATTACACATCATTTATGTTATTTTACTTTAGTCAATTGAATTTAGTTTTAAATACTTTTTTGGGTCTCCTTTCTTGAAAAAAAAAAATAGATATATGACTAGTACATAATAAAAAAATAAGAAAAAAAACCTAGCAGTAGCGAGACTATATAGTTAGGGATAAAAAAAAATTTCACATATAATTATTGCATTTTCTAAAATTCTTGTCGTGGCGGCCGCCGCCACTAGACCCCCTGGTCCCCTCCTTAGTTAGTTGGCTATTTCTAATGGCTTCTTTTCCATTCTTTTCGTTAAAGAATGTTAGTTGGCTATATCTAATGGCTAAACGTTAATGAACCCTTTTCCTCGCAATTTCTTCGTTATTTTGCATTGACCGACCTTCGCTCTAGGTTTGGCAATTTTTTCTGAAACCGACGAATAACCAATATGGGGCTAGTTTTTCTTAACATTTTCTACCCATTGGGTTGTGGGTGCGATTTTTGTTGTGAAATTGTACTACCCGGTTAGTTTTGGTTTAGTATAAGGAAGTATCCGCACCAAACCCGAACCCAAACCCAAATTGAAACCGAAAAAAATACTAAAACTTCTTCATTGTCAAATACTATAAGATAGAGCTCTTTACACATATGCACACCAGACATTGTAACACTGTACTTTTTAGGGTTAATTTCACTTACACCTCTTGTACTTTGACCGACTTTAACTTATACCCCCTGAACTTCTTGGTAAAGTGAAAACCGTTAACTTTTCCGTTAGAATTGTTGAAAAAGTGACGCTGGTGAAGTTTTCTTTAATTTTCTACCAAATTGACCTTTTAAATACCTGTAACACCTCTGCATATAATGTTTAAGGCCTTTTTAGAAAAATAAGATGATTATCACCTTTATTACCTTTAGACAAATCCCAAAACAAGAAAAAATTGGAGATGTGTAAAGAAAATAAGAATTAAAAAGGAGAACAAATGATAACTTCACAGAAGATTTTTTTAAAAACATTAATTTTGATACTCCCTCCCTCCATTCCTTGTCAACAGTCCATTTTTCAGTCATGCTATTTTCCGGATACAAAATACATCTTTTTTAAGAGTTTATCAAATAGATTTACACCAATCAAAAGAAGTCATTGAGATCATTCGATTGGAGAAAAGATTTTAGAAAAAATAATGGAAACAAATGTTTTTTTTTTTGCCGAATGTTAGCATCAACCAAATGTCTCAATCCATTTACTTCATCAAGTAAATTAAATTTTGTCTTTTCTGCACATTTTATATTTCCTTGTACCCGACAACTTAATTATTCCGATATAATAAAGTTCTTTTTTTTAATCGTGTTCTCTACTTTTTCTCACACAGTTGAAAAATTCTAAGTTCACTTCACTGTGGCAAATCACAAACTTCTTTGTGGCCTCACCTTTTAGGTCACACGCAATTGCATTACATACGAAGTCAAATCGAGGCACTCATACCTTTCATACGTTGGACGGCGACAAGTCCTGGCACGTCTGCGCTCACAGCGCACATACCATTAGGGATTGATGGCCATGTCCTTACGACTCTGTACAACAGCTAGCAAAGACTTGTCAAAGTCAATTCATGTCATTATCATAGAATAGATCTCGTCAGAAAAATCTTGCAGCACATACCTGGTAATGTCTCTTGTAGTTGATATTTATTGGCAATTTCGTAGCCGTCTCCATCGATTTTAGTGTATAATGCGGAACTTGGCTCATTGAAAAATCTTGCAATGAGTATTTGTTCACTACTACTGACATGGGAAGTGTATGATGAGAAGAGTCTTTCTGGTCCCATCTTTCCGTGTTGGTTCCGTTTACCAAAGTGAGCTTGCCTTGCCTCGTTCAAAACGTCTTGCGATCACTCATCTCATGGGGTGGCCATATTCCTTGGACTCCAAAAATTAAGCAATTAACGAAGACTTGGAAAAGCCAATATAGGTCATTATCAGAGAAGACAAGAATAGTCTCTGTTTTGTTTTATATAATTAACAATGTGGGCCTGCCTCATTCAAAAAAATCTTGCAATTACTGGTGGCTATTTATGTTCTTAAGACAGTAAGACTACTCCATACGGCAAATTAAGACTTTGGCAAGTCAATTAAGTATCATTATCAGAGAATAGAGCACTTTATAGAACGTTAGTTGGTTGTATATCTTATGGCTTCTTTCCCTTTCTTTTCTCGTTAAAGAACGTTAGTTGGCTATATATTTTCTTTATAGAACGTTAGTTGGGAGTATATCTTATGGCTTCTTTCCCTTTCTTTTCTCGTTAAAGAACGTTAGTTGCAGGGACAGAATCAAGATTTTACCCTAACAGTAGCGAAATGTATACTAAAAAAATAAAAAATGCATTACAATATTAATAGTCATCGGCTCCAGAAAAAATTAAAATAACATAACAAAAACTATAGTAAATGATATTTTTCATTTGCACATGGAGTATGAAAAAAGACTAACTTTAATTTTGGGCATCGATAATGCCACTCTCCAAATTTATAATGTCACTCTCCAGATCCCTATATGGATTTTCCAAATTGATAACCGCACTCCATTTTGGGAGTGGCATTAAAATTAAATTCCATTAATTTTTTAGGTTAAGTTATTTTAGAGTTAGAATGTGGAGTTTTTTTTCTTAATTACACATCATTTATGTTATTTCACTTTAGTCAATTGAATTTAGTTTTAAATATTTTTTGGGTCTCCTTTCTTGAAAAAAAAAAATTAGAAGATTTATGACTAGTATATAATAAAAAAACAAGAAAAAAAACCTAGCAGTAGCGAGACTATATAAGTTAGGGATAAAAAAAAATTTCATATATAATAATTGCATTTTCTAAAATTCTTGTCGTGGCGGCCGCCACCACTAAACCCCCCTAGTCCCCTCCTTGGTTAGTTGGCTATTTCTAATGGATTCTTTTCCTTTCTTTTCGTTAAAGAATGTTAGTTGGCTATATCTAATGGCTAAACGTTAATGAACCCTTTTCCTCACAATTTCTTCATTATTTTGCATTGACCGACCTTCGCTCTAGGTTTGGCAATTTTTTCTGAAACCGACGAATAACCGATATGGGGCTAGTTTTTCTTAACTTTTTCTACCCGTTGGGTTGTGGGTGCTATTTTTGTTGTGAAATTGTACTACCCGGTTAGTTTTGGTTTAGTATAAGGAAGTATCCGCACCAAACCCGAACCCAAACCCAAATTGAAACCGAAAAAAATACTAAAACTTCTTCATTGTCAAATACTATAAGATAGAGCTCTTTACACATATGCACACCAGACATTGTAACACTGTACTTTTTAGGGCTAATTTCACTTACACCTCTTGTACTTTGACCGACTTTCACTTATACCCCCTGAACTTCTTGATAAAGTGAAAACCGTTAACTTTTCCGTTAGAATTGATGAAAAAGTGACGCTGGTGAAGTTTACTTTAATTTTCTACCAAATTGACCTTTTAAATACCTGTAACACCTCTGCATACAATGTTTAAGGCCTTTTTAGAAAAATAAGATGATTATCATCTTTATTACCTTTAGACAAATCCGAAACAAGAAAAAATTGGAGATGTGTAAAGAAAATAAGAATTAAAAAGGAGAACAAATGATAACTTCACAGAATTGATTTTTTTAAAAACATTAACTTTGATA
Source organism: Rhododendron griersonianum (assembly GCA_018127125.1). Lineage (NCBI taxonomy): Eukaryota > Viridiplantae > Streptophyta > Magnoliopsida > Ericales > Ericaceae > Rhododendron > Rhododendron griersonianum. The sequence goes on along the minus strand of CM030793.1, from coordinate 35,906,979 downwards.
CTCCCTCCCTCCATTCCTTGTCAACAGTCCATTTTTCAGTCATGCTATTTTTCGGATACAAAATACATCTTTTTTAATAATTTATCAAATAGATTTACACCAATCAAAAGAAGTCATTGAGATCATTCGAATGGAGAAAAGATTTTAGAAAAAATAATGGAAACAAATGTTTTTTTTTTTTTTTTTGCCGAATGTTAGCACCAACCAAATGTCTCATTCCATTTACTTCATCAAGTAAATTGAATTTTGTCTTTTCTGCACATTTTATATTTACTTGTACCCGTCAACTTAATTATTCCGATGTAATAAAGTTCTTTTTTTTATTCGTGTTCTCTACTTTTTCTCACACAGTTGAAAAATTCTAAGTCCACTTCACTGTGGCAAATCACGAACTTCTTTGTGGCCTCACCTTTTAGGTCACACGCAATTGCATTACATACGAAGTCAAATCGAGGCACTCATACCTTTCATACGTTGGACGGCGACAAGTCCTGGCACGTCCGCGCTCACAGCGCACATACCATTAGGGATTGATGGCCATGTCCTTACGACTCTGTACAACAGCTAGCAAAGACTTGTCAAAGTCAATTCATGTCATTATCATAGAATAGATCTCGTCAGAAAAATCTTGCAGCACATACCTGGTAATGTCTCTTGTAGTTGATATTTATTGGCAATTTCGTAGCCGTCTCCATCGATTTTAGTGTATAATGCGGAACTTGGCTCATTGAAAAATCTTGCAATGAGTATTTGTTCACTACTACTGACATGGGAAGTGTATGATGAGAAGAGTCTTTCTGGTCCCATCTTTCCGTGTTGGTTCCGTTTACCAAAGTGAGCTTGCCTTGCCTCGTTCAAAACGTCTTGCGATCACTCATCTCATGGGGTGGCCATATTCCTTGGACTCCAAAAATTAAGCAATTAACGAAGACTTGGAAAAGCCAATATAGGTCATTATCAGAGAAGACAAGAATAGTCTCTGTTTTGTTTTATATAATTAACAATGTGGGCCTGCCTCATTCAAAAAAATCTTGCAATTACTTGTGGCTATTTATGTTCTTAAGACAGTAAGACTACTCCATACGGCAAATTAAGACTTTGGCAAGTCAATTAAGTATCATTATCAGAGAATAGAGCACTTTATAGAACGTTAGTTGGGAGTATATCTTATGGCTTCTTTCCCTTTCTTTTCTCGTTAAAGAACGTTAGTTGGCTATATATTTTCTTTATAGAACGTTAGTTGGGAGTATATCTTATGGCTTCTTTCCCTTTCTTTTCTCGTTAAAGAACGTTAGTTGCAGGGACAGAACCAAGATTTTACCCTAACAGTGGCGAAATGTATACTAAAAAAATAAAAAATGCATTACAATATTAATAGTCATCGGCTCCAGAAAAAATTAAAATAACATAACAAAAACTATAGTAAATGATGTTTTTCATTTGCACATGGAGTATGAAAAAAGACTAACTTTAATTTTGGGCATCGATAATGCCACTCTCCAAATTTATAATGTCACTCTCCAGATCCCTATATGGATTTTCCAAATTGATAACCGCACTCCATTTTGGGAGTGGCATTAAAATTAAATTCCATTAATTTTTTAAGTTAAGTTATTTTAGAGTTTGAATGTGGAGTTTTTTTTTCTTAATTACACATCATTTATGTTATTTCAGTTTAGTCAATTGAATTTAGTTTTAAATATTTTTTGGGTCTCCTTTCTTGAAAAAAAAAATTAGAAGATTTATGACTAGTATATAATAAAAAAACAAGAAAAAAACCTAGCAGTAGCGAGACTATATAAGTTAGGGATAAAAAAAAATTTCACCTATAAGAATTGCATTTTCTAAAATTCTTGTCGTGGCGGCCGCCGCCACTAAACCCTCCTGGTCCCCTCCTTGGTTAGTTGGCTATTTCTAATGGATTCTTTTCCTTTCTTTTCGTTAAAGAATGTTAGTTGGCTATATCTAATGGCTAAACGTTAATGAACCCTTTTTCTCGCAATTTCTTCATTATTTTGCATTGACCGACCTTCGCTCTAGGTTTGGCGATTTTTTCTGAAACCGAAGAATAACCGATATGGGGCTAGTTTTTCTTAACTTTTTCTACCCGTTGGGTTGTGGGTGCTATTTTTGTTGTGAAATTGTACTACCCGGTTAGTTTTGGTTTAGTATAAGGAAGTATCCGCACCAAACCCGAACCCAAACCCAAATTGAAACCGAAAAAAATACTAAAACTTCTTCATTGTCAAATACTATAAGATAGAGCTCTTTACACATATGCACACCAGACATTGTAACACTGTACTTTTTAGGGCTAATTTCACTTACACCTCTTGTACTTTGACCGACTTTCACTTATACCCCTGAACTTCTTGATAAAGTGAAAACCGTTAACTTTTCCGTTAGAATTGATGAAAAAGTGACGCTGGTGAAGTTTTCTTTAATTTTCTACCAAATTGACCTTTTAAATACCTGTAACACCTCTGCATACAATGTTTAAGGCCTTTTTAGAAAAATAAGATGATTATCATCTTTATTACCTTTAGACAAATCCCAAAACAAGAAAAAATTGGAGATGTGTAAAGAAAATAAGAATTAAAAAGGAGAACAAATGATAACTTCACAGAATTGATTTTTTTAAAAACATTAACTTTGATACTCCCTCCCTCCATTCCTTGTCAACAGTCCATTTTTCAGTCATGCTATTTTTCGGATACAAAATACATCTTTTTTAATAATTTATCAAATAGATTTACACCAATCAAAAGAAGTCATTGAGATCATTCGAATGGAGAAAAGATTTTAGAAAAAATAATGGAAACAAATGTTTTTTTTTTTTTTCGCCGAATGTTAGCACCAACCAAATGTCTCAATCCATTTACTTCATCAAGTAAATTGAATTTTGTCTTTTCTGCACATTTTATATTTACTTGTACCCGTCAACTTAATTATTCCGATATAATAAAGTTCTATTTTATTCGTGTTCTCTACTCTTTCTCACACAGTTGAAAAATTCTAAGTCCACTTCACTGTGGCAAATCACGAACTTCTTTGTGGCCTCACCTTTTAGGTCACACGCAATTGCATTACATACGAAGTCAAATCGAGGTACTCATACCTTTCATACGTTGGACGGCGACAAGTCCTGGCACGTCCACGCTCACAGCGCACATACCATTAGGGATTGATGGCCATGTCCTTACGACTCTGTACAACAGCTAGCAAAGACTTGTCAAAGTCAATTCATGTCATTATCATAGAATAGATCTCGTCAGAAAAATCTTGCAGCACATACCTGGTAATGTCTCTTGTAGTTGATATTTATTGGAAATTTCGTAGCCGTCTCCATCGATTTTAGTGTATAATGCGGAACTTGGCTCATTGAAAAATCTTGCAATGAGTATTTGTTCACTACTACTGATATGGGAAGTGTATGATGAGAAGAGTCTTTCTGGTCCCATCTTTCCGTGTTGGTTCCGTTTACCAAAGTGAGCTTGCCTTGCCTCGTTCAAAACGTCTTGCGATCACTCATCTCATGGGGTGGCCATATTCCTTGGACTCCAAAAATTAAGCAATTAACGAAGACTTGGAAAAGCCAATATAGGTCAATATCAGAGAAGACAAGAATAGTCTCTGTTTTGTTTTATATAATTAACAATGTGGGCTTGCCTCATTCAAAAAAATCTTGCAATTACTGGTGGCTATTTATGTTCTTAAGACAGTAAGACTACTCCATACGGCAAATTAAGACTTTGGCAAGTCAATTAAGTATCATTATCAGAGAATAGAGCTCTTTATAGAACGTTAGTTGGGAGTATATCTTATGGCTTCTTTCCCTTTCTTTTCTCGTTAAAGAACGTTAGTTGGCTATATATTTTCTTTATAGAACGTTAGTTGGGAATATATCTTATGGCTTCTTTCCCTTTCTTTTGTCGTTAACGTTAGTTGCAGGGACAGAACCAAGATTTTACCCTAACAGTGGCGAAATGTATACTAAAAAAATAAAAAATGCATTACAATATTAATAGTCATCGGCTCCAGAAAAAATTAAAATAACATAACAAAAACTATAGTAAATGATGTTTTTCATTTGCACATGGAGTATGAAAAAAGACTAACTTTAATTTTGGGCATCGATAATGCCACTCTCCAAATTTATAATGTCACTCTCCAGATCCCTATATGGATTTTCCAAATTGATAACCGCACTCCATTTTGGGAGTGGCACTAAAATTAAATTCCATTAATTTTTTAGGTTAAGTTTTTATAGGGTTAGAATGTGGAGTTTTTTTTTCTTAATTACACATCATTTATGTTATTTTACTTTAGTCAATTGAATTTAGTTTTAAATACTTTTTTGGGTCTCCTTTCTTGAAAAAAAAAAAAAGATATATGACTAGTACATAATAAAAAAATAAGAAAAAAAACCTAGCAGTAGCGAGACTATATAGTTAGGGATAAAAAAAAATTTCACATATAATTATTGCATTTTCTAAAATTCTTGTCGTGGCGGCCGCCGCCACTAAACCCCCCTGGTCCCCTCCTTGGTTAGTTGGCTATTTCTAATGGCTTCTTTTCCTTTCTTTTCGTTAAAGAATGTTAGTTGGCTATATCTAATGGCTAAACGTTAATGAACCCTTTTCCTCGCAATTTCTTCATTATTTTGCATTGACCGACCTTCGCTCTAGGTTTGGCAATTTTTTCTGAAACCGACGAATAACCGATACGGGGCTAGTTTTTCTTAACTTTTTCTACCCGTTGGGTTGTGGGTGCTATTTTTGTTGTGAAATTGTACTACCCGGTTAGTTTTGGTTTAGTATAAGGAAGTATCCGCACCAAACCCGAACCCAAACCAAATTGAAACCGGAAAAAATACTAAAACTTCTTCATTGTCAAATACTATAAGATAGAGCTCTTTACACATATGCACACCAGACATTGTAACACTGTACTTTTTAGGGCTAATTTCACTTACACCTCTTGTACTTTGACCGACTTTCACTTATAACCCCTGAACTTCTTGGTAAAGTGAAAACCGTTAACTTTTCCGTTAGAATTGATGAAAAAGTGACGCTGGTGAAGTTTACTTTAATTTTCTACCAAATTGACCTTTTAAATACCTGTAACACCTCTGCATACAATGTTTAAGGCCTTTTTAGAAAAATAAGATGATTATCATCTTTATTACCTTTAGACAAATCCCAAAACAAGAAAAAATTAGAGATGTGTAAAGAAAATAAGAATTAAAAAGGAGAACAAATGATAACTTCACAGAATTGATTTTTTTAAAAACATTAACTTTGATACTCCCTCCCTCCATTCCTTGTCAACAGTCCATTTTTCAGTCATGCTATTTTTCGGATACAAAATACATCTTTTTTAATAATTTATCAAATAGATTTACACCAATCAAAATAAGTCATTGAGATCATTCGAATGGAGAAAAGATTTTAGAAAAAATAATGGAAACAAATGTTTTTTTTTTTTTTTGCCGAATGTTAGCACCAACCAAATGTCTCAATCCATTTACTTCATCAAGTAAATTGAATTTTGTATTTTCTGCACATTTTATATTTACTTGTACCCGTCAACTTAATTATTCCGATATACTAAAGTTATTTTTTTTATTCGTGTTCTCTACTTTTTCTCACACAGTTGAAAAATTCTAAGTCCACTTTACTGTGGCAAATCACGAACTTCTTTGTGGCCTCACCTTTTAGGTCACACGCAATTGCATTACATACAAAGTCAGATCGAGGCACTCATACCTTTCATACGTTGGACGGCGACAAGTCCTGGCACGTCCGCGCTCACAGCGCACATACCATTAGGGATTGATGGCCATGTCCTTACGACTCTGTACAACAGCTAGCAAAGACTTGTCAAAGTCAATTCATGTCATTATCATAGAATAGATCTCGTCAGAAAAATCTTGCAGCACATACCTGGTAATGTCTCTTGTAGTTGATATTTATTGGCAATTTCGTAGCCGTCTCCATCGATTTTAGTGTATAATGCGGAACTTGGCTCATTGAAAAATCTTGCAATGAGTATTTGTTCACTACTACTGACATGGGAAGTGTATGATGAGAAGAGTCTTTCTGGTCCCATCTTTCCGTGTTGGTTCCCTTTACCAAAGTGAGCTTGCCTTGCCTCGTTCAAAACGTCTTGCGACCACTCATCTCATGGGGTGGCCATATTCCTTGGACTCCATAAATTAAGCAATTAACGAAGACTTGGAAAAGCCAATATAGGTCATTATCAGAGAAGATAAGAATAGTCTCTGTTTTGTTTTATAAAATTAACAATGTGGGCCTGCCTCATTCAAAAAAATCTTGCAATTACTGGTGGCTATTTATGTTCTTAAGACAGTAAGACTACTCCATACGGCAAATTAAGACTTTGGCAAGTCAATTAAGTATCATTACCAGAGAGTAGAGCTCTTTATAGAACGTTAGTTGGGAGTATATCTTATGGCTTCTTTCCCTTTCTTTTCTCGTTACAGAACGTTAGTTGGCTATATATTTTCTTTATAGAACGTTAGTTGGGAGTATATCTTATGGCTTCTTTCCCTTTCTTTTCTCGTTAAAGAACGTCAGTTGCAGGGACAGAACCAAGATTTTACCCTAACAGTGGCGAAATGTATACTAAAAAAATAAAAAAATGCATTACAATATTAATAGTCATCGGCTCCAGAAAAAATTAAAATAACATAACAAAAACTATAGTAAATGATGTTTTTCATTTGTACATGGAGTATGAAAAAAGACTAACTTTAATTTGGGGCATCGATAATGCCACTCTCCAAATTTATAATGTCACTCGCCAGATCCCTATATGGATTTTCCAAATTGATAACCGCACTCCATTTTGGGAGTGGCATTAAAATTAAATTCCATTAATTTTTTAGGTTAAGTTATTTTAGGGTTAGAATGTGGAGTTTTTTTTTCTTAATTACACATCATTTATGTTATTTCACTTTAGTCCATTGAATTTAGTTTTAAATACTTTTTTGGGTCTCCTTTCTTGAAAAAAAAAATTAGAAGATTTAGGACTAGTATATAATAAAAAAATAAGAAAAAAAACCTAGCAGTAGCGAGACTATATAAGTTAGGGATAAAAAAAAATTTCATATATAATAATTGCATTTTCTAAAATTTCTTGTCGTGGCGGCCGCCGCCAGTAGACCCCCCTGGTCCCCTCCTTGGTTAGTTGGCTATTTCTAATGGCTTCTTTTCCTTTCTTTTCGTTAAAGAATGTTAGTTGGCTATATCTAATGGCTAAACGTTAATGAACCCTTTTCCTCGCAATTTCTTCATTATTTTGCATTGGCCGACCTTCGCTCTAGGTTTGGCAATTTTTTCTGAAACCGACGAATAACCGATAGGGGGCTAGTTTTTCTTAACTTTTTCTACCCGTTGGGTTGTGGGTGCGATTTTTGTTGTGAAATTGTACTACCCGATTAGTTTTGGTTTAGTATAAGGAAGTATCCGCACCAAACCCGAACCCAAACCCAAATTGAAACCGAAAAAAATACTAAAACTTCTTCATTGTCAAATACTATAAGATAGAGCTCTTTACACTTATGCACACCAGACATTGTAACACTGTACTTTTTAGGGCTAATTTCACTTACACCTCTTGTACTTTGACCGACTTTCACTTATACCCCCTGAACTTCTTGGTAAAGTGAAAACCGTTAACTTTTCCGTTAGAATTGATGAAAAAGTGACGCTGGTGAAGTTTTCTTTAATTTTCTACCAAATTGACCTTTTAAATACCTGTAACACCTCTGCATACAATGTTTAATGTCTTTTTAGAAAAATAAGATGATTATCATCTTTATTACCTTTAGACAAATCCCAAAACAAGAAAAAATTGGAGATGTGTAAAGAAAATAAGAATTAAAAAGGAGAACAAATGATAACTTCACAGAATTGATTTTTTTAAAAACATTAACTTTGATACTCCCTCCCTCCATTCCTTGTCAACAGTCCATTTTTCAGTCATGCTATTTTTCGGATACAAAATACATCTTTTTAATAATTTATCAAATAGATTTACACCAATCAAAAGAAGTCATTGAGATCATTCGATTGGAGAAAAGATTTTAGAAAAAATAATGGAAACAAATGTTTTTTTTTTTTTTCCCCCGAATGTTAGCACCAACCAAATGTCTCAATCCATTTACTTCATCAAGTAAATTGAATTTTGTCTTTTCTGCACATTTTATATTTACTTGTACCCGTCAACTTAATTATTCCGATATAATAAAGTTCTTTTTTTTTATTTGTGTTCTCTACTTTTTCTCACACAGTTGAAAAATTCTAAGTCCACTTCACTGTGGCAAATCACGAACTTCTTTGTGGCCTCACCTTTTAGGTCACACGCAATTGCATTACATACGAAGTCAGATCCACAGCGCACATACCATTAGGGATTGATGGCCATGTCCTTACGACTCTGTACAACAGCTAGCAAAGACTTGTCAAAGTCAATTCATGTCATTATCATAGAATAGATCTCGTTAGAAAAATCATGCAGCACATACCTGGTAATGTCTCTTGTAGTTGATATTTATTGGCAATTTCGTAGCCGTCTCCATCGATTTTAGTGTATAATGCGGAACTTGGCTCATTGAAAAATCTTGCAATGAGTATTTGTTCACTACTACTGACATGGGAAGTGTATGATGAGAAGAGTCTTTCTGGTCCCATCTTTCCGTGTTGGTTCCGTTTACCAAAGTGAGCTTGCCTTGCCTCGTTCAAAACGTCTTGCGATCACTCATCTCATGGGGTGGCCATATTCCTTGGACTCCATAAATTAAGCAATTAACGAAGACTTGGAAAAGCCAATATAGGTCATTATCAGAGAAGACAAGAATAGTCTTTGTTTTGTTTTATATAATTAACAATGTGGGCCTGCCTCATTCAAAAAAACCTTGCAATTACTGGTAGCTATTTATGTTCTTAAGACAGTAAGACTACTCCATACGGCAAATTAAGACTTTGGCAAGTCAATTAAGTATCATTATCAGAGAATAGAGCTCTTTATAGAACGTTAGTTGGGAGTATATCTTATGGCTTCTTTCCCTTTCTTTTCTCGTTAAAGAACGTTAGTTGGCTATATATTTTCTTTATAGAACGTTAGTTGGGAGTATATCTTATGGCTTCTTTCCCTTTCTTTTCTCGTTAAAGAACGTTAGTTGCAGGGACAGAACCAAGATTTTACCCTAACAGTGGCGAAATGTATACTAAAAAAATAAAAAATGCATTACAATATTAATAGTCATCGGCTCCAGAAAAAATTAAAATAACATAACAAAAACTATAGTAAATGATGTTTTTCATTTGCACATGGAGTATGAAAAAAGACTAACTTTAATTTGGGGCATCGATAATGCCACTCTCCAAATTTATAATGTCACTCTCCAGATCCCTATATGGATTTTCCAAATTGATAACCGCACTCCATTTTGGGAGTGGCATTAAAATTAAATTCCATTAATTTTTTAGGTTAAGTTATTTTAGGGTTAGAATGTGGAGTTTTTTTTTCTTAATTACACATCATTTATGTTATTTCACTTTAGTCCATTGAGTTTAGTTTTAAATACTTTTTTGGGTCTCCTTTCTTGAAAAAAAAAATTAGAAGATTTATGACTAGTATATAATAAAAAAATAAGAAAAAAAACCTAGCAGTAGCGAGACTATATAAGTTAGGGATAAAAAAAAATTTCACATATAATAATTGCATTTTCTAAAATTCTTGTCGTGGCGGCCGCCGCCAGTAGACGCTTATGGTCCCCTCCTTGGTTAGTTGGCTATTTCTAATGGCTTCTTTTCCTTTCTTTTCGTTAAAGAATGTTAGTTGGCTATATGTAATGGCTAAACGTTAATGAACCCTTTTCCTCGCAATTTCTTCATTATTTTGCATTGACCGACCTTCGCTCTAGGTTTGGCAATTTTTTCTGAATCCGACGAATAACCGATATGGGGCTAGTTTTTCTTAACTTTTTCTACCCGTTGGGTTGTGGGTGCGATTTTTGTTGTGAAATTGTACTACCCGGTTAGTTTTGGTTTAGTATAAGGAAGTATCCGCACCAAACCCGAACCCAAACCCAAATTGAAACCGAAAAAAATACTAAAACTTCTTCATTGTCAAATACTATAAGATATAGCTCTTTACACATATGCACACCAGACATTGTAACACTGTACTTTTTAGGGCTAATTTCACTTACACCTCTTGTACTTTGACCGACTTTCACTTATACCCCTGAACTTCATGGTAAAGTGAAAACCGTTAACTTTTCCGTTAGAATTGATGAAAAAGTGACGTGGTGAAGTTTTCTTTAATTTTCTACCAAATTGACCTTTTAAATACCTGTAACACCTCTGCATACAATGTTTAATTCCTTTTTAGAAAAATAAGATGATTATCATCTTTATTACCTTTAGACAAATCCCAAAACAAGAAAAAATTGGAGATGTGTAAAGAAAATAAGAATTAAAAAGGAGAACAAATGATAACTTCATAGAATTGATTTTTTAAAAAACATTAATTTTGATACTCCCTCCCTCCATTCCTTGTCAACAGTCCATTTTTCAGTCATGCTATTTTTCGGATATAAAATACATCTTTTATAATAATTCATCATATAGATTTACACCAATCAAAAGAAGTCATTGAGATCATTCGATTGGAGAAAAGATTTTAGAAAAAATAATGGAAACAAATGTTTTTTTTTTTTTGCCGAATGTTAGCACCATCCAAATGTCTCAATCCATTTACTTCATCAAGTAAATTGAATTTTGTCTTTTCTGCACATTTTATATTTACTTGTACCCGTCAACTTAATTATTCCGATATAATAAAGTTCTTTTTTTTTATTCGTGTTGTCAACTTTTTCTCACACAGTTGAAAAATTCCAAGTCCACTTCACTGTGGCAAACCACGAACTTCTTTGTGGCCTCACCTTTCAGGTCACACGCAATTGCATTACATACGAAGTCAGATCGAGGCGCTCTTACCTTTCATACGTTGGACGACGACAAGTACTGGCACGTCCGCGCTCATAGCGCACATACCATTAGGGATTGATGGCCATGTCCTTACGACTCTGTACAATAGCTAGCAAAGACTTGTCAAAGTCAATTCATGTCATTATCATAGAATAGATCTCGTTAGAAAAATCTTGCAGCACATACTAGGTAATGTCTCTTGTAGTTTATATTTATTGGCAATTTTGTAGCCGTCTCCATCGATTTTAGTGTATAATGCGGAACTTGGCTCATTGAAAAATCTTGTAATGAGTATTTGTTCACTACTACTGACATGGGAAGTGTATGATGAGAAGAGTCTTTCTGGTCCCATCTTTCCGTGTTGGTTCCGTTTACCAAAGTGAGCTTGCCTTGCCTCGTTCAAAACGTCTTGCGATCACTCATCTCATGGGGTGGCCATATTCCTTGGACTCCATAAATTAAGCAATTAACGAAGACTTGGAAAAGCCAATATAGGTCATTATCAGAGAAGAGAAGAATAATCTCTGTTTTGTTTTAAATAATAAACAATGTGGGCCTGCCTCATTCAAAAAAATCTTGCAATTACTGGTGGCTATTTATGTTCTTAAGACAGTAAGACTACTCCATACGTACGGCAAATTAAGACTTCGGCAAGTCAATTAAGTATCATTATCAGAGAATAGAACTCTTTATAAAACGTAAGTTAGGAGTATATCTTATGGCTTCTTTCCCTTTCTTCTCAGTTAAAAAACGTTAGTTGGCTATATATTTTCTTTATAGAACGTTAGTTGGGAGTATATCTTATGGCTTCTTTCCCTTTCTTTTCTCGTTAAAGAACGTTAGTTGCAGGGACAGAACCAGGATTTTACCCTAACAGTGGCGTAATGTATACTAAAAAAATAAAAAAATGCATTACAATATTAATAGTCATCGGCTCCAAAAAAAATTAAAATAACATAACAAAAACTATAGTAAATGATGTTTTTCATTTGCACACGGAGTATGTAAAAAGACTAACTTTAATTTTGGGCATCGATAATGCCACTCTCCAAATTTATAATGTCACTCTCCAGATCCCTATATGGATTTTCCAAATTGATAACCACACTCCCTTTTGGGAGTGGCTTTAAAATTAAATTCCCTTAATTTTTTAAGTTAAGTTATTTTAGGGTTAGAATGTGGAGTTTTTTTTTTCTTAATTACACATCATTTATGTTATTTCACTTTAGTCAATTGAATTTAGTTTTAAATACTTTTTTGGGTCTCCTTTCTTGAAAAAAAAAATTAGAAGATTTATGACTAGTATATAATAAAAAATAAGAAAAAAAACCTAGTAGTAGCGAGACTATATAAGTTGGGGATAAAAAAAAATTTCACATATAATAATTGCATTTTCTAAAATTCTTGTCGTGGTGGCCGCCGCCACTAGACCCCCCTGGTCCCCTCCTTGGTTAGTTGGCTATTTCTAATGGCTTCTTTTCCTTTCTTTTCGTTAAAGAATGTTAGTTGGCTATATCTAATGGCTAAACGTTAATGAACCCTTTTCCTCGCAATTTCTTCATTATTTTGCATTGACCGACCTTCGCTCTAGGTTTGGCAATTTTTCCTGAAACCGACGAATAACCGATATGGGGCTAGTTTTTCTTAACTTATTCTACCCGTTGGGTTGTGGGTGCAAGTTTTGTTGTGAAATTGTACTACCCGGTTAGTTTTGGTTTAGTATAAGGAAGTATCCGCACCAAACCCGAACCCGAACCCAAATTGAAACCGAAAAAAATACTAAAACTTCTTCATTGTCAAATACTATAAGATAGAGCTCTTTACACATATGCACACCCGACATTGTAATTATCACTGTACTTTTTAGGGCTAATTTCACTTACACCTCTTGTACTTTGGCCAATTTTCACTTATACCCCCTGAACTTCATGGTAAAGTGAAACCGTTAACTTTTCCGTTAGAATTGATGAAAAAGTGACGATGGTGAATTTTTCTTTAATTTTCTACCAAATTGACCTTTTAAATACCTATAACACCTATGCATACAATGTTTAAGGCCTTTTTAGAAAAATAAGATGATTATCATCTTTATTACCTTTAGACAAATCCCAAAACAAGAAAAAATTGGAGATGTGTAAAGAAAATAAGAATTAAAAAGGAGAACAAATGATAACTTCACAGAATTGATTTTTTTAAAAACATTAATTTTGATACTCCCTCCCTCCATTCCTTGTCAACAGTCCATTTTTCAGTCATGCTATTTTTCGGATACAAAATACATCTTTTATAATATTTCATCAAATAGATTTACACCAATCAAAAGAAGTCATTGAGATCATTTGATTGGAGAAAAGATTTTAGAAAAAATAATGGAAACAAATGTTTTTTTTTTTTTTTTGCCGAATGTTAGCACCAACCAAATGGTGTAATAGATGGGACGGAAGGAGAACACATCAAGAAAATGAAATTTTTTCCTTAAGATTTCTTTGCTTTAGAGGAAAAAATTTCTCCTAAAAGCTGCCTTGGATAATTTATTTAGGAATATTATAAGTGTTTAAAACATTACTCCCTCCGTCCCTTTTTTAGAGTCCAGTATTCCATTTTAGGCTGTCCCTTAATAAGTGTTCATTTTGTAAAGTTAGTGGGTAAAAGTTGGTAAATTTTCTATTTTGCCCCTAAAAGTAGATTCCATTTTGAAAAGTTAGTGAGTAAAAATGTAATGATGATGTTTTCATAGAGGGTAAGGAGGAAAAGTGGAGGTAAAAGTTGATGTGAAATGTGTAATGATGATTTCTTTTTAATAAGTTAGAATTACGAAGTAAGACACTTTAAAAGGAACGGAGTGAGTAGTTGGGTAAGGATAATAAGGAGAAAGAAGTCAACGTCACTTTTCGATCAATTTTAACTGAAAAGTTAACAGTTTCACTTTACCATGAAGTTCAGGGGGTGCAACTGTTTAAATTTGAAGTTTAGGGAGCATAAGTGAAAATTGATCAAAGTACAAGGGGAGCATGTGAAATTAACCCTACTTTTTACAGTGTAAAACAAGGGGTTGTGTTGCTGTAAACTTGGGCATTGTGTTGCCTTGTTTGGTTTTGTTTTGTCCCTTTTTAACTCGTCCCTTTTTCAAGTGTCCAGCTTCGTAAATTTTGAATCATGTGGAGTTTTTTTCCCCACATATATGTAGTTCTTGTAAGAATGTTTTTCATTAAGGCATTTAAAAAGGCTGATCTTAATTATAGAACTTATATAAATTAACCTGAAAAAGTAGTCCAATTGAAGAGAATTTTGGGGTTGTGCAAGGATTCGAGCAACCCCTTCCGTTTGCCCCAGATTGAGCGCAAGGTTTGGGATACGTTTCCCGACTCTTACTGTTCCCCTCACCTGTAGGTTTTATTTTCGTCCATAAAAATTACACCTGCTCATTTTCAAATAATGTGGAAGTCTACATGATTATGTGGAGGTTAAGGATTTTTGTGTGAATTTTTTTTTTTTTGATCGGCAAAAAGAAATTTATTAAAAATGGGGAAAAGGGGAAGGGAATCCAACCAAAAGTTGGAAGATACACCACAAGGGCAAAGCCCGTAACACCCAAGGGTCCAAACAAAATAAACATGAAAGCCCAACCCTACACCCAAAAATAAACAAATAAAGCCCATACACCCAAGCCCAGCCCAAACCTTGGGCCAGCCCACACAAACCAACCCTCAAACCCTAGCCACCCTCAACATCCACTGCCGCACAAACCACCAGAGCCCAGCATCGCCGTTAAGCCGAGCCGGCCTCTCCCAGATGTAGAGACCGGCAGCGGGAACCGACCTACGGAAATGAACACCAAAGACAGATAGGGCAAAGAGAAGCACACCACCACCACCACCTCCTAACCCCAGCAAACCAGCCCCAACAACACACGAAACGAACAGTAGCAGCAAAATCGGACTGACGAAATGATGGCCCCTCGCCCGACTGAGATCTCGGAGTGGCCGCCGGCCGGACTTCGGCACACAAAGACAACCTGAAACACCCAGCCATGGGAGCCACATCCACCTCACCACCACCGGAAATAACCATCACTGATCGAAAGCGCTCTCTTAACCGATCATTTTTGAATAAAACCTGCAAAAAACGTTAGAAAAAGAAAAGAAACACAGAAAACAGACACCCTCATCCACTCCAAATCCAGATCCAACAACCACCACCACCCAACTGCCACCTGCCGCCACATAACTCTGAACCACCCGAAGCCGCTAAGCACACCGGAGGAGACAAGAAACCTCCGGCCGGAGGCAAGGAGGACCGGAAACACATGGCCGGAACGCCAAACGCCACGCCCAAACCATACGGTGGAGGGCGGCGGCCCAGAACCAGATCAAAGGACAGACCTGGGCTTACGAGAACAGGAGACGATGGGAGTAGAGGGCTCGATCCTGGAGAAGAGAAGAAGAGAGGAAAGGCCCGGGGGAGGAGAGGAGGAGGCGGCGGCAGGCCCCCAAGCAGAAAACCCTTTCAGCTGAAACTTTACCTTTTCCTTTTCTTGATTTTTGTGTGAATTTTGCACGAAGAGTGTGTTTTCAAAAAAAAGTACTGTGATGGAAGGAAAATGAAACTTATTTTTCAGCATATGGTCATGGTGACAAGGAATTTCACAGGAAAATTAGAAGTTGAAATGTGGGTTGAACAAGTTCCTTGGCAACTGCATACTAAAAGCAGAAAAAGTTGATTTTGCCACCCTTTCCCATTTTTCCCTTACTAAACGAACGGGACGGTGCAATGTACCCAAACTATTCTAAATTGATATGACCTGTTAGGGACACCATAAAATGGTATAGACTTCCTAAGGTCACGCAAATAACATTCTTGTCAAGTTGAGATGAGTGTTTTCTCATCCAATTGTCTTTAGAAAGTTGGCTACGTCTGATGGCCTAAATGAGCCCTTTCCTCTCAATTCATTCAGTATTCCTCAAGTATCTTTTTAGTTTTTATAGTGTAAACCAAACGTAGTGCTACTGTATACTTGGACATTGCATTGCTTTTTTTGTTTTGTTTTGAGTATTAGTACAAGATTTACGCGCCACCATGCACTCACAGATATCATGCTCGTTGTCAAACGCATTAGTTTTTATAGTGTAAACCAAACGTAGTGTGCTACCGTATATTTGGACATCGCGTTGCTTTTTTCGGTTCATTTTGAGTATTACAAGATTTATGCCACCATGCACACACGAAAATCTAGTGCTCGTTGTCGTATGCATGGTATTTTGTATAGGCATGGTATTTCGTATAGGCATTCCTTCGAGGGAGGGGCACGATTCCCAAACACCAATAAACAAAAAAGCTGACTGAATTCGGATAGAAAATCAAAAACCAATGGCAATGTAAGCCCCATGTTCATAATAACTGAAGACCACTCCTCATGCTAAGGAATTAACCACCAAAAATTACCCACAAATTTGACCAATTACCCATGGCAAATAGAAAAGAAATGGAGAGGAAAGCACAGAAGTCAAGGACAAAACGCGGATATTCCAACCAAATTACCCGCAAAAAATTTACATAACCTAGATTTTTAAAATGACGACACTTAAACAGTTAAACTTGATGTCACAAAGCAATGTTTTGAATGCATTACTTCACATGCATGACCAATACTCTACATGTGAGTAATTAGAAGTACTTACATTTTTATTCTCCCAAAAGTACAAAATAAATTTGTAAACAAACGTGAATATCACAACTTCTCTTTAACTAATACAACTCTCTCTTCATCTGCAAGGAGGGGAACTCTCGGGACACGGCTCATAATCATTCCTATAATGTCAACTCTTTTGTGGTACAAATCTTCATGCATTAAATCTTATAATTACAATCAAAACCGACGGCCTTCAAGAACCTTCTCTCTAAAGGTTAGTAAAGTGGTAGATTTTCATTAGGAGAGAAATTGTACGCCCTAAAACATATAGCATCGAAGAAGGCAACTTATCTACCTTTTCCAGTAAAAATATGTCTTGATCTCGAAGTTTAATTCTCATTGATAATCCTCATTCTTCCCTTAGAAAGAGGAATGCACAAAAAATTACACGAGAGACCTACCTCATTCTCAACCAACTGATATTTCAAAACAATAAGTCGACGGAAAACATACACCCGTATGATGAAGGGAAATGGAAAATGCTACCTGAGGTGCGCATTGTATCTGCGAAAGGATAGGCCCATTCATATCAAATTGACAGAGTGATTGTTCTGCTCCAACTGCTACAATCTGAGAAGATAAACACATGAGCACGGGACCTAAACGATGAAAACAATTGGCGCATGAGACAAGATATATGCGTTGTAGATAAAGTGTACAGTATTACAAAATATTTGAAAGAATCAAACATGAGTTGCCGGTAAAACCTTCTTTTTTTTTTTAACAGCTAAAAAGGATTTTCTTAATATTTGAATATGAAAAACAAAGATTAAAAGGACACAGGGCACAACGGCATCACAACAAAGAGCATAAGACCCAACAAAGGCACCTACACACCCCAACGATCAAATGTCACCCAGGCCTAAAAAAAGTTGGCAAGAGACCAACAAAAACAAGATGTCACAAAACGAACCTTACCACCACACCTGACCCAAAAAGATATCCCCAACAAACCAAAACCTACACACTCAAAGCCAAAAAATCCCTAAAGATCCAACCGCTTCAACCGACATTATGAAAGATTTCATTATCCATTTCTTCAAACTGAGCAATCCTACTCTCCACTTCTCCTTCATCACCATCATAACCAAGACCAAGGGATTTGTTAAACTCCCACACCCCCTGAGCATCATTGAGCAAGATACAATTCCTATTATTAATTCCAACGGAAGAAATAGAAAGGGAAATCGCAGCCGATCTAAAAATTGCCCCTTTTTGCTTTCGTTTCTTAGAACCCTTCATCTGTAAATAATTTGTTGAACTTTCCCATGATTTCCTCCACTGATTTAACCTCTCTTTTTTATCCTTTCTTCCCTCTCTTCTCTTAAGCGGTGCAGATTTAACAGTATCCATACCCAGATTATTATCTAATTCAATCGGATTTGCGGTTTCCACCAAGAGACTAATCCCCTCCTCCTGAGGTGGTCCAACATCTTTGATAACATAGGATCTTCCACCCTTGAGTCCAATAGGCCCATAATTCCTGAAATAAAACTATCCCCTTGCGACTCCCATTTGAAAACCACCATCAACAGGTTGAGCCGTCTTTGAAATGTGACAAGTCTCCTCTCCTTCTTCATGTGTCTTTGATTCACCATGGTTTGTAGTAATAACCACCTCCTTGCCCACACTAGATGGACACCTCGGCAAAACAGGAGCACCTTTGAGTAAACTGATCCGTAGAAATGAAACAAGTTTAAGTCGAGACAGATTCTTCAGAACTGAGATGATAATTTGCTAAAAATGTCTTCCATGCTACAGCTTAACGGGCCACTAACCTGATGTGTCACCGATGGCACATGAAATTATCACCTCATTTTCGCTGCTTTTCTTTTGAAACTAGATATCCCCAAGATATCTTTCTCATTTATTTCCCTTCAAATGTCTTTAACTTGGACCAAAAAAAGAATAAGGTGATTTTGCTTGTACATTTCTATCCCAAAAAAGTTGTGCCCCAATAATATCGAGCTATTAGAACAGCAGAGCAGATATAGAAGACGAAGTTTACACAGAGAGAACGACATTCAGGAGACTGATACCTTTAGTATAACAGCAACAAAACATGACTACCAAAAGGAACTACGGCGAACGATATCATTGACAAAAGATGAGAACCAAATGCCATTACAATTCCAAATAATCAAGGAAGTTAGATACATAATCCCCTTAGGAAAAGAGTTACGAACACATACCTCCTATACAATAATGGTGATTGTACCAGTCAGCAGATTACAGAAAGTCTTTCTAAGAAACTTTAAGTAAACTAGTAGCCAGATTAGAGCATAAATATGTTCTTCTTGTCTTTCTTTAGTTTTTTTCTATTTCACTTCTATAGATAAATCGAGGATGAAAAGGTTCACTGCATAGCTTCTTTGCTTGTAAGTTACCCTTCTCAACTTTTCTTAGCTTCCTCACATTGATCCTGCTGTCCCGCCACAACCCTAACAAACAGCAGTTCTTGATGTTAGAAAAATAAAATCACTTAAGTTTAGAACTTAACAACTAAACAAGCTGAACAAATAACACATATCATATTCTGGGGGAAAATGCATTGACATCAAAGGCTTTGAACATAGATAGTGCCACAAGATTCAATAGCAGCCTCATGCGAATACGAAGCATTAACATAGAGTAACGACAAGAATAGCAGATGCACAAAATTCAGGTTAAGTGGGAAATGCATAATGCCTGGTTTTTGCTGCTTCAATTCTTTGCTTTCTATTTCTTCTTCTCCACACCGAACTTCAACCTTCTTTTCTTCTTCACAGGCAACTTCATCCTCCATTGTTTGCTCCGGACTTCCAAGTAAGACAAGGCTTTCCACATATGCCTCTGTATGAAGTGATACCTTATACCAACCCCCTATATTGTTGTGAATTCCAAGCCCCTTTACTTGCACATCTCTAAGTCTAAAAGAAATAAGATCCCCTCGAGCTTCGATTAGGAGTTCACCTTCCCTTCAAAAACCAATTAGCCTCTGGACTCCACCAATACCTACATCAAGAAGTTTAGTCCAAGAGCTTGCCACGCCGCCATAGTCTTTCATCACCCATATGCACCAACTTTTTTCGTAACCAGACCCCTCTCTCTCTCTACAACAGAATGTGATCCTTGAATAACAGCAGGCCAATGCCAAGGCCAATATGGTATACCAGCTGAAAGTGACATACTGTGAAACGACTCATCCGCCATACGGAATGACACAAACATCATGCATTGCCTTTCCCTATCCGCTCCAATCCAATGAGCAGCCCCATTCAAATAAGCCTGTGTTGCCCTTCCACTAATCAAATAAGGAAGACCCAAATGGCTAATGTTCCGCCAAGTGCCCGTGCTCAGCGAGTACAAATCAATCTCTGGCGGGACCTCTAATTCGAAATCAAGAAGACGAACAATCCTGACCACCTTATAGTCATTGGCCTTAGCATCAAAGCCGAAGCCAATTGCATGAACAAACCCTCTGTGCGAAGTGAAGGTAACCCTAGGCTTCGGCAGTCTCACCCACTTCTGAATCATGGGGTTCCACAGAATCGTGTTGTCCACATATGACAACTGACGTCCCCGTTGCAACTTCCGACTATCTTGTAGAACTGATTATAAGCCCGATTGAAAGGGAAATGGAGCTTGCCATACTCATTGAAAGCTTCATTATCACAGTGAAGGGAGTAGAACTCTTTCCCGCCATCATCATCGGAGGAGCAGGTCCGCACAAGCAAGAGATGGTGGGCATTGTTATAGGCTTGAGTAGGTGGTCGATTGAGGTGGGAAATGATGAAACTAGGGTTTACGATGATGGAGTGCCATGATTTGCAGACAAAGGTGCATTGCAAGAGGGTTTTTATGGTTAGTCTGGTGAAGATGTTGACTAGCACATCTTTTGATTTGGGGATTTTCAGGAGTAGAGAGTTATCGACCCTACACTATTTTGGCTTCAGAAATATATGAAGACCCTGATAGGCTGATATTAACTTTCAGCCTTGCCTTTGAAACCCTTGCTGTGGAGCTCGACAATCTTCACCCTTGTTGTGGAGTTCGATAATCTTCTTCACTATCCAAATAAAATTAGTATCAAACATGGCGTTTTCATTTTAGTCTACTTGTAAAAGTGCATGTGCGGTGCACATGGCTGTTTCTTATGGTACTTTTACAATGATATCTCTTACGCGTACAACTTTAAAGATGACATGAATTCAACCCCCAACAACTCTGCTTAGGTAATAGATTCTACATGATTTTTGCATAAGATAGAAGTCATCGAATTAGGAGACGCTCTCTCTCTACGTAACAAATGACCACACACATAATTTGAAGAGAGGAAAAACAATGAAGCCTCTTGAAAGCAAAATAGGCAGTGACGTTTTATTGCTGTATAACTTCCAAAGCATTACAACCAAATAATGAACTTTCATTAAACTTTGACAAAAGCAATGAACTTTCATTACTGGTATACATAAAAATTTATCCTAGGAAGATTCAAACGTTGTCACCTACTTGGATCATGTATAATCATCGCCAGCGCTTCTCATTATATGTATTGTTCATCACTATTACAGAATTGTTGCTTTCCAGAAATCTGTATGGTTAGAAGTTGAAACTTCAACAGCATGATCCAAATATTCCCTTCAATGCAATTCATGACTACAAAAGAAAAGCAGATTACCCAAACTCTACCGTATGGAATTAAAGGTTATATGGTTGAAGTTAAATATCTATCTAGACGTTGTGAGATACTTTACATAATTACATGTGAAAATACTAATGCAGGTTCACTGTTTTATGACTTTTATGGAGCCATTTTATGCCAAAGGATGTTTAAGTAACCAAAACAATTTAGCTAAGAATATGGAGGACAATTCCACCGCTACTTAGCTATTTGTAAAGGTTTATGTGGACCAATTAACTCTATGTTCAAAATACTAATTAGCTAGCTGAACATCAAAACTTTACCTCAATGTGGAATGACATGGATGAGGTGAACTAAATCTGGAGTGATCTTGTTTCTCTAATATGTCCAACAATGAGACAGACACCATGAATCCCCAGAAAAAAAATAAAAATAAAAAACTGATGAGCTATTGATGCTTCTTTTATGCGAAAGCTGTCTTCGAGCAGAATTTATGGATATTCGTTAGTAGAGAAACACACAATTTCATCAAGTTTAAACAAGAATATTGCCAGCTTGTAACTACCTTCACAGATTATATTGGAACTCCTTAGATGGCTCACAGTCCAGGCATCTCTAGAAAGAAAGAAGAAAGTTAGTAATATTCAATTGATATTTATGTCTATACTCTATACGTATATCTTCAGTTACTATCAAGACTTGGGAAAAGAAGATAGGTTTTGATCATTCACTGATCTTTGTTGCATTACTTAGTATACTACTTTCACAGCTCATGAACCAGAAAAACTTCATTTAACATATCTTTCACATAGCAATGATTATGCCAGAATAGCAAAGAGAAAGAAAGATACATGTAGGGGTACACACAAAAAAACAATGCTAATAAGTCAGTAGTAAGTCATGAGAGCATAATGGATTGGATGACGTAGACAAATATTTGTTAAGTGGAGTTTACTTGGTTGAAAATACTACTCGTGGTACCCAGTACTTTCTCTCCACTGGTGAAAAGAAATGCATTGCAGACGCACGATGACTTATATGAGCGAACTAACTTGCTATAGACACAAGCCAGTTACGGGTTACCCCTCAGATTAGCTTGAGATGACAAAAAGGAATTATATGATACATTAGCTTGGTTTGGTGGTCTGACATGAGCATGAACATTGTCTCAGTCCTATAGTTGAAAAACACTTGAACCTCAAAATCCAACATGTTCCTAGGCTAAGCCTCAGTGCTTGGACATGGTCTTCGCCCAGAAAACAAGCCAAGGCAATCCAAAAAAATGAAGATTTAGATGTAATTTATGTCATTCCTAGTACTTGGGAGGGAGCTCTGGCCAGAAGTCAACTTCTAATGTGATAGGATAGGATCTCAGGAAGATCACGTCGCACCACACTAGTTTTTGGTCATCTAGAATTGCAACATGTTGGCCACTATTGTTGTCCCCCTCCCAAATTTAACACAATCCTCTAAGATTTAAAACAAGCATTTGTACTTGGATATGGCAAGATCTAGAGTAGGAATTTTCTTTCTCCTTCCATGGCGTACGTATCAAGAATTTGTGACATAATATCTATAAAACAGAAAAGGTACTTATAATCAAATGATGTTCTCCAAGTATTTTAATCAGAGTAGCAGAAAGATAAAGCACAGATTATATGATTGCTGCTATTGTAAAGCCTTTAAAATGTGATCAATGGAGCTACCAGAGGCAAAGGCATAAGCATAAGCATCTTGTGCCATGGAATCAATTGACTTGCTCATTCTACCAAGGGATCTTCTAGAGAAATCTTAAGAGTTACCACAACACTTTAAAGATGGAAAAGAAAAGCATAAAAGTGCAGCTAGGATATGTCTATAAAGAAGAAAATTATAACTTGGAGTAACTAATCTTCTATGGCAGCTAGAAAATCAAATCCAAGAATCCGATATTGGGAAGCAACATGTGGCTTAGTTGATGAAGGATCCAAGCTACAAGCCATCACGGCAAGAGGCACAAACAAAAGTGTAACTCATTACATTAAATAGCCTAAAATCGAAGCTTAGTTCTAAAAGCATGTTAAGCATAAAAAATATCCAGTCAAGCTAACTTCATCTCTATACAACAAAAGGACTACTCCGAATGGGTACGCGGAGAGTATATATTGTGTACCTCTGAGGTACAACAAGAATTAGGAAAACATTTGATGTGATTCGGTAGTGAATATGCTCCAGAACAGCGCCTAAAATACTATGAAAGTGAGTCGTCGTTCTTCTCATAGTGAACCCAATTCAACGCACACAACAAGAAGGTTAATGCCTACATTAGCAGGCAAATAAAATAGAAGTTTGCTATTAGCTATCTATAGAGGTGTTTTGGTACATAGTGCCATTTCACCTAGACACTCTTGAAAAACGTATCTACGCTTCAAGGTTTAGAAAGAGAAAGTCCAACGGCAAAAATCATAATCGTGCCAAAGCATAATTTTGGCATTTCCCTTCGTTGTTTAAGTTCAAACCTTTGAATAGAATGGAAAACCACTCTCCAGCACCATTCTCTTACGCACAAATTCTCCGTAGTCTTTTCTGTGCATTAGTGAACTCATGGACCATTGTGTTGTGAACAGAGGCTCTTGGGGACGAGAGTGTGGGAAACCCTGCTGACACGTTTAGGGTTCGGATTCAAAGAGGCGTTTCTAAGAACTTCTTATGGGCGAAACCAACAAGGAACCAGGAGAAGGGAATCAGTACAGCTCGTAATAAAATAGATAACTCTAGGAATGGAACATGTAGTTTTGTTTAGTTGAACTTACTACGCAAAATTCTTTTGGAAGCAGGCACGGGATAATGTTGGCGAATGTCGGCGGTTTAGGGTTTCAGTGACAGTCGGACATCGATTTGAAGGTTGGGGAGGAAGATGGAAGCGAAACCCGTCGGTGTTCTCCCGCCGGCTCTGTTGGTAACCCATGGAAAGGACTGTTTGGAACCATGGAAAGGAAATTAGAAGAAAGGGAAATTAAAAAAATTTCCTTCCATTGTTTGGTTAGAAAAAAAAGAGGGAAGAAAATAAGAATTTTAAGTGTAATGAATAGTAAATTTTTCCTTCTATTTTCCACTCATTTTCTTTCTCTTTTATTTTCTTTTCCTTTCTGTAAGTTCCAAACAGAGCCTAAAGAACACCTCCAATGCAAGCCACCAAAATAAGAGATCCAAATGTCTATTTTCTTCTGCTATCTATTGAAAACAAAAATGTCTATTCTCATTTTTCTTTTAAGAGAATTGATATTCACATCCTTTTTGTTATTCACACTTTATTTAAGCAAAAAAAATATGTACTTTTTTTAAACACTAAAAAAAATTACATGCACTTCTAACACTATAAAACAAAACAAATAAAGAAATGCGGATAATAATAAAAAAAGAGTGTGAAAAACAATTTCCTTCTTTAATGAAGAAAATAAATACATATATATAGGGACTTTCACTCTGCATTCCCATTCCAATCTCAAATATTTATTGGATAAATTAGATATTCATTCCAATCAGTCATACCATGTAAGTATTCATCCTGTCCACTTTTTATGATTATGTTTTCATCCTTTCAATGTGTTAATTATGTTAATTACCCTTTGAGATTTGGGGTGTGTTTTTTTTGTGTTTTTTTAGGTGTCTCCGCCGGAACCGCCCCACTACATATATACACACATTTATTGTTTCCTAATTTAAGGGGATTGGGATAAATATATATAGGTATAGTTATATGTTTGTTTCCTATTTTTGTGGGATTTGATTTTTAATGATATTTAATAGGGGATTTCAAAATGAATGGATGCACAATATTAGGAAGGGAGCTGATTTTGGGGCTCCCTTTTTTGATGCCGGCACTCCAAAATTGAATGAAATCCCAACACTACCCTTTTGAAGATACAAAAATTACTAGAGGCACTCCACCCCCAAATTATCTCTTCATTTTACTAAGGCACTCCAAACAGAAAAGATAGCCAAAACCAAACGGAAATCTGGACATAATATCTTCATACATGGCCTGGCTAGAATTCTCCAAAAAAAAACATTGCTAGAATAGCAGCCACTAATTACTGTGAAAATAAACCTTGCTAGAATTCTCCACAAAAAAAACAGCACACAACTGCCTTTCAAAAACAAAAAAAAGCACACAATTGAAAATGTTGATGCTGCAAAATCTTCATAACGGCTGCGACACAAGATCTTCATACTTTCGTACTCATCATCTAGCATTTTTCCTCAAAATCTTCATAACGGCTGCAAATCTACAGAGTATAAACAACCAAATCTACTTCAAATTCATAGTGCCAAAAATTGATATACGTGACGACTGCTCAAATGATTGCTCCAGTCTAATTTTGTAAACATTTTTCCTTGTGGACTGCTCAACGCCCACACATAGTACCTCTTTATTTAAAAAATTCTTTAAACATCTTTAAACATTCCTTGTGGATTGCTCTGGTCTAACTTCACCAATGTCTTGTGTTTTCTTATGTAGGAGACCAAGTCTCAAAAACAGATCGACAACTAGTGGAATTTCCACTGTGGCTCTAGAGATTTAGTTCAACAATGAAAAAAATGTTTAAAGAATTTTTTAAATAAAGAGGTACCATGTGTGGGCATTGAGCAGTACACAAGGAAAAATGTTTAAAGAGGTACATTTTTCCTTGGCTCTAGAGATTTAGTTCTGCAGTACATTTTTCCTTGCTCAAATGTTTAAAGAGGTACTATGTGTGGGCATTGAGCAGTACACAATAAGTACTTACAGAGCCATACCCATCTCCCTAGTATGCACATCCTTCTCCTTTACCAAATCTGTTATTGAGCAGTACACAATAACCTCCATCAAGTAATTGAAGATAAAACCCCTCAAATGAGACAAAAAAAAAAAAACGATTCTCCTACAGATCATACAATTCCCAAATCTGACTTCAAGAACAAAACACACACATATCTGTGTATTGCATACTACCATATCTCTCCTACACAAACTACTGAACAGTACTAAACGGGGGGTTATCAACTAAAATAGCAACGCGCTAACTACATCAAGTAAGAGCAAAATAGTTGAACCAAAACATTACAACATACCTTTTTCCAGTAACTACGTACATCAAGTAAGAACACCTCGATCAACCAAACTTTTCACTGCAAAAAATAGTTGGGAGAAAATATCAATACAAAATAATAGTTGAAACCATAAATGTAGAGTGAGAAAAAGTTGTTGCTACAAAAATATCTTACATCGTTGGCAAGTGCTTCTATTATGTCCAATATGGTGGCAAACACTACATTTTCGTGCCTTTTCCACAATCTCAAAAGCTGAAGGATCGCGGGTGGTAGAGCTATCTCCCTTTCTTTTTTTGGAACCCGATGGTCGGCCTTTGTGGGGTTGAATGGTTGGTTCCAGAGTCAATGGAATTTCAGCATTGATAAGTTGAGCAATTTGCTTTTGGCTATCTTCTCTTTGACCAAGAGGCATACACTTGTATTTATCATGAAATTTCTTGAGAAGACTTTCAATGTCACTTCCATTTGTATTCACTCCACCGTCCATATTGAATGACCTTATGTCAATTCTCCATTGTGGATGGATATCGCTTAGTAGCAAGGGTTCACCTCTCATGTTTTGCATAAAGTGTGCACAAGGTAGACCCATTGTGTTTGAAAATTGACTTCTACAAGGATCCAATCAAGAAGATGCCGCCAACTCATATTGTTTCAAAAGCTCACTAAGTGCAAAGATGGAAACGTGAGTAACAAATTCCTTGAACATGGGAATTTGAAATTTATGAATAACTCGAAGCTTTTCAGAAGCAATCTTCGTCTTAATCTCATGGTGTTGATTCTCAATCGCAAGACAAATCTTTTCTCTCACCTCATGGAAATTTCCCGTGGAAACGGTAAGGTATCTCTTGAGCATTGCATGTGCACCTTCAGCCCTAGAAGTGACATGATTCCCAAAGTGTAGATGATTTCCAGTCCATGCCTTCACAAATTTCTCTTTGAAAGGGAGCCAAGTATTCTTAATGTAATTACAAACATATTCTTTTTCCTTGTAGACAACTTGAAGACGCTGCCAAGCTTTATTAAAGCAACTCTCATCCGGAGATTCAACCAAATTAGTCCAATCCGATAAAAAAGTCTCCCAATCTTGTTCTCTTTCAAATTTAGGCTTACATTTTGAGAGAACATTTTTCTCAATGTGCCACACACATAAGATGTTTGTTGTTCCCGGAAAAACAACTTCAATGGCATTCATCAATGCTAATTCCCTATCCGATAAAATTACAGAAGGTTGTTGGTCAGGGCCTAAAATTGTTTTGAATCTTTCCAATGCCCACACATAGTCTCCTTCTTCCTCTTTTTGCATGAAAGCAAAACAAGAATAAAATGATCCATTGAAACTTGAAACTCCCACTATATCAAGCAATGGCATCTTATATTTGTTCGTCTTATAAGTACAATCCATCACAAAGACATATGGATAACTTTTGGTTAACGCAATAGAAGAAGGATGTGCAAAGAACAAATGAGTCCCCTCGACCTAATTCCATCAAATAATGCTTGAATCATTGTACGACCCGCTAATACTTTTTTTTTAATGGCAGCCTTTGCATTATAAACTGTCCTAGCTATTGCTTTGCAATTAGAATTACTTTGCCGCAATGAAGTAAGAATTTGTCGAGGTGGTATACCGGCCATGGTCATTTGCTTAACACTTAGTACCTCTTCTTTTGAAAAACGACGGCAAATAGGATGTCCGGACATATCACTTGACGGTTCATGATTATGAGAGACATCTTTTATTTCTACTTTCCAAGGCTTGCCAACTTTCTTTTTCCCCAATATCTGAAAAGGACAATTCACAAGGCGAGATCCCGACATCCTTTTCCCTTCACTCAACGGAACACTGGTGCCTCGATATTTCCCACCTCTATCGCAACCAATAATAACATAACAGCCAGGTTTTGATTTTTTAATTGTGGTGACATAACCTCCTTTCAATGCCATGTTACGAATCCTATCGAGGAGCTCATCTCGAGTTGAAAAATTTTCCTCTAACAATGATGCACATTCAGCATCATTAAGCATTTTTTTCTCTACACTACCTGTTATGTATCAACCCACAAAATGATTACTGCATATTAATTATTTTACTTTACCAATAATAATAAGCAATAAAAAAGAACCTAGATTTATAATCCCAAGCATGTGAGGAAGGAAGCTTACCAGATTCTCTAGCATTGTTAGCATAATTCACGCCCTCACTTGATTCGTAGAACTCTGATATTTCTTCAAAGTTACTTGTGGCTGCAAGATTTATAATAGCATTTATCTCTGCAAAATCTTCATCTGTAAAGTCCGATTCGAGGCCACCAACATCTTGAGTCTCACCCTCCATCATAGCCTACCAAAATGGAGCTATTTGTTTAATGGCAACTAACCCCAATTTCAAAGTAAGTTCCATTTGTTTAATCCATGAAAGAGATTATAGGTTAATCCATTGTTTAATCCAAATTCGTTAATTCCTCCCATACCACATGTGACGAGTGAGGACTTTCTACAAGGAGTTGTCAAAGTCAGGACTTTCCTTCCATAGCATATGTCGGTCTTTTTTCCTATATCGACACATCTGGTACCAAGCGGAGTCATTGTGGAAGTTTTATACAGAGATTTCCGTACAGAAACTTCGCTCTTCATTTGAATTATTTTGTACAGAAAATTTAGAGAGGGCTTTTTACAAGGAGTTGTTCAAAGTCATTGAAGCATCAGATGCTCGAGATCCGCTTGGTACTCACTGTGTCGATATGGAAAGCCAAGCAAAAATAGAGAACAAACCCAAGCAAAAATACCTCAAATAGAGAATGAAGGGAGCAGCAAAACGGCGATGAACAGGTGTAGAGACCCGTATTAAATTTTAATAATTTCGATGCTTGATAAAAGCTTGAGTTGCAAATTATGTGAATAATAACAATAATGTGGTTATGTGATTTGGGGTTATTGTGGTAAAATTGTGAGTGGAGGGGTGCAAGTGTGAATTACAAGTGCATGGATATATATAGGTGTGTGTGTGTGGTGTAGAGAATCATATTCTCTCATCCTCTCAACTCACGTCTCTCTCTCGGCTCTCTCTCTCCCGTCCGGCTCTCTCTCTCACTCTCACACTCACACTCCCACAAAATCTCACCCAAGAACTCACAACCCATGAAGATTAACCTTCATTCCACCTTCCGCACGCGACATTGAGCTCGTATTTCGTTGGGTTTAGCTCGAAGAGGAGTATTCGGTTTATTCAAGGTTTTCGGAGCTAGGGCTTGCTTGGGAGTTGGGGTTTTGCTCAAAACCCATTCGGTAGGGATTTCTCACTTCTATTATATGTTTATGAGTTGATTTGGTGTTTGAATCGTACCCTAGATCGTTGGTTTCGTGGTTAGAAATGTTCTAGTGAGATCTGAAAGTCGTGCACTGAAAAACTAAGTCCTACCGGTAGAAGTTTGGAATCTACCGGTAGAAACGCTGTCCAGTAGTGTCACTTTTGTGGAATTTTGGTCTTCTACCGGTAGGAGATTAATCTCTACCGGTAGGTATTCAAAAATCTGTCATTGTTTGTGAAATTTTGGTCTTCTACCGGTACAGATTAATGTCTACCGGTAGACATTGAAAAATCAGCATTTTTGGAAAAACTTCGATCGAGCATAACTTTTTCATCCGAACTCGGTTTTGGGCAAATTTTATATCGAAATTCATGTACCGGAGGTCTACTTTCCAATGGTGGTGGTCTCATCTCCCAATTCTTAACCGTTAAGGTTTGGTAGCCAAAATAAGATAGATAAGTTCGTATATGTTGGGAAATCCTTTTTCCCTAGGATCGTTTGGGGGAGACACGGATGTTCCTAGGTTCTCTTGAGTAGCTAATTGAATGGTATGACGAGGCTAGTGGTATACTAGGGTTTGTAGTGGTCGTTGGGTTCCGTATGAGTCTTTTGACACCGAAATGAGATTTTAGAGAACATAATGAATATAGGTGGGCTAAGGTTGTGTATGCTGACCATGCGATGTGAAAGGCGAACACGTTGGACACTTTGCTAAATCAAACAATGCTAGGAGTAAGTACGTGAGACATTTCCCTTACGATTGATGTGTGGTACATCTCTTTCGTATCTTGTACAGCTTAAGGGTTGCTAGAATGAAATCTATGAATCGTTGTGACTAAGTGTCCTTTAATGTATAGTACGAACAAGCTTAAATGGTGATATGAGAAACTAATGGCGTAACGATAGCGAGTTGACTGAAGTGGAATTTATCCGTACCACTCCTACGTGAATAAGTCTTTATTGTGAGTTCATCATATGTGATTGAGATGAATGACGAAATTGTAAAGTGTATCGGAGGAATTGTGGTATGGTGACCTATGATATGTGATTTGAATTAGCTCCATCAGTGAGGGAGGTACTAGTAGAGGTATCGGGATCCCTTAAATGGCCCGGCAGGAGCTTTCGGCTCATGGCACAGAACGATAAAGGAATTGTGATACAATGTGAATGAAAAAGGGGTATCATTGTGAAAGTGTGATTGATGTGAGAGATATTGGCTTTGCGATTCTTTGATTATGATGGTTTCATAAGTTAAGAAATCAGATTGGTAATTTGAAATAAGATGAGAGACAGTGGCAGTCATGAGAGAATCGTATAGATAGTAAGTTCTCGTGGTTAAACTAGAGTCTTGATGTGTAGTCATGGTACTTCAATTACGTCATCGACGTTGGGATAATTACTAGTCGTGTTTTTGTTTCTCCCTTGAGATACCGTTCCTTATTCCTGTTATTCATTCTACTTGTCATCCCATTTGCATATAATGGTTGTGTAGATTTCTCTACTGGGCTAGTGTAGCTCAACCTATCATTTTCAGGTGTGAACCCGGAGCGGTAGCATGGAGTGAACTGCATGCATTCTAGTGCATATTTTCGGAAGAAGTGGTAAAGGAGACTCGTGGATATTTTGGTAAAACATGATTTGGGAATGTAATAGAACTTTAACTCTATTTCTTTTAATGATGTAATATATTCAAACTCTTGGAGTTGGACTTGTAATTTAATGACCAGGACATGGTGAACTCTTTTGGGGTATTATGTATGCTAATGTGAGGAGTTTTATTTATGAAAAGCTATTTTATTTATGTTGAAAATCGAGGGCGTGACAACAGGAATAGCTACCGGCGACGATCGGGAGCAGAGCAAACCCAAAACCCAGGGAGCAGCAAACAGCTAGGGTTTGGTGGATGGCTACCATCTTCTCTTTTTTCTTCCGTAATCGAGGATGCAGAGGAGAAGCGGAAAAGTAAATGGAGCGCCTGAAGTAATTCTGAGAGCATCAGAAGAGTAAAGTAACTTGCAAAAGGGTATTTTTGGAAAAACACTGTAGCTTGGAGCGCCTGAAGTAATTTTGGGAGCGCGAATATCAATTCCCTATTAGGAAATTAAAAACTGGATGATTGGAAAAAAGAGAGAAAGAGATACACTTCCGAAAAAGAGATAAATTTTCAAAAAATGGATGTACCTTACCAGAAATTATGGTATTTTCATAGATTTCATAGTAAATTTGAATATGATTACTTACTTTTATATTTCAAATTGAATTGAATTAAAACAATCATGATTCATGATTGATTTGGTAACTCTACATTTGACACCACAAATCTGTGTTGAAAAATGCACCATGATCATCATAGAATAACAACCATGAGTAGGGCTATTTCAAATGACGCTATTTGATTGAGTAGAGTTATTCGAAATAGCGCTAGTTCCACATTATAGAATTGTGTGGCACAGGGTTAGCACCACATGGCATATAATGCCAAATCCAATTGAAGTGGTCCTTCTTTGGTAGCACCAGTTCAAAGGACGCTAGTTTTAAAAATGGTTTTAAAAGTAGGGTACTTCAGCCAATTATTTAAAAAATGTAGTACTCTGGAAAAAAAAAAAAAAAGACTCTGAGATTGACATGATCAGTGCTGCAATTGTTGTAAGTTTTTTCTTCTCTTGCTTATTTTTGTTATTATTTTGTTTCAAAATTGAATACATTACACGTTCAGATGGGATTATTACCGGATCGGATCCGATATATCCGAAATGAAGTCAGTGCATCAACTTGGCGAGTTTCTTAAGCTTATTTTCATAAGCTTCTCCTACCAGAAAACTATCATTATACTATACGTGTTTGCAACAGCAGGGTCCCTGACGAAATTGGCCAGTGAAAGCAAGTTTTTTATTCTTTACTTTTTTTAAAATATGATGAAAGCCCGAAAGCCAGAAAAACAAGTAATGACTCCTGTTGAACAAGGCAGCACTAATTGATAATTTGATAACAAGTTTACTAAAATGTAATAGCCCAAAAGACAGTCCTCTAATATATGACAGCAACTAGTAGAATGAGCAACTCAAAAGATAGAGTTAAAATTGATTCATTGATCTTCAATTGGCATTGCTTGAGGCTTGGGAGGCATTTCAAGAGCTTCAAAGTTTCCTTCATTCTTCATTCTTCATTGATTTGATGCAAGCACGAATAGCAAAAATATACAACATGGAAAATGCATCCCAAAGCTGAAATATGTTTTAACTAACAATGATGGTTTGCGGCTTAGATTTCTGGTCTATCCAACTTCACAAGGACACAGTATTTCTTTTTGAGTTGGTCCACGAAAGCAGCATATGTAAGAGGGGTTTAAATAGGTTTTCCTTAGTCATAATGTCCAAAACTTGATCACTGACTTAGTTTCTGTTTATTTTGCTGCAAAATAGACCACGACAACATTTTAACTTGCTCGTGGATTTAAGCAAGTAGCTCGTGGATTAATTAGTTTCTCTCTGTCCATTGCCTATGTTCTGTTTTCCAGAGTTGCATGTGTAATAGCTAACAATCTTTAAATTCCAATAATCACTCCATGCACTTCAACGAACTTTGTTCTGGCTGTTGATCTCCCTTCAACTCCATTTTTTTTTGGAAATTTTGTATAGGTAAGTAAGAAGATGGAGTTGCTTTTTGGAAGCTAACCAAGATGGAGTTGAAGACTTTTTGGTAGTTATTTTTGGAAGCTAACCAAGATGGAGTTGAAGACTTTTTGATAGTTAAATGGAACACTTGTTCTGAGTTCTTTTTGGATATGGATGTTTTATAGTTTCGGTAATGTTGTTAAGTTTGAAGTGGTTATTGTTGGAGGATGAATGTTTTGAAGTTGGATGATGAATGTTGACTTAATGGATATTTGATTTGAATGATATTTTGCTTCTTTGCAATTTAAGTTTTGCTAAGTTGAATTATAAGATACAAAAAAATCTTAAATTTTGTAAGCAGGTGAAAACAATATATAGAATAAATTGTATTGTTGCTAATGTTCTATTTTCGGTGACAAAAGAGATTGTCACGGATGTATGTCTACTCCTACGATAGGTTATTGGTGACACACAATTGGTTGTCATGGTAGGTACTTTTGGTGACAATTTTTGTCACAGAAAAATCTCTCTTCTGTGACAACATGGTGCTGTCATTGTTACTTTCCGTGACATAGTCACCTTTGTCGCAGAAAATTACTCTTTCGTGACACCATATTGTTGTCACTGTTACTTTCGGTGACAACTGTGCCACGGAAAATCTGTTTTCTGTGACACCAAATTCTTGTCACTGTTGACAACATTCCGTGACAACTACACAATTTTGTCACCCTTGACTTTCAGTGTCATGGATACAATGACACCTCTTCTTGTGTCACCGAAGATAATAGGTGACAAAATTTGGACTTTTGGTGACATTTTTGCATGTCACTGAATGTGATTTTTGTTGTAGTGGCATTCAAGTTCCTCCTCCTACCTACCTTTTCCATCAACAACATCCCGTAACTATATACATCAGCTTAATTTGTACGAAATTAATGCATCAAATGTTTTTGTAGAACAATTCTAGAGCCATGTTGTAACGACCCACGCCAGCTAATCTACTTAACCCTTAGCCTAAACACGTGGCTCAAAAGGTTAACCTTTGTTAATAGTAGTTAGTCGGCGTTATCTTTTATACCATATTATTTTCCCTTATATGGAAATCTCCCCACCTTATGTTGCAAGGTCCTCGTTGCATTGGCCCATGAATCTTCGCCCGGTGGTCATAGTGTGACACTTACTTCTCTACAGCACATCAATGTGCTCGTACCAGATTTTAGAGGTGACCCCCACCATGTAGACCAGGGTTGTGCTCTGATACCAACTGTAACGACCCGCGCTAGCTGACTTGCATAAGTCTTAGTCTAACCAGTAACCCAATGACTCAAAAGGTTAACCTCAGATTAATAGTAGCTAGTCGGCGTTATCTTATATACCATAATATTTTTTCCTTTTTATGGCCGATATGATGTGGGACTCCACACATGTAGCCCATTGTCCCTCTTGCCGCAGTACGAGACACCATGTTGTTATCAGTTGGATATAGTTTCGCAAGGCCGAATTCCATAACCATGTTGATTGGTTTGCAGGGCAATGTATCTCGGGATAGTTTCAGATTTGTTAGTTTGAAGTGTACATTGGCAGCTACTGTTTATGGTCTTTGGCTGGAAAGAAACTCTCGTATTTTCTATGCAAAGATGAAGGATCATACTCAGGTGGCAATAGATATCGCCAATGGGATTCGTGCTTTCCTTAGCTCCAGAAGGAATGTAAAACAATCCTTGCAAAATCGGAGTATTTGTGAGATATGGGGCTTGCCTCATAGGATCATGCAATCTGTATAGTTTTTTACTGTGTACATGTTCTTTGATTTTGTTTTCTTGTTTAGAGTTGCTTTGTATGGCTGCCTGTATTGTTGTTTCTTGTAAAGGGATTCTATCCCTTGTACTTTGTTTCTTGGTTTGAGCCTAATAAAATTTTGTGCACTTATCAAAAAATATTGTGAGGCTTAATGTCAAAATGTAAGATTTGCATGTCACAATCCTGGTGCATTCAATTCCACACGCCACTCCGACAGAAATGTCATACATTTGCTTGCAATTCGAGTAGATGTTTCCTTGTTGAAGGATTAATTTATTTATTTTTGAATCGGCTAAATGAAGAATTATTCGACCTCAAATATTCTTGTTTGTTTCCAAGACACAATCTTATGGCATGTGACAATTAAAGTACAGTGAAAGGGGTAAAAACATTTGAACACACATGCGATTCCGTATCAGCAGTGCTACGTATAAAACTTCTAATCGCAACTCCAACCATAAATAACCCTGTTATATGCATGTAGACCCCCATCCTGTGTAGCCCCATATTACTGTGTGCAATTCTATAGGTCACATATATGGGAGAGGCTTGTGACTGGATCGAGTTGCATGTTCACGGTGCTTGTGTACCAAACATTTTTCATTTTGTCGTTGCATTCTTGTGAATTTTTTTGTCCAGAACTATTTTTGGTATTTTTAATTTTCATAACTTTATGTTAAGCATTCATCATAATTTTTAGGATTAATCATTCGTCTAGACAAGAGAAATCGAAAAGTATAAAATATGGACCAATGTTGACAAGAGTTCATATAAGAGGATACTTTAGACAAGATAATTGTTCGATACTTTTTTCGTTTTTAGTGAACTTCTTTTTGCTTTTGGTCATAATTTTTTACTATTTAAATTAATTTATCTTGTCGTGATTGATGATAAATCTAAAAAAATCTCAGGCAGATGTAACAAAATTTGGAAAATAAAAACAAATCACACAAAACGAAAAAGCAAAAAACGCTTCACAATAATGCAACCTGAATAGCCTCTAATTACTTTAAAGCCCTTTTGAATTGAGGGATTTCATAAAAAACAAAAAGAAATGATTGATTTCTAGTCAAATCATTTATTTGAATTGAGCATTTTGGTAAGAAATTGAGAGAAAAGTACAAAAATAATTTTTTTGATTGGCTCTTTCCCTTTCTTACTATAAGTGGCATGGTGAGAATGGACTCCCCTTTCTCACAATCCAAAAGAGGCTATTGGAGATTAATAACTACTACTTCAACTTTTGCGTCGTAGCAGAGTTCATTAAGGTATTGAATAGGAAATCTTACGCACATAGAGAGGACCTCTTTTTGAAGGCACTATACCAGTATTTGGAGCTATAGCAGTATTTTTTGCAATAGGGAGTTGTTGAATTAAAAGACCCAATTTCGCAGTAGCACCTAGTCCTTGGCATTGTTCACAGAGAAAGGACAGCAAGGAAAGCTCAAACCCATACTCCAATTTACTGCTATAGAAACACGTCTATCTCCTATTTCTTTCATAAAAGCTACTTGAATAAGAAATTGGTTAGCGAATAAACGCAAGCTATCTTTAACTATGAAAGCACGTGAAAACCAAATAATAGAAGCAATAACTTCTCATAAGACGATTAAAATCTAAAATTTATTGAACAAGACTGTTCGTACTTATGAGAGGACGTCAGGACCTTTCCTCGACAATACTAACATGACTAACATGTAATAGTCCAAAAGGCAGAACTCTAATAATATGACTACAACTAGTAGAATTAGAAACTCAATAGAGAGAGATATAAGTTGATTCATTGATCTTCAACTGGCATCTCTTGAGGAGTTAAGAAAGGCTTGGGAGGCATTTCAAGAGCTTCAACGTTTCCTTCAAGCATCTCTACAACTTTGTTCATCGAAGGACAAACTGTAGGCCTCATTTGGATGCACCATAGCGCCGTTATAACCATCTCCCTTTCCTCGTCCGTGGCTTCTCTCGATTTCCTTTCCTTCTTTGAATTGGTCGTAAATCTACGAAGGAAAGTAAATTTGGCTTGTGTGATCGGCAAATGCATTCAAGTTCCTCCTCCTACCTGCCATTTCCATCAACAACATCCTGTAACTATATACATCAGCTTTGTACAAAACGCATCCAATATTTTTTGTAGAACAACTCTGGAGCCATGTAGCCCATTGTTCCTCTTTGCCCAGTAAGAGACACCATGCTATCATCAGTTGCATATAGTTTTGCAAGCCCAAAGTCCGAAACTTTTGGATTGAAATTCTCATCTAAGAGAATGTTGTGAGGCTTGATGTCAAAATGTAGAATAAACATATCACAACCTTGATGCAAATATTCAATCCCACGTGCCTTTCCAACAGAAATGTCATACATTTGCTTGCAACTTAAGGAGATGTTTCCTTCTTGAGAAAATAAGTACTTCTCAAGAGAGCCATTAGGCATGAATTCTTTAAAAAAAGCTCATTCAGATCTCATAGCACAAAATCCTATTAGTCGAACCACATTGACATGATGAATCCTTCCAATGGTAGCAACTTCATTGATGAATTCTTGGCCATTGGATTTGGGCTTTTCTAAAATCTTTATCGCCGCAACATAACCGCTCCGGAGCTTTCCTTTATATACAGAACCATAGCCTCCTTCCCCCAACTTGTCCTTGAAACCTCTGCTCATCTTCTTTATTTCGTAGTACGAGTACCTAATCGGCATCAGGTTGTTCTGACTCTGTAAGAAACCTTCAACAGTATCGAACATTGATAAATGTCTTCTCATAAACTTATGGATTAAAAATGCCTATAGGCATAACATCCCACATGAACTTCTTGCTAGTAGGATCCACCCTGCTCACGGAATACACAATATGACCAATACGAAACAGAAAAATTAAAAATATAATTAAAAAAGAACTTCCAGGTCTCTGCCATTACAACCAATATCCTAGAACTAGGGTTCAGTTTATTCGTAATTATGTTGTGCGGCTTGTTCATCCCATATTCAATGTCCACTATTTATTTCGAATTGCTGCAAATTCCCACATTTGGTGTGCAAGTAAAGTACGATAGACCCATTACTCCTTATCCCCAACCCATTGAAACGGGATGAAAGGAAATTTACTCGCTCACAATTCGAAATCCCAATCTGTTCAAAGAAAAAAAAATCGAAATCCCAAAACTCTTATGTCCCACCAAAGTATTTAATTCCACAAACAAAAATGGCCCAACTTTTTCCATATTTTCCTTGTTCATCCATTCATAAGTGATTTTCTCTAGTTTTTGGGCAGTAAAGAACGAACAGGGATGGATCATACCTGTGATTTTTAGCACTGGAGTGACAAACCCTGCAATAAAAATGTTCTATGCTTAAGTCAACCGATGAAGGTAGTTCAATAGAAGTAATGAAATTATTGCGCAATCTAAGTCACATTTACCATTTTTACGAAAATTCGGACGGTTTAAGGACTAAAGAATATAGAGCCATCAAGATTAAGGGAACTTGGAGTAGGACATCTAGTCGGAATTCGAAAGTGGAGATTGTTGGACGTCAAACTCTAAATCCGGAAAAAGTTATTTTTTATTTTAAGTGCAAGAGAAAGAGGTGACAATATTTTATATGGAGTCCAACCTTGACTTCAAATGTGGGGAGATATCAAATTTTTGTGAAGGCTTATGTGGCAATTTGATGTTATAGAATTTGACATCTCTACAATGACCCCCTCCAACCAATACATATGCCTAATTTCTTATTTAAAGACATTTATTAACTTTTGAGGAGTTGAGTAACCAATGAAAAGATTTACTAACATTACATATCAAATTTGACATAAGAGATGAGATGTCAAATGACACCTAAGCATTTGATATTACAGTTGGAGTTGTTGTGCATGCCAATTCTTCCACTTGGCATGCCACGTCAAATTTGACATCTTGGGTTTGAGATGCTCAACCTCGGCTTCAAAAGTTGTGGATTTTCAATTTTTTTTTTAATGACTTATGTGGTAATTTGACATGTGGAATTTGGCATATCTAAAATACCTACTCTAACCAATATGTCCGATTTGATATTTAAGTATGTTTTCACTTTAATATTAAGTTTTGGGAACTAAGGCTAGCCGTTGGGTTTGCTCCCTCCTTCCAAAAAAATAAAATAAAGGGAAAATTTTAAAGTACCTCCCAACCTTTACTCTAAATTTCAATTAGACTCCAACCTTTTAAAAAAAACCAATTTTACTCCCAACGATATCTTCCGTTAATCAAAACGCCATTTTCCGTCCGAATGACTAACGGATTTCGTTAAAGGCTCCGTTAAATAGCGTCCCGATCGAATTTTGATTATCCGAGCCACTCAATGTGTTCATAACTTGATTTTAAGGGTACTTGCAAAAAATCAGCAAAAAAAATGACTGGGATGGGCTTGATCTGAACAGTTTTTTATTGAACTGTTCGATAAAAAACTGTTCGGATGAAGCCCTTCCTGGTCATTTTTTTTTGCTGATTTCTCACGGATCCCCTTAAAATCATGTTCTGAACCCATTGAGTGGCTCAGATTATCAAAATTCGATCAGGAAAGGGAAGGTGCGGACCGAAGCAAAATCCGTACATCCAGAGTTGAACAAAATCCGAATCGGTACGCACCTCCACTTTCCTAATCGAATTTCGATAATCCGAGCCGCTCAATGTGATTAGAACGTGATTTTAAAGGTACCCGTGAGAAATCAACAAAAAAAATAAATGATCGGGAAGGACTTGATTTGAGCAGTTTTTTTATTGAATTATTCAATAAAAAATTATTCAGATGAAGCTCTTCCCATTCAATTTTTTTTCTGATTTATCACAGGTACCCTTAAAATCACGTTCTAATCACATTGAGCAGCTCGGATCATCAAAATTCGACCGGGACGCTATTTAACGGAGCCTTTAACGAAATCCGTTAGTCATTCGGACGGAAGAGGGCGTTTTGATTAACGGAAGATATCGTTGGGAGTAAAATTGATTTTTTTTAAAGGTTGGGAGTCTAATTAAAATTTAGAGTAAAGGTTGGGGTTATTTTGAAATTTTCCCTAAAATAAAATGGGTCATAGTTTTGAAACCTCCCGGCTGGTGTTATCAAGCATTCCGAGTTTTGTTCCGGCAGCCACTACTGGAGGACCAAAGTAAGTAATCTGTTATAGTTGCAGGGGTACTTGTGGCTATCGGGTTATACCAACATTTCAATAACATAGTATGCGCTGAAAGAGGGTAGAAAACAGGAGAAAACATATGAGATAGAGAAAACTTACCATCGTAGAAAATCTCCAAGCAACCTGCAGTTTTTAAGGGAATGAGTTACCATTGTACAAGAAGTTTTGTTTTTGCTAATCATCAAATGTTCAGTTAACAAATCCTAGATATCAAGACAATAATATAGACGAAGGATTGTTCGACGTCTACTTTTCAAATATACGATTTTATGGCTTGTGACCAAAAGTGCAATGAAAAGGGTATAGAAACTGTTGCATGGAGTCCATGAGTGCGTCCACATGGGATAATATTAAGTTGTATTTATCGTGTATTTTGTATATGTGATAAGTCCTAAGTGGACTCAATAACTTTAGGTGATAAGTCTTAAGTGGATTCAACCACTTAAGGAGATGAGTCTTAGTGAGATTCAAATTACCTAAGTGGTAGAGATGAGTAAGTCTTATCTCATCTCTTTCTCATCTATATATATCAGTAACAACCTATGGAAAAACACATCAGTTGTATTTCTCCCACATATCAAACACTGCAGTCTCTCTCTCTCTCCTAGTTCTCTCTAGGGCACCATCTAGCCCTTAGGGATTTGAAACGTGTGAAGTTTGTGGAGGACTCTAGTAGCCTCTCCACCTGCGAGAAGGGTTTTCTAATATTTCTTTGTGCAGGGTGTGCGTTTTGGTAGGGCTCGTAAGACAAGTCTTCGATCCGTTATATTTGTGTAATCCGCAGCAGGTATTTTTTGTATTACCCGCATTATTTACTAACAGAAACATTTGGACAGAGACTTCTACTATTCTTATACTACAACTTATGTGGTGTAGCAGAGTTCACATTAAAATACTATCGAACAGAAAATCTTACTCACATCGAAAGGACATGTTTTCAATGCCCGTGTCGCAGTGTTTGAGGCAAGTGGCAGTGTAATTTGACTCACTGAAACAAGTGCCTCGTCCTTGGCATTGTTCACAGAGAATGGACAGCCAGGAAAGCTCAAACCCATACTCCAATTGACTGTGAAAATCCGAGAAGGAAAGGTTTGCTTGGCTTTTATCCGATGGCAACCGCAACGTTGATATAACTATCTCATCTATTTTGCACGGATCCGCCACATCCGAAGCTGTTAAGTTCCCGAACAAAAAGTAAGAATAGAGCCTCTTTTCCCCGGGGGAGAGTGAAGAAGAAGGTGCTTTTTCAATGCAACTAGAAGCACTAGTTTTAATGTCCGTGTAGAATGGAGATTTTTGTACTGGCTTTTCGCAATCTACCCATAGTGCTACAGCCATATCCCATGGGATTGGATCATAACTACCAAAATTTTTATCGTAGTAGTGCGCGAGCTGTAATGAATATGGTTTGGCGCCAAAATTAGTAAAGTTGAGATCCGACAGAGAATAAAGAGGGAGGGAGGAGCAATTTCCCTGTTGTAAGCCGACATCGACTAGTCGGATTGTGTAGTTGTTGTAGTTGATTGCGTGGACATAGTATTTTGCAGAGTAAAACAAGTTAAGTACAAGACGTTCGTGCTCGCATTCCAGTTCGTATTTCTTGCTTCCGCAGTTTTTTGGGTCTCCTGTCACTCGAAATGGGTGGCGGATGTTGTGGATATTTCCACAATAGGAGACACAATTGGAACTTGTTTGAGCATAGCAGTTGTCCAAAAACAGGGCAACAATAAGAAGACGACTACGGGTTTTGAAGACATCGGAGAGAATCCTTCTGCTAGACATAGGAGAGAGAGAGAGAGAGAGAGAATTAATATTGCAGTTTAACATGGCTTCCTTTGACCATTTTAACACGTTTAGTCGAAAGGGTAATTCTACTCGCACGCCTCTCAAAAAATCCTCTGTTCTTTTTTCTTGGTTTTTTTTTTTTTGGTAAAATTGTTTTAGGCCTAAAAAAGCAGGAGCTTAAAATTGAGGTACTTAATGGTTACATACGTAGACAAACACCTCGCCACAGGGACTAGAGGTATCCTTTGAGTTAAAGCAGATAAATATTTGAAACTCCACATCAGTGGATCAACAACAAAGAACAAAATGGTTATCTTTTTTTTTTTTTTTTTGGGGTAAATCAGCTTGAAATAGAAAAAGAGGCTAACCGAATATACAGCCTACAAGGGGCATACCCCAGGAGGAAAAGAAAACAAACAAAAGTAAAGAAAATTACCTACGCCAAGTGGCTACATGGGGTAAATGAAATGCGATGTTTCCAATCCATCTAGTAAGAGGGAAGGAAAACAACGCCGAAGCATTACAAATGTGACATGGAAGTAATGGGCAGTAGCAGTCAGATCTGAATACATAGCTTAAACCATAGCTTATACCAACCAAACGGATCAGTTGCTGGCCTAAACAGCGCAAAACAGCAGATTCAATAGCAGAAGTAACAGACTGCAGTAGCAGCCATAGTAAACAAACCATCTTGATTTGAACATTAGCCAAACAGAAAACAGCTGATGCCTT
The DNA here is from genome assembly GCA_018127125.1 of Rhododendron griersonianum. Classification (NCBI taxonomy): domain Eukaryota; kingdom Viridiplantae; phylum Streptophyta; class Magnoliopsida; order Ericales; family Ericaceae; genus Rhododendron; species Rhododendron griersonianum. Next base: position 35,864,169 of record CM030793.1, on the reverse strand, counting down.
AAGAAAAACAGCATAAACAATGAACTGAACTAGACACGGCAGCAAAGTCCACAAACTGGACTGGACTGGACACGGCAGCCAAAACACTCGGTGATGAACAACAGATTGCTCCATAGCATCAAAACATCATGTAATGAACAGCTTGTGCTTGCTGGCAGTCCTAAACAATCAGCATATTATGGAACATCCAAAATAGCATAGCAGCCGAGGACAGGGCCATAACAGAAATGGTTGTTGAAAGCTCAAATCAGAAATAGCAAGCATTCCAACTGTTACATAGAAGTAATAGCAACAGTAATAGGAGGCCAAGTGTGTGTATTTGCTGAGTCATGTATCAGTCCAGCCCTCCTTCCTTGAACTGTGAATGTAGACAGCCCTGAGCTAAACAAGTGCAACCAGAAAACTTGTGTTTGAACTATGGTATTAATCAATAAGAGAATTAAGATCCACCAATATTCCATTCATGTGCTACCCACCCTGGTCGAGATGGAGGCAGGGCTGGTAAGGATAAAAGTCGTGACCTCACTATGGAGTAAATTCTGTGAGCAACTACCTCCCAAGTGGAAGATATACCTTGGAACTTCCTCAGATTCCTCTCAATCCAAACATGGTAAACAGTTGCTGTAAAAACCAACTTTGCAATAACAGTTTGGAAGGATTTGCCTTTTAAATTGGAGAGGAAGGTGACCCATTGAGGCCAAGATCTAGAGTGCCAAGTGACTCTAATTTTGGTAAGCATGGTGTTCCACACCTGCTGTGAGAATGCACAATTAAAGAAAAGGTGGTCATGACTCTCACTTCCTTGACAAAAACTACACTGAGGGGAAAGGTTCATGCCAAACAGCACCAACCTATCAGCAGTGGATAGCCTAGTCTAAATAGCCAGCCAGGTGATAAAGCTACATTTTGGAATATGGGCTGGGAACCATACCAATTTGTGCCACACAACTGTTGGGAAGGGTGTTCTCAATTTACTCCACAATGATGCAATTGAGAACTGTCCATTAGGAGTGAGAGTCCATCTAATGTGGTCTGCCACCTCCAATCTGGAGGGGTTAAAATTTGGTTGTTTAAACTTGCTGGTCTGATCCCAGCTGGCCTTTTCCTTCTTGTTGTACTTGTCATAGCTATATATTTTGCCCACAGATCAAACAATTTAAAGAAAGTGGATCAAGTAAAGGTCGAAAGGTTTTTAGAGAATTACAGAGCTCTCAAGCCTACGAGATACACATACTCTGAAATCAAGAAAATTACTCATAACTTAAAGGACAAACTAGGCCAAGGAGGTTACGGAGCAGTTTTCAAGGGAGAGCTTTCCATTGATGTTCCTATCGCAGCCAAGATCCTCAACAACTTCACAGGAAAAGGCGACGACTTCATCAACGAAGTGGGAACGATAGGTACGATCCACCACGTCAATGTGGCTTGCTAGGTTGTATATTGTGCCAACAGGTATAAAAAGGCTCTTGTTTATGAGTACTTGCCCAATGATTGTCTAGAGAAGGTCATATCATCTTATCATAAAAAAGCTTCACTTGGTTGGGAGAAACTCCAAGATATTGCTCTTGGCATAGCCAAAGGAATTGATTATCTTCACCAAGGGTGTGATCAAAGAATCCTTCATTTCAATATTAAGCCACATAACATCTTGTTAGACAAAAATTTCATCCCACAAATCTCCGATTTTGGGCTAGCCAAGTTGTGCTCGAAAGAACAAAGCATCGTATCCATGACAATTGCTAGGGGAACCGTGGGTTATATTGCACCAGAGGTGTTCTCTAGAAACTTCGGCAACATGTCACACAAGTCAGATGTCTATAGTTTTGGAATGTTGTTGCTTGAAATGGTTGAAGGGAGGAAGAAGAATATTGATGTTCGTGCAGAAGAAACCAGTGATGAAGTTTACTTTCCTGAATGGATTTATAATCGTTTAAATCACGAGGAAGTAAATAACAATGAAGTTGAGGAAGGTGGAGATGCCAAAATTGTTAAGAAGCTAATAATTGTAGGACTTTGGTGCATTCGGTGGTATCCATGAGATCAGCCCTCAATGAAAGTTGTGGTTCAAATGCTTGAGGGAGATGGAAACACTTTGGCCATGCCCCCGAATCCCTTTTCTACCACCAGTCAGTCAATTACACAGGGAAACATGGGCGGAAGGAATTTTAGCAATATGTTAGAGATCATTTCTGAATCTGATTGAGGGAAGTGTTGCTCAATTAATTGGTTGGTGTTTTTAGGATAGTCTAATGCACTGTCTTTTGTTTGCAAGTATCATGATAGAATTTTGTACTCATCTAGTACTGTTGTACCCTTATTCCAATACGAGCAATAGAATAAACTCGAAATTGCTTTTTCCAAGTTTCAGTGTGTGTGTCTAGCCATTCAATGGCGTGTGTATAATTTTGCTTGTTGATTAATTGTGAATTGCTTTGCTTTGGCTTTTGCGCGCCCATTTAATTAAGAGCTAGCTATAAGTAGGATGAAACTGTAATTTACAGCTCTAAGACTCGAACTCATATATTACTTGCCAATAAAGTGCCTCAACTGATTGTAAGATTAATTGTTCTTAATTTGTTTAGCGACTAGGGTTTGTCCGTGCCTAAAAGCACGAAATAATTCGTTCTAAACACAATTCAATGAATTAGTACCATTGTCTACTATTGACCACCCCACCAACCATGCTAACTTCTTCTAGAGGTAGTGTTTTCAAGTAAGTTTTTAACAGAGTTCATTTAATCAACTACATTAACACATAAAAAATAAATATGTCACACATCAATTCCTTGCTCCCTAAAAATGTCTAAAAAGAGAGAATTCAGCTGCAATAGCGAGGGAGACAGAATATTGGGATAACAGTGCACGCAAGAAAACATAAAGTGCGATTGGACCGCTGTTATCCGTGCCACAAAATTTGACTGTTCTAATTAATTAATCGCTAGCCAAGTAAAAAACGAAAAAAAGTGAGAGAGAAAGAGAGTACGGACGCAAAGGTCACGAACAAAGCTACCGCCAAAGCCGAATCCTACAAAGCAAGTGCCAAACTCGTGCACTCCGACAAAGTGGAGCAGCAGAGTCGGGTAGTACTACTACTGGTGGCGTGGAGACCGATTTTAATAATAATCGAGGGATCCTCGCGAGCGACATCTTTCGGCACTGGTTTTCTTGGCCATCAAAAAATTGTTGATTTTCATTTTATTTCCTTTGAAAATCCGCCCACCCATATTGATGCGCTTTCATGTATCCCCCTGGTTCATAGTTTATGAATTTTTGGACCCTAGCTCCGTGACCCACGTGTTGTGTGGAAAAGCCATTTGTCATTATCAAAGAATAGTCTTTCATATCATCTTTATATATATATATACACATACATATACGGGACGGATCCGGGGACATCTATAAAAACATCTAAAAAAACACTTCAAATCTCAATCTCATAGTTTCTGATCAAATATTGATGATCCGAGCCGCTCAATGTGTGCAGAATGTGATTTTAAGGGTACTTGCGAGAAATTGGTAAATGTTTTGAGCAGTTTTTAATTGAACCGTTCAATAAAAAACTGTTCGGAACTGTTCAGATCAAGCCCTTCCCGATCATTTTTTTTTCTCATTTCTCACGGGTTCCCTTAAAATCACATTCTGATCACATTGAGCGGCTCGGATCATTAAAATTTGATTGGGAATTATGAAGTGTTTTTTTAGATGTTTTTATAGATGTCCGCGGAACCGCCCCGATATATATATATATATATATATATCTTGTTTTTTGCCATTTTAGGCCTGACTCGTTCAAAAAAATCTTACAATTACTGGTAGCCATGTTAATTCCTAAGACTCCAAAAGGCAAGAACTTAGCAAAGTCAATTAAGTACTATACTACTATGACTATCAGAGAATAGAACCCTCCAGAAAATTCATGTACGTAATCAGATTCTATAAAGAAGCATTTATGGAATACCACTTATCTAAAAACAATAAACCTACAAATTAAAATACGAGAAACACATAAATTCTCTCCAAGTAAAGAAGCTAACGGGATAACTAAACCAAAATTGGGGCTACGGTTAAGCACCTATCAGAGGGTTGCAGATCTATCCAAACATTTTGATTTGGATTTCCATGTGTTGTATTCTTAGAGTAGATTTTATTTCTGGAATTTGATAATGTATGGGGCCCATTAGTTACCCAAAAAAAAAAAACGTATGGGGCCTGCAATTTGTATACGATAATACGATTATCTCTCTAATATAAATTACATCTCTTTGACTCTGTATTCGCAAATAAATTGGATTCATACATGATTGTGGGGTGGCTAAGGACTTTGAACTGAAGCGCCACGTACCCATATCGCGAGCGCACCAAGTAATTTTTATTTGCAAAAACAAACATACTAAAACTGACATTGACCAATTTGGTACATCATAAAGTAGAAAAAGCCTCTGCAATTATTCAGTGCTCTCGGGGCATCATGTGGCAATGCCCCAAGCCTCTCATCATCTCGCATTATTGTGGGATCTTTCATCGTTATACTTAGTCTCGAGCCTCACAAAAATGTGTAGTTGAGGAGGGGCCTGAAGTACCGTCATGTGGCCGGTGCCCCGGGGCATTGAATAATTTTTCTACTAATGCATTATTGAGTAGGAATGTGGCCCTAAATCATAAAAGGACGAAGACTTTCTAACAGTAAAGTTGAGAAGAGTGTTTACTCATCCAACGTAGAGTCTTTTTTAGAACTTTAGTTTGCTTTGTCTATTGGGTTATTAAAATCCCTTCGTTATACTTATCGTTACAGTCCCGGAACTTAACGAACCCATTTCCTCGCAATTTCTTCATTATTTTGCGTTGACTGTTCGACCTTAGCTCTAGGTATGGCAATTTTATCTGAAAGCTCTAGGTATGGCAATTTTATCTGAAACCGACGGGTAACATGTGTATAGCTTTATTTACATCTGGTAATGAATTAAGTTTTAGGATGTTATTCAGTTTGAATTTGGGTTCGGATTCAGAGTGGAGACTTTCTTATACCAAACCAAAATTGGTTAGGTATTACGATTTCAAAATTAACAGCGCCCCGCGGGTAGATTAAATTAAGAAATATGGGCTATTCGATCGGTTTTGTATGCTTAGAGCAAGTACATCAAATAATGTAAAATACCTTTTTCTCTATTTTGGAAAGAAAAACTACAAAAATTTGTTTGCACCAGATTAGGTAAAGGATGAGGTAAAATCCATTTGTGAATAGTGCTTAGTCATTTTTACCTAAGCACTATTCATACTCTTTTCTATTTTTATTGTTTCTTCTCTCTCTCCTTCCTCCTTTCTCCTTTCTCTTCTCTTTATTTTTAATATTGGAAAAAGGAAAAAAATAATATTTTAATAGATGTTAGGTAAAATGGATTGTGTTGGTGTAGTTGTGAAAGAAAAAGTTGATAGTTAAAATAGAATTGAGAACTGTTCACCGTGTATTTTACCTTTGCACTGATAAACTTGCTCTTACATACCTAACGTTATAATTTTTGGAAAATTCTAAAATCAGCCCAATGGGCTGACAATAATAAGTATGTGAATGTATATTAAAGGGTGTAAAAAGTACACAGAAATATGTGTTTTCCTTATCTTCTAGTGTACTTGTCGTCAGCCCAGTGGGCTTATAATAGCAAGACCATTAATTTTTTTTATCGTCCCTAACGTTATGATTTACAGTATCATCTTTGTTTTTGCAGTATAAACAAGAGGTTGTGTTGCTGTAACTTAGGCATTGTGTTGCCTTATTTGGTTTCTTTTTAAGTATTATTATAGAGTTCGTTACTAGTACTGTGCTTATTAAAGATTGATTTTCCTTTTATTTTAGAATCTAGTCTTTTATCTTTTGATCAATAAAACAAGTACTGTCGTGGGTATAGTGCGGTTCGGGTAGAAATCAAAGGCTATTTAGTTATGTTATGGTACATATAAATCGTATCCGTCGGGTGTGGGTACGATTTCATGTGCAATTAACAAGGTTTCGATATGGTAGTAGCAAAACGTCCAAAGTCCAAAACTAGTAGCAACCTCCATAATAATATCTGACTTTTGAGAGAAAATCAGCATTAGTAGCTTCGAATACAGCTTCATCAATAGTATTCCGACCACTAAAAACTTCCCCAATACTACACCATCCAAACTGCTTGTTGTAGAGATGTTGTACAACTTTTGGAGTTTCAGTTATTTTCAACTTTGGGATTATAAGTTAGTTATAAGATCATTTTTAGCTTTTACTAAAAAAGTTACTAGGTTTCAATTTCCATACAACTTAATTCATTCACAGTTCTTTTAAAAAGTTTGCAATTTTTAAGTACATAATTCCATGAAGTAAAACTAATTTTTTTTATCCATATCTCAGGGTGTCTGTACCTTGACTAATCTCTAGAGGTTCGAATACGATGTGACAATAACTTAGCAAGGTAGCACGCAAGAGTTATCAATTTCGATAGAAATCTTCCCTTATCTGTCCATGTTTGTTAGATGGGTATTGAGTCTTGACTCAGCTATAAAAATCTTTCAATCACTAATGGTCATGTTACTAGAACTCCATAAAGCAACAAAGACTAATTGACAAAGTCACATGTCATTATCATAGAACTGATAAGAAGAGTCTTACCACATCTTTCCGTGTTGGTTCTGTCGATATAACAATATGAGCTTGAGTCGTTAAAAATCTTCCGATCACTCATGGCATATTTCTTGGAGTCCATAAAGGCAGCAAAAACTAGGAGAAGCCTTAAAGTAATTATCAGAGAAAAGACAAGGATAACATCTCCTCATCTTTCCATCTCTGTTTTGTTTTATTATAATGTGGATTTGATTCAAAAAATCTTGCAATCAATGATGGCCATTTCCTTAAGACTCTGTACAAAAGTTAGCGAAGACTTGGCAAAGCCAATTCAGTGTCATTATCAGAGGATAGAACTCGTTAGAAAAATCTTGCAATCAGACTCCGTAAAATAGCCTAGACTTGGTAATGTCACTTGTATTGAATTATTGGCGATATCGTCTCCGTCTCCATCGGTTTTAGCGTATAATGTGGAACTCGGCTCAGTGAAAAAACTTGCAATTAGTATTTATTCACTGCTATTGATATGGCGCATCAACACCTTAATTATTTTATAATTATGTAAGACTTAGGGGGCCTCCATTTAAAAAAGGTTTATGCGGCCCAGAGGGGAGCTCTAGGGCTTCCTCTTCTGGACTGGGGGAGCTACTGTTCCGGTCGAGGGGGCCCCGCTCCGGTCTTGCTCCGATGATCGAAAATGTTCACTTCGTAGAGCTCGTCGAGTTGAACAAGTATGCAAAAAAATCAGTTTGATCAAATATCATTAAGTGCCTGATCGGAACACATATAACTTGCCAATAATGGGTTCTAGTAGATTTGATCCAGTGTTTCGGATCCATTCTTTTCAAGACAAAAAGGTTTCGATTAGGCACTTAATGATATCCGATCGAGCTAATTTTTTACATACTTGTTCAACTCAATGAGCTCTACGAAGTGAACATTTCCAATCATTGGAGCGAGACCGGAGCACGGCCCCCTTGGCCGAGACAGCAGGCTGCAGCTCCCCCAACTCCTCTCTTTAGAGGTTTTACGAATCCGGGGTGCGTGATGTTCTTTAGGGACAACATGCATGTTGGGCCAATCTGGACCGTCCATGCTCGGTAATGGACGGCTCAGATTGCATCTCAATCGAACAGTAATGGACGGCCGAGATCTGCTCGGCCAAGATGCAATCTGAGCTGTCCATTGTCAAGCATGAATGACCCAAATTGGCCCAACATGCATGATAGCTGGCACCCCCAATTCAGTTTTTGCCACTCCTCGAGTGTTAATTCTCAAATAGTCGGAGGTTAAGGACTTTTGTGTGAATTTTGTTTGAAAAATGAATTCTCAGAAGGAGTGGAGCGGACATGCCAAAAAAAAAAAGTAAAAAAAAGGAACTTATTTTCTTGCATATGTTCATGTTAGTCAAGAACTTTCACAACAAAACTAGAATATTTTATTTATACATCTATTTTGGAGTAAAGTTTTTTTACGCTCGAAAATTTATAGTTAGGATCCCTTTCCCATTTTTTCTAGAATCAAATCCTTTGTACCAAAATTCTTTGTGCCTCTATACTAAGTGCATTTCTAGCCATTGGATTACAAAAAAATTTCAATACATAAATAAAAACTCACACAATCTAACGGCCCAAAACATCTCGGTACAGGGGCGCACCATTTTTTCGGCTCAGATAATCTCAGTGATTAATGTTTTCCGTCTAACTAGACAGACCATATAGCAAAGACTGCATGAACTCATTAGAACGTTAGTTGGCTATGTCCAATGGCTTATTTCCACTTGTTTTCGTTAATCAAGACTTGAAATGAAACCTTTTCCTCGAAATTTATCCACTATTCCTCATCGACTGATCCACGGTGTCTAGGACACAAGTACGGCAATCTGTAGGTGCTTCATACACTAAGCCTCATGGAGCCTTGTTCCTAAACTGTTATTTATTTGGACAAAAAATCACTCTCTTTAATTTCCTGGAGCCAATTAGCAACATCAAAAAGGTTTCTCCAGATTTTACAAAAAAAATAGCCATCAAAGTATCCTAGCCTCAGTTACTTACTAATACCCACAACTATGAACTATGTCCCATTAAAGTAGACAGATTCTTCAGAGGTGAGATAATAATTTGGTGACATAATTCCATGAAGTAAAACTAATTTTTTTATATCTCAGGGTGTCTGTACCTTGACTAATCTCTCTAGAGGACCGAATACGACGTGACAATAACTTAGCAAGGTAGCATGCAAGAGTTATCAATTTCGATTGAAATCTTCCCTTATCTGTCCATGTTTGTTAGATGGGTATTGAGTCTTGACTCAGCTATAAAAATCTTTCAATCACTAATGGCCATGTTACTAGAACTTCATAAAGCAACGAAGACTAATTGACAAAGTCATGTCATTATCATAGAACTGATAAGAAGAGTCTTACCACATCTTTCCATGTTGGTTCTGTCGATATAACAATGTGAGTTTGACTCGTTAAAAATCTTCTGATCACTCATGGCATATTTCTTGGAGTCCACAAAGGCAGCAAAGACTAGGAGAAGCCTTAAAGTAATTATCAGAGAAAAGACAAGGATAGCATCTCCTTATCTTTCCATCTCTGTTTAGTTTTATTATAATGTGGGCCTGATTCAAAAAATCTTGCAATCAATGATGGCCATGTTCTTTAGACTCTGTACAAAAGTTAGCGAAGACTTGGCAAAGCCAATTCAGTGTCATTATCAGAGGATAGAACTCGTTAGAAAAATCTTGCAATCAGACTCTATAAATTAAGCAGCCCAGACTTGGTAATGTCACTTGTATTGAGTTATTGGCGATATCATCTCCGTCTCCATCAGTTTTAGCGTATAATGTGCAACTCGGCTCAGTGAAAAATCTTGCAATTAGTAGTATTTATTCACTACTATTGATATGGCGCATCAACACCTTAATTATTTTATAATTATGTAAGACTTAGGGGGTCCTCCATTTAAAAAAAGGTTTATGCGGCCCAGAGGGGAGCTCTAGGGCTTCTCTTTGGAGGTTTTACGAATCCGGGGTGCGTGATGTTCTTTAGGGACAATTTTTGTGTTGGGCCAATCTGGACTGTCCGTGCTCGGCAATGGATGGCTCAGATTACATCTCAATCGAACAGTAATAAACGGACGAGATCTGCTCGGCCAAGATGCAATCTGAGCTGTCCATTGTCGAACATGAATGACCTAAATTGGCCCAACATGCATGATAGCTGGCACCCCCAAATTGGTTTTTGCCACTCCTCGAGTGTTAATTCTCAAATAGTTAAATGATTATGCGGAGGTTAAGGACTTTTGTGTGAATTTTGTTTGAAAAATGAATTCCCAGGAGGAGTGGAGTGGACAAGCAAAAAAAAAAAATTGTAAAAAAAAGGAAATTATTTTCTTGCAAATGTGCATTTCTGGCCATTGGATCACAAAAAAAAAAATTCAATACATAAACAAAAACTCACACAATCTAACGGCCCAAAACATCTCAGTACAGGGGCGCACCATTTTTTCGACACTGATGATCTCAGTGATTAATGTTTTCCGTCTAACTAGACAGACCTAAAGTGCCATCTAACTAGACGGAGTGCGTATTCCCAAATATGATGCACATTTAGAAACTGAGAAACTAATGTACAATCATATGTTTTCCATGCTGCCAGACCTACAAAAGTACAATCACCAACAAATCATGGAAGCCAATAAAGATCCCTGGGATATATGCTCAATTGCATACATTGATAACTGAGGTGGACATGCGTAAAACTTTATCTTCCAATAGCCCATTAGATACTGATCTTCAAATAATGAAAAGTAGACTGATCTTCACGTCAACCCAGTATAAATCAAATTGCCACAAATCTAAGCCTATAACATTAATGGACACGAAAATGGATACAAACACGGGACATGAAATTTCTAAATAAAAAAAAAAAAAAAGGACAAGGAGGCAGCAGGGACGTGGGAATAATAAATGAACAAAAGATATTGAAATAATTATGTATAGCAACATAAAGCATAAATAGAAAAACTTATTCATGAATAGAATAATTAAGATATTGATAATCGTTCGTGTATAGGTACTTATAATCTTTATAATTTTGGTTTGATTTGATAAAAATATCGGTTAGATTACATTCTCATTCCTCAATTTCTTTCACAAATAAAAAAATAAGCATGTGACAGTTGAAGTAGCATAAAGAAAAAACAAAATGATTGGCATACTTAAACTGTATTGGGCTAGAATCATTTCTATTTACAAATGTAATGTATTGGAAAGCAAAAATCTTATGATATATAATAAGTATATGTTCCGATAAAGAAATATATGTCTATAAAGCCGGCCCCGTCGGGTTCAAAATCCTGACTCCGCCACTGATCCACAGTGTCTAGGACACAAGTATGGTGACCTGTAGGTGCTTCATACACTAAGCCTCATGGAGCCTTGTTCCTAAACTGTTATTTATTTGGACAAAAAAATCACTCTCTTTTCCTGGAGCCAATTAGCAACATCAAAAAGGTTTCTCCAGATTTTACAAAAAAATAGCCATCAAAGTATCCTAGCCTCAGTTACTTACTAATACCCACAACTATGAACTATGTCCCATTAAAGTAGACAGATTCTTCAGAGGTGAGAAAATAATTTGGTAAAAAATGTCTCCCATACTAGTTTAACAGGCCACATCGAAGGCACAGAATAAAATTAACTTGATGAGTCACCATTAGGATATGAAATGATGAGCTCTCTTTTGATGATTTTTTTAGAAACTAGAAATCCCCAAATCCAATCTTTCCTTCTGCTTTCTTTCCCTTCAAATGTCTTTAACTTTGGAAAAAAAGGTAATTTTGCTTATACAGTTCTACCATGAAACAAACTGCTCCCAGTAATGTCAGATTATTAGCAAGGCCAAGCACACACATAAGACAAAATGACATTAAGAACGACATTTACGCATTGGGAATGACACTAAGACTTATACAGAATTATTGATATCTTCAGTATAAAAGCAACAAAATGTGACTACCTGACCACCATAATGACCTACAGTGGAAGATGTCATTGTCATATATGAGCATCAAATGCCATCACGATTCCAAATCATCATGAAGGTTAGATACATAACCCCTGAAGAAAGAGTTCCCAACATATATGTCCTATACAATCACCTTAATTATACTCAACAGATTGCAGAAAGAGCTTCTCATAAACCTTGCAAGATTAGAGGATAAAGTTATTTCCTTCTACTTCTATAGATAAATAAACTACTGGAGGAAAAGGTTCACCGTGCTGCTTCTTTGCTTGCAACCCTTCTCAACCTTTCTTTGCTTCCTCACTTAGATCTTGTCGTCCTGCCACAACCCTAGCAAACAGCAATTCCTAACGTAAGAATCACAATATTAGGTAAGACTACAAATTAAACAAGTTAAAGAACTGGACTCATAAAATTGATGGATATCAAGCTTGGAACACAGATAGGGCTAGAACATTCATTTGTAGCCTCAAGTGAATATAAATTACAAAGCAATAACAATGAGGAATGACAGGAGTAGCAGATTCAAAGAATTTAGCTAAGTGGGAAGTGTATAATGCCTGGTTTCTACTGCCTCTGTACTTTCTTTTCTTCTTCTCCACACCCAACTTCAATCTCCTTTTCTTTTTCACAGGCAACGTCATCTCCTTTGTTTGCTCCAGACTTCCAAGTAAAACCAGGCTTTCCACATATGCCTCTGTATGAAGTGATTCCTTATACCAATCCCCTGTATTGTTGTGAATTCCAAGCCCCTTTACCTGTACATCTCTAGGTCTAAAAGAAATAAGATCTCCTCGTGCTTCGATAAGGAGTTCACCTTCCCTTCGAAAACCAATTAGCCTGTGGACTCCTTCACCAATACCTACATCAAGAAGTTTAGTCCAAGAGCTTGTCACGCCATAGTCTTTCATCACCCATATGCTCCAACTTTTTTCTTGAGCATACCCCTTTTCCTCTACCAGAGAAAGTGATCCTAGAATAACAGCAGGACTAGGGCCCCGAGGCAAAAATGGTATCCTGGCTGGTAGTGACATACTGTGAAACAACTCATCACCCATATGGAACGACACAAACATTAAGCAACGCCTTTCCATATCCGCTCCAATCCAATGAGCAGCACCATTCAAATAAGCTTGAGTTGCCCTTCCTCTAATCACATAAGGAAGACCCAAATGGCTAATGTTTCACCAGACACCTGTGCTCAGAGAGTACAAATCAATCTCCGGACGAACCTCTGAATTGAAATCAACGAGATGAACAATCCTGACCACCTTATAATCACTGGACTTTGCATCAAAGCCAAAGCCAATCGCATGATCGAACCCTCCATGTGAGGCGTAGGTAACCCTAGGCCTAGGCAGAGTTACCCACTTCTAAATCGAGGGGTTCCACAGAATTGTGTTGTGCACATATGACATCTGATCGTCCGTGAGGCATAGAAACCCGTTGCACCTTCCGACTATCTGAAAGAACATATTAAAAGCCTTACTGAATGGAAAATGTAGCTTGGCATACTCATCGAATGCTTCATCATCACAGTGAAGGGAGTAGAGCTCTTTCCCATCATCATCATCGGAGGAGCAGGTGCGCACAAGCATAAGGTGGTTGGCATTGTTATAGGCTTGAGTAGGTGGTCTATTGAGGTGGGAATTAATGAAACTAGGGTTTACGATAAGGGAGTGCCACGATTTGCAGACGGAGGTGCATTGCAAGAGGGTTTTGATGGCTAGTCTGGTGAAGATGGAGACTAGCACATCTTGGGGAAGATAGTCTGCCATCTTCTTACTGAAATCTTGTAATTTGGGTATTTTGGGAGGTTGGTGAGATATTGAGCGAATGAAAACAACACTATCGACCCAACAACGTTTTGAAACTTCAGAGATGAATGAAAACCCTGCTACTACTGCTATTTTTCAGCCTTTAAAACCCTTTTTGTGGAGCTTGACAATCTTCTTCACTACCCAAATAAATGAATATCAAACAGTGAATAAAAAGCACGGTGACACATGCATATATATGTCCATGCATAAACAGAGAGAGAGAGAGAGAGAGATTAAAGAAAAGGGTGTTAGAAAAGTGAATTGACAGGAAGTTTGCTTTTGTTGATGTCTATAAAAATATAGGTTAAACTGCTAGGCTGCAAGATTTGTAAATAAATAAGGAAAACAAGCATAATAAGGAAACCAAGACTAAACATGAATAATAACCTATACAGAAACATAGTAACAAAGGGGACGGCATAATCCTTCAGACTACCTGCGATATCGAAAAAGAGAAGAAAACTGCCAGAAAGCATACCCCCGGAGCTCTTCTCCATAGCCGCCATTACCGTACACTTCTCTCGAGTTCTGTCCAACTAATGCCTCAATGGGAAAGGCCAAAGAGGAAGAATTTGATCAAAAAGAAAGAAAAGGAACGGAAAGGGGGCGATATTTTGGATGCTTTTTCGGAAGAATTTTAAAAAGCCCCTAAACTCTCGCTACAATTAGGGCTTCAAATGAACTGTATGACTCGATTCGATAAAGGATAAAGGTTTGTTCGAGTTTGATTTGGATACTAAACGAATTGAACTTGGGGCTCAATTTTAGGTACGTTCAATAAATCAGCTGAACTAAACGTGACAGTATTCGGCTCAATTAGTATTACAAATCTTATAAGAATTTTCGCGTATGATCTTGAATATGATAATTTTTTACACATACATAAAAAAAAAATTGATAACTTGTGCATGTATAAATATTCAAAAGTACTATAAATTTAAAATTTTAATATGTTTTATAGTTTTTTTTTTATATGTATGAGCTTATTTATGAACAAAATTAAACTATTATTAGTAGTTCTAGACGTGTACGAGTGTATAAGTATTTTTAATATTTTTGACTCGTCAACGTTTGAGAATAAGTTTGAGTCAAACCTAGGCAAGTTTGGCTCGAGCTCGGCTTGTCAAATTTTCATTGAATTCGAGCTCGACTCGAGTTCGTACTAATGAACATAAACATTCTAAAGCTCGGCTCGATTTGGCTCGTTTGCAGCGACAACTACAATACTCTATAAATACCAAAACTTAATGAAGTGTCAGGGGATGTTTCCGCTAACAAAAAAAAACACTAAAAACTTAACGCATTTTACCATCTTGTTTTAACTAATAGAAAAGTTTCAGCATTTTATCAACTCGTTTTCACTAACAAAAAAGTTATCAACAAAAACTCTTTTTGCTACTGTAAGTCTACTCACAACCCATCAACAACTTATTCACTACCGGAAACAACTTGACATTTCTCAACAACTTATTCACTACTGAAAATACCTAACAATTTCTCAACCACAAATAAAAATTTACAAATTTTTTACTACCGGAAACACCACTTAGTAACACATTTGATCTTGTCAAGAATTCTCCATTACTTACTCGACCAATTGAAGCTAGCTGCAAGGAACTTCAAACCCTCGCCATTAAAATACATCAAATTGTGAATGACACTTGAATTGGCCCTGCTGATAAAATAAAATAAAAATTGTTGATTTGAACCTGACCCTTAGGTTTTTTACCATATTTTAATTTTTTGAACCAAAGGTTTTTGCCATGTTAACCTCCCCCTCAATGACGGAGGGGAATGTATGTTTTGTTTATTTTGTTTTTGTCTAGATTTAATTCGGTGGATTGTTGATTTCCATCTATTTTTTATTCTGTTTTTGATATGGAGCTTCGCCATTCTGAGACGTCTAGTGTTTGGGTAGTAGCTTCACATAAGTCGATCCTTGTTCATAACTGTGTGGAATGAGCGATGACTCTTGCTTAGGTGCTAGATATCAGCTTCGTCTCTTTGTTTTTCTTGTATATCTTTACGGCTTGGCTGTGTATTTGTATTTCTGTATTTGGGTGGGAATCAATGGCGTATGATCTGATCTGTATTCCAGTGATAATCTGTAGATACTGTATGAAATTTTTAAATGGATATGCTAAACAAAAAACCTTCTAAAATTAATAGGGTAAGTCTCAATCACAGTCCATGAGGTTTAATTGCATCAAGACAAATTACACATTGACCTATGAAAAATAAAATTGCAATTTGCATCTCTTGTTTAGTCATTGTCGTTTGACACAAGTAAGGGGAAAAAGTGTAATTACGTATTTGTCCTCTTAAAGCATCCTTATCAACCTAAACTGATTTTGGATCAAATTAATCCTTAAAACTCATTCTTCTTACTTTAGCTATTTACTTTGGAAAATGATTATGCCACACTCTTTTTTGTTAACGGCACTCCCCTGCAAGTGTATTTTTACTTTTCACAATTACACAGAATCAGGCTTTATACACTCACTCTCTACTTAATTAGATATTTCCTGCCAAGGGCCCTCCTCGGGGCAAAACAAATGGGCAAGAAATTAATGATTTTGTGGGGCTTATTATGGGTTCTACAAATATGGTTAAAAAAATTAAGTGCTCCAATTTTCAACCCGTTTGAACTAGTGCGAAAATTTTATTATTCTAATCATATTATTCTAAAGAGTCATACTCCCTCCGTCCCTTTTTAAATGTCCTGCTTCGTAACTCCAACTTATTAAAAAGACATCATCATTATACCTTTCACATCAACTTTATCTTCCACTTTCCCTACTTACCCATCATCATTACACTTTTACTCACTAACTTTTCAAAATGGAATCTACTTTTAGGGACAAAGTAGACAATTCACCAACTTTTACCCACTAACTTTACAAAATGGACACTTATTAAGGGACAGCCCAAAATGGAATACTGGACTGTAATAAAGGGACGGAGGGAGTAATTAAATTTTGTCTAGCTCTAGAGCTCTCATAAATAAGTATCTACTTGACTAGTGAACTTCTTTTTGCTTTTGGTCATAATTTTTTACTTTTTAAATTTCTCTTGTCGTAATGGATGATTAATCCAAAAAAATATCAGGAAATGTACCAAAATTTGAAAAATACGAACAAAGCACACAAAACAAAAAGCAAAACAAAAAAAACTTCACAAGAATGCAACCTGAATAGCCTCTAATTACTTTAAAGCCCCTTTGAATAGAGGAATTTGATAAGAAACGAAGAGAAATAATTGATTTCTAGCCAAATCATTCATTTGAATTGAGCATTTTTGTAAGAAACTTAGAGAAAAGTACAAAAATAATTTATTTATTTTTGTATTGGCTCCTTCCCTTTCTCACCAAAAGTGGTGAGATTAGGTGAGGATGGACTCCCCTTTCTCCCCATCCAAAGAGGCTCTTGGAGATTAGTAACTACTCACTCCGTCCCTTTTTAAATGTCCTGCTTCGTAACTCCAACTTATTAAAAAGACATCATCATTATACCTTTCACATCAACTTTTTCCTCCACTTTCCCTACTTACCCATCATCATTACACTTTTACTCACTAACTTTTCAAAATGGAATCTACTTTTAGGGACAAAATAGACAATTCACCAACTTTTACCCACTAACTTTACAAAATAGACACTTATTAAGGGACAGCCCAAAATGGAATACCGGACTGTAATAAAGGGACGGAGGGAGTACTACTTCAACTTTTGTGGCATAGCAGAGTTCATTAAGGCATCAAATAGAAAATCTTACGCACATAGAAATGACCTCTTTTTGAAGGCGCTATACCAGTATTTGGAGCTATAGCAGTATTTGGAGCAAGGGACAGTGCTTGAATTAACAGATTGAATGAAGCAATCGCCTAGCTCGTGCTGGGCATTGTTCACAGAGAAAGGGCAGCCAGGAAAGCTCAAACCCATACTCCAATTTACAACTATAGAAATACGTCTATCTCCTATTTCTTTCATATTAGGTTCGGGCTTCGTACAAGGCACAAATATCATGCCCGTTGAAGAGGACGTATTTTGTTTTAGGGCAAAGATTAATGCTGTTTTTAATGGTTAGGGTTGTAATGCAAGAATGGTAGCGGAATAGTCATTAAGTGCAAGGCTGATTTTCTGCTAATATTATGCTGAAGTTTTGATATTGTCATTTCTTTCATTCTGATGTTGATGTTGCTGATTAATTACTGACTAATGTTTCTCAAAGGTTTTTATCAATTCTTGATTCAGTTCAACCAGTTTCAGCATCATCAAAGGAGAAACTCAGCAGCGGGCTTAGTGCAGAGTAGCAGATCAACAACAAAAACTCCACAGCAAGCACAAAATATAGGCATAATCAAATTCAAATCCGAGTAATCACTCCTATAAGGTTTCCAGTTTCAAATCCTTCGAATCTAACCATCCTTTAAAGTTAGTCTAAATCTAACCATCCTTCAGTAAGGCACGTCTGTCATGCTCGTTGAAGAGAATGATTATGAATATTTCTGAAATTGTGGCAGCAGTTGGGGATGGCTTGAATTTGCTCCTTCTCGAAAGTTAGGAGGTTTCAATTTGATCAATTCCCTTTATTGCCTTGTCACCTGATTTCCAACTTCCACAGAGAGTCTTGTGAGTTCTATATCTACAAATGCAAATATATGCATAAAAGGCTGACATCAAGTTAACGGAGAAATAAGTGAGACTATCAAGAAACAAGAAGGCTCTAGTTGGCCGAATCACAGCAACCAATCATGAAACTGAAATGGTATTGCCCTCTAATGGCCAATGCAAAAAAGGGGAAAAAATCATCAGGACACCCTAAAACTGTAGAGCATATTTTTTTTTGGTCTTGTGGACATAATTTTAGGCATCTAAACAAATATTATGACAGAAACAAAAAAATGTAGCAAGACGAAACACAGAAACCTGTTAATTCATGAAGCAACTGATCGATTTTAGGTTATTATACAACATAAAGAAATTAATGCAATGTGATGAGTGCAACTTGCGCTAAAAATTCTTGGTTTGGCTGCTTACTGGAGTAACTTTTAATGGCAACACCAATTAAAGCCTTTGTATGAAAGTTTTCTGTTATTCCCTTCAATTCATCCACTGGGATAGTTGGGACAGCAATGGTAGTATATCTACAGTTTTTGTGTCCTTTAGGGCAGCTTTAGTAGCATGGCATCATTAATTTGTACTCAGTTAAGCGAGGATGGAAATGAGAAGCCTTCAATTATGGAATGGAAGCAAAGGAGAATGACATAACACTAAAAATACTAACATGGAGCACTATAGTTTGTTTATATGGATCCAAACTGAATTAAAAAGGAAACTAAAAACACAAGCAGTAATAGTGTTTAAATGAGCCAACATAGTCACCCTGCAAATATTCATGATACCACCTCGAAAACACAAGTAAACCAAGCAGTGATAGTGTTTAAACGAGCCAACATAATCACCTTGCAAATATTCGTGATACCACCATGAGTTCGGAAAGGACTGAAATTAATAAAATGGAAAAGACTTAAATGTCTTCGGATTTACACTCGAAGCATGGAATGCAAACCTTGAAGTTCCAACTCCTACAACTAAAAGATATCTCTTTTTCATATTTGTCCAATAAAGACCTTCTTTAGTATTTCAAATAATGAAAGAGAAACTATTGTAATACATTTATGTTCTGCGAAGTGATTAGATAACTACCTGATGCATTATTTCCCATGAACTGTGCATTGTCAGAAGCCCATTGCATATCATCATCATTGGAACAGCAGAGGCAGCTCATTATTGATTTCCAGTTCTTCAAGGGAGCAAGCTGGATGTCACCAGAAAAAAATTCAGCATGCAAGATAACAGATAGATCTTCATGTTTGGGAAAAAAAGAAGACAACTCTCACTGGACCAGAAGCTAGGTAAGAGAATTTAAAGGAAAGAAAAACAAGGCAAGCAATCTCATCCCAAAACACACTGTTAGTGTTGGAGCATTCTGAACATCTAATTGAAAAAACTCCAGCAGTACTATACATTCGAAAATATAGCAGCAAAACAGCACATGTTAAGGTAACCATTCCTAGCTATATAGGTTGCACTCATATGTGACTTCAATTGAAAGAGGGGGGTAAATATAGCTAAGACTCAAAGACAACTTCATACTCAAACTCCTTATAGGCATTTTGTCGTTACCCAAGTCTTTTGTATTTTTATTTATTTTTTGGTAAGTATCTATATTGTTTGTTGATTTTGTGAAAGGAGAGGTTAACAATTTACAGTAATGTGCCATAGCCTAATATCAGCAACAAATGCACATGGCCAAAAATTAAACTTTGTCCAACCGAAAATACATAAAACCCACCGAAATGACAACCCAAATCCAGCCTAAATCATGTAAAAACAACTTAGAAAATGAACTTTAGAATATCTGAACCCTCGATCTGGAGCCACAATGCTGTAGATCAACTCTTCTCTGTTTTTTTTTCCAACAAAAACCCTGACCCTAGAATATGCGTGCACGGAACCTCCGATCGACAACCAACAAACCCTAAAAAAAAATTTGCAGCGACATTAGTCAAACCAAACAACATGCAAACCGCAACGAAGAACATAAATCGGAGGCGGCCATCGAAAACCGATAGTTTCTGCACTTTCAAGTTAAGTTCTAGCTATTTCCACTAAATCTAACTACATGATATCTTAACCCAAGTTATGATGGTTTAATTGTAGATCCTAAAAAATCAAAGCATTGAAACGAATAATTGGGACACAATCTACTATCACACTGACAGGTAGAGTAACATCTTACCAAGAGAAGCAAATCAAGATTTGGTAATCCAAATTCGTTCAATATAAGCAATAGAACCTGATGATACATTGACCTGATCTAGGGAGTAGAACATTGATAAGTCACAATGCACATTGATAAATCCAACTTAATGGGTTAATGGGTTTATGGCCATGCTCGCTGCTCCTGATGATCAGACATCAATCTTAATATCCAGTAATTAAGTGTTTGTTGGTTGGTAGATATTGACTTACCACAATAAATTCCTCGAAAACAAATCAGTAGATGATAAGAAACAAGTAAACTCAACTCCATGGAAACAATAATCCACCAAGATACAAAAATAAAAAAAGTCACTAATTTTCAAAGAGAAGCATAGGCAGACTACAATAAAAGTCAGAGAACAAGTAAATTCTTCCACGCATATAAGAATTTGAATATTTCACTGGGCTTAAATTTTCTACTAATTCGATTTAATTATTCCTGCATAAATGACTCTATTGGAAGGCCAGAATACATGAATCTAAATAATAACTAACTAAAGGTACCATGAGATAAATCTTGGATATATGCTTGAAACCTCTGTAATAAATCTTCACGCAAACTAAATAAGCACATAGGAACAAAAATAAACATAACCTTGTAAACATGACAAACCAAGTAAACCTCACCTAGCTAAAGGCTATACATTAAACACTCCTTAAAACATGCATAAAGTCAAAACACAGCGAACAACAAATATGTTGTGCACAAACAACACAAAACATAAATCCTGAAAAGGGAGACGAATTCAAAATACTGCAAAACAAAGCACCAAAAAGCGATACTCATCACACATGCACTTAACGGAAAACATAGACCAAAGGGGGAAAAAGAACAAAGGAATTGTAACAGTCACCTGTCACTGTGGAGCACAAAGCAAAATCAGACCCAACAAAAGGAATAAATAAAATACACTATGATCAGGCAATAATAACTCTTAAAAGGTCCTGCACGCGCATAGGTAACTCAATTCTACGCAGAAAGCGCACACGAATGATCACCATCAATGACTAAAAGAGATAACCCTAAAAAACACTTTGCATACTGAAGGCTGAACACCAAACTGGCCACGTCAACGACGAGACGGCAAAGCAAGCAACATAACCAAAACCCACCGAACCGAACCTCAAGCACGCAGCACAACTGGAAACAGCAACCAAAATGTACCCAACACACAAGACCAAACGATCCAAAAACCAGCCATCCGTGCGGCGAGGCAGAAACAAACGGCAATAGGTATCTCTTCCCAGGAAGCGCACTGCAAGAGATTCGTGCCAAAGGGGAAAAAGGAAAAAGAAAATAAAACGGCCACCATACCACCGCCAAACCACTAATTTTGCCAAATTTGGTAGCCACCTGCTTCGTTCTTCATATGACCATCAACTGGGCTCAGAAAAGTATTACGAAAAGCACGAGGGTACTCATGGCTGCAACACCCCGCCAAGGCACTAACTTCATTAACATTGTAATTGTTTCATCATCGCCTTATTAGGGATACCGAATCACCCATAACCTGTCACTCACTCATAACATTGTAATGGCATTCACGTTTTTTGCCTAGGCTGAAAAGACGGAATAACCCTCATCCTCAAGACCAGTGGCAGTTCAATTGAGAGGCAAATGCGTTCCAAATTGAAAAATGGCATCCCAAAAACTCAGCTGAGAACTGAAATCTTAGCAAACACAATTGAAAACTGCAAGTATCCACAACAAACTTATGCCATTTGGCTCAGAAAAATATCATCATAGCCACCAGTAATCAACATGAAAGTGTGCAAGTGCAGTTAAGTGATTGAAACCTTAGCAAACACAGTTAAAAAACTGCAAGTATCCACAACAAACTTATGTCATTTGGGTCACAAAAATTTCATCATAGCCACCAATATTATGCCAACATAGCCACCGATTTTGTGACTGAAAGTTCAAGTGCAGCTAAGTGTGTACAAGCATACCAAACACACCCCTCCATAGCTCGACGCGCGCGCGCGCGCACACACAGCTGAAAATAGGAAGTGCATAACCGTAATGCTGTCCATATTGGTGTGGAATGGTCTCATGCAATTAATTGAAAACCATTGGAAGTTACTCATGGCTGCAACTAAGGTTACTCCGCCCGCGTAACTATTTACGTATTTGACGTTTATTTATGCTTTACAGTGTTTCTTTTTCTCGCGATTGATCGCTCCAGTTACTCACGAGTAAAGATCAACTCTTACAAGAGGCTGAAAGAGGGCAGATTTTTTATGGTTACTGCGAGGGGACATTGGCATTCAAACCAATGTATAAATATGACATTGGAAGCACCAGTTATGATACAAGTCACAAAGTATGCATTTCTACCTTACCCTCAGTTACATGGTTTTTTTAATTGTAGCTGTAATATGAATGATCAGTACTTATTTACCAAAAAAAAGAATGATCAGTACTTTTTCGTCGTTAGTAAAAAACTCTTGTGGGGTCATTGGACGCTTATCGGGTCATTATAACTTTAGGGTCCTGCAATAAGTAAAGATGCCCGTAACGTGGCTTGGATATTTGTTTGTCACAAGTATGTGTAAATTTACATATACAGATCAGCACTTTTCATACATCTGGTTTTGTTGATCATTGATTCATTATGTTTCTTCTTGATTTACAGGTAAGAGTACCATCATGGACGGATTGAATATTGTTCAAAATCGAACATTCAGAAACAATCAATACGTGTCTGCACTCTTACGAATCGATAGAGACGATCAACAGTTCAGATCATAGACCGGTTAAAGCTCACCTCTGCCTTAAAGATTAACAAACAGTCCTCACGTATTAGCAACAAATCAGTTGTCTTGGTATAAAAGTGTTATCTTGACTTTAATTGTGATCTTACTGGAATTTATAAGCTTAACCCGAATTTATTGTACTGATTAACACTAATAATTAATTGAATGGTTCTGGACAATTTTCCGCTTATGGATCATCTAATGAAGTTTGGGTATTGCTACTTAATTGTAGAACGTTTCAAATCATATTTTCACACCGAACTACAAAGGGGAGTGCTAACTCAAAGGTTTGGCCTCGTGGTTAATGTATGAGATTTAGGGGTTTGATATCTCTTCTAAGGCTTGGTGCTCTCTCTCTCTCCATGGCATTGATGGACTCTGAAGTTCCGCACACACAGATGTACACATATCTCTCTGATCTCACTCTAAGAAGACCTCAGCGTTTAAAGCCTCAACAATCAACGGGTTCGAAACAACAATTTTTTCAAAGAGGGCTTTCTGAAAAGAACCATCGATCTCTTCTATTTGGTTTCCACGATTTTGTCTGATTTGTGTTGTTTGTGGCTGGCCTTGGACATCCTTCCACCATTTTTTCAAGATCAGTCAAAAATTGATCGCACTGACTGAACCGAACTGATATCATCCATGCTTCTAGGCCTCAATCTCATAAAATTATCTTAAATTAACCAAACAAAATTAATTGGACTACTTGAGTTGAGTGAGGGCTTGGCACCCCCATACCCGCTGTGTTTGCTTTCTCGGTTCATGCTCGATCAGCCCCATATAACTACTACTACTACTATTACTACGGATTTGTATGAAATTGTAATCGATAAATGGATTTGATTGGAGAGAAGAGATTAGAAGAGAGAATTGCCTAAAAGATTAGTGATCATCCCATAACTACTCATAAACTCATCGGACAACACAAACAAACTCGACCCACACGGAAAGAAGTAAAATATACACAAACGAACTCAACCCACACGGAAAGAAGTAAAATATAGCAGGAATTACACCACAAATAGCACTTACCGTGAATCGCAGCAGCAGGACAGGAGATCATGGAGGAGGTGAGAGAGCAAGATCCTCTGTTTTCCTCTAATCAGACGAAGAGAAGAAAGAGGGAGGCGGAGACGTGGTTTGATGCCGACATGCCATCCAGTGAAGGCAAGCACGGAGAAACTGGAAATCGCCCAAGAACTCCTCTCTCTCTCTCTCTCTCCACAGATGCGTGTGTGCACAAGCGGTATGAGAAATTACAGTGGACTAATGGTATTCACCCATTCCCAATCAAACCGCAAAGTAACGGGAAAATGCAGAAGGCATAACAAGCATCACTTTTGGGCATAAATAACCCAACGAAGAACAAAACACACAAACCTAAGCAAGCAGTAGAAATCGAACTAAGCACCTAGCCCAAACACAGAACAAGGAAAGCACAACACACGCAGTAAACGAAAACAGCAAATACACAGCCAAAAAGCATCAAACAGGCCAGAATAGTTGAGGGAAAATAACGAAAATAAAGCCAAGCCACACACCATCGCCATTAATGTCTGAATTTTAACGAAGGACAGTAATAGCACGGATCCCAAAAAAAAACCCCAAACAAACACCACCAAACCACAGAGAACAGGGAAACCATCATAAACAAAAAGCACAGCGAAGACATCCGTACGTAGGCAGAGCAAATCGACCAAACGCAAAGAAGGAGGAGCGTACAGAAAGAGAGAGGTATACCTTGGCTTCGGGCGGGCATGGCCTTGGCGGTCGCAAAGGGTTTCGACCGAAGGAGGCGTTTTACTCGAAGGGATGCGCCGGAGGTGGTGGCAGGTGCCACCGGTGGCGGCGGTCGTTGCTGTCAGTGATGGCTGGGCGATGCTCGACGATCGTTCCTCCAGAGCGAGAAGCAAAGAAGCGGGAGAGACCCTGAAAGTGTGAAAGCGAAATAATACAAGTAATAACCATCTTGATTAAATGATTATGTGAGGACATCAGGACCTTGCCTCGACAATACACTACAAATGGATAAGAAGTCCACTAACATGTAATAGTCCAAAAGACAGAACTCTAATAATATGACTACAACTAGTAGAATTAGGGGGGAATTGCAGGACAGTGGAACAAGGGGCAAATAATGCCCAGGTCATGGACCACTTTTTCGGTAATTCATCTGGACATGAGAAGGAGAAAAGTAATTCCCCATACATGGAGAGGGCAACCTAGAATGACTAATATACCCCTGATGAAAGAAACCCTAAATTTCCCCCAATTTTTTGAATCCCAGCCCCACTGTTGTCTCTCATTCCCTCGTACGCAGCTGAAGAAGAGAGAAGAACAAGGTGGGTTCCGCGGCTGAAGAAGAGAGAAGAACAAGGTGGGTTCCGCGGCTGAAGAAGAGAGAAGAACAAGGTGGGTACCGCGGCTTTCGCTTTTGCTCTCTGCTCTCGTCCCTTCGACCTTCCTCCCTCACCTCTTCTTCCTCTCTCACTTCATCTCTCTGTAGGGTACAGTCGTCTCTCCATTCCACCGAAGAAGAAGCAGTATCTTCTCCTTGACCAAGCGAGTTCGTAGCTGTACGCATCTGGTAAGGAATGTTTTGGGTGTTTCAATTTTCTTTGCAGTTTTCTCTCTTTTATCTTCTCTCATTTCGTCCATGGGTCTCTGTTTTCAAGCAATTAGGTTTGTTTTCATTGTATGAGAGAGTGGCCTGGTTTTGAATTGAGGTAGAAGTTGTTAGGTTTAGGGTTAAGTTTTCTTCTTTGTATAGTGACGTGAAAAGAACGCAAGCAAACTGTTCTGAGGGTCTTCCCTTTGGTATTTTTTCCATTCGCAATGTCCTAGCACCATAAGTCGTTGTAATTGATAGGGAAAAAAATTGGGACTTTGTAAGCCTAACAATGTGCAAGGCACATTACAGCAGAAAGAAACAAGTAAACAAGGGAAGAAAACAATGTGTGTTGTCCCTTTTCAAAGGTCTGTTGCTCTGTGTGAAATGTGATTCTTGTTCAAGTAATGTAACATGTTTTTCCTCAAAATAAAATAGTTGCACTTTAAGTTTCGTGATGTTAGTCCTTCTAAGAACTTTTGTTGCTCTCTATGTAAGAATGTATGCCCCAGAGCGGTAAGGGGATTAAGGTAAAATTGGATGTTTTATTATCTCTGTCAACACTTTGCCAACTTTACCTAGAGTCCTAGTTTTTTTGTTTTACTGTTTTTCATCACTCATTCATATATCTTGTCTTAATGAAACAAGCAAGTAAGTGTGTTTTTCTTTTTCCCCATGTTTATTGAATTTTGTCATAATTTGGGAAAATCATCGTAAACTACTGAGAAACTTGTGGCTTCATATGCCTGTACCTTTCAAATGCTAAAAAATGATGGGATTGCACTTGATTCTTTTATTACACTTTCGAATAGTTGAAGGAATAGGCAAATGAAAGTTTTGAAATTTCGAGAACATGGATCGTAGATGACCCTTCACTTAGGCAACTATAGATGCATTATTGATGTAAGTTGTTCATTGCATTAAATGCAATGGCAGTTTATTTGTTTTATGACTAATCGCCTTGAAATGGAATTCTATGTTTTGGTTGATAGAAAATGAGTATTGGAAATTGTAGTGTTGAAATCCATATTTATTTTGTGTGCTTCGAACTTTGAGGAACATTGGTATTCTTCTTGGTGGAAGTGAGAAGATTAAAATAAAGATTTAGACATTGGTTAGGTAATTTTTGTTCCTTGATGCAATACTTTGTCCTAGTTTTCCATTATAGTAAACTGAGGTGTTATTCAAGCAACCAAACCACAAACACAGCAGGTTCTAGCCTTGGCATAGTATTACAGGTTCAAAAACCAACTGAAGGAAACAGAGACAATAGATAACTTTGTCATAGTTGGACTGGTTTTCCACTTGTAAGAATGGATGCCCCAGACTGTTAAGGGCAGTGACCTATATTTTAACTTGCTGAATGGTTGTTCCCTTTACAAAGGTGTGTTGATTTGTATCACATGTGGATCTTGTTGAAGTCATGTAACATGTTTTTTTGCTGACAATATGGTAGTTGCTCTTTAAGTTACGTAATGTTACTCCCTGTGATAGATTTTCTTGCTCTCTATGTACGAATGGATGCTCCACACTGTTAAGGGCAGTGACTTATGTTGTAACTCACTGAATAGTTGTTCCCTTTACAAAGGTGTGTTCATTTGTATCACATGTGGATCTTGTTGAAGTCATGTAACATGTTTTTTTTCTGACAATATGGTAGTTGCTCTTTAAGTTACGTAATGTTACTCCCTGTAAGAGATTTTCTTGCTCTCTATGTAAGAATGGATGCTCCACACTGTGAAGGGCAGTGACTTATGTTGTAACTCACTGAATGGTTGTTCCCTTTACAAAGGTGTGTTCATTTGTATCACATGTGGATCTTGTTGAAGTCATGTAACATGTTTTTTTTCTGACAATATGGTAGTTGCTCTTTAAGTTACGTAATGTTACTCCCTGTGATAGATTTTCTTGCTCTCTAAGTACGAATGGATGCTCCACACTGTTAAGGGCAGTGACTTATGTTGTAACTCACTGAATGGTTGTTCCCTTTACAAAGGTGTGTTCATTTGTATCACATGTGGATCTTGTTGAAGTCATGTAACATGTTTTTTTTCTGACAATATGGTAGTTGCTCTTTAAGTTACGTAATGTTACTCCCTGTGATAGATTTTCTTGCTCTCTATGTACGAATGTAAAACTCCTTGTTAGAACTTTTGTTACGCTCTATGCACCAGACAGGTGTTCCTTAAAAGACTTTCTCCCCCTAGTAGACAACTGTACATTGATGATAGGAAGATGGAAAACATAAAACTATTGTCGAAATGGACTTAGATGAGGAAAGTTTGAAAATAACAATTGTGGTTGATGGTATTCAATTGTTTGTTCAAGGATATGTCCTCGAGTTCAGTTAGTTCAGGTCGTACTTTGAAGAGAAAGTGCCTTTGTGGTGATGAAGCTGTTATGAAGCCTTCTGGAACTGATTTGAATCCTGGTAGGAGGTTTCTTGGGTGTCCTAAGTATCCGGTAAGTGTATGTTCACTTATTGTTTAGTTCATTCTTTGAGGAGAGAGAGGGCTTAGTGTCATTTGATGGTATATTTTGTAGGATCCAAACCGTTGCAGTTTCTTTGAATGGGTTGATGATCCCATATGCAAATGCAAGTGTTGCAAGTCTGTTATTCTTGAACAAAAGGAAACGATAGCCAATTTGTATGACGAGATTAACTATATGCAAGAGAAAGCCAAGTTGATTGAGGACAAAGCCAATGAGTATGAGAAGAAGGCTACAGAGTATGAATCCAAGGCAAAAGAGTTTGATAACATGACTGAAGTTTATGAGTGGAGGATTAAGGAGATGAAGAGAGTGGAAAGAAAGAAAATTAAGGAGGCTGAGAGAATGGAAAGAAATTTTTGGATGAAATTGCTGGTTGCATTGCTGGTTCTTGTAGGTGGATGCATTTTGTTTAATTATGGGGTTAGGGAGGAGGGAATTGCGTTGCCTCGTTGACTTACATGGGTTGAAATGGCATAATGTTAAGAATGCAACTTCTTTTGTATATTTGGTGGATGTAATTTTCAAACTCGGTAATATTTTGTGTATGTATATTGTTGACATGGTTAATGGTTATGTATGTTAATTTAATGTTGTCGTATATGTGTGGTTTGACATGTAATGGAATAAGTTATTTGTGTTGTGGTGTACATAAGTTCGGTCATGAATGAAATACATTAATCCAGTTTTTGTTTTAGGTTATGGAGAATGTGGAAAAGAAAACATTGACAGGTTTTTGCTACTGGGGTGGGGAACGTAAGGTAAATGCCAATGGCACCTTCTTGTACAACGGGGGGACTTGTGTAGCTGTTTTACTTCATGAAGGGAGTAAAGTACATGAGTTACGTGAGAAGATTTGTGGTGCCCTTAACATTAATTTGGAAGGGAAATTGTACTTCTATAACACAAAGAGGGACAAGACGAAGTATGTAACATTGAATGACGACAACGGTGTTGCAATGTTGTTCCACCTGAACGAAGATGATGTTGACTTATTCGTAGAAGATACAGGACAAAATCATGACAATATCCCGACCTTTTACAATTCAACAAGGTAAGATGAATTGTTTTGTCTTAATTTAACACTTACAATTGATATGTTTGCATTTGAATAACCAATGGCATCTATTTTGTTAGGGAATCGATGGTAACTGACAACATTAGCTCGCCTGGAGGAACAGTGGCAGTACCGTCTCCCAGTCAGGTAAGCAATAGTGGTAGCCAGGAGATGGGGTTGGTGCCGTATTTGCCGGAAAATGCAAATGAGATATTAACCGGGAAGGGTCAACTATTTGATAGCCCCGAGCTATTCAAGCAATCAGTGCTAGTATTTGCTGCATCGAACAAGTTTAGTTTCAATTACTTGGATAATAGTAGAGCCTACTACCGATTGGTATGTAAAGTAGCGGGGTGCCCTTGGAAATTGACAGCTAAATGTGAGGGTTCCACTGATTTGGTTCGTGTCATCATGTTTAGGAATGAACACGTACATAGTGCTGAAGATGCTAGTAATTATAGGTTGACCTTTCGCAGTAAACAAGTGGGGTTGCTTTTCAAAAACCAAATTGTGGACAAGCCTGAATATTTGCCGAGGGATATTTGCAAGGACTTCGAGCATACCTTCCAGTGTCCTCTGAATTACGGTCAAGGATGGAGGGCGAAAGAAAAGGCTAAGGAAGCCATCACAGGACCACCTTCGATGACTTTCCACCTTGTCCCATGGATGTGTCGACGGCTTGTTGAAGCCATACCAAACACAAGAGCAATTTGGACGTCGACAGATGAAGGCAAGTTCAAGCAACTATTTGTTTCTTATGGTTGCTCTATTGCTGCATTCACAAAAGGTTATTTAAGGCCAGTTTTGAAATTGGACGCGTGTTTCTTGACTGGATACTATCGGGGCCATGTTCTATCGGCTAGTGCACATGATGCGGACGATGGGTTGTACCCCCTAGCATATGCCATTGTGTCTAGTGAGAATGATGAAGACTGGTTATGGTTCTTGATGAATCTTAAGGAAGTTCTTGGAGGATGTCAAGTTGTGTTGGTCACCGATCGGAACATTTCTTTGTTGAATGGTATAATTAAGGTTTTTGGTGGGGATTGTAATTCATGGTGCCTCCGTCACCTAAAGGAAAACTTCAGCAAGTTTGCTAGCTCAAAGGGCTTGAAAGCTGAAAGACGAAACACGGCTCTAAAGGTGGTTAATGATCTTGCGTATGCGAGGACCGAAGACTCATTCAAGTACCATTTGGGCAAGTTGTATGGGATTTCTCCTGCTCTTTCAAAATGGGTGGAAGAAAACAATCCAAAGCACTGGTCGAATGCATTTTTCCCTTACAAGAGATGGGACAAGATGTACACTAATCTGGCTGAATGTTTTAATTCTTGGATATTGCCATTAAGGGAATTGGACATCATTCAATTTATGACAGGACATGTGTCCAAGACCACTGAGTTGTTGCTCCGTAAGCATACCGAGGTTAGGAAATGGAAATTGCCGGTTGGGAAACACATTGAGGATGACATTAAGAAGTCTCAAGAATATGCTCGAAAATTTACGCATCGTAACTCCTCACCGACCGAGTTCATTGTCGCTAATGACACTAGGCGACTTTATGCAGTCAAGCTGATCCCACGTACTTGTAGTTGTCTTGCTTGGCAGATGTCTGGAATTCCTTGCGCACATGCTGCTCGTGCTATTCAAAGCTCTGGTTTTTCCATTTACGATATGGTGGATCCTTTTATGAAAAGGGAGATGCAAATGGCGATATATGAGAATACCATGTCCCCAGTGCCGTTGCATGACATGCCTAGTGCGTCATCATTTTTGGCAGTGACTGACCTGAACGATAATAACGTTGATGTTGTTTCTTGTACTGATCCTTTTCTACGTCCCCCCGTTGTGAAAAGGCCGCCCGGCCGACCGAAGAAGAGAAGGATTGAGTCACAGACACAAGATAAGGGCACAGTTTTTTGTAGCCGATGTCGCGAACCAGGCCACAACCGTAGCACATGCCAATCCGCATTACCAGGATGATAGGTACACTCACACAAAAGTCAAACTATTTTGCCTTTTCCTTAGTAACTTGTAATACCCTTGGCCTTTATTTGTGCTTAGACTTACTTGTGTGTTGCATTTTGGGCTAACCATGTAGGTTACTGACTTCATTTATTTGTTAATTGGAGTTGGGGCATATGTTACCACATGTGACACATACAATTGAAGCATTGTACACAATGGATAATTCCTTTCAATGAATAGGTTTTTGTAGTATTGGTATGTATTACTTAGAGACTTAGAGACTTCAAGTGAGAGCTGAATACATGCTTTGGATAATGTATCCGTAGAAACTCAATTTGAGAACTGTGTTGACTGCACCGACACATGTTGGGGAAGTGGCCATACTTTAAACATATGTAACGAAATCGCGAACTGATTTCTGATTTTGATACTACATTTGTTGATCTTAAATTGATGTATAGTTTGTGCCGTAGTTATTCCTATGTTCAGTCAGATTTAACGTTCCAATTTATGGAATTGCAGATTCTGGATTTGTTGCGTAATTGTCTTACGATGTTCGAGTGACACATGAGACCGAGGTGAGTTACTCAATACATAAATGACATGGTAATATACCTTTTGTTTCCGGTTAATCCTTGCATGTAACCTGTGATCGTCGATATGGTAACATGTGATGCTCGTATATTTTGAATCCATGTTTTGTCCCTTTTGTCATTGCTTGTGACAAAATATGTTACTTTTCTATATGGACATGGTGGAAATTCAATTCCACCGGCGCTTTATTTCCGCTTAACCCCTACGGATGGGGTATGGTTGTTATATAACTACAAATTAAGTTATGGTAATGCATGGATTGCTGTACATAGGGTTATGAATTCTCGGTTTATTTAAGAATCACAAATTTGGTCTTCTGTTCCAGGCAGCAACAAATGGTTCGAGTACGTATCCTTCTATTGGCAAAGCTGGGTGCAACCACATGGTCGGGATGCCATTTGCTAATTGTTTCCACTTTATTGCAAGTACCAATATTAGCCCCTATCTCTCTTACAAGTAATGCTGAGACTTACAGTGTAATGGTCATATGTTGAAACCATGGTACTTAATACCTGACTTGTTTATCCTACGTATTCGGGGTTTTGTAGTGGATTTTGAAGTAACATGAAAGCCTTCAATTGTTAACATAGATGTGGCGACAGGCCATATCAATGGTTCTTTGAATTTTGACTAACACCAAAGCTATCTTTTTTTTGTGGTTGCACAATATGTGATATGTATATTTGCATGGAATCCATTAGCCGAACAGAGTATTTTTGTATGGAACCATGTAACCGTACAGGATTTCGAGCATATTCACTTTGTCTTGTTCACCTAACTTTATCCTTGTCAGAAACATTAAGTGCTCCTTCTGAAAAACTTTTATGGTCGGACCCTAAAAATAATGTAGTCGTTCAGAAATATTCACTTGCTCTTGTTCACCCAACTTTGTCATTGTTTTAAACATTAATGGTAGTTGAGGTGCTGAACTCCATAGTACATTTACTACTTCAGACTATGAAACTATATACTATATATATAAAATGTCCTAATGTTCACTGGCCTTCTTAGCTAGGCCCCTTTGAAAAGGCCAGGTGGAATAGGGGATGCTTCACATTTCATATTCCATATTCCACAGAGAGTTCTGACAACAAAGTGCTCTTTGTGATTCTAAATTGTAGTCTTTATGTAAAATAAATGTACTCTTTCAGTAATATTTACTTGCTCTTTCTATCAAAATAAGTTGAACTATATACACGACAAGGGGGCCAGTGAAAGGTCAAATCAACTAAGTTACCTGTCTATATACACACTTGCTGGACCATTGATGATGCATTCCAAAAAATTACGATATGGATCGAAATTGGCCTTTTCGAAGATGACTGGAAAAGGGGGAGAGTTCTGGTTCTGGTTCTCGTACACGGGCACGTGCATGGGCACCCTCACCTATTCAACATCCGAACAACCGTCCTTCCTTTGGTTCGGCACAAGATTAATGCCATGTGCAGGCGACTAATCCGTCAAGGACTGATAGTCAAGAAAGTGAGGGAAGCTGAAAGGGATGGCTTTGACCCAAGAGAGTCTATTAGAGGAATGCAGAGGGATCCACAGTATGCATCCGACCCCGAAGTATCTGATTACTCCGATGACGAATAGGAGTAATTGTATTTCATTCCATTGTAGTAATTATAAATTGGGGTACTACGTTCTTCGATTTATGCAAGAAATAATGTCATCATGCCTTCTTAGGTGGGCCCCCTTTAAAAGGGCAGCTGGAATAGGCTATGTCTCCCAATTAATTTTCCATACTCAACAGTTATGTCAAATACAAAGTGCTCTATGTGATTCTAAGTTGTAGTCTTCGTGAAATATAGTGTACTCTTTGTGTAATATTCACTTGCTCTTGTTACCTCGGAGAATGGTAGTTGTGATGTGCTGAACTGCATAGTACTGGTAGTACTTTCACTGTACCACTACGTACAAATAATGTCATCATGTTAGTCAAGATTTGTTTGGGGGGTTAGGGGTAGGGTTCATCTTAGGTGGGCCCCCTTTTCAAAGGCAGTTGGGATAGGGGATGCCTCACAATTAATATTCCATGCCCAACAGTTATGTAAAATACAAAGTGCTCTATGAGATTAGAAGTTGTAGTCTTTATGAAAAATAATGTACTCTTTGAGTAATATTCAGTTGCTATTGTTACCTCGGAGAATGGTAGTTGTGAGGTGCTGAACTCCATAGTACTGGTACTATTTTCACTGTCTAGTGTATAGTACTAAATCATGTGTATAAATATGAGATAGGAAAGTGGAACTCATTTGCATCTAAATTATTTGGGTGTTGTCTTAACTCTCCCAACTTCTTTGTCATAACAAAATTCTACTTGCTGCGCGTGAAGAAGATGTAGTCCGTTTGGATTCATCACAAACCCAAACAACAAGCAATACAATCCAAATTCTACTTGGGTATGGTATGGGCAGTGTTGGTAAAATACCACTAAAGTGGCTATTTACATTATTATATTGACTTGTCATCCCGATCGCCAGCATCTTGATGAAGACTGGTCATGGCGTCCCTCCCAGCATCTTCAAGCAGTTGCACTTCTTTTGTGTTATGCTTGCAAACCGGGGTGACCTAAAGTGGCTATCTACATTATTATGTTGAGTTGTCATGAGAATGACAATCCCCACAAGCTTGTCATTGTGTTACGTATCCGTAGAAACCCCTCTTTTTCGTTGTTTTATGTTAGTTATTGGATGTTTTATATACGGAAGTTTTATTGACTAAACTATGTGAGATTATGTCGTTCTTAAGGTTGTAAATTATTTGGCCCATTTTAAGCCAGATGAAATCAATTTTATATGCAACAAATGTCATCGTACTGCATTCATTATATGGTGGACATAGATGTTTGATGTACAAATTATAATTAATTACTTCACTGATCTTTTGGAATCTCCGAAAAAGTTGGTTGAGTTTGAATGGAAGTTCGCGCACTTAACTTCCGACACTCCTTAAAGTCAACACAACATATGCTCCTAATCAATACATTATACGTACCTACATTATATGGTCTTCATCATTGATATATGATGACCGGGGAGAAAGTTTGATGCGGACTAATAAATTCCCAGCGTCATGGCATATAAATACGACACCAAATTGTAGCTCATGTTCACATAGTCATAAAGTTCTCCCACTTTAGTGTGATGACCAAAAAAACCAGTAAGAAGATGTAGTTGGTTTGAATTGTTCACAAACCCATGCACTAACATGCAACTACAACACAAAGTTCAGAAATGGTCTTCCTTCACAAAGGTGTGTTGTTCCGCTGTTACCAAAACCTACAAAAGTGGCCATCTACATTATTATATGACAGTCTCTATCTGTCACGATAGTACTGTTTTTTGTTATTCTTGTTTCCCTCCATTTTGAGCAAACTGTTGTTCAGTTGGTCGCGGTGGGTTTTCAAACATGAATACGCATCTAGCGGTACTCTTACTACTCTTACTACCTCGGAGAATGGTAATTGAGGTGCTCAACAAAAAGTTACTGTTCGTACTTTCAGTTTCGAATTATGTACAGATATACGTCATAATGTTAATCAATATTATTGGTAGGGTCCATCTGTGCTTAACTCCATAGGCTATTCAGGTATTTATGTTAACGTCCTCATGTCTTCTGCCATTATTTACTTGCTCTTTCGGACGTTGGAGAAAGTTCGTTGAGGTGGAATGGGTGTTGGATGACATAACTTCCAACACTTCAGAATGTCATTTAAAAGAAAGTGCTCTTTATGAATATACATAAGGCTCTTTACGTATTTATGATAAAGTCTTTTACCATTTTTCACTTGCTCTTCTGTACATTGGAGAAAGTTCGTTGAGGTGGAATGGATGTTGGACCACCTAACTTTCCACACTTCTGAATGTCAAGAAACAAGAACAGGCTTCTCATGAATAATGAATATGGTCTTCCATGATTTCTATTGTAGCCTATTACAAATATTGACTTGGTTGTAATGTTTGATGGGTCCCATCCTAACATCCTATATAAATACCACCCCGTCCTAACATAGTCAGAAACCCACAATCATCAAGTTTGATAAATAGTTTCCCCACTTCATTGTCATCACACAACCTAGGAACATGTAGTTCGTTTCACTGTCAAAAATCACTATAATAAAAAAATAAGTGCTCTTTGTGATTCAACATTGTAGTCTCTGTGAACAAACACTGTACTCTTTCCGTAATATTTACTTGCTCTTACTGACTTTGTCTTCTTTCTGCGTCATACAATGGTGCATGGCTCCCCTCAATTCTCATCCCAACTTCCTAAAATATGAGGTTTAACATACTCACAAACCCACCCCCCGTTTTTGTCAATCAAAACTTAACTTTCCCAATTTATTTGTTGTAAGCTAAGTAGACTTGATGCGCGTGAAGAAGATGTAGTCCGTTTCGGTTCACAAACCCATGCACAAGCAATACAATCCAAACTTCATAAATGGTCTTCGGTTCTATACATTTGCTGTTGGGTCTTTGTTCGTGTACTCTTTCTGGTGTTGGTAAAAAACTACGAAAGTGGCTATCTACATTATTACGTCCTTCTCACACCCATTTGGAGCATATCTTACAATTTCGAAGACCGAGTTCGATAGAAGTGTGAAAAGCAAGTGAACTGACCTCAGCTTGTAAGATAAGTAGTATTGAAAGAGTAGTATCACCTCCAACATTCGTCCCTAGCACAATGATGTAAGCTTGTACACAATGTTGTATACAAGGAACGTTTTTTGGAATGATGTAAGCTAACGACAAAGAGTTTAAACTAATTGTTATTTTATGTGCTCGTTGTTCATTTGCAATCAGGGCTTCTCCTACCTTTCGTGAAAATGAATTAGTAACTAAAACCATATTGCATCGTTCCATCGGACAAGAGTTAGACGATTGTAAGATTCGTGTTGAGGACCCTATAAGGTCACCAAGGGGTGACGCATTCCGTAATTGTACTCTTCTACGTGGGATGCGAATCCTCTCAAACCAAAGCCCCTAGGTAAATCCATTCATTTCACACGACATACATTAATTTTTAAAATCTGCTACCATTGTCGGAGGTAGTAAGAGCAAGTAAACATTACTAAAAGTACTATGTTTAATTTAATTTTCTCAAACACTACAACGTTGAATAAAAAAGAGCAATTTATTTTGTATAAATATGAGATAGGAAAGACGAAGTCAGTAAGAGCAAGTAAATATTACGGAAAGAGTACAATGTTATTTCACGGAGACTACAATGTTGAATCACAAAGAGCACTTGTGTTTGTATAGTAGTGAATGTTGTCATGAAAGGACCGTATAAACAAATTCTTGACTAACATGAGGCCACATTAATTGTACAAACTTTCACAGTGATAGTACTACCAGTACTATGGAGTTGAGCGCCTCAACTACCATTCTCCGAGGTTGTACGAGCAAGTAAGAATTAGATAAAGAGCACTTTTGTTTTTCACAGAGACTACAAATACGATTCACAAAGAGCACTTTTATTTGTTTCCTGGTAGTAAGATACCATGGAATAATAATTGTGAGGCATCCCTATTCCTGCTACCCGTTTAAGATGTGGCCACCTACAATGTCCAGTCAATGTCTTCAAAAAATGGACCCTACCATTCAGTAGTCATGAGGCCACATTAATTGTACAAACTTTCACAGGGATAGTACTACCAGTACTATGGAGTTGAGCACCTCAACTACCATTCTCCGAGGTAGTACGAGCAAGTAAGAATTACATAAAGAGCATAATTGTTTTTCACATAGACTACAAATATGATTCGCAAAGAGCACTTTTATTTGTTTAATAACTTCAGATACTATGGAATAGTAATTGTGAGGCATCCCTATTCCATCTGCCCTTTGAAGGTGGGCTCACCTAAGAAGGCCAGTCAATGTCGTTGTAAATGGACTCCAGCATTCAGTCTGCATTGCATAAGTAGTGCATAGTTTCACAGTAAAAGTACTAACAGTACTATGGAATTGACTACCTCAACTACCATTCTCCGAGGTCGCTAGAGCAAGTACATATTACGTAGAGAGTACATTTTGTTTCACGTAGACTACAAATTATAATCAGAAAGAGCACCTTTATTTTACATAACTTCAGAGACTATGAAATATTAATTGTGAGGTGGAATGGATGTTGGATGATCACCTAAATTTATACACTTCTGAATGTGAAGAAAAAATACCAGGGTCCCCTGCTTGTACCTCCTACACTGGTCCCTTCTTACCTTTCTACATAAATACCACCCCCCGTCATGACATAGTCAAAAAACCCCCATTATTGTAAGTTCATTCAAAAGTTTCACCACTTCATTGTCATCACACAACATAGGAACATGTAATCCAGAATTCAGAAACGGTATGGAAGTTCAATACAATCATACTAGGGTTATACTTGTTCGGTATGGCCGGTCTTGGGAACAAACCACTAAAGTGGCCATCTACAACATTATATTCATTTGTCGTCTATATCCCCAACATCTTGATTGTATGTGCGCTCAACGAGAGTTGTATGCAAAATTGTTACGACCACCTGTCCTTCTCACACCCATTTGGAGCTCTAGTGGTTCTCCTCGCCGGTAGGTTTGCATACAATTCGTACATTTTGTAGGTTCATTGCATGCATGACTACCTCTACTGTTTCTGCTTGGAGGCCATCTACTTTTTGTGAGGGATTCACTACCATTCTTACGGGGGCCCTTTTAGAAGGGCAGCCTTCTTAGGGGCTGCCTCAGAATTTATATTTCATACTCTATGAAAGATGAGTACCAAAACAAATAGCTCATTCTGATTCGAAGTTGTAATTTTTGGAGACAAATGAAAGTACTCTTAGGGATGAGTAATGTGTACTTGCTTTTACTACCTCCGATAATGGTAGTTCAGTATTTAATGGTACGTATGTCATGTGAAATGAATGTTATATACAAATTTTCGTGGGAAGATGTAATTTATTTAAGTATGTGTTCTTCAAGCATTTTGTGGTGGTCATTGTCTTGTAGCATTATTTACGAGTACAATTGCGATTGCCTCGGTCGGGGCTTGTGATGGAGGGGGTGACATTAAATTTATGTGTTGAGGGTGATGTAGTAATGTAGTGGTGTTACGTTGTGAATACGTATTTGTGAGGGCTTATAGTCACCAGAAATTGAATAGCAACGAAGACTTATTTTTGTTCATAGAAAGGTTTCTAATACAATGTCTTGTTGTTCGAGTTTGTGTATTACAAGTAGAGAAGGCGTGCGAAATTCATCTTATGAGAAACATTTTCGAAATAAAATTAGGACTATTTAAGTGATTCTTGTCGTACCTGCTTTTCACTGGTGATGTACCAGTAGTATTTATTTCCTTGTTCAATTGATGGGAAGAGAAAATTATTCAACCTGCTGATAGTGTCATCTCTCTTGCAACCAAAGGTGTCTTAGACATGGGTCTGTATTACCACTAAGCTTAAACCTTTATGGTGGAGTTACCATCAGGAAACATACAATGGCACCCAAAAAACAAGGGTACTATAACTTACTGTATTTTTTATTCGAAACACAATATCCAACATAAAGCAAAAGCCACTATGCTCCTCCCAAGCACAACTGCTGGTCCCAGAAAGAACGAATAGAGAAAACACACGACTCCACATAAATGTCGCAAACTTCAACTCTTCAAAAAAACACTGAAAAATAATTGTGCCGATGGCATACCAAAACAAGAGCATTCCTTCAATCGAAACATTCTCGGAAGCATACCAAAACTTGAAATGACGAAACGAGGCTCAAGACACAAGGCCGTCATTTAAAGACAATGCAGCAAGCTGATCTGCAGGGTTGCCAGCTTGCTGCTGTTGAACATTCCTGGGAACCTCCATAGCCTCCCAACCTTAGCTTTGAGAGCCTCTAGTGACTCCAGCAAATGCAAACATTGTCATCCCAACCCCAAAAAAAAAAACAGCCCAGACTACTACATCATTTCAACTGGACAGAGCAAGACATAATTAGCATGGTGAAAACTTGACAGATTCTGACGATTGTGAATCCAACCAAAATCAATCATAGAGACACCATTGTCACACATAAACACCTAAGCCACAGACGGTAGTGTAAGGACATGCCGTTCTCGAAATTATAGTGCACAATAACAAAAGTAAAGATAGGGTTGGAGGAGGACTTCAAGAAGAACCAAATACGTCATGAATGGTAAATGTTTCGAAGAAACAACAACGTCAACCTTAAACATATGTAACGTTAAGTGCACTTCACAAATCTCGTTAGAACAACATCGCGCAACTGGTTGTGCGGGCTTAACAGCAACCGTACTAGTAGCCTCTTGCGAAGATCCATAGCATCATTTCCCACATGATCCTATAACATAAGCACATGTCTAAGTATGTAGTGGTCGTAACGATCTGTGCAAACACAATTGATTGACCTCAAGTATTTGCAGTGTTTATTTACCTCAAGTTCCCGTGTATTCATACGCCCTCCCGTCCAGTGCTCCATGAATTTTAAAGTATAAAAGCCACAATCGTGCCTGCATCCACGCCACGTGGAATGGATTTTGTAAACATGCTTGCATAGTCTATGGTCTTCATTAGAGTACGTGTAGTGTATAAATAAGCACTCACGTATTATGTTGCTGAGGAACTGATGGTTCATGCAGATGCCATTCATTCCATGGGGTAGGCAGTTGTCGCTTGGTCCGAGTACGACTCAACACGTTGAACAACATCCCTACCTGACTCACTCGAAAAAACAAGTACATTAGATGTGTTGAGGCTGAAAGTTTAACAAAAAAGCGAAAAGGAATTTACATGACTGGCATGTGCTTACCACTGTTTTAGTAGCTACCTTCTTATCGGTAGTTTTTAACACCATCGAGTCAACAACCTCAATCCGTTTATCAACCAAGTTGACAACAACACAATACCAGTGCTCAATATCAGTCAGCAACACGGGTAGGAACAGCTGCATACACAATGAAATGGAAATAAGTATGATCGGGACCCAAGCATGGAGGACAAATACATGACAATGATAGTTTGACCAAAAAAGTATTGTAAAACTTGCCAAATTGCACATGGCGACATCATATCCCAGAATGTTAACATCAACTGCATCGTCAAGCACCTTTTGATCTCGTACTTTATCAAAATTCAACAGATTGGACTACAACGCATTACCAGAAATAAAGTATGAATTACCCCAACAAAAGAAAAGTAGGCGAACGAGGAAGAAATTTGTAAGTAAACATGTTTGACATTACCACAAAAACACTTGAAAACATGTGTCGTGTCGGCCGCGGGACCCCGTCCTTCATTGGGGCCTTGGCCTTTTCTTCTTTCATCAACCATTGAATCATCGTTGCCATCACCTTCAAACCATTGGAAGAAAGAATAATTGGGACATCAATAAACATGAAGTAATGAAGAATGAATATCTAAGGAACACTGAAATTTCTAAATTCATGAAATTGTAGACATTTGTGCAATGTACTCTAAATTACCATATTCGACATATGACCCCTTGGTTTGAACACTTCACGTAACATATGATGTGATAAATGGATCTTCCCCCCTTCGATTTGTAAAACATACTCCCTGCAAGTACGAACTTATTTAATGATCACGTACGTTTGCTGAAATAGACAATCACAGGAGTACTTTTAGAATGTAGGAGTTAGTAGTCATACTCTTCTCCTGATTTGTTTGGTGGTTGCATCACATATGCCCACACTTGACTTTCTTGTTTCGTAAGCTTTGATTTTTTCACCTCCGGTGGAGCCACATACGGGGATATTTTCGCTTTACTTGCTTTCACAGTCCGCTTACCCCTTTTCGTCGATGGACGCGTGTCGGACTTCCTTTGTTGTAGACGTGTACGCGGCCCTTTGTTCAATGGCGGAGTGAATGGGACTTTTCCTTCTTTTTGAACCTCTCCTTCTCCTTCTCCTTTTCCTTGTCCTTCTCCTTCTCCTTCTCCATCATTATCATCATCATCATCATCATCATGTTCTCGTTCTTCTTTTTCTTTTTCTTCTTCTTCTTCTTCTTC
This sequence comes from Rhododendron griersonianum, assembly GCA_018127125.1. NCBI lineage: Eukaryota > Viridiplantae > Streptophyta > Magnoliopsida > Ericales > Ericaceae > Rhododendron > Rhododendron griersonianum. Next base: position 35,822,383 of record CM030793.1, on the reverse strand, counting down.
TTTTTCTTTTTCTTCTTCTTCTTCTTCTTCTTCTTCTTCTTCTTCTTCTTCTTTTTCTTTTTCTTCTTCTTTTTCTTCTTCTTCTTCTTCTTCTTCTTGTTCTTCTTCCTCCTCCTCGTCCTCGTCGTCCTCCTCTTCCTCCTCCTCCTCCTCGTCTTCTTCTTGACCTTGTTCACCACCATCTTTACCAACCACAGTTTTTTGTTGTACATTAAAATGTTGCGCATGTTGTACAACATCCGCCATCTCAGCTTCCGGAGAGTACAACGGCATTTGCTGGGCAAACACAAGGCCACTCATGCGGCTACCATCCATGTCGTCCATGTCAACCCCATGAGTAACCTTTTTCGGATTGACAGTGGAGGTTGAAGGGATATTGTCGAAGTCACCCATGTCGACATCATCTTCATTTCGGTTTTTTCTCTTAGCGGAGGCCGAAGACGGATCTCGGGTGCATGTTTCAGGAACATCACCCATCAAAGCGCAATCCAATACTTGGAGATGTTGCATTTGGTTGACGAAATTTTTCTTCAAATCATGATAGGCAGCACTTGTGTACTGCACATAAGGAAACAATAACGTTATGAATATGAATGACAGAAATGGTCCACTTGTATATAGGCAACAAAATTACGTTCCCTCACCGGATGCCGAAAAGATGGGGCAGGGAATTGCTCAGAAATTGGATCAACCAAATCCAGCGTCTCCTCCTTTGCAATACGTTCTTTTATTTTTTTGGTCGTCCATGATTGAATAAGAGGTTCACCTTCACTCCCAACCTTCATACCCATTGGATTTTTGTCAAAATATATAAGCTGCAAGAAAATCATTATTATGAGTGACAATATAGTACAAATGAATTTCATATCAAACAAATGAGATGTAATAAAATTTGTTGATGTACTTACCATTAGAAGTAAGACACAACCAGCAACACCAACAACATCCTTCTTACCACCAACAGTCTTGCCACTTCTCTTCTTGTACTTTGCAATTTCATTGACCAACCAATCAAGCACAAATTCAGCCCATGCATATGTAGGGGTTTGAACTAAATCGTGCACCGCAGGGTAAAATTTTGTTGCCGCCACATCCTTCGTAGTTGGACACAAGAAACAAGAGAGCACAAACAACACATACGACGTCTTGAACTTCACATCAGCTTTATGTTCCTCGAATACTTGTTGCATCATTGAAAAAGTCACCCCTCTCTTCAATGGTTCTTCTTCTTCTTCTGTCCCTTCTTCTTTCCCTTCTTCTTTCCCAAACATCTTCCAAATGTGTTTGAAGTGGTGGTCTTCACAATCTGTCGGAACTGGTATACTTCCACAATATAGGCCTAGCGCCCTTCTAACATCATCAGCTGTGATTGTATACACCCTGACCCTCCCAAACTCCAAGCTCTTACTGACAGGGTTGAAATGCTTAACTAACCGGCTTATGAAATCACGGTTCAACATTGTACACTTCAAATTAAGCATTGAACCAAAACCCGTTGTTTGAACAGCTTCTTGTTGGTCTTCGGTCAATGCCGCATTTACTTTTGCCAACTTCAGCGGCGAGCACCGACTGCGAAATACCGGCTGCACATATAAAGGGTAAACGATTTAATCAAACCCATCATCGGTACCCACATGATACGTTAAAAAAAAAAAGAACTATATGAATAACAAGAAATATGAAACCATACCGACGCATTTTTTGTTTTTTTCTGCTCTTTATGCTTGTTCATACGGGCTTTTCTTTCTTTCGCCATCTCCACAAAAGGCGCTTTTTCCACATCCGACATCTTGTTCCATTGTTCCGCAGCTGGTTTGCTATACTGGATAGTGGATACAATAACTCGTGTTAATACAAACCCGTAACTCACGTTTACCGAATAACCATATGAAGTACGACCACATGAACTCTAACCTTCGCAATTACAAACCTCGGACCCTTATTGGCAGCTTTTTCTTTTTTCTGATACGCGGCACTGCAGTTCAAAAAATAGAAATGGCATTACAACTCAATCAATACAAAATGCAAGTAAACACATTCACAAAGGCTACTATATTCATCGTACAAATACGTACAGAAAAAAAAGATAAGGATTGGTGTGGGTACTTCCCACTGATGCCTTTGACACTTCAACCCCAGCTTTAGACCCTTTTCCAACTCGCTGTCGCTTATGCACTGCTGCCTTTGAGCCATCAACTCCTGTCTTACACCCTTTTAGAACTCGCGACCGCTTCTTTCCAATTGTCATCCTTCATATAGCGCAAAAATACAAAAACTTTAATCATTCAGACTATTTTTGTCAACCAGCTCAATAGAGCATTGAAAATGTACTCTTTCATTATGTGGATAAATAATTGGCCATTACAATCATTAACCCATAAGTTATGAGTGCAAATGGAAAGAAATACCAACTTTTCTATCTTCTATATCTTCTCCTCATCATAGATGAACAATGTGAGCCCTATCATAATTGCATGCACGTTCGCCAAAATGCACAAATGTTGAAAACGTAAAATATACACATTCACACAAATTATCTTAACTACATTACTCATCCAAAAATAGCAAGGTACCTTAGAATATATGCATACTGGATATTGTGCCTTCTTCATATGATTTGAGTTACAAAACAGCAAGGGATGAATTATATAATACTCCATTGCGTATGAGTACATACTAATCTTCCTGTTCACATAATATTTTCTCATACAAGTTATAAATTAGAAGGTCATTAATTAATTTTATGGTAATGCATTGGGTATTATAATACACACATTTGTCTGTTAACATACACCAAATCATATACTTGTACAGAATTTTGTCCTAAAGACATGACTATTGTTTTAAGTATAACATACCATGTCATTAATGCTAAAAGACTACGTTATATATTGGTACAGACCACGTGAACAATACAACCGCATAAATCCATCCCAACATCCATTTCAAATACAAAAATACAGTACAGAACAGTTTTAAGAAATTATGCATATGCATAATTTCTTAAAAGAGAAATAGGGAATGTGGTTTCCATTCAGCAAAATTGTGGACGTGGAGAACTTTCTTTTACTGATTCATTACTCATTATTTCCCCTTGGGATGAATGGGAGTATTCAGCTCGGCAATGTTGGGGTGATACGTGGCTACATCAATTGCGGATGTGGTGGCTGTGATATTTTTGGTCATGGGTTGGGGGTTGGGAAAACAAACTACAGAGGGGGAGGCTTACCTAAGGGGCATAATAGTCATTTAACATGGCCCATATCATGTCCTAGGAATTATTCTTCCTCCATTACATGTTTAGATGATTTTCACAAAAACCACTCCATTAGTTGGGGATAAAATACCTCTTTTTTCACTAAACACTGATTTCCCCAAATACATCATCGAGGGGATCTCTAATGCTACAAGGAAAAAACTTAATGTAGGTGGAGCCTGGAAATTGTTTTCTTCGGGAAGTCACTAGCTTACTTGCACTTACATACGTAAAAGTTTCAACCACCAATATCAAGGACCAAAAGGATTAGGAAGAACAGTTGTATAGCTACACTTAAGTGTACTAAGATTTTTCTAAAACGGAAAACAGAACTGAACAATGAGCAAACAAGATTAAGTACTCACTTCTATGCAAAAGTAACACCAAATCCTCAAGATGCTTACTCCTTGTGAGTTCGTATGTTGTTTCAAAGGAGGTACCTAGCAACAACAAAACACACAGTCATGTGAGCTCCATATCATATCTCCTTCTATTGGCCTTACTTGGCAAAACAAGAATCTTGGGTTCAAGTGCCAAATGTGTGCTCGTTCAGTAACTGTATCAGCATGCATGTATGGCCAAGAAAAGAAATGAACTGATCTATCATCAGTCAACACCATTTCGATCAATCCTTTTCTAAAGGGATACAACGATGCAAAATAAAGTGGAAGGGAAACATTAGCTTTTTAACTGCATTATTGTTCATCATGTCTATCCACATTCATTTTTCCGTTATGTGAACTCTGTATTCATTTTTCCGACGGCCTCCATCCATTATCCCACACAAAAACACAAAATAATAACACAAAACATGTATTTAATACCCAAAAAATCCATGCTAACCCTTCCTGGACATGTACGTTTTATGCAGATGACATCTCGTCTTGGTAGGTAAACCTTGACAACAAAAATTAAGTGACTACTAAATGGCTAACCACAATTCTTTGGTGTAATCCCAAAAAACGAAGTGTGTATACAAATACCTTCTCTGTAATCCCATAACAACAATTACATGGGCAGAATCGACAGATTATGCTATAAATTCTAGACAAACATATTACAGATATAATGTAGACTTACCAAGGGAAATGAACAAAATGACAGAACAGATGAGCATAAATAACTCATATCTATTGTTGTGTGAAGGGCACACATGTAGTAGCAACATTAGTGATTCCATGTTACTTTGTTAACCTATACATGTCTATTTCCTACACTCTTCTAATCATAACAATTTTTTCCATATTGCTGGCATTTGAGTTGATGCATCCATCCATTCTTGTTTAGACCAAACGATTCACAAAGGGTGAAGATTAAAAAATTGCCCAAGAAAGTAACCTGTGCCTTCAACTGATTTTAAAAGATTAACAACATAAGCAGCAACCCTTTATACAAATCTGTTCCAATTCTCATCACATTCATAAGATGAACAAAATAACTCATACATATTGTTGCTTTAAGGAACAAACATTTAGTACCAACTTTGGTGATTACAAGTTAGTACCAATATGTAGCATTAACTCATCACATTCGAGATCGAAAGTTCCTTTAAGATATAAACCTCAACACTCGAGCATCTATATTTCTAAGGGCAGGCAAGGAAGTAGGTTATCAATTTGACAACAAAAATGCATCCTACATGAACACTTACTCATTACATGTTAAAAACAACAGGGCATACTCTACCTCTTGAAAAAACACTTACTTAGCACTATAACAACAAACCGGGTTTTCCCCTTCAGTTAAATGCACTGAAACTCCACAAATGAAGAGTACAGATTATTTATGAGGATCTCAAAACAAGCATGAATTAATACTCTTTCAAGATTAAAAGGAAGTGTGACAACAAAAATTAAGTGCCTACTGCATGGCTAACCCTTCCTGGATATGTACGGGATCCCAACTTTTCCCAACTTTTCAGAGAATCTTCGTGCAATATGGAGTTGAATTTCAAATTTCCATTCGAACATTGTATCGAACAGTTAGTAGGCAAATAAGAAGTCCGATTAGAACTTTGCATGAGGGGTTTGTAGTTTTCAACGGTAAGCAGTAGGAAAATCCAGATATTCAAGAAATGATGACATTTTAAGAAAACCCACCGTTTGCAAAACCCACCGTTCACCCTTGCCGTCTCCGTTTACTCTGCAGAATCTTTGAACAGACGACCAGATACGGCGTGGAAGTGTGAGGCTTTCTCACCGCAGATGGAGCGCAGATGGAGTGCGTTCGTACCGAGCAACTCTTCAGACGATGTAGACCACACGGGAGATGAAGAGGGAGCAAACCCTAGGAAGGAGGAGATGGCGTCTTCCGTTCTTGTGGAGCACAGACGAATTGAAATGTTCAGTTAAGAGAGTGGGAAGGGGGAAAACACGAAGTAAAATGGAGACAGGAGCAAACGACGTCGTCTTCGGGTGGAGGGGTATTTTTGTCCATAGATGTTTTGATTCCCATGTCTTTTGAATTACTTTCCTCCTTCCCATCACATTGGTATTCCAAAAAAGTGGTCCATGACCTGGGCATTATTTGCCCCTTGTTCCACTGTCCTGCAATTCCCCCTAGAATTGGCAACTCAATAGCTATAGAGATAGAAGTTGATTCATTGATCTTCAACTGGCATCTCTTGAGGAGTTAAGAAAGGCTTGGGAGGCATTTCTGTGCACAGATTTTTTTGTGGGGTCCACTACGGGTCCCACACAAGTGATCCAAACCGTTCATTATGTTTAAAACATTTTTTCAAATGCCCTCGCAAAAAATCAGCTCAATCCGACACCTATAAATACTTGATCTAATTGTCTAACTTTTCATTCCCTAAAAACCGAATGAAAAGTTAGATGATTAGATCAAGCACTTATAGGCATCGGATTGAGCTAATTTTTCGTGTATGCCATTGAAAAAATGTTTTAAACATAATTAACGGTTCGGATCATTTGTGTGGGATCCGTAGTGGGCCCCACAAAAAAAATTGTGCACAATCTGTGCACAAATTGCTATACCAGTAGCAAGGTTGTTCCATTTCAAGAGCTTCAACGTTTCCTTCAAGCATCTCTACAACTTTGTTCATCGAAGGACGAACGCCAGGACTCATTTGGATGCACCATACTGCCGTTATAACCATCTTCCTCACCATCTCCCTTTCCTCATCCATGGCTTCTCCCATTTCGATTTCCTTTCCTTCTTTGAATTGGTCGTAAATCCACAAAGGAAAGTAAATTTGGCTCGTGTGATCGGCAAATGCATTCAAGTTCTTCCTCCTACCTGCCATTTCCATCAATAACATCCCGTAACTATAAATATCAGCTTTGTACGAAATGCGCCCAATGTTTTTGTAGAACAACTCTGGAGCCATGTAGCCCATTGTTCCTCTTTGCCTAGTAAGAGACACCATGCTATCATCCGTTGCATATAGTTTTGCAAGCCCAAAGTCCGAAACTTTTGGATTGAAAAATTGAAAAGTTGAACTATCTACTGCTAACAATATGTTTAAGCAAAGATCAACAAGTGACCAGTCAGGCCTTGGCTTTCATGGAGTGTCATCATCTAAACAGCTTGGAGGTAAAGTGTATGTTTGTAGTATGGTATTTCATACTTCAAATTTTCAAACAGAGGATAGAAGTTTGAAGCTTGAATTTCTTATTATTCGGTGTTCTTAATTTCTGGTGGAGATGCTCTAACCTCCATTGTCCTTACTTTTGTAATATTACTCTCTCTCTCTCTCTCTCTCTCTCTCTCTCTCTCTATTACAAAATGGAGACGATTATATTAATAATAGTTCAGCGGCACTTACATAACATATCGAGGTCATTTGAAATATCTTAGACAAAGCCAAACTAATCATCTAACTATTGTAAATGAGAAAAACACAAGACAATTGATGCCTTTCACCATGACTTAAATGTTGAGCCTAACGCAACTAATGGTACTCGTAATCTGCTTTATATTCATACCTAGAATCAGCAGTCTCAAAAAAGATAAAGTACTAGCCAAAGATAAAAGACAACAAGCACATAGAGGAACAGATAGAATCCAACCAAGTATGAACGTACTCATGAACTTCCAAAAAACTACAGATCTGACAAGACTCCTCGAGTTGCTCTGCGAAAAACATCATGTAAGGTAAGAGCAATGTTGGCACATATATCATTGTGAAACAACATTGTCTCTGAAAGAACTTGGTCTGTAGACACTTATTCGTCCAAATTAAGATGAATTAAACCAAACTCTCGAGAAAACGAGAGACAAAACTCTCATAAATCAAACGACAAGTCGTTGACCTGAAGAGACGGAAGAAAAAACAAAACAAAGAGAAAAGCATAGAGGCCTTCCCCTCCCACTGCTATATGTACAAGGGTGTGAAACCCTAGGCGGAGGGGAAAGGAGAAGAAAGATATTAATATTATTCTCCCCTATTGTACAAAAAATGATCTGTTCTTGCAAGAAATTAATTCTAATTTTTCGAGCGACACCCCTCCTATTGGATGAGAAACAATTATTTAGATTCGTAAAGACTACTTTTAACTTTTTAAGTTTTTAGGGCTCTTCTCTTGAATCCATTGCCGACTTGTCATTTATAGAAACAAGGCCGAGACTAAGAGAGCTGGCCTACTAGCAAATGTAGGAATGACCGGGGGGCAAGGAGAAAGGTGTCAAGCTAGCCTAGCCAAAGGAAAGCGCTAACGGTTTGCTCGCGAGAGGTCCCAATTCCATTTTCTTGACGAAGATTGTGTTTCATAAACACTACTTTTTTTTCTTTTTTTTGATCTGCCATAAACGCTACTTGGAACTTCTACAAAATAGAACAAACTAATCTCTAGTTCTCTTTTTCTTTTTCTTTTTTGATAGGCAAGAAATTTTATTAAGAAAACTTGACAAAGGGTACATCAAGTTGGGGGAAGGGGAGGGGAATCCAACCAAGGTTGGAAGAAATTGGACCGAGGTCCAAACACCTGCGGGCAAAAGCCCGAACACCTAAAGCCCTCAAAGCCCCTCAAAACACCCACATAAGAAATATTACGCCCAGCCCCATAATCGAAATAAAAAATAAACACCAAAACCTAAACCTAACCCAAACAAACCCAACACCACCACCAACAAATTGCACAGGCGCACACACATAGTCTGCTCACCACAGAATCAGAAACACCCCACACACCACCTCATAGCTCCAGACTCATTAGAAAGCTATAGAGGGACTCTGCCGAACCCGAGACTCATTCCGTTGGTGCTTATTCCTATGGAGGGGAGCGAAACGATTGTCTCTCAGTATAATTTCCAGATCCTTAGCTTCCTGTTCAATCATCTTTTTCATTCTCAAAACACCAGCGTCATCATACTTAATGCCTAACTTAGTGCCTGTTATGATAGTTTCCCGAAGTTCCTCTTCAATCCTGTTCTGCTCCTGGTCAGGTGTATCAGCTATATAACCAGAGACATCCTGAGACGGGATTGAAGATCTGCTCGACTCAATCGAGACCAAATCTTCACCGAAAAGCTGGCTCCTATTTTTATCGTTGACCTCCGTAGGCCGAAAATCCACCATTAAATTAATCCCTGCAATTTGAGATGCTCTGATATTGTTTCTAGAATCTAAGACTATGGGCTCATTCCACGCTTCCTTACCTTCATTAAACAGCTTCATTGGGTTAGTAACCACAGGGGCAATATGACTCACTATCTTGTCCCCTTGGGACTTAACTCCCGTATCTTCAACCTCTTGGAAAAGAGAGGGCAGGCCCATTGAATCCTCCACAATAGAATCCAAACCATGAGTTGAAGTAGAGTTGATATCATTTGATTCACTTCCTAAATCCACATCCTTATCTACTTCTCCCAAAGCTTCGTTAGACATCGACCTATCCACCTCATCTTCTCTGTCCTCCATCGCATCCTTTGATTCTTCATCAGAATGTGAGGAAGAAGTTAGACTTGCTCGAGGAATTTGTTTCTCCGCATCATGGGGTTGGTCGCACGAATCTTCCATCACCTTAACTTTGTAGCTCTTACCTTCAACCTCAATGATAATCCACTCATCAATTTACTTGAATATATTAGTGGTGATTAGAATCTTTGCCTCCGCAAAAGATGACATCTTCAATGTTGATTCATCTGTAGATATGAAAGAACCCCATAGTTCTCCAATAGATTTGAAAGACATATTACTCCAAACATTAAGCGGAATACCATAACAACATAACCACACAAATCTTTCAGCGCCCGCTGCCTGCCCATCCCATGGAATAGTTTCCGAGAACCACCTTTGAAGACAATGCTCTTTAATCATATTCTCCATTTCCTCTCTGCTAGGACACGTTAAAATCACAGATCGTCCACCTAATGCCCTAATGTCAATATTATCTAAGCCCATCCTTTTCATCTGGCCCTTCAAATCATTGATTGAGATTAACTTGTGTAGTTTTGCCACCGCACTGCGGTATAGCCACTCGTTTCCTATAGGTTTGAGTGATACCCTTCGACACCCTTGATTACTACATTCCAACCCCTTCTCTGTCACCTTCCCATCATTACCGCTTTTATTTGTCTCACCTGACACCATTTGGGCAAAGGAATTTCCGTGAAAGAAGCTCATTTGCCCACTTTTGACTGTATCACAGTGGAGACCTTGATACCTAAGGATCCCGTTATCGCTCGAAACCCCATCTGGTCGTTGGAAAAGAGGTATCTTCAATTCTGATTTGTTCTTACATTGGTCAAAAGATGCTTCTTTGACAAAAAGCTTTTTGTCACTAACCCACAAACCATTGGCTTTTGATATTGCAACCCCTGCTGAGACATGGCAATCATATCTAACAAAACCAAATTTGGATCCAGTTCTTTTACTGCGCTTGTTAGGAATAAAAGTATCTTTGACAACTCCATAATTAGAAAAAATTCTCCTGAGCCAATTTTGGTTTACTTCCTCTGCCAAGTTGTCAATGAATAGAGTGAACAAAGATTGATTATTATTACCTAACCCACCAATTTTATTCCTCTGTTTGTTAACCACAGAAACCCAACCTCCCGCACTTTGGTTCCCAATTGCCATAATCACATGGTTTGCATCAAAATAGTTCACGATCGCAAAACAACAAAAATCCTAGCCAACCGACAAACGGGATAGAAAACAGATTCTCCAGACAAAACAGAGCAGATAGCAGCCACAACCAACCTTAACAGATCTGGAGCTAAACGAGACTACAACGAAACACCAAGAGCCACACCGAATGGAAACTGACCTTGTCGACGAAGATCGACGGCGAGAAAGTCCCAACGTCGACTGGAGGCGGCCGGTTATCAATCAGCGGCGAGAACAGATCGGCACCAGCGGAAGTATCGACACCAATGGAGATAACTCGAGGAATGGGGTTTGGGGAAAGATCGAGGGATGGAATCGGGGAAGGGAGTATGGGGGCTAGGAGGAGAGGCGGCCAACGCCGGCCGCTGGAGAGGGCGGGGGGTGGGCTAGGGTTTCATCTTGTGAAGATCGCCAAAATCGCCTGACGCTTCATCTCTCGCTCTTTTTCAACATCTCTAGTTCTCTTGAAAATGTAGCTTGAAAGAACGGATATATGTATTGAGGATTTCTCTAGTTCTCTTCCATTATATATATCAAACTAATCACAAAACACATCCACCACCTCGAAATCAAGTCACTGGATCAACTTGACGATCGAATTTCTTCCCATGCTATTTTCATAAGCTAGCTGCTTGAAAACTATCATTATGTATATATATGCTCACAAAGCTGAATGAGCAACTCAATATATAAGACAAGCCAAATACATAAAGCTACAACTAGTAGAATGGGCAATGCATGCCAACCAACTAGGAGAATAAGAGGATGTCGTGACCTTTAGTATACGCTACAAGAAAAAAGGCTTTTGCCAGCATTAATTTCCCGGCATTTACCAAAAACCCCGGTAATTGTTCATAGAATCATAATACACAGACGCTAGCCGGAGAAAGAAGCGGTCAATTTAAGTTTTTAACCCTTGAAGATAAAACGACGTAGTTTTGGACTACATGCCCAAAATTTCCCCCCACCCCCAATTTTATCCCGCGCTGTATTTTTCCCCGTGCAAAACCCTATCTCCCTTCAATCTCTACCTCAGATGCCTCTCTCTAACATTAGACGCCTCTCTACTCGTCCAGTGAAGTTTCCGACGCCGACGCCTCTTCAAGAAGTTGCAGAGGTCGCCGACGCCAACCAACCCAAGAAGTTTCCGTTCCATTGTGCTCCTCTCATCTAGGGTTACGTCCTTTCGCCTCCTCTCGATGTGCGGCTCCCTCCTCTTTGTACTTTCCTCTCTCTCTCTCTCTCTCTCCGTCGTTGTATCTGTATCTCTCTTTATATTTATGCGAGGGAGCTGGGGTCGCAGGGTCATTGGCTTCAACAGTGGTTGGGTTCAGAGGGAGGTGATCGGGTTAGGGGTTGGGAAGGGGAACAGAATGTGGGTTGAAAAGATTTAGGGTTGCCGATAAAGAAATAAAATAAAATTTAGGGATTGTGATTAGGGGTTGGACAAGTTAGGGTTTGTGGTTAGGGATTGGACAGATTTAGGGATTTTTGGTTATATTGTGGTTAAATCTGGGGCTTTTGTAGACATTGATTAATGGCTTTACACTCAACATCGGAGCTCTTGAATAAGGGCACTAGATTTCCTGTTTACTTCATGTTCTTACGCCGGATTTAGATTGTGCAACTAAGCGGTTTCTTACTCTGTTTTTTTAGGATGGGTTATGCTTCTGACGGAGAATATGGTATGTTCTTGCACTCGTGTGATGTGCTAAATGCCGGGTTTTTTTTTGGTATGGATGACACTAAAGCCATTCGTGTTCTACTGTGTTATTTTTGTAGTCTCAAGTCTCATTTTCTGGCCATTGTTTTCAACAAGTCTTTGAAAGAGGTCAAAACTTTTAATCTGCTCTATTAGCTCTTGGTTGCCTCGAAAGCATTGTTCCCGTTCATTTTTTTTCTTTGGTAACCTATTTGTGCAATACTTTAAGCGAGACAGTCCTTGGTTATTTTAATGTATACTTATCTGGAATCTTAATAATTTTCTGTGAGTTCTTTCACATTTGGTCGAAGGACTTATCATGGGAACTACAATATTCAGTACATACATGACAGGTCTGATATCAAGGATGAATGTACTTTGTCTTACACGTTCATTAGCACAGCCCTTAGATTTTAATTTTTGTTTTGGATTTTGAGTTCCTTGTTATCATTGTTTGGTTGAATTTTACTTGTATGCCCACTGCTTTCTTCAATTTCATGGCTTTCTTGAGGAGAGTTTTCACTTTTGTTTTTTTTTTTTTTGCTAAGCGAGTTTTCACTTTTGTTACCATTGTGCCTCCTCTTCTATTCTTTTCTTTTCCTTTTCTTGTTGGAATTTCTATTGATCTTTAATTTTTTTGCTACTTTTGCTTCTGCAAGGTCTCCATTATCTTCATTGTAAGGAGTCTTGTATTTATTATTTATTCTATGACAGGTTCCTGCTCTATTACCTGTTATTGGCACATCTTTTTCTTGGGGTAAGTGAGAATGTGAGATGCATTATTATGAAAGAAATGTAGTACAAAATCAAGCAGGGCCTACCATGTGGTACATGGAAATCTCAACAACTCTGAGTATGCCTTGTAATTCCCCTAGTTCTGTTATATACTATTATCACTGGAAAGGAAATTGACCGGTTTTCCGGTGTGTGAAATGTGAATCTAGCATTGTTATTCATGAATCTAGTACGGAGTAATTTTTTCAAGATATCTATAACTATTGGAGAGTATAACTTTCTCAATGTTGTTACAGGTGCTATCATTGGGAAAGAAAGCAGGTTTGATATTCCTGGGGTTACTTCTTGTCAGGAACATCATCACCTTCAACTCCAGTTAGTTTCAGCTTCAGTTGTTTCAGTAAGTGTTCCTAAGCTTTAGGAGTCTCATAAATTGTCTTTATTTCCTAATTTTATCTACTGGGCAGCCAGGTCTCGAATTGTTTTATTTGCTTAAGAATGAGCATGGGTTGAGGAAGTGCTCACAACTGGTCCGTATACCTAGCTATCACTACAAGAAAAAGGGGTATTATTCTACTGTCTTTAGGTCACTTTCTAGTGAAATGTCCTTACGAATTTTGTTTGCTGTTATTGTATGACATTTGTTTCTCTACTCTGAGTTTTGTGCTTCAGTTATTTAAGGATAGAGCTTTGGTTTTAGTAGAATTGTGTGAATTTGGGAATAAAACTCCCTATGCAAGTGAAAAATAGCGAGCTATGTGAAAAAGGGAATACCCGGCAGTTTGTTTCCAGTGTTTGTGCAAAACCCACTAAAGTTACTGTAGTGGAGCAGACCTCTACCCTGAAATTACACTATCAATGAACTCATTCTTTATAAGTTAGTTCTTAGACTTTTTTTTTTTTTTTGGCTCGGCAAAAGGAAAATTTTTATTGAGCTTGACAAGGGTACATCGAGAGAGGAGGCCACTTAGGCCACTTATGTCAGTAGTCTGCTATTCAAGTAAGGTTATGGGCACAATGGAGAGTAGATTGTAGAAATGGCTAGGTACTAGGACTACAACTACATTCTAGTTGAGAGCTTGGGTCCTACTGTAGATTTCTATTCAAAACATGAACATTGAAATCCAAGGAGGTCTATTCTGAAAAGTGAAAACATATAGTCCATTTTGGAAGGTGATTCCTTTTCGCTGTAATATTAGGATGAACGGATATGCCGTTAATGTTATCGTTTGATGTCCAGGATTGCTATAGCACAAACTCAAGAATGTCTCCCAAAGTTTGTTTTTCTTTTTGTATTTAGGATGTCTATGCGTTCTTTTTCTTGTATTTGTCTATTCAGTATGTGAGCTGTTTTTGCTCCTTCCCCCCCTTGTGTGTGTGTTCTCTTTAATTATATGTTTGTTTATCACTGTCGTTGTGACCCTTCTGATTCTCTTATTTTGTTGTTTGATTTTAGGTTTATTGAAGTTAAAGACGGTGTAGAATCAAGTGGCTACTTTTGTCTACTATGGTGGTACCAAGACCTATTATGTTCATCTATTATGGTGGATTTTTTGTATTTTAGAAAATATTTGGTTGAAATACAATAATGGGTTATGGCAGGATGTATTTTGACATTAGTTGTGTTATGAGACATTTAATACTTTGAGAGCTTATATGTTAGATGTGTTTGAGAAGTTGTATGCTGTAAACTAGTTAATTGGATGCGAAAAATGGTGCAATAGAGCAAAATTTTCTAAATTAATCCAATTATATATTACCAGCGTTTGTGTATGTTATTTCAGGCGTTTAGTAACCTGGCGGAAGGTTCCCGGCGTTTAAAAAACCCCCGGTAAAAGACATAAGATCTCCAAACTTTTCCCGGCGTTTTAACAAACCCCGGTAAAAGGTGCTAGATCCGGTCACCGGAAGGGAAAAACGTCGGGTACTATTCCCAGCGTTTTTAACAAACCCTAGTAAAAGTCACAAGCTCCGGTCACCGGAAAACTTTTACCGGCGTTTATGAAACGCCGGGAAAAACGCCGGGTCCGTTCCCGGCGTTTACCAAACGCCGTATAGTATTCCCGAGCCCGGCAATCGCGGCGTTTATCAAAAACGCTGGGAAAAACGCCGGGAAGGCCTTTACCGGCGTTTATTTCACTTTTACCGGCGTTTTATAAACGCCGGGAAATCCATTATTTCTTGTAGTGATAGGACTACAACTAGTAAAATGAGCAACTCAATACATAAAGATGCAAATTGGTTCATTGATCTTCAATTGGCATCTCTTGAGGAGTTAAGAAAGGCTTGGGAGGCATTTCAAGAGCTTCAACATTTCCTTCAAGCATCTCTAGAACTTTGTTCATCGAAGGACGATCGCTAGGCCTCATTTGGATGCACCATAGTGCCGTTATAACCATCTTCCTCACCATCTCCCTTTCCTCCTCCGTGGCTTCTCCCATTTCGATTTCCTTTCCTCCTTTGAATTGGTCATAAATCCATGAAGGAAAGTAAATTTGGCTTGTCTGATCGGCAAATGCATTCAAGTTCCTCCTCCTACCTGCCATTTCCATCAACAACATTCCATAACTATAAACATCAGCTTTGTACGAAACACGTCCAATATTTTTGTAGAACAACTCTGGAGCCATGTAGCCCATTGTTCCTCTTGCTGCAGTAAGAGACACCATGCTATTATCTGTTGAATATAGTTTCGCAAGCCCGAAGTCTGAAAGTTTTGGATTGAAATTCTCATCTAAAAGAATGTTGTGAGGCTTGATGTCAAAATGTAGAATTTGCATGTCACAACCCCGATGCAAATATTCAATCCCACGCGCCACTCCAATGGAAATGTCATACATTTGCTTGCAACTCAAGGAGATGTTTCCTTCTTGAGAAAATAAGTATTTCTCAAGAGAGCCATTAGGCATGAATTCGTAAACAAGAGCTCGTTTAGATCTTGTAGCACAAAATCCAATTAGTCGGACCACATTGACATGATGAATCCTTCCAATGGTAGCAACTTCATTGATGAATTCCTGGCCATTGGATTTGGGCTTTCCTAAAATCTTTATTGCCGCGACATAACCACTTCGGAGCTTTCCTTTGTATACAGAACCATAGCCTCCTTCCCCCAACTTGTCCTTGAAACCTTTACTCATCTTCTTTATTTCGAAATACGAGTACCTAATCGGCATCAAGTTGTTTTGACTTTGTAGGAAGTCTTCCACGGTATCGAACATTGATAAATGTCTTCTTCTAAACTTATATATTAAAAATGCCCATAGGCATAACATCCCACATGAAGTTCTTCCTAAAATGATCCATCCTGGTCAAAGAATACAAAATATGACCAATTAATACGAAAAAAAGAAACAGAAAAATGGAACTTCCAGGTTTCTGCCACTTCCACCAATATCGTAGAGTTATGGTTCAGTTTATTCGTACTAATACGGCCAAAGCTTTTCCATGTTTTCCTTCTAAATCCATTTCCAAGTGATTTTCTCAAGTTTTTGGGTAATATAAAGAACGAACAGTGATAGATCTCACCTGTGACATTGAACCCACGAACTTTGTACCCAGGAATGAAATAATCTGCAATAAATATGCATATTGTTTGGTCAACCGACAAAGGAAGTTTAGTAGAAGTAATGAAATTATTACTCAATCTAGGAAACATTTACCAGTTTAATATAAATTCAGACGCCCAATTTAAGGAGTTAGAAGACAGAGCCATTAGAATTGCAACAAGACCTCATGGAAATGTGTAGTTATGGAGTGATCCGGAGCACAACCTGACAGTGCTCTCGGACTTTTGAATAATTTCACTAAATAGATAACGCTAGAGCGTCTTTGGGTACAACCCCAGGAAGCGACAGTTTTGAACCCAGATTTTTCGCTTCCACCACAACCACGGTATGTACTACCATATTGCTACGAGTAAAGTGAAAAAAAATTACATCGGTTTATGATCACTGTTCAATAAAATGCACAACTAAGGTGGCATTTGATAAAATTGAAGCTGAAAGCTGAGAAATTAAATGTTGAATGCGGATTTTTTTAAATTGAAAAAGTTGTTGGATAAAAGTATTTCAGGTGAAAATTAAGCTGTTTTGACAAAAACCTTTTTGTGTGTTATCCGCAAGTTGAACCCATATAGTTTACCAAATCCAAAATAAAACTAATTGAGGTCGAGCAAAGTGATTTATTCTAATGCTACTAGTATACTTGTGGCCAGCGGGTTATAGCAAATATTTTAGTAGAAAACAGATGAGATAGAGAAGTACAGTACTTACCCTCGTAGAAAAACTTGAAGCGACCTGCAGTTTTTGAGGGAACGAGTTACAATCGCAAACAGAAATTATAGCATCTCGAAATTCAAGTAGTTTTGTTTTGCTACTCGTCAGTTTTTACTTAACCAATAGGATATGGAAAAATTAATTTGGAGACAGACAATTTCATATTCTACACAATCTTTAAGACATGTGACTAGACTACAACAGTGATCAGAACTGTTCACTTTTTGTTTAGCTTACCGAGAATATTGACCACGTTGAAACACTGGATTGTAACTCATATAACACAATTATATGAAGCTTAATGCATTTTGATATCATATCAAAAGCCATCCGATCAACATGATTTTCAACGTGGTTTAGGTTCTCGGTGAGCTCTAAAAAATAAACGATTTTTTATCGTTGCTGTGGGCCTAGAAAGGGCCCACAAATGTCTCAAAACTGTACCGGACACTTGACTAGATCTCAGTCCAGTAAGTGTACAACCCATGGGGCGTAGCAGAGGTCACATGACGGTATCCACTATGAAATCTGACGCATATCGAAAGGAGGTATATGGCATGTGACTCAAAGTAGAATAGTAAGGGTATAAAATTAAAAACATTTGGACACAGATGATTGTTTTATAGCCTTATTTTGTAAGTTCATAAACTACTACTGCTATCTTAAGGAAAAATGACGGTCCATGAAGTGTTTTGATAATTAATATCCGTCAAGGACATGCTAAGAACATTTGTTAATACTGAAAATATTCTTGACGGGTATTAATTATCAAAACACATCATTAACCGTCATTTTTCCCTATTTTAAGTGGCGTAATAGAGTTCACATTAATTAAGGTATCAAATAGGAAATCTTACGCACATGGAATGGTCCTGGACTTGTTCCCCGACTCATAGCAGCGATCGTATTTGTAGCAAGTGAAGTTGTAATTAGACTCAAGTAGGCAACGCTGCCATTCTTCCGGGCATTTTTCACTGCAGAGAAAGGACAGCCAGGAAAGCTCAAACCCATACTCCAATTTACTGTGGAAATCCGAGTAGGAAATGTTTGATTGGCTTTCATCAGCTGGCAACCACAACGTTGTTATACGTATCTCATCTATTTTGCACTGATCTGCCACGTCCGAAAGTTTTAAGCTTCCGAACAAAAAGTAAGAATAGCGTCTCTTTTCCCCGGTTGTGAGTGAAGAAGAAGAAGTTGCTTTATCAATACAACTAGAAGCACTAGTATTACTTTCCGTGTAGAATCGAGATTTTACTGGCTTTTCACAATCTACCCAGAGTGCCACAGCCACATCGCATGGGATTGGATGTTGACTGTAAAAAGTACGTGCCGCAGAAGAAGAATAACCGACAGCTGCGTAAGGGTACTGATCTAATGCATATTGGTCATCATAAGTGAAGTTGAGATCTGACAAAGAATGAAGAGGGACGGAGGAGCAACTTCCCTGCTGCAAGCCGACATCCACTAGTCGGATTGTATAGTTGTTGTAGTTGATTGCGTGGACGTAGTAATTTCCAGAGGAAAACAAGTTCAGTACAAGACGATCGTGCTCGCATTCCAGTTCGTATTTCTTGTTTCCGCACTTCTTTGGGTCTGCTTTCACTCGAAATGGGTGTTTGATGGGGATATTTCCACAAGAGGAGACACAATTGGGACTTATTTGAGCATAGCAGTTACCCAAAAACAGGGCAAGAAGAAGAAGAAGACTATGGGTTTTGTAGACATCGGAGAAAAGCCTTCTGCTCGACATAGGAAGGAGATAAGTTTAGAGAGAGAGAGAGAGAGAGAGAGAGAGAGTATGATCAATATTGCTTCCTCTGGCCATTTTAACATGATTAGTCTTTAATCTGTATCCTTCTAAGGAATCTTTCCATGTACGAGTATCATTTTAGTGTACTTGTCAAGGTTTTGAATAAGTTATCAGGTAACGTAATGGTAATGGTAAAAGTTTATATATATCTTGCGGTATAATGGTATTGGGAATATTGAACGAAATACATATATAAGAGGAGATAGTTGCAGTGGTTGTGAATTTTTTAACATATCCCAATAATTAAAAAATACACAAATCACCCGTAATGGTCGTGAATCTAGAATGAAAAATATGCATTCCACGCATCAAAAAATTATTATGCATATCATCCGAAACTATAAGAGCTATATATATTTCCAAGATACATCCTTGCGTAGCTAAACAAAAATGCACAACATCTTTAAAAAAAAAAAAAAACATGTGTAACATAGACCTAGGTATACGCAAGCCACAGGGCGGCGTTGGAGAATGGGTTTCGTCGGGGCAGAATGGCTTATATATGTCTTGACATATGTTATTTTTTATATTTTTAAAATCGTTGTCTTATAGAAACAATTAAGACTTATCAAATAAAATCTACATTGTTTAATATACATCGAAAAATATAGACAATTGAAAATGGCACGCAGAACTGTAATAGATATTTAAAAAAAGACAGAGGGAGTACTACATAGAAAAACACCTTGACACAAAGACGTACTTGAGGTCCTTTGAGTTGAAGAAGAATCAGCAAATAAAGTTATGAAAGAACTCCACAGCAGTGGATCATCAACAACTAATAACAAAATGTTGATCTTCCTCTTGCTCTTATTCTTCTTCTTGTCGCCTACAGGGGGTGGAGCTGGAGCAATTGATCGCGATCCCGATGATGAGTGCAACAAGCCTGCGATGTGTGGAGACAAGGGCTCCAAAATCCGGTTCCCGTTCTGGCTAAAGGGGGTTCAACCAGAGCGCTATGGCTATGGGCCTGGCTTTGCTCTAACCTGCTCTCCTACCAACAACAGCGAAACCCTGGTTGATCTCCCATTTTTTGTCAAGGCAGTGGTCAAAGACATCGATTACGGTTCTCAGGAGTTAACATACCAGTTCTCCAGTTGTTTTCCGCATCAAAACCTAAGCTTAATAATCAACACCTCTCCCTTCCTACCAATATCCTATTCCAGGGGCAACAGTTGTGAATACTACATATTCAGTTGTCCCTCCTTATTAGATCCAGATTATTATTATTACAAATATGCAACACTCCCATGCCTTAGCCGTCCAGGTCACCATCTGTACTTGATGAAGTCGGAATCTATCAGGCAAAACCTTTTGAATTGCACAAAGATGCATACCATTCCATCAGTTCCATGTATATACCTTGGATACCTTGATTTTCCTGGCAACTTGACCAGTTGGTGGAACGGACCAGAAGGGTGTTGGAAATGTGAAGAAGAAGGCAAGTATTGCAGAGGGAGTAGTAGCAACAACAGCAAGAAGCATGAAACCGAATGCTTTAACCCTAAGCCACCAAGAACAAGAGGTACATCTCATCATCTCATCCTTCAAAAGAAAAGGAAGAATGTTTTACTTCACTTATCCTCGTGCTATAATTTTATTTCTTTTTCAATTAATTAAAAAGTTACAGATAGCCTTGTTTGTTTTGGGTGAAAACATTTTCTGGTAAAAGATTTTCTGATTTTCCTTTATTTGGCTACCTAAAATACAGGTCAAACATTTTCTTCAGTAAAACCTTTTACAGCAAATCAACAAAAATAACTTACAGCCAAATTTAATTCACCTTCAAATTCGAAATTCATATCCTTTCAATTCATCTTCCTACTTCACTCACCTTGAAAGTTCGATATGGTGCAGCCGAAGGAAAAAAAAAAAAAAAAAACATTATCGACGGTAGCAAAGCACACAAAAATAAAAGTCGTGAAATTATTTTATAAGTGATTTTATGGGAATATTTTTTTCATGTAAAATAATTTATACGGAAACAGACAGAGCCTAACTTCTTCAAGTTGGGTTTTTGATGCTTGGGTCTTGGCAACTTCATGGAAAAAAACTAAACAAGTTTTGATTTAATTTTATAAATTCCTCATACGATAAATTGATTGGCGCTTTGTATTGTCTTATACAGGTGAAGCGAAAGCCCCACTTATTACAGGTGGATTATCTTTCTTTTTTTTCTCTACATTCTATTAATGAATACACGTACACATACCAATCACACCTCCAACAAAGGACGGGGACACTACAAGAAAAAACAGTTTCACCAACATACCCAAAGTTGTTGCTAAAAACAAAATTTCGTCGGCACAAGTTTTTGCCAACAAAAATTGTTGCGTCGCTAAGTCGTCGCTGAAAGTGTGTCAGGAAAAGTTTTTACCAACACAAAATGAAAGGCGTTGGTAATGCATTAGGATTAGCGACGGCCAAAGCGTTGGCAAAAGGATCCTAGCCAACCTTTTTTACATACTTTTGCCCACAGTTAATTGCGTTGGCAAAAAGATTTTTTCGTTCTACATATTTATAATACTTTTACCCACAGTTAATTGCATTGGCAAAAAAGTTTTTTCGTTCTACAAATTTATAATTCTACAAAGCTCAATCGCTAGCCTCTTCGTACCTATACCACATTCCCAATAGCCTATTCCTACAAGGTCTCCATTCACAAACATTCAAAGAAAACATAAACAGATCCATATATCCCAAATGTGAAAAAATATATTCAATATAAGATGTAATTCCTTATCATCCAAAAGTAATTACACAAATGGATCCAAAAAGTAATTTCACCATATCCAACTACAAGTCCGCATCCATCACATGCCAAAAGTTGACAAGGCAAAGATCGAAAAGTAAATCTTAATTTTGCTAGTCTCCCTCATTGTTGTTGCTCCATTCAATAGATTCATGATGACGTTCGGAGTGGATCTACCTTGCTTTTGTAGCCATAATAATCTATCTGAGTCAATAGTTCGTTCTCCTGTCCAGAGATACAAGATAGCATCGATTAAGAAAGAGTATTTTACACAAAATCTTCATAAATGATGCCGCACAAGATATCTCTATAACTTAGTAGAGAAGGATTCTTACAAATAGAGAGTGCTAGGATCATGAATGTGGAGCATTTTATCAAGATAAATGTGAAGGCGGAGAAGTCCAAGAATAAATGTAACCTTTTGACATCAAATTTTCCTTCCTCTTCATAAGTCATCTCTGCGAATCCTTGATGCAAATGCACTCTTAAAAACACAAGACACTTTCTCATTACCAAAATGCCTTCCCAATCCTGCTTCCTCAGTGAGCGTGCGAAGAATCCTTCTCTAACCTCTAAATTAAACACAACTGGGCATACAAAGATGTACAAGATAAGTGATAAAACAAATAAAGAAAGATAGAAAGAAGCTGAAATCTGCACACACAAAAGAGCATAAGTAACAAAGCTTCAACTCTTCGATATTTAATTGGATTAATTGTTAGTAAATCACAAGATACTTTCAGTTTGTTATTCACATTGCCGTCCCACCAGTTATCTACTACAAATGGTACACCGACGGTAAAACCCTTGTGGCGATCAAAGAAAAAACACAGTAAATCCCTTGGTTTCATGAACAAGAAGATGAAAATAAGGAATGAAGAACACAATCCGCAGAGGAAGACAACTGAAGTCCTCAAAAGTTAATTATCAACTATTCAGAAAACAAAAGGAGAAGCAATAGATCTAGAAACCTCATTCATAGAGATGCCGACACGTTGTCTAATTAGATTTTAACGGAACGCAAAATAGGAAACTATGCAATAAGGAAACTAAAACTAAAATCCTATTGTTGGAACATAAATAAAAATACTAAAAACTATTCTTCTAGCATAAGTAGAGAACTACCCCAGAAGGATGTTTTCTATTCCAACTACTACTCTTTCCAGTAGCTTAAGGCAGAGGCCTAGCATAACGTAAGGACATATATTGTGCTTCACTGCCTATTTTAAGGCCACCAAATTCAGTTACAATAAAAGAGAATCATGAAAGTATCAACTGAATATAGATACATAAGTTGGCGGTCTTGGCGAGTTGACCTCCACAATGATATCCCACTAGGGGTACTGCGAGTTCTAGCCCAATTTTGTTTTCATAAATCAGGATGAGAAGTGGGAACAGGATGATAGCATCAACGGAATACAAAGTGAAATAGTATGGACTCAATGATATTCACCCACATCTAATCATGTCTGAACATATACATATGAATATCATATTTGCTATTTGAATTTAGAAGAAACAATGAGAACCTGCTATCAATTGGAGAATGTGAAGCAGGACTCCGAATTCTCCCCTTATCGAATCAGCCAGTGATGATTTTGCAGCGAGATCGCAATCCGATGATGCCATTACGGTTATAAGAAATTAACCATACCTTGAAATCCAACTTAACAGCAACCAAGAATAAGATAAGTAAGACAATTGAAAAAATTTATATAGAGGACTAAAAATCATATCTCACCTTGTGAATTCAAACCAAAATTCGCACAAACACAGAAACACAGAACAGTGATTAACTGGTGGGACAATTGTATAAGACTCGCAATAGCAACAACAGGGAAAAGCCCTGGTTTCAAAGATAGACCTAGCTTAACACATCCTATAATCAGAGGAACATTACGAAAGCATGAGCCAAATGGCTACAGATGATTCTAAGACGAGAACAAAAACCAAAGTACCAACGAAATTTCAGTTTGCATATATTAAGCAAATTGTAAGCACAATATTGGTAATGTCATTTGTGTATTATATTTCCAACACAACCACCAAAGCATCTAAGGGCTCAATGACGAGTCTTACGGCTTAGGACTAAGGGATTACCCTTTCGAATTTCTATAATTTGGGCGTTTACCGAAGGAAAATCCATAAAGTCCGTCGATTTTTTCAAACTGTAAATCCCAATAGTACTCGATCAGGAAATTAAATTCATCCATATGTACCCCACATGCAATTCGTAGAGCATCAAAAATTTCAATTATCGAAACCAATCTCGAACACGAGTTCCTGAATTAATTAGTTCTAATTCCGTTAACCACACAATAGAAGAAAATCCTTACATGATACCTTAACATTGCGGGAAAAAAACCCTAACCCGTCGCCGTCCCTATCCACGTGTGCTTTCCCATCGACGAATCCAGCGCTGTATTTGATCGCTAATAGCGGTGAGATCCGTCCCATTGAAGACCGATTTAGGGATCTTTGCAAGTGTGTGAGAGAGAGAGAGAGAGAGAGGGGGGGCAGCGAGAGCGCAGGATCTCAAAGGAGTTGAGCGACAGTTGCGTGTTACTTGTTTATCTCTAAAAATGACACTTTTATTTTATTTAGCATATAAATAAAAAGTTCCATTGAAAAACTTAATTCAAATTTCAGCCTTTTAAAGGGACATAAAAAACAAGCTAGTATAAAAAGAGAGAGAGAGAGAGAGAGAGAGAGATGAAAAATACAGAGAATATATTATCTCAGCTACTGTATTTTGTCAACAAAAAAAGCTTCTAACTTTGCATTTTTTTCAACTTTTCACAAAGTAACAAGTGCCTTAACTATACTATGTAATATTGTTACCTAAAAAGTCAGATTAAAATTTAAGTTACAACCTTTAGAACTAAGATGGAAAATAGTACATAAAAATTTAAAATTTTGGCCAACAAACATAATATGTTTCCGCTGTTGAAAAAAAAAGAAGCCATAGTAATATGTTCCCCGACACAATAGCTTTGTTGCCAAAAGAATCCACTTTCACCAACGCAAATGGGTTGCCAAAAAGTAAACTCTGCGTAGGTAATATATTTCCACCTACTATTACCGACAAACCCATTTCCCGTCGCCAAAAGTAATGATTCAGTTGGCCTTTTGCCTACACATTTTGCTTTTTGTCGCCAAAAACCTACTATTACCAACGCTAAATGCCTTGCGTTGGCAGAATTAGTCGCTAATGGTACATTTTCTTGTAGTGGGAGTGGTTGGAATTCTTTCTTTTTCCCCTCTTACATATGTGTGGAATTCCATTTTGTGTGGATACACATACATAATTATGAGATCCACAAAGAGGTTCCTAATAATTTTGTCACTCCACACATATGTGAGAGGAGAGTGGTAGGAGGTGTGGTTGATGGGTATGTATGTATCATTGCTCTACTCTTAATAATTTGGTTGTTCAAACTTGCAGGACTGATTCTAGCTGGCATTTTTCTTCTTGTTGGACTTGTCATAGCTACATATTTTGCCCTCAGATCCATTATTTTAAAGAAAGAGGATCAAGTAAAGGTTGAAAGATTTTTAGAGAATTACAGAGCTCTCAAGCCTACAAGGTACACATATGCTGAGATAAAGAAAATTACTCATAATTTGAAGGAAAAACTCGGCCAAGGAGGTTATGGAACAGTTTACAAGGGAGAGCTTTCCAATGATGTTCCTATCGCAGCCAAGATTCTCAACAACTTCACTGGTAATGGCGATGACTTCATCAACGAAGTGGGAACAATAGGTACGATCCACCACGTCAATGTGGTTCGCTTGGTCGGATATTGTGCTGATGGGTATAAAAAAGCTCTTGTTTACGAGTATTTGCCGAATGATTCTCTAGAGAAGTTCATATCAACGGATCATAAAAAAGCTTCACTTTGTTGGGAGAAGCTCCAAGATATTGCTATAGGCATAGCCAAAGGAATTGAATATCTCCATCAAGGGTGTGATCAAAGAATCCTTCATTTTGATATTAAGCCTCATAACATCTTGTTAGACAAAAATTTTATTCCAAAAATCTCTAATTTTGGGCTAGCCAAGTTGTGCTCGAAAGAACAAAGCGTTGTATCCATGACAGCTGCTAGGGGAACCGTGGGTTATATTGCACCGGAGGTGTTCTCTAGGAACTTCGGCAATGTGTCACACAAGTCAGACGTCTATAGTTTTGGAATGTTGTTGCTTGAAATGGTTGGAGGGAGGAAGAAGAACATTGATGTTCGTGCAGAAGAAAATAGCGATGAAGTTTACTTTCCTGAATGGATTTATAATCGTTTAAATCGCGAAGAAGTAAATAACAATGAAGTTGAGGAAGGAGGAGATGCCAAGATTGTTAAGAAGCTAAATAACAATGAAGTTGAGGAAGGAGGAGATGCCAAGATTGTTAAGAAGCTAACAGTTATAGGACTTTGGTGCATCCAGTGGTACCCAGGAGACCGGCCCTCAATGAAAGCTGTGGTTCAAATGCTTGAGGGAGATGGAGATACTTTGGGCATGCCCCCGAATCCCTTTTCTACCACCAATGGGTCAATTACAAGGGGAAACATGGGCGGAAGGCATTTTAGCAGTATCTTAGAGATAATTTCTGAATCCGATTGAGAGAAGTGTTGCATAATTAGACAGAGTTTTTAGGAGAGTCAAATGCACTATCTTTTGTTTGTGAGTATCGTGTAGAAGTTTAATTTGGACTCATCTATTATTGTACCCTTATTCCAATACTATTTACGACCAATAGAGTAAACTCGAAATTAATTTTTTTGGAATTTCTGTGAGAGAGTCCAGTAATTCGATGGTGTATGCATAGTTTTGCTTTGTTGGTTATTTATGAATCGCTTTGTTTTATTTTTTCTCCATTTAATTAAGAGCCATAAGAAGGATGAAACTGTAATTTACTATTCTAGGACTTGAGAGTCAAGTAATTCAAATGGTGTATATATGCATAGTTTTGCTTTGTTGAGAAATTTTTGTGTGCAAATGGGGTACAACTAACGTGGTACCCAACGCGCACATTCGGGACGTTCAAAAATACAACCGATGGTTCGGATTGAAACACACTTTTTCTTTTTCTTTTTTATTTTTAAATCCGTTCAGTACATTTTAATCTGGACTGTCGGTCAAATTTTTGGACGGCAAGGATGTGCGCGTAGGGTACCACGTGGTACCCAATTTGCAACCAAAAAATTAAAGTGAAATGAAATTAGTACATTACTTTTAAAATATTTGTGGAAAATTTAAAGTACATCCGAAATCCAATTTTTTTGTGCCTAAAAATGATTAATTGCAACCCAACCGAAAAGATTTGGCCATGCATGTCATGGACCATCATAGAATAATTGACATGGCCTCCTCCTCACCTCCTTGGCATTTCGTGCGATTTGCTTGCCTTTCAATGAAACATACATGATAAAGAAGGAAGCAACCACATCACACACGCATCTTGTTTAATGGTTGGTCATTAAAATTTCCGAAGTAGTTTCATATATTTTAGTTTCTTCTTACAGTATGAATTTTCTTTTTATCAAATATTCCTCTCACGAAGTTTTAGATTCAAGGTGATTTGAACTTTTAGTTTTAGAGATTTTCTTTTTTCATCGACCAAAAGAAAAGAAATTAATTTATCGCCGACAATGGAAGTATAAAGATGAAAGGGATTGATCAAAGGGCACGGAAGCATCATAACAGGGAGGAAGCATCCCAATTAGCTAGAATTGGATGCTCACCCCCAATAATCAGATTCATATGCCACTCAAAACCCCAAAAGAAAACACAGTTGAAAAGGAACCAACCAAAATATGTCTACAACATCCTAAGACCAAAAATAATACGAAAACAAAACGTCCAAATCCAAAACGTACTAGTAGCAACCTCCATAATAATATCTGACTTTTGAGGGGAAAACAGCATTAGTAGCTTTGAATACAGCTTCATCAATAGTAGCTTAGATTCAAGGTGATTTGAAGAACTTGAACACAGCCTCGAATTTTTAATTTTAGATGTTTCCTTTTTCGTCCACCAAAAGAAAAGAAATTAATTCATCAATGACAATGGAAGTTATAAGGATGAAAGGGATTGATCAAATGGCACAAAAGCATCATAACAGGGAGGAAGCATCCCAACAAGCTAGAATTGGACGCTCACCCCTAATAATTAATCCGATTCATATGTCACTCAAAACCCTAAAAGAAAACACAGTTGGAAAGGAACCAACCAAAATATGTCTACAACATCTTAGGGCCAAAAATGATACTAAACCAAAATGTCCGAAGTCCAGAACCAAAAGCAACCTCCATAAAAATATCTGACTTTTGAGAGAAAATCAGCATTAGCAGCTCTGAATATAGAGCTTCATCAGTTTTATTCCAACCTCAAAATGCTTCACCAATACTACACCATCCAAAATGTTTGTTGTAGAGATGTGTTGTACAGCTTTTGGAGTTTCAAATATTTTCAACTTTGGGATTATAAGTTAGCTATAAGATCATTTTTAGCTTTTACAACAAATGTTACTAGGTTTTCAATTTTCTTACAACTTAATTCAAATTCACAGTTTTGATTTGAAAAAAGTTTGCAATTTTTAAGAACATAATTCCATGAAGTAGCATTAATTTTTTTATCTGTATCTCAAGGTGTCTGCACCTTGACTAATATATCTTTGGGGGACCAAATACGACGTGACAATAACTTAGCAAGGTAGCACGCCAGAGTTATCAATTTCGATAGAAATCTTCCCTTCTCTGTGCATATTTGTTAGATGGGTCTTGAGTCTTGACTCTGTTATAAAAATCTTTCAATTACTGACGGCCATGTTACTAGAACTCCATAAAGTAACAAAGAGGCAAAGTCACATGTCATTATCATAGAATTGATGAGAAGAGTCATTCCTTATCTTTCCGTGTTGGTTCCGTATGTTTATATAACAACGTGAGCTTGACTCGTTCAAAAAATCTTTCGATCACTCATGGCATATTTCTTGGATTCCATAAATCAGCAAAGACTTGGAAAATACATATGTAATTATCAAAGAATAGACAAGAATAGCATCTCTTCATCTTTCCATCTCTGTTTTGTTTTAGAAAAATTTCGCAACCATTGATTGAGAACCCCATGTTATACCATTAGGGATTGATGGCCATGTCCTTGACTACAACTAGCAAAGACAAATTTCGCAACCATTGATTGAGAACCCCATGTTATACCATTAGGGATTGATGGCCATGTCCTTACGACTACAACTAGCAAAGACTTGTCAAACCCAATTCAGAGTCATTATCATAGAATAGAACTCGTTAGAAAAATCTTGCAGCACAGACTTGGTAATATTGTCTCTTGTATTTGATATTTATTGGCGATTTCGTATCCGTTTCCATCGATTTTAGTGTATAATATGGAACTTGGCTCATTGAAAATTCTTGCAATGAGTATTTATTCACTACTATTGACACCCCTTATTTGGGTGTGTATGATATGCATCCCCATTATTTGTCATTGCATGCTTAAGACATAATCTAGACCATTAAAAAAGTTACAATATGATTACAACACATTACTGATTACCTAAACAATAGGTAACCCAAATAATTGAAAAGAAATAATATAACCCTATTGTCTTTCTTATCCCCCTTTCGACCAAACCCTAGACCCATTGTTGTCCCTCATCGCAATCTGTCCGTCAGCACTCATCCCAGTCCGTCTGTCGCCACCTCTATCAGTTCGATCCCTTATATCCGTTCCTCCTCCTTCTACATACGTTTTCTCGGCAATCAAGGACTAAGTTGAGACAATGATTAAAGGAGGAGAAGCAAATAAACCTGACAAAATTTGAACAGAAAATTACAGGGTGATAAAACCCTAGAATTATGTTTGGCCAATTTTTTTCTTTTGATTTTTTTAAAAATATTATTCTATTTAATATTTTTCACAATGCCTTTAATTGCATAGTGAACTTTCACATAATAGTCCAATTAAAAGGGATAGAGAATTGAAGTCAACCATCCGAATTAAACAAGTAGGGAACACTAACACTCCAAGAGGTGTGCAAGAGAGTAATGATCACGAGATAAATTTACCCTTTTGGGACGAAA
Organism: Rhododendron griersonianum; assembly: GCA_018127125.1. Lineage (NCBI taxonomy): Eukaryota > Viridiplantae > Streptophyta > Magnoliopsida > Ericales > Ericaceae > Rhododendron > Rhododendron griersonianum. The sequence continues at coordinate 35,792,677 of CM030793.1, read as the reverse complement.
ATATTTAGGACATGCTATTTGTTTTTTGTCAGCAGACGTACTATTAGTGCCTTGTAAATTAGTGCTCGCTTCCGAATTACAAATAACTAACACTCCAATTTGATAAGATAATCAATTATAAGTGTTATCGATACCAATCAATTAATTAGCAATTGAAACCACAAAGAAATAGAATCTATCATATAATTAATTATTTGTGTTATCCAGAACAATTGCTTTCAAAACCTATTGCTATGTTAGTTCTAACTTATTTCGCAATCGATGAAAGGACTTACTGAAACCCATCAATTAGCAAATTGATTGAGTAATCGATTTCACGTTATTACCCGATCGCAGTCAATTCAATTGCAAAAGCGGTTATAATGTTTAATTGATTACGGAATTGAACATCAACAGAATGGATTACATATTTGATTAACCGGTCGATTGTACTTGATCATGATTGATTGCACAATTGATTAAATGTTATTAAAAAGTTATGAAACAGACCAAAATGTTACAAAATGTATTGCTAGAAATGTTACATTTTTTTAAAAGTTACAAAACAGACCAAAATATTACGATTTGTAATGAAAATGTTACAAACCGTATTGTTGTATAAGAGTTACGAGATGCATCAAAATGTTATGAATCTATTGCTAAAAAGTTACGATTGATTAGCTTGCGTAAAAGTTACGATATGCACTACAAGGTTATGATTCACAAGGTTATTTTCAACTTTTGGACTATCAAATATATATAAGATTATTATTAGCTTACTACAGTTGTTACTAGGTTTTATTACAACTTAATTCATTTTCCCCTTTTTACAGAAAGAAATATTCAACGTATTCTATAGACTCCAAAATCTATGTAGTTGTACGTTAAAATTTAATCTATAATCTAAATTATGTTTTACAGTTATTGCAAATACACCCATGACCCCTGAAGGCAAGAGTATTTTAGCCAAGTAGTAATTAAAGTTTTTCATCAGAATACTAATTTATGCCTTTTTTTCTTATTTGAACAAGTTCACAATTTGTAAGAACGTGATTTCCCGGACGTACCAATTATTTTTCTTTTGACTAATCTCTGGATGATGTTTTGAAAAAAATTTAGTTTGATTTTTGGGTAATGAGTAGAGAGAGAAAATATGGTAATGATTGGAGATGAGGGTAATGAGTGGAGAGAAATAGAGAGAGAAATAAAAATAATGATTGGAAAGAGGAGAAAGAAATTAGAGTAATGATTGGAAGTAGGGGTAATAAGTGTTTTTTGAGTTGATTTTTTTTCTTTTCAAAATGCCATCCAAACAAGGCACACGCCAAAGTCTGTTCTGTTAGTATAATAAGATGGGTCTTTAGTTTGGACTTTGTTATAAAATCTTCCAATCAACTCCATAAAGCAACAAGTAGCCCTTGACAGAGCTCAATAGAGAAAAAAGATTTATGTAGCCGACCCCAAGTGATTGGGACATAAGGCTCGGTTTGGTTTAACTCCATAAAGCAACAAAGACTTAGGATGCTTTTCTCTCCCAAATACCGGATGACTTATGATGAGTGAGTCTCTTTTCATCTCCCAATTCTAGGGAGGGCTAAGAGAGTTTGGAGAAATACTCCGTAGCAATCAACTTCTGCTGCGGATATCGTTGGTTGACTATTTCAGCTTTGGATGGTCTATGATTCTTCGCGTTGCTGGTCTGGATGCTAAGAGTTTTCTTCTGATCGCCGATGATTTATATCTGCTGCTTTTGATACTCTTGACCGTTTACTGAGGTTTGAGCTTTTATTTGCTGTGACGGTTCCATATTACGGAATACATGTGCTGGTTATCTCGACTCTAATGGATGCTGGTATGGATGCAAATGGATTCAATTATCTCCAAATGGTACGGCTCATGTCACTGGGGTCTTCGAATAACATGTTTGGTTGATGTGGTAATGCTGGATGTCCTATTCGAATGATATTATCCTAAACTAGAGTTCTGCTGCTGGTCTTGCCTTCCCATAAGGCATTGTGAGCTGTTGTGGGCCTCTTTGCTACTAGGCCCTTTCAATTACTATTGAATGTAATCTTTTCCTTTGTCTCTTTTGGAGGCCAATTTTGGTACCTCATTCTCTGTGGTCCGTAATTGGTCTCCCCTCGATGTACCCTTTGTCGAGCTTTAATAAAATCATGTTGCCTATCAAAAAAAAAAAAAAACAAAGACTTGGCCATCAGCGGCTCTAGGATTTCTGTTCTTTTTTTTTCAATCTATAAAAGAGATCATTTTACATAGTACAAATCCGGGACACTACATCAATTGTAAGAGTCTAAGAGATAGCCAAGCCCAAAAACTCAACCAATATAAGAAATAAGCCCATTATAGGGTAGAAAAAAAAAAAAGAAAAGACCTTTAAAGGAAGAACACCCACACGTTGGTGGGAATACTCGAACTTCTGACCTACTAGTGAGATGCAAGAGTCCTAGCTAACTAAGCTAGTCCCAGTTGGTTAGAATTTCTGTTCAGCGGTGACAAAATCGTGCAGAAAATTTTCGCACTGCAAACTCTATTTCAATACAGATTTTTATTTGATTAAAAATAAATTGAGCCTGATTAGTTTTGTTTTTTTGTCATATACTATCTATCTACTTACAGATTTAAGTAGATTTTCACTTACATTACATATGCACGAATGACCCAGTGCGACAAAGAAAAATTATATTATATTATGAAATACAAAATTTTAGAATATTTTAACCCAATGGATTTATTTAAACCCCCTCAAACACTTTCGTTAAAAGATCGGAGCAAAGAGTTAGATGTATTTGGTTAAAAATAAGGGAAAAAAGATCTTTGTTACTCACGTGAAAGAAGAATAGTACTCCATTCCGCTTTAAGTTTTACATTCTCAAGCAGTCAAACTTATTTGGGGTGGACTTATTTTATATTGTTGGACTATAATATTTTGTGTCCAAATTTAGTTGGACTTTTATATTTTAACCTTGCACAAATAACTCTGCGCCAACAATACTGAGAACAACTTGATTTATTTATAGAAAAAAATAAATAAATAATTAGTGCATTTTTTGAACCGATGTGGAGCCGCCTTGGACTTGGCAAAGTCATGTCATTATCGGAGAATAGATGGAAAGAGTCTTTCTGGCCCCATCTTTCCGTGTTGGTTCCGTTTACCAATGTGTGCTTGCCTTGCCTCGTTCAAAAAGTCTTGCGATCACTCGTCTCATGGCCGCATTCCTTGAACTCCATAAAGCAATTGACGAAGACTTGGAAAAGCCAATATAGGTCATTATCAGAGAAGACAAGAATAGTCCCTGTTTTGTTTTATATAATTAACAATGTGGGCCTGCCTAGCTCATTCAAGAAAATCTTGCAATTATTGGTGGCTATATATGTTCCTAAGACTACTCCATATAGCAAAGACTTTGGCAAGTCAAGTATCATTATTAGAGAATAGAACCCTCTATAGAACGTTAGTTGGCTATATCTAATGGCTTCTTTCCCTTTCTTTTCGATCGTTATCAATTAAACGTTAATGACCCGTTTTCCTCGCAATTTCTTCACTATTTTGCATTGACTGACCTTAGCTCTAGGTATCTAGGTATGGCAATTTATCTGAAACCGATGAATAATCAATATGGGGCTAGTATTTCTTAACTTTTTCTACCCGCTGGGTAGTTGGGCGGTTTTTGTTGTGAAATCTTACTACCCGGTTTGTTTTGGTTTAGTGTAAGAAAGTATCCGCACCGAACCCAAACCCGAACCCAAATTGAAACCAAAAAAAATTGTCGGACTTCTTCATTATCAAATACTATAAGATAGAGCTATACAAATATGCACACCCAACATTGTAATTATCACTTTACTTTTTAGGGCTAATTTCACTTACACCTCTTGTACTTTGACCAATTTTTACTTATACCCCCTAAACTCCATGGTAAAGTGAAAACCGTTAACTTTTCCGTTAGAAAACGGAAAAGTGACGCTGGTGGATTTTTCTTTAGTTTTCTACCAAATTGACCTTTTAAATACCTATAACACCTCTGCATACAATATTTAAGGCCTTTTTAGAAAAATAAGATGATTATTATTTTTATTGCCCAAAATAAGAAAGAATTGGAGATGTGTAAAGAAAATAAGAATTAAAAAAGAGAACAAATGATAACTTCACAAAAATAGATTTTTTTAAAACATTAATTTTGAATAATTCATCAAATAAATTTACACCAATCAAAAGAAGTCATTGAGATCATTCAATTAGAGAAAAGATTTTAGAAAAAAATAATAATGGAAACAATTTGTTTGTATGTTTGGTTTTTTGCCAAATGTTGGCACCAACCAAATGGTCTAATAGATGGGACGAAAGGAGAACACATCAAGAAAATGAAGAAAAATATTTTAAGATTTCTTTGCTTTAGATGAAATATTTTCTCCTTAAAGATGCCTTGGATATTTTATTTAGGGATATTCTAAGTATTTAAAACTTTAGTTGGGTAAGGAAAATAAGGAGAAAGAAGTCATGCAACATCACTTTTCGGTCAATTTTAACGGAAAAGTTAACAGTTTCACTTTACCATAAAGTTTAGGGGGTGCAATTGTTCAAAATTTGAAGTTTAGGGAATATAAGTGAAAATTGATCAAGGTACCGGGGGTGTAAGTGAAATTAATCCTACTATTTATAGTGTAAAACAAGGGGTTGTGTTGCTGTAAACTTAGGTATGGATGTACTTTCTTATTAATGCAGTTCATCTTTGGTAAGAAGAAAAAAAAAAAACTTAGGCATTGTTGCCTTGTTTGGTTTCGTTTTAAGTAATACTTCCTTCGTCCCTTTTTAAGTCGTCATTTTTTAAGTATCCAATTTCGTAACTCCAACTTATTAAGGAGACATCATCATTACACCTTTCATATCAACTTTTACCTCTATTTTCTCTATATACCCCCTATGGAAACATTATCATTATATTTTTACTCACTAACTGTTCAAAATAGAATCTACTTTTATGGCCAAAATGAAAAATACACCAATTTTTATCCACTAACTTTACAAAATGGACACTTATTAAGAGACAACTCAAACTGAAATATTGGACTCTAAAAAAAGGACGAAGGGAGTAGTATGAGTGTGTCCGTGTTTTGTACGGTTGTGTCTGTGTTTGTTGAACATTTTAATTAAGAGTTAATTTTGTTTCTATCTCTAAACTATTCACATTTTTTAGTTCATCTTTAAACTCTGAAAATAATCTATTTCATCCCTCAACTTTCTAATTGCAACCCATTTGGTCCAATAGATAATGGCATGTCCAAATCTTGGACGAGAAAAATGTCATGTGGCCACCAAACAAAAAGACTACGTGCACAGATAGCTTGTGGGGCCCACTTCAGAGTTTCACACAAACAATCTGAAACATTCATTAAATTTAAAATAATTGTTAGAGTAGCGATATGAATTTTGAATGAAAAGTTAAAATATTGGATCAAGAACTTGAGGTCATCTGATTGAGCTAATTTTTTTTTTCAAGGCTACTCGAGTAATTATTTTCAATTTACTGTTCCCCTCACTCGTAGGTTTTATTTTCATCCATATAAGTTACATTACATCTGCTCATTTTCAAATAATGTGGAAGTCTCCATGATTATGTGGAGGTTAAGGATTTTTGTGTGAATTTTGCACAAAAAGTGTGTTTTCAAAAAAAAAAGTAATTAATGTGAAGTACTGAAAGGAAAATGAAACTTATTTTTCAGCATATGGTCATGGTGACAAAGGAATTTCGTAGGAAAATTAGAAGTTGAAATGTGGGTCGAACAAGTTCCTTGGTAACTGCATAATAATTGCAGAAAAGTTGATTTTGTCATCCTTTCCCGTTTTTACCTTACTAATTGAACAGGACGGCGCCATGTACCCATGTTTTCCATCTAAGCTAATCACATGACCTGTTAGGGACACAATAAAATGGTAGAGACTTCCTAAGGTCACGCAAATAACATTCTTGTCAAGTTGAGATGAGTGTTTTCTCATCCAATAGTCTTTAGAAAGTTGGCTATGTCTGAAGGCTTAAATGAGCCTTTTCCTTGCAATTCATTCAGTATTCCTCAAGTATCTTTTTAGTTTTTATAGTGTAAACCAAACGTAGTGCTACTGTATACTTGGGCATTGCTTTGCTTTTTTTTGGTTCGTTTTGAGTATTACAAGATTTATGCCACCATGCACACACGAAAATCTCGTGCTCGTTGTCGTACGCATTAGTTTTTATAGTGTAAACCAAACGTAGCACTACTGTATATTGTTGCGTTGTTTTTTTCGGTTCGTTTTGAGTATTTCAAGATTTACAACTCCATGCACACACAAAAATCTCGTGCGTTTTGAGTATTACAAGATTTATGCATCCATGCACACACGAAAATCTCGTGCTCGTTGTTGTACACATGGTATTTTGTATAGGCATTCCTTCGAGGGAGAGGCATGAATCCCATTGTGGTTAAATAGGATTGGGCATAAATCCCAAACACCAATAAACAAAAACGCTGACTCAATTCGGATGGAAAATCATAACCACCGGCAAAGTAAGCCCCATGTTCATAATAATTGAAGACCACTCCTCATGTTATGGAATTAACCACCAAAAATTACCCACAAACTTGACCAATTACCCAAGGCAAATCGAAAATAAATGAAGAGGAAAGCACAGAAGTCAAGGACAAAACGCGGATATTCCAACCAAATTACCCACACAAGAAAAAATATTTACAGAACCACGATTTTTAAAGTGACGACACTTTAAACAGTTAAACTTGATGTCACAAAGCAATTTTTCTGAATGCACTACTCCACATGCATGACCAATAGTCAACAGGTGAGTAAATAGAAGTACGTACTTACATTTTTATTCTCCCAAAAGTACAAAATAAATTTGTAAACAAACTTAAATATCACAACTTCTCTTTATCTAATTAATACAACTCTCTCTTCATGCATTAAAACTTATAATTACAATCAAGACCAGCGGCCTTCAGGAAATCTACGTACGGTATGTTTCTCGGTAAGCCTAGTTATTTATTTTATTTTTTTTTTTGATCGGCAACAAAATTTTATTAAGAAACTTGACAAAGGGTACATCAAGTTGGGGAAAGGGGAAGGGGAATCCAACAAAAAGTTGGAAGAAACACCTGTTGGGACAAAGCCCAAAATATCCAGTGGGCAAAGCCCAAAACACCTTATAGGCCACAACAAGCCCAGATCAAACATTAAATATCAAATCAAACAGGGGCCAGGCCCAAACAAGGCCCAAAAACAGCCAAACCTTAAATACGTAATCAATGTCCGGCCAACCACCAGCCCCCGCCTCCACCAGAACACCACCACCACCGGCCCTCAAATCCTCCGCCACCTAGAGAAACCACCTAGCCGCCATACAAGGATACCGAAACATGTCCTCCTCCACCTGCACCAACCCGCGGCCGCCGGAAACACAGCCACCGAGTAGTACACCTCGGACAACCCGCAGCCGCCGACTACACAGCCACCGGGAAGCCCACAAAGAGGGGAAGGGAGAGGAGGACCAAACCCTAACCCAAACCAAAACAGATCAGAGCCGCCGCACCCCACTACAACCAAGCCGCCGGTCAAACTCCCAGGAACCACCACAACCTGCCAGAAACCCGGCCAGGATCGGAAAGCCCATCCAAACGCCAGCCCACAGCCCACGCCGACAAGAGCCCCAAACGCTGCCGAAACCCCACCATTGACCGCCGAGACACCACCAATTTGGCTCCCACAGACGACCAGAGGAAACGCCAACGAAGGTACCAACCGCCGTCGAACACCGCTAGCCGTCGCCACCCTCGATCGCCCATGCATCAGTCTCGATCCAGAACCAGACGCCTGCCGTGAAGTCGCCGCTTGCCGTTAAGCCCAGACCGTGACTACCCAAGAGTAGAAACACGGTGGATGACTTCACAGGCCTCACCACCACCTCTCCCACCGGACGACCTCGCCGTTAAGCCAAACCGGTTACCCCAAGAGGAAAACCGGCGGCCGTCCGACGAGAAGAGATGGAGAAGGCAGAAGCTGAAACGGGAGAGGAGAGCAGGGGGAAAGCTTGATCTGTGAAGGAGAGGGAAAGGATTAGAAGCAAAGGAGGCCCGGGGGGAGGAGGGAATGGGCACCTCCCCCCCAGGCGGCGGCTGTAACTGGTTTAGGTCAAGAAGAGAGAGAGAAGAGAGAGAAGCAGATTATGTTAAGCCTAGTTATTGTTTAAACCCTCTCGCCTAGTTATTGTTTAAACCCTCTCAAACACTAGAAAAGTCGCTCATGCTTACATTATGTGATCAGAGCAAAGATTTAGATGTATTTGGTAAAAAATAAGAGAAAAAAAGATATTTTTTACTACCGTGAAAGAAGAATAACACTCCACCTGTTACTTTTGTGTATTTTTGCACCGTTTTAAGTTTTAGGTTCTCAACAGTCAAACTTACTTGGGCTGGGCTTATTTTGTATTATTGGGCTATAATATTTTGTGTTCAAATTTAGTTGAACTTTTACATTTTAAACTTGCACGAGTAACTCAGCGCCGACAATACTGAGGTTAACTTAATTTATAGGAAAAACAAAATTAGTGCATTATTTAAATCCGGAGGATTCGCTTGAACTCTCTGAATGAATTCCATGTGAAGCCGCCCCTCGGACTTGGCAAAGTCACATCATTATCGGAGAATAGATGAGAAGAGTGTCTTTCTAGCCCCATCTTTCCGTGTTGGTGATCCGTTTACCAATGTGTGCACGCCTCGCCTCGTTCAAAAAGTCTTGCCTTGCCTCGTCCATAAAGCAATTGACGAAGACTTGGAAAAGTCAATATTGGTCATTATCAGAGAATGTGGGCCTGCCTCATTCAAAAAAATCTTGCAATTACTGGTGGCTATATATGTTCCTTTAAGACTACGTACTCCATACAGCAAATTAAGACTTTGGCAAGTCAATTAAGTATCATTATCAGAGAATAGAACTCTCTGTAGAACGTTAGTTGGCTATATCTAATGGCTTCCTTCCCTTTCTTTTCGATCATTATCAATTAAACGTTAATGAACCGTTTTCCTCGCAATTTCTTCACTATTTTGCATTGACCAACCTTACTCTAGGTATCTAGGTATGGCAATTTTATCTGAAACCGACGAATAATCAATATGGGGCTAGTATTTCTTAACTTTTTCTACCCGCTGGCAGGGCCGGCCCAAGGGATTTGGATACCCAAGACTAAATTGTGGGATGGTGCCCTTTGTAGTTTTAGAATTAAACAACAATGATAGAAATGTTTCTTTATATAACAACTTTAGGCTTTAATTATAATGCATGTTAACTACTTTTGTCACCAGAGCCAAAGTGGTTGGCTTGAATTCTACTTGACTTGGTTTCGAAACTTGATAGTTACAACATCATTTACTTTTGGGGAAAACATTTGGAAGGAAAAAGGTGCCCAGAAGATTCAAACTCGGACACTCCATATGGATTAAAATCAACTTACCGCTGAGCTAACAAAGACATTTGTGTTATAATACGAACAAATAATATATATGCTAATTTACAAATAATATTGGAGTGCCCCTAAAATTTAAAAATTTTTGGATGTCCAAGGCCCAGGCCTCTTGGGCCTTGTGCCTGGGCCGGCCCCGCTCGCTCCATAGTTGGGCGGTTTTTGTTGTGAAATCGTACTACCCGGTTTATTTTTGTTTAGTGTAAGAAAGTATCCGCACCGAACCCAATTAAACCCAAACCCAAATTGAAACCAAAAAAAATTGTCGGACTTCTTCATTATCAAATACTATAAGATAGAGAGCTCTATACAAATATGCACACCCAACATTGTAATTATCACTTTACTTTTTAGGGCTAATTTCACTTACATCTCTTGTACTTTGACCAATTTTTACTTACACCCCCTGACTTCATGGTAAAGTGAAAACCGTTAACTTTTCCGTTTAAAAACAGAAAAGTGATGCTGGTGGATTTTTCTTTAGTTTTCTACCAAATTGACCTTTTAAATACCTATAGCACCTCTGCATACAATATTTAAGGCCTTTTAGAAAAATAAGATGATTATTATTTTTATTGCCCAAAATAAGAAAGAATTGGAGATGTGTAAAGAAAATAAGAATTAGTAAAAAAGAGAACAAATGATAAGTTCACAAAAATAATTTTTTTTAAAAATTTACACCAATCAAAAGAAGCCATTGAGATCATTCAATTAGAGAAAAGATTTTAGAAAAAAAATAATGGAAACAATTTGTTTGTTTGTTTTTTTGCCAAATGTTGGCACCAACCAAATGGTCTAATAGATGGGACGAAAGGAGAACACATCAAGAAAATGAAGAAAAATATTTTAAGATTTCTTTGCTTTAGATGAAAATTTTTCTCCTTAAAGATGCCTTGGATATTTTATTTAGGGATATTGTAAGTATTTAAAACTTTAGTTGGGTAAGGAAAATAAGGAGAAAGAAGTCAACGTCACTTTTTGGTCAATTTTAACGGAAAAGTTAACGGTTTCACTTTACCATAAAGTTTAGGGGTGCAATTGTTCAAAATTTGAAGTTTAGGGTGTATAAGTGAAAATTGATCAAAGTACCAGGGGTGTAAGTGAAATTAATCCTACTTTTTATAGTGTAAAACAAGGGGTTGTGTTGCTGTAAAGTTAGGTATGGATGTACTTTCTTACGCATTGTTGCCTTGTTTGGTTTCGTTTTAATTAATACTTCCTTCGTCTCTTTTTAAGTCATCATTTTTTAAGTGTCCAATTTCGCAACTTCAACTTATTAAGGAGACATCGTTATGACACATTTCATATCAATTTTTACCTATATTTTCTCTATATACCATTTATGGAGACATCATCATTACACTTTTACTCACTAATTATTCAAAATAGAATCTACTTTTATGGCCAAAATGAAAAATATACCAATTTTTATCCACTAACTTTACAAAATGGACACTTATTAAGAGACAACCCAAATTAAAATATTAGACTCTAAAAGAAGGACGAAGGGAGTAGTATGAGTGTGTCCGTGTTTTGTACGGTTGTGTCTTTGTTTGTTGAACATTTTAATTAAGAGTTAATTTAGTTTCTATCTCTAAACTATTCACATTTTTTAGTTCATCTTTAAACTCTGAAAATAATCTATTTCATCCCTCAACTTTCTAATTGCAACCCATTTGGTCCAATAGATATTGGCAGTCCAAATCTTGGACGAGAAAAAGGTCATGTGGCCACCAAACAGAAAGACTACGTGCATAGACAGCTTGTAGGGCCCACTTCAGAGTTTCACACAAACAATTTGAAACATTAATTAAATTTAAATAATTGTTACAATATGAAATTTGAATGAAAAGTTAAAATATTGGATCAAGAACTTGCGGTCATCTGATTGAGCTGATTTTTTTCCAAGGCTACTCGAGTAATTGTTTTCAATTTACTGTTCCCCTCACTCGTAGGTTTTATTTTCATCTATATAAATTACATTACATCTGCTCATTTTCAAATAATGTGGAAGTCTCCATGATTATGTGGAGGTTAAGGATTTTTGTGTGAATTTTGCACGAAAGGTGTATTTTCAAAAAAAAAAAAAGTAATGTGAAGTACTGAAAGGAAAATGAAACTTATTTTTCAGCATATGGTCATGGTGACAAAGGAATTTCGCAGGAAAAATTAGAAGTTGAAATGTGGGTCGAACAAGTTTCTTGGTAACTGCATAATAATTGCAGAAAAATTGATTTTGCCATACTTTCCCGTTTTTACCTTACTAAATGAACAGGACGGCATCATGTACCCATGTTTTCCATCTAAGCTAATCACATGACCTGTTATGGACACCATAAAATGGTAGAGACTTCCTAAGGTCATGCAAATAACATTCTTGTCAAGTTGAGATCGAAGAGTGTTTTCTCATCCAATAGTCTTTAGAAAGTTGGCTATGTCTGAAGGCTTAAATGAGCCTTTTCCTCGCAATTCATTCAGTATTCCTCAAGTATCCTTTTAGTTTTTATAGTGTAAACCAAACGTAGTGCTACTGCAAAATGGAGGATTTTCATTAGGAGAGAAATTGTACGCCCTAAAACATATAGCATCGACGAAAGCAACGTATCTACCTTACCCAGTAAAAAATGTCTTGATCTCGAAGTTTAATTCTCATTGTTAATCCTCATTCTTCCCTTAGAAAGAGGAATGCACAAAAATTTACACAAGAGACCTCATTCTCAACCAACTGATATTTCAAAACAATAAGTCGACGGAAAACATACACCCGTATGATGAGGGGAAATGGAAAATGCTACCTGAGGTGCGCAATGTATCTGCGAAAGGATAGGCCCATTCATATCAAATTGACAGAGTGATTGTTATGCTCCATCTGCTACAATCTGAGAAGATAAACACGAGCACGGGACCTAAACGAAGGAAAACAATTGGCGGATAAAATAAGATATATGCGTTGTAGAAAGAATCAAACACGAGTTGCCGGTAAAACTTTTTTTTTTGAACAGCAAAAAAGGATTTTCTTAATATTTGAATATGAAAAACAAAGATTAAAAGGACACATGACACAACGGCATCACAACAAGGAGTATAAAACCCAACAAAGGCACCTACACACCCCAACGATCAAATGTCACCCAGGACTAAAAAAAGTTGGCAAGAGACCAACAAAAAACAAGACGCCACAAAACGAACCTTACCACCACACCTGACCCAAAAAGATATCCCCAACAAACCAAAACCTACACACTCAAAGCCAAAAAATCCCTAAAGATCCAACCGCTTCAACCGACATTATCAAAGATTTCATTATCCATTTCTTCAAGCGGAGCAATCCTACTCTCCACTTCTCCTTCATCACCATCATAACCAAGACCGAGGGATTTGTTAAACTCCCACACCCCCTGAGCATCATTGAGCAAGGCACAATTCCTATTATTAATTCCAACGGAAGAAATAGAAAGGGAAATTGCAGCCGCAGCCAATCTAAAAATTGCCCCTTTTTGCTTTCGTTTCTTAGAACCCTTCATCTGTAAATAATTTGTTGAACTTTCCCATGATTTCCTCCACTGATTTAACCTTTTTTTTTTAATCCTTTCTTCCCTCTCTTCTCTTAAGCGGTGCAGATTTAACAGTATCCATACCCAGATTATTATCTAATTCAATCGGATTTGTGGTTTCCACCAAGAGACTAATCCCCTCCTCCTGAGGTGGTCCAACATCTTTGATAACATAGGATCTTCCACCCTTGAGTCCAATAGGCCCATAATTCCTGAAATAAAACTATCCCCTTGCGACTCCCATTTGAAAACCACCATCAACAGGTTGAGCTGTCTTTGAAATGTGACAAGTCTCCTCTCCTTCTTCATGTGTCTTTGATTCACCATGGCTTGTAGTAATAACCACCTCCTTGCCCACACTAGATGGACACTTACCAATAGGATCATTTCCATCAATTTCACCTTCCTCTCTTTTCTCCACCTCGGCATCTTCTAGTTCAGTTTGAGACCAAGATTTTTGCATCATTTCCGAATCAGGTTGAAAACATTCCTCCTCCATCACTCTGATTCTGTGATCACTCCCATCAATCTCCATTTGAAGCCAACCATCAATTTTTGTTATGGATTCAGTTGCAATCAAAATTTTACCTTTGGCAAAAGAGGAGCACCTTTAAGGAAACTCATCTGTAGAAATGAAACAACCCAAGCGATCCCAATGAATTTGAAGGTGCACTGAGACCAAGCATTATGAGGAACCCCCTGACAGCTTATCCAAGTAAACCTTTCCAAACTTGCACTTTCCCCCTCCCATGGTTTCACCTCTGAAAACCAACTTTGATTTGTCCCTTTTTAGTTGGTTACTGCCCTGCAACTTCCCATTACCCACTCGAGCAAAAGTTTTCCCATTTTTCCTTGACCAAACATTGTCCATGGTTGTTTTGGCTTCTCCTAACTTGCTAGTTTCAGCCGAGGGTGGACCATGACCAACATTGGATGCTTTATTCATAGTATTCTGTTCATCTTGGACAGCTGGGATGGTACCTCTAGCAATTCTCCTTACATGTATAAGTGCTGCAGTAGGTATAACTCTTTTGGTTAAAAAGGCACGAAGTCATATAGCTTAAGGGTTTAAAACTTAGCAATGAACACGAGAGGAGGTGAGGTCTCATTTGTGAGTGAAGAATTTGTGAGAGGAAGGGTGGGCCAAGAAGATCTACCAACTCTCTTCGTTGATAATCTACCAGGTGATATTCACAAAGTCTGGATCTATAATCTCTTCGCTAGATACGGGAAGATTAGGGATTTGTTTATACCAAATAAGGTGAGCAAAATTACGGGGCAAAAGTTTGGTTTCGTCAGATTCAGCACCAAAAAGGAAGCAGATCAAGCCATCGAAGGGATTAACAGAGCTTGGGTCTGGGATTTCAAATTGGTAGTTAAACATGCCAGTTATTCGAAGACCGCCAAGATGTCTCCTCATAAATACAAGGAGCAAGAGCAGAGCAATCAAAGAACCAAAGATAGCATGCAGTACAAAAGGACAGGTTTCCAGAGTAATCTACAAAGAAATGGGGCGATTGGACTGGGAAACTGGCCTCGAGGTAGATCGAAACAGCAAATCGATGGTGGAAACTCACGGAATCGAAGCTACGCTCACAGCGATCAGGAAAACAAGGAGACTAGGGGGATGGAGATCTGGAGGAGAAAAGGGATTGTGGAATCAAGCAAACAGGGAGATCAAGTTGGGGGGTTTTTGACTGAAAAGCTAGAGACAATCCATAGCATTAGGGCAGAACCAGTAGGAAATGGGTGGCTATTTCGAAGTGCAGTGGGGTGTATGAGGCGGCTAATCTCAGCTCCAAAACTTCAAGAGGTAATAAAGGAAGAGTATCACAAGGAGGTTCAAGTCAGACCAATGGGGGGGAGATTCCTATTACTGACTTTTCAAAGCGAAGAAATCAGAGATGAAGCTATTAAGGAGAAATGGTTAATGGGTTATTTAGAAGAGCTGAAACCCTGGAATGGAGAACCATCCAAAGACGAAAGATTTGTTTGGATTGCATGCTACGGAATGCCACTCAATGCCTGGAACGGGTCGTCTTTTAGATCCATTGGAAGTAAGTGGGGGCATTTTATTGAGGTTGATGATTCTACTCTCAGAGATATCTCCTTTGAAAAGGGGAGAATGTTAATAGCCACGGAACAGTCTTGCAAAATTGAAGGTAAAGTCCAGTTGTTTGTTGGAAAGTCCAATTACATGGTAAGGGTGGAAGAGGAAGACACTTTCAGAACGGTGACAGCAGATAAGCAATACCAGGCCTCTGTTCCAAGACCAGATGAGGAAGATGATGACGTGGAGAGGAATAAAACAAAGGGCAATAAGCAAGTGGATGACCTGGCAGGTAAAGCATTTGATGCAGGTGATGTGCTGGCTGGTAAGGAAAATGAAAAGGCATTTCAGTTTTCTTCTGTCAGAGAGGATCTTTTGAATAAAGCAGGAGTAAATGTGGCACTGCAACAAGACCAACATTCCATAATCCCAAGGGCGGCCAATCTCTTGGCTCTAGAAGCTGATGGAGCAATAAATGATAGGATTTCAAATATGTCACATGGGCTAGACTCTATTGTTGAAGATTCTGAGGGGCTAATGCATGATAGATCACAGGCGAATAACGAGGCCCTCTCTAAAGAAAACCAAGCAGAAAACAAGACAACGGAGGAGAACAAATCAGCTGAGGTGGAAAACAATAACATTATCCAAAGAGAACCAATATTCTTATCTGGTCCAGTAGTGATTGGTTCAAATAGTAAATGGCGTGCATCTCAGTTGAATGGAATAAACTTACAAGTGGAGCTTGATCCAAGGAGTCAAAGGAGATCCCGTCGAAGTCAACTTTATGACGCCTGCTCGAACTCAGGGGAGTGGGAGGTCCCAGATACACAAGAACGTTTTCAAAATCTAGTCCAAGGTGAACTCAATATCACTAATGAGGCAGGGAGAAGACTGGGTGTGGATTTTACAGAGTTGGATTCAAGGGTGATGAAAAACATGATTGAGGAGGAGACAAACAAATTTTTTGTGCTGCAAAGGAATGAGCAAACAAGCCAAGCAGGATCTAAGTAACTGTTGGCAAGATCTCGACGGCAGTAGGGACGCGGCGGCCAAGTTTGTCGCCGAAAGAGGTGAAGTGAAAGCCCATGGCTTTCCATATGGTGGCGAGCGGCAATGTTCAGGTTGTAGGGGATCCGACTGGTGGCGGATGGAAGCAGAGGATCAGTAGTGGTGAAGTAGCGGAGGTGCAGCAGCAGTGTTGATGCGGAGGAGAAGCGGCGGCTTGTAGCGGAGGAGTGCTGGTGGTCACTGATGGCGAGCGGAGATGCTAACTGTGGAGGCGAGGGGAGCCGATGGGTGGCATTTTGGAGGAGAAGGATCAGTGGAGACGAAGGGGCAGCGGTGTCATAGCAGAGGAGCAGCAGTGGGGTTTTGATCCAGAGGAGCAGCGGCGACGGCATGTAGCGGGGTGAGCTGTAGTGGCGATGATGCAGAGGGTTTGCAGCGGTGATGATGTGGTGCGGTACCGGCAAGCAGCGGAGGAGTACCAGAGGTGATGATGTAGTGCAGAGGCGGACGAGGTGGGGTTAGGCATTGGGGTTCTAGTCGGCACATTTGGAGGCGACAGGTTGGTGGATGCTTAGTGGCAGCGGTCGCAAGGTGTGGCGGATGGACAGAGGAGCAGCAGTTAGGTTTTGAAGGTGCTGAGGCAGCGGAGCAGTAGTGGCGTTGGAGGCGGAGGGCAGCGGAGCAGATGCGGTTTGGAGGCGATGGAGCAGCGGTGGCAGCGGAGGTTTGGAGGCGTGCAGTGGAGCTTTGGGTGTGGGCTGTGTGTTTAGGTGTTGGCAGCCCATTTAATTATGGGTATGGCCTTTTTGGTTGCATTTGGGTAGATTTCTGTGGTCTGGGTTTTTCTGGTATTGGATTCAAACATTAGGTTAAGGTTGGGCTTGGCCCACTGGGGTCCTGCTAGCGTCTTGTTATCAAGAATTTTACAAAATTGGGAGATGAAAGAGTAGGTTTAGATCTCGCGAGACGAAGGTGCTCAATGCGTTTCTTCTCCTGCTATATTGTAACAGGTTTTCACAATCTTAATGAAATGGAAACTTTTTTTGCTGATCAAAAAAAAAAAAACAGAACTGATCTACCACCCATGGCTCTAACTTGAATATTATCACCTCCCAAACTTAGGAATCCCCTTTCAATTTCAGTAATAGTCATGAGTTTGTGTAGTTTAGCAACAACACTACACAAGAGCCACCCATTCGTCATTGGTTTAATCTTTATCTTTGCTACTACATTCTCCCCGTTATCACTTGTCACGCTTTCATCTGCCCTGCAACTTCCCATTAACCACTCGAGCAAAAGTTTTCCCATTTTTCCTTGACCAAACATTGTCCATGGTTGTTTTGGCTTCTCCTAACTTGCTAGTTTCAGCCGAGGGTGGACCATGACCAACATTGGATGCTTTATTCATAGTATTCTGTTCAATTTTCTCACGCCTTTGACGAATGCACATGGCCAATTTCCCCATTAAAATCGCTCACATGCACATTGTTCAAGTGGTTACACAATAAAAATTGGAAGTATTGGAAAAGAGGAGAAACATATGAATTGAAATAGCAATTGTTAAAGTTGTTATGGAATAGGGAAAACCTAGGGAAGGCATAAGCAGGCATGCCATGTCATGGCATACAAACGAGATGATTTAATTCCTAAGAACTAAAAGCCAAGACAACTGAGGGCCAGGCCAATAAATTAAATTTCCGTAAAATTGTTGGCAACAAAGGGGAAAGGAGATTTATGGGAAAGCTTAAAAAATCATCGTGTCCGCTGTGGAAATGAGTTATTGCGGTTGCGAATTTAAATGTGATCAGCAAGTGAGCTTCATAACATCTAAGCTTTACTGTAGATTTTCGAAGCAGTGAGATCTACTTAACTGAGAGAGGGGAAGAAGATGGAATTTTGAGTCTCTGAGAACTCACAAACACTGGAAGAAAACATAAGTTAAATATCTTGAACTGAAGCATGAGTGGATATTGTCGAAATGCACTCACGAGCAGGAAGATGCCTGTTGTTAGGTATAGGAAAAGTGTATATAGGGTATTAACTATCCCTAACATACACAATCTTTATTTATATTAAAACGTCAACTCCTTACAAGACTTAGATAAGCAATGTGGGACTACGACAAAGACTAACAATATTCTAACACTCCCGCTCAAGCTGGGGAGTAGACATCAAAAAGTCTCAACTTGCTACATAACAACTCTAACTGTGGTTTGAACAATGATTTAGTAAACATGTCAGCCAACTGAGCGTCAGTGGATACAAAGGGAGTAGCTTTCACACCACTTGTTAACTTTTCCCGCACAAGATGACAGTCCACTTCAATATGTTTAGTTCTTTCATGAAAGACTGGATTTGATGCAATGTGAATTGATGCCATCATATCACAGTATAGATTCATATGAAGTTTCACCCTATAAGGTCACATTTTTGGCAAATCCCATGTCAAAAATACATTGATTTGTATCTCTTATTATTGAGTTGTAATTTATTTATAGAGTGTCTATTTAGGAGGTGGAGGAAATCAAATATTATGTAATTGGGTGTGGTAGAGACTGTTTAGGAAACTGACATGGAATAAAATCAATATCAGGAAAAGGAAAGATTGTCAAGGCAATATGGGATGGTGAAATCACGTGTGTATGGCAAGATGGAAATGGAAGGAATCAAGAGAATTTCGTGCATATAATAGTTCAATAAGGAAAGGGGATCAAGAAATCAAGGGTTCAGAATTATGGAAATGATTATCAGAAACAGTGCTCGAGCAACTTCAGAAAAGCTTTAACCAATGCTCGAGCAACTTGACAGATTTCATCCATCTATATATATGCGGCTCAGTTGGGATTTCAAGGTGATCGAACATATTTGTGCCGCCTCTCTCTTGCTCCAAATCAGAAAAATACTTGAGGGAGATTGTGGCTTGTCTCTTGGAATAATCACATGATCCATTGATCATCGAGCTTTCAGAACAATTCCAAGAGTTCTTTTCAAACTTTGATTCTATTGAGTGAATCGTTCTTCCGGTGGATTCTGGAAGTATCTCGGAGGACTTGTGGATTCAAGGCAGAGGCGGTCAAGCACTGGGTGCGGTGAACGAGTGATTCGGCAATCAACCTTGGTCACCCGAGAGCGATTCTAGGTTGAAGTATAGGTTTGTTTGTAACCGTACAATGGTTTATAGTGTTTGATTTCCTCCCGTAGTTTTTACCCTTTTTAAGGGGTTTTCCACGTATATCTTATGTTCGGTATTGTTCATCATTTATTGCTTTTCAATTCCTTTTATTTTGCTTGATTGAATATTTAAATAGCAAAAAAGGATTTTCCACACCCAAAATCTGATTTCCTCAAGAAACGAGCGCACCCATACAATCTCACATATCGTATGGGCCATTGCTCGATACTCTGCTTCTGCACTTGACCGCGCAACCACTGTCTACTTCTTACTCTTCCAATTGACAAGATTTCCACTCAAGAAGACACAATACCCTGTAGTAGATCTTCTGTCAGATGGTCCACCTGCCCAATCAGAATCGGTAAACGCCTCAACACGCAAGTATCCATTAGTGCGGTAGAACAGACCGAGCCCGGGATGTGCCTTAAGATACTTCACAATTCTAACAACAGCTTCCCAATGTGGAAGACGAGAAGCAGACATAAACTGACTCATAATACTAACAGCAAACAAGATATCGGGGTGAGTAATGGTAAGGTAGTTTAACTTACCAACCAAACGACGATACTGATCAGGATTAGGAAGTAACTCCCCCTGGTCCACACAAAGCTTCGCATTGGGATCCATAGGGGTCTCAACAAGCTTAGTCCCCAATAAGCCAGTCTCTCCTAAAATATCCAACACATATTTCCACTGAGATAAGCTAATACCATCTTTAGATTGCGCCACCTCAATACCCAAGAAGTATCGTAATTTTCCCAAGTCTTGGGTATGAAACTTGCGCTGTAAGAAACCTTTCAACTCATCAATGCCTTTCTGATCATCACCAATAATGATAATATCATCCACATAGACGATCAACATTACCTTGCCGCAATTAAATGTAAGAGAAAAGATCAAATGATCGCACTGACATCGATGCATGCCAAATCGCAGGACAGCATTGCTGAACTTGCCAAACCAGGTTCTAAGAGACTGCTTAAGGCCATACAATGCTTTGCGAAGCCGACACACCTGATTAGTCTCCCCCTAAGCAACAAACCCTAGTGGTTACTCCATATAAACTTCCTCTTGAAGATCCCCGTGAAGAAAAACATTTTTAACATCCAACTGAAACAGAGGCCAACCAAGATTGGCTGCAAGAGAGATAAGAAGTCGAACAGAACCAAATTTGGCAACCGGGAAAAAAGTCTCAACATAATCAATACCATATGTCTGAGTATATCCTTTAGCTACTAGACGGGCTTTGTAGCGCTCAACAGACCCATTAGGATGATATTTGACTGTGAACACCCAGTGATACCCAACATTGGTCTTTCAAGGTGGGAGAGGTACCAACACCCAAGTACCATTATGATGAAGAGCTGACATTTCATCCTCCATCGCTTTTCGCCACTCAGAAATAGACA
This sequence comes from Rhododendron griersonianum, assembly GCA_018127125.1. Lineage (NCBI taxonomy): Eukaryota > Viridiplantae > Streptophyta > Magnoliopsida > Ericales > Ericaceae > Rhododendron > Rhododendron griersonianum. The sequence goes on along the minus strand of CM030793.1, from coordinate 35,771,978 downwards.
GGGCTTCCTGGACAGTGTTAGGAACAAATATAGACGAAACAGAAGTGGCAAATGCATGAAGAGATGGAGATAAATGAGCGTAAGAGACATAACGATCAATGGGATGAGAAGTACAAGTACGAGTACCTTTGCGAAGAGCAATAGGAAGATAAGCGGGAGAGACAACTGGATCTCGCAACACAGGGGAAGATGTGGTAGACGACTAAGGTGGGGGAACTTTAGACCGATGAACATATACCTGCAACAGTGGCGACAGTGGAATTGTCGTATGTAGTGAGACGGATCCACTGAAGAGGAGACCAGGAAAAAGGGGGGGCAATGACTCAGTAAAGGTTACATCAGCACACACAAACTCACGACGAAGAGAAGGAAAGTAACACTTATACCCCTTCTGAGTGCGAGAATACCCAAGAAACACACATTTGGCAGATCGATGATCCAATTTATCCCGGCCTGGATCCAGAGCATGAACATAACATGTGCAGCATAACACGCGAGGGGGTAAAGAATATAGTGGACTACCAAGAAACAGAACAGAGTACGGAATCTGACCCCTTAAGACAGTAGACGACATACGATTAATAAGGTATGTTGCAGTAAGAACGTCACTCCAATAGGATTTGGGCACTTGTCGCTGAAACAAAAGGGCACGGGCGACTTCGAGAATATGTCGCAACTTGCGCTCGGCGACTCCATTCTGTTGTGGAGTTCGAGAGCAAGATGTTTGGCGATAACACCATGATCATTAAGGAAAACAGACAAAGCATTACGAAAATATTCACAAGCATTATCAGAACGAAAAATACGAATAGAAACATCAAACTGAGTTTTTATTTCTTGATAAAAGGACTGAAAAATTGCATACAACTCAGATCGCTCTTTCATAAATAAACATAAGTAATCCGTGAATAATCATCCACAAAAATAACAAAATACTGAAAACCAGACCGAGACGAAACATGAATAGGACCCCAAATATCATAATGAACTAACTGAAAAGGTCTCGACACCTGACTCTCTATCCTAGGGGGAAAGGAAATATGATGGTGTTTACTGAACTCACAGACTTCACATGGCAAGTCAGTGACACGACCACAAGATGGGACCATCCGCTTGAGATTCTGAAGAGACGGATGCCCAAGACAACAATGATGGTGATATGGTGAAGTAGAGGACTGAAGTGCAACTGAGGAGGATAGCTCGCCAGCACTAAAGTAATAGAGACCACCATGTTCAACGCCCCCACCAATCTTCTTTCCCGTCGTGAAATCCTGGAAAATACAAGAGCCAAGAAAGAAAGTCACAGAACAATTTAAGGATTTGGTAAGTTTACTAACAGAGAGAAGACTGTATGGAAAACGAGGAACATGTAAAACAAAATCTAAAGAAATGTTCAACGCCCCCACCAATCTTCTTTCCCATCGTGAAATCCTGGAAAATACAAGAGCCAAGAAAGAATGTCACAGAACAATTTAAGGATTTGGTAAGTTTACTAACAGAGAGAAGACTAGACTGTATGGAAAACGAGGAACATGTAAAACAGAATCTAAAGAAATGGATGAACTCAAGGGAACAGAATGCAAATAAGCAACATCAACGGTAGAACCATCAGCCAATGTGACACGAGGAGATTTCTAAAGAGAACGAGAACCAGATAAAAGGGTGGAACTACCAGTCACATGATCAGTAGCTCCAGAATCAATAACCCAAGGAGTATTACAAGCAACACCAGCAAAAGAGGAGCCTTTCTGAGCGAACGTAGCAGTGGAGGAAGATGGCGCAGAAGTAAGACAATGGTACTCATTCACCAGTCATATGATCAGTAGCTCCAGAGTCAATAACCCAAGGAGTATTACAAGCAACATCAGCAAAAGAGGAGCCTTTCTGAGCGAACGTAGCAGTGGAGGAAGATGGCGCAGAAGTAAGACAATGGTACTCATCCTCTGGAATAGTAACCACACGAGGAGTGGAGCTAGAGCCCTCAGTTAAGAAATGTCCATCATCTTCAGAAAGAAGAGCTTGATGCGCAGATAGACGACCATGTAACACCCAACAATAGTCAATAGTGGGATTAGTCCCATGACAGCGAGTGCAATACCGAGATACCCGACTACCACCAAATGATTGCCCACTGCCACGGCCACCGAAGGATTACCCACGGCCAAAATCACAATCAGAACCGCAGCCGCCGCGAACAAAGTCACGGCCACCTCCCCCGAACTCCCAACCGCCACGACTAGAACCACGAGAATAGTGACCACCAGAAGCAGATGTGGCCAAAGCAGAATAATCAAGAGGCAGAGGAGGAGCAGAACTAGTATCAGACTGACGAAAATGGCTAAACACTTCAGTCAGAGGAGACAACTCCCGCTCCCCCAGTAGCTGTCGGCAAACAGGATCAAAATAACCGCAATATCAATAGAAAGAGGCTGACAGATGTTAAGTTCCGCACAAACACTACTGAACTTAGCATAATATTCTTCCAAAGTAGAATCACCAAGGCTAAGTGCAAAATAAGTCTGATAAAGATCAAAGGTCGGACGAAGATTATTAACCCCTGAATATAACTCCTTATCCCGTTGCCAAACCTATTTAGCAGTATCACAAAAGGCAAATGTGCTAGCAATGGCGAACTCTATACTATTCCATAAGCGAAGACGGATCCGAGCATCCTCAACCACCCAATTGGCATGAGTGGACTCAGTGGGCTTAGGAGGATCATCGGATATATAAGTATACTGCTGTGAGCCCATAAAATATGTTTCAATCGACTTAGCCCAAGTAACATAACTCTTGTCATTCAAGCGAATAGCAGTAATGGACAACATCTCAGGGGACCAATGTGGAGAAAAACCAGCAACAACATTAGAACTAGAACTAGATGCAGAAGTGGACCCCATCACAAGAAATCTCAACAGCGAAAATCAACCAACAAGCAAAAGATTAAACCAATAATAGAGAGGAAGCTACTACGACAGCATGGGAGTAGAAACACCAATAGCTCGACTAATATCTCAAACTAACAATGAGCAACCAATCAACAAGCCTCCCAAGCAACCGAGAGAAACAACAAGTCTCTGCTCAAATCAACTGCAATCAATAGCTATCGGAAGAATAATCCAGTACACCTCCACCAACCAAGTAGCATATCAACAATGAAGGGAACCAACCACAGAGCAGCAAGCAATCAACAATAAAGCAGCGAGCAGATCGGAACACGAAGAACAAAAAAAAATACAGATCGGAGAACGCATTATCTGAATAACCAATGTAGACACCTCCCAAATGGGGCATCGCCATACAGATTGATCACGTTTGTTTGCTCGATTGGTTACTCGCTTCATAAACCAAAATCATAGACATTCCCATGGCTAGGAACATCGCCACATGATAACGGTTATCATCAAATAGAGTCGCCACCCAGTTTATTAAAACTGGGAAAACAGATAGAGATTCTGGACACGGGAGCCAAAAGTACAATAAGGGGAAGATGTTAGGCACCCCTCTTTGCCCAGTCGTGAGACTGGCCCATAATCGTTCAACATAAGACGTGTAGATGCTTTGTTTAATTCCAACACATAGTCTGTTTATTTATTCCTTTAAACAGTAAGCAAAGTGAGCCAGTGCGATAAATAAGCATGCGTTCAGAAAGCAGAAAAGCAAACAAAATGTCCCAGGGAAATGGATCCCGCGGCCGGTGAATGGATGTCACGGCCGAGGGATCCTCCTGGTTTGATATACCGGCCGAGGGATCGAAGCCCCGGTCGGTGTTCTTCCTCACACCAGACAGAAAGACTAGCAGGTAATCAAAATGCTACGATTAGTAAAAAAAAGACAGTAAATAAGACAAACCAGAGGCCGTTGGGCCTCACCACCTTGATCCCTCAGTTGCTTGATTGCTTTGGATTGGGCGTGATTGATTGATTGCTTGATCGAGAACCCTAGGGTTAGGGTTTGAACTTCGGGGTTTGATCGCCGGATTGACGGCTGCCTTCGGGAGGTTAGGGCTTTTGAAGTATGGGGTTGAGGGATTATTTGTGCAGAGCTTTGAGGCTTGATTGAGTGTGAAGGTCTATGAATTTCGTGTGTTTATTTCGGAACCCTAAGGCCCTTTATATAGGCAATTGGTGACTCACTCCGGCCAATCAAATCACGGGATGGCAATTGCAATTGCAATGCATCTCTAACTCTACGTCGTAATCTCTGAGCGTAGCCCGAACGCATCGGGAAGGTAGTGTAGTTGGATCAAACCAAACGTTTGACAGAACGTTCCAGAATCTGGAAAAAGGTCGATCTGGCGGCCGAGTAAAGGATCTTGCGGCCGTGTAATGGATGTCTCGGCCGAAGGATAGATCTTGCGGCCGAGGGATTGATCTCTCAGGGAGATTTTGCTAGCAACAGGTTGCTCGGGTGAGAAAATGATGTTAGGGCCGTGGGATCGATGTCACGGCCGACAGATGGATTCTCCTAGGCTTCTGTATTTCTGTCTGAAAGGCTGTATGGCTCTGAATTGGGTCCTCTAAGTGGCTCAAAGTTCTTACCGAAAGTCCTAAGATCCTCAAGGAAGCAATCAGCAATCACTGTATCCGTTTCATCATCGGGATTGTCCCAATGTGGGACTTGAAATAATCGTTAGGCCAAATTGGGGTGTCTACAACCAAAAATAGATTCGGAAGCCTACGAATCGAAAAGGCACGAATAGATTTGAAAAGCGCATAGAAAGAAAACAATAATTATCGGAAACACCTGTAGAAAGGTCGCCGGAGGGCGGTAAGTGCCGTCGTGGCTTGGAGAGGAGTCACCGGAGGTCGGAGTGACCTGAAGAGAGGTCGCCGGAGGCTGGTAAGAAGTTTCAGGCACTGGGTAAGTAATATTATGGACTTTCAAGCACTGGGTCTGCAAGATTTGGGGTTTTCGAGAGTTTTGAGAGCAATGGCGGTGGTGGGTGGGCGTCAGCTGGTGGTGGGTGGGTGGCGATTAGGGTTTTGAATGCTGTAAGGGAGACGATTTAGAGGTTTCGGGTGGTTTTAGGACTTCGATTTAAGGTTTTGAGTGATGTGAGGGTGGCGGCAGTTGGTGAGTATGGAAGGTTTGTGGTGGGGCGCGGCGGAAGGTGGTGGGTGGCATTAGGATTGCTGGTTGTAGTGGCTGTTAGGGTAAGGATCCTGCTCTGATACCATGTTATTAGGTATAGGAAAAGTGTATATAGGATATTAACTAACCCTAACACACACAATCTTTATTTATATTAAACGTTAATTCCTTACAAGACTTAGATAAGCAATGTGGGACTACGACAAAGACTAACAATATTCTAACAATGCCAAACAGACAAATTCCAAGCCATTGCCACAAGTCTATAGGAAATAAATAGGTTATAGTCAGGCAATTAGGGACAAGAATCACAGGATTATCTTTAGAATCAACCAGTGATACAACATCTATTCTAATATATAAAGAGGGAGCACCAATTGGTGTGACCCCAAATTGAAGACCTGAAGATTTTCCCCTAACCCAATAATTCCCTAACTGAATTTCCCCCGAATCCAATTCGTAATACATATTGACGGCAGTTAACTATGGGCAAACTGGTAAGTCTGCTCTTCAACGGTTGACCCTCACGATTTGGAGTGAGCCATAACTGAAATATGTTTGGATGCCCTTTTTGAGAGTAACTTTCAACTCTTGACACAGTTTTCAATAAATCTTTCTCTCTATCTCTCTCCACTCAACTCTCAAAAATAACTTTCTAAAAACTCAACCAAACAAAGTGTATTCACGCCCAATAGTTTCTTCAAAATAGTTTACTTCTTTTCTTCAACCCCTCTTCTTCACACACACAGTTTAACTATTTCCTCCTTCACACCATTGCAAACAAGCTCAAGCAAAGGTATTCACGCCATTGATAACAATTTAGTAGTGGAAATTTATAGGTTATCTCTCTCTCTCTCTCATAAAATTTGGCAAAACTCTAAAGCTATACCATAGTTTGTTGTCGTGCCGTATACCGTAGTTTGTTGCCAGAGAAGCTCCTTCGCTTATCTCTCTTTTTTGTGGTGAGGAGTTCTTCAAATTCTGACTTGGATAGGAACTGATTGATTGTTCCGACTTCAAATTTTTTGTTTTATTTTTTGGGTTCAAGAACAGAGAAAGTGCTGGTAGAAAGTGGGTGTAGAGTAAAACTGATCCAGTTTTGGGAGTTGTCTTTTAGTGTGTATTTGGGTTCGAGGAGAGAGAAAGTAAGTGGAGACTAGCAGATCGATTCTTTTGAGGGTCCATCAGTACGTAGTATTTGGATTGCAAGAGCATCTCCAACCAAGCTCTAGAACACAAAAATAGAGAATGAATGTGACATAAGGGAAGATTTTATAATTTATTTCCTCTTTTTGCACTTTATGAGGGACCCGTGGTACTTTTTAGAGATTTTGTCTCCAAATTTATTTTTGGAGACCCTACTCACATTTTGGAGACCAAATCTCTAAAAAGTACAATGGGTCCCTCCAATATTCTTTCATAAAGTGAAAAAAGAGGGAATAAATTACAAAATCTCCCCTCAATATGTCACATCCATTCTCTATTTTTGTATTTTAGAGATTGGTTGGAGATAAGAGAGAGAGAGAGAGAGAGAGTGGAGAGTAAATTTGACAAAATTTGTTCAAATAAATAATATGTGGGAAGCTATTGGGCGAATTTTACCAAAATTCGGCCTCTAGTTCACATTATGCAACTGAAGCAAAGGGTTAGTGAGATACTTTTTCACGGCAAAAGACTAAAAAGATACCTATCTTTTTGGCTTTAACACTAAAAGAACTCCTAAATAAGGGCAATCACCAGCACATGACAAGCAAGTGATCAAACATAAAATCTTTGCAGTATTCACTTTACCAAGTCTCACTTGCATCAAGTGCAATGCGACTGACGTGTGTGGCGAGAACTCTTTCAACTTCTTATCCGCCACCAGATCAATTACTTGAACACACTTTCCACTTTTGCTAGCTACAAAACATATATATTACCCACCAGAAATGTGTCAATAAGAGTGTGCATCAAAAACAAAAGGAAACAAGATTCATCTATATTGAAGATAACTTCCGGCCTCATATCCTACTAATAGAGGGAATTTACCCCATATTGTATCGTCACATCTTCAGATCCAGTTCTAATCTGAAAATAAAAAGATAACCAAAAACACAGAATCAGAACCAAGCAATCATGAAGACAAATCAATATAGCATCCAGGCCGTACAAGATAATAACATGATGCAGCCCAGTCTGCCTCTCCTAGCTACACAACAGACACAGACAAAGGCTTAATGCTATTTTCAAGGACCCGAAACTCGTCCACATATTTGATCAGTGCATTCCCGAAGCTTAAAACAGCTAAAACATTCAGAGTGTACATACTTATTTCTCGATCATCAAGAGGGAGCAAAAACTCTCTTTCCAAATCTCAGAATACTCTATGTTTCCTAGTTTACAAGTAAAAATGTGAGCCATACACTGCCCAAGTCTTGGAGTTCTACAGACCTTCTTTACTCAAATCTACATACGGCACCAGTAACTAAAAAACCAAATAAAACACATAACAGCTTATGAGATACCAGATCTGTCCAAAGGGGCGATAGATTAGGTAGAACTTATAATACGTCGACTCAGGAGTCTGACAAACTGCAAGTTGACTTCCTGGTACATTCCAGTGCTCTAATCCTGAGTTTACATCTAAGTGGGTTACTCTAAAGTTTCATTGAAAAATGTGCTTTCGAAAATGTTGATATTGCTCTAGAGGATAGGTGGACCGTAAATCATGTCACATTAGAAGTTTACAATGGGAAGAAGATCAGTGTTCTAATCTTCCCATAGACAATATACTCCCTCCCCATGCCACAGACTTCAATGTGACCAAGAAAAGAAAAAGTGGAAGAATATCAGTGCCAAAATCTAAGGTAAAACAGGACCTGATTGCAAGAATTACGGGCAACAATTCGATGCAGATAGTCTGAGTGTCCCTTGAAAACCATTTTCATTTCAATTATCCATATCCATATAACAAGGGAGGGGTTTTTTTCAATATAATGTTCTTCCCCCAACAAATCTCAACCATCTATTTCTATATATCCAACAGTCTAATTCTATCCCTCTCACAAACTAACTTTTGGATGGTATGTTTCGTAAATAGTGTGCAATCCTGGGCTAATAACTTAAATGGCATTTTGGTGAATAGAGCTGGGGTATCTTCGTTCAAATTTTGAAACCGTAAGTCTTCCAATATACACCTTCTCTCTCTTTCTTTCCCTCTCTCTCTCTCTCTCTCTCAAGACAACGTCGACGCCAGCGAAAGAATCCACCGTCGTGGCCGCCGTTCCTCGGCTTCCTCTTCTTCCCCTTCATTTGGTGCATCCCAGAAGCCCTCACCACCACCGAGCTCTCCACCGCCTTCCCCAGCAACGGCGACTTCGTCATCTAGGCCTTCGGCCTTCGTTTACAGTGAAGAACCCACCGTCGCGGCCGCCGATCCCCTCCTCGGCTTCCTTCTCTCCCTGGGGTAAGAATCCCCCCATCCTCTCTCTCTACAATTTGTTTTCTGATTCGGTTTTTTGGGTTTTGTTTTTTCAGTTTCAGCAGCAGAAACAGCAGCCGGAGGTGGCGCACCAAGTGTTTCAGAATAGGGGTTTTCTTGCGGCGTTGAGTTGGTAGCCCAACCAGGTACTTATTTTTATAGAATGGTAATTGAATGAAAGAAGGTTGCTATATTACTTGGGCACTGACATTTAAAATATATATATGATTTAGAATTTAGTCACTGGAATTGGAATCTATTGGAATTCGCATGATAGATTTACATCGATTAAGTGAAGTACGTATGAATGTTGATCCTCCCTCTACAATTTATTTTCTGATTCGGTTTTTTGGGTTTTGTTTTTTCAGTTTCAGCATCAGAAACAGCAGCCGGAGGTGGCGCACCAAGTGTTTCAGAATAGGGGTTTTCTTGCGGCGTTGAGTTGGTAGCCCAACCAGGTACTTATTTTTATAGAGTTAATTCATTTAGTTTATCGGCTTCACCAAGTGTTTCAGAACAGGTGGTATACATTTGATTTGGTGTATTTTTTTCCTTTCAGAAAGCAGTTCAATATTCTGGAAAAGGATGAAAAACTTGATAAGCTTGGGGCTTGAACAACTAGAAAAAGCAAAAAAAAGAAAAAAGAAAAAGGAAGCACCGAAGGTGAGAACTCAAGCTTTTCCTGGACATTTTTGTGTCCTGTATTGTGAATGAAAGAATTTACTTGGGGATGTAGGGTTGTAACTGATTGATGCATTTTGGAATGGGTGGGTGTTCAGATATGACGTGGCTTGAAGAATATTGTTTGAATGGGCGTATTGGTTTACCGCTAATCCAACTAAAACGTATGCTTTGTGATTATGCTTTAAGAGGGTTTTGAAATACTTGATTTCTAGGGCTCTAAAAGTCTGATTCGTGCTTATCTATTGTGCATGTAGGGGGATTTTCTACCTACACATCAAGCCTCACTCTCAAGTATGTTGATTCCTGTTTTAAAAAATTGATTTTTTTGTGGGCCTTGATGATGATCTATTTTTTAAGACAGGTGTTCGATTAAATGTATGTACCATTTTCACTGTGACTAATTTGGAAGACTGTTTCCAAAAAAAATTGTCATTTAAAGGCTTTCAATTGAGGGTTTGAAAAGGCCTAATTCTATACTAAAGTCTTCACCAAATTATGAGTCCCCTGCCGAAGTCTTTACAAATTAGGCTTCATTCAATGATAAAAGTGTTTCTAAATGGTCTAATGGCATATGGGTTTGTGGAGACAAATTCAACAAATTGTATTGGGTACCCTCCTCACTCCAATTTAAGCCTTCTCATGCTCAACCCTCAATTGAAGGGGGGAAAATGGGCGGATTGTCCGTAAAGTCTAAAAGACATTCTGCCCAAGATTTACAAAAAACACCTCCCAAGGTTGACCGGCGTTGAAATTGCCTAAAATCCTAGGGTACCTGTTACCAAGTTTTCTGGATCGATTCAATCGACGGGGATCGATGGCAGAATCGACGGGTATCTGTGTTTCGAGTTGCTGGAATGTGGTTGTGGAAAAGTGGAGTTTGGTTCCTTGCCGTGTTTCAGGACTTCTTTGGAAACAAACAATGAAGTGGATGGATTATGGAAGAAGGATAATAAAATGGACTCTATTAAACTTCGAAGTAGAAGAACAAACGATAAAGATTATCGTGTGAACGATTACAAGTTAAAAGCTACTCCTAGAAAAGAAAAGATAAAGGCCTGATTGGCGTTGTTTGTGTGTGTTTTTGAAACTGCTACTAATTCGTACTTAAATAGGCCTCCTTCAATTTGAATTTGAATATTCCCACCATGGTGGCAATTGAGTCCTTTTCCAAATTCTGGCAGTTAACTTCCACATAAAATGGGGCAATCACGTTTGGAAAACTACTCCCCCTTGCTTACGAGAACTGCCATTTTGATCATGGGTAACCTGATTACCTTTCCTCCTGACACCTGTTGCTTCATAAACGGAAAGAACAAACCAAGTAACAAAATAACTAGTTAAATAATGATCGATCGACGGGCAATTAGTCTTTAAAAACTTCATCATAGTTTTATTAATATTAATCAAGTCATTAACTCAACCATACTTTATTTTGGTAAACCCAAGTCATCTTTCATTTTTTCAATTATGCCCTTGCCACATGTCGCCCAATCGACGGGCGAAAGAAAATCACAGATATGGAGCAAACAATGCCCCCCTTATTCATTTGGGTGAAGTGCTAACGTAACCCAAGTGAATAATTTAACTAGTTTTAAATCACCCCTCTGTCGATATCGACGGGTGATAACCTTTTACGGTGTAAATATTTGCCCTCCAACTCTCAAAGAGTTTTAGATAAATTTTACATCAATCTTTTCACTTTTTAACTGGTACAAAAAAGCCTTCAAGGCTAACCACACATGGTGGTAAGCCTCTATCGATAATTTCCTTGAACTGTAATTCCTACTAAAAAGAAACAGGAAATTATATAGAAGCGTGGCCTATTGGAACATATCAAAAGTAAAAACTCTGTCGATAGCCACGAACTCGACAGAGAAATGACATTTTCTGAGAGGCTGGTTAAGACTGTTCCAAATCGACGGGACCAAGACTAGTCCTTCTTGGCTAAGCAACCAGTTTGTCCATGGCCAAATATTGCCACGTACAGCACAAGTCACTGGACAAATGCCTTTCCTCTACCTTAGGCATTTGACAAATTAACCTTCTGCCAACCAATCATGTGGTTTACTTAAGCCATTATTTGTGGAAGGAATCAAAGGATAATTTCCATTTTTTAACCATCGATGGCTTACAAAATAAACTCTAGTCGAATTATTTTCATGATTCAACTTGCAGTTTCAAACTTTTGGGCCATTTAAGTTTTATAGTTGGCTCTTCTAAAGATGAGTTTGCCCCCCATGTAAACTCGATATCAAAAGAGGGCTATTTCTCATTTCATAATTGGCCACATCAAAAACTCATCCCTTCCAAATCCTGATCGGGAGTTAATGACCAGTATATGGTTGAAAATAATTAGCCTTAAACAATGGCCTTTCCCTATCTATCAATTGATTAATGGCTACCCATTTGTCCAATTTATGGCCAAAATTCTTACTGTATGGTTTATTGCAAATCAATAAACACTTCAAACCGTTTGTGTAAGGCTGAGATTCGTTCAATTGTTTATTTATGAACCATCTAGATTTGGTTCACGTATGTTTCTAACTCATGGCCATTAAAGTTGTATTTTTACAAATGGCCTAATTAATCAGTTTAAGCATTTTATGAAGGCTGATGTTTTGCCATACTTGATCAACTTATGTCAATTGTTAACCTACTGAAAATCAAAGACACATGGCGTAATCGACACATGTTAAACAATTTCAGCCAGTTGTCTTTTAGCCTGTAATCTATATAGTCATTCTCCTTGTGTAATCAACACATGTCGGTCTTCTTAAACATGTGTTTGATTATACACGGCCGACTTGTTTCAAAGCCTTTCTAGGCTTGCGTTTTACATTACACTTGCTTCTTCCGGATATCAACCATATATGCAAACAGAGTTAAGAATTGGCCATCATTTAATCAAGCCATTATCCATTTCTGTTCGTTCTTTTCCTTTTCCAGAACGATTCAAAAGTTGGCCAATTAATGGCTGCTATTCCATTTCCGCAAATGTTCAAGCCTGACATGAAAGGCTTTCATTTGCACATTTAATCTTTGCTACTACTTCCAATTTAGTGATAATATGGACAAAACTGTGGCCGATTTGGCCACTTATATTTGCCCAAAATTGTAGAAAAGCAATGAACATTATCTACACCTCTTAACCACAACTGGGCATATTTCAACCAAAACCAATATAGATACCAATACAGATGACTTTCGAAAAATCCATACCTCTTACGAATACTGTTGATCAACAATTGAACAAATGATTTTGGGGCCCTTGTGGTTGATGTGTAGTGTGCCATAGGAGGTACATATTGGCTTTGACTAGTACCAAATCCAAACAGTATATTGAAACCAATGGGAATGTTTTCATTTTGGCCATTACCACATTGACTTCCAATTCCATTACTTCCACTAGTATTTGGAACTGGTTGATAAAAATCCGTTGGCCTTGTTGGGCTAGGCCTAGGTTCAAAAGTAGGGTTAGTATATACCTGTTGAGGATGCCCCCCAATCTCTATGTTGTACGGATTTGGGATATTATTTCCATTATTTCCAACTCCTAACCCAATAGAAATTGAAGTTGGTATACTTTGATAAAAATTTTGATTTTGCCCAGAATTTCGGTTCCCAATTGGGACTGTATTGACTCCAGTAATAACAGTTTCAAAAGTTGGATTGTCAAATACCTGAGAAGAAAGCACTTCAATAACAGGATTCGGAAATCCATTGTTTTGCCCAGGATTAACATTTACGTTAACTGGCACTGTCACTATTGGTTGATTTTGTGCCATTGTAGCCTTAAACATGGCTATCAATACTCTAGCCGTTTTATTCTCTGGATCATTTAGAACCCTTGCAAATTGTTGAATCAAATCTGATTCAATCTCTGCAGAGCCATTTGGTTGGCCACCCTCCAGAATCCTTTGATTTGGATTCACTGCATTCATCTCACTAATATCATTTCCACCATTAGAATTGGCATTACTGCCATCCGTTGGCGATTGATTCCTAGTCTTTGGTGCCATCGCTCACTTCCAAATTAGTAAGAGCCCTCCTTCTAGCGCCAAAATTGTTACCAAGTTTTCTGGATCGATTCAATCGACGGGGATCGATGGCAGAATCGACGGGTATCTGTGTTTCGAATTGCTGGAATGTGGTTGTGGAAAAGTGGAGTTTGGTTCCTTGCCGTGTTTCAGAACTTCTTTGGAAACAAACAATGAAGTGGATGGATTATGGAAGAAGGATAATAAAATGGACTCTATTAAACTTCGAAGTAGAAGAACAAACGATAAAGATTATCGTGTGAACGATTACAAGTTAAAAGCTACTCCTAGAAAAGAAAAGATAAAGGCCTGATTGGCGTTGTTTGTGTGTCCTGAAAACTGTTACGAATCTCTCCATAAATAGGCCTCTTTATTTGAATTTGAATATTCCCTCCAAAGATGGCAGTTACTCCTTCGTAGTATGCCTTTGAATTTGCTCCCACGATCAGTGAACCGAATAATTCCCACGTTGTGGTAAATTGCTCCAAGAATTGCTGAGCAATACTTCCCACGATCCAAAGAGTGTCTCCGTGAATCTCCTTTTAACACCTGTATATGAACTGACTGGTCTTATGTATTTGGCTTTGAATAATCTTTCCATTTCTTTCTTGACTTCTTTTAACACTTCAGGAGTCATTTGTCTTGGAGTTTGTTGGTATGGAACAAAATTCTCTTTAATAGGAATTCTATGTTCAACCAATGATCTATCCAAACCAGTCATATCAGGATAATCCCAAGCAAAACAATCTTTAAATTCAGACAACAAATACTTCAAACGATCCTTCATTTCATCAGGTAAAGAAGCACATATGTGAAGAATTCTAGGATCTTCCTCTGTTCCTACATTAAAATCCTCTAAAGGATCTTTAACTTCTGCTTTAAGATCATCAAGCTTTGCAGGAGCAGCTTTGAGATCTTCCATAGCTAGTTCCTTTACAGATAAAGGACTGTCATCTATCACACAGTCTGCCCAATTACAAGAAATAGGCTCATCAGCCTCTAATTTCCTAGACACAATAAAAGAAAACAATCTCTTGAAAGTGGCTTTTAAAGTAGCCAACTGGTCATCCTCTTGATTTGATGTTTTACTAGACATTAGAAACCTTAGATTCAGCTTTACTAGACCTCAAAATTATGTTAGGTCGGACAAAATCTTTACTCAACTCTTGAAAACCATCTTTGATGTATTTGAGAAACTGACTTTCAGTAACACCAGTTCCTACTGACTTTACCTCTGAATTTTCAATCTTAATCGGCCACAGGTCTTCATCATATAGCCCTGCTTCCACGTTGTTAGTTTCTGCTTTAAATGGATGCTTGTCTGCCCAGAAAATTTCCATTTCTGTAGCTTTTTCATTCTGCCCTTGCTTCAGAAATATCAGTGCCTGATGTAAAGAAGAAGGCACACACCCATTTATGTGAATCCAATCTCTGCCTAACAAGGCATTGTAATTGGATGAAGAATCAATAACAAAGAAAGTTGTGTTCATCTTTCTATTTCCAATTTGTAATTGCAAAGAGATCACACCTTTAGCAGGTGAGCATCCTCCTGCAAAATTACCAACTGTCACCTCTGTTGGAATCAAGTCAGATTCCTTCTTATTTAAGGCTTTCATCATCTTTGAAGGTAAGATGTTGACAATAGCCCCATTATCAACCAAAACCTTATTGATAGGCTGTCCATTGATATGTAACATTATGTATAAAGGTTTTAAATGCCTGACCAAGGCATCTTCAGGAGATCTTAGAACCACAATATCTTTTCCTTTTATATCTTTTTC
Organism: Rhododendron griersonianum; assembly: GCA_018127125.1. Taxonomy (NCBI): domain Eukaryota; kingdom Viridiplantae; phylum Streptophyta; class Magnoliopsida; order Ericales; family Ericaceae; genus Rhododendron; species Rhododendron griersonianum. The sequence goes on along the minus strand of CM030793.1, from coordinate 35,756,919 downwards.
AATTCTTATAGATTCTTTTTGGAAATCTTTCTCCTGTTCATCATTTATCTTTACTATAGCATCTGTCTTATCTTCCACATCTCCTTCTAAACTAGTTGGTTGGTTAGGTTGCGCCTGAAAAGTTTTTGGCAAAACCAGAATCATATTGCATGGAAGCTTAGTAGGAGAAACTGACCCAAATTGGATCGTGTCCAGAGCTTGGCCAAATGTAGCAGACTTGTAAGAGGTAGCCTCATTCTTGTCATCTTTTGAATCCTCTTTCATTATCTCTGAGCTGTCGACGGACAGCAAGTCATCATCTTCATCATCTTCCAACAGGACTTGCTGGAATTCTTCCATTTTTATCTTCAAACTCCTTTTAAACTCTGCCTTTTGTTCCTTTATAGATAGGATAGAGCCACCAGATGAATTTGAATTTTGCCCCCCAAGTCTTTGGGCAATAACTGGTCTAACAGTTTGCCCCCCAGGCTTTTCTGTTTCCTTTACCTTTGGTTTAGGCATTGCTACTTCTCTATTCCAAACCATTGGAGTTGGTTGCTTTGGGACTACTTTGACATTCATTTCTGGCCATTCTGTTGGCTCTGTCACCATATAAGAATCTCTCCTTTCCCTTTCCGAAATCTTCCTCTGCAACCTCCTTTTCTGAGTGTTGGTTATTGGAACAAATTCCTCAACCCCTGGGAACTTCGGATGCCTCACTGTATCCCACATATGATGCTCAATGTTTGGTGGTATCACCATTCTCCCTTGGTATCCACCTCTAACAAAAGGTAGTCTGCCTCTTGATCTTATGCCTCTATGATATGCACTTCTTCCTCTGACAACAGGTTGATATATCAAATTTGGGTCTGGTTTTTCTGGCATGGCCGGAATCACTGGAAACCCTTTAAATAAGAATGGTCCATCATCTTCTCCATACCATTTGATAGATTCAGAAAAGATGAAAATTCCAGGATCTTCACCCTCAAATATCAGTTTTGGGCCAACATAAATTTGCAAATCTCTGTTCCCCATAGTGTTAAACCTTATAGAACCTTTTGCATAGGTCCCATTATACTCTTTCCCAGCAATAATCTCTTCTTCTGACTTTATCTCTTCATCACACCTTAAACAGAAATAATTTTCAAATTTCTGTCTAACATACGACTCTTCTTCAGTTTCCATGATATCTTCTTCCTCTTGAATTCTCTGCTCAACTTGGGATGCCATCTTCCCTTTTCTCAGTCTGGCAGTCACCACATTGACATCCACTAGAGGAAATGGATCAATATCTATCCCCATAACTTCTTTATTTCCCTTGGCATATTGCAATAAACCTTTCTGAATTAGGTCCTGCACACAATTTCGAAATGTAACACAATTGTTAGTATTGTGTCTAAAAGAATTGTGTCATTTGCAATAATCTTTTCCTTTTCTATCTTTCTCTGATGGTATAACATGTCCTACTGACAAGGTTAAGAACTTTTGATTTATTAGTTCATCAAATAACTGATCTGCTTTAGCCAAATCAAATGAATATTGTCTAAAAATTGCTTGATTTCTCCTATTCGGATGTGATGATGGCATATTCACAGGCTTCTCAGCCTTTGTCAAAGTGTCACATACAATTGGTGCCTTACCAATTACTTGAGCAACATCAATTTCTACATCACCCTCTATATCTTGGTAATAAGTACCAAGTGATTTATTCTTTCTGAGTTCACCTTCCAAAAGTATAGCCTCATATCCTATGGCTTTTGAAGTAAAATCAAATAAATCTCTGAATTCAGTCCCAATAAAATGCTTCTTAAAGTCATAATCGAGCCCTTCTTGGGCAATTTTGACTATTTCAGACTCTGGAATGTAAAATTGACATTGATTCCTGACCTTCTTAAATCTATTCATATATTGTTCAACAGATTCAGATGTTCTTTGTCTTATTTTAGCCAAGTCTGCTACTGAAACTTCTGGTGCATGTCTGAAGAATTGAGTATGAAATTGTTCTTCCATCTCTCTCCAGGAATGAACAGAATTTGGGGGTAGACTTATGAACCATGAAAAAGCAGTTCTAGTTAAAGAATGAGGGAATAACTTTAATTTCAATGCTTCATCTAGGTCTGCTTCACCTATTTGAAGGCAAAACCGTCCAACATGTTCCACAGTTGATTGGTTTTCTTCTCCATTAAAAAGAACCAAGTCAGGAATTCTATAGTGCCTAGGAAAAGGCACATTGTCAACCCAATTTGGATATGGTTTCCTAAACATAGGTTTTTCAATCCTTCTTAATCCAGGTCCATACATATCTTGCATAATATTCACCAGTTGAGCCCTTAAATTAGGCTCTGGTGCTCTTCCGGTTTGATTAGGGATGTCAGGCCTCATTTCGTACCCATATGGGTGATCTGGCCTTCTCCCATTTAAATTAAAAGTTGGTGGATCATACCCATACATATTGGGGTCAGCATTAGCCATATTTGGCATACTTCTATTATCATTCCTATTTAAATTTATATTAGGATTTATGCCCCCATTTCCAACATTATATAGATTCGGATTATTATTCCCATTATTACCAAATCCTGCATTAATCGGAACTGCTGTTGGTATAGTTTGATAAAAACTTTGATTTTGTCCATAATTTTGATTTCCCATCGGGATCCTATTGACTCCAGTAAAAATGGCATCAAAAGCAGGATTATCAAATACCTGTAGAGGAGGTATTTCATTCATCGGATTTGTCTGTCCACTGCTCTGTCCAGAATGGACATTCAAATTGACTAGCACTTCAACTATTGGTGGAGTTGTTTGATTTTGTGCCATCGCATTCCTAAACATGGCCATAATTGTTTTGGCCATCTCGCTCTCTGGATTATTCAACAACCTAGTAAATTGCTGAACCAGGTTTAGTGACTCAACCTCTGGACCATTCAACTGGCCTATTCCCTGATTCCTCTGATTCGGATCTGTCATATTTTCTTCATTCACCTCATTTCCACCATTATTGTTGGCGGAATTGTTGTTATCATTATTACCATCTGTTGGTAGTTGATTTCTCGTTTTCGGTGCCATGTCTTACTTCCAAATTAGTAAGAGCCCTCCTTCTAGCGCCAAAATTGTTACCAAGTTTTCTGGATCGATTCAATCGACGGGGATCGATGGCAGAATCGACGGGTATCTGTGTTTCGAGTTGCTGGAATGTGGTTGTGGAAAAGTGAAGTTTGGTTCCTTGCCGTGTTTCAGGACTTCTTTGGAAACAAACAATGAAGTGGATGGATTATGGAAGAAGGATAATAAAATGGACTCTATTAAACTTCGAAGTAGAAGAACAAACGATAAAGATTATCGTGTGAACGATTACAAGTTAAAAGCTACTCCTAGAAAAGAAAAGATAAAGGCCTGATTGGCGTTGTTTGTGTGTGTTTTTGAAACTGCTACTAATTCGTACTTAAATAGGCCTCCTTCAATTTGAATTTGAATATTCCCACCATGGTGGCAGTTGAGTCCTTTTCCAAATTCTGGCAGTTAACTTCCACATAAAATGGGGCAATCACGTTTGGAAAACTACTCCCCCTTGCTTACGAGAACTGCCATTTTGATCATGGGTAACCTGATTACCTTTCCTCCTGACACCTGTTGCTTCATAAACGGAAAGAACAAACCAAGTAACAAAATAACTAGTTAAATAATGATCGATCGACGGGCAATTAGTCTTTAAAAACTTCATCATAGTTTTATTAATATTAATCAAGTCATTAACTCAACCATACTTTATTTTGGTAAACCCAAGTCATCTTTCATTTTTTCAATTATCCCTTGCCACGTGTCGCCCAATCGACGGGCGAAAGAAAATCACAGATATGGAGCAAACAGTACCCTATGAGAAGTGAGATGAATTCTGAAATATAGGAGGAATTGTGATGGCATGGAGTGACATGGAAAATGTGGCAAGATAGAAACTTTTTTTTTTTGGTTTTCTAAACAAGGCTTGTGGCTCCATAAGTGTGTTCTAAACAACGCTTTCCACAGAATTGCCCTCTGTTGGCCCTTTACTACCATTGTCTCAACCTGAATGCCAAGTAAGTGTGTTCGTGTTCTATCTACGTTCCACAATTATATCCCCCTTTTTTGAATGATTGTCTATGCATACTTGAATGCTATAAGGTTTGTATAATTGACTGATTAGTATGGCTCAGTTAGTTTATTGGGTATGTTTGATTACGTATTGGTGTTGGTATGTTAATTGACTTCATTTTTGTCCAGAGCTATCGTGTGTGAGTGGTTAACCAAAGCCACCTTGCTATCCAAACATTAGTTGTGCTCGATATGGAGGTACAATTATTGACTTCCTTTTGGTTCCTTTTTCTAATTATGATGGGAATTAGCTTTGATCTTTTTCATTCCCAAACATTAGTTGTCCCAAGCCACTTTCACCGCTGCAATGACATTTATTGCCTCTACCCCCACCTCTTCCTCTCCTTCCCGAAGCACCCATAGATTGGTTCTTTTTTCATTGCTCTGGTTTTTGTTTTGGATGTTCTTGGTTAAAGTTTGATTTCAAGTTTACACACGGTGGAAGCTCCATCAATCCCAAAAAAAAAAAAAAGGGCTTGCAGTCAGCTTTTCTTACCACTCCTCCTGTCGTGCGTTCGCAACTTTGCTCACCACAGGTTTGGGGTGCATATTTATTTTGGATTTGTCACAATTACAGATTTGCAATTTTATTGGAACATAAATTTCTATTTGGTCGTGCATTAGTTGAATTCAATTTGAGATATGATGTATGATTGTGTTAGTTAAGTTATACCGTGCATGTGTACTGTATTGTTCTGTTTATTTAGAGATTAAAGCTGGTAGTACAATTTGTTTGAGGGGATTGACAAAATCAAGTTTTCCCGTAATTTTTATTAAGCATTAATTAAATTGGAGTTCTACTTCCCTATTAGGATGATGGAGACATATATTTGGATGTTAATTGCTCTGATGGAGCATGTATTACATTGCATATGCTGTTGCATTCAAGTGTTTCTACTCATAATTATTTGTTGTGGAACTTTAGTGGTTCGAATAATACGTTGTTTTTTGGTTTGCATTTTTACCTTTAAGCATTAATATTGTTATTTTTTTACCAAGTTGACTAATTGGTTGGTGTCTTGGGTTGGAGCTTTGTCTCTAATGTTGGAATGAGCTTTATTTATGTTTTTGTGACATGAGATTGCTAAATGTACTCTCTTGCAAGATTTATGTTTTTGTTAGCAGTTAGCATGAGTCATGGCCCAATAAAAAAGTATGGCCAACTAATTTCGGGCTTTTCCCTTTTGCAGGTATGATTTGGCGATTGTATGGAGGTATATATATCCCTTTTGACGTAAGATTCTGTTTCTCATGCTCTCTGTGATTGTTTTTGTTTCTTTTTCCCCTTTTTTTATGAAACATGAGGTATTAGGAGTATTTAGTTTTCTTTTGAAACCTATTTTGTTTGCTGTATCACATGTTTTTTACAGTACTTTTCGAAGTCCCTCTTTTTTGGGTACGATATATGTGAGCAAATGATTGTACCTTAAGAAAGTGATTGTACCTGATCTGTTATTGTGGGCATTGTTGCCCATCAAAATAGATGATTGTACCTGCTAGGTATTGGCAGATTTGTTGCCTACCAAAATGGTGCTTGATTGATCATTAAACATTTTACCTGGGTTTCTATGAGGAATTTCTTTTATTACCATAAACCTAAAATGATTTGATGATTAGCTTTGGCATATGCCCTTTTGTCTCGAGTCTTTACCCCAGAAGTTGGGCATGGGTTTCAAGAGGGTCAGGACGATTCTAGCGATCAAAAGATGAAAGACCAGATACAACTGTTGTAAGTTTGTATACCCTTTCTAACATACTAGCTTTGTTATAATTCTTAGTGTCTCTAGACCGATTCTAGCGATCGAAAGATGATAGACTGGATACAACTGTTGCAAGATTGGATACCCTTTCTGGCATACTAGCTTTGTTAGAATTTTTAGGCCTCGTTTGATAACAGTGATAGATGGATGGGATTCGTAAGGAGATGGGATTAGGATTGGGATTCGTAAGGAGATTGGATTGGTAATGAGAAGGGATTGATAATGAGTATGTTTGTTTGGGATGGGATTAAATGATGGGATTATTAATATCATGTTTGTTTGAGATGGGATTAGATGATGGGATTGGATTGATAGAAGAAATTGGTAATGAAAAGGGATTGGTAATGTGAAGGAGTTGGGATTGGACTATTAATACCCCTCAATACCAAGTCCCACGGGGTATTAGCAATACCCCCTATTACCCGGATTTTTAATCCCATCGGACTACTAGTCCGAACCATTTTTGGTTACCAAACAAGGTATTAATAATACCAACACTCTACCAATCCAATCCCAACCCCTTGGAGGGTTATCAAACGGGGCCTTAGGGTTTTTCTAACACTCGAACCAACACTAGAAAGTGAGCATTTTTCTTTCATGTAAAATGCTCTATGTAGAATTCTCCTGTGAGTTATCTTACCATGAACCATCAGATTATTTCAATTTCAAAGTTAATAAATATCTGGAATTTCTGCAGGATGCTGGCTGTTTTATTATCCGTGTCAATATGATAACAATCTGTTCGACGATGCCAGAAGAAAACTCAATCAGCTTGATTTTTATCTAGGGGTCTTGGCGAAGATCCTCAATATTGAATTATGCCATTTTGAAAGTGTCAAGTTGAAGGTTAAAGTTGGACGATGTAACCATTCATTTGTTACCATTGTTTTGTTGTATCACATGCTTAATGCTGAACGATTCTATGACACGTTATTCTTATTATGGCCTTATTAGTAGTTATGTGAATCCCATATGATGTGTTTGTGGTGTTGTTGAAAAGGGTTGCTAGGACAGTAATATTGGGTAAACATAGGAAATCCACAACAATATCAGCTTGGTACTGCCGGTTCTGAGGTATCTATTTTGATCTTTCTTCTCAAGCGGCGGAACTATTTTTTTTTCTTGATGTTCATATCTAAGGTGGCGTGTCTGTATTTTTACTCTGTTGTCTGTCTTTGTTTCCAACCCATTTGTAATTCTGGATAGTTACAAACTCACTAATACGTTGCGCCGTGCCTTCAGGCACAGGCAATTTCTAGTCTCTTGAAAAAGTATAGCGGATATATATCACTGAATCAAATTAGCATAAAAACAGCAAATCAAAAAGTTAGAGAATGCTAATGAAAAGCACATATGAGTAGCTAATATATTCACCTTTAGCAATACGCGGAAGAATCACCAGAGACAAAATTGATGCCCTTGTTGCAGGAGATAAATGAAAAGAGCAAGAGTTCAATCAGTCATATAGTTGATGCTTTGGAAATCAGACTCAATCATGGACACATGCGCACCTTCGATTTTTCAATAAAAAGTCCATGTCAAGCGCCGAAGACAAAGCGATCTCAGCAAAAAGCCCAATTTTTTATAATTCTAATGGAAATAACAAATAATGTGATCCAAACAAACCCACAATACAGGCAGCCACACAAGCGCATACGAAGTATCAAGGCACATACTTTTCAGAAGTAGGACTTTATCATGCTAGCAAACTGATCATCACCGCGAAGCATTTGTTAATGATGGGGCTGGAGACCCATTAGAGCTGAGGTGAACTTCTTGCAGGAGAAGATTATAGTATTGAGTTTTTTTTCTTTTTATCCCCTAAACTATGCACATTTTCTCTACTTATTTCCTGAACTATCAATTTGGCGATTTCATCCCCTCAACTATCATTCCGTTACCTACTTAGTCCAATAGATAACGGAAATTAAGAATTTAGACGGAAAATGCCACGTAAGGCCCTATTTGAGACCCTATAGACCAGTTATTTTATTATAACAGCCTTAGAGATAAAAATTAATTATAACCCTTTAGAATAAAAAAATCAAAAAAATAAGACATACGCACCGGTTCAAACAGATTGAAAATTGGAGCATTTAATTTTTTTTACGAGGTTCATATATCAAGATCTTACAAGGCACTTTATAGAGACTAACAAATACATATTTTTTCCAAAAAGACTGACCTCCTTATATAGAATTTAGACTGTTTATATATTAAAAATATGGTTAAAAAGTAAGCGCTCTAATTTTCAATCCATGTGAATTGGTGCGAAAATCTTATTTTTCTGATCATTTTATCCTAAAAGGTCATAGTTAATTTTGTCCGTAGAGCTCTCATAATCAAGTATCTGCTCTAAGGGGTCTCAAATAAAAAGTAGATAATTAACTACGAAAGGCTTAGAGAAAAAAATTAATTATGACTTTTTAGAATAATACGATTAAAAAAAATAAGATTCTCACACTGGTCCAAACGGATTGAAAATTGGAGCACTTAAACCTTCTAAAAAAATTAAGTGCACTAATTTTCAATCTGTTTGAACCGGTGCGAAGGTCTTATTTTTTTGATCATTTTATCCTAAAGAGTCATAATTAATTTTTATCTCTAAGGCTGTCATAATCAAGTATCTGCTCTATAGGGTCTCAAACAGGGCCTTATGTGACATTTTCCGTCCAAATTCTTAACTTCCGTTATCTATTGGACTAAATAGGTAACGGAATGATAGTTGAGGGGATAAAATCGCCAAATTGATAGTTTAGGGACTAAGTAGAGAAAAAGTGAATAGTTTAGGGGATAAAAAGAAAAAAAACTCTATAGTATTTGATACCAAACTCCTCAAATATTTTCTTTAGCTCCAACATTAACTCAGATTTGCTGCTGCTCGTCTCCACATAATTTTGAAAGTTTATGGTATGAATAACATAGAGACTCATTTTCATCTTGTTCACTTCCTCGATATCCTTAACTTGCACGCTGTCGTTGGGACGCCAATATTGAGGCCTTCTCTAAGTACCGGAAATTTACAAAAAACCTGTTTATTCAATACCTTCTACTTGATAAAACAATTACACAAGAAGAAAAGGAAAACATTAACAACTCAAACAACATGCAAATAACAAAAAAACACCATGGAAGTCTAATTGCTTTTCCTCAACTTACTTGGAATATTTGAAAATAAGGAGCCGAGCACGTTTAAGTAAAAGTATAACACCATGGAAGTCTATAAACAACAGACTCTGATATTTATGGTCAAACTTGTAGTAAATAACGAAAAAACTCTTGACATAATGGGGAAGCTAAAACAAGGAGATGAAAGACCTCGCAGTAGCGATCGTAATTTGCCCCACCTCGATGGGTACCCGAACCGATCCGCTCTATTTTTCCCGGACCATAACCAATTTTTTCCCCCGTGGGATGGTTTTGGTAGAGGCCAAGGGATAACCGACCGGGTTCGGATCGGTTATGGTTTTCCGAACTCAACCCAACTCGTGAACTTACAGACATACCATTTATATATATAACAACGAAAAAACTCTTGACATAATGGGGAAGCTAAAACAAGGAGATGAAAGACCTCGCAGTAGCGATCGTAATTTGCCCCACCTCGATGGGTACCCGAACCGATCCGCTCTATTTTTCCCGGACCATAACCGATTTTTTCCCCGTGGGATGGTTTTGGTAGAGGCCAAGGGATAACCGACCGGGTTCGGAGCGGTTATGGTTTTCCGAACTGAACCCAACTCGTGAACTTACAGACATACCATTTATATATATAACCACAATTCAGTTTCACTTTCAGTTCCACCCACACCGCAACCCCCACCTCCTGAACTTCTCCTCTTCTATGTCCGACGTCGGAGCTTCTCCCCGACCACTGGCGACGTCTTGTTCCCTCTCCTCTCTGGCTTTCTTTGCAAGCCTAGGTATCTTATCGATTTGTATCGCTCCAGCTTTGTAATCGATTTGAATCGCTCATCAATTGCTTCCCATTCATCGATTGTCGACGCTATGATTTCTTAGTTTCATCGGTAGGGATCAGGTTGTTCCGGTGTTCCTATCTGCGTGTGTGGGTGTGTGTGATCTGAAAAGGGGCTCTTGGGGTCTTCTAGCTATGAATTCTTTATCCTAATATGAACATATCATTGTATATATGCATACCCCATATCTGTATTCTCTTGTTTTGAATAAAAGGTTCCATGCCATGGCTAATTGCTTCCTGTTTCTTTAGAAATGTTTGCGGGGTTGTGGACTAGAATGGATTCTAATTGTGATTTGTGATATCTGAACTCAAACTTGTTGAGATCTAGTTCTTCTGATTTCTGCTTCATGTTGGTAGGTCTCTGCGGTTATCTGTTAGGTTCGGGGAATACTAGAACCACATTCAGTTCGGTAATGGGACAGCTTCTCCCTTCCCGGGTACTGGGACAGATGCGGGTACGTGGAAATTTTCGGATTAAATGTTCAGAATGACAGGAAGATGAGCTTTGCAATCATGAGTACTATATCCTATATGAAAACCATTAAGAGAAATGGTCAACTACCAAGATATATGTGGACGTCTGCATATACTACCACACAACATACATCAAATAATCCATGCCTAAATACCCAGAGGAAGCAGAAAGTCTAGCTTTCTAGCGCTAAGTACTACCTGCCTTGTCCCTTTGGGGAAATCCAATAAAATTGGAACGATACAAAGAAGTTTTACCTGCCTGGGAACTAATGCCTCATAATAGCATACTTTGGGAACTGAAAGAGATAAAATGAGGATACTCATCAATTTTAGTTGGTAGGTTTAGTTTGTCATGGTTCAAGTAGAATACACACGAAAACAAACGGATGACTTAACATACACTTTTATTCTAGCTTTAAGATCTACAATACTCTCAGCAGAAGTCGACAAACCAAAAATTGCTACATGTAATTGGTCTGGTAGCCAAAACTGAATTTGGCCACGAAAACAAACTGAATTCCATCAAATGTCCATACGTTAACATAAATGAATCAAACAAACATTAACTACTCGATGGCTGTTTTAAGGGTCATTTAGAGCAAGTGATTTGCGTTCATTGTAGAAATTCACCTGCAGACAAATAATGGTTTAGTATAACAACTAAACATAACCCTGCCTACCACAATTTCAGACGATGCAGAACAAATGCCGCTGCATCGGAAAAGAAGAAAGAACGAATCATCTACAGTGCATATAGAGAATGAAGAATCGAAACTGTATAGACGAGTGATTGTTTTGTTGGGCTTTTAGCCCATGTCATAATGCTTTGAAAAAGATAATCATAATGGGTGGTTGTGAATTTATTGGCTATGTTTTTGGGAAGGGTTGGTAGGAGAGCATCTCCAATCCTTGCTCATTTTATTACCCATACCCAAAATTTGAGTAAAAAGCCTAAAAACCCATCTCCAATGTCATACCCATTTTGAGTTCTACCCATTTCCTCACCCAAATTTGGGGAGGCTCAAACCCATACCCATTTTTTCAAACCCTCTTTTCACTCTCATTAATTACAAGTGTGCCATTCAGTTTTAGATTTGGGTAAAAATATGGGTTTAACATTGGAGATACCTTACCCAAATCAAGTTTCTGACCCAAATCTCTACCCAAATTTAGGTGAAAAAAAGGGATAAGGATTGGAGATGAGGACTTGATATTGGGAGTAATTTGAAGGCTGGTCAAGGGTTTGTATTTACTGTCTTACAATGTCCCAATGACCTACCAACCAGAAAATTCTTCCAAGTACTCCAAGAGACATCTCAGTGTTCCGAGCAAGGTCATCTCCTATATATTGCACTTCGTCAAGTTAAGAATGTGTGTTGGTGAGGATAGAGAGAAAAAGAAAGAGTACAAGATAGTGTAGGTGTTTTTGGTAGGGAGCGCTTGGGCTTGGGTTGGGCATTTGTTATCTCATTGTACCCATTCAATATTAGTGAAAATTGTTCTCTCTCCCGAGAAGGCACTGAGGCCGAACCACTAAAATCTCGTTCGTTTTGATCGTGTTTATTATTTTTGTTACACTTCCTTGGGGTGGGATTGAATTAAAATTGAACCCACCACCTCCGGTACCGATATCAAAGGACAGAGAGAAGAAGGGAAAAAAAAAGAGATTTAGTGATAGGTCAACTATAAACATTTCATAAGGCCACAAGTCTACCTAATAGTAAAACCACAAGTCCACACAACCTAAACCCTAGGGTACCCTATGAAAGTGCCTAAAACCCTAAACCGTATGAAAGTGTCTAAACCACTAAAACCGTATAATAAAAAAATGCACCTTAAAATCCTATAAAAGTATACCTACGCTAGGATAATCTATCCTAGGTACCCCACCATATAATAGGAAAGTGTATCCTAAAATCTTATGAAAGTGCCTAAACCCTAGGTATCCTACCCTACTCTACAATCTTATGAAAGTGCCTAAACCCTAGGTATCCTACCCTACTCTACAGTATCCTAAAATGAACTTGAGACCGTACCAAATTAATAGGTAGACTTGTGGGCTCGTGAAGTTTACATAATGGACCTAAGACTAATTTTTTGGAAAAAAAACCACCGCTTAATTTAGGGTTTCTAATAAGATCAGTAAGAGCAGAACGAAATTAAAAGAAAGTGAGGAGAAAAGAAGTAGAACTTACTGAATCGGAGGGGGAAAAAGGAATAAAACTTCGGTTGTTGTTACTCACCGGACCACGCGTAGTTCTAGCGGAGAAGAATCTCAAACCCTGGCGTCGATGAAGAGACGAAGTGAGAGTGTGTGGGTTTGGTTGGGTCTTTGCTTCGATAGGTGACAAGCACTTTCATACGTACACATTCTGGACCTGTCTCCTGTCTCGAAACAATGATCCGCTCCGCTCTTTTTTTTTAAATTTGTTCATTTAGGCTCCGTTCAATTGCCAGGAATATTGTACCGGAAAGTTATTCTCAGGAAAAGTTAAGTCAAGTGAAGTAAAGGAAAAAGAAATCTATTTTCTTGTGAGTGTTCATTTGACAGTTTTTTTGGCAAGAAAACTAAAGTTTAGTAGTTCATTTGCCGGGAAAAGACACTTATGAGAAACAAAACTTCTTTATTTTTATTCTCATGGCTAATTTTAAATAAAAGTAACTTTGAGAGCTAAATAATAGGCTATCATATTTCAAAAATTAACACATACGGAAAATGTATTTTATCTAATGTAAAGGCTTAACATGATATGAAAAAATCGACTTACAATTCCCTATTCAATTTACTATATTGTGAATGGTCATGCAAATCCTCCATTTAAATTGACATTCTCTAATAATCACAGTACAAATAAAGTTTAAAAAATAAGTAGATGATAACTAAATAAATAAATATTAAACAACCGTACTTGATTAGTTGCCGATGCAAAAAACTCACTGAAAATTAGTTAGTACAAAACAAAATTGAAGACTAATGACAAGATAAATAAATACTTTCAAAAAAAATAAACTACCAATATTTTTCTAGTCGAAATTGTTGTTGTTCACGTAAATTTCGAAGTGTCTTTCTAAGAAACCTAATTTATATTTTTTTGTTATTGGCGTCGTTCACTTTTTTTCTTACCCGCCAATTATTTTGGCACCACAATGGATAAAACTTTTCCCGTGACGCAAAATCCTATGCTTTTGGCCGGATCACTTTTACAAGAAAGTAAATCTTGCAGGAAAACTTAAAAACATGTTTCCCACTACTTTCCTGCCAACTGAACACTACAAAAGTTATGGGAAAGTTGATTTTCCCATCCTTTCCTGTACTTTCCTGGCAACTGAACGAGGCCTTAGGTGGGTTCGGATTGAAAAGTTGAGTTAATACCCATCAAGAACATGTTGAGAATATTTGTTAATACTGAAAATGTCCTTGATGGATATTAATTATCAAAACACGTCCTCGGCCGTCATTTTACCTTCTTTTTATCTCTCAAAATGCACATTTTCTCTACTTAGTCCATAAACTATCAATTTAATGATTTCATCCCCTCAATTATCATACCGTTACCTGCTTAGTCCAATAGATAACATAAATTAGAAATTTAGATGGAAAATGTCACATAAGACCCTGTTTGGGATCCTGTAGAGCAAATACTTGATTATGAGAGCCTTAGAGATAAAAATTAATTATGATCTTTGAGGATAAAATGATCAAAAAATAAGATTTTCACACCGGTTCAAATTGAAAATTGGAACACTTTTTTTTTATATAAGGTTCATATATCAGAATCTTATGAGATATTTTATAGAGACTAACATATACATTTTTTTTTTTAAAAGACTGAATTCTTTATATAGAATTTAAAGTGTTTATATATTAAAAATATGGTTGAAATTTAAGCGCTTTAATTTTCAATCTGGATAAACCAGTACGACGATCTTTTTTTTTTTATCATTTTATCCTAAAGAGTCATAATTAATTTTTATCTCTAAGGCTCTCATAATCAAGTATCTGCTCTACAGGGTCTCAAACAGGCCTTATATGGCATTTTCCGTCCAAATTCATAACTTTCGTTATCTATTGGACTAAATAGGTAACGGTATGATAGTTGAGGGGATGAAATCGTCAAATTGATAGTTTGGGAACTAAATAGAGAAAATGTGCATAGTTTGGGAGACAAAAAGGAAAAAAAAACTCTATTTTTTTTAATCTTTATTTGAATTTTTTTTGTATTTGATTGTTTTACGTCAAACTTTTGTAATTTATTGATTCGTCTTGATAAGAAAAATTGGAAAGTAAAAAATTTTGATCAAAACTCATAATTTTTCAATAAAGACAAAAATAAGTCAATAAGTCAATAAGTCAACTTATTTTACTTATTTTTGTCTTTTCGAAAAAAATTATGAGTTTTGATCAAAATTTTTTACTCTTTCGATTCTTCTTGCCAAGACGAATCAATAAGTCACAAAAGTTTGACGCAAAATTATCAAATACAAATATTTTTTAAATAAAGACAAAAAACAAAAACTTACTATTTCAATTTTAAAGCCAAATTTGTCGATAATATACTGAATCCAATATCAACAATGGAATTTACAAATACTCTGTATCTAACTTTGCTTCATAATTTAGGCTTGGATGATGAAGTAAAGTTGTATGTTTTGTGAAAATCTTTACCAATGTTGGATTGAGTTTTTTTACCCTAAAACTTTTATTTTGAACAAAATAAGCGCGCGCGGATCATTATTTTTGGAACCGGTCCAAAACGCATATGTACGCGATATGTGTACATATGTGTATTTATATTTTTCGGCCCTGTTTGATTGGGGGGATTAGAGGAAGGATTGGATTATCAATCCCCCCACTCCCATTAGTCTCATGTTTGTGTAAGCTTTTATCCAAGGACTAATAATCCCAACCGGACTAGTAATCCTTTTTGAATTGGACAATATAAGTAATTCGGGGGGTAGATAGTCCAGAGATTAAAGGGGCTCCAGACTAGAAGTTAGAGTTACCAAAATACCCCCATAGTTGCTCTAAAATCTAGTTAAACAACGGACCGTCATCTCTTTTATCTCCCGCCTATTACCAGTTGCCTCCCTGGAGCTGTGGCAATAGGAAGCCGATTCAAACTCTAGCAGAGGAAAGGTCGTCGGAGCAGATCGGAAAGTACACACTCTCTCTCTTGGCGGACTATCATCTCTTTTTATCTTCCTGCCTGCTAATGATTTTTTTATATTTAGCACTTGATTTATGCTTATGCTTATTGGTTTATGCTTATCATTTCTAGTGTCTGGAAGAGTGGAAAGTTGGCTGAGTCAGGAACTCACCTAGGCGGCCATTGATCATAATTTACTGTGATTGTGATACTTTTTTAAAAAAAGAAAAAAAAAGAAACAACTTTTTTTTCAAGTATTTGAAGATTCTGTGAAATTCACAGTGTGAATGGTTGGTTAGTTTAAAAAATTATATAACAAATTATACAAGAATGGGTGGGTTTGTAAATTGTTTTGGGGGTAATATAGTCAATTGAACTGCTAATCTTTGTCAAGAGGGATTCAAAACAAACATAGGATATGAAGGATTAATTGGGATTGGACTTGTCCATCATGTAATCCCATAAAAAACAAATATGGGACAGAGAGGATTAATTACCGAATAGTCCATGCACTATTTAGTCTCCGAACTAATAATCCGCTATAATCTTTCGTAGTCCAATCTCTCTGATCAAACAGGGCCGAACGTTTCTGAGGCACTGTTCGTTTGCGCTTATTATTGGAAGTTAAAAGGAAACTACACTAATCTTCCTTGAAGTTTATGACATTTACAAAATTAATTAGAAGTTTCGCAAATTACATTCCTTTCCTTCCCTTGGTTTTTGTCGACACTTCGACAATTTAGTCAGTAAAGAAAAACCAAAGTGCCAATTTAGCCTTTAATTTTTCCATGCGAAAGAGTAACACGGAAACGAGATGGAGGAAGAAATTACAAGTCAATTGGTTAAACGTGTTTTTTCTTGATCTTCATTCAAATTAACCAACGAAAGAATAAAGATAAAAATTCACATGTATAAAAAAGAGTAGAATGAAACAAGAGTGCAAAAATTAATATTCGTTTCTCTTTCTCTCTTCCTTTCCTCGATATTGATTGTGTTTTTGGTTGTCCTTGTTTAATTTTTTGTTTTTGCGTTTGTTAGTTTTAAGAAATTTTTTTATGTGATATGGGTGAGTAAGGACGAGAGAAATCGGAAAAGTAAAAAATTTTGACTTTTAAACAAGTATTTTGAGAAATATTCAAGAAAAAATCCAAAAACTGACTTTTGAGTTTTTCTTTGGATATTTCTCAAAATATTTGTATAAAAGTTAAATTTTTTACTTTTTCGATTCCTCTCGTCTTTACTCACCCATATCACATTAAAATTTGACATAAAACTAACAAATGCAAAAAAAAAAAAAATTGAATAAAGACAAAACTAAAAAAATTATTCTGCATAAGTTAAATCACTCGCAGGTGACTCTCAAGTGATTTGGTTCTACTTTTTTTTTTGGATATCTTTCTGTCTTTTTTAAATTAATTTTTGCTTTTATAATTTTTATTAAGTTTTTTGTATTACTTATTTGTCCGAGGAAAAAAAATTAAAATAGAAGTTAATGACAAAAAAATGGAAAAAGTTCATTAAAGACAAAAAATATCTAAAACCAAAAGTGTTACGTGCACAACCGTGGTGTTTAATAGGAAACACAACCAATCTCTAACTGTAAATTGTTTTAATAAATGGTCAAAATTCGCAAAAAAGATTTCCAAAAAAGTTTTTCCGTGGAAGATATATATATTTTAAATTTAGACCGTCTAAACACATTTGGACAGTCAGAATTAATTACACAATCAACACAATAGTTGTGCGTATCATTTTTGATAAATTTAATGAAAAGCTAGCCAAAGCAAAAACGAAAAATCACAAAGAAATCACATTTTAGCGTCAGTAGCTCAAAGCTGGAAATCATTTGAGAAGCTGAGAGTAAAATCATGAGGAGGGGAAGGCATCCAAGCCCCACATCGTGTTCTTGAAGTTTGAGTCTCGTCGTTCTGCAAAATTTCTAGGGTTTTAAAAGAATTAGGGCTCGTTGAAAACCTTATAGGCATCTTCTCTGATTCAATCCCCTGATTCTCTATATCTCAAAACTATCTTTAATCCTTCCTGATAACGTTCTCTGCAAAAAAAAAAAAACCCCGAAAAGATAAATTTTCCAAGAAGTAGAACAAGATGGATCGTCAAATACTGGACTACCTGCCTCAAGAAGTACTAACCGATATTTTCGCAAGAGTACCCATCAAATCCCTCCTTCTCTGTACTCTCGTCTGCAAATCTTGGCACACCTTCGTCACGGACCCGAGTTTCGTCATCGCTCACCTCAACCGACCTCAAACCCTATCCCACAACAATGCCCACGACCTGATTCTCCTTCGCAACTACTCCGAGCAGCGCAAGGAAGAGGTGTACTCGCTCCGTTTCGATGACGAATCGTTCCGCGAGTACCAGAAGATTGAATTCCCGTTCAAGAGCGCCGCGAATGATTTCTACCGGATAGTCGGTTGCTGCAATGGGGTGGTTTGTATCACCGACGATCAGTTTAGGTACGCGCATGACACGGTTCTGTGGAACCCTTCGATAAGAAAGTCCGTGACCCTTCCGAAACCTAGGATAAGTGAGGGGAAATTCGAGCACGTGATGGGGTTCGGGTTTGATCGCAAAACGAACGACTACAAGGTGGTGAGGATCGTGTATCTTGAATCTAGGAAAAGACCCGAGATCGACGTGTATAGGTTGAGCTCGGGGAGTTGGGAGGACATTAGCCGTTCGGATGGTCTTGGGTTTTATTCCATTCGGAAAAAGGCACCGCAGGCTTATTTGAACGGGGCTGTGCATTGGTTCGCGACTGATAAGAGGAGTGGTCGCCATTTGGTGGTGTCGTTCGATACGGGGGATGAGTTGTTTAGACCAATAGTGGTGCCTGATGGTGTAGGAACTGATTTGAGTTGTCTTGTTAGTGTCCGTCCTGCTGTTTTTCTGGGAGATCTCGCCCTGATTGAATGCAAAATAAGTACTGGTCAGGAAAATTGGGGCGTGTGGGTAATGAGAGAATATGGTGTGGCCGAGTCTTGGACTGAACACCTATGTTTGGAGGTTGGTCAGGTACTGGAGAGGATGGTTGGGTTTAGAAAGAGTGGTGAACTCTTGGTTGAAATGAGTGGAGGGAAGCTTCTTTCTTATGACCCCGAGACTGAAAAGTTTACAGAACTTGAAGTTGATAGCAATGTCAGTATTTCGACCTGGTTTCATGCAGAGGGTTATAAAGAGAGCCTTGTTTTACTGGGGAGATATGGCTTACTGAGGAGTCAAGTTCATGGAGAGAAGAATAGAGTTGAGAGAGCTGGGACAAGGAAACGAAAAGCAAGGAAAAAGTAGAAACCAGGCAAGATTCTCATACATACCGTGTATTCGTTGCGCATATTGAATATTGCTTGCTGCCAAGTTTCGTTATTTTTGGGAGTATGTTATTTTTGTGAGGATGCATATAAATCATGAATCCCAATCTACCATACCATGTTCGTTACCTTTTTTTGGGGTTAGCTTAGGATTAACTTCTTATTGTTCACCACTCTTAATTAGTTAATTTGTACAGCTTACCTTATTTACAGCTTCTCCTCCTCCTCCTTTACCATTTTGGTAGGATTCGCGCTCACTTTGAACTAACTTCATTGCACATTCAGTTTTGTGTCCATGGATCGGCATAATAATTTGCTGATGTAAATTACAAATTTCAATGAACATTGTTTTTAGAGTTAATTGCTACGCACCGAATAATGATACAATGTTATGGCTATTCATCAACAATGTGGGTTGGTGCATCAATGCAGTATATGGTTTTTACAGGATTGTTATAGTTTCTGTTTAGTTTTCTTTCCTTCTTAATTCTCCAGAAAGATAATATGTTCCAGAAGCTAGTTAGTGGCATGCCATGTTATTCCACGTGCTTGTTTGCCGTAATGTCTTATAGACTATATTTTGCATTACACGGCCATCTATATTCCCCTCAGTAGATAATTATTTGCTTACCAGATCGTTCATTGGTTGGTGTACTATTGATGAGATGTTGATTCTTTTTGCCGACAATCTAGTATTACTACGGAACACGTAACTATTTACATAACTGAATGCACAAATCGTACATGGGTATGGTCAATGGTGGCATACTATTAACGAGATTGTTAACTCAGGATCCAAAGTGATCCCAAAACTGTTTACTATCCTTTTCTGTTCCTTCACCTTATTTTGTCTGCTTTGGGTTTAGATTTTAGGAATTGAACTTCTTCTACCCTCTGGGCTCGGTTTTTGGACCCCATATGAGCATCGGATTGGACTATGTGTCCAAGGTGGATTATAGTCCCACATAAAAGTGGTATTAGTAACCGTATCACTAAGAATCGGTGGGATTATACATCCTGTGGGATATCTCCGGTGAGATCATATATCTGCTAGGATATATAATCCCCATCACTACTAGTCCTGTCAAACAATAGGGCCCATGAAGTTGAACTGCAGTTTGTTATATTATACTGATAATGACGTACATATCAGGGAAGCTACCTTGATGAGGAGTTCTGCCATGGATATGAGGACCAAGGTGGTCTTACAGGATTGCGCTGGAGTGGAGGACCATGTTCAGGAAGGAAGGAAAGGTTAGAAAAAGTCTGTAAGAATAGAAATTGCATGTTGAACTCTTTTATGTTTGTGGATCAAAATTAAAAATCAACTCACTTTGGTATGACCCACTTTAGCTAGTTTCTCCAATGAAATGCATGGTTGAGGGTTAATTTGTTTTACTTTCTTGATGCTTTAGGGCTGATGTTTTCCCTAACTCGTGTGCTTGGAGATGTATGATGTCTCCTTTCTGTTCTTATGGTTTTTAGCTTTCACATGTGTCATGGTGCCGATATTGTTCAGTGCAACTGTTAGACTGGGTTGGTGCATGTCCTCTAGGCATGGTTTAATTTTTCTCTTATGCTAACTACATAAGTTATTGATGCAATGCCAAGGCATTGCATTGCACCGATTATTTTTTGGTTTGCGTTAAATATTGTCAGGAATCTAGAGCAGTTTTTTTTGGTCATATTTTTTTACATCAAGCCAAGCATTGAGATAAAGATTATTAGGAACTTCTATCCGAAACTCTTAATAGCGTTCTTTTTGTGTTGGGGATTTATCTGTGAGACGATGGAGGATGAGGATAGAGGCACCATCATTTATCAGATTCCACTGAATTACATAACAAAATGCTAACAGATGATTTCTGAATAAGGTTTTACCATATGAAATCTGGAACTTAATTTTTGCGCTCCTACTTGGAGATATCGATTTTCATGTTTGTACAAAATTTTGTCTCGTTTCCTGCATAGGACAACAAATTTATGCTGCTTGTTAAAGTACCTTATATATTGTCTTTTATGTGCTTAAATCAATCAATTTTCCTACTCATATTCCTGCAATTGAATTTGGTATCATAGAGCAAATTGTGTCATCGATTGGTGAGAATTGGTCCTCATGAATTTTCTGAGGTCTTAGAATTACTGGGGCATGTCAAGGCACCCCAGATGCTCAGAGAAAATAAAGTCGAGCCTTTCATTTGTGTTTTTTCTTGGTAACAAGTATCCTTCGGTAGACCATGGAAGGAAAGGTGATGTATAGAGGTCCCCAAGACCAAACGATAGATTGCGTGATCTCACTACAGGATAACATTCTTATATACCATCCAATTCCTTAGACCTCCCCTCAGCGCTGGCAGCCTTATTTTTATCTTGATCTTCTTTTATTTATTCCTTTCCTTCTTGGGATTTCAAGCATCATGCTTGTTAAACTTTGGCAGCTTATCATGTTCTGATCTCGTTTCCGTATTCTTATCGGTCACTATGTTATCTAGTTATGTGTTATTTGTGGTATTTCCGATATCTAAAGCTAATATCAATACTCTCATTCAGGTGCTACATGGAATATAGGTTTCCCTCAACAACAGCCTGTTTCTTGTGTTTGAAGTTAGCTATTTGTTAGCTAAGCTGAGAACGATGGAGGTGTTGTTATTATCAAAGAACCTTGAAAAATCTTTTAGGTTCCCCTTATTTCCTGCACGAAATTAGACTTATGTAGCAATTTCTGTAGTCTTATAGAGGGTCTTCTTTATCTTCTTTCCGCTTATCTATGTCCAATAAGAAGAAAAGGCTGAGAAAGAGATCGGATGAATATTGAAATGGAAACTCGTCTCCTTCATTTATTTTATGAAGTGTATTTCATAGCCGATCGAGTTGTGCAAATGTGTTTCTACAGCTATAGGGTTTTTTTCTCCTCTCCTAGGCTAGTCAATGTATCCTAAGGGTTTAACATTGTGGACCTTTAGTTTAAGATAGTATCTTGAGCTAACTTGTATATCTTCCTCTTCCAGTTATATGAGTTGCATTATTATTTATTACTGAGAAAAGAGAAGGAAAATGCTGTGCGTCTTGTGAGGCATGCGTTCTTAGGGGCTTCAAGGTAGAACTACAACGAGAAGATAAGGGAGAACCATTTGAGCAGATTTCCATGCCTCTCCTACATGATATAAGAATCTGAGTAAGATCAGAAAATGGAGGAGAAGGATCAGTAGAATACAGGGAGAGTTGAACTTCGTTCATATCTTTGGTCCAGTCCTGTTTTAGAACGACGATACTTACCACCAATTTTAGGCTTAACCCAAATACATAGGCTAGTAATTTTTCCTAAACATTCATGTGTTGTTTTGAAAGAAAGCTTAAGGAAATTTTGCTTGGGGACTAGGAAGATATCCACCTTGGGTTGATAATTTTGTGGGGGGTTTTCCTTCTTGTCGAAAAGGAAAAGACTCTGGGCTGCTGACATTTGAAATATGCTTGATCCTTACATGCATGTGTGACTGAGAATATAGCAAATAATTACCTTTCTTCAATACTTGTAAAATTTCCTCTTTCTATTTAAAAAATGGATGAATATTGCACACTCTTGGTTCAGCAGCTGAAATATGGTTCTTATTGGAGTATCTTGTAATTCGGTCTATCATTCACATCTGTCGTTTTAAGCTCTGTTAGTGTCTTGTTTTTTGTTATGCTTTCTTCTTGTGTTCTGTTGGACCCATATCATTATTGTTTTTGTTATGGGAAGCAGTTCACAAGACAGCCAAATGAAACTAGTATAAGAAAATAGGACCAAGTGTTGTGTCTGCAAGTACTTCCATATTCTATTGTTCTTAAAACTCCTATCATAAGCAAAATGATGTCCATCCTCTGTAACTGAACAGAGAGTAGAAGAAATTATAGGTCGTTTCGCAAGTCAATGAGGTGATTGACTAAAAAGGGGGCATCTCTACTGATCCTGCAAATAGTCATTCGTGAAATAACTTTCCGAAGGTTCCTGTCAAATCCTTATCTGCATAGTGAACTCTAACCGTTCCTACAATTTGCATTATAGCATTTAAACAGTCACAAATAGCATTCAAATTATGATTACAGGCCCTCCTAACTACCATCTGGTATTTTATTTTTCTATTCTTTTCAACTACCATCTGCGTATATTGGTTACTTGGATATAGGGCTAGATAATGTATATAGGATCATTCTGATTCGAGCTATCTGGATGATTCTGTTTTCTGAGGGGAAAACCAGAGGACTTGCTAAACCCAATGGCAGAATTCTAGTGGCAACAATGATGAGCTATAAATCAAACATTATGAGTTCAAAACTTGGCAACTTCTTTAGACCAGACAACAAGAGAGAAATCTCTGTGAATTCCCTAGTTCTGGCGCCTGCTTTGAGTGGACTGGGAAGGGGAATAGTCTAAGTTGCGTGTAAGCTGGCCCAAAAACCTGACCATCGAATAAAAACCAAAAAACAAAGAGCAGAGTCATTTGTCAAGTCTTCTTGTTGTTTCATGTGGGCCAAAAGTGATGTAGGCTTGCACAACTTGCTGAATATGCAGTGTATGAATGGACTTATAAAGAAAGGAAGCATAAGATCAAAATGAATTTCTAGCTTAAGCAT
This sequence comes from Rhododendron griersonianum, assembly GCA_018127125.1. Taxonomy (NCBI): domain Eukaryota; kingdom Viridiplantae; phylum Streptophyta; class Magnoliopsida; order Ericales; family Ericaceae; genus Rhododendron; species Rhododendron griersonianum. Next base: position 35,733,506 of record CM030793.1, on the reverse strand, counting down.
GACTTAAGTGCCTTGATTTAATAGAAATCAGAGGCTTTGTATAGATGAGAGGCTATGGACCTTTACTCTATTTAAGAAATGCCTGGGGCTAATATGGACCCTTAAACCCAGCACAACGAAGATAATGGCCCATTATTAATGGGTAATCAAAACATTAAGTCCTCATCCTCATTTTCAAATAAACCTTTCATTTATTATGCCTCATTTATTAACTTACTTACCAATTATTTACCAATTTTTGAATATGATAAATTTATCGGTTATGATGAATTAATCGAATATCATAAATTTGTATTATATGTGCGGATCCAGAAATTTATCATGTTTCTCATTAAAGTTTTGCAAATCTTTAATATAAATTTACAAATGCCCCTTATGATAACTTTAACATGAACGATAAATTTACCATAAAAGCAAACAAAAATATTGAATTTCTCGTATGCCCTAAAAAAAAATTGTCTCTTAAGATAATAATTATCATGATAAAATTGTAAAATATGAAACGAATTTATCACACTCAACAATGTATGCAAAACAAAAAATAACTAATTTCCCATGCGAATTTATCACAATTCTTGAAATTTGTCACATTCAGGAAATGGGTAGGTAAGGTAATAAGTGGGGCGTAATAAATGGGAGATAACAAATAGAAAGAGAGTTAGTTGTGATTTTTAAGTCCTCTATTGATTAAAGGTATAATGGGGCTTTCATGCAATTTCAGGACCAAAATATAATCCATGATGATGTCATGGACTAGAAGATAAGTATAGGTTGTATTTAGAATGAATTTTTTGTTTTCTCTTCTTAGGCCCCGTTATGATAAAGTTCTTATTTTTTAAGTACTTATTTATCGGCTTACAAGACAAGTCATTCTCTTACAATACGTCACATTTAATTCCAAAAAAAATTACTTATTAGAAAAAAAGTACTTATTTTGGTTAGTAGAACACACCCTTATTATTTGACAACCACTGTCCAGTGCAGTTGGTATGTCATCTCTCTCCTAAGGGGAGGTCCTGGGTTCGACTCCTGCTGGAGCAACACCCTTAGGGTCCCAAGCTATGGATAGCTTCTGGACTCCGTGCTAACTCTAACACCTCCCACTAACCCCCGCTGATGTATGACGATTGAAAAAAAAAAAAAACACCCTTATTTTTAATTTTATTTTTTATTCAACTCCGATTCATATTTGTGTTAAATAAAGGGGAAATGCTATATTATACATCCCTTTTTGGTGTGTATGCATGGTATACACCCCATTGAATCACCTTGGATTCATAGTAACATTTTGCATGGAAATTCATAACATCAAGTCAATAATTCATACGAGTAGTATACATATATAAAGAATTCAAGGTTAATTTTATCAATTAATCCTAATGTTTTGAATTTTTATTCGACATTTATAAATATAATTTAGAGATTTAATTAAACTCGAATAGACAGATGTGTACTTGTAACATTTAAGATTAAGATAAGATATTTATTGTACTACTTAGGTATGGCATTGAATTCCCTGCACCTCTCGCTATCATGTTTGATGTTCCAATGTGCGCATCTTGTTGCAGCTGTGGTCCCACATCCAAGGGAGAATATTGGTACATATCTACCTCATCAAGAAACAAAAGGACATTCCATTAGCAATCAGTCCTCTTCAATCTCACTATATATGCTTTTGTTAATTTACTAATTAAGTGTTTGGGTCAGTTTACATGCACTTCGACTAATTCTAGGGTACCAGTCGTATCGTCAACTTGCGGGGGTCCCAATTAAATACAAAGAGAATTTTTGTATGGACTAACCTCAACAGAATTGATAGTACTTGAGAGTTTTGAATCTAAGACTTTAGAAGAGAGCAGACTACTAAGTCCCCAATCTTGACCGCTAATTCCTAAATTGAGGAGTTTGAAGTGTCCGGGAAACGATTTCTCCTCTCTGAAGTACTTTTTTTTCAAACGGTTGGAGAAAGTATAAGAATTACTCCTATATGAAACTGAAAACAGTTACGCAATCACTGTAAGTCCATCCTAAATAAATTCACAATCACTATGAACTCAATCAAACTAGAGCTCTCAGTGGACCTTATAAAATACTCATTAGGTTGATTAATTATAATTTTAGCTAGTGAGTGTGCCAAAATTTACTACGATGGACTAGATAAATTAATCCTTAAACCTATAGCTTAATAACTCACCCTATAGGTTTGGCCACAAATATATGTACTCCTTAAATTTTGTTGGTTCAATTTTAAATAAGAAATTTTTTTTTTTTTTCCTGGGGAGAAATTGAGCTATTCAACACGACAATGCTGAAAGAATAGCTAATTTACAGTTTCGTTTTTTTTTTTCTCATCGGTGTGTACGTTTGGTTTCTTCTTCTTCCTCTTTCTTTTGGCAAGCGTGTACAATTATATTAAAACAAATCCAATTCTTTATTTTTCAATTTCATTTTAAAATTGATGATGAGAAATTCTCGTACTACGGAATATAATATTTTGTCTCATACAATAAAGTTTAGCTATTCCATTGGAGTAACCCATTCAATAAACTAATGACCACTTATCGATCCCAACATTTACAAATTAAGAAAATAACTTCCACACACGCAGATGAGAAGATCACTAAAATGTAGTGATCTTTGGCCATAGCTAGACGTTTTAATATTTTACATGTCGAAAATCTCTAAGTAGCCGACCCCAAGTGATTGGGACATAAGGCTCGGTTTGGTTTGATTTATAAAATCTCTAAGTAAAAAATAGTTTTATTTTTGGCTTTTCTAAAAACCCTCAAAGAAAGTCTAAAAACACCTGAAACAACAATTTACTTGTACACAAACTTCCTGAAAGCGAATGCCAGAAAAATTTCCTCCTTTTTTCTGTTGTTTACAACTCACAAGTCAAACAACATGCATGACGCACACGTTTTGTTGGGAAAAGCTAGAGGTGGCAAATGGGCGGGTCTGGACGGATTTGGACGGGTTAAAATGGGTCGCGGGTCAAATAGTAAACTGGTTGAAATAGGTCGGGTCGAATATGGGTCAAGTCAAACCCAAATCCGTCTGACCCGACCCGTTTCCTTCCCCCCCTCCCTGACACGATTCCTTATCCGTGATATATTTTTTTACTTCTTTTGTTTTTTAAAAAAAATTATGAGTTTCGATCAAAAAATTTTACTTTTCCGATTACTCTCGACGAGACGAATCAATAAATTACAAAAATTTGAAGCAAAATTAACAAATACGAAAATCAATTATTTGGGGACCATTCCGTAAAGAAGGTTTTACGGACCAATCGCACATGTCCAAAGTGTTTTTGGACGGTCCGGATTGAAAATCAATTATGACGGGTAACAATTAATTATGACCAGTTATAATTGAAAATGAATCTCAGTCATTGATTGCACGAATAAATGACTGAGATTGCGCCATACCCAACCCAACCCGACCCATTTTACTTGGCACAAACCAAAATTAGCTTCCCTAATTAAACTAATTTTCCTACGTGTTGTCCCCCACGGTCTTTCCCCATCCTCCTGCCCTCCACCTGGAATTCCTCTCTCTCTCTCTCCTCCCTTTCTTATTAGCTTCCCCTGTTTCTTTCTCAAACACCAATAATTTCAAATTCCCATACAATATCATGATTAAAAAAATTCTATATAGTATGAAGTACGTAACAAAGTACACATTTGATGTTAAAATTTGAAAAATCTGATAAAGATGCACAAATTTTTGCTAGGGTAAGTTTGGCAAACTTTTTAGGTATTTTTTTCCGGTCTTTTTTGGTCCTTTTTCTCATTTCATTTGAACTTTTTTTTTAACTTTGGTCTATGTTTTTATGCTCTCCCGACGATGGAAAATACAATGTAAAAATTATACCCTGATCTCGTATGAATTGAGAGAAAACAACCAAGAAAACCTTTTTTTTTTTTCTTCATTTAAATTTTTTCGTATTTGTTAATTTTGCGTCAAACTTTTGTAACTTATTGATTTGTATTGACGAGAGAAACTGAAAAAGTAAAACAAAAAATTGATCAAAAATCATAATTTTTTTTGAAAAAGGAAAAAAAAAGAAAAAAAAGTCAAAAGACAGCTTTTTGAATTATTTTTTGTCTTTTTCAAAAAATTTATGAAGGACAAACGAGACACAGTGATTGAAAACATTTTACTCCAAGTCAATTTGGGTACCAGTGATATAGAAAGGAAAGAAGAACAGCGGGAAAGAAAATAGCGAGAGACGGTGACAGAAGAAAACAAGTCAATTTGGGTCTTTAAGTTCAACCCATATTAAACCCATTTTTAACCTACATGTGGGTTGATATAAGTTCAACCCATTATATAATATGGGCGGATTGGATTGGGTTATAAGTGGGCGGATATGGGCGGATTATAAAATATGGGTTAAGATTGCCACCTCTAGGAAAAACTATGGTGTCCCCTAGTTAAGGAGGTGTCCCCAATTTATGCCTCCGAATGGTTAATGTTATGTCTTCAAGTGATTAATGTAATATCTTCGAATGGATATGTTATGACAGGGGAAAACCATAAAGAAAACAAATATAAAATATAACCAAATATAATAATAATAAAACTGTTATGCTATTATTGAAAAATGTTAATTATGCCTTAATTTGAGTGGTAAAATGTTATGTTTTTAAAAAGTGTTATGCCTAAAATGTTATGCATTCCAGTGGTAAAATATTATGCATTTGAATGGTTAATGTTATGCCTTCAAGTGGTTAAGTTATAGGGGATACGGTATCCCACGACAAGAGGGAAATGCCATAGCATTATCTAATCTAAATATTCGGATTTAGGGTGCTAGCTCGAATATATTTCCAAAACAAAGGTGCCCAAAATTTTCAAATCATTGTTTGACAGAAGGAATGCTCGTGATTATGTTTGAATTCTCGTTTATTATAGAGGGGTGCCTTGTCTAAGAAGGCTAAGAAAATGCCTAGAGCCAATCATCATCTTCTGCATTTAATTTACATTATTGGTTTTGCACTGCCTTCATCTCGACCGCAAATTTGCTCTGAAAATGCCTAGTGTTATTTGCTCTGTTCGCAGCTGGTTCTAACTCTAAAAAAAGAAGTAATGGGTAAAATTGTCATCACCTCGTACTTCAATTTCAGTTTTCCTCCTCTTTGGGTTTACATTGGATGGTGCATGTAGTCCCGATCGAACAGAAAATTGTACGTACGACTTGTAGACCTTTTGTTGATCAACGGCTCAGACTCCTCCATTTTTCTGCAACTCAACATGGGATGGGATCCAAGCAAAATTTCGTACCCAAGATTGGATGAGGGGCGGACTTAGTATGAGGCACGAGCAATCACATGCCCCCACCAAAAGTCATAGAACTCGATGCATATGTTCAACATTAATCATGCGAGTGCCTCACTAAATTACAACGCTTAGATGAAATACATAAATAAATAAATAAATATATATATACATATATATCCGGGGCGGTTCCGGAGACAACCAATTAGACACCTAAAAAAACACTTCATAGTTCCCGATCAAATTTTAATGATCCGAGCCGCTCAATTAATGTATGTACTTTCTATCTCTCTCTCTCTCTCTCTCTCACTCTCTCTCTCTCTCTCTTCAACTTGTACTTTCTATCTCCAAAATGTGGTAAATGTACAATTGGGGTGCATGGTTCATAGATTTTTAGTCTAGATTCTTGATTTTTTTAAATACTTTTCAGGGACTTTCATAAAACTTATGCGTTATATGCTTTTGTGGCTAATAATGAAAATTGAAGTTAAGTATATGATTTTGCGTACTTCTAATTATAATGAAAGTTGAACTCAAGTGTAATCTCACATGCCTTCGGGTTCTGGCGTTTGATTCGGATGCTTTATCCGGTGGGGTGGTAATTCGGAGATTAATAAATTTTCTTTGTAATCTTTGTAATCTTGCGGAGATTAATAAATTTTCTTTTGCCGATAAAAAAAATCTCACTGCTGTAGAACATGATATGAAAACAAGTTTTTAGGACTATATATGTTCAATAGGCAGCCCTCAACTCTCTTAAATTTTTGGGTCCAATTAATCGATCGATGCTCAATGGGATGTTACTTTTTTTCCAAACTGCTTTGGGTGAATCTATCTATCTATCTATCTATCTATCTATCTATCTATCTATATCCTATAGGAATGTGTGTGAGCCTCACAAGCCTCTAAACCCACATTCCTAATTTCCTGAATTTTTAATTTTTTCTAAAAAACAAAACCTAAACCCACGGATCTATTTCTCCAAGCCAATACGTGTCCCACCCACATTTCTACGCGTGCTCCACCCACTACCCATGTACCTGAATGCTACTCCCACGTCTGCCCCCCCATGTTGCATTGGAAGCAAAAAAAAAACAGTTAGCTTCAAGGGTTTTTTTTTTTTTGGAACGGGGATTGGCTCCAAGTTTACCCACACCACTTAGTTATATATAATTCCCACCTCTAAACTCTAATAGCAAATCCCACATTCTTCGGAATTATCATTGCACGCAATTCTAACATTCATCCCGGCTGATGAAAACATTTCTAATATTCGTCCCCCATTGATAATTTCCATGATCTCACTCCATGGTTTGTTGCAAGAATTTGTTCATGGAAATTTAAGCAGCAAGTTCGGTTTCATTCTTCACGAGAATTTGTTTGCGGATTTTCGAGTACCAAGTATGGGTCTAATTACTACGACAATTTGTTCATGAAGTAAATACCATTTGCTCAAAGGTCGGTTTCCTTTTCCAAAATACATACCTACGCATTTACGAAGTTTTGACCACGGTGCGCTGCTAGGCATATATTTGGTTGTGTTCTTCAGCTAGTATATTTGAATTAATTTTTCGGCTCCATGTACCTGTATTCTTCAGTTCCATTTGCTACGAGAAGTTGTTCGGATAATTTTAAGTATGCTTCGTTTGTTCCAAGAATTTGTTCATAGATTTTTGAGTACCAAGTGTTCAACGAGAATCTGTTCATGGATTTTTTGGTACCAAGTTTGACTCTAATTGTTATGAGAATTTGTTCACGTAGAGCATATCAAGGTTGGTTTTAATCTTCAAACTACCTACGCATTTACTTCTTTTTTTTACTAGCGTTGTGCCCGTTCGATGCACAAGGAATAAAAAAGAACATCAACATGAATTTTTTTTCCTATTGTCCCGTGCATCGAACGGGCACAACGCTCATATGTCGTTATACGCTTGTTATGTCGTAAAAGTAACCACAGATCGATGACAAAGTAATAATCCCAATGTGATCATGATCAGCTCGGAATTCAAAGACATTTTTCTTTGCAATGATTAGGAGCTTTGACATGTCAAACTGTTGTGCATGCTAATCACATGCACCTTCGTTTGAAGTTTAGAACCCTACTCTCTTTGGATATAAGTATGAAAAGGAAAAGAAAGCGGCTTGAAAGTTGATATTTCCGTAGAGGGAAAATCTTTTTAACGGAGGGTTCCGTGAACAGTTGTTTACGGAGATGAATCGCGACCGTCCAAGAGTGTTTTGGACGGTCTAGATATTAACGAAGCTTTTTCGGGCCGGAAAAATTTCATTTAAATCTGGACTGTCCAAAGCCGAAATGGACAGTCGAGATCGCGCGGCTCTGTGAACAGCCAGTTTACAGCGACTCTGTGAATAAGTCTATCTCTCTTCTGTAGAACGGCGATTATAACTCCACGAAGCATCTATCACTTTCAGCATATAGTTTAATTTGTCCCAGTACGTATTAGGTAGGTTGAAAGCAGACCAATTTGCCTAGCTACAGCTTAATTTGGAATTAATAACAACTTAGTGGAACCAGGGATATCCCCTAATTAATTAATCCCCCCTAGCAGCCTCTCTGGTTGTCTATGAGAAGAATTGCCTTGCTATTTATGTATTGGGTAGCTCTATATATATTACAATTATGGATTACACTATACTAAATTTAATTACAAATATTAAGCAGAGTTTCAAATTTTCTGCAAAGAAGAGCAAGAAAAATTCATATATAGCAACATAGAATAAACGAATCGACAATATATTTACATGACAGGAGGTATAACAAAATTAAAACAAGCTAGTATCTAACTAAGGGAAAGTCGAAGAAATATACATATCTTACAAGTCTGTAACCTCTCCCCTAGAGAGTCCAAATGAACAAGGTCTGCGACCGTTTAGTCTTGAGGCCTTAAAAACAATTCTGGTAGCTAGGTACGTAGGACAGATCCTGATGTTTCCCTACCAAGAGAAGTTTTTTTTGAGTGCCGAGCGGGTACCATATGGCGGTACTTATCGGCGATCCGGACTGTACGTTCAAATATGTTTTGGATGATCCAGATTTATTCTCTCTCTCTCTCTCTAAAATTCAGTCCGTCCAAACATTATCGCCAATGGGGTACCATGTGTGTGGTACCGGCACCCAAAAATTTCTCCCACTCCAAAGATGGGCCTCCAACTATTTTTGGGCTTTATGGGGTCCACTTAATAATTATTTGTTTAGTTTTCTTTTCTTTTTCGTTTTTTTAGGAAGAACAAACATATTGCATACATAATAAAAGATGAGTACCAAGGAAACTACTGGTTTGAAAATCGGAAAATACAAGAAAATCAACAGAAAAAACTAAATATAAAAGTAGTACAAACAAGTAACAACAATGAAAAACTCGCAAGTCCACTCAAGAATGAGTTTGAAAGAACAAAGTCCACTCAATATTATAAGCTACTTTTGGTTAATTTCATCACGTGTTTGACGCGGATAATTGTTGGTTGGGTGTCGCTGAAATAGACCTTTAATTGAAACCACATGAAATTAGTCATTTTTCATGCACGAAGAGAGTGTCTTTATATTAAGAAAAACCTCAGGGGCCTGTCAGCGAAATTTTCCCTTAGCTAGAATTGCTCCAAAAAAACAAAAAAATTCATTACCAAAAAAAGAGAGTAATTGGTAGCACATCACATCTGCAGTATACAATGTGGCCGAGAATTTTGAAGGGGCCATCATAACGAAGCCCCGCACACATGTGCCAACATGAATTTGTGGGCCCGGGTGATACATTTGACTGTATGTCTGGTCAACTTTCTTTGTACCTAGTATTTCATATCACTCTTGGCTATGGCCAATAGGTAGAAATGCTGTGACTAGGGATATTAGGAGGGTTGCTTAAACCGAAAAAGACCTTTGCCTTCGATACAAGGTTGAGAATCCCAAGCGTAGGGCTAGATCGTCGATAGCATAATTTCTGAAGGTCCGGGATCGTACCCACAGAGAATCGAATAACTTAATCGGATTGTAGGTTTTATATGGTGGATTTCGGCATTTAAGACGTCTAACTTGGTTTTACTTTAAACGGTGGAAATACTAATAAAAAGACTAGAAATGAGCTTTATGAACTAAAGAGGCAAGTCTAGGGATCGTCTTTCCCTTGACAAATGCCGTTACCGGTTCTCGATTATAACTTAAACGAGAGACATGACCGCGTGCTCACGCTCAGAAGTTTTAGCTTTAACAACTACGTTTATAGAAAGATGTGATTTATCAGAACTAAACCAACCTATTTTTGCTAATGTATTTACACGTAGGAGCCCACGAGCCCTCGGAATGTCACTTGCCAAGACCGTTTGACTAAACGACATACTAAGGAGTTAACACCCATTGTTTAGACCAAAATGGCTAGGTTAGCTCAATCCCAAAAATCATGATTTTAAACCCGAGGGTTTGAGAACCAAATAACCACCGAAGTCCTTGAGAAAGATTAATTATCCCGAGACTTAACCAAACGACTACTCACACATAGCTAAAGCACCAAACAAAGCATAAAAACGAGACATGATTTTTAACCAATGAAAACAAAAACAAACTTGATATTAAGAAGGATCTAGTCCGCACAAGCAACTTTAATAAACGAGAGATTAACAAACGAGAAGTACTTATTAGAGTTCTTGAAGGATTAGACTACGAAAACTTAAAAGACATTAATGGAGGAAAACCTAAGGGAGTAATGAACTAGGTACCAAGGGGGAAGAGAGAGAGAGACCTATTTATACAAAGTGGCTCTCTCTCTCTCCTCCAAAATATCCAAAAAAATAGCCAAAAGTGGAAACTTGCCACTTATGGAAAGTTAAAATCTGTCAAAAAGCATGTTGGTAAGCCTCCTGTATCGATACAAAAGGAAGAGTATCGATACCGAGCAATCTTCCCTGCATTTCCAATATTTCTCGTAGTGGACCCGTATCGATACAGAGAACTTTGTATCGATACGCTGAACTTTGACTGACCCTCTGTTTTGGAACCGTATCGATACTCCAAGATTCGTATCGATATTGAGCAGCTTCCTGGGCATCTGTTGTGCATGGCGTCAAAACTCACCATTTTATTGCGTATCGCCTGAAACGCTCAACACAATACCTTATGTGCAATATAACTATAAAAGAACAATAAAACGTAAGATAAATGACATAAACAGGACTAAATGCACCAAATATCTACACTATTGGGTGCTCATCAAGGGTCACCCCTGCTACTTTTGTCTCTCATACATCTTAGGAGGACACAGTTATTTAAAACCTCACATTGACAAGAAGTTCTCTGTTAAGTCAGCTTGGAATGCAATTAGAAGACAGCATTCTATAGTTAGCTGGTTCAAAATCGTTTAGTATAAGCACCATGTTCCTCGCTGGACTATCATCCCGTGGCTAGCAAATCTAGGTAGACTTGCTACTAAGGATAGACTCCTTAAGTGGGGTATGACTATGAATGATCAGTGTGTTCTATGTTCTGCTTCTGTGGAAACCCATGAGCACCTCTTCTTTCACTGCTCTTTCTCTTCTTAACTTTGGAAATCATTGCAAAAGGACCTGAAGTTTCAATGTCCCTTCAATAGACTGCCCCAAATCATGGACTGGATGTTTCAAGTTAACAATGGCCCTCAGTTTTCGTGCTCATTATCAAAAGTTGCTTTGGCTGCTCTCCTCTACCATGTTTGAGGTGAAAGGAATGGCAGAATCTTCAAAAGCTTTTGGAGCTCTATTCAACAGTTGGAGATCAAAGTGCGAACTCATATCCGTGCATGTGTTAGTTCTTGGTGAGGAGTCAAGAAGTCAGGCCCTAACATGGCTCTTTGTTCTCGGTGGAATGTGCCAGCTAAAGTTTTTGATAGCATGTAATTTTTTGTTGGTTCCTTTTCTTTGTTTTATAATGTTCTGTTTTCAAGCTTTGATTGATGTCCATTTGTATGGTTTTGTTTGACAAGGATATGCCCTGTCTTGTGTAATGTGGTTTGTTTTAATAAAATTTTACCTTACAAAAAAAAAAAAAATTTAGATGGTTTAATGCCTTGTTCTCTTCCATTTTCAAAAAGAATTTTTCAAAAAATTCCTCCTAGATTCCCCCTAGATTCTCCCTACTTCCAACATTTCTCTCTCTATCTCTCTCCACTTATTACCCCTACTATTTTTCAAAAAACTTTTCAAAACACAAACCAAACAAAGCAATAAGTCTACTGGAATTCATACCAAAATTGGAAGAAATGAGAGACGAGTGTATTCTGGATAATTACCGGATACACTTTCTTTGTACCTAGTATTTTGAAGAGAATAAAGTGTGGTTCAAAAAAGAAGAGCATGCATCCAAATAAGGCAAACATGTTGCCAGCTCACTAATTTCACTCGTCTAGTAGGTAATTCTTGACCATGGTGACTCAACTATTAAGGGGGTGTTTTCGTTAGTAATTAACTTATGTTGTTGTAGGGAGGTATTCCCAAACAGGTACAAATATGGGCCGAACACGTGGTGTGCCAGATTCGTATAATGAGGAAAGTGATATGGGACTCCATATAAGATGAACGGCGGCGGAAAGACCCGGTGCACCAAGAAGACACCAGATTAGACAGTCTATTCGGCTGAGATGGCCCAGTGACATGAGAAGTCATTAGTTGGTACAGTCTGTTCGGCTAAGGTGGGCCAGTGACATGAGAAGTCATTTACTTGTGCAGTTTGTTCGGTAGGGGCATGTGCCGAACAGATGGAGTTACTTGATGAAACGTTGTCTTAAGAGATAGGGCAATATGAGTGTTCTGTAAGACGAACCCAATATACCGTAAAGATAAGTAAGGAAACAGTCCTATCGGGGAATGAGTTCCATGGTGATAAGAGACCCTATGAGGAAGGGATCTCGGTTGATTGGGCAGGAGATCCCCAAGAGAGCCAGGTTTCCTATACGTGAAAGGGGACCTGGGCAACAAGGACTCTTGGAAAGCAAGCGTGCTCATATCTATAAATACGAGGTAAACCTGGAGAAAAAAGGTACGCAAGAAGTTGCATTCATTCTATACTTTCCTACTGATAATTAGGGTTTTGATACAGTACGAGATACTAACTTAGGCATCGGAGGGCCTTTGCCACGAGAGGCAAAGGTGCGCTCACCCCTTGTCTGTTTTACAGGTTAGGGTTCAGGCGAAGGTATTAGGGTTCCGGTTGGACAGCACGTGAAGGAAGGAGATTCAGCGCTGTTCTAGGTGCCATCTATTTTTCTCCACCTACAATTGGCGCCGTCTGTGGGAAACGAAAGAGTTCCCTTTTGAAATACGACCATGGTGGAAGTAGATCCAATCACACCAATCGCTGATAAGAACCAGGCTGGTGGGGGAGGAGATAAATCCCCACCAGGTGCTCCGAGAAAGCCTACCAGCGGGCATGATAAGAGGACGACAAGCAGGGATCCTCTTACCATCCAAGATAACTCCAAGAATAAGGAAGGCAGGACGGCTACAACCTCCACGCGAAGGAGCAAATCCCGTCAAAGGGGAGAGTCGGTTGCACATTCAAAGAGTGTGCACAGCAACGAGGATATCCTCGACAAAAAGAGGCAGGAAGTTGAGGAATACGCTCGACTAATTCGGAAAAGGGAACACGAGATCCGAGAGTTAGAGCGGATCCGAGAACATCCCGAGGATTCTGGGTTGTCAGGAAGGAGATCCAGGGGAGACGGACTGGCCGTGGTGCAATACACAAAGGCCCCTTCACGAAGAAAGAGGAGCAAGTCCAGAAGCCCCACTCCTCCCAAGAAAAGGGTTTCTTCACGAAAATGAAGGAGCAGGAGTCCGAGCAAGCAAATAACTCCCCCACGTTACAGGAGAAGCAGGAGCCGAAGCTCCACACCCGAGGAAGGCGTAAGAAAACACCACAGGGACAGGTACGAGAGACCTGATAATGATTAGAACAGGGCAGTGACCCACGAATCCAAAAAGCGAGAAGATGGGTCTCTAACTACACGAGAAGCAGCGAGGCGGGCCCTGAGTAATATAGCAGCATCACCTTTTTCAAAAAGGCTACAGGATGCGCGCTTGCCGAGCAGAGTGAAGCATGGGACGTTCGTACTTTACGAGACAAATGCGGATCCCGTTGCTCACGTACAACATTACCAGCAGGCTATGTTCATGCATGATGGAGATGACGCCATTATGTGTAAGATGTTCCTTTCAAGCTTGGGAAAAGTGGCTTTATCGTGGTTCCATAAGTTGGAACCACGTTCCATACGAGGATGGACGCAGTTAGCAGAAGAGTTCACTGCTCGGTTCTTGACGAGTAGAAAGGCTCCCAAGACATTCGAAAGTCTCTCAATGATGAAGCAGGAGGACAGCGAGCCGATCAGAGACTACGCAAAGAAATACTGAGAGACCTTCAATGAGATAGACAGTTGCAGTGAGGAGTATGCGATTGCTACCTTCAAAACTGGCCTGCCTGTTCGGGGCGAGTTACGCCGGTCATTGAATAAGCATCCTGTGGCATCATTGGCAAGGCTGATGGAGCGTATCGAACAACACGCAAGAACGGAGGATGACATATTCCGGGAGGAAGGCAAAGTTGTTGCCGAACAGCCAAAAACTCCTGCAAAGAAGGCGGATAAGCCAGAGCCCAAGGCCTATAGGAAAGAATATGGGCAGGCTAAGAAAGAACCTTACAAGGAAAAGCAGGCACCTGATCCTAAGTCATTCTTTTCAATAACCATGGTTTGGAAAGAACCAATCTATAGGATTCTTTATCGAATAAAGAATCAGCCTTATTTCAAATGGCCCCCAAGTCTAGGTGGGGATAAGGATGCAAAACGTGCTACGAATCAGCACTGCAGTTACCACAACGATTGGGGTCATATGACCGAGGATTGTGAGATGTACAAGAGACATCTCAACGATTTGGTCTCTTGTGGTTATCTTAAGGAATTCATTCAGAAGGATCCCAAAGATAAAGGGAAAACAATGGAGTTGGATTACGAGCAGAATCCTAAGGGGGTAATCCATATGATACATGGATTGGCCACACCTTATACGAGGAATGAGGTGAGGCTACTCCAGAGGCAGGTCAAGCATGACCAGCATGTTATGCGAGTGGGAAACAAAAGAGGGCGAGAGAATGACATGCCCAACGAAGCTATAGTCTTTACAGATGAGGATCTGGGAGAGGTCCAGGTGCCCCACAACGATGCATTAGTCATAACCCTACGAATTGGGGAATATGACATTGAGAGAATACTGGTGGATTCAGGGAGCTGTACAGAGGTGTTGTACTATGACGCATTCAAAAGGTTGGGGCTAAAACAGACAGATTTGGAACAATCTATCACACCTTTGGTTGGATTTGGTGCAAGTGCAGTATGGCCCCTCGGAAAAGTGACACTGCCTGTTCGGGCGGGGACAGTGGTCCTAAGGACAGACTTCTTGGTTGTGGATGTACCATCCTCCTATAATGCAATTATAGGAAGGACTTGGTTACATAAGATGAGGGCTGTTTCTTCTACATATCACCAGATGGTGAAATTCCCAGGGTCCGACGGGATCGAGAAGATAAGGGGAAATCAAAAGTCAGTGCAACAGTGCCTGATTTCTATCATCAAGAAAGTTCCAAAGGCCCATCAAGTTCATACGGTAGAAGTACCAGATCAACCGACTGTCGAGGATGTCGGAAGAGATCCAACAGAGAAAGTAGTGGAGGGCCTCAAGAAGATACAGATCAACGAGACTGATCCTGAGAGGTATTTTCTAATTGGGGAATCACTGCTGGATGAGGAAGAATCCGAACTGGTGGGTTTCTTGAAAGAACATGTTGATGTGTTTGCCTGGGTACCAGAGGAGATGCCTGGAGTGGATGCAGATGTGATCTGCCACCACCTGAACGTTGACCCGCAGCATAAGCCAGTTATTCAGAAGAAAATGAGGGCAGTTGTACAGCATGTTGACGCTGTTATTGAAGAAGTGGATCGTTTGCTAGAGGCCAAGGCAATACAAGAAGTCTATTACCCAGAGTGGCTATCCAACACTGTGGTCATGAAAAAGAAAAATGGGAAATGGCGTGTCTGTGTAGACTTCACAGACTTGAATAAAGCATGTCCTAAGGATAGCTTCCCTCTCCCAAGGATTGATCAATTGGTTGACGCCACTGCTGGGTATGAGCGGATGAGTTTCCTCGACGCATATCGGGGATATCATCAAATTGCCATGTTTGGACCTGATCAAGAAAAGACTTCCTTTATTACACCACGAGGGTTGTATTGTTACAGTGTTATGCCTTTTGGGCTGAGGAACGCAGGAGCAACTTACCAGAGGCTGGCAACAATAATGTTCAAGAAACTTCTTGGCCAAACTATGGAGGTATACATAGACGATATGGTGGTCAAAAGCAAAACCCGACAAGGGCACATTCTAGACTTGAAGGAAGCATTTGGAATTTTAAGGAAATACAAGTTGAAACTCAACGCCTCGAAATGTGCGTTTGGAGTTGGCTCTGGAAAATTCCTGGGCCACCTGGTGACTCTAAGAGGGATCGAGGCAAACCCTGATCAGATAACGGCCTTACAGAAGCTCCAAAGTCCCAAGACTACGAAAGAGGTCCAGAGGCTGACTGGGATGGCTGCGGCCCTAAATAGGTTCATAAGCCGTTCAAGTGATAAGTGCAGGCCCTTTTTCCAGTTGCTGAAGAAAAGAGAAGGATTCGAGTGGGTGTAGACACCCCAATTTGGCCTAACGATTATTTCAAGTCCCACCTTGGGACCATCCCGATGATGAAATGGATACAGTGATTGCTGATTGCTTCCTTGAGAACCTTAGGACTTTCGGTAAGAACTTTGAGTCACTTAGAGGACCCAATTCAAAGCCATACAGCCTTTCAGACAAAAATACAGAAGCCTAGGAGAATCCATCTGTCGGCCGTAATATCGATCCCACGGCCCTAACATCATTTCCTCACCCGAGCAACCTGTTGCTAGCAAAATCTCCCTGAGAGATCAATCCATCGGCTGCAAGATCTATCCTTCGGCCGAGACATCCATTCCTCGGCCGTGATATCCTTTACTCGGCCGCCAGATCGACCTTTTTCCAGACTCTGGAACGTGTTCTGTCAGACGTTTGATCCAACTACACTACCTTCCCGATGCGTTCGGGCTACGCTCAGAGATTACGACGTAGAGTTAGAGATGCATTGCAATTGCAATTACCATCTCGTGATTTGATTGGCCGGAGTGAGTCACCAATTGCCTATATAAAGGGCCTTTGGACTCCGAAAATAAACACACGAAATTCATTAGAGAATACACTCTCTCA
Source organism: Rhododendron griersonianum (assembly GCA_018127125.1). NCBI lineage: Eukaryota > Viridiplantae > Streptophyta > Magnoliopsida > Ericales > Ericaceae > Rhododendron > Rhododendron griersonianum. Next base: position 35,716,919 of record CM030793.1, on the reverse strand, counting down.
AGTCTCGAAACTCTGCACAAATACTCTCTCAAACCCACTCCTCAAAAGCCCTAACCTCCCGAAGGCAGCCGTCAATCCGGCGATCAAACCCCGAAGTTCAAACCCTAACTCTAGGGTTTTCGATCAAGCAATCAGTCAATCACACCCAATCCGAAGCAATCAAGCAACTGAGGGATCAAGGTGGTGAGGCCCAACGGCCTCTGGTTTGTTTTATTTATCGCTCTTACGTTTAATTATAGCTTTCTGATCATCTGTTAATCGTATATTCTGGTGTGAGGAAGAACACCGACCGGGGCCTCGATCCCTCGGCCGGTACATTAAACCAGTGTGATTACTCGGCCGTGACATCCATTCACCAGCCGAGTAATCGATTTCCTGGGACAGCTTTGTTTGTTTTCCTGCTTTCTGATGCATGCTTCAATTATCGCACTGGCTCATTTTACTTACTGTTTAAAGGCTAAATTAAACAGACTATGTGTCGGAATTAAACAAAGCATCTACATGTCTTATGTTGAATAACTATGGGCCAGTCTCATGACTAGGCAAAGAGGGGTGCTTAACACCTTCCCCTTATTGTACTTTTGGCTCCCGTATCCAGAATCTCTATCTGTTTTCCCAGCTTTGATAAACTGGGTGGCGACTCTGTTTTGATGATAACCGCTATCATGTGGCGATGTTCCTAGCCATGGGAATGTCCATGATTTTGGTTTACGAAGCAAGCAACCAATCGAGCAAACAAACGTGACCAATCTGTATGGCGATGCCCCGTTTGGGAGGAATCTACAGTTTTTGGCGACTCTGCTGGGGAATATGAGAGCCATAACCAAAAAGTTCAACATAAGACTAATACATGCCTTATCTAATTCATTTATCATATGCATCGAGCGGGCAACCCGTTGAGTTCACCTGATATCCCGGCATGACACGGGCTATGTTGGGGGTTCCAGCAAACTCCACAGTCACTCGTACCTAGTGGTATATCAAAAGGGGAAATCACCCAATCACCGCCTATGATGGGCTGGTGAGAGGATTGGTGCCCTTTGACAACGGAGCACCCTGAGACTACCAAAACCTTGCATGTTCTAGAAAGCCATAGAACTTATCAAACTAAGACATGAACCTACAGGCTAGGAACCTACTTGCATTTTGCTTGCAAAAGTTCTTCCTCACACCTTGTATCATTTGTTGTTGTAATTAACTCTTTCTGTGCAGAAGGGTTGGGATTTTCAACCCGAATCCTAACCCTACACAGGCCGAATACTGACTTCCAGGTATTCTACTTTTCAAGCAGGCACAATAGGTAAATCAAAGAAGCAACCACAGCCAACTTTGTACTCTTATAACACCCGAAGCTACGCCAAACAGAGGTCTCTGCAACCCTCTCGTCTATCGTCCTCATCTGACAAAATACCCCCATCACAACAATCCCAACTACTTTCAGAAACTTCCCGGTCATCCCCTCAACGGACCCCGTCATTTATTAAATCCCAAGCTTCGTCAAGCAACCCTTCTACCTTTATGGCAGACAACGACGCCACTATTGCCGACCTCCAAGCTCAAATCACTGCACTACTAGCAGAAAAGGCAGCTAGAGATGCTGAGGATGAGGAAAGATCAATGGAAGACGAGAATCCCCATAAAGTAGTGTTGGCAGAAAGTCCCGAGTTGACCAAGCAAGTCAAGGAAATCAAACAAGCCTTGGCTCGTTCACAAGGGGACCAAATTCTGGATTTCGAGGGACTTTGCCTCTTCCCAGAATCCAAGCTGCCTGAGAATTTCAAGATGCCCAACATTGAGAAGTTCAATGGAACTGGCAACCCTACCAGTCATGTTCGCCATGTTATCAACACCCTGAAGCCAATGGGCTTGAATGACGAGCTCATCGCCCAGTTGTTCCAGCGAACTCTCACCGGAAGTGCTCTCGACTGGTTCCTCACTTTGGAGTTTGTGCATTATCAAACTTGGCCAGAAATTGCCAATGCTTTCGTCAAGCAATATGCGTACAACGTCTAAATTGAGCTAACAACTCGAGACTTGGAAATGACCAAACAAGATTCCAATGAGGACTTTGCTACCTTTGTGGCAAGATGGAGGGAAAAGGCTGCCAAAATGAAGAACCGCCCCTCCGAGGAAGACCAAGTGAGGATAGTTGTCAAAAATTTGCAACCCAAATATCTCAGGCATATTTACACACAGGCTATCACCGATTTCAAGCGCTTGCATCAAATTGAAGATGGAATCAAGCTAGGACTCATTGGGAAAGAAGAGGTCACTCCTCCACCTAAGAAAACCTTCTCTAGCTGTACATCTCACGCCTCCGTGAATACCGTTGGCACATCCTTGTCCCAAGACCCTTTCCAAACTAGCCCATCCCGAAGGTCAAATCGACCCCGCCGCAACTTTGATCCCCTTTACATGACCTTGTCCCAAGCCTTGACCATTCTCAGCCGTCAAGGGCATCTCAAACCTTTAAACAAACCACTTCCTCCGCCGCCCTACGGTCCAAACCATGATCCAAACAAACAATGCGCCTACCACCAACACCCTGGGCACGAAACAGACAATTGCATGCGTCTTCGTCACGACATTTAAGACCTTATTGATAGTCGAACTATAAAACCTCCAAAACCTGATGGGCAAGCCAACCCACTCCCTACTCATAATGCTGAGCCGCCACCTCGAAGTATCAATCTCATAAATCTATCTCACAACCCCACTTACAATCCCAGCCAATACATTGTTCAAGACAACCAAACCAAACTTACCTTAACCTTCCCCGAGGAGGACGAGTGTTTCATGATGGAGGAGGAGGAGGATGATAACTCTGATCAGTCAGAAGTAATCGACGCTGACATGCCCGACATAGGTAGCAAAGATCAGGCAGAGGAGGAAAAACTAAGGAAATGGAATGAACATTCCTGGGCAAAACACAATTTGGAGGATCCAGACATTCCATTTGTAAAAAATGACGAATGGCTTCGTATCTGGTTTGAGAATAGGAAATAGGAAAAAGAAAGGGTCATCATGATGAGAAGGCACGCTCGCTTCGAGCCTGCCCAAATAGTAGTACGCATCAACCGTCCCAAAATTCCAACACCGTCCATTGATTGGGAGACAATCAATCTCATAGAGAAGGTAGAGGAGTTTCAAATGCAACCATGGGTCAACCCTTACGACGAGTGTGACTATAATCAGTGGATAGAGGAAAGAGAAGATCTAGATTTCATATGCACAGAACCCTATAAAACAGGGGAAAGCGACTTTGATGAAATGGAAGAAGAGTGCAATGATCCACTCGATGAAACCTCCTTAGCATCACTATTCAATCAGGAGGAAATAGCTGATGACCACACAATCAATGAGGAAAGAGAAGGGGAGATTCATACCGACACATCCATCTGGGGATTACTCATGGCTCAAGGAGGTAGCCGTCGTGCAAACTTCAAAAATGAACCCAGTTCAAAGGCTCTGTTTGGCAAGGAAGAGGGTGGGAAAGAGTACAAAGTTGCAAAAGACAAGCGAAATGACCCCGACATGCTGCAGTAGCTGAGAAGTCACAACCTGGCAAAAAAACGTTAAAACATTGTTTTTGCTTTCCGAATCAAACTAGAACGAGTTTTGGGCCCCTGTTTGGGCATTTTATTTCTGTTAAGAGAATTTCTTTTTCATCTTCCAGATTATGCTTATCTAAAATCTAAATTCCTAAATTGCAATTGCCATGCGCTATACTCTCATTGCCAAAACAAGGGAAAAATTCGAAGGGATCAAAATCTTTGTGTCCCCGACAAAAGGGAAGGAAATGATGAATTCTAATTGCTTAAGAAACTAGGTTTTTGTCAGAACTTAAAAGAAAGACACTATCTCCGTGAGAACACTTAGGGTTAGCTTGCCCATTGTGAAAGTACAGACGCAACAGGAGACTCATAAGAACGTCTCCATCAAATTCCTCTCCAAAACACTAAAACCCTCTTGAGAGAAAAATGCTCGTTGGGCAATCTATATACCCAAGCAAAAGTAAGAGCAGAGCCTGCTAGGACAAGAAAAAGCGAAAAACGCAGCTTAGGCAAAAGTTAAGGCGTTTGAAGGAAAGCTCGCTAGGGACTCAACCTCTATTAGGTAAGCTAGGCAAAACTTAGAGCATGAGAGAAAGAAAAACCAAGAGTGAAAATCCAACCCCTAAAGGTAGTGATCTTGGAACTACGTAAAAGGCCTGATTCCCTGATTGGGATACGTAGGCAATCTCGCGTCGAGATACGGCCCAAACATTTGGAGAGAGGAAAACATCAACAGGTTTGTACTCAATGATAGGCATAGCTAACCCTGCGTATTGAGCTCACAAAAGATGAGTATGCTTTTTTTTTGAAGAATTGGCAACAAGCAATAGACACAAGAATTATAGTTCATCCCCTCTAACCCAAAAGTCATCAATGCAATGAGTATGATACCTCAAAAACTCTTAAGTTTGGCAATCAGGTTATAGAGCATGGCAAGATCAAAAGGTAGAAAATCAAAGACTAAGCATAGGAAGGAATGTGAAACAGGATGCCACTTGGCTGAAGCAAAACCTAGCTCCCTGGGGAAAATAGACGTAACGGCCGAATAAACAATAACTCGGCCGCAACAATGATTCTTCGGCCGAGTGATCGATTCTTCGGCCAAGTGTTTTCATAAACTACTATTTATCGGTAAATACGTGTTTCAAAGCCATGTTCTGACTTTCACATGCATATCTCAAAGCATTTGGGGGCACAAAAAGCATTTCTCATTTCATAGACAAAAACTTGTTTACAAAACCATTGTTGTGGTTGCTTTCACTATACAAATATAGTTTCTGCCTATCTTCTACTAACTATGAACAGGAAAAAGAAAAGCCCTAAAAACTAGGCGATCTCTGAGAAGAAGGCGAGGGCTGTTCACTGGTCCTCACATTCTCCCCACCAGCAGCCGGTACTCCCTCAGCCTCAAGCTGCAGCCAAAGAGGGATACAAACATTCAGAGTCAAGGGATAATACACAGCAGATAAAGCTCATGAAGAGAGTCGTACCTCGAGGATCCTACGACGCTGTCTCCAAACCAAAACCTCTGCACTCTGATAGGCGTGAAGCCATTCCTGCACTATCTCGTCAGGTACCTGTGGAACGGTCAAACATTACAAACATCTAAAGCAAGGGATACAATGCGAAGTGGTGAAAGCTAACATGGAAAGCTAAAGATACCTGTGAAGCCCCGGTTGGCAAAGTGTAAAGCTGGGTCGTGCAAGGAGTCAGCGTCAGGCGCTCCTCCTCCCCATCATCTGAGTGGAAGGAGACAAACGAAGGAGCCCATGGCCAAACAGGAGCAACGGGAGGAGCCGCAACAGGGGAGGTCAAGAAAAGACGGCAGTACTCCGTATAGTCACCTGCCTGGAGGATTAAACCCGCCCAATCTCTGATCCGAGCGTTCTTCAGATCTTCCTTCGACATCAAAGAAGTGGATCTCATAGACATTGGAGGAGGAGGGGGAACAAGCTGAAGAGCCTCAACATGTGGTCGCCACTGACTAGCCACTCGATCACCTAAGTACCAGGCTCGGCAAAATGGACCCTCGAGCAAGCTACGGGTTCGGTCCAGGACCCTACAAAGTGCAAGATGGGCATCCTCTGGTACACTACCCCAGGGGTCAAACCGTACCTACAAAGCAAGCACAAAATAAGCCCTAACACAAGAATATGGAAGTCTAAAGGATAAGAGGTATAAAGAAAAGGGTACCTGATCGACTGTCAGGCGGTCCAAAACTCGCCGCCACTCGGGAAGGCTCAAAACTGGTGACCGTGGCCTCCGTTGCCCCACCAACCATCGCTCGTAACGAGGTATGCAGTTCGCATCACCATGCCTAGTCTCAGGGGGAAACTGGAGAAGGTGCTCGAAAGCCCAGAGCTGAACAGCAGGTTAACCAAAGCAAATTCAGAACTAGAGAAAGTCAAAGTGGAAACAGAAGTACAAAGGAACGATACATACGTCAAGCACTCAAAAGTGACCACAAAGAATGGGACTCTTGTCCCGCGAACAAGCTCCAAGACTACCATACAAAGTGGCCAAAGCAGACGAGCCCCAGTCGAACTCCCGAATAGCTCCCAAGTGCTGCAAAGGAGCTAGAAACTGCGTGTGTACCGAACCATCCTTGTTGGCAAATAACGTTTGCCCAAGGAGGTAAAGAAGAAAGGCTCGCGTCAATTGCTCAACACTCACCTGGGTTAAGATGTCAGCCACTACGAAAGACTTGCTTAGCCAAGCAAGATCGATATGACCCCTGGAACGGACAGGGGGCACCTTGCCCAGAAACCACCTCAAAGCACCCTCTGGCTCCCAAAGCCGGGGGTCAACTCAAAGAGCAACTCCGCCTACCCGCAGGCCAGTCAGCAAAGAGAAGTCACCCGGAGTGATAGTCGTCTCACCAGCAGCAGGAAAGTGGAAGGTATTGGTGGTATCCCACCACCTCTCAACTAGCGAGGTCATCAATGACCAATCCATCTTCGGAAGATCGAGGCCCAGAACGAATGCCTCGAAGCCTACAGCACGTACTAATTCCCGAGCCTGCTCTGGCAGCTTCAAGAACCATCTGTGCACCTCCTTGCCTCCACCACGAGCCTCCAGCCTCCTGTTTCTCTGCCAAAGACAAAAGGGAGTTAATCTCATGATTGCATAAACAAAGGAAATGCTAAGGGGCATCAAATTAACATCTAAAAACATGCATTGCCTAGACAGGGGGCACAGTTATTTTAGTTTCCTTAAACAAAAACAAGTTCAACCCAAACACGGGTTCCCTCCATTCATGCCCTTAGCTAAAAGGGATTTTTCATCCCACAAGTAAGAGATTTGCTTTTAAAATCATGCACAAGTTTTCAAACTCCGAACTAAAAGTAAACTTTTTACTTTTCAGGAAAACTCACCGGCACATTTAGAACACTCAAGTGCTGCTCAGGCTCTCTGCGAACTACCTCGGCCTGTGGGCCGCCCACAGGAGGGTGGTACTGCAAGAAACCACAAAAACCCAACCTACGCGAAGGAAGAATGTAGGTGGCGGCATCGAACAAGCCGGGTTCCTCAATCGCCTCCTCGTCAGAAGACGAATATTCGCACCTACATGGAGGATGCGAGGATGAACCCGCAACGTCTGAAGATGGCGTGGCCATCACGTCCAAACCAAGAAGGGAAGAAAACCAACGGTTTCAAACAACCGAAGCTGGCAGCAACGGCGATGGCAACGACGGCGGGAGGTGATGGTAGCCGGCGGCGAGGGAGGAGAAAGACGGCGGTGAATGGGAATGAATGTCGGAGGAGGAAAACGAAGGAGAAAAGTAGGGGGAGGGGAAAAGATTAAATGGGCCGTGAGATCGATTAAACCGAACTTAAATCGATTTTCTGACCTTTGGCTTTCTCACGGCCGAGAATCGATTCCTCGGCCGAGACACCAATCCTTCGGCCGAGAGATCGATCTCCTGGCCTCCCAATCTATTTCCCTCAGCCATATCAGGTATTGCTCTGTGCACTGACTCAAGCCACTACAAACTTCTAAGTCCTCAACCAACCAAGTAGCCTTGGGGGCATCCCCGAGCCAATACAATGTGATCAGAACTAGCCTTGTGGGCATATCCAAGCATGAGGAAAATCTCTCTCCACAAACTGCTGGCCGAAGCAAAGTCAAAACACCCAGTGCTCTACGCCTGTATTCACTATCAAACACCGTGACTCCAGGTCCACCACATCCACAGGCTCAAAGCCATTATCTCAGCGGCTCTACGCCCATCATCATAAGCGGCTCTATGCCCATCATCTCTATCAACTCAGCGGCTCCAAGCCCATTATCTCAACTGGCTCGAAGCCGTACACAAGCAGTCTCAGCGGCTCGAAGCCCATTACCTCAACAGGCTCGAAGCCTATGTCTACCATCTCAGCGGCTCCAAGCCCTCGACTCAGCAGCTCTATGCTCGCTATCACTCACTCAACGGCTCACAGCCCATTGTCTCAACTGGCTCGAAGCCATAACAAACATCTTAGCGGCTCCAAGCCCATTATCGACAGGCTCTACGCCCGTTATCACAACTCAACGACTCAAAGCCCATTGTCTCAACTGGCTCGAAGCCGTAAACAAGCAACAGGCTCTACGCCGCCCCAACAATCAAGACATTTATTCTCAGGCTCTACGCCTGAATGCTCAAAAATCTAACATTTTTGAATGCTCAAGCTCTACGCTTGGATGCCCAACCACTGTGTACTGGATGCTCAGGTTATATACTTGAATGCTCAAGCTCTACGCTTGGATGCCTAACCACTGCGTACTGGACGCTCAAAGCCTATACTTTGAATGCTCGGATTCTGCCGTCCGAATGCTCGAGCTCTACGCTCTGAATGCTCAAGTCCGGAACTTGATAGAAGCTCTAAGCTTAAAACAAACACACACGCACGAGCCCGTGCACATATTGCATCAAATGCATCAACATTTTCACATCGAGTCTGCATCATCATATCTGCTCACATCTAACAAACATCATCACACATATACACTCTGCATATCTCTCATGAAACAGGTCAACCCTGCAAACAACCGGCTCTACGCCTCGGTTTCTATTGATCGGTTCAGCACCTCGATCCTTTGGCTCTACGCCAACACTTATGATGGAAAAGCTCCATGCACAGACCATTAGAATGCAACCAGCTCTACGCTTCGGTTCAAATCACGTCAAGCTCTAAGCTCCGACAACCCAGGCCCTCGCCTCAAGACTGCAGCAGGCTCCACGCCTTAATCTAATCACTTCAGGCTCCACGCCTCAAATTCCTTCACCTCGGGCCCTTGCCTTATACCAGCTCCGCGCTTCGGTTCATCTCGTCAAGCTCAAAGCTCTGACACCTCAGGCTCTCACTTTATGATCAATACCAGCTCCGCGCTTCGGTTCCATCAAGCTCTAAGCTTACCTCAGGCCTCCGTCTCAAGACTGCAACAGGCTCCATGCCTCGATTCCATCCCTCTCAGGCTCTCATCTTATACCAGCTCCGCGCTTCGATCCCATCAAATTCTATCACCTCAGGCTCTCGCCTTATACCAGCTCCGCGCTTCGGTTCAGCACGTCAAGCTCTAAGCTCACCTCAGGCTCTCGCCTTGTATTCAGCACCAGCTCCGCGCTTCGGTTCCACTACGCCAGAAATCATCACCTTAGGCCCTCACCTCATGACTACAACCGGCTCCGTGCCTCGGTTCCCTCATCTCCAAAAGCTCCGTGCTCTAGATACTGGCCCTGCGCCCCCCACATCTCAAAGACCAACCGGCGTCTAACTCATCCCAGCAGATGGTTTGGATTCCACCCCATTACATCAGTTCCTTCCAGCTCATTCGCAAGGATAGGCTACTCTACCGAGTCCCTTTCAGTCAAAGTAAGGATGATCAAGAAAAGCAAACGCACCTGCCGTGTACTGATCTACCCCAAAATACTAAGGAAGCTCTCCGCAAAAACTCCCCAGGTAGCCCCGCGCTCCTTCAACTACTCTTCGTCAAAACCCTGGCTCAGTCTAGGTACGTCACACTACGGCTTTTTAAAGCCCTAAGGTACGTCTTCTGTCTCTAACCCTCCAAACTTTTTCTTTTGTTTTATTGCCCGAACTACGGTTGGTCTGAATTTCCCTTGTGGAATATGTAGGCAGCCTCCCGGCCCGACCATAACAAAACCTTTTTTCAAAAACCCTTGGAATAGTGGTTGGACCAAATTGAGCTGCTTTTTACAGCTTTGACTCTTACTCAAACATGTCTCGCAATCCGTTTGAGTTCAGTCAAAGAGGGGCATCTGTAGACACCCCAATTTGGCCTAACGATTATTTCAAATCCCACCTTGGGACCATCCCGATGATGAAATGGATACAGTGATTGCTGATTACTTTTTTGAGAACCTTAGGGCTTTCGGTAAGAACTTTGAGCCACTTAGAGGACCCAATTCAAAGCCATACAACCTTTCAAACAAAAATACAGAAGCCTAGGAGAATCCATCTGTCGGCCGTAACATCGATCCCACGGCCCTAACATCATTTCCTCACCCGAGCAACCTGTTGCTAGCAAAATCTCCCTGAGAGATCAATCCATCGGCCGCAAGATCTATCCTTCGGCCGAGACATCCATTCCTCGGCCGTGATATCCTTTACTCGGCCACCAGATCGACCTTTTTCCAGACTCTGGAACGTGTTCTGTCAGACGTTTGATCCAACTACACTACCTTCCCGATGCGTTCGGGCTACGCTCAGAGATTACGACGTAGAGTTAGAGATGCATTGCAATTGCAATTACCATCTCGTGATTTGATTGGCCGGAGTGAGTCACCAATTGCCTATATAAAGGGCCTTTGGACTCCGAAAATAAACACACAAAATTCATTAGAGAATACACTCTCTCAAGCCTCGAAACTCTGCACAAATACTCTCTCAAACCCACTCCTCAAAAGCCCTAACCTCCCGAAGGCAGCCGTCAATCCGGCGATCAAACCCCGAAGTTCAAATCCTAACTCTAGGGTTTTCGATCAAGCAATCAGTCAATCACACCCAATCCGAAGCAATCAAGCAACTGAGGGATCAAGGTGGTGAGGCCCAACGGCCTTTGGTTTGTTTTATTTATCGCTCTTCCGTTTAATTATAGCTTTCTGATCATCTGTTAATCGTATATTCTGGTGTGAGGAAGAACACCGACCGGGGCCTCGATCCCTCGGCCGGTACATTAAACCAGTGTGATTACTCGGCCGTGACATCCATTCACCAGCCGAGTAATCGATTTCCTGGGACAGCTTTGTTTGTTTTCCTGCTTTCTGATGCATGCTTCAATTATCGCACTGGCTCATTTTACTTACTGTTTAAAGGCTAAATTAAACAGAATATGTGTCAGAATTAAACAAAGCATCTACATGTCTTATGTTGAATAACTATGGGCCAGTCTCATGACTGGGCAAAGAGGGGTGCCTAACACCTTCCCCTTATTGTACTTTTGGCTCCCGTATCCAGAATCTCTATCTGTTTTCCCAGCTTTGATAAACTGGGTGGCGACTCTGTTTTGATGATAACCGCTATCATGTGGCGATGTTCCTAGCCATGGGAATGTCCATGATTTTGGTTTACGAAGCAAGCAACCAATCGAGCAAACAAACGTGACCAATCTGTATGGCGATGCCCCGTTTGGGAGGTGTCTACAGTGGGGAGCAGAATGTGAGCAGGCATTCCAAGACTTAAAGAAGTATTTGGCTCAAGCCCCCCTCTTGTTGACTCCAGACTTAGGTGAGACCTTGGTTTTATATTTAGCAGTTTCTGAACATGCTGTGAGTGCGGTTCTGTTAAGAGATAAGGGTCCCGGACAGATCCCGGTTTGTTATGTGAGCAAAACCTTACTGGACGCAGAAACGAGGTATCTGCCCCTTGAGAAGCTGGTCCTTGCATTAAGGACAGCAACAAGAAAGTTGCCCCATTATTTCCAAAGCCATAAGGTCGTGGTTTATACTGAGTTTCCATTAAGATCACTGCTACGAAAGGTAGATTTCTCTGGGCGGATCTCAACCTGGTCCGTTGAGTTAAGTCAATACGATATTGACTTTCAGCCGCGCACTGCAATAAAAGGCCAAGTGTTGGCAGATTTTGTAGCAGAATTCTCACCAACGGTAGCACCCCAGCCCCCTGCGAGACAAGAGCAGAAAGTTGAACTATCAAAGAGGAAAGGAAAGGCGCCTGCCGAACAGGACCCTTTGGAGTGGAAACTGTTTGTTGACGATTCTGCCTGCAACACTGGTTCAGGTATTGGTATTGTTTTGTTCCCTCCTGGAGGGGTTATGTTGGAACGGTCTGTTCGGCTTGGCTTTAGCGCATCGAATAATGTAGCAGAATATGAGGCTCTCTTGGTCGGCTTGAACAGTGCCAAAATTCTGAAGGTTAAGAGGATCAGGGTTTATTGTGATTCACAACTGGTGGTAAACCAACTATCCGGCGAGTATGAAGCTCGGAATGAGAAGATGGCAGCCCACGTAGAGGCGGCCAGAGGTTTACTGAACACCTTCGAAAGAGTGTGTATAGAACAGATAAGCTCTGGACAAAATTCTCATGTAGATTCTTTAGCTTGGCTAGCTGCAGCTGTTCCAACTGAGTTTAAACGAAAGGTAGCAGTTGACTACTTGGCCGAGCCGAGCATCGGCAGAAGTGTGGACTTGATCTTGGACGTGAACCAAGGACCAAGTTGGATGGATCCAATCATAGAGTTTTTACGAGATGAAAAACTCCCTTTAGATAAAAAGGAAGCACACAAGATCAAAACCAAGTCTGCAAGGTTTTGGCTATCCCCTGAGGGGAAGCTATATAAAAAATCCTTCACTGGGCCGTATCTGCTTTGTGTACACCCCGAGATGGTGCAGAAGTTCCTCCACGAGATACACGAGGGAACATGTGGAAGCCATGCTGGGGGTAGATCTATTGCCCACCGAGCAATTACCCAAGGGTATTGGTGGCCACACATGCAGGAGGATGCCAAGGTCTATGTTAAGATTTGTGAGAAATGCCAGAAGTTCTCACCTATGATAAAGACACCGGCCGAGGATCTGGTACCCTTAACTAGCCCTTGGCCATTTGCCCAGTGGGGAATGGACATCGTGGGTCCACTCCATAAAGTAACGGGAAATTGAAAGTTCCTGTTAGTGGCCACTGACTACTTCACCAAGTGGATTGAGGCAGAACCCTTGGCAAAAATCACTGAACCCATGATAGAAAGGTTTGTGTGGAAGAGTATTATCACTCGATTTGGAGTCCCTTACTCTTTGATCACAGATAATGGGGCACAGTTCTAGAAAAAGTTCAAGACATTCTGTTCCCAGTATGAGATAAGGAACTATTACTCAACCCCTGCATACCCTCAGAGCAATGGGCAAGCAGAAGCTTCCAACAAAACCATTCTTGATGGGATCAAGAAGAGGCTAGACAAGGCAAAAGGCAAGTGGCCTGATGAACTGCCCCTGGTGTTGTGGGCCCACCAAACAACGCCTAGGAGGTCTACGGGAGAGACCCCCTATTCATTAGCGTATGGTACAGAGGCAGTCATACCCCTGGAAGTTGGACTTCCAACCAATAGGACTGCATTGATTGAAAGTGGGGGGAATGACATGGCCTTAGAAATTGAGCTTGATCTGGCCGAAGAGAGGAGAGAAAGGGCCCTGGTCCACCTGGCCTCGTACCAAGAACAGCTAATGAGAGGCTACAACAAACATGTCCACCCTCGAGAGTTTGGCATTGGAGACGTTGTGCTTCGAAAAGTACTCGGCAATACCAAAGTGGCTAATGAGGGAAAGCTAGAAGCAAATTGGGAAGGTCCATATCGAGTGACTGAAATTGTGGGCATTGGAGCTTATAGGTTGGCAGACCTGGACGGGAACCCGGTGCCAAGGCCTTGGAATGTCCACAATTTGAGAAAGTTCTTTGTTTAAAAAGACTTGGTTTATCTTTAATTCTGTTTTAGGATTATGTTATTATGTGGGGATTACGAAGAAAATTCCTTTGTTTTTAATTCTGTTTTAGGATTATGTTATTGTGTGGGGATTACGAAGAAAATTCCTTTGTTTTTAATTCTGTTTTAGGATTATGTTATTGTGTGAGGATTACGAAGAAAATTCCTATGATTTTTAGTTGCAAGGGGTACGCATAACGACTCCTTGAGTATGAGACCTATGAATAGAAGTTATGATTTTGCAACATATTAATTTTTTCAGAAATTTTGTTTCTTATGCTATATGATTATTTTTAAATACGAACAACGGCTTGGCTACCCCTTCTTCATATTGGGGAGCAGGTAATTGGTATGAATGTCTTAGATGTACGAAAATACGTGCTAACAATATAAGTACGAGAAACTTGAATAAAGTACGAAATACTGGTTTAAACAAATTGCTAAGTAAGATAAAACTTAACAATCTGTTTTAAGTACGAGAACCTTGAATAAAGTACGAAATACTTGTTTAAACAAATTGCTAAGTACGATAAAACTTAACAATCTGTTTTAAGTACGAGAAACTTAAACAAAGTACAAAATACTTGTTTAAAATTCCTTGCTTACACGAGTTACTAAGTATGAAAAACTTAGAAGCAACATAAACACCCAAGTACGAATATATTTGGGAATTTGTCCAAATACGTGGAAATTAGGGACCATACGAGAATATGCAAATTTATCTAAGTATGAATAAACTTAGGAATATTCCTGAGTACATGAAAACTGGAATGCACACTAGCATGTGCACCAACAGCTAAGTGCGTACAGAACTTAGATGAATATCCAAGTATAAACACATTTGGTAGATACCAAACACTAAACATGTACGAGAAACTGACTAAGTATGAAAAAACTTAGCACTTTAACATGAAAGATCTGGCCACGAAGGGCCACTTGCAATATCAAAAAGCCACGAAAGGGTCGAGCAAATCAATGTAATGCCACGAAGGGCCAAATACCTCTGTTAAAAGTATGTTAAAGTATACTGATGCCACGCAGGGCTGAAGGTTACGGTCACGCAGGACCAGCAAAATGTTTTTGGATGTTCGGAAGGATAGATTAAGACTTACCAAATCAGTCCAGGTTCTGGACCTCGGGGGTGGTGTTGCTTGGAACATCAGCAGCATTGCTATCTCCAATTGGTTGTTCTTCCAGATTGACGGTTTCGGTAGTTGTTCCTTCAGTGGTTGGTTGCTCATGATGGGCTTCTTGAAATCCAGATTGGGCAGCTTGAGTCTCCATCTGCATTTCCTCATCTACATCAGCAAAGTCATCAATTTGCTCTTCAATATCACCAAGAGGGGGCTTCTCGGAGCTATGAGATGGCTGGAGACGTTTGCTAGGCAAATCATTGTCGACCCAGAGGTTGGAATCATCAGGAGCACCAATCTTTACCAAGCATGCCTCCCATCCAGCAGCCCATATCTGGTCTTGAATGACCGGCATCTGTTGTACGTAACTAGCTGTCGCCGTATCAAAACCCTTCTGATGTCCATCATCATAAGCAGCCTTTTTAGTGGCATCAATCTCTGCCAAGGCTTGTTTAAGGTTCTCCTCAGCGGCCTCCATTTTCAGTCTCATCGCGTCAGCTTCCAACTTTGCTTTGTCCCTCTCCCTCTCCACCCTCGTTATGGTTTGGAGCTGTCTAGTGTTGTCCCTCAGAAGTCTGTTGTGTTCGGGCTCAACCTCTTGCAACTTATGGCCAAGTGTGACCATCTTTTGGATAAACTGGGAGAATTCAATAATAAAGGAGTAAAAACAGTATGAGTAAAAGATTTTTCTTTATGTCAAAATCTTGATAAAGTAATGAGACTACTTTACCTTGATTCCACTCACTAGCCCGGTCGATATCAACCGATCAGATGAGGAGCTGGCCTCTTTCTGCATATCCACAGGCAGTAGCAGCGCCTGGGTGAGGGCCAAAGCAGTTTCGGACGAACTGGCACTGTCCCCTACGCTCACTGGCCGGTCACCTCTGATTAGTTGAGGGGTCCAGGTTTGCGGAGGAGTCTGAATGTTCGGGGTAATGACTTGTTCGCTTACCCCAGTAGCCTCGGCTGTCCCGTCTCCTGTGGACTGGCTTCTGGTACGTTTGTCCCGATGAGCATCCCCGGCCTCCTAATCAAACTCGGATTCCCGAGGGGATAAACTGCTCCCACGACCTCGTCTGGGAGGAGGGGGAGCATTCCCAGTTGATGAAGCACGGCCCGAGGAGCCACGTCCACGGGAAGAAACAGTAAGGAGAGAACTCAAGTTGAAAGGTTGTTGAGACATTATACCTGAACCAGGGGGAGAAGGTGAATACCTAAGGGAGGACGATTGGCTAGTGTGACGTTTAGGTTCTGGCTGCCCGGGCTGCTGTTGAGTTATAGCGGCCTGTCTCTGTGACGACCTTCTAAGTACCAAACGAGGCAGTGGGATGCCTTCGGATACGGGTACTTCGTCTTGCTGTCCGGCAACCGACACGCCAGCACGGGATCTCGAGTTTCTTGGCTGGGGAGCGGAGGATGTAGAGGCGCCGCTGGTGCTCGGGTGAGCAAGTCTTCTGTCAATAAAGCCCTTGTAGGCTGGGTCGTATCCTAGCAGGACGTTTGTGTCGCGTCCCCGGCCAGCAGTTCGTGTCCCTGTCACTCCCTTGTATTTTAAGACTTTGTTGATGTCCCCTGTTCGAACGTAGCTTGGCTCCCTGGTTGGGCGTTTGTGGCTAAAACAACAAAACAAATGAAACATTTAGTGGAGCAGCTTCAGTATAAGAAGAGTAAGTAACTGAACCTAAAAGAGCAGAAAGAAGAGGCATACGTGGGAAGCCCCATTCATGGGGAACGTGGACACCCACCACCTGGCCATCTTCCCCCATGGGCTCGAAAGCTCCAGTAACATACAGGAAGTCCATCTCGTGATCCCGAGCAGAGTCTGGCAAGTTAAGCACGAAGCGCTTCTCTGCCTTTCTCACTTTTAAGTAGTAAGTATTGTATTCTCGGTTCAATACAATATTGTACCACCACTGGATGTCCCAGATTCCTAACTGGGTCCCCAGAATTTTGTTCAGAGCAACAATCCCCATTACTAATCTGAAAAAATTAGTAGACACTTGCATGGGGTTGAGTCGATACCAATTAAGAGTTAGACGAAGTAGTGGGTCGAGGGGGAAACGGACTCCACCCTCAACGATAGCCACGATTGGGATACACGTTCTATCCCATTTGCAGGCATTCCTAATCGCACCCAGAGGGGCGAGTTCTAAACCAACAGTTTCTGGTATGTTGTATTTAGTCCTAAAAGCTGCCATTGCAGCAGGCGTCTCACAAAGTTTTCTAAAGTTTCATGGCTTAACGCCGCTATCAGCTTCATCCGCCATGGATGAACTCGAGAAACACTAAAAAAGAAATCTGGAAATAGGGTCGAAAACCCTAGATGAGGAAGAATCTGGGAACGAGAGTCTCAGAATGAAAATGAAAACTAAAAAGGAATGAGAATCTTACGAAAGTGTTTTCGCGAAGAACGATCAAAGTTACAGACGGCAGTAATGGCGGACCGGGGTGGGTTGTTTTCGCCTGGTTTTAGAGAGAGAAAGTGGAGGATTCGAAGTTTTTTGAAAAGGGTAAAATGAAAAGATCCCTTTTTTGGGTTTAAGGGAAAGTGACGGAGACGAAGCGTCTCTATTAACGACGTTACATGAAAAGTAACGGCTACAGCAGTTGGATAGCTAACGTTTAAACGCCGTTTGGCCGAAACATCAGTTCGAAATTAATGAGAGGTGTACGAAACACGCCACGTGGAGACATTATTTCGAGATAATTATGACTAAACCGCCAAAAGATATCAATGGGAACCCAATGACTATATCTGCACGGAATTCGGTCTGTTCGGCCTTAAGTTCGTTTTTGGAGCTTTACTCATTATCTTGTGCAGTAGTAATGAGCAAAAGTTGGGGAGCAATTGTAGGGAGGTATTCCCAAACAGGTACAAATATGGGCCGAACACGTGGTGTGCTAGATCCGTGTAATGAGGAAAGTGATATGGGACTCCATATAAGATGAGCGGCGGCAGAAAGACCCGGTGCACCAAGAAGACACCAGATTAGACAGTCTATTCGGCTGAGATGGCCCAGTGACATGAGAAGTCATTAGTTGGTACAGTCTGTTCGGCTAAGGTGGCCCAGTGACATGAGAAGTCATTAGTTGGTACAGTCTGTTCGGCTAAGGTGGGCCAGTGACATGAGAAGTCATTTACTTGTGCAGTTTGTTCGGTAGGGGCATGTGCCGAACATATGGAGTTACTTGATGAAACGTTGTCTTAAGAGATATGGCAATATGAGTGTTCTGTAAGACGAACCCAATATACTGTAAAGATAAGTAAGGAAACAGTCCTATCGGGGAATGAGTTCCATGGTGAGAAGAGACCCTATGAGGAAGGGATCTCGGTTGATTGGGCAGGAGATCCCCAAGAGAGCCAGGTTTCCTATACGTGATAGGGGACCTGGGCAACAAGGATTCTTGGAAAGCAAGCGTGCTCATATCTATAAATACGAGGTAAACCTGGAGAAAAAAGGTACGCAAGAAGTTGCATTCATTCTATACTTTCCTACTGATAATTAGGGTTTTGATACAGTACGAGATACTAACTTAGGCATCGGAGGGCCTTTGCCACGAGAGGCAAAGGTGCGCTCACCCTTTGTCTGTTTTACAGGTTAGGGTTCAGGCGAAGGTATTAGGGTTTCGGTTGGACAGCACGTGAAGGAAGGAGATTCAGCGCTGTTCTAGGTGCCATCTATTTTTCTCTACCTACAGTTGCATAATTTTTGGATTTTGTCCTTATTCATTTTTTTTTTCCGTTTGTTAGTTTTACAGCAAATTTTTATGGGATATAGGTTTGTCTCGACGAGAGGAACCAAAAAAGTAAAAAATTATGACTTTTATACAAGTATTTTGGAAAATATCCAAGAAAAATACTTTAAGCTTTTCCAGTTCCTCTCGTCGAGACGAACCCATATCACATAAAAGTAAAACTAACAAACGCAAAAAAAAAAATTTGAACAAGGACAAAACAAAAAAGTTGTGGTGCATAAGTTTATCACTGACGTCACATATAACTGAAGGACAGTTGGTGTTAGAATTATGGCTCATATGTAAGTATGGAGAGATATTAAGGAGTTCTAGAAAGAAGGCCAGATGCCGGAACGGAGCGGCGGCATCTGGCCCATTGCCAATAATCCAGTGGAAGTAGACTGGGCCGAAGGCCTAGGAGTTTTGTAAGTTGGGGGGTGCGGGGGGCGTAGCCCCCCGCGGTATGGTACGGTATCGTACAAGGGTATTTTTGGGATTCAGACCAAATACCAGGTTAGGGTTAGAATAGAGTCGCTATAAATACTCTATGTTGTAAACCATAGTAGTTAACTGTGATAATAAAAAGAACAGCCGCTCTCGCTCCCGTGGACGTACCCGGTTTTGGGGAACCACGTATATCTCTGTGTTAATTCTTTACTGTTTCATACTCGTAAATCGTGTGCGTGTGTGTGTCGATCCTAACAAGTGGTATCAGAGCTTGAGGCTGTTTTTGATCACGCGAAGAACGATGTCATCAAGTTCGTCTGTTACGAAGTTCGACGTTATGAAGTTCGATGGAACTTCGAATTTCGGATTGTGGCAACAGCGGGTAAAGGATCTGTTGGTGCATCAGGGTTTATACAAGGGGTTGAAGTCGAAACCAGAGGCCATGTCAAACGACGATTGGGAAGAGCTCCAGATGAAGGCGGTGAGTACGATTCGTCTGTGTCTTGCAGACGAAGTCATGTATCACGTGTTGGGTGATGAATCGCCGGCTGGGGGTCTGGACTAAACTGGAGAGCAGGTATATGTCAAAGTCGTTGACGAACAAACTGTTTCTGAAGCAGAAACTGTTTGGGTTGAAGATGGCCGAGGGTACATATCTGGTTCAGCATATTAACATGTTCAATCAGATTGTGAGCGACCTACAACGGAATGATGTAAAGTTTGAGGAGGAAGACCAAGCGCTGATGTTACTGTGTTCACTACCCATTTCTCTCGAAACTCTCATTACAACCTTACTTTGGGGGAAAGAAACCCTAGAACTGGAGGAAGTCACTGCAGCCCTTCTGGCGTATAATCAACGCAAGCAACAAACAGAATCGATGCAGGGTGAAGGTCTGGTGGTTAAGGGGTACGAGGATCGTGGCAGAAAGAAGGAGAGGGGTAAATCAGTTTCGGGGCGTGGGAGGTCTCAGTCCAAGAACAGGTCCGAGGGCACGTTTGAGTTCAAGTGTTACAGGTGTCATGAACCGGGGCACATGAAGGAAGACTGTCCGCAAAAGGGAAAAGGGACTGACTGGAAGAAGAAGGGAAAGGTAGGAGAGAGGAAAGATGGGTCATCAAATTCTGCGAATGTTGTAGAGCAGGAATCTGATGATGGAGACATGCTTTCGGTTTCAGCGACTTCGGATCACCTGGCAGACTCATGGATTCTGGATTCAGCATGCTCGTTTCATGTGACGCTTAACAGAGAATGGTTTGACACCTACAGGTAAGTGAATTATGGTAATGTTCGAATGGGTAATGATGCATCATGTCAAGTCATTGGAATAGGCACAATTAAGATCAGGATGTTTGATGGTGTTGTAAGAATCTTAGGTGATGTTAGGCATGTTCCAGATTTGAGGAAAAATTTGATTTCGTTGGGAACCTTAGACTCTAATGGCTGTGAGTATAAAACAGGAGGTGGAGTCATGAAGGTAACGAAGGGTGCTTTGGTGAGTATGAAGGGTATTAAGATTGCTGGTAATATCTATCGTTTGATAGGAACTACAGTTGTAGGTGGAGTTGCTGCTGCTACCACAACTGAGGATACTGATGATACCATGCTTTGGCATATGCGGTTGGGACATATGGGAGAGCGTGGGATGTTAGAGCTGCATAAGAGGAATCTGCTGAAAGGGGTTAAATCATGTAAACTGGATTTCTGCAAGTTTTGTGTTCTGGGGAAACAGTGTAAGGTGCAGTTTAGGAATGCAATTCACAGAACAAAGGGAATTCTTGATTACGTTCATTCAGATGTTTGGGGGTCAGTAAGGGTAGCTTCGAAAGGAGGATTTCTGTATTTCTTGACCTTTATCGATGATTTTTCGAGGAAAGTTTGGGTGTACTTCATGAAGCACAAGTCTGAAGTCTTTGCTAAGTTCAGAGTGTGGAAAGCTGAAGTGGAAAACTAGACAGGGAAAAAGATTAAGTGCCTCAGGACAGATAGTGGGAAAGAATTCAAGAATGGGCCTTTTCTGAAGTTTTGTGAGGAACATGGGATTCAGCGGCACTTTACTGTTTGGAAGACACTTCAGCAGAATGGGGTGGCAGAAAGGATGAACAGAACTATAGCAGAAAGGGCACGGTGTTTGAGATTGAATGCGGGACTTCCGAAGGTTTTTTGGGCAGAAGCAGTGAGTATGACATGCTTTGTTATAAACAGGTCACCGAGTGCTGCTTTGGAAGGGAAGGTAGCTGAGGAGATGTAGACAGAGAAAGAGGTTGACTACTCAGGGTTGAGAATTTTTGGGTGTCCGACCTATGTTCATGTTCCCAGTGATGAGAGGTCAAAGCTTGATGCGAAGTCTAGACAGTGTATCTTTCTTGGTTATGAGAAAGGGGTCAAAGGGTACAAGCTTTGGGATCCAGAGACAAAGAAGGTGGTGATCAGTAGGGATGTCGTATTTGATGAGGACTCTATGATCAAGGCACATCAGAAGGTTCAAAATTCCGAGTCAGAGGAAGTGAGCAGCAGACAGTAGGGTGTAGAGATTGAGCTAGAAAGCATTGATAGAGGTGATACTCAACCAGATGAACAGTTTGATCAACAGCAGTAGCAGGAGCAGCAGCAAAGCTTGGCCGCTGGGAGAACCAAGCGCACTTTCAAGCCACCAGTGAGGTATGGGTTTGAGGACTTGGTTTCTTATGCATTGACTACTTCTAGTGGGGATCCACCTACTTTTCAGGATGCTATCACGAGTTCTGAAAGGGACAGATGGATGGAAGCCATGGTGGAGGAAATGGAGTCTTTGCATAAGAATAAGACTTGGGAGTTGAAAGAACTGCCCAGGGGAAAGAAGTCAGTGGGTTGTAAGTGGGTATACAAGCGGAAAGAGGCAGCAATAGAAAAGGAAAGGGAAAAGTTCAAGACTCGGTTAGTGGCAAAGGGGTATTCACAGAGGAAGGAGATTGATTTTGATGAGGTCTTTTCTCCAGTGGTGAGGCATACGTCAATCAGGATTATCTTGGCATTGGTGGCTAGCTATGATCTTGAGTTAGAGCAGATGGATGTGAAAACGGCATTACTCCATGGTGATTTGGAGGAAGTCGTATACATGGAGCAGCCTGAGGGGTTCAAGCAGCCAGAGACTGAGCATCTTGTTTGTAAGTTGAAGAAGTCACTTTATGGGCTGAAACAGTCTCCAAGACAATGGTACAAGAGGTTTGACTCTTTCATGATACGGATTGGGTACACACGCTGTGAGTATGATTGTTGCGTTTATGTTAAGAGTCTTGATGATGGTTCCTATATTTTCTTGCTTCTTTATGTGGATGATATGCTGACTGCTGCAAGGAGTATGGTTGAGGTTAACAGGTTGAAGTCTTTGTTGGGTAAAGAGTTTGACATGAAGGATTTGGGAGCAGCTAGGAAGATACTTGGAATGGAGATTTGCAGAGATAGGTCAGCTGGTAAGTTGTGGTTATCTCAAAAGAATTATGTGGTGAAAGTGTTGGAGAGGTTTAGTATGGATAATGCCAAACCGGTCAGCACTCCATTGGCAAGTCATTTCAGATTATCTTCAGCTCAGTGTCCGGTGTCAGATGAAGAAATTGAGGATATGTCAAGGGTTCCTTATGCGAGTGCAGTGGGTTGCTTAATGTATACAATGGTTTGTACGAGGCCTGATTTGGCACATGCAGTTAGCACAGTCAGTAAGTATATGGCCAAACCAGGTAGAGAGCATTGGAAGGCAGTCAAGTGGATGTTCAGATACTTGAGAGGTACTTCGGATCGTGGGATTTTGTTTGGTAGGCAACGGGATCAGATTTCAGTTGTTGGGTATGTGGATGCGGATTATGCTGGGGGTTTGGATGACAGAAGGTCTACAACTGGTTATGTGTTTACACTTGTGGGTGGGCCTATTTGTTGGAGATCCATGGTACAACCTCTGGTGGTTTTATCTACTACTGAGTTTGAGTATATGGCGGTGACTGAAGCAGCTAAGGAAGCATTGTGGTTGAAAGGGTTTGTGAAGGAGCTTGGCATAGCTCAAGGTGGAGTTCAGTTGCATTGTGATAGTCAGAGTGCCATTTATTTGGCGAAGCATCAGGTGTATCATACTCGAACCAAGCATATCTACGTGAGGTTTCACAAGGTGAGAGAGTTGATTGATGCAGGTGATTTGATACTGGAAAAGGTGCACACTTCTGAGAATGCAACTGATATATTGATAAAGACGGTTACTGCAGTCAAGTTCGAGCATTGCTTGGACTTGGTTAATGTCTCCCAGTGCTAGGAAAAATGAGGCATCCCCCCAACCCACTGGATGGTGATGGTTATCTTCTGAATGGGTGAGAGTATATTCGCCAAGGTGGAGATTGTTAGAATTATGGCTCATATGTAAGTATGGAGAGATACTAAAGAGTTCTAGAAAGAAGGCTAGATGCCGGAGCAGAGCGGAGCGGAGCGGAACGAGTGGAGCAAAGCGCAACGAGCGGAGCGGAGCGACGGTATCGTACAAGGGTATTTTTGGGATTCAGACCAAATACCAGGTTTGGGTTAGAATAGAGTCACTATAAATACTCTATGTTGTAAACCCTAGTAGTTAACTGTGATAATAAAAAGAACAGCCGCTCTCACTCCCGTGGACGTACCCAGTTTTGGAGAATCACGTATATCTCTGTGTTAATTCTTTACTGTTTCATACTCGTAAATCGTGTGCGTGTGTGTGTTGATCCTAACAGTTGGCATAGTCATTAAGGCTTGGGACTTATGAATTTGTTTCCTCTTAAGTTCTCAAGTTCGAAAACTCTCATGTGATATCAACTTCGTTAAGTGGCTCATATATTAATTTTGGAGGAAATAATTAACCGATGTGGGACAAGATCCAAAACACATGGCACAACGAAAGAAAGTGCAACTATGGCACAAACAACGGAGAAAAGCTTCCGAAACCCTAGTTCGGATACCATGTTAAAGCATTTAACTTCAAACCAATTGACAATTAGTGGAGAAACCGCCTAGGCTCATATACTAGTTTTGGAGAAAATAATTAACCGATGTGGAACAAACTCCAACTTACTCTGACTTTAATTGGATTCCTGTAAGTGAGCAATGGGAAGACACGTAAGTTATAAAAAAATAATACAGTAATAAAAAAAAAACCATTAAACCACATAGGCTGATGTAGGACAGCAAGACCAGCAAAAAACAAAATAATTTGAAAGAATTAATTCGTTTTGCCTAAGGGTCCCGTTAAGTGTCCCACCAATCCTATAGATCAGGTTCAATGGATTGATGTCCAGCCTTGGGCCGCTTTTGAATTCTAGCTTTTTCAAATAACAAATTTGTTTTATCATTTCTGTTTTTTGAGGTTTCATGTGATAAAAAATTACAGTTTAATTGTTTATAATGTTACGAACCATTATACTCCCTCCGTCCTATTTTTTGTCCTTTTTTGATATTCTTGTCAGTTTTCAAATTATTTATATCTTCTAGTATGAATCTCTAAAAATATGTAATATAAATCTTGTTTGATAGTTCTCGATTAGGTCTATAATACGAAATTTTTTTAAATCATAAAAAATATTTTAAATTAGAAAATACAAATGTTTAAAGAACGACACAAATAACAAAAATAGACACACAAAATGGGACGGAGTCTAGGAGTCGCAAAAGAACTTGCAAATTACTCACATAATCTGAGTGGCAAAAAGGCAATAATCATAATCCGGGTTAAGTGTGAGACAAGTGACAACTCACATCACAATTAATCACAATTAACCTTTAATTTTCCCAAGGATCAAAGTTGGCAGAGGTGGGTGTTTGGTTTAATACTACTCCATATATGATATGTTTTTGCAAAAACCAAATTGCCCTCTTAGGAAACAAGCCAGACGGATTGTCACTGTTGCCACCCAAGGAAAGTTAGTAATTCATGCGGACATAATTTTATGTGGTTCGGCATTGCATTTCGAGGAATCTGGCCGGCTTGATATGTTGCTCTTGTAGTACTGTGGATTCAGATCCTCTCCACACCTCTCTCTCCCCACATCTTCCATATCTTTCTTTCCAAGCTGACAACACATTAATGAAATCAACGGACGGTTCATATCAAGCCACCAATTCAACTTTCAAATGCTATTGTTGGGCGACGTCATTTTTTCTCTTTTCTCCAAACGGTGGATAAACTTCCCCGTTTTCTCCGTTTAGAAACTCCAGGCGTTAAATTAAATCCCAATTTCTCCCCCAAAAACCACATTTCTCTCTCTCTTCTCTCTCCTTCTCCAACCACAACAATCTCTCTCTCTCTCCTCTTGCACTTTATCCGATTTTACATTCTCACGTTCTCATTTATCCTCCATTTTCGTTTTTTTTTTACCTCCCTAAACCTAGATTTGAGCAGGACAAACACAACATCCTCGAAGAAATTTTTTTGGGACTGTAACATTAAAGATTCGTTTGAATTTATCCAAGGAAAAAATACATACATTAATGGATTCTCAAATTCCCAGTTAATTGATCAGCCCTCCAATGTAAAAATTCATCAACATCAAGTGTAATTTCAGAACACATCTGTGGGCTCCCCGACCGGCGCGCCCTCGAAGAGTCGCCACTCGGATTTTTGAGATGGATGATTTGAGAAACTGAGAACTTGTTTGAAAAAGGCTTTTGGTCTAGCGAAAACGTCGAGACTTTGGGTTCGGGAGCCACATTACGAATGGGGAATGTTTTGTTGAAAAGCACCCTATTCACCCGGTGAAACCGGTCTCTACTAAACATTTTCAAAATGGGAAAATTTTGAATATCATTCGGAAAATCAAACTCTTTAATAAACAAGCAAGGGGGGAAGGGACATGGGAAAATATATCACATTGGCGTGTACGTGGTGTTTGCTGTACAGAAATGATGAGTGAATGATATGTTGCAAAACGAAATAATTAATCAGCAAACTGTCCAGATCATAACCATTCTCACACGGCTTATCATAATACCGCGCACGGCCTTATGATATGTCGTGCGGTTTACCTTCTCTGCTGTCAGACTGTCATCAGAACCTAGAATAACGTCCAGTGTATTGTATACCAGCCTCGTACGATGTTTCTTAAAGACATCAGAAGATACACAACTCCTGACCCATTTCGGAACTATACCATTTCTTCAAGTCATGAATATGAAACAACTTTTAATGCATTAGATCACTTGAAATGATTAAGAAAAATTTCATTTAGAAAATGAAACATGGCTTGTAGATATGGTCTTATTCTGAAAAAATATTGATGACAGTATCTCAGTAATACAAACAGGCCTGGTGAAGAATGGCCATAATCCAGACAGTTTAAACAAATAAATAGTAAATAATGAAAGACCGTGCGCCTGAACATACTACGCCGTGCGACACATCAGAATGCCGCGCGGCGTGGTATGCCCAATACAGTGGCTATTTTATCTTTTGAAAATGATTTTTAAGTCAGTACTTAACCAAAAGAGGTTAAGCCTGACGGCAGAAGAGTCCCCTCAGGGCCAGGACAGGGCCTAGCCCAAGGAAACTTGATTTTTACCTTTGATTTTGAGCTTGAATGAAGACGAACGTCGATGAATGAGTGTGGACAAGGACGGATGACGAAGGATGAGTGTGGGTTTGAGTGGTTGTCAGGTATTTTGGTAGGTGGGATCTCAAAGTTAGTAAAAGGTTGAGTTTTGAAGGTGAGGAGAAAAATGGAGTGATTTGAGAAAAGAAATGCCTAGAGAAAGTTTTTAAAAGTTTTTAGAGCAACATTCTCAAGGTTTGGAAATAGAGAGTGAGTGTATGGGCAAGATGAGAGAGAGAGGTTAGGGGCCTTTTCCACTTGAGTGGAGGGGTATATTTATAGGCAAGAGTCAAGCATTTTCGATTCAAATGGGGGAGGTGCTTTCTAAGCAGGCTAGAAGTGCTTTTTCAGCTAAGCCGTTTTGTAGCTGTGGCTCAAGTGGGTGTGGCCGACAGCTTTCTGAGCCAGTCGGAACTTTACCTAAAATGTCGTGCAGTTGACTTCATGACGGCGTACGGTGTAACAAATTTTGGTGCACCGCGTGGTGTAGAAGTGTTACGTGCGGCGTTCTAGGTTCAGTCCAGGGCTCTTGGGCTTTTTGGGTTTTTTGGGTTATCTGGGCTTTTGGGCTGGGGGAGTCCTTTATTCAAGCTCTCAAAGGTATTGTTCTCTTTATTTCATTATTGGGGCATTTAAAGAACCTCCGAGGCTCGGATTGGGGTGTCTACAACATCTTGCTCCTCGGTTACATGGAGGAGAATCGAAACATTTAGTCCATTTACCAGAAATCAAAACGAAACCAAATCAACAAAACCCTATTATTCTTTTTAGGGAAAATAAAACTAAATCAACTACAAACCATAATAGAGGCATCAATAAATTACATAGTGGACATGAAGAACCGGGAATCGTTAGAGTCGCCGGATCGATTGGGTGGACCATGGAGGAGTGAAGAGCATCTTTGATTAGAGAGCATCTCTGTTCTTCTTTTGATTTTGATCTACGTACTCTCTTCGACGGGAGTGATGGTTGGAAGTAAACGGGGAGTTAATCCACCGTTTGGTGTAAAGAGCAAAAACTACGTCGCTCAATAATAAAATTTGAAATCTGAATTGGTGGCTTGATTTGAACCGTCCGTTGATTTCAGTAATATGCTGTCAACTTGGGAAGAAAATGTGTGGAGAGAGAGGTGCGGAGAGGATTTGAATCTGTAGTACTGCTCTGATAATCTCTTCAAGGTTCGTCACTAAAATCAATCGTATGTTTGGAAGTATACTTTATAGTTAAGTTATCCAATACCTATATCGATTGTGGGTATTTACTTATATTCAAATATATCCTCCATAGTGTTTGAGTGCTCTAGAGTAAGGATTTAAAAATCTGCATGTGGTTTGGATGTCAAAAATGGATGTAAACACCACCATTACGTACGGCAGATAATATGTAAATGTTTTTCGGAATTTTGTACCGTTGTGCTACGATATTTTGGTGAGAGCAAAAATAACATGCGTATCAAATCGTTCCCTGAAACTTTTGTATATCCCAGGTATAGGAGGGCTCATGGTATCCCTTTCCGGCTTGTTTTCAATTTTTTGGTCACTTCCCGAGCACACCTTGATAATCGGCTTTGTTCATTTTGTAGAGCTCGACGAGAATGTAGGTGGAGAAAAATAGATGGTACCTAGAACAGCGTTGAATCTCCTTACTTCACGTGCTGTTCGATCGGAACCCTAATACCTTCGCCTGAACCCTAACCTGTAAAACAGACAAGGGGTGAGCGCACCTCTGCCTCTCGTGGCAAAAGCCCTCCGATGCCTAAGTTAGTATTTCGTACTGAATTCAAACCCTAATTATCAGTAGGAAAGTGTATAATGAGTGCAACTTATTGCGTACCTTTTACCTCTAGGTTTACCTCCTATTTATAGATTCACAGATGCTTGCTGCCCAAGTATCCGTGTTGCCCTAGGTTTCCTACCTCGTATAAGAAACCCAGAATATCTTGGATTCTCGTTCCCTTATCGATTCATTACCTTAGTCCTTTCAGGACTCTTTTTCCATAGAACACATCTCTTAGTAGGACTGTCTCTTGACTCACCTTTGCTGTATATCGAGTCCGTCTTACAGAACACCCCTATTGCCTTATCTCTTAAGACAACGTCTCATCAAGCAGCTCCATCTGTTCGGCATATGCCCCTACCGAACAGACTACACAAGTAAATGACTTCTCATGCCACTGGCCCATCTAGGCCGAACAGAATGTATCAACTAATGGCTTCTCATGCCACCGGCTTATCTCAGCCGAACAGATCGTCTAATCCGGTGCCTCCTCGTAGCACTGGACCTTACCGCCGCCGTTCATCTTATATGGGGGCCCAAATCACTTTCCTCATTACACGGATCTAGAACACCACGTGTTCGGCAACTATTTGCACCTATTCGGTAACGCCTCCCTACAATTGCTCCTCAGCTTTCGCTCATTATCACTGTTCGAAGATGACGAGTAAAGCTCAAAAAGTGAACTCAGAGCCGAACAGATCAGATCCCGCGCAGATATAGTCATTGGGCTTCCATTGATGTCTTTTGGCGGTTTAGTCATAATTTTCTCGAAATAATGACTCCACGTGGCGTGTTTCGTACACCTCGCATTAAACTCGAACTGATGTTTTGGCCAGACGCCGTTTGCACGTTAGCCATCCACTTCCTGTGGCCGTTACTTTCCTTATAACGTCGTTTAAAAGAGACGTTTCGTCTCCGTTTCTGACCCTTAAACCCAAAAAAAAGGCATCTTTTTGGTTTTTCCCAAAGGAAACTCAAAACTCTGGTTTTTCTCTCTCTAAAACCAGGCGAATCCCCTCCTCTTCATTCCGCCATCGCCGCCGTCTGCGAGCTCGATCGTTCTTCGAAAAACACCTTCGTAAGACTCTTTATTTCCACTCTGTTTTTGTTTTTACTCTGAGATTCTCGTTCCCAGTTCTTTCCTCATCTAGGGTTTTTCGTCCTTATTCCCAGATTTCAGTTTTAGTATTCCTCCAGTTCATCCATGGCGGATGAAGCTGATAGCGGCGTTAAGCCAGGAAAATTCAGAAAAC
This sequence comes from Rhododendron griersonianum, assembly GCA_018127125.1. NCBI lineage: Eukaryota > Viridiplantae > Streptophyta > Magnoliopsida > Ericales > Ericaceae > Rhododendron > Rhododendron griersonianum. The sequence goes on along the minus strand of CM030793.1, from coordinate 35,687,518 downwards.
TTTGCGAGACACCCGCTACAATGGCGGCGTTTAGGACTAAATACAACATACCAGAAACTGTTGGTTTAGAACTCGCCCCTCTAGGTGCGATTAGAAATGCCTGCAAATGGGATAGAACGTGTATCCCAATCGTGGCTATTGTTGAGGGTGGAGTTCGTTTCCCCCTCGACCCACTACTTCGTCGAACTCTTAATTGGTATCGACTCAATCCCATGCAAGTATCTACTAATTTTTTCAGATTAGTAATGGGAGTTGTAGCTTTGAATAAAATCTTGGGGACCAATTTAGGAATCTGGGATATCCAGTGGTGGTATAGCATTGTATTGAATCGAGAATACAATACTTACTACCTTAAAGTGAGAAAGGCAGAAAAGCGTTTCGTGCTTAACCTGCCAGACTCTGCTCGGGACCATGAGATGGACTTCCTCTACGTTACTGGAGCCTTCGAGCCCATGGGGGAAGATGGCCAGGTGGTGGGTGTCCACGTCCCCCACGAATGGGGCTTCCCACGTACGCCTCTACTTTCTGTTCTTTTAAGCTTAGTCATTTTTTCCTTTTATATCGAAGTTTTTCCACTGAGAGTTCCATTTGTTTGTTGTTTCAGCCGAAAACGCCAATAGACGCCCAAGAAGGGAGCCAAGCTATATTCGAGAAGGGGAGATCAACACAGTTCTAAAGTACAAAGGTGTTCCAGGTACACGCACTGCTGGACGGGGGCGCGATGCAAATGTTTTACTAGGCTACGATCCAGCCTACAGGGGATTCATTGATAGGAGACTTGCGAACCCAAGTACCAGCGGTGCATCAACCTCGACTGCACCCCCATCTAGGAGTTCGAGGCCAGGTGCTGGGGTAACAGTCGCCGGTCAGCCAGGAGAGGTTCCAATCTCTGAAGGGGTCCCTCTTCCTCGCTTAAATCTAAGAAGGTCTTCTAGTCATCAGGAGCCCATCCAGCAACAGCCCGAACAATCAGTCATTCAACAAGACACCAGTCAATCATCCTCGGCAGGATAATCTCCATCCCCACCAGTTTCAGGTACTATGTCTCATCAACCTCTTAATCTCAGCACCCTACTTACCATCTCTCCTCGGGGACGCGGTGCCCCGGTCAGGGCGGCCTCTACTGGCCTTGCCCCTCCAGCGCCTCGTCGCTCCAGAGGGCCAGGACCTCGATCGTCCTCCTCTCCTCGGGAACAAGATGGTTCCCTAGAGGCTTCTGATACCCATCGGGACAAACGCCCAAGGCATCAGGAAGCCGGGGCTTCTGACACACAAACTCCTGTACCAACTCTGGAGACTCCTTCATCGGTCACCCAGGTTGTTCATGAGGCTTGGGCCCCTCGACTCGTGAGGGGGGACCGTCCAGTGAATGTTGGGGACAGTGCGAGCTCTTCGGAAACCGCATTGGCCCTTGCTCAAAGTCTGCTGCTTCCCGTGGATATGCAGAAGGAGTCCTCATCTACTTCTGATCGGCTCGCTTCCACTGGTCTTGTTAGTGGAATCAAGGTAATTTTATTTATCTCCTCCAACTTTTGTTGCACCATATTCGAGGTACATAATTTCTTATCTGTATACTAAAGAATTTTGTTGGTTGTCCTTTTAGTTTATCCAAAAGATGGTTACCCTGGGACAAAGGTTTCAGGAAGCAGATGCTGAAAGAATCAGACTGATGAACGAGAACACTCGTCTGATTCGATCAGTCACAAGGGTGGAAAGGGAGAGAGACAAAGTGAAGCTGGAAGCTGATGAGATGAACGTGAAGCTGGGTGCTGCTGAAGAAAACCTTCGCCAAGCGCTGTCTGAAATTGATAGCACAAAAAGGTAGCGCATGATGACGGTTTTAAGAAAGGGTTTGATGCTGCTACAGCAAGCTATGTGGAGCAGATGCTTGGTATCCAGGATCACATTTGGGCTGCTGGATGGGAGGCATGCTTGATTAAGATCAAGGCCCTTGATGATTCCAACCTTTGGGTCGACAATGATTTGCCTAGCAAACGTGTCCAGCCATCTCATGGCTCCGCGGAGCCTGCTCTTGATGATATTGAAGAGCAAATTGACGACTTTGCTGATGTGGATGAAGAGATGGAGATGGAGACACAGGCTGCCCAGCTTGGATCCCAAGAAGCCCATGATGAGCAGCCAACCACAGACGGAGCAGCTACTGAGACCGTCAACCTGGAAGAACAACCAACCGGAGACAGTAATGCTGCTGTTGTTCCAAGCAATACTACCCCTAAGGTCCAGAACCTGGACTAACTTGGTAAGCCTTAGCCCATTCCTCAGCCATTAGTAAACACTTTGCTGGTCCTGCGTGACCATGATCTTCAGCCCTGCGTGGCATTAGTACTCTTGAATACTTTTAACACAGGTATTTTGGCCCTTCGTGGCAGTACATTGGTTTGCTCGGCCCTTTCGTGGCTTTTTTTTGATATTGCACTTAGCCCCTCGTGGCCAGAGGTTAATTTTACTAAGTTATTTCATACTTAGCTGTTGATGCATATGCTTAGTGAGCTTTCTATCTTTCACGTACTAAGCTTTACTCATATTTGGACAAGTATGCATTTTCTTGTATGCTCCCCAAGTTCTACGTGTTTGGAGATACTCACAAGTGTATACGTACTTGGCTGTTTGCTTCTAAGTCTTTCATACTTAGTCAATCGTGTAAGCAAGGAACTTTGAGTAATTCGTACCTGATTAGGTTCCAACATGTTGCTGCCAAGTGTTTTCAGACTTGGAAAAGAGGCAAGGTATGCTGATAGTTTTCATACTCAAGAGGAATCCATGTATCTAAATATCATGTTTAGACAAATTTTCGTTATGTCTTATTTCCCTAAGTGTTTCATACTTTGGGATTGATTTTAAGTTTCTCATACTTAAAGGGATCATTAAGTTTCTCATACTTTAAAAAGATTGTTAAGTGTCTCGTACTTTAAAAAGATCGTTAAGTGTCTCATACTTAAAAAGATCATTAAGTGTCTCCTACTTAAAAAGATCGTTAAGTGTCTCGTACTTAAAAAGATCGTTAAGTGTCTCGTACTTAAAAAGATCGTTATGTGTCTCGTACTTAAAAAGATCGTTAAGTGTCTCGTACTTAAAAAGATCGTTAAGTGTCTCGTACTTAAAAAGATCGTTAAGTTAATAGGTATTTCGTACCTATTCTAATTTTTTCGTACTTTAAATATGCAAATTTCATACGTTCTAAGGCGTTCATGCCAATTACCTGCTCCCCAATACGAAGGAGGGACAGTTTGGCCTTTGTTAGGATTCAAAAGTCAAAACATCCATATATCGGAGGTAACAAAAAAAACAAGTATGTTGTAAAAACATAATTTTTATTCATAAACTCAAGGGGTCGTTAGGCGTACTCCTTGCAACTAAAAAACAAAGGATTTATCTTCGTAATCCTAAGCAATCATAATCCTAAAACAAATTTAAACAAAGGAATTTTCTTCGTAATCCCCACACAATAACAAAATCCTAAAACAGAATTTTAAAAAACAAATCAAGTCCTTTAAACAAAGAACTTTCTTAAATTGTGGACATTCCAAGGCCTTGGCATTGGGTTCCCGTCCAGGTCTGCCAACCTATAAGCTCCGATGCCCACAATTTCAGTCACTCGATATGGACCTTCCCAATTAGCTCCAAGCTTTCCCTCATTAGCCACTTTGGTGTTGCCAAGTACTTTTCGAAGCACAAGGTCTCCAATGCCAAATTCTCGAGGGTGGACATGTTTATTGTATCCTCTCATTAGCTGTTCCTGGTATGAGGCCAAGTGGACCAGGGCCCTTTCTCTCCTCTCTTCGGCCAGATCAAGCTCAATTTCTAAAGCCCTGTCATTCCCCCCACTTTCTACCAATGCAGTCCTATTGGTTGGAAGTCCAACTTCCAGGGGTATGACTGCCTCTGTACCATACGCTAATGAATAAGGGGTCTCTCCCGTAGACCTTCTAGGTGTTGTTCGGTGTGCCCATAACACCAAAGGCAGTTCATCAGGCCACTTGCCTTTTGCTTTGTCTAGCCTCTTCTTGATCCCATCAAGAATGGTTTTGTTGGAAGCTTCTGCTTGTCCGTTGCTCTGAGGGTAAGCAGGGGTCGAGTAATAGTTCCTTATCCCATACTGGGAACAGAATGCCTTGAACTTTTTCTTGAACTGTGCCCCATTATCTGTGATCAAAGAGTAAGGGACTCCAAATCGAGTGATAATACTCTTCCATACAAACCTTTCTATCATAGGTTCAGTGATTTTGGCCAAGGGTTCTGCCTCGATCCACTTGGTGAAGTAATCAGTGGCCACTAACAGGAACTTTCGATTTCCTGTTGCTTTATGGAGCGGACCAACGATGTCCATTCCCCACTGGGCAAACGGCCAGGGGCTAGTTAAAGGCACCAGGTCTTCGGCTGGTGTCTTTATCATAGGTGAGAACTTTTGGCATTTCTCACAAATCTTAACATAGACCTTGGCATCTTCCTGCATGTGCGGCCACCAATAACCTTGGGTGATTGCACGGTGGGCAATGGATCTGCCCCCAGCATGGCTTCCACATGTTCCTTCGTGGATTTCATGGAGGAATTTTTGCACCATCTCAGGGTGCACACAAAGCAAATACGGCCCAGTGAAAGACTTCTTATATAACTTTCCATCAGGGGATAGCCAAAACCTTGCAGACTTGGTTTTGATTTTGTGTGCCTCCTTTTTATCCGTAGGGAGAGTTTCATCTCGTAAAAACTCTACGATTGGATCCATCCAACTTGGTCCTTGGTTCACGTCCAGGACCAAGTCCATACTTCTTCCGATGCTCGGCTCGGCCAAGTAGTCGACTGCTACCTTTCGCTTGAATTCAGTTGGGACAGCTGCAGCCAACCAAGCCAAGGAATCCGCATGAGAATTCTGTCCAGAGCTTATCTGTTCTATACACACCCTTTCGAAGGTATTAAGTAGACTTTTGGCTGCCTCCACGTAGGCTGCCATCTTCTCATTTCGAGCTTCATACTCGCCGGACAGTTGATTTACCACCAATTGTGAATCACAATAGACTCTGATCCTTTTAACTTTCAGAGTTTTTGCACTGTTCAAGCCTACCAGGAGAGCCTCATACTCTGCTACATTATTCGATGCACTGAATCCTAGCCGAACAGATTGCTCCAACATAACCCCTACAGGAGGGAACAAAACAATTCCAATGCCTGAACTAGTGTTACAAGCAGATCCATCAACAAATAATTTCCATTCCAAAGGGTCCTGTTCGGCAGGTGCCTTACCCTTTCTTCTTGATGTTTCAACCTTCTGCTCCTGTCTCGTAGGAGGCTGAGGTGCTACGGTTGGTGAGAATTCTGCCACGAAATCAGCTAACACTTGGCCTTTGATTGCAGTGCGCGGCTGAAAGTCAATATCATATTGACTTATCTCAACAGACCAAGTCGAGATCCGTCCAGAGAAGTCTGCCTTTCGTAGTAGTGATCTTAATGGAAACTCAGTATAAACCACGACTCTGTGGCTCTGAAAATAATGAGGCAACTTCCTCGTTGCCGTCCTCAGTGCAAGGACCAATTTTTCGAGAGGCAAATACCTCGTTTCTGCATCCAGAAGTGTTTTACTCACATAATACACCGGGATCTGCTCGGATCCCTTGTCCCTTAAGAGAACCGCACTCACAGCATGTTCAGAAACTGCTAGATACAAAATCAAAGTCTCACCTGGGTCTGGAGTTGATAAGAGGGGGGCTTGAGCCAAATATTTCTTCAAGTTCTGGAATGCCTGCTCACATTCTGCTCCCCATTCGAACCCTTCTCTTTTCTTTAGCAACTGGAAGAAAGGCCTACATTTATCACTTGAACGGCTAATGAACCTGTTTAGGGCTGCAGCCATCCCGGTCAGTCTCTGGACTTCTTTCGTAGTCTTAGGACTTTGGAGCTTCTATAAGGCTGTTATCTGATCAGGATTCGCCTCGATTCCTCTCAAAGTCACCAGGTGGCCCAGGAATTTTCTAGAGCCAACTCCAAATGCACATTTCGAGGCGTTGAGTTTTAACCTGTACTTCCTCAAGATTCCAAAGGCCTCTTTTAAGTCCAGAATGTGCCCCTGCCTGGTCCTGCTCTTGACTACCATATCGTCTATGTATACCTCCATTGTCTGGCCAAGAAGTTTCCTAAACATGATCGTGGCCAGCCTTTGGTAAGTTGCTCCTGCATTCCTCAGCCCGAAAGGCATAACGCTGTAGCAGTGCAACCCTCGTGGTGTAATGAAAGAAGTCTTCTCCTGATCAGGCCCAAACATGGCAATCTGATGGTATCCTCGATATGCATCGAGGAAACTCATTCGTTCATACCCAGCAGTGGCGTCAACCAACTGATCAATCCTTGGGAGAGGGAAGCTATCCTTAGGACAAGCTTTATTCAAGTCTGTGAAGTCTACACAGACACGCCATTTCCCATTTTTCTTTTTCACGACCACAGTGTTGGACAGCCATTCTAGGTAATAGACCTCTCGTATTGCTTTAGCCTCTAGCAAACGATCCACCTCTTCAATAACAGCGTCAACATGTTGTACTGCTGCCCTTCTTTTCTTCTGAATAACGGGCTTATGCTGCGGGTGTGGACACCTCCCAAGCGGGGCATCGCCATACAGATTGATCACATTGTATTTGCTCGATTGGTTGCTCACTTCATAAACCAAAATCATGGACATTCCCATGGCTAGGAACATCGCCACACGATAACGGTTATCATCAAATAGAGTCGCCACCCAGTTTATTAAAACTGGGAAAATAGATAGAGATTCCGGATACGGGAGCCAAAAGTACAATAAGGGGAAGGTGTTAGGCACCCCTCTTTGCCCAGTCATGAGACTGGCCCATAATCGTTCAACATAAGACGTATAGATGCTTTGTCTAATTCTAACACATAGTCTGTTTAGTTATTCCTTTAAACAGTAAGCAAAGTGAGCCAGTGCGATAATTGAAGCATGCATTAGAAAGCAGAAAAGCAAACAGTTCCAGGGTAATGGATCCCTCGGCGGTGAATGGATGTCACGGCCGAGTAATCACCCTGGTTTAATGTACCGGGGGATCGAAGCCCTGATCGGTGTTCTTCCTCACACTAGACGTAAAGATTAATGGATAATCAAAAATGCTACGATTAATCATAAAAGCAATAAATTAAGACAAACCAGAGGCCGTTGGGCCTCACCACCTTGATCCCTCAGGCTTGATTGCTTTCGATTGAGTGTGATCGATTGATTGCTTGATCGAGAACCCTAGAGTTAGGGTTTGAACTTCGGGGTTTGATTGCCGGATTGTCGGCTGCCTTCGGAAGGTTAGGCTTTTGGAGTATGGGATTGAGGGAGTATTTGTGCAGAGTTTCGAGGTTTGATTGAGTGTGTAGGTATCTCAATTTCTGTGTTAATTCGGAGCCCAAAGGCCCCTTTATATAGGCATAGGGATGACTCACTCCGGCCAATCAAATCACGAGATGGCAATTGCAATTGCAATGCATCTCTAACTCTACGTCGTGATCTCCGAACGTAGCCCGAACGCATCGGAAAGGTAGTGTAGTTGGATCAAACCAAACGTCTGACAGAACGTTCCAGAGTCTGGAAAAAGGTCGATCTGGCGGCCGAGCAAAGGATGTCGCGGCCGTGGAATGGATGTCTCGGCCGAAGGATGGATCTTGCGGCCGAGATATTGATCTCTCAGGGAGATTTTGCTGGCAACAGGATGCTCGGGTGAGGGATTGATGTTGTGGCCGTTAGATCGATGTCACGGCCGTCAGATGGATTCTCTTAGGCTTCTGTATTTCTGTCTGAAAGGCTGTATGGCTTTGAATTGGGTCCTCTAAGTGGTCAAAGTTCTCACCGAAAGTCCTAAGGTCCTCAAAGAAGCAATCAGCAATCATTGTATCCATTTCATCATCGGGATTGTCCCAAGGTGGGACTTGAAATAATCGTTAGGCCAAATTGGGGTGTCTACAGATGCCCCTCTTTGACTGAACTCAGACGGATCGCGAGACATGTTTGAGTAAGAGTCAAAGCTGTAAAAAGCAACTCAATTTGGTCCAACCACTATTCCAAGGGGTTTTCGAAAAAGGTTTTGTTATGGTCAGGCCGGGAGGCTGCCTCGTATTCCACAAGGGAAATTCGGACCAATCGTAGTTCGGGCAATAAAGAAAAGTAAAAGTTTGGAGGGTTAGAGACAAAGACGTACCTTAGGGCTTAAAAAGCCGTAGTGTGACGTACCTAGACCGAGCCGGGTTTTGGCGAAGAGTAGTTGAAGGAGCGCGGGCTACAGGAGTTTCTTTGCGGAGAGCTTCCTTAGTATTTTGGGGTAGATCGGTACACTGCAGCAGTGCGTTTGCTTTTCTTGATCATCCTTACTTTGACCGAAAGGAGCTCGGTAGAGTAGCCTATCCTTGCGAATGAGCTGGATGGGATTGATGTAATGGGGTGGAATCCAAACCATCTGCTGGGATGAGTCGGTTTGTTTTTGAGATGTAGGGGAGGCGCAGGGCCAGTAGATGGAGCACGGAGCTTTGGCGATGAGGGGACCGAGGCACGGGCGGTTGTAGTCATGAGGCGAGAGCCTGGAGAGTGATTGATAGGACCGAAGCGCGGAGCTGGTGTTGATCATAAGGCGAGAGCCTGAGGTGATTGATGGGACCGAAGCGCGGAGCTGGTGTTGATCATAAGGCGAGAGCCTGAGGTGATTGATAGGACCAAAGCGCGAAGCTGGTGTTGATCATAAGGCGAGAGCCTTGAGGGGATTAGATTGAGGCGTGGAGCCTGCTGTGGTTTATGAGGCGGAGGCCTGAGGTGAGCTTAGAGCTTGATGGGACCGAAGTGCGGAGCTGGTATTGATCAGGATGAGAGCCTGTGGTGTCAGAGCTTTGAGCTTGACGTGATGAACCGAAGCGCGGAGCTGGTATAAGGCAAGGGCCTGAGGTGAAGGAACTGAGGCATGGAGCCTGAGGTGATTAGATTGAGGCGTGGAGCCTGCTGCAGTCTTGAGGCGAGGGCCTGAGTTGTCGGAGCTTAGAGCTTGACGTGATACGAACCGAAGCGTAGAGCTGGTTGCATTCTGATGGTCTGCGCACGGAGCTTTTCCATCATAAGTATTGGCGTGGAGCCAAAAGATCGAGGCGTTGGGCCGATCAATAAAACCGAGGCATAGAGCCGGTTGATTGCAGGGTTGACCTGTTTCATGAGAGATATGCAGAGTGTATATGTGCAATGCTTGTTTTGTTAGATGTGAACAGATATGATGATGCAGACTCGATGTGATAATGTTGATGCAAATGTGCACGGGCCCGTGCGTGTGTGTTTGTTTTAAGCTTAGAGCTTCTATCAAGTTCCGGACTTGAGCATTCAGAGCGTAGAGTTTGAGCATTCGGACGGCAGAATCCAAGCATTCAAAGTACAGGCTTTGAGCGTCCAGTACGCAGTGGTTGGGCATCCAAGCGTAGAGCTTGAGCATTCAAGTGTATAACTTGAGCATCCAGTACACAGTGGTTGGGCATCCAAGCGTAGAGCTTGAGCATTCAAAAATGTTAGATTTTTGAGCATTCAGGCGTAGAGCCTGAGAATAGATGTCTTGATTGATGGGGCGGCTTAGAGCCTGTTGCTTGTTTACGGCTTCGAGCCAGTTGAGATGATGAACACAGGCTTCGAGCCTGTTAAGAACTTGATTGTGCACGGCTTCGAGCCAGTTGAGACAATGGGCTTAGAGCCGCTGGGTTGGTTGTTACGGCTTTGAGCCAGTTGAGATAATGGGCTTGGAGCCGCTAAGTTGAGTGATTACAGGCGTAGAGCCTATTGCCGTGATAGCGAGCATAGAGCTGCTGGGATAAAGGGCTTGGAGCCGCTGGGTAATAGTAGACGTAGGCTTCAAGCCTGTTTGAGGTAAATGGGCTTCGGGCCGCTGAGTTGAAGGCGTAGAGTCGCTGAGTGAGTGAGTATGGGCATAGAGCCGCTGAGTAAGTTGATGGTGAGCATAGGGCCGCTGAGTGAGCTTCAGAGCTGCTGATAGTGAGCCTAAAGCTGCTGGGCGCTAGCGAGTATGGGCATAGAGCCGCTGAAGCTGTTGGATATGGAGATGTTGGGATAGCTTGCTGAGTGACTTAAGTATGGAGCTATTGAGCACGGGGTGCTGCTGAGGCGGGGGAGCCATTGACTGGCTTTGATAGTAGCGAGCATGTAGCTGTTGAGTGACTTGATGGGGATGAATAGCAGAGCCGTCGAGTGTCTTGATTGCTGCAGGCGTGAACATGGAGTTGCTGGGTGACGATGAGCATAGAGCTTGGTGATTGCTGTCGTACTTCCGGAGTACAGTAACTGGGGTGTAGAGTCTGAAGGATCTTTTGAGTTTTGCGAGCAAGAGTTCACAGTCTATAATCCTCAAAGGTCAAGTGACTAGTAGTTGCGAACTTGCTGCTTCAGAGAGAGCTCCGAAAAAGTCCCGAAGCGGGTCCAACATTGGTGCTTGAGATTCCTCATGTTTGTGATTGCCTCCAAGGCTATATTTCACTTGCTCGGGATTGCCCCCAAGGCTAATTTCCTCATGCTCGGAATGATCTTGAGTCTTAGACTGAGTGCTTCTGGCAGACATTTGACAGCCTATGCAAGGCTTTTGATTTATTCTGACGCTGGTGCTTGATATCATGCACGCTCAGGAATGCTCCCAAGGCTGGATTTGATTATAAGTTCTATTGGCCACGGGCCCAGAATACCACGAATGCTTTGTTGGTGCCTGGATTCAAATCGATTGCCTTTGGAAGAGGAGATTTTGAAGAAGGATGCAGCAGCTGCGAGGTTGATTTATCGGGCGTGGGAACGCCGGGAGTCAGAGGATTGATTCCACGTGCTTGGGGTGCCCTTAAGGCTAGTTTCCACATGCTTGGGATGCCTCCCAAGGCTGGTTCTGAGTATGCTCGGGATTGCCCCTAAGGCTAGTTATTGACCATATTCCACTTTGACTTTGTTGACTTGTTGACCCAAAGTGCCATAAGGTTTGTTAAATGCTTCGGCCATTAATGACTTTGGAGATTTCCATCGCCTCCATTAACGGGGTGCCTTCTGGAGGCTGAATGCTTTCTAGAAGCTGGCTATACAAACGCCTTCTGGAGGGCTTTATCAACACGGATGCCCTTTTTGGAGGATAGATGCCTTCTGAAGGGCTGGAGTGTGCAAGCTTTATACAGGTGCTTTTTCTTGTTGGCTGTTCACTCAATGTATTAAGTGGAAGCCGCAGGATTGTTTCGCTGGCCTGCTATACGGCGAGGCCTGAGTGTAGAGTTGCTCGGAGTTCTTGAAAAGCCAGATAAGGCCGCGAATACGACAAGGCACGTGTATGGTGCTACTGAAGAGCAAGTGTGAGGCTTCTGATTTTATGAAGGCAGAGCTGCTAGGATGGAGATGAAAGCGCGAAGCAAGGAGCTATGGAGATGTGAAGTGCGAAGCCACTTTAATGCTATTGGCATGGTGCCATTTGTAGAGTTTGTCGGGGCTGTCTTTCAGCTTCTTTGACTTGGCTCTGTCGGTCATAGATACCAAGCTTGGTATGGTCGGTTCAAGGACCGAAATCCAGGAGAATCCTGCAATCCACATTTGAATGGTTTAGAAAACAGCAATGGATAAGAAAACAACATGCAACAGCCTTGGAGTCGACCACGGGCCAAAGTCCTTTTATGCTGACTGCTAGGGGCAGGACCACCACACTTAAAGAACCCTAGTTCAAGAGCTTGAACGATTGCGGGTAACATGGTTTGCAACGCGACATATATGCATTTGAGTATTTAAAAAGAAACGCAAGCCCCCTGTTTAGGCTATGAATGCTTGATCCTAGCTCAAATGTGCATGATGACAATGATCTAATTGCCCCTAGCATAGAAACATGCGATGTAAACAGCAATGAATGTGAGTGCAATGTTTCTCTTTCTGTTTGGCAGAGATCTTAGCATGCCCCTAATAATGCTGTGTGACAGCATTTCCACAAAAGAGTTGAGGTGTTCTCCCAGGATATGACGCTTCTTAGGCTGAGCTTTTTGAAGGCCGAGTGTGTTGGCAGTAGATTTTACAGTGCGTCCCTTTGTTGATCTTTTACTCCTCGCATAGAGATGATGGCCATGATGCCTTGATGATTCACCTTGTTTGATCATAAGAAACACCTCATATTTGAAGTTAGCTTGTGCAATCACGACAAGAGGTTAGTGCAAAAGACAGGGTGATAGCGATATGCATGTAAATTCGCAATGTATTCTGGATATCTCAACTTTTGCGTATTTGATCAAATGCTTCCCCTTGATTTGGGGAGACCAATAATGACTTATTTACTAGCCAGGTGTTTGAAAGACCGCAATGCCTTAGCGGCACTACTGAAAACATTGTTTGGTCAAGGGACCATATTGCTACACTCCTCATGAAATGAGAGACCCATATTATTTCCTCAGAGATTTGCAAAAAGTGACTGTGCTTGTATTTGCTGTGTCAAGATTGTTTGAGATAAGATCAATTTTGAAAGCTTTTCCTTAAGGATTTCAAAATCATATCATTTCATCTATATGTTCCACACTTACGTCATTCAATCATCAAAGGACGCATAATTATTTTGCAAACCCATGTCCTTAGCCAATTAGGTGAGTTTGTTGCTTCGAGCTTGATCTAACTGACTTAAGTTGGATTGATAAGCGCCTATTGAGACCCATATGAGAGAAGTGCATAAAGGGGAACATAGCCATGTCCCTTGTCCCACGTTACTCTCCACGTTGTGTGATTTGCTGAGAAGATGCAAATTCCAAGATTCTTGCCCTTCGTGTTAAGTCCCACATTGGTGATGCCCCTAGTGTTTAGGACCTTGCTACTAAGTCGTGTTCCCCAATCTGAGAGGACTTTGCTACGGACTATAATGTAGGCTTGGGGTTTTGGGTTGAGAAAGAAGCGGATGTAAAGGCTCAAACCTAATTTCTACTCACGCTTGGGTTTAAAAAGCTAGTAGCCATCTTCAACATTTTTATCAACTCTTGTTGTCTCTTGTCTCACTTTGTGTGAAAGAGTTGGTTTCTTCGAAAATGTCCTTTGTATGTATTGGAAGAAATGTTTCCTTCAAAGTCCCCCTTGTATGACGGGGTGCTCATTCTTTCATTGATTTTTCTTTCATCTCTCCTTGTATATTTTTTTTTTGTGTTTACCCTAGTGTAGGGGATGGCTGCCTAGCAGGCTTTTCAAAGGAATTATCCAGAGGCTCAACATGGCTAGCAAGGGATAAGTGTTTTGGATAGGGAAATGAATGCCTTTCTTCATTTTGAAATACACGACAGAGCGACAGAGGTCCTAATCAAGAGATTAGGGGCTAAGTGGATTTTCTAAGATTGAGGACAATCCTTTGAGACTCATAGTAGATGCATGGAGACATGGCTGATTTCTCACTTTGTTCGTGCTCTAACTTTTGCCTAGACCGCCCTTACGGGTTTTCAATCCAGCGAGCTCATCATATTTTTTTCCTTTCCTTTTCTCCTTCTTCATCTTCAACAGCATGTTTTGCTTACAAGCGATCTTTGTAAGGGTGCAGAGATGTGTCAACTCCTTCTTAGCTCAACAGAAATGACGCGGGTCATAGCTTTGAAAAACTCATTTTGCGCTTTCGACAATTCAAGTGACTATGATGTGTTCCAAAAGATGTCATAAGATTACTTTGAAATCCCTAAGGATTGTTTTCAACATTTGATGTTATTATGAGCATTCTATGGCAGCAAACTAGCACAGGATGGAACATTTTCAAATTTGTGGCCGACCAAAAGGTGCCTACGTATCCCAACAGAGAATCAGGCCATTCGTAGTTCATATTTGAGGAGACTTGAATTTAAGACCCACATTTCATGCTGAGTGTGACAATTGGCCAGAAACCATGATGAGCAAAATGATATCAATTTTTCAAGAGAAGCAAAACATGGGCCAAAATGGCGGTGAAAGTTAGCTAGGTATGAAAAATCTAAGCCAAGACCTGATGGACATGGCTGCCATTGCTCAAAACTTGGTTGGATCAAAACCTCAATTTTTCGTCAGCCATTACCATCATGTCTGAGATCAAACTCCAAATCTAAGGGAAGGAGAAACCTAATCATGCTCAAGTTGAGATATCCAAAACTAATTGTCCATGCGGTGCATTTTTTAATATGCAAACTGCCCTTAGTGGTGGTGCAACCAAATGACATGCGATGAACAAATAAAGGAAATGAGGAGGATGGACTCCTCTTTTGGTTTGGCCCCTGCATAGTTAGAAAGAGGCAATCAAAATGATATGTATATATATATATATATATATATATATATATAGCACCACAGCTACTTAAACATATTATGGATGAGTCATGCATTGCAATTCGTTTGTATGCATGAGTTTATCGGACACTATAGATAGCCAGCCATTTTTTTATATGGATGATACTTAAGACTCGTTGCTGCCACTTAAGATCCCACTTCCAAGCCAATCCATATTATGAGACAAATCGAAAAGGTTGAGCATATGGGTACAACAGAAAGTAGACTCGGAGTCCATCGCTGTGCTAGCGGCTATTTGAATGTTTCAGAAAAAACTTGTCATTAAATTAGTCATTGCAAAAAGTTTTGAAAGTTCCTTCAATTCTTGGTTAGGGAAAATCCTTTCTCAAAACGTGATTGAGGTAATTGAAATCCACTTGATTATTTGCTAGCACATTGACAACCTCCTAAATTTTATCAGCTCATTGAGGTAAGCATGCTCAGAATTTTGGATTTTGAAAGATGGGTTGCTAGGCCGATTTGGAAATATGAACCAAAGTCATAAACTTGTCATGCTGAATCATCCATGGAGAAATAAGTATTGCAAGTTCTATCCATAATATCTTTGACTTTGCATACAATCATCTATAACCTGCTCTACTACTTTACACTCCCTCTTTCCTTTAGCCTTGCGAGGCAAAGATTGCTAGAGCAACCACTAGTTCAATTGCCGGCGGGGCAGCCAGTGTTTGATTTCGTTCTAGAAATCCATGCTTCGCGGTGCTTTAAGTAAAGCGAGAGTGTTAAGTAAGCAATGATGCTTTTTACCAAAAATATACCTTGCAGGCAACGCCATTAGTGCTTGGCTATAAAGACTTAGGGTTAGGGCTTTTAGTTCAAGCCCTAACCCTTCTGCACAGAAAGAGATGTTACAACAACATATACAAGGTGTGAGGAAGAACTTGGAAGTAAAAATGCAAGTAGCTTCCTAGCCTGTAGGTTCCTGTCTTAGTTTGATAAGTTCTATGGCTTTCTAAAGCATGCAAGGTTTAGGTAGTTTCAGGGTGCTCCGTTGTCAAAGGGCACCAGTCCTCTCGCCAGCCCATCATAGGCGACGATTGGGTGATTTCCTTTTTGATATACCACTAGGTACGAGTGACTGTGGAGTTTGCTGGAACCCCCAACATAGCCCGTGTCATACCAGGATATCAGGTGAACTCAACGGGTTGCCCGCTCGATGCATATGATAGATGAATTAAACAAGGCATGTATTAGTCTTATGTTGAACAATCTGGTTATGGCTCTCATATTCCCCAGCAGAGTCGCCAAAAACTGTGGACACCTCCCAAGCGGGGCATCGCCATACAGATTGATCACATTGTATTTGCTCGATTGGTTGCTCACTTCATAAACCAAAATCATGGACATTCCCATGGCTAGGAACATCGCCACACGATAACGGTTATCATCAAATAGAGTCGCCACCCAGTTTATTAAAACTGGGAAAATAGATAGAGATTCCGGATACGGGAGCCAAAAGTACAATAAGGGGAAGGTGTTAGGCACCCCTCTTTGCCCAGTCATGAGACTGGCCCATAATCGTTCAACATAAGACGTATAGATGCTTTGTCTAATTCTAACACATAGTCTGTTTAGTTATTCCTTTAAACAGTAAGCAAAGTGAGCCAGTGCGATAATTGAAGCATGCATTAGAAAGCAGAAAAGCAAACAAAATGTCCCAGGAGATCGATTACTCGGCCGGTGAATGGATGTCACGGCCGAGTAATCATACTGGTTTAATGTACCGGCCGAGGGATCGAAGCCCCGGTCGGTGTTCTTCCTCACACCAGACAGAAAGATTAATGGATAATCAAAACTGCTACGATTAATCAGAAAAGCAATAAATTAAGACAAACCAGAGGCCGTTGGGCCTCACCACCTTGATCCCTCAGTTGCTTGATTGCTTTGGATTGAGTGTGATCGATTGATTGCTTGATCGAGAACCCTAGAGTTAGGGTTTGAACTTCGGGGTTTGATTGCCGGATTGACGGCTGCCTTCGGAAGGTTAGGGCTTTTGGAGTATGGGATTGAGGGAGTATTTCTGCAGAGTTTCGAGGTTTGATTGAGTGTGTAGGTATCTCAATTTCTGTGTGTTAAATTCGGAGCCCAAAGGCCCCTTTATATAGGCATAGGGATGACTCACTCCGGCCAATCAAATCACGAGATGGCAATTGCAATTGCAATGCATCTCTAACTCTACGTCGTGATCTCCGAACGTAGCCCGAACGCATCGGAAAGGTAGTGTAGTTGGATCAAACCAAACGTCTGACAGAACGTTCCAGAGTCTGGAAAAAGGTCGATCTGGCTGCCGAGCAAAGGATGTCGCGGCCGTGGAATGGATGTCTCGGCCGAAGGATGGATCTTGCGGCCGAGATATTGATCTCTCAGGGAGATTTTGCTGGCAACAGGTTGCTCGGGTGAGGGATTGATGTTGTGGCCGTTAGATCGATGTCACGGCCGTCAGATGGATTCTCCTAGGCTTCTGTATTTCTGTCTGAAAGGCTGTATGGCTTTGAATTGGGTCCTCTAAGTGGTCAAAGTTCTCACCGAAAGTCCTAAGGTCCTCAAAGAAGCAATCAGCAATCATTGTATCCATTTCATCATCGGGATTGTCCCAAGGTGGGACTTGAAATAATCGTTAGGCCAAATTGGGGTGTCTACAGCGGGTCGACATTTAGGTGGTGACAGATCACATCTGCATCCACTCCAGGCATCTCCTCTGGTACCCATGCAAACACATCGACATATTCTTTCAAGAAACCTATCAATTCGGACTCTTCCTCATCCGATAGTGACTCCCCAATCAGAAAATACCTCTCGGGATCAGTTTCGTTGATCTGTATTTTCTTTAGGCCTTCCACTACTTTGTCCGCTGGATTTCTTCCAACATCCTCAACAGTTGGTTGATCTGCCTCTACTGTATGAACTTGATGGGCCTTTGGAACTTTCTTGATGATGGAAATCAAGCACTGTTGTGCCGATTTTTGGTTCCCTTTTATCTTCTCGATCCCGTCAGATCCTGGGAATTTCACCATCTGGTGATAGGTAGAAGAAACAGCCCTCATCTTATGTAACCAAGTCCTTCCTATAATTGCGGTATAGGAGGATGGTACGTCTACAATCAAAAAGTCTGTCCTTAAGACCACTGTCCCTGCCCGAACAGGCAAAGTTACCTTCCCAAGGGGCCACACAGCGCTTGCACCAAATCCAACCAAAGGCGTAATAGATTGCTCCAAATCTGTCTGCTTCAATCCCAGCTTTTTGAATGCATCGTAGTATAACACCTCTGTGCAGCTCCCCGAATCTACCAAGATTCTCTCAATGTCATATTCCCCAATTCATAGGGTTATGACTAATGCATCGTTATGAGGCACCTGAACCTCTCCCAGATCCTCATCTGTAAAGACTATAACATCGTTGGGCATGCCATTATCTCGCCCTCTTTTGTTCCCTACTCGCATAACATACTGGTCATGCTTGATCTGCCTCTGCATCAGTCTTACCTCATTCCTCGTATAAGGTGTGGCCAATCCATGTATCATATGGATTACGCCCCTAGGATTCTGTTCGTAATCCAGCTCCATCGTTTTCCCTTTATCTTTGGGATCCTCCTGAATGAATTCTTTAAGATAACCCCGAGAGACCAAATCGTCGAGATGCTTTTTGTACATCTCACAATCCTCTGTCATATGACCCCAATCCTTGTGGTAACTGCAGTGCTGATTTGTGGCACGTTTTGCTTCTTTATCTCCACCCAGACTTGGGGGCCATTTGAAGAAAGGCTGATTCTTTATTCGGTAAAGAATCCTGTAGATTGGTTCTTTCCAAACCGTGGTTATTGAAAAGAACGACTTAGGATCAGGTGTCTGCTTTTCCTTGTAGGGCTCTTTCTTAGCCTGCCCATATTCTTTCCGATAGGTCTTGGGCTCCGGCTTATCTGCCCTTTTTGCTGGGGTTTTCGGCTGTTCGGCAACAACTCTGCCTTCCTCCCGGAGTATGTCGTCCTCCATCCTTGCGTGTTGTTCGATTCGCTCCATTAGCCTTGCCAATGATGCCACAGGATGCCTATTCAATGACCGGCGTAACTCGCCCCGAACAGGCAGGCCAGTTTTGAAAGTAGCAATGGCATACTCCTCACTGCAACTGTCTATCTCATTAAAGGTCTCCCAGTATTTCTTTGCGTAGTCTCTGATTGGCTCGTTATCCTCCTGCTTCATCATTGAGAGACTTTCGAACGTCTTGGGAGCCTTTCTGCTTGTTAAGAACCGAGCAGTGAACTCTTCTGCTAACTGCGCCCATCCTCGTATGGAACGTGGTTCCAACTTATGGAACCACGATAAAGCCACCTTTCCCAAGCTTGAAGGGAACATCTTGCACATGATGGCATCATCTCCATCATGCATAAACATAGCCTGTTGGTAATGTTGTACGTGAGCAACGGGATCTGCATTTGTCTCGTAAAGTACGAACGACCCATGCTTCACTCTGCTCGGCAGACGTGCGTCCTGTAGCTTTTTTGAAAAAGGTGACGCTGCTATATTACTTAGGGCCCGCCTTGCTGCCTCTCTTGCGGTCATAGACCCATCTTCTCGCTTTTTGGATTCGTGGGTCACTGCCCTGTTCCAATCACTATCAGGTCTCTCATACCTGTCCCTGTGGTGTTTTCTTACGCCTTCCTCGGGTGAGGAACTTCGGCTCATGCTTCCCCTGTAGCGTGGGGGAGTTCTTTCCTTGCTTGGACTCCTGCTTCTTCTTTTTCGTGAAGAAACTCTCTTTTTGGGAGGAGTGGGGCTTCTGGACTTGCTCCTCCTTCTTCGTGGAGGGGCCTTTGTGTATTGCACCATGGCCAGTCCATCTCCCCTGGACCTCCTTTCTGCTAACCCGGAGTCCTCAGGATGTTCACGGATCCGCTCTAACTCTCGGATCTCGTGTTCCCTTTTCCGTATTAGTCGAGCATATTCCTCGACTTCCTGCCTCTTTTTATCGAGGATATCCTCGTTGCTGTGCACACTTTTCGAATGTGCAACTGATTCTCCCCTGTGATGGGATTTGCTCCTTCGCGTGGAGGTTGTAGCCGTTTTGCCCTCCCTGTTCTTGGAGTCGTCATGGATGGTAAGAGGATCCCTACTCGTTGTCCTCTTATCATGCACCTGGTGGGGACTTATCCCCTCCACCACCAGCTTGGTTTTTATCGGTAATCGGTGTGACTGGATCTACCTCCACCATGGTCGTATTTCAAAAGGGAACTCTTTCGTTTTCCCACAGACGGCGCCAATTGTAGGTGGAGAAAAATAGATGGTACCTAGAACAGCGTTGAATCTCCTTACTTCACGTGCTGTTCAATCGGAACCCTAATACCTTCGCCTGAACCCTAACCTGTAAAACAGACAAGGGGTGAGCGCACCTCTGCCTCTCGTGGCAAAGGCCCTCCGATGCCTAAGTTAGTATCTCGTACTGAATTCAAACCCTAATTATCAGTAGGAAAGTGTATAATGAGTGCAACTTATTGCGTACCTTTTACCTCTAGGTTTACCTCCTATTTATAGATTCACAGATGCTTGCTGCCCAAGTATCCGTGTTGCCCTAGGTTTCCTACCTCGTATAAGAAACCCAGAATATCTTGGATTCTCGTTCCCTTATCGATTCATTACCTTAGTCCTTTCAGGACTCTTTTTCCATAGAACACATCTCTTAGTAGGACTGTCTCTTGACTCACCTTTGCTGTATATCGAGTCCGTCTTACAGAACACCCCTATTGCCTTATCTTTTAAGACAACGTCTCATCAAGCAGCTCCATCTGTTCCGCATATGCCCCTACCGAACATACTACACAAGTAAATGACTTCTCATGCCACTGGCCCATCTAGGCCGAACAGAATGTATCAACTAATGGCTTCTCATGCCACCGGCTTATCTCAACCGAACAGATCGTCTAATCCGGTGCCTCGTCGTAGCACTGGACCTTACCGCCGCCGTTCATCTTATATGGGGGCCCAAATCACTTTCCTCATTACACGGATCTAGAACACCACGTGTTCGGCAACTATTTGCACCTGTTTGGTAACGCCTCCCTACAGAGAACATTAATCCTGCCAAAAATTATGATCATCGGACTTTAGTAGATATATGATCGGCACATGTGAAAAATGCAAAAAAATAAAAATTGGGTTATGATCCAGTGTGTTTTTGGATCCAATTTTTGTTTTTTTGCATTTTTCACATGTGCCGATCATATATCTACTAAAGTCCGATGATCATAATTTTTTACAGGATTAATGTTCTCGTCGAGCTCTACAAAATGAACGAAGCCAATTATCAAGGTGTGCTCGGGAAGTGACCTAAAAATTGAAAACGGACCGGAAAGGGATACCAAGAGCCCTCTTATACCTGGGATATAAAAAAGTTTCTCTCCGTTACATATCGCTCTGATATAACGATTAACGGATCCGTCACACGTTCTAGAGTGGTCCGAACTTGAGTTGGAAGCCGATGCATCGTATGAGGAGGAGCCGATACGTATCCTAGATTCGCGCGAGCAAGTCTTGAGGGGTAAAACCATTCCATTAGTGCGAGTCTTGTGGAGTCATCTCGGAAAGGAAGAGTCAACGTGGGAAAGGGAGGATGAAGTGAGGGAGAAATATCCGCATTTATTTCCGAGTTGACCAATGTAAGTTTTGAAATTCTAGTTTTGTGATTGATAACTTGTTGTTTGGTGATATATGTTGTGGCATAAGCATGATTACATGATGCATGATTGTGGTTGACTTGCGTTGCAAATTTCAGGACGAAATTTCTTTAAGGAGGGTAGATTGTAGAGACCCGAATAAATTTTAATGTTTGAAATATTGATTAAATGCCTAATTGAGAAAAATATGGATTATTGGTGAGTAATTGATTTGAGGACCAAAGTGAAAGAATTGAAGTTTGAGGGGAGAATGTGTGATTTATTGATTTGAGGGTATAAATAGGGGATGTGTGTAAGTAGGGGATCATTTTCCCCATC
Source organism: Rhododendron griersonianum (assembly GCA_018127125.1). Lineage (NCBI taxonomy): Eukaryota > Viridiplantae > Streptophyta > Magnoliopsida > Ericales > Ericaceae > Rhododendron > Rhododendron griersonianum. The sequence goes on along the minus strand of CM030793.1, from coordinate 35,666,213 downwards.
TCAAACTCTCGGCTCTCTCACTCAAAGCTCCACTCCACCACCCAAATTCTTTAAGAAACAACCTCATTCAAGCCTTGCAATCGCGCTCCTAAGCTTGGAAATCCTTGGGTTGAGTTCGAATCGAAATTTTAAGGTTCGAAAGTCTAGGGCTCGTCCAATAACGTGTGAATCACGTCCATTGTCTCGAGGTAGGAACTTCTTGACCTCTTCTATATGTTTACATGTTGTTTTGGTGTAAAATCGAGCTGTTGATTGTTGAGTTGGGTTGTGGATCGTGTTCTGAAAATCTGCAGAAATCACCTTTCGAAATCTCATCGTATTGATACAGATTTTTCGCTGTATCGATACTATAAACCTTCGATTTTGGACAGCCTGTCCCGTATCGATACGGATTTTTCCCATATCGATACGAGGAGCTTAACTCCAGGTTTCGCTCCTGTTGATCCTTCGTTGATTGTTATGGCTCCCGATCACTTCTAAACCCCCTTGGACACCTCCTAATCTATCTTGAGCTCGTCTATTCGACTTCCTTTAACCTTTCAATGCTATCCTTGTCCGTTGGTCTTCCGTTAGTATGAGTTGAATAAGGAATCTCTTAGCTAAACATTGTTAAATGCATTATTCGTTGATTGTTGGAACGTGTGATTGCTTATCATACATTTGTGATATTGTTGGCATACTTAAAGATGTTACGTCGATGAATGTGAACGTGGGAAAGTCTTAGTTGTATATCGTTTGAGAAATTAAATATTTGGGTCGGAAGTTGGCTTGGGGAGTCCCGTAACGCAAGGGGTGGTAATATGGAGACTTTGTAGGGTTTCGTGACGCAAGGGGTGGAAACACGGTAACCCAAAGTTGTAAGGATCCCCGTGATGCAAGAGGTGGTAACACGGTAATCCATGTGGTAATATACGGTAACGCAAAGGGTGGAAATATTGAAAGGGGAAGTTGAGGTAGCAAGTTGGGTTGGAATATTCAAATTGTTGAGTCACGAGACTAGTGCACATAATCGGATTAGAGGATTAGATAATAAATCGATTGATCGTTAAGTACCGAGCTTTGTTTCCTTATCTTTCCTTTCATTTGCACTTATCAACATGTTTGCATATAATATTGGTTAAGACTTTCCTACTGGCCTTTGTAGCTCAACAAAATCTTTCTTTTCAGGTGCTAACTGTAGGGGTTCGATTAATCGGGACCTTGACTGTGGTGTCTGGTTAGGTTCCTTCCTCCGCTGCTCCGCTCGTCCGTCGCCTGACCTGCAACAAGTCACTAGGGCTTTGGTTGCCCAGTGACCCTCCGACGATCAAGTTAGATATCAGGGAAGGTGTTTAGGTCTAGGGTTAGGATAGTATTGCGTACCTCTTTCAGGTGTGTATCACTTTGTATTTATAGACCTAGGTTTGCTTGGTCTCCACGCTAGCGCGTGGTGAGTACGCTCGGGTAACCTCCTCGGGTGACGTCACACATGACGAGGGGGGCGAGGTGGTTACGGAGCATATGGGACAGATCTCAATCATTGTGCCAGCTGCATGGGGAGCATGATCCTCACAGGTCTTACTCACGGAAACCGTTATCTCCTGGAAGCCTCTGGAAACACTGGAGCATGCAGCGAACCGATGCTCCGAAGACAGTAACAACCGAAGTCCGAACACCGACCGAAGTATCTCCCGAAGAGAGCTAGTCAGAAGAACCTGGCCCGGACCCTAGCTGCTGGACAGGGCTTGTACCCCGGTTACCGAGCTGATAACCGAGGGCCCTACAATAGCCCCTCAACTTCCGGAGTGCCATTCTGGTCTTCGGGGAGTTGACTCCTCTGATGGACTAGCGCAACCGGGCTTTTAACCGATGAAATGCTTTGGAGAAGGACCGAGCGACCTTCGTGAGAGCCGAGCCGCCTGCTTCTGCCCTAGGAGCCACGTGTCAGTCATCGCCGAAATGAGTGACATCACACGTCGCCTCGGCACGTGAAACGTCAGATGATTGGTACGAAACATCCTTTCAGGGCACGTGTCGAAGCGTGAATGGCTCGGTACGCGGCGCGCCTAACCTCGGTTCAGAACTCTGTTTGCTGACCGTCTGATGAAGACACGCGTCGAAGATCCAGCGGTTCGGTCGGCGACGCTTCGTTTCCCGCGCGACTCCTCGTACGCTCCACTATAAATTCAGAGCATCTGGAGAGAGAAAGTTACTGAAACCTTCTGACGCCGTCGAACCGCCGCCGCCGTGTTTTGCAAGCTTTGGATCGCGATTTCAAGCACTTTGGCAGCAGATCTCCTCTCCAGACTTGGGTATGTTGATCTTTGTCAATCAATCTTTAAGTTTTAGTGCTTTTCTCAGTGCTTTTCAACGTTTTCTGAGCGCATTGGGGCGGGAACGCCACTCGCAACCGTCTGGTGCGCGGCGGCGCTGGCGCCCGCCGCTGCTGTCCTTGTTCTTCCCGAGGCCCATATTCTTCCCGAGGCCTAGATTCTTCCCGAGGCCTATCTTCAACCTTTGGACTAATGAAAAAAGTTGTAGTCCCCCGAGGACCCTTTCCGAGGAGGGAAGAGTCTTTAAGAATGACCGAGGCCCCGTAGATTCCGAAGAGTGAGGACCATCTTGCCCCGAGCGCTAGGACCTTTTGCTCTCCCCTAGGCATATAGCTAACGGGTTTTGCACATTTTCCTTGTTTTTTAGGCAGGGGCGAATGGTCATTGAACTCTCCTCGGACAGCTCCAGTAGTTCTGACGATCCCTTGGTAGAAGCCATCTTTCAAAAGCTTTGGAGGGAGAAGTTTTACCGAATCCCGGTCGACCAGATTGAGCCTGCCAACCCTAACCGTGCCCCACGTGAGACTACTTCCCTTGACCCCTGGGAGATGGAGGCCCCAAGTACGTCGGACCACGGGCCGGGGCCGTTCGGAAATGCGCCCGAGGAAATCCAGGGATGCCGAAGACCGATGAGGCCCTGCACGTTTAAGAATAAATACTTCACCGGGGATCCCGCAGCTTACACCGAGTTCAAGAGGCTCTATAGCATCCCTCCTGACGTTGAGGTTCGGTTGCTAGAAAGCACCGACCCAAAGAATCTTCCGCATCGGTCAGGGGAGTTGATCTTCCCCCTGATGGCCATATGCGAGGGGGGCATCAGGTTTCCCCTCCACCAGTTCGTACGTCGGGTGCTCCGAACCCTCAACCTTACCTCCTCCCAGCTCACGGTGAATTCTTACCGAATTATTACCATCATCATCGAGCTGAGGAGACAGTTTAACCTGGTGTTCGGTATTGAGGAGCTCTTCGGTGTCTACCTTCTGGGGGTTAACCGAGGCCACGACCGACACTATCTCTCCTGCAGATCAGGGAACGACACATTCTTGATCGATCACCTACCGGACTCCGAGGAGTGGGCGAGTATCTATGTCTCGGTCACCGGGAACTTTATGTTCGGGCCCGGGGAAATCATAGATATAGTCACCACGGTCCCATTTGAGATTGGAACTCCTGGTCGGTAACTTACTCTTTGGTAGCGAGTTTATTTCAATAAACGTTGTTCCTTGTAAATTTGTATTGATTTCTCCATGTCTTGACAACCTTTTGCAGCCGAGGGCACCGTTCAGGAGCTTCGGGAGAGAGCCGTCCGTTCTCGGATAACCGCCGCATACGCAATCCCAATCACCAACCTTTACGCACCTCAGCTCCTCGGCTACGTCCCCTCGTACACCAGTTACTTAAAGAAGAAATCGAGGAAGCAAGGGGTGTCGAGGGCAGGACGAGGGGGAAGAGGAGGAGGAGGCGGAGGAACGGGGAGAGGAGGCAGAGGAAGCGCTTCTGGGACCGAGGGTAGCAGCTCCGAGCCCCTAGGTATCGTAAGAGAGGCGGTTGACCGAGAGACGCCTGAGAGGACCGGACTGAGCGACGAGATGTCAGACCATGGAGCTCGGGAAGTGCTAAACCTGAGACGTCGGACGTCAAGAGGCCGAGGCCGAGGCTCAGCCACCAGCACACCTGGTGCTGGGACCTCCGGGGTGACCCCTGTTTCTCCGCAGGAGCCCCCGGCGAAAAGGACTCGGCACGAGGGAGAGGGTAGCGCCCGAGGTAAGGAGAAGGAAACTTCTCGGATTACCGAGGGGGAGGAGAGGGTGGAAGAGCAGGACCGAGGGTCTGGAGAGAGGATCGAGGGGGGAACCTGGGTTCCTGCCACGGAGGTTCCCTGGGCCCCGGAATTTTGCCACTACGCCGGGCGCCAGATCCACCACGCGGACAGCGTGTCAAACCTCGGTACAGCGTACGGGATGCTCCGAGGCTGCATTCTTCCTAGGGACGCCAGGGCTGTCCAAGGGTTGACCGAGGACATCACCGCTGAGATAGCACAGGCCCTTTTCACTGTAAGTTTGTTACCTTCCACTTTTATTGTCGTAAGCTAAGTCCAATTTTGTGATCCTTCTTCGGTTTTCTGCTCGCAGGCTGGTGCTCGGGCCTTGGTCATAAAAGACCGATGCAAGGGTCAGGAGCGAGAGATTAATGAGCTGAAGAAGGCTCTTGAGCAAAGAGAGGATGACCTGAAGGTGTCTCGGGAGACCTGTGACCTTTACCTTGCGGATTTTCAAAGGTGCGACGGGGAGAGGGTGGCAGCCGAAGCCCGAGTTGCAAAAGCCGAGGAGAATGTCACCACCCTGAGGGTTACCCGAGCTACCGAGGTTGAAGCTGCTAAGAACAGGGGCTACAACGATGGTTGGGCTGCAGCCGGGGTAGAATACCAGAAGCAGGTTCGGGAGATTGAGGCCGAGCTTTACAGGGACCGCTTCGTGGACAGGCTTCGGTTTGGTCACGAAGCTCTTTTGAGTAAGCTCGATCTCCCAGCTGACTCTGAACTCCGGGTCCTTCCCGAGGTGCCGCCCGAGGAGGTTGTCATGCCCGAGGAGGAAGAAGAGGAGGGCGAGCAGACGCCAAACCCCGAGGCGGGTATCCAGACTGCTCTTGTTGCCGTTGCTTCAACCACGGATGGTGCCCAGATCGCTCCTTCTGCTGCTGCTTCAACCGAGGATGGTGCCCAGACCCCTCAGCCCCCCAATGCTTAGGATTTGACCTTTTCTTTTGTTTTACATTTGGCTGGACGGTTCCGAACATTTGGATTTTACCGTTCCAGGGTTTGTAAATGTTTTTTTTGCTGAGTAGGTACCAAACAGATAACCGAAGTTTTGTTGGATTTAAACTTGCAATCCTCTTCACTGCTTTTGAATGAATGGTTTCTTCTGTTTCAATGCCTTGTTTATTTTTGAGGTGCTCGAATGGTTTTATGCTTGTAACCGAAGGGAGCCTCATGCCCCTGCTTCTGTTGAAATGCTGTGGAGAATCAACGGATTTTAGCCGAAGTATTAACCGAGGAGGTTTTCAAAAATGTATTCCAAACCTAAGGAAGGCAGAATATAGGATTGAGTAAGTTAAAACGAAGCAAAGTAGTTAGCAATTTTTTTGAATTTTTTGAATTTTGCATGCCCCTGCTTTGTTTTAGCTGACGCCGCGCCGAGGGGAGTAAAACCGAAGCAACTCATTAGGGCGCTGCTATTTAGATTAGGGCTAGGATCCTGAAGTGGGAATGGCGTCGGCCATGGCTTCGGGACGTAGCGAATCTAAATAGTGCGTGACTTATTGGGAGTCGGTGTAAGGGGCTCGGGATTAATACCGAGTGTCCTTATCGCCGATGCCCGAAAGTCTGGAACGACCGAAAAGGTCGTGGTGACTTGGTGAGGGCTCTGTCCGAGGAATATCCTGCGGAGGACAGTCCCTGAAGTCAGGATAAAACGGTTCACACGACGGCGAACCGAGTACGAAGAGTAAGTGACAAGATTAGACTAGTGACCAACAAGAGATTCTCATTAAAAACTTTGTAGAGTCCAATCATTACAAAAGTAGTCTGGTTTCTATCAAACATTGATAAGAAATGAAAATTTCCCAAACACATAAGTCCGGAAAGAGCGAAGCCCGGCTACCCATAAAACTTCTTCAGGTTATTGGCATTCCAGGTTTTGGCAATTGGGGAACCATCTAACTTTTCCAGCTTGTAGTTTCCCGAGCCGAGATGGTTTAGGACTCGGAAGGGTCCCTCCCAATTAGGCATTAACTTCCTCTTCTTGGACTTGTCCACCACCTTTTTCCAGACAAGATCATCCGGCTTGAATGACTGAAGGCGGACGCTTCGGTTGTAGCCCTTGGCAACCTCTTGCTGATAAGATGCTAGTTTGATCCTTGCATTCTCCCGTTCCTCCTCGGCCAGATCGAGGTCTGCAGCAATGTTCTCATCGTTAACCGACTCGTCGAAATCTTCGGTACGGATCGTTGGGAGCCCGACCTGTAGGGGGATTACAGCTTCCATCCCAAATGCCAAGGAGAAGGGGGTTCGGCCGGTGGATCGCCGAGGCGTTGTACGGTAGCCCCAGAGCACCCGAGGGAGCTCTTCGGCCCATTTGCCTCGGCGTGATTCGAGCCGTCGCTTCAGTCCTGACGAGATTGCTTTGTTTGCAGCCTCTGCTTGCCCGTTGCCCTGAGGGTAGTACGGAGTGGAAGTGTCCCATTTGATGCCAAATTCATCCAGGAGTGCTCGGTACTTTTGACCAGTGAACTGGCTGCCATTGTCGGTTAAGATGGCGAAGGGTACACCGAAGCGAGAAATTATATTTCGCCATACGAAGCGCATGATGTCCGACTCTTCAACCGTGACCAGTGGTTCGGCCTCGACCCACTTAGAGAAATAGTCGGTGGCGGTTAAGAGGAACTTGAATCCCCCAGGAGCGACGGGGAGCTTGCCGATGATGTCCATGCCCCACTGGGAGAAGGGCCATGGGCTTGTGAGAGGGCTGAGATCCCGAGCTGGCTGATGAATAATGGGAGCAAACATTTGACACTTCTGGCAACGCTTCACAAATTCTTCAGAGTCCTTCTTCAGTGTTGGCCACCAGTATCCTTGGGTAATTGCTCGGTGGGCGATGGAGCGTCCACCGGAGTGGCACCCGCTGTCACCGGCGTGTAGTTCCTCGATGATCCCGGGGACCTGGTGGGGGTGTGCAACCAATAAATAGGGGCCGGTGAACGACCGTCGGTAGAGCTTTCCATTTGGATTGAGCCAGAAGAGGGCGGCCTTGTTGCGGAGTCGGTGGGCGTCCTTCTTGTCGGTTGGTAGTGTGTCGTCGCGTAGGTAGCCGACGATCTCATCCATCCAGCTCGGACCAAGCTCCACATTTAATATCTCATGACTGAGTACCTCAAGCTCGAAGCTAGGTTTGTCGATGGAGCTGAAGGAGATGGAGCGGTGTCCCGAAGCGGCACAGGCCGTAGCGAGCCCGGCGAGAGCGTCGGCATGAGCGTTTTGGTCTCTCGGGATGGGCTCGACGCGAATAGCTCGGAAGCTCTTGAGGAGCCGGACAGCAGAGCTCAGGTAAGTACGCATTCGGTCGTCCCGAGCCTCGTACTCCTCGGAGAGCTGGTTGACAACCAACTGTGAATCACTGTAGAGAATAAGCTCTTCAATCCCGAGGGCTTCGGCAGTCTTGAGTTCGGAGATGAGCGCCTCGTATTCGACCTCGTTGTTTGAGGCCGGAAAGTTGATAGAGATGGAGCTTTCATGTAATACACCAGAGGGAGAGAGAAGTACGATCCCAGCCTCGGCTGTTTGAGGCACCATCAACATATATTTTCCACACATCGCCATGGAAGAGTTTCCAGGCGGTGCTGGGATTTGCTTGGAGAGCGGCTTCGGGGCGGGGGGCTGGATTTGAAGCGAGGACGTCGGCCGGAGTGAGCTCGGCGATAAAGTCGGCGAGTGCCTGGGCTTTAATCGCCGTCCTTGGTTGAAAGTGGATCTCGTAGTTGGCAAGTTCGACGGCCCATTGAGAGATTTGGTTAGAGAGGTCGGCTTTTCGGAGGAGAGACTTGAGAGGATACTCGGTCAATACGAAAATGCGGTGGGATTGGAAGTACGGTGCAAGCTTCCGAGACGCGGAGACGAGGGCGAGAACAAGCTTTTCCAAGGGAAGATAGCGTGTCTCGGCGGGTGTCATCGTCTTGCTAGAGTAATAAATCGGCTGATGGTCGCGCCCCTCCTATCGGACGAGGACCGAGCTTATGGCGTGCGCCGAGACGGCGAGATAAATGAACAGGTCTTCCTGGTCCCGAGGAGTGACGAGGAGAGGGGCCTTGGAGAGGTAGTCCTTCAGCTGTTGTAGAGCCTGGTCGCACTCGTCGGTCCAGTTGAAGCTGCGTCGGCTCCCCTTCAGGAGGGTAAAGAATGGTTTGCACTTGTCGGAAGATCGGCTAATAAATCTGTTGAGGGCGGCGGCCATGCCGGTTAGACGCTGCACATCTCTCTTGTTGTGGGGGGCCGAGAGTTTTTCGATTGCTGTGAGCTGTGCAGGGTAGGCCTCAATACCCCATCGGGAGACAAGATGCCCGAGGAACTTGCCGGAGCTCACACCGAAGGCACACTTCTCGGCGTTAAGGCGAAGCTTGTGCGTCTTGAGAATCTCAAATGCCTCGGCGAGGTGGGAGAGATGGTCGCCGGCCATCATGCTTTTAACCACCATATCGTCGATGTAGGCCATCATAGTATCTCCCAGCAGACGCTTGAACATCTTGGTTATCATCCTTTGGAAGGTTGCTCCGGCGTTTTTGAGGCCGAAGGGCATGACGAGATAACCGAAGATGCCGTGGGGGGTGATGAATGCCGTGTTCTCGACGTCGCTGTCGCTCATGGCGATTTGATGGTAGCCCCGGTAGGCATCCATGAAACTAAGTCGGGCGTGGCCTGCTGTGGCATCGACGAGCTGATCTATCCGAGGGAAGGGGAAGAAGTCCTTTGGGCAGGCGTCATTGAGGTTTGAATAGTCAACACAAACTCGCCACTTCCCGTTCTTCTTTTTGACCACCACAGTGTTGGCCAACCACTTAGGATATTGCACCTCTCGTACGGCTCCTGCGTTTAGGAGTCGGTTGACCTCGTCGATAACGGCGTCGGAATGGACCGGGGAGGATCACCGTGCTTTCTGGATGACCGGACGCTTGGTTCGGTCGATATTGAGCTCGTGGCAAATGAATTTTGGATCGACCCCGGGCATTTCGTAGGGGGTCCAAGCAAAAACCTCAATGTTGCTCTTGAGGAAGTTCACCATGTCATTCCGTTCGATTTCCGAGAGTGAGGAACCGACAAGGAAGAAACGGGAACCATCCTCGGTTAGAGGGATGGTGACAAGATCCTCAACTGCCTTCTCCTCGGCGGGCCTCCCGACGTCTTCGAGAACCGGAGCCTCTGGTACTTCGATGAAGTTCACCCTGGAGGTCTGTTTGCTGCTTCGGATAGCATTGACGTAGCAGCGTTTGGCGGCGGTTTGGTCGCCGTACAGATCTTCCTGTCGTCCGTTGGCACCGATGAACCGGACCACCTGGTGATAAGTAGAGGCAACATCCTTTAACTTATGGAGCCAGGTGCGGCCAACGATGGCATTATAGGGGCTTGGGACATCGACTACGACGAACTCCATATCAAGCACGACCGAGCCGGAGCGGATGGGTAGGGTGATCAAACCGACGGGCCAGACCGGAGCTCCGTTGAAATCTATGAGGGGGACCTCGGAGGGACGGAGATCGGCATCTGAGAGCTTCAAATCTTTAAACAAGGAGTAGTACATAACCTCGGCCGAGCTCCCCTGATCCACGAGGACACGTCGGACGTTGAAGGTGCCTATGCGCAGTGTGACCACGAGGGCGTCGTTGTGCGGAAGTTGGACGCGCGCAAGGTCCTTCTCGGTGAACGTGATTGTCCATTTGGATCCGTCGTCGGTTCGAGGACGTTTGGACTCGGGACCGACGAGCATGACTTGTTTAGAAGAGGAGGCGTCGTTCAACTCGGCGCGGATTATACGGGCGGCTTCGGAATTGAGAGGGCCGTGGATAACGTTAATCGTCTGGATTTCCTCTTCGGCTCTGGTTTCGACATTCTGCGCCCGTGCTCTCGTTTTCTCATGATCGATGAAGTTGTTGAGATGGCCACCGAGGACAAGCTGCTCCAGGTAGGCCTTGAAGGGCCTGCAAGCGGTTGTAAAGTGTCCTTGTTCGTTGTGGTAGCTACATCGGACTATCGGGTTTTTGATTTTTCCGTTCTCGGTACCGAGTTTTTGGTTGGGGAAGGAGAAAAAGGGTTGGTCCTTTACTTGGTCGATAATCCTGTAGATAGGCATAGTAAAGACGGTTTTCTCGGCGCTGAAGTCTCCTTGCTTCGGTGCCTTCCTCGGGGACTGTTTGATGTTGTTGACTTGTTTCTTCGGTGTTGAAGCCGAGGCGGGAGCCGGAGCGGACACCGGAGTAAACGGTGCCTTGGAGCTCGTTGACTTCCCCATGCCCCTCTCTGCTTTGGTTTCGATAAGCTGGCACCAACCTTCAATTCGAGTCATGAGATCCTTCATGGAATTTGGCTTGTGCCGAGCGAGATCGTCGTAAACCTGCTCGTCCTGGGAAGTTAGGCCGAGCTTGAAGCCGCGGGCGGAGATGACACCATCGCATCCTTCGATTTTGTTGAACAATTCCCAGTAGCGACCGGCATATTGGCGGAGCGTTTCGTCGGTTCGTTTGCGTAGGGCGAGAAGGGAGTCGATCTCCTTTTCATGCTTGTTGCTCGTGACAAACCGAGCCATAAAAGCGTCACAGAGGGAATCGAAAGAAGAGATCGATCTGGCAGGAAGTTGGTTGAACCAAGTCAAGCCCAGGTTGCCGAGGCTGGCGGGGAAGACCTTACAGAGGAAGGCGTCGTCCGAAGGCTCGTTGTGAAGGAAAAGAGACATGACCAGCTTGTACTGAACCAGATGAGTGTATGCCTCGGTTTTGCCGTCATACTTTGCAAATTTGGGTTGGGTGAAGCCCTTCGGGGGGGTGACCGAGTCGATCTCCCTAACGAAAGGGGAGGTCGTGAGTCTCTCGAGACGGGCGTCCCGGTGGGGTCGGATCGAACGGTCGAGACCGTCTGGACCCCCGGTCGCGGTATGTTTCTTCGGCAGCGGTCGGTCCTGTCTTTCGTACTCCTTCCGCTTCGGTTGGGAGTTCCCTGACCGTTGAGGAGATCTCTCGTACTCTTTTTGCTTCGGTTGGGAGTTCCCTGACCGTTGGGGAGATCTCTCGTAACGTTGCTTCCTGTAGCTATCTCGGGCGTAGGGCTCGAGGCGTTCAGTATTTTGGCTTCCGCCACCAAGCCTTTTGTAACCATCTTTGGGGTGGTGGATGAGTGGACTCTTTGAACGAGGGCCCTTGTGGCGCTCACGATACCCTTTTGTCTGGAATTCCAAGAGGGCGTTGTTTTCGTTGGCAAAACTTGGGGTGGTCTCCCGGCGGCGCTCCTTGGATATGATTGGGTTGGTGGAGGAGGCAGAGACGCTTCCGCCCCCAAGCCTTTCGAAGGCGGATCGCTTCCCTCGAGGACCCTTTGGATTAGGGGAGCGGGAGCGTTCCCTTCGTTCGACATCCCTTTCGTTACGACCCTCGCCTGGTGGTTCGAGGCAGTCCTTGACTGAAGGGCGGGGTCAGTGTTCGACCAGCTGTCCTCCGTCACGGCTGCGGGGAGGGCTGTGGTGGCTTCTTCTTCCGCCACGACCTCCGGAGGAATGAGACGGGGACATTTGGAGGAGGTGTTTGATCTCCGCCAACTCGTCTCGGACGCTCCTGTCGCGCTCCACTACTGTCGTGAGGTCGTCGATCTTCCGCTCCAGATGGCGGATGTAGGATTGGAGTTCGGCCGGAGCCCCTGCCTCCTGAGTCGAAGTCCCTGCCCTGAGTCCGACGGACATGTGGGCCTTTCCAGGAGCGCCTGTTCCGCCAGGCGCCGGGGCCTCGAGGTTTCCGGAGCCGAAGGTGGTCTCGTTGCGATGTGAATCGTCGATTTCCACCATGGTTGGGTTGGAGAGCTTTGAACGGAACCTTTGTCAGGAAGAAAGTGATTGAATGAAGAACAGTTAGGTCCCCAGCAGAGTCGCCAATTGTAGGGGTTCGATTAATCGGGACCTTGACTGTGGTGTCTGGTTAGGTTCCTTCCTCCGCTGCTCCGCTCGTCCGTCGCCTGACCTGCAACAAGTCACTAGGGCTTTGGTTGCCCAGTGACCCTCCGACGATCAAGTTAGATCTCAGGGAAGGTGTTTAGGTCTAGGGTTAGGATAGTATTGCGTACCTCTTTCAGGTGTGTATCACTTTGTATTTATAGACCTAGGTTTGCTTGGTCTCCACGCTAGCGCGTGGTGAGTACGCTCGGGTAACCTCCTCGGGTGACGTCACACATGACGAGGGGGGCGAGGTGGTTACGGAGCATATGGGCAGATCTCAATCATTGTGCCAGCTGCATGGGGAGCATGATCCTCACAGGTCCCACTCACGGAAACCGTTATCTCCTGGAAGCCTCTGGAAACACTGGAGCATGCAGCGAACCGATCCTCCGAAGACGGTAACAACAGAAGTCCGAACACCGACCGAAGTATCTCCCGAAGAGAGCTAGTAAGAAGAACCTGGCCCGGACCCTAGCTGCTGGACAGGGTTTGTACCCCGGTTACCGAGCTGATAACCGAGGGCCCTACACTAACGCCGGTCAGTAGCATCATGCGTGCATGCTTGGATTGTGGACAAGTTTTTGAAAGCTTATTGCATTTAGTTACTTCTTCATCTTGTGATAGTCTAGCTTTTGGTCAAGATGACTTTGTAACTAATAATTCATGAATTATCTTTTGACTAAGTTTGTAACTTTGTTTAAACTAATTTGAGCCGGGGTGCCAAAGTTGTGTATTCTTTTAAATTGGTGACTTGTCTGTAACTTAAATAGGTGGGATACTATTTTGGGAATACGATGGCAAGCGAGGTTCTTTTATTTAAAATGTATTACTCAATTTATGTTGAAAATCCAAGTCGTGACAGTTGTTGAAGTAGAAAACCCCTAGAAGATGATTCTTTAGAGCATAGGTATTGATAAACCTTCACTAATCTTCGAGGTGCACAAACCTAGCCACCAAAAGTGTTGAGAGATAAGAAATATGAGCTCTCAACTTTTATTTCGTTGCTGCTTACGTTTTATGACCTAATAGGTCGGTATTTATAATTAAGCACAATTAAAGGATGCAATCAACGCCTGTTTTGCTCAAGCAAAACTGTGAGGCAAAACAAATTTTGCTTGAGCAAAAACCTATTTCACCAAATTGATAAGACACACGTGTTGCTTGAGCAAAACCCTTCTTTCAACATGTCATTTGATTGTTGGGAGACCGACAGACGACTCGATCTAATTGCTTGATATTTCTTCCACACGAAATTACAACTCGATAATCAAATAATCGCAATTACACAGACGAACGTGTTTTGATCACATGCATTTGACAATCATAAATATTTTGGCTTGACAGCTTACTCGTGGATGCTTAGTCATGAAAGCTTATTCATGGAGTCCGATCGGTGGGGAGTGCGGGGGGAGGACGTATTCTCTCTCGCGGCTGGGCCCTAGACCAAGAGGTTGCTAATTAAAGGATAGGAGTACAAAGGACTTTTGTACGTAGTAAAGAAACCGCTTACCAAGGAATAGAAAGGGAGTAAGAAAAACAAAATAGAGTAAATATATATTTGGCCTTCTCATTTGCGCATATAAATCAGATGCATGGGAGTCGGCATCATTTCAGATAATTTGATCCTTTGCTCTTACAAAAAAATTTCTTAAAATTTTCCGTAAATAGAACGAATTAGGAGTATATATGGATTCAAGACTTCAAGTTAACAGAAGAAAAGATCGAAGAATTACTATCGGCCTTGTAATTTATACACAAATCCAAGAATGACTATCGGCCCCCTTCGGAACATAGTGGCGGGCCCTGGTGGTGAGTAAAGAGAGAGATCATATTACCAAGGAGAAGTGAATTCCTTGTTTTTGTTTTTTCCTAAGCGAAAATGATTTATTAATCTTTATATAGGATTATAAAGATTAAAAGGATTAAGGACACACCGATATAAAGCTACCTAAGATCTAAAGAAAAGTAAGACGCCAACTGAAAAACAAAACCAGAGAAGACCGATCTGAAAATACCAGGACCTAGCAAGTGAATGCCTCGTTGCGCGCAATACAGAGATGGTGGGACATGCATTTTTGGCCTGGGGGGAATTCCAGATTCCCACATATAGGTCTCAACTGATAGAAAGGTAGACAATTGCAGCTAAATTTTCCCTGGGGGGTTCTAATATTTCCACATATGAGGTGAAAGATAGGGAGATTGCAAAACATCGAACAGAACATCACATGGGAGTCACCTTCACTCACGTCACAAGCCCTTCTATATAGGTAAAAAGGAAACTCCTAATAATGTGTGTGTGAGAGAGAGAGAGAAGGTTGTTAGGGTGTAGGGAAAACCTTTCAACGTAGATTAGGGCTTAGTTTTTGAAGTTCGAACGTACTACTAGTTACTTTCCAATCGGCGTAAACATAGTTGGGATACACTTCCTTTAACAATGACCATTTTGAGGTTAATAACATTCTTGTTTGCTAATCCGATACTTCTATTAACTTGAGGCGACCACGAGAGTTTAGAGTCTATAATGATTTAGTAGATATGAGTCGGAAAAAATCTCCGATATCCTTGTCAAAAAAAAGAGGCAAGGCGCAAATCAAAAACAAGAAAACTGTTAAATTGAAGTCAAATGAAAAGAAAGCCTTTTTTTGTAATTAGTGATCATTGTGAGCGGCATACCCCGCCTCCCTTCCACGGGAATGTGGAGCAAGGGGATCTGATTTCACTCATGTGGTATTCTTCACTCGTACAATAGACTACAGACCACGACACAACATTTCCAAATACTTGCGATTGAATGACCTCCGTCAATTCGTACGCACGGCCAACACACACACAGCGCCGGCCCCGATATTTGAAGGAAAAAAAAATCAAAATGTAACCCCGTTTATAGTGCTTTATGATTAGCACGATTTGAATTAAAGAAAACTACTTCTCTTATCATTTTTTGAAGCAAATTTCTCAATTGAGTCATCGTACTCAATCTCTTTAATTGCGCCTCATTTTCAATTGAGATCATAGACAATCTCTTTAATCTCTCTTGCGAAATAGTAGTTCGAAGATAAAAATAAAACCGTGTTAGCTTGCTCGATTTATTTTAACTATGACTTTTTTTTTTTATCAAATGTAAGAACATATCTTGTATAGATTATTATTGGCAGGAAAACAAAAAGAGGTAGAATAAAAATTGTGGATTGGAGGCAAAGCAAAAGACGAAGAAGATGAAAAAAAAATAGGGGAAAAAAAAGACAGAGGAGGGCGCGCCCGGAAATCGAACGGAGCAACACTGGTGCTTTGGCATTACGCCAATGACCACCGCACGAAGTTAAGAGTTGTGCAATTATAGGAAACTTTTTAAAATTTATAATATAACTTAAATTTTTTTTTTTTGGTTGCCCCAGCCGGGGTGTTGCCCAAGACCGAGGGCTTGCGGGGCTTACCGTAGGGCCGGCCCTGCACACACAACAAGTACTAACAAAGACTCGGAGTCACCACTTGATTTAATTAGGTCCAAGAATCATTCAATGTCGAAATGGGAAGTCTCGATCCTTATGATACCACAGATGGATCCAAGGGTTTCAGTACTGAGTGCAAAGACGTTAGGTATTCATTCTGCCAAATTATCGAATGGCCTCTATTAATGATCATTGAGTCATATTGTTATATCCTAATATGCATGATACTCATGCAAATGGATAGGTAGGTTGAATAAAAATAATTTCAAAAAATCTTTGTGCAATAGGAAAAAGTAGTTGTAAAATTACCTCCACTTTATGCAACACACCAAAAGCAAACAAAAGCATGCAAATAAACTGCTGAGAAGTTGGATTACGACTACTAATAAACTGAGCTACTCATGAATTGTTTGAGGCTCCTTCGAATTCACTGTGTCTACTAAATAAACCGAACCATATCCTAAATTTTAGGCTCATTCAATAAATGAGCTGAACTTAAACCTGTCGGTATTTGGCTCAATTAGGCTTGTGAACTTGGACTCTATATATGTATATATAGCCCATAAGAAATTTAGATATAATCTTAAATATGTATTAACTTATATATACATGTACATAATTAAAATTTATAACATGTACAAGTATAAATTTTTAAAAGTGCTAAAACTTATATTTTTATATGGTAAACTCAAATTCGCATTTTATTTGCTAATCTATACTTGTATGAAAGAATAAATATATCATATTTTAATTTAATATATTATGCATATTACATACGTATACAACAAGCTTGAGTTCCACGTACTCAAACTTAGATAAGCTCGACTCAAGCTCGCTTATCAAATTTTTATTAAGCTCGAGTTAACTAAAAACTTAATGAACGAACTTGAAAGTTATAAAATTTGGCTAAATTTGGCTCATTTACCGTCCTAAGCCTGGTTCTAACAACAAAGATTACAAAAATCAAAGTAAATAAGTCTCGCTAAAACTACAAGGAGGAAGGAATTATAATCTAAAGAATGGTCCTTATTCCTCAATGTTCTTTAAGGAAGCTCGTATGATGTTAGCTCATACTTTGGGTATTGAAGTTAAAGGAGGGAGGAATTATAATCTGAAGAAATTTGTTCAAATGCAAGAGCAAGAACTAAAAGAAAGGATCCATGCTTTAGATGATTTTGAGGAAGATGATATCTCGGAGAATGATGTTAATTTCGAGGATGATGCTTCTCTTTCTCTGGCTTTTTGAGTTGTGGAAATTGATCGATAATAGTGAGAAATAGAGGTGTAGTCCTTTGCGAAGGTCTTGGTGGACTTGTTTTGTGTCTAATTGGCTTTTTGGCTTTTCGGGTGATGGATGATGGGGGTTTCTACATAGGTTATGAGGGTCGTTTTGGGTTTTTGAATATTTTAGGTTGAGTTTATGTGATTTTGTTATGGTGTTCAGTTGGCATCTTGCTATCTTTTAGATCTCGGGTGGCTTTTTGCTGGTGTGTCATTAATCCTTTTAATCTTTGTAATTCTTTATAAAGATTAATAAATTCTTTTTGCTTAGAAAAAAAAAAGCAATAATGATGTAATTAGGGATAAAATAAACACAGGGAAAGTAAAGAAGAGGTTATTCAATGCTTCCATTTTCGCCAGATTTGTGCGGAAACTATGGTAGTGGAGCTCATACAAATATGTGATGGAAAAGGCCCTAGCAATAGCAAGTAATAAATTTTAAGACAACTTTTTTGGCAAAAATCAAACTACAAAATGAAAAATATGCATTTAATAACAGGAAAGGGTTTTCTCATTTGTTTTTCTCCACTATCCATTGATACTTAAAGCTACAGTGCAACTTCACCAAGGTCCTGTTCAATCCCATTAATAGTCCCTTCCTAAAAAGAACCTCCCATTATTTCCCTTCCTTTCCCATGCCTGAGAAAAATGGGTGGTTAAATGGGGTCTGAAATTCAACATCATTACCCTCTTTACACCTCCCCTCTCTGCACCTTCAATACACCTTACCCTAAAGCAAATACAGCCATATGGTATTTTGTTTCTGTACAGCAG
The DNA here is from genome assembly GCA_018127125.1 of Rhododendron griersonianum. Classification (NCBI taxonomy): domain Eukaryota; kingdom Viridiplantae; phylum Streptophyta; class Magnoliopsida; order Ericales; family Ericaceae; genus Rhododendron; species Rhododendron griersonianum. The sequence goes on along the minus strand of CM030793.1, from coordinate 35,648,657 downwards.
AAATAATAGAGTGAGTTGGAGGGTCTCTATTTCTCTATCTATAAAAACCCATCTCTGGATCAGCCCAAACTTCCATTTTCTGCAACTCTCCTTTGCCCTTAAAATAGAGTAAAATTGAACAAGAAGAAGGTCTTGTTATAATCCCTTCTCTCAGTATTTTTCTTAACAAGGTTAGTGAGCAAAAAAACCCTAAACACACCAACTGGTTTCTGTAATCCTTGTTTTGCTTGTTTTGGACTTTGCTTGAAATTTCTTATCCCCATAAAGGATAAAATCTGCTCAGAAAAAGCCATAAAACCTGTTTTTCTTGTTTCAGCTTTGAAAGACATGGCCTTCCCTAGTCAAGATTCAGAAGGGTCTTCCCAGAGGAAATTGGGAAGGGGAAAGATCGAGATCAAGAGGATTGAAAACACTACGAATCGCCAAGTCACCTTCTGCAAACGCCGGAATGGACTGCTCAAGAAAGCGTACGAGCTGTCGGTGTTGTGCGATGCCGAAGTTGCCCTCATCGTCTTCTCAACCCGCGGCCGGCTCTATGAATATGCCAGTAACAGGTTTTCCCCCCTTTGTCTCAACTTCCCTTTGCTTTGTTGCTTTTATTGAAATTTTGAGACATTATTTTCTTTTAGTGTTCACAATTTCACTAAGTCACTTTTTATTTTGGTGTAGATATTGATGCTTATATGCATAGATTCTAACTTCTCACATCAAGATCCATTTGAGTTCGATCAATATGCATCTCATTCTTCAATTTTGAAATCAAAAGTTCCCCTCCATATATGCCGCTTTCTTCTCTATTTTATAATACTATCTCCTTTCTTTCCCATTTTTTTCTGAACGGCAAAATTTTTTTTATTAATCTTTAGAAATAAATTGTAAAGATTAAAGGGATCCAAAGCAAAAGGTATCACAACAGAGCATGAGGAACCCACATAGGAGCACCCCAACACACCGGCGATCACATTTTGCCTTTAATTTTGTCAATTTCCCCATTTCTTATTCCTTATCTTTGATTTATAAACAGATTTTTAGTGATCTAATTTTGCTATTAAAAAAGTGGCTATAAGTCTAAATTTCTCTTCTATTTTCTTACTTCAAGAACCATTCTTTTTTCTTTTTTCTTTTTTAGTTAAAGGGGAAAACTTCAGATCCATTCCGTGTTTTGGTTCTTTACCCCTGATTCCTTGCTATCATCATTTTTGTTTTTTTGTCGGCAAAAGATAATATATATACAAGTTAGAAATCAGATATATGGATGGTTAAATGTATTGATTTTGGCTTGTAAAGTTTTTTTTTTTTTTTTTTGGATTTTGGCTTCTAAGTTCTATCATAGATATTCTTGAGAGATTTTGGAATAGGGGAATCTCTGCAGTTAGGATAGTAGTTTTCTTTCTTTCTCCCCTAAGTAAGATTTACTTCTCTCTCTCTTTTTTTCTTCTGCTTCTTGTTTGTTTTTCTTTCCCTTATGAGCTTCTTCAAACTTCTCCTTTCTTTTTAAGCTTGATAGATACTCAGATCTGATGCAATACATGGAAAAATAGTAGTAGTGAAACAGTAGTAATTGGGTAAAACTAGTAGGGTTTGGATGACATCAGAGTCTTGGAAATCTGATTTCTTTCTCTCTCCATTCTTGCTATCTTTGTAATTTTCTCTCTCCACTCTCTAGAACTCTTCTCTCTCTCTCTCTCTCTCTCTCTCTCTCTCTCAAGATGTCATGTATCAGCTGAGCAAAATGACTGATACAAAGCTGTCTGTCAAGCTCTCATTTGCTCAATATCCCTTCAACTCTCTTGACTCTACCTTAGTAATATGTCAGATCAGATCAACAAGGCAAAGAAACAAAAGCATTTACTTGCGAAAATTGGAGGTTAGGGTTTAAACACTAAAATGGGTATGGCTAAAAAGTGTTATAAGAGTTCTCATTTCAATCAGTCAAATCCAAATCAGGCTTGATTTACTTGTTCATATTACTCCTAGTATCTTTCTAATCCAACAGTTTGGACCGTTTTACCCTTCACTGGAAACAAACTTTAGGAGAAGGCTAGGGCCTATAGTTTTTATTTATTTATTTATTATTATTATATCAAATTTGGAACATGCTAGGTTTTTTAGTTGGGTATCAATAAAGCGTGCTAGACTTGTTATTTGAACCAGTCAAAGATTAGTTAGGTTTCAGTTAACTCAGTGCATGAACATCCCCGATTCTGCCCAAATGTTTGACCATTATACCCTTTTCTGGCAACAGACCTAAGATGATGGGTTATTACTTATTAGGGCTTGAAACTTTGATTGGTGGTCAACTGTGTAATCTTTGTAATTCATTTTAAATGATATATAAAGGAATTGATTTTTACACTCCCCTAATTGATGCAAACACTCCTTTTTTGTTTGGTAACTAAACACTCCATTTTTCGTCTATTAGCAAGTGAATTCACGAAATAATCCCTGAAATTTGTAAAAAGTGTACGCATGTAGGGACTATTTCGTAAATTCACCTACTAAAAGACGAAAAAAAGAGTGTTTGCATCAATTAGGAGAGTAGAGAAATCAATTTCCTATATAAATTCATTTTCTTTGGCTTTTCAAGGGAAAAAAGAAAAGGTTTCCGGGACGGGGTTTCTTTTTTTACGATCTTATCGCAATGATCTTTTTTTTATATCTGAAGTGATGATAAATATAAATTTAATGAGCTCTTACTTTTTCTGGCGTTTCCTTAGATCTTCTTTGGATAAACTTTCAGCTTCAGAAAAACTTAAAAAATACACATAGTGATGTGCAAAATTAAAGCACATCGTGTGGGACTTCTGAATTTGCCAAAAGTTTGCAAGTATTGCTGACAGAGTGTTACATGGAAAAGGGCCGGAGGAGTCATTTTTGGTGCAAAACTCGTGGAATGCATAATTTTGTCCTATTAGATTTAGAGATTCTTTATGAAAAATTTTCTTTTAATCAAATTCTGAGAGTTAGTTAATTTGAAAGAATTCGCTAACCTTTTACTTTGACTTTTCAATTAGGATCAGAAGTACTTTGGAATATCCCAAAACAGGAAAGCGAATAGCAAGATGGGACGGATGAAGTAGCTTTCTAAAGGCAACTCCATCTTGCATGTGCTTAGTTTTCATCTATGAAAGAAATTTAATCAAATTTTTAACATATTTTTGAAATAATTTGAGATTTTAATTGATCATAGATTTTTTTTTTTAAAATTATAGGAGACTAATAAACTTTTTTTTTGAATGTGTGTGCATGCAAAATTATAAATAGTACTAACAAATTATATACTATTTTTAAACTCGGATGGCCCCCAATATAGATCTGCATTTCAATGAGAGTGCGATATAATTTGACTCAAATACCCATCAATCTAATGCCTCTAAACCAAAAGAAAAGGAAGCAATATTGTACTAGAGTAGCCAATATTTGGTATAAAATGCATAAGAGTTCAACAAGAGTTTAATTTTTTTTAATTTCTTACAAATGAAGATTGAAACTAAGAATACCGTAAAAGGGAGTGGGATCAAGTTTTCACATAGTTTAGGAATGTAGTTTTGAAGTCAATATGTAATCAAGGATTTATTTTCCGTTTCCTTTGACTTAAAAAGTTCCATCAATGCGACCTGAAATCACATGCTCACCATTTCCTCAAAATTAGTTTTACATTTCATTCTAGGATTTTTTTTTTTAAAATCAAAAAGCTCAATGAAATTCTAGAATAAGAGACCTGAAATCATTTTCTTACCTTCCCCAAAATTAGTATGTGTTTCATTCTAGGGAATATTTTAGTATGCTTAATGAAATTCCTAGAATAAGAGCGATACGCGCTTCATCAATCTTGTCTAATAGTACCAAATAATTATTTGGTCATAGTTTCAACAATCTTACTATGTCATTTACCCAAAAAAAAAACAATCTTACTATGTCAAAGTTGAGGGAGAGAGAATTTAAAATTTTTGCATTTGGAAGGGTACCAATGGTTGCCCTTATCTTTTTGTCGATCATATTCATTCCCTTCTCCATTTTCACGTAAACTAATTATATATTATTACCCTTTAATTGATTTATTTTGTCAGAAATAAAGGGGTTATTGAGTAAATTCACATGAATAGAAATCTAGAAAATACAAATAATAAATAAGTGCAAAATAAATTCCCCACATAAAAGGGAAAAAACCTCCACTGATGCACTCAAAACTTGAGATTATTCATCCAAGTTTTCGAAAGACCACCACACTAAACAAAAAGGGAAAGGAAAATTTACCAGTCAAATTAAGAGAGAGAGAGAGAGAGAGAGAGAGAGAGAGAGAGAGAGAGAGAGTACAATGTACGAAGTACGAACAAATTAGAGAGCCAATGGGGGTTAGTGTACTTTTGGTGCATGGGGAAGAACGTGCTTCAATGGCTGCATTCTGCTAGCTGCTGCACTCCTCAGACTCTCTCACTGATGAAAGAGTTCCAGACAAGCAACATATATATATATATACGTACAAAAGTCACGTATATCAATTTACACTAAAATCTACAAAAGGTAGAAGCAATTTGGGGATTTTGAGGGGAACGATGTGGGCAATAGAACTGTCCCGGAGGTAATTACACGCTGGGTATCTGGGTGTCTTGACACGTGGCATGATTCGAAACAGAGATGCCCGAGCCAATCATATCGTGGGATCTTGTTCCATCGTGGCAGGGGTCAACCAATCAGTGGCTCGACGAAATTAAGGTTGCAGCTCTCTACTGACAAAAAAATGCTACTCCATATTTACGTATAAAAATATAGGAGCTGGAAATTACGCTGATAAAAGTGCAGATATAAGACTTGCCCGAAAACAGTGAAAAATCGATCATGTCCAAGCCAATATTCTACTTTAAAGACTTAGCTCCGTTCTGAAGTTCTTATTTTTTAAATATTTTATTTTATTTTATGAGACATATTATTTTTTTACAATACATCACATCTCATTCAAAAAAAAAGTATTTATTTTAAAAAAATATACTTATTTTAGTTAGTGAAAAATAAGTACTTTTTTTACCAATTATTGTGTTTAGAGCATAAATTCAAGGGCATTTCGGGTTTGCTCTCTTGGGGCCTCAAAAACTCTTTCTCTGTCTCGGTTTTTAGTAAATGTCTTTCCACTTATCAGCCCCCCCCTTTTTTTTTTGTCTATCTATCTCTACTCATTACGAGAAAATCCTTCCTCAAAATTTTTACCAAACAAACTCTTCAAGGTTATTTATTTATTTATTTATTATCATTTACTTGTTCAAAATCATTCATTTCTCCTTAAAATTCATTTTTCTCTTCTAAAACTTGATTTTAGTTTTGAAATATTTTTACGAAAATATTACTTCTCCCGTCCCATAATGTTTGACACTTTCGGGATTGCATGCCATTTTTAAATTGCCTATATCTTTCAAATCTTAATGGTTTATGTGATTTTCAAAACTTTCTTAGTAGTTCTAATCAAAATTTATTAAACACAATATCCCTATTGATTATGAAAAATACTACTGCAAATTAGAAGATATTGACAATTTTTTTATAGGACTAGAATAGTGAAAGTGTCCAACTTTTTAGGACGAAGAGAATAATTGATTTGCCTCATTCTGAATATAGAGATGAGTCTCTACATTTGTTGAGGAGTTTACGTATGTAAATCAAGGTTTTAAATAACAATATTGGAACACGTAATAGTAAGGATTGAGGTGTAGCGTCCAATTTGCAAAGTATGCATATACCACATTTGCTGAATCCTAAAACTCAATTACATATATGTAACAGTAATATTTGGGATGAGCTCCTCTTCAGTCCATTAAAAAAGATTGGACCGTCGAGTTTGCTTGTTGGTGGACCTTTACCGAGCCCACTTTTGATAATCCAAGCCGTTCAAATTTTAAAGTTCATCGAAAACGTTTGCAACGCCAAAATCAAGTTTATCGAATACCGGTTGATAAAATTTGAGAATGCGCTTGTCTTGAGATAATCTTATTAAGTTCTAAGACACTTTTTTTTAAAATCATATCAAACAATATCTAATCAACCTGATTTTTTGTGAGATTAGTGTTCTCGACAAGTTCTAAAATTAGAAACAGTTTAGATCATCAAAGTGAACGGTCCAATCCATGAAAATGGCATGGACCGGAGAGGATCCCCTCTCCGTTGTGTTTGGGACTTTTTTTTGTTTTAGCTTCTTTTCGTAGTGCTTTGAGAACCTTCATAAAGTTCATTACATCAAAATTGCCCTGCTTGGATTTTTTCTTTAATTTGCAGTGTCAGGTCCACGATTGATAGGTACAAAAAGGCATGTTCTGATGTCTCGAATACGGGATCTGTTTCTGAAGCCAACACTCAAGTAAGCAGTTTTGTATTTTTAAATTAAATTTATTTAATTTAATTAAGTAGTTATCTTATCCATAAGCTGATTGTAGTCTATCTGGGAATGAGTGTAGTCTAGATATATAAAGTAGAATTTAGACATAATCGCTTTCAATTTTCAGGTTTTAATAGATATCTTTTTTCAAATTCATTTGAGGAATTGTATTCATCTTGGGATATTTCTGTAACTACGTATGGCTAGTCACCAACATTTAGGTACTTTGAATACGTATGACTTATATGCATCTGGATTGTTTTTTGTTGTGTTTCTGTATCTCTGTATTCGGATGAGAATCTGTAATTGTCGTATGGCATGATCTGTATTCGGTGCTAATCTGTAGATGCCGTATGACTTGTTTAAATGAATATGCTTCTTCCGTTGACAAAAAAATAATAATAAATGAATACATGACTTATATGCATCTAGATTGTTCTAGCATAATAAACCTCTGCAATACTAGACTAAGTTTCTCATAAGCGAGGGGATGCCTAGCTAGCTTTCTACTGAAGAACTTCGGAAAAAAAAAAAGGAAGCATTTTTTTTAAAATTTTGTTTAAAAATAACAAATGGCCTGGACGTAGGTTTTGTTTTTACGAGTAGCAGCAGTAAAATAGTCTTCATACTCTTCGAGGCTCTCTCTTTCTCTCTCTCTATGCATTTCTTCTCGCATTTGTCTCATCTTTTGATCTTAATGATTAATGAAATTTTCTTCGCAGTTCAAAAAAAAAATCTCCTCGTCATCATTTTGAGATTTGTAGAGCATTCTCTTGCTAATAAAAAACAGGAAGCTGTACAGTGTAATATCAAACCCTTATTTCAGTATATGGATGTATTAGAACAATCTTTTTCTATTAACTAAAAATGCAATCAGTTGATAATGTTAAACATTTTGATTGGGTGTTCATTATGTAATTGAACCGAATTTAATAAATGCAAGTTTTGGCCAGTTTTACCAGCAAGAATCCAACAAACTGCGTCGACAAATTAAGGATATACAGAATTCAAACAGGTAATCCAACCGACCGATGGATTTCGATTACGTACTGTAAGCTTGTGTGCAAAGCGTGTCACAGTTTCTAGCTAGTACAATCCATGAAATATTCACCAAATTAAGTATCACTCACTTCTCTTCCAGGCACATTCTGGGTGAGGCTCTTAGCGCTTTAACCTTCAAGGAGGTCAAGAATCTTGAGACCAAGTTGGAGAAGGCCATTAGTAGAATTCGATCAAAAAAGGTACAGTAACATCCAATTTCCCTTTAACTTCTAGTTCATCATTTTCTTTGAATCTTTTTTTTCAACAATCTTATTATTATTGTGGACTAACATGTTTTAAATCTGCAGAATGAAATGTTGTTCGCTGAAATCGAGCACATGCAGAAAAGGGTAACTCGTTAATTAATCCGCTCTTTTTTTATAGGCAATAAAGTTTTGGAAAATTTATAGAAATGGTCCTCTTAGTTTCACCCAAGTCTCATTTTCATCCTCCAAGTATCAATTGCAACTCTTTTGACCTTCAAGTTTGGTTTTTGTACCAAGTTGGTCCAATTGATAACGTCTGTCAGCTAAAATGGACAGAAAAAATTAGATTGAGGGCAGATGTTATCAATTGGACCAACTTATGACGAATTGCAATGTCCAAACTGCCATCAATCTGATTTTTTCCGTCCAATTTGGCTGACAAAAGTTATCAATTGGACCAATTTCGTACAAAAACCAAACTTGAAGGTCAAAAGAGTTGTAATTGATACTTGGAGGACGAAAATGAGACTCGGATAAAACTAGAAGGACCATTTATATAAATTTCTATAAATTTCCCTAAAGTTTTATTAAGAAACTTGACAAATGGTACATCAAGTTGGAGGAGGGAGAAAGGGAATTCAACAAAAAAATTGGATGAAACACCTGTTGGGACAACACCCAAAACACTCTATGGGCCTCAAAATGCCCAGATTTAAAGAGTAAAGCTCAAAACAACACAAAGGCCAAAAAGCCCTACATTATCACAGCTGTCATTTTAGTCAATACAACGCACATTGCATCGACTTAATAATTTATATAGGAGAGAAGAAGTGCATTGAGGGAGCTAGTTCTATTCAATTGAGTTAAACTCTGTACATTGAATCAAAATTCCAGCTGAGACTTATGGCTGCTCTTGGCCAAATCTCTGTTCAATTGGGTTAAACTCTGTACGTATGTCTACCATGGAGTGTAATTTGGTCTAATGCCAAATGTTTTGGTACGTCTAATGTAACGGTGAAAGGCTACGATACACACCCTTATTTGGGTATGCAATCCCAAAATGTTATGATTCATAAAGAAAATGTTATGAATCATACTGCTGAAAAGTTACGATTTTAGTACAAGAGTTACCCTCTTAAAAAAAGTTCCGATTTTAGTATAAATCTTATCAATCATATTGCCGAAAAGTTACGATTTCAGTAAAAAAAGTTATAAAGAAAAACTTATTGGTTAGGCTTTTTCCACATGAGGGTTGATGTAATATTCATCTTGACAGGAGATTGAGTTGCAAAATGCTAACATGTATCTGCGGGCAAAGGTCTTTCTCTCTCTCTCTCTCTCTCTCTATGCATAAAAAGTTTGGTTAATTGTGCAGATAGCAATAAGGTAATTCAGAGTATATAAAATAGGAAACGGTTTTGGTTAATTGTGCAGATAGCAGAGAATGAGAGAGCACAAGAGCAAATGAATTTGATGCCATCATCTCATGATCATCAGTACCAGACAATGGGTGCTGGTTCACAGGCGCAACAGCAGCAGCAGCCGCAGTCGTACGATGCCCGAAACTTCCTTCCAGTGAACCTCCTTGAACCTAATCATCACTACTCTCGCCACGACCAACCCCCTCTCCAACTCGTGTAAGTTCCTTATCTTTCGAATGGCACATATATATTGAAAAGAAAATAAGAAAGAACGGTAGATCGATATACCTTTGCTGTTACAAAATCGAAGAAAGTTGTAGCCTCCTTTTATTTTTGGCATTCTAGTAGGTACCTCAAATTCGTATTATTTACTCTTCAAATTTTTGGACCCAGCTTCTCTGCAATTAGATAGCAAAGAAGCCGTGCAGCTTCATATGGATTGTCTATCTCAATAATCAATGGTCCAAATACTAAAATATTCATCCCGAGAAGAAGTTTCAACAAAATGTAACCCTAAAAGGACTTTTGGACGGATGAGAATCACATAGACTGCCCTCAACATATATTCCTATCACAGATTGCTGGGAAGTCTGAAGTAAAACTGGTTGCCTTTATTTTATTTTATTTTTGAACGGCAAAAAATAGATTTTATTAAGAAAATGTAAATGATACAATGATTCAAGAGGTCTTTCTAGTTTAAAAAATAGATTTTATTAAGCAAATTTTGTTCTGTCTTTTTTCCCCCCCCTACTATAGATTTGAATGCTAGTTTATTAGTTTTCTTGTGTTTTGGGTGCAGTTGATATTCAGAGACGCCTTTCTGTCAAGTGTTTCGATAACGGCTTTCAAGTTTATCTTGCATAGGAACTATGTCTCTGTGAAATTGTAAGGATGAAAATGGTGGATTCGAATTAAGCTGTGTAAAATGCAGGCATTTGGTGTGTTTCCTTTTGGACCCTACTATAATGTACTATCTAAGTATGTTGTTGCTGGACAAATTAAGTGTTGTATTATGAACCAAGAACAAATAGCTAGTAGAGTATTTTTCCTCAAATTCCTGTAGTTCCAACTAGTGTCTTTTTTGGGTCCAATTGTCTTTTTTATATATATATTTAATCTGCGTGCAATTGTCTTCTTCAATGTTTCATGGAAAATGCTCAAGTGTCGCATGCACTGATCACTTTAAGTGTTTCTTGCATTGTTGAGAATCCATACATGACTGATGACCCACCGATGTGCAAATATTTCAACGCTCCGATCGGGTTGTCCCCGGTTCCTTAAAGCGACTGAATCGTCTAGTCAATGCGGTTCCTCAAACCCTAGCCGCCGTACCATCTCGGCGGCTTTCGCTGTCGTTACTTCACCGGCCGCACCTCTCTCCCATTAGCTCCTCCTTCTTCCCTCGCCTCCCCTCAGACCCTAATCACCGTCTCCCTTCCCGGCGACCACGCTGACCATCGTGAGTACTCCCCAGCAGTTTCTTATGGTTTATTGAGCGGTCACCCCGTCCATCTTGATTCGAGTCTCCTTCGGTGGTGTCGTCGCGGATCTGGGTTTTTCCTGCGGTGTCTTCGCGTCAGCCAGCGTTGGGCCGGCTTTCCTCCTCTCAGTCCCTTCCGTTCGAAGGCTGCCTATTGCGGATCTGGGTTGGTCATCTAGGATTTATCTGGGTTCACCAGCATTTTGCTCTTCGTCGAGCCATTGCCGTTCCACTCCCAGCCATCGCCTACGGATTTTTTTGCTCAGTTGAGAAGATAACTGTCTCGATCTCCTTTAGGCAGCTGCGTCCGTTCTCTTTTACTGCTATTTTCTGTATTGTTGTGCTGTTGCTTGTTGGCTGTTGAGTTGTTGTGGTTGGGCTGTTGTTGTTTGCCGGTTGTGGGTCTGAATCAGTGCGAATGATATAAGCTTTTCGTGTTCATGGCTGTGAGGGATCATGATAGAGGAGGGTGGATCCCAGTGTTAAACAAGCATAAGAAACAGGTGGGAGACACTAGCGACCCTTTAATCACTCTGTTCGTGGATAATTTTCCCGAAGACATGAGTACGAGATGGGTAAGGAGTCTATTCAATAAATTTGGGGTTGTGAAGGATATTTTTATCTATCTATATTACTTTACTTCTTTTAAATGTACGAAAGTGTTTCTTACTTTTTGCTTTTCACAAATGCCCCTCACACTTGCAACTAATACCTGCCTCATCCAATGCCTCTTCCCCAATGGACACAGTACAACGCTCCAACGGATTCCAAACGAAACAACGCCTCCCCTGCTTCCAAAGGACACACCTCACCATGCAAGGAAACAAAAAAAGCTTTCCAAAATCGCATCACAGACTCCCCAAAAACGCTCCATCAGTCCATTCTCCTCCTCTACTGAACTCCGGCAGCGGACGAACCCATTCACATACTCTGCTTCTCGGCAAAGTGATTCTACGCAGAAAGATCCAGAAAACATACCAGTTTGAACCCAAGTGTATTCAAACAAAAGCCCAAGACAGGTAACACATGTATTCAACTTTCTTCTTTTCCTCTGATTGCAAACTCTTTCCCCTTTCCTCCTTCCAAAGACACAGTTCGCCAATGCGGCCCACTATGTCGACCTTAATTCCGCACACAAACTGTTTGATGAAAAGTCAAAGCAACAGATAAGGACAAAGAAACGCACAATGATGCATTGTTCATCACCATGTTTTACATTTACGGAGGACACTAAACTTTAGAACAGATAAACAAACCTCAATAAATGCTTGTGCAATTTCTGCAGTGATAATGGGAAAAGATTCTGCATGTCTATGTGCAGCGAAAAAGACAGAGTTTTGTCTGATCGTGATGATTGAACTCCACGGAGGGGAATTGGTCTCGAAGAACGCCTGATTGACCTTTTGAAAGAATACAAGGATGTCTTTGCACGGAAAACTCTCCTCTCGGTCAGCACCTCCTCTGTCTCGAACTCATATGGTCCATTGTCCTTGAAACTCTCATCTGTTTACAAGCCTCCATCTCCATCTTACCTAATCAAACAAATAATAAGAAGCAAATCATAATGCATTGAATTAGCATAGCAGATCACATGTGCCGATGAAGCACTGAAAAACCTGCAATAAGAATACTAGGAAGCGAGTTTGGGCCATGGTTTCTTTGTGCGTGATGTGGATTATTTGGCGTGAAAGAAATTCGAGATGTTTTGAAGGGGTCGAAAAACCTTTGTTCAGAATTAAAAGTTTTTGGTTGCAAAGCTTGTATAGTTGGGACAAGGGGGATTGTTATCCTTCTCTTGACCAATTTCCAGATTGGTTTGAGCTTTTCCATGTCAATATGAGTGGATAGGGCCTTTTTGTTTTGTGGCCTTTTTTTGTATACAAAAGAAATAGAGGCCCGAGAGTTCATAAACGAAAATGATATGACTATGGATGAAAGCATGAAACTATCGTACTCATGCTTCCAAACACATAATGCGCAATCCCAAGGTTGGTCTTATAATTGAATGGCAATATATTAGGTTTCAATTGGAAGATATAACTGCGCTCAGGCACATTTAGAATGAAATGCTTTTTGTAGGAAACCTGAGAGATCATTCCTAAGAGTGAGAAAACTAGCAACTCAAACCAGTGAAAATTACAAGAGCAAATATACTGAGAGTGAGAAAACTAGAGCAATTGAAACCAGTACCAATTCCTTTTCTTCTTTGCTTCAGTTTTTTTCCTTTTTGTATAGTAAATGTCCTCAAGGATTAGACGTTTTATACCAAAACTCTTTTATCTCATTACCAAACCCTCATCAAGGACCCTATCCTCTCTCTACTATCCATCTCCCATAGAGTTCCACCATTTAGTATCTCCAACACCAAAGCACCCACATGAGCAACCACTACACAACTGCCATACTTCACAGCCACCAGAGTATCCTAGAAATTGTTCTCGATTTTAGAGTCCTTCGAAAGAAAAAAAGAAAAACACTCCCGCACATAATTGCACAAAGACAACTGTTATTTGGGATAATGTGGGTACTATAACTGTTTCTGTTGTGTGTATAACTTTCTCATACACACACGTTGTCCTTATTATACCACAATTGTCTTGCTATTTGCTATTGGTGGGATGATGATATGGTGTCCCCGGTCAATTTGGGGACACCGTAATTTTTAGCATAACTTCACCATTATGAGCATAACTAAAACCCATTACAAGCATAACAGAACCCAAACAAGGCATAACCAAAGAATATCCAAAAAACCAATCAAGGCATAACCAAACCCAACCAAGGCATAACAAACAAGTTATGCCTTATTATGGTTCTGTTATGCTTGTAATGAGTTTTGGTTATACTCATAATGATTTTGTTATGTCAAAAATTACGGTGTCCCCAAAATGACCGGGGACACCGAAGTTATTCCTGGGTGCATATTATGTCTAATTCGGTTACCAACTGTCAATTTTAGCTACATAGGTGTTGCAATATCAGTTATTCATTTCCAATGAATTTTAAAATATAAAAGGAAACAATACATGATCTCTTGTCATTTAGTACTGGTTTTCACATCAGATTTCAGTCGAACACCATTCACTTTAAACGTTAATCATGATCTACCTCTTCGTTCCCTTTTCCAGTAATTTTCACGTTCCCCTCAAAAAATAGTTATTGCATTCCAAACTTCTTTTCTCCTAGGAACTATCGTGAAATCATTACCGATTGTGAATTTTTGTTACGGAGATGTGGTGGTATCAGTTATCTCTTTCCAAATTCTTTAAAAGAAGAAGAAGAAGAAGAAATAATGTATGATCTTGTGTCATTTCGTATTGGTTTTCATATCAAATCCCAAACGAACTTTTAGCGCGAATCGTGATCTACCTCTTTATTCCATTTTCCTGAAATTTTTCACGTACTTCATATATGACATAGCGTTTGATTTTTTCCCATTCTTGTTCTTTGCTAATAAAGAAAATGGATGGAATACTAGGTTTGGATTGCCTTGGCAAAGACAAATTTGGTCGGCGCCACATTCGTTGAAGGAAGAGATATGTTAGGTTTACACCTAAACAAACAGCATACTATATTCAGAAAACCACGCAAAATAGGAAGAGGAAATGCAATGCACATTATACTTGTCCAAACACAAATGATGGTTGTGAATCCTCAAATGGACAAACACAAAATCCATTGCCAAATTCCCCGCCGGAGGACAACCAAATGGAGTCCCTAACCAGGTTAGTACTTTAGAACAAGTAATTTGATTAAAACCTTAATAATATATACTTTTCACAATTGTCTTACCCTTTATTTGTGAATATGCCATTCATAGGGCAATAACTGTGGTAAGTCCAGCTTTCCCAACCACATGAATTGTGTAACATGGCAAATTGTCGATTTCGTGGGGCTAAAAGGTTCCAATACGAGCCTCCAACTTTCTGCTGCCACAACGGACAAGTAGTACTGACAAGCCCATCTGCCCCACCAAGCCTAAGAAATTTGTTCACGTTTTGGAATTTCGCAAACACTAATGGATGTGCTCTCTACAAACCCTTATTATGCCATGTTTCTTAGTATATACTTTCCACTTTGCCTGACCTTTTATTTGTGAATATGCCATTCATAGGACAATAACTACAGTAAGTCCAGCTTTCCCAACCACATGAATTGTGTAACATGGCAAATTGTCGATTTTGTGGGGGCTAAAAGGTTCCATACGAGCCTCCAACTTTTTGCTGCCACAACGGACAAGTAGTACTGACAAGCCCATCTGTCCCACCAAGCCTACGAAATTTGTTCACGTCTCAAACTGTTGAAGCTTTGGAATTTAGCAAACACATCCGTGCCTATAACTGCTTTTTCGGTTTCACATCATTTGGGGTCAAGTTAGACAAAGGACTTGCAAATTCAACAAGAAGAGCTTACAGATTTCGTGCACAAGGGAAATTTTCCATGATCTGCCATCTTTGATTCCATCGGCTACTTCTCTTTGTTACTTCCCATTGTACTTCTATGATACTGATAATGTGCTCCAAAATAGGTTAGAGATTATGAAAAGTGCCCCACTTAGCCAACATATTGTCAGAACACTAATGGATGTGCTCTCTACAAACCCGTATGCCATGTTTCTTAGGAGACTAGACCACAATTCCTTGGATTTGTATAGAATACACATAAGGACTGACGTCAAGCTCTACCAAAGGCTTTACAACTCCCCATCGATCGACTAGGTGGTTGCAATATGGATAGAAGGGAATAATGCAAATGTCTCTCATGAACGTGACATTATAGTGCACTCATCCTTTGGACATAAACAGATAGTGTGACACTATTATGGTTGCTATGATCCGTTGCAATACCCATTATTATTTCCCAGAGATGACGTTGGATGGCATCAAAAGATCCTTAGAAGAATTAAAGCTCACACTAACAATATTGCATCAGATATTCAAAATGATTTGACTTTTGACAATTTCACACCAGCTGCAGATTTTTTCATATGGGAACGAGAAGGTACTTAACTTTTTTTCTTTCTTACAATTTTCTGTGGGGTAATAAATACAAGTACTATGGGAAATGCAGCTTATTTGGTACTAAACATTATGTACAAGTGTTGATGGTTGTGATACAAAGAAGGTATCAAGTCATGAATACTACTGCTATAAGTTGCAAATTAGAAATGACGATCCTCCTGTTCTACTGCTATCTGGCCGACTCTTGCAGCAATATATCATTGACATGCATCCTTGCGTGTTTTTTTTCCATTCAGTCGCTTATGTCCTTGGAATTTTGTTTTGTTCCAAGAACAGAAATAGGGCACCCCATATGAAGGATTATATAGGGGCCAAAAATAAAAAATTCCACGTGCAACGCACGTGCCCAACCACTAGTTCCTGGAAAAAGAAGTAAGGCCATGGGGAAAATTTTTGGGTTTGTTTAGTATGATTGCGCTGTGTCTGCAGAGGTGGCAATCTCCAAAACAAATGGGTTATGGATTGAAGACAGAAAACTTTTCGTAAAATTGGCCACATTTGATCAGAAAAGGGGCTATAATGAACAAAAAAGGGTGTGGAACAACATTAACAGAAGTGATGCTAGCTAGGTTCAACACAAATAGTATAAGGGATACGAGGGAGAGAAGTAAGGAGAACCTTGAGCATTTCAATAAATTTAACTCGGTTGAAAGTGATAATGGTGAAGCAAGGCTAGATGCTTTTCCTACTATAAAATCTTTCAAATCTTATGCTCAAACTGTTAAAGGTGGTGGCGCGGGCACAGAGACACAGAAGGTTTTAGACAGCAGTACTGATCATGTGAGTTGACGAGTTTCTTTAAATGTCGCTGGTAATGGATGGCTATATCGTAGCGCAGTGGCAAAATTACACAGGTTAATCTCAATTGATGATTTGAAGGTCTAGATGGCAGGAATGGGCTTAGTTAATATTGATGTTAAGGCAATGGGTGGAAGGTCTGTGATTTTAACTTGTCCAAGCAAAGAAGAAATGGAGAAAATGGTTAAAGAAAACTGCCTTCAAAGGTGGTTCTCTGAAACTAAACCATGGGATGGTCAGGCGGCGTGCGTTGAAAGATTTGTGTGATTATGTTGCTATGGAATTCCACTCAATGGATGCGGATCAAAAAAAAAAAAAAATTTCCACTCAATGGATGGAGTAATAATTCTTTCAAATCTATTGGAGAATTATGGGGCTCTTTTATACCTACAGATGAATTGACATTGAAGATGACATCTTTTGCTGAGGCTAAAATTCTTATCGCCACTAGTATTTTCAAGGAAATTGACGAGTGGATTATCATTGATGTCGAAGAAAAGAGCTACAAATTTAAGGTGATGGAAGATCCGTGCGACCAACCTCAAAGCAGAGAAAAAAATTCCTAATGCATGCCTAGATTTTTCCTCAAATACAGAAGAAGAATCAGAGGAGGAGGAGGAGGATAGTGATGAGGTGGAAGAATTAATGGTTGATTCTGGCACGAGGACGAAAGAGAATGGCAAACAAAAAGAAGTAGTTGATGAAAGGAATTCAGAGAAGGACAAGAATTTGGTGTCGCGAGTTAGCGAAACAAATGAGTCCTCGTTTGATGTGGAGCTTAATCATGCCAAGCTTAATACACCTCAAAGGAGTGGACCCCATTGTGAAAACTCCTTGGCAATCGGCAGGGCTGAACCTAACCTCAATGACGTTAATCTTGATGGGGAAAATTTGGTTTTGGCTGACTTTGAACCCTCGGAGCCTATTCTGGATAATGGGGATGTCGACATTATTGTGGATGATACAACCCAAACCTTGGATGATGTTGGTGTTGCAGAGTTTGACAATCTTTTAGAAGTGGGCTTTATAAATAATGAGGATGTGGTTGATTCTTTAGATGGTATCCAGCTATGTGTGGATTTTAATGCAGATGCAGAGGGGAAAGAGGTTAAGAATTTTGAGAAAGGAAAATGGAAGCAGAAGTCGATTGAACAAATCTTAGGCATTCCAAAAACCAGAAGAAAGGCAGAAAAAAGAAGCAAAGTTGTGTTCTGTTTAGATCTGCTGTTGCAGCTGCTGCTTTACCAATTTCTTCTAAAGGGATCAGCAAGACTCACCTTGATGAGGCTCAGGCTATTTGGGAGGTAAACAAGATCATGGGCCTTAGTTACATGGGCGATGAGAAGGATGTTATTCGAAGAATTGCGATTATGGAAGCCGAAGATGAGGAACGGGCAAAGGGTCATGCTTCTCATCCGTTGATTGGCTCTTAGGTGTCTTTTTGGGTGTTGCTTGAATTATTAGGTTTTAGGTGGGGTGTTTCTTTTTCGGATCTTTAGATGTATCTCTTTGGGGTGTTGTTTTGGGTCTTAGGCGTCAAGAGTCTATTTGAAATTGGTGGTGCTCTGTCATTGTTGACTTCTTGCCAACTTTGGTTTGTTTTTTCCTCCCTTTGGGTCCTTCTCGACATATGATTGTTGAAGTTTGTTGTTTCCCCATGTGGGTTTTCTTTTTCTCCGGTTTGATGCTGCTTAGGATCCTTTTAATCTTTATAATTTGTTTTCAAAGATTAATAAAAATTTTCGCCTTTCAAAAAAAATGCGGTTCATTTTTTAAATCTTGTGGAAAACATAACTATGTCAAAATCGTATATAATATGACTTTGAAACACATTTATCTTGAAAAAAAAAGGTGGGTAAATCATTAGGATTTATGTCCAAGATAAACATTTTACGAACATGTGTAGATTGATATCCAATCGAAACTATTTTTTGTATGGTTGATGATCTTGATGGATTTAACAAGTGTCGATTTTTTCGGCCGCAAAATTTAGTCCAAAAAAAAAGATCTATCCATCATTCCAATATGGCATGTCGACTGACTAATAATTGGAGATGTGATCGAAATACAAATCATGTGCAGGGCCGGCTAATGGCATACGCGGGAGAAGCACGGGCTTCAGGCCCCCAAAAAATGTTTAAAATAAGGGTTCTCAAAATTCTAGAATCCCTAAGGGCTCTCAAAATTCTAGGATCCCTATATACGTATGTATATATGGCCCAAAATATTTTTTGCACTAAACCTCATTTACACAAAATAGGCCCAATTAAAATTTAGGAGCCACAAAATAGGCCCAGACGGTGGAATTACTCATTAGAAACATTGGGGCGATAAAAAAAGAAAAGAAAAAAGAAATGCCAATTCAAGGGACAGAAGAATACATGAGCCGATCCAAAAGAAAGAAAGAAAGAAACTCTGCTTCATGCTTGACTGAGTCACTAGTGAATCAGCTTGATTATGAAGACTTAATTAGTACGTTTGCAGCAAAAAGTGCGAGAATACTAATTTTCAAATGATAGATTTTGAGGTATTGTAATAGTTGCATTTTTTGGGGGATAATTATATGCTTCTGGAGTATTTTGTAATGGTAAATCTTTTGTAATGATTTTTTTTATGAAACTCTTTGTAAACCACTTTTGTATGAAAAATATAGAGAGGCCTTATTCAAAAACTCGCTTCATGTGGAATGTTTTCTTCCACGGTTAAGCAATGCAAGATTAATATTTTAAACAGCGGCTACATATAGCGGAATCGGCTACTACGTACGTAACTATTTCTTGGTCATCTGATAGTGTTACATTAATTTCGATATACCAATAGGATAGAAAAAAATTACTTGTGTATAGGCCAATTCTCGCTACCTATTGGCAAGTACTTCCTCTGTCCCATTTTGTCTATTTGGTATCCTATTTTGGAATGTCCGAAATAGTTTTCGTTACTTGAAATGTAAAAGAAAAAAGCGTGTAAATTTATCCCAAAGTAACCCTCGTAAATGATTAAAAATTAGAGTCTGTTCGTAGAAGCATTTGTATGCAGAATGGTTTTTGGGTTGACCCAATCGGCCTCTCGGGAGGATTGGGGATATTCTGGAATGATTCTGTTGTGTTTGAAGTTTTCAAATTTGGTAGTTTTTTCATTGACATGCAAGTTAAGTGTGTGAACTCTTCTTCCTCATGGCACTTGATTAATGTGTATTTGAGTCCTGTGGATAGTATTCGTTACCAGCAATTTAATTCTTTATCTGAGCATGTCCGGAACCTGCATTCGGAAGTGGTAATCTGGGGGGACTTCAATGATATTTTAGATCCAGGGGAAAAGCGTGGTGGTGTGTTACGGGATCGTTGGAGTTTTGTGCGGTTTCAATCTTTTATCGAGGAATGTGGCTTGGCAGACTTGGGCTTCAGAGGGTACCCGTTCACATGGAGGAATAACCGGAGGGGTGAAGATTTTGTTGAGTCTCGATTGGACAGGACCTTGGTCTCTTCTCAATGGGTTACTCATTATAACCAAGCCTCAGTGGAGCATCTTGACTGTATAGGGTCTGATCATAAAGCCTTACTTTTGAAGATTACGACGGAGGTTAGGAGACGTGTGACACCATTCCGTTTTGATGCAAGGTGGTGTGAGTATGAGGAGGTACAAACGATTGTGAAGAACCAGTGGGAGCAAGGGGTTACGGGTTCTCGCCTCTTCTGCTTGAATCAAAAAATTAGGAACTGTAGGCTGGCTTTGAAATCATGGCGGGTTAAACAAAATCTCAATTCCAGGAAGAAGATTGACCAAGCGTGCGAGGAGATAAAGGTGCTTGAATCTGAGGGGCGTGAGCTCCATCATGATAGGCTCACAAATTTAGAGAACCAGATGGCGAATGAATGGGCAAAGGAGGAATTGTACTGGCAGCAAAAATCCCACCACAAATGGCTACAATCTGGGGATCGCAATACTTCCTATTTTCACGCAAGTACAGTTGAACGACGACGGCGTAATCACATATCGGGGATTGAGAATGCGTATGGGGCGTGGATTTCGGATCAGCATGGCATTGCGGATGAGTTCCAAAGTTTCTTTCAGCATTTGTATGTCAGTGAAGGAGTTCAAAACATCCAACAAGTTACTAATTTTATTCCTCACCGAGTTTCTACAACAATGAATAACAGCCTGTTAAAGCCGTTTACATCAGGGGAAATCAAAGCTGCTTTGTTCGAGATGCACCCAAATAGAGCACCTGGCTATGACGGAATGACGGCAGGTTTTTTCCAGCGATATTGGGGAATTGTTGGTGTTGATGTTTGCCGTGTTGTGCGTAGTTTCTTCCACGATGGCAGAATGCTTCGGAGTGTGAACCGCACTCAGATTGTTCTCATTCCGAAGGTTCAAACTCCTATAAAGGTCAGCCAATTTCGCCCCATCAGTCTATGCACCATAAGTTACAAAATTATTGCGAAGGTTTTGGCTAATCGGCTCAAGCCTTTCCTTCCTTCGATTGTCTCCGAAAACCAAAGTGCTTTTGTTGGGGGTCGTCAAATAACGGATAATGTTCTTATTGCTCACGAACTCACACACTACATTAAGCACAAACGTACTGGTTCTCATGGGGTGGCTGCATTCAAATTGGATATGGCAAAAGCATACGATCGGATAGAGTGGAGCTATTTGGAGATGGTGATGACACAGTTGGGCTTTCATCAGAAATGGATTGGATGGGTGATGGAGTGTGTGAAGACGGTCTCTTTTTCCATCACAGTCAATGGGGAAGCAGGGGATACTTTCTATCCAAGCCGAGGGATCCGCCAGGGGTGCCCTCTCTCTCCGTACTTATTCCTCTTGTGTGGAGAAGGTTTCACAGCCCTATTTCACGATTTTTTAAGCAAAAGACTAATGCAGGGATTTCGGATTAACAATCATTGTCCTATTATCTCTCATTTATTGTTTGCGGATGATTCTATTGTATTTTGTCGTGCCACAGTTCAGGATTGTGAGGCCTTGTCTCGGATCCTTGATTCCTATGAAGCTGCCTCTGGCCAAAAGATCAACAAAGACAAGTCCTCAGTGTTCTTCAGTCCCAATACTCCAGTCCAGGCTCGGAATCTTTTATCAGCAAAGGTGGGCATATCGATGGAGGCATACGGTGCAAAATATTTGGGGCTACCAGTGTTCCTTGGTCGCTCCAAGCGTGATCTTTTTCAATACATTAAGGATAGAACAACAAAGCGGCTGCGAAGCTACAAGGAGTCTAAGATTAATCATGCTGGACGTGAGGTTTTGTTAAAATCAGTTCTTTTGACGCATCCAAATTATGCTATGTCCTGTTTTCGGTTGCCTAAAACTCTTTTGCAGCAAATTTCATCAGAAATTGCGAGATTCTGGTGGGGTTCCAAGGAAGGGGAACGGAAAATTCATTGGATTAAGTGGGAAAAACTGAGTAGGTGTAAAGGTGATGGTGGATTGGGGCTACGTGATTTGGAGACTTTTAATCAAGCTTTGTTAGCTAAACAAGGTTGGAAATTAATTTCTGGTACATCTTCTCTTTTTAGACAGATCTTCAAGGGAAGGTATTTCCCCCGTACATCATTCTGGCATGCCAACGCTAGTAGCCAATCCTCATGGGCTTGGAAGAGCATAGTCTGGGCCCGAGAACTGATCGATAAGGGGTGGATATGGCAAGTCCGATCCGGGAAAGATATACGTGTTTGGGAAGACCCTTGGTTACCCAAAAATGCAAATTTCAGAATTAATGGAACCACACCCAGAAAAGAGGACATAAAGAAAGTTGCTGATCTTATTGATTCTGATACGAAGTCCTGGAAGATTTCTCTAATTCGTGAGACCTTCAATCAAGAAGATGCAGATGCGATTCTTTCCATTCCAATCAGTTATACCAGCCAACGAGATCGTAAAATTTGGCACTCATCCCCGAATGAGACCTTCTCAGTCAAGTCGGCTTACCGTCTAGCGAAGGAAAGTTCAAGTTCTCATCGTAACCTTCAAGAAGGCCAAACAAGCTCCTCGAGCGTCTTACCATCAGTATGGAAGAAGCTATGGGGACTTTCAATCCATCCGCAGGTGAAGATATTTATCTGGAAATGTTTTAATAATGCGGTGGCAACAAATTTAGCATTGGTATCACGTAAAGTCAGAGCTGACCCAGTTTGTACTCGATGTGGTAAAGCGGAAGAATCAATCGCGCATGTTCTTTTTCAGTGTGAGGCTGCAATCAAAGTCTGGATCCACTCTCCATTTCGGCTAAGACCTGAGGAACTACTTGATTGTAGGCACTTGGTTGATTGGTGGGAATGCATCTACGATCGTATAACACAGTGTCATTTGCCCTCTCCTTTCCTAGGTATGGCTTTACTTTATTGTTGGTGGATATGGCGAGCTAGAAATGACTTTATTTTCAATGGAATTGTTTGGGCAACGGATGCTGTTAGTAGGAAAGCGCAAAGTGATTTTTATGAGTTTCGGGACGCTAACACTAAGATCCCCCATCCCCCCTTGAGTTCCTCTTCGACGGGGACCTTGGTGTGGCAACGTCCTGAGATGAATGTGCTGAAGATAAACGTCGATGCGGCAGTTTGCAGGGGCTCAAATACTATTGGCACAGGGGCAGTGGCTCGAAGGGATAATGGTCAGGTTATAGGTATTTTTCTGGCTATTCATGATGGGATCAACTCGTCCAGAATTGCTGAAGCCTTGGCCATTCGTAATGGGTTCAAACTGGGGACTGCTCTAAAGTGTCCTAAGGTGCATATTGAATCGGACGCGGAGGCGATTGTGAGGAGATGCAATGACGATCAAGACCCTCCCTCTGATATAGCAGTAGTTATTCATGATTGTTTAGTCTTGAAGAAATCTTTTACTGCCTATGGTTTTAGTTTTGTTAAACGTGAATGTAACAGGGCTGCGCACTGTTGTGCTCAAAAAGCCCTTTCCAATGGTATGTCCGGCCTATGGACGTCCATTTTATCCCCATGGGGTTCTCATCTCTCTGATGTTTAGGCTTTGCCTATCAGATGAATAACAATTTTCTCACTTTTTGCCAAAAAAAAAATGATTAAAAATAGCTTCAAAGGTAGAGAATAAGAAGCATCGATGGAAAACTCAACTTTTTAAGAAGGAAGACATACATTAATTGTATGTTCTCTCAAAAAATTTGAATTTCCCATGCATAGCAAACAATTTCATGGCCACCATGCTTAAGACTCGACTGCTACTGCGGTCGATTTAGTTACTCAAAAAAAATTCTGGCAAATATGTTTTTTTAGAGGTGAGCAAAAAATCCGTCAAACTGCGAATTCAGTCCAAACCAATCCAAATTTTCCAGAAAGTTTTGTTTCTTTTTTTTTCTTTCTTTTTCAATATCATTCTTTAGCTAGTTCATCCAACAAGCCTTGGCGGAAATTAACATCTTTCAATTTGAATTTGAAGTTTAAGGGTTTTCCCATCTAGATTATGAAACGGACAGGGTATAAGGATCTGTTTAAGTTAGGATTTGTTCAAACTTTGTGAGTGTTGATGGATTGTAAATGTGTTATATGAGTAATTAACTATGATACAACCGTACTAGCTACATAATTGTTATCCATTCCATACACAACCCAGGCCAATCATTTAATATGGGCTAGGACTATGATAATACCCATCTAATAAATAACTTGGGTTTGGGCCCGTTCTAAATGGGTGTGTTTGGGTGGGTTCATTGAATTTGGGTCAAAATTGGCAGCGATACCCGTAGGGCTTGTAATTATACCTAGTGGCTTAGCCAGAAATTTAGCTCGGTAGGGACACCATTAATTAACATGGTATTAAAATTTTTTATTTTTCATAGTAAAAATCGTAATATAAAATAAATAAATTTAGAACGTAAAATTTGCTACAATACACAGATAGATAACGGGTCTTTATGAAAAACAAGTGCATAAAGTTTTTTTTATTTTGGTGAACTTGACAAAGATACTGAAGATGTAAGGGTTATAAGGAACATGTATATATTTTTTTGGATACAAATTGTTATGGCCTTTATAATTTTGGGGTAATATTGATACTATTAAAAATTGCAGTGGGGGCATGGTCCCACATTGCCTCCGCCACTCATCATACCAAACGATTCAAGCTCATGTTTATTTGATAAAAGCATATTCAAGATTGGTTTTTCCATATCAACAAGCTAAACTTATACAGTACATATTTTAAAAGTTCACTAAAATTCCAAATTTAATTTGAATAATTCTTTGCTCGCTTGCTTGTCAGCAGTATCTTGCTTTAGGCTCCATTGCTATCTGGCCTTATAACAAGCCCCCCTTGTTAGGTCTCCCAAGTCTCAGGTGCTTAATATTTTGATATTGGAATCAGTACAATAAAAATCGTCCATGTTAAATGGAAAGCAATAGTAAATAAGGAAATATAAGAAATATCCTATAACCTTAAAAAAGAAATGCTGAATTTTCTAACATGATAAAAGATTTATTAGTTTGATTTGTCCTTACCAAGTAGACCAACTGTTGTTCGAGGCAAAACCTGCTATAACAAACCATGCAATAGCATATAAAATGAAGATCGACCCGTCAACGTAAAACCTGGAAGTACCATAGGAATATCAATCAATTACTGATAAGTTCAACATACAAGAAATCAACCATTGTATCGAATTGAAACATACCGAAGTAGATGGGTACCCCTGTTCACTTCTGCGGCGTCAAATTCCTGAAACCCCATGTCACTGTGCAATAAACTAAGAATCTGGGTAACAACAAAAATCTAGCAGAAGCACAACATATCTTACAACAGGCACTGGCCCACGTTACAAAACGCCACCAAAGTAAAACCGAGTAACAAATACAAGAAGTTGATTAAATTCCCAATTTCCTGCTACTCAAACCTCGAGCACTAATAGATCAGCAAGAAAAGGCAAACTTATAAAAAGGAAACCCAATGGCCTAGCTATCAGAAATTGGCTCCCTCACTAGATTACCTGAAAAGAGAATACAATCAGGACTTGGATAGGGTCATGCCCAAATATGTCGTCAAGCACAAACATAAAAACTTTTAAGTCTCATGGTTTGATTAAAAAAAGAAAAAAAAAAAAACCTAATTTCGAAATTACGGACTCACAAGACTTTCATCAAAATGAGTACATACACAGTATATGGGCCCAAATTGCACAACCAAATACTAGTTTATCTTGGTCATTCAAACAGCTTGACACCAGCAAAAGACATAAAAACTGACATGGCTAACTTTGCCATGATGGCTACATTTATAATTGTACAACTCACTTTGGTAGGGTCTATGTTTAACATGTATGTACATGCACTGAACTTCAACTACCAGTAGGATTCCAAAGTACAAATGGACATCGAAAAAAAAATTAGGAACACTCAAGTTAAAACTGAATACGGTTTTTTCCCCCTTTCTAGCCTCGTCTGATACTGTACAACATGCAGATGGAAGCATAGCTGTCTATGAAGCACCGACACCTCTAGAGGTCGAGGTATCGCAGTGTCGGACACGGGGACACAGCGGGGACACATATGGGACACGCCACGTGGCGTGTCCCATAATTTAATTTGAATTTTTTATGGGGACACGGTTGGGGACATGGGGGGACACGGCGGGGACACTGATGGGGACACGGCAGGGGCCAAACTACAATTTTTTAAAAAAAATTTGGTGGCCAAATTGTAATTTTTGAAAAAATTGGGGGTCAAATTGTAATTTTGTAAAAAAAATTTGGGGCCAAATTATAATTTTTTAAAAATTTCTGGGTGTTAAACTATAATTATTTATATATTTATATAAATAAATAAATATACACGTGACGTGTCCCCCACCGTCTCCGTGTCCCCATTTTTTTAGAATTCCCGTGTTCCGGTTTTCGTGTCCATGTCCGTGCATCATAGATAGTTGTTTTCCAGTTTAAGCAACAAATTTTCGAGAAAACTCAGGCAAGGGATCAACTGTATTTACATTACTTTTTGTCTATGACCATTGGCCCCTTGATTGGTTTGTTGAACCTCAAAAATAGAGCAGAAGAGGGGCACACAATATGCCACAGTATATTTTTTTGGTCATTGATCTCTAATAGGTCTAGCTGATGTGAATTCATTGTTTGTACCCCCACAGTATCCGAAAAAGCAATGACTAGTATCCGAAAAACAATATGAAGACTTGAAATACTTCCCTTTATCAGGCAAGCGACAAAAGAATGAGTGATCAGTAATAATGAGCTGCAAGTACCACCAAGCCCTATTCTTTGACATTAGTATTGATATCTTTTGACTAGTCGTATAGTTCGATAGTGCAAAGGACACAAGATATGAAACAAGCAATACCGTAAGGGCTAAGAAGAGAAATAAATTATTTTTTTCAAACAAAAGCCAAGGAACTAGATACAAAATCTGCTGCCAAAATCTGGTAGGGCAACACACCAGGAAAGCCACAAATACGAATCCAACCAAGAAAATCTCAAAGATTCGATTGCCACTGCTTTTTACTGAAAGATCTAATATATTGTGTTAAGAGATGTGTTTATTTCACTTAAAGCAACGAGGCACATTAAAGAAGCCCCACAAATCAAATAACCATCTGTAGCTATAAAATAAAACTATTCCGTCGCTCCAAAATAGTGGATTTTGACCATTCCCTGTATTAAAGAGAGTTATCTGGAGACATGATGGCATCCACAAAGGGTAGCAACATAAAACACAGCTTACGGCCCCAAGGATCACATTCATGTCGGTAAACACAGCTTCTATTGGTTACTAAATGAGGTCTTTCCAGGAGTAAAGACCAAAAATAACATAAAAGTTGAGGGGGACGGGGATGGGGTAGCGTAATTAGAGTTTCAAGTTGGGTTTCAATTTATCTTGAACCCAACAGGTTATGCCCTACCACTGTGCAATTTCGAAGTTTAAAACTCCATTCTCACCAGCTGGAATTGCTCTGTTTAGTAGATTGCAAAAGTGAGTAATTGAGTCTTAAACCATGAAAAAAGTGAATGAAACGGTAGGCGAAAAGGCATCCACCCGTGCCAAGAAATACTTCTATTAATAGTTTGTAAACTAATAAAGGTTAGTCTTTGCAATTACCCAAAAAAGGAGGATAAGTCTTTGTAGGCATATTAAGTATGATATAGTGAACCAACCATGAGGTATCTCCTCACTAGTAAGAACGTGCCTTCTTTCATAGGCTTGCATAAATATTTAGTGATACAAAATAGAAAAACTTGACGGGGCTTTAATATTCTCTGAGTACAAGGAGATACCGATTTGAGGATACAAAAGGACCACCATTACTGGAAAGGCACGAGAACCACAAGAAGTTGCAGAAGAAGAAAAACTAGCATAAGTACTTCAAGATACGAGAACCACAAGTAGTTGGAGAAAACTAGGCAAAAACAAGTTGCTACAAATAGCAAATTCTGATGTGAAGAAAAAGGGGGGGTGACTGATTACAGTTTAGTTGCTCCGACAATAGGATAACACATAGCAAGGAAAAGAGAGTTATTAAGGAAAAAAAAACTGATATTGAGCGAGGTTTAATGAACCAACTGACCCACAGGAATGTGTGGTGAATGAGGGTATTGGGGCACAACGAGACAGTGCCCCAAGACCACCAATAATTTTTTCGATGAAATAGCTTTCCTCGCCGAAATGCTTGCCAATAGAGACAAGAATAGAACTCAGTAATGCGCTCTTCATGATTTGGCGCACCGAAAAGCATTTTCGCGGGCGAGAAATAAAAAATTTCCTTGCATACAGTTCTTTTCGTTTATGTTGAACGACGAAATGCTACTTTTGTTGCTAATTATTGATGTATGACCAGGAAATTTAAATTGCTACTTCTGTTGCTAATTATTGATGTATGACCAGGAAATTTAAATTTCCCGTCTGTTTATTGTTTCCTTCGGTGTTATAGATGATGAAACTCTATTTTCGCACAAAATTAGTACTATCTTCGTCCCTTTTTAAGTGTCTCACTTCGTAACTCCAACTTATTAAGAAAACATCATCATTACATCTTTCACATTAACTTTTACCTCAACTTTCCCTACTTACCCTCTATGGAGACTTCATCATTACACTTTTACTCACTAACTTTTCAAAATAGAATCTACTTTTAGGGGTAAAATGGAAAATGTACCAACTTTTACCTACTAACTTTACAAAATGAACACTTATTAAGCGACAGCCCAAAATGGATACTATTTTCTTCACTAGTTTTCATCATGAAAAGTCATAATTATTGTAGTAACAAGCATTTCAAGGTAATTTCCAAGAGGCCAAGGACTACTCGGAAGCTGTTATTTCGATGGGAACAAACAAGGCGTATTAAAAAGTGCAATCACGCAGCTGAGTTTGTAAACACGCAACATCTTCAACTGCAGCCTCCCATACAAATGTGGGCTTTCATGTGGTCG
The DNA here is from genome assembly GCA_018127125.1 of Rhododendron griersonianum. NCBI lineage: Eukaryota > Viridiplantae > Streptophyta > Magnoliopsida > Ericales > Ericaceae > Rhododendron > Rhododendron griersonianum. The sequence continues at coordinate 35,619,908 of CM030793.1, read as the reverse complement.
ATTGAATTTCAAAACTAATTAAGTAAAGCAAGACGACATATAAAATATCATACGTACACAATATAATCCAGTGAATCAAGAAAAACTTGGAAAAGAAAAGTGAAACTGAAGAGAAGCGGCTTCATATAGTAAAATCCAATATATTACACAAATCCAAACTGGCAGGAGACATAAACATAGCATACATAGTTCTGGAGTTCATTACCACACTAGACAGACTATAAGAACAAACAAATGGTAATATAGACCACCATGTGGAATCACGCTAGATATCGCAGCATATAAATCAATCAAAAGGACAATATGAAAAAGATTGACAAGAATTTGAAGATATATGATTTTTAACGGAAAGCCGACTCGTGCATCAGGCAAAGATCTCGTCTTATTTTTATCAAATGGCTATATGCGACTCAAGCAGTGAAGCTTTTCTTGTTGGGTTCAAAAACGTACTTGATCAGTGATTCCTTAATAGACAACAACTCAGGGAATTCGTTCTTCAATTTGGATGCGTCCATTTCATTGTTGCTACGAGGGGCAACGATAACCTTGGCTTGCTCATCTAGCGTGAAATTAACCCATTTGAAGTTAGGGTTGATGTACTTCTTGTACATCTCAAGAATCTCGTTATGGCTCACAACACCTGGGTTTGTGAAGTTCCATATGCCCTTCAAGTTCCGTTTGGCCATCTCAATTGAAATGGGTAGCAGCTCATCCAATATGGTCATGCTGTTGGGGATATTGACCACTTTGTCATATTTCGCAATTTTCGTGATGAAGTTTCGTGGATTGCTCAGATCAGATGATATTGGCATTCGGACTCTGAGGGTGCACACGTTGTCATATTCATTCAGAAGTTCTTCAACCTGGTTTGGAGGGAAAAAGAAAAAAGAAAAAGAAATTGACTGATCTATGATCTATTTGCAAATATTGTAGCTAATAAAAATTAGTATGAAGGATGGGAGGAAATTACCATGGCCTTGGTTTTTGAATAGAAGGAACCAGTGAAATTGGGTTTGTCTTCCTCCTTAAACCCAATGCCTGAACCTAACGGATGAGCATCATCATACTCAAAAATACATCCAGTAGCGAAATTCACCATCAAAAGCCCATGCTCTTTGCAAACATCTGCCAACGTTAATGTGCCAACAACATTAGTACGGATTGTCTCAGGTTTATGAGACTCGCACCAATCCACGTTTGGTCGACCCGTCACTCCAGCAGCATTGAGAACATGGGTGGGCCTAACACTCTGTATATCCGCCAACACCTGTGGGCGCTCCTGTAAACGCCCTTTTCCATACTCAAACGGTATCCCTTGTTTCTCACAGAGTTTCCCTAGAAGTCCACCAATCCAACCAGTTCTCCCATATATCAAAAACTTCAGAAGAGGTTTCTGAATAGAGGGATTGGTTTTAGGAACAGGAATCACCATTCCCTTTTGATGGGAACTGTTCGCCATGTAAGAGGCGGCAGAAATACCCACGTCAGATGCATTTCTTTCAATTCCTGGCATCATCAGCATTCTTGGATGAGGGAGAAGCGCTCCAGAGACATCTCCCCACCAATCTGGATTGCTCAAATACCACTCCATGGTCTTCTTTAGGCCTTCTACCCATGTTGTCCTTTCTGACCACCCCAAGTTCTTGAGCTTTTGATGGTCCAAGAAGTACCTTTGGTCATTAAATGGCCTATTCTCCACAAACTTGATAACTTGATCTGCCTCCAACGAAAACAGCCTGCATATGTCCTTGGCAACATCAAGCACCGTCCTTTCCTTATCTGTGCCGATATTGTAAACATGCCCTACTTCACCCTTGTGAAGAATAGTTTCAAATGCCTCAGCAACATCCTCACAATAGAGGTAACTCCTCACATTAGACCCATCTCCATGGATCGGAAGACTCTGTCCTCTCATCGCTAAGAGGATGAACTTGGGAATCATCTTCTCGGGAAACTGATTCGGTCCATACACATTGTTTCCTCTAGTAGTTATCACTGGTAAACCATATGACCGTCCGTATGCCATCACAAGCATCTCAGCCCCAGCTTTAGTCGCAGAATAAGGGTTTGTTGGGAGGAGCTGAGAAGCCTCATGATTTCCCACTAGTGCATCCTCATCTGTTTCTCCGTAAACCTCATCAGTACTCACATGAATAAATCTCTTGATTTGGCCGGTGACTTTACAAGCTTCCAAAAGGACATGGGTGCCGTAGATATTGTTTTTGGTGAACTCAAAGCTATTTCCAAAGGAGTTGTCGACATGGGTTTGGGCTGCAAAATGCATAATTGTGTCGATGGATTCGGTAAGGAGAACGAAGTTGACAAGGTCAGCACTCGCAATGTCTCCCTTGATGAACTTGAAATTTGGGGATGATCGAGAAGGCCTGAGGTTTTTCAAGTTTGAACAGTAATCGAGCTTGTCCAGAACAACGATTTTGTAGTGAGGGTAGTTCCGGATAAGCCGATTGGCAACATGGGATGCAATGAAGCCAGCAGCTCCAGTTATGAGGATGTTCTTGGGTTCGTATTCAGCCATGTCCAAACAACCTGTTCATATCCCACATTCAAAGATTAGTTCACTGTAAACAAAGAGATTAGAAACTAAACATATTTCGAAAAAGATGGGAAAACAGATGAAAGAACATATGCTTAATTTACCCAAAAAAAGAACATATGCTTACATGAAAGAAAATGGAGAGAAACATTATTCCTGAATACATATAACCATGTCTAAGATGATCCTTAATCATCCCTCTAAAATACAATATAAAGAAGATGATCCCCAATCATATAACAACTCGAAGTGCCGTACAAAAATGTAATCATATGGCTGTGTTACTCTTGGTTGGCTTATTGGCCCAGGGAAGAATATAGTTGGACTGTTCATGACACGATTTTATGGTTTTTGCGGCGCCTAAGTGATTCCGAGAATTCTTTTGCGCAAGAGTGCGGCAAGACCAAGGGGAAAAAAAGAGAAGAACTTTTCTACATTCATAGAGCAATGAGTTACACAACAGAGACCAAAATTAAGCCAAGAAAAGCATTTGCAGGGAATTTTCCACCATAACAAACTCTCATGACACACCAATCATCAAGATATACAATTTTGAAGGCAACCAAAAAAAGAATTCAAAGGACATTCCATGATTTAGAAATGGTGAACACCAGTTTGGTTCTCACCTCTCTGAAAACAAAGCAGGGAGAAAAAAGGCGTTCGGTCTTCCTAAACTCTGCTCCAGTTTTGTATTCCTAAAACCACTTTAACTTCTTGAAGCATCAATCTTTGTAAGCAACTTCAGATATTATTATTTTTTATCCTTCATCTCTTCTCTAATGATTCAGTATTTTAATAGTGAACGATTTCCTGTGATATTTACAACTGTCACAGCAAACTCAAAGGCTAAGCAATCTATCATGTAAAGAACATGCCCATTTAAAATTGATAGTATTTCATTACTTAATTATGCCGGATCTGCAAAAGGCTGAGAAAAAGATAGGACAGCAAAAATAAACCAGATCTCAATCAAGAAAGATCAAACATTTATACAACAACAAAACCACAGATTGAGTCACAGAATCAAGGGTTTTACCAGAAAAAAATTATCATGCACCAATACCCAACACATTACTGTGAGATCAAGTAGTTGACAAAGTATTAACACATGCGGAAACTGTTAATCAAAGCAGTGTAACATACAAATAAATGGGTCACTCTAAAAGGTTTTAATGAACACACGCAGAGAGAGAGAGAGAGAGAGACTTACGGTTTGGTAGGGATTGAGGAGAGATTAAAGAATCTTTAAGGAGGAGAGTGAAAGGGATTTTTTTTTTTTGGGGGGAGGGGTGTGGGGGGTTTGGGGTTTTTGTGGGGATATTGAGTTTGAGACAGACGGGGAGGAGAAGAAGGAGAGGTGTGAGGAGAGAGGTGGTTAAGACTTGGGGTATTTATAAGGATGCCTTATTGCCCCACCAAACAAACTCACAGCACAAACCCGCCTCTAATCTGTTCACATTCTTTATGTGATTCCGTTCTACTAATTTTAATTAATACTAAACGCTTTTTAGGGGGAAGGGGCAGAGATAGTGAGAGAGACAGAGACACATGAAGAGAAAACAGACTGAGAGAGACGCACGCGAAGAGAAATCCGAGGGTTTTTTTCAGTTGATGATAGGTTTGCTTCTCGTACAATTGATTATGATTTAATTTTTGGTATCAAATCGTAAGAAATTAAATTTTTGTGAATTTTCTAGTTAATGTACGTGTAAACTAGTCCGGATAAGAATAATACTGACCATCGAGAGAGAGGGAGAGATGGGGCTGCTCCTATTCTGCCCGGATCTACCTTGTTATTCAATGATTCATCAACTACAAAAGGACTTGTTAAATTCCATGAATTGGGTTCAGTCGTCAATGCCGAAGATTTAGGGGTTTGCTCTCTTCTAACGTCTCAAGTTCAAAACCTTTCAACCGCTATAAACTCCTTGGGAGCCAGTCCATGTCAAGTGGGGCCCCTCTAATGAACGGTGGGTTTATGATTCCACGTACTGGTTTAGTCGAGGTGCGCGTAAGCTGGTCTAGAGGCTCCAAACACCTGGTTATGAAAAAAATGAAAGGAATTGTTTTCTATTGAGGATGGTGACTACGGTATCAGAAAAACAGTTTGGGTTCACGCCTGGAAGATCAACCATGGAAGCTATCTACCTATTAAGGAGAATGGTAGAAAAACACAGAGCAAAGAAGAAGAATCTCCATTTGGTTTTCATAGACTTAGAAAATGCTTATGATAGGATGCCTAGAGACATCATATGGTGGGTTCTGGAGAGAAAGGGAGTACCCAAAGGGTATATTGAGGTGATTAGAGACATGTATGAAGGTGTCGTCACTACCATTCGATCACCAGTAGGGGAAACGAGTGAATTTCCAATCACTGTAGAATTGCATCAAGGGTCAACTTTGAGCCCGTACCTCTTTGCCTTAGTTATGGATGAATTGACTGGACAATTTCAGAAGGATATCCCATGGTGTATGATGTTTGCAGATGACATTGTCCTCGTAGATGAAACCGCTAGAGGTATTAATATGAAATTAGAAATTTGGAGGGAAGTATGAGAGTCAAAGGGTTTTCGGATAAGTAGAAGTAAAACTAAGTATATGGTATGCAAGTTTAGTGGTACCAGCAGTGCGCACGAAGAAAGAGTGATGATCCAAGACCAAGAAATACCTAGCTAATAGTGATCATTTTAGGTACTTAGGCTCAATTATTAGTAGAGATGGAGAGATTGCCGATGATGTGACCTATAGGATCCAAGTGGGGTAGCTCAAGTAGAAGAGCGCTACTGGTGCATTGTGTGACAAGAGAGTACCCATAAAATTGAAGGAAAAATTCTATGGAACTACCATCAGACCAGCGATGCTTTACGGGACAGAATGTTGGTCTATTAAGAAACAAAAGGTGAATAAGATGAATGTAGCGGAAATAAGAATGTTGAGGTGGATGTGTGGTAAGACTAGACAAGACATGATTAGAAATGAAACGGTTCGTAAGATGGTAAGTGTAGCACCCATAGAAAAGAAGTTGAGGAAAAATAGGCTAAGGTGGTTTGGACATGTCTACCGTATACCAGGAGATGCAGTAGTTAAGAGAGTAGATATAATAGTTTTGGGTAACAATACTACAGGGAGGGATAGATCTAAATTGACATTAGATACTGTGATTTTGGTTTACCCTATATTAAGGTCTAGTTTTTTTTAATTTTGTTTTAAACAAGCATATACAGCTTTGTTCTCACTAATCCTTGCATGAGATTGACTTTGAGATTCCATACTAATGATAAGAGGGGTTTAATTTAATGATCTTTGCAAAAATTAACTCATTTGGATGTTGGTATAGATTTGATCAATTCATTCAATTTGTCTCTGCAAATTAAAAGACGAAAATTGACCAAGCCCTTGTCGATATCTGAAGGAGATTTTTTGTTTAGGGGACTCTTCAATCGATTTTTAAACGAATTGAACGATTTCAATCATTTGTGAGGTGGGTTTTATACAGTTTGGTGTATACATAGTTCGTTTTTTTTTTTTTTGTTCCTGAGACAGCCAAACAGGAATAGACTTCTTTTCACGTTAATTAATTTATAAGGTAAATGATGTGATGTAAGATGTATCAATAAGTAAAAGAGTTTTTTTTTTTTCAAAAAGGTCACGATTGGAATGTAGTCATGTGGTCCCTTCCAACTACTAGCGAAATTGAATTGAAGGAGGTCACATTCTGAACGTATTCATGTGGTCTATTATAATGGAACATGAAAATGAGAGAAAGTGAAATAAAAGAAAAGAAAAATATATATTTTTCTTTCTCGCATCCGTTTGATTAAGATGAAAGTTTTGCAAGAAAATACGGACGTTATAGTAATAAATGTTCATTCTTGCAAGAAAATAAAATTTCCCTGCACTTTTTGAGAGAAAAAGTAAAGCACGTTCCTAGCTTTAGAAGGTTTTCTGAGAAAGTTTATTTTCTATCACTATCTAGGACATTCTTGCTAAGTGAACAACAACAAAATATAATTTTTTTCTCTTTCTTACACTTTCTATCATTATCTTGCTAATCAAACGGATCCTACATCCAAATCCTTTAATCCGCAAAGATAAAAATCAATGGCGTTGATCAAGCATTTTTTGATATCTTGATGAGTTGATTTTTAGCAGCAACCCAAAACGACGTCGTTTTGGGGGTTTTTGGCCAATTCAAAGATGCAACAAAACTACGCCGTTTTGAGATCCCTAATCCCCTCAAATATACCGCCCAAAACTCTCCCAAATAGGGCCGGATTATTTGCAACCACAAATTTCCTATACGTAGTCTGTTCTAAGCCTAAGGCACAAATCTTATAACAATTTGCTATATGTAACCTAACAAATACCCTTAAACTTCCCAAAATACCCTTTCCTATCCCAAACCTAATTTTTTCCCCAAATTTTGAACTCCTCCCTGGCCCCTTCTCTCTCCTCGTTTCTGTGTTGTCCTCTCTTTCTCTTCCTCCATAACCACGACCACGCCACACCACCACTAGTTTTATTTCCAATCATTCACCACCACTAGAGCACAACACCAACACCACGAAACTCCATGCGACCACCACCAACAGCCCCTCTTCCGATCCACTACTGCTAGCGCGATTCCCTAACAAAAGGTTTGCGCCGGACCACCGCCAGACCCGCCATCACCGCCTCCTTTATACGGGCAACACTACCTCCTTCAAAAAAGAATTTTGTCGGCATGTCGGATACACATTCTCGAAAATTTCAGATTTTAAAACTCGAAAATATTTGGAAAGTTCGAATTCTAATACCCAATACTTTATAATGCATCTTGAAGATGCGTCATATTTATTATTTTTTTTTAAAATGCATTTTGAAAATGCGTCATGCTCCATATAACACATATTGTAAATGCGCAATTAACATCACGCATTTTGATAATGCGCAATGGACTGGTTCGTCGTCCTCTTCTTGTGGTTCATCGTCGTCGTCGTCTACCGTCTCTCCCCACCAAATTACCCACCTTCACACCATTTCTCTCCACCAATCAGTTCCAAAGAGAGAGATAGAGCTTATTGTATCGTGGAATGGGTTAGAGGCCGAAGAGAATCTCCGTGTGATGTTTCGTAGATTGCAGTCAACCATGGTGGTGAAGTGTTGAAGCAGAACAGTGGAGCTTGAATAGTCTGAGTTGCAGAGAGGCCGCCATGGTTGAATTTTTTTTTTTTTGCTGAGTAATGAAGAAGAAGACATCCAAAAATGGCATCATTTTATTGGTAGGGGTCTTTTTGTCCATTTTTTAAAGGGCATTTTTGTCCGAAAATGGTTTATTTTAAAACAGGTTACGTATAGAAAATTTGTGGTTGCAAATAGCTCAGCCCCTCCAAATATTTACTATTCTTTTAGGACTGAGATTGAAACGACAACCATGGAAACGGCAACTATGGACGACGATAGCCCAGAACAACCGTGCAACTCGACCCCCGCCGCTCCTCCATTGCTGTCGCCAAAAGACACTGCTTCGTCACCTCCGTCGCCGCCCACAATCATTGATGGCGCACCACCGACGCTGCCCACAACCGTTGATGGTGCACATCCTACCTCTCCGAACCGGTAAGATTGTGTCTGCATTCTTTCAGTTTCGGCGGTCATTAGTATAATTTTTCCTCTCACAAAATATGAACCTGTTGAGTTGTCTTACTGGCATAGATTTATACTAATATTATTTGTCAATACTGAGTTCATCTACTAGTATAGGAGACAAGCTAGCCCCGATCCATGCTTACCATTTTGTATATTGATAGGATAGTGTATCCTTTCGGTTCTCAGAATGAACTTTGTCTTTTGGGTTGAAATTCCAGATAAGATATTGGATCCAAAAAATCATTTTCTATTGAAAGTCAAAATAAAATATAGAGACGAATGATAAAGAATTTGATGATTTCCTTTAAGAGTGGCCAAACAAGAGGGTATTATTTTATACTTAGTTATGATTTATTCTTATACTATATTAGAGCCTTGGGAGTGGGTTTTTTGGCCTTTTGTTTGAGTGCACTCCCTTGATTAATGATGCTTGTGGTCCCATATTCTTTTTGAAGCAAAACAACAAAAAGTTTTAGTTTGTAAGGTCTAACCATACTTGTAGACTATTAGTATTGCACAATTACTTATATAATATGATTTTTAACCTTATTGTTTACGACTTTATGTTAGAATGGAAGGTGGTACTGGGCTTGAGGAGACTATGAAAGAGTTGTCCAAAGATTACACTCTTTCTCTTGGAATGGAATTTGAATCGGAGGAGGATGCATATGAGTTTTACAATGATCATGCAAGAATTACAGGTTTTGACATTAGAAGATGTTATTGCACAAACAACAAAAAAGATGGTATAATGATTAATCGGAAGTTTGTTTGTAGTAAGGAAGGCGAGAGAGAGAAGGATAATGGCCCTAGTGGTAGAACAACCTCGAAGGGAGACAAGAACTAAATGCATTGCGTTCATGTACATAGCGTTTAACCGACATAAATCAAAATGGTCTGTGACGAAGTTTGAAGAAAATCACAATCACATTTTGCATGATCCTAAAACTTCTTTTTTGTTGCGCCATCAAAGAAGGATACATGAGGCACAAGCTCTAAATATCGAGTTAGCCGATGATATCGGTTTATCGGTTAAGGCATCACATGATCTTATTAGTGCCCAATCTGGGGGGAGGGAAAACGTAGGCTTCACACTAGACGACCATAGAAGTTACTTGCGTGCAAGAAGACAGAGGAGCTTACAATATGGTGAAGTTGGGGCTTTGTTAGGATACTTTCAAGCTCGAGCGGCTGAAAATCCTTACTTTTTCTATGACGTTCAATTGGATATTGAGGAAAAAATTACTAATATTTTTTGGGCTGACCATGAGATGATCACAGATTATGGATTTTTCGGAGATGTTGTGTCTCAACATTCCAAACAAATAAAGAGTGTCGACCACTTGCTATTTTCACCGGCTTTAACCATTTTAGAATGACGGCAATTTTTGGTGCGGCTCTTTTGTATGATGAAACTTCGGAATCTTTTGAATGGTTATTTAAGTCCTTCTTGCATGCAATGGGGGGGAAAACCCCATGTCTATATTTACAGACCAAGATCCCGCAATGGCCAAGGCAATTTCAATTGTCATGCCTGACGTTACTCATGGATTGTGCACTTTTCACCTCAATCAAAATGCTTTGAAGCATTTAGGCCATTTGTTCAAGGATGATTCAGACTTTGGGAAAGAGCTCAATACTTGCATTTTTGGGTACGGGGATGAACAAGAGTTAGAAGAAGGTTGGGAAACTTTGATAAAAAAAATGCAACTTGCAAGATAACATGTGGATGAAGAAAACTTGGGATATTAGAAAGAAGTGGGCACATGTATACATGAAGTGGTCGTTCACAACGGGAATGCAAAGCACCCAACTTAGTGAGAGCCTAAATGCAAAGATAAAGAAATTTGTGAAGTTTGATCATGATATTGTTCAATTTTTGTACACGTTTTGATAGACTTGTTATGGAGAAGCGGGATAACGAAATTGATTCTATATTTGATTCTATGGAAAAGCTACCAAAACAAAAGTTGAAAAAATCCCCCATGTTAATTCAAGTTGCACAATTTTATACTCCTCCTCTATTTGACTTGTTCCACGATGAGGTTGACTTGTCCCTTTCTTGTAAAGTGAAACAACACCATGAGTTTGAAGGAGAATTCAAGTGTGTGATCGGCTTGCATGGAAAAAAGTCTTTGGAGAGCAATGTGGAGGAAATATTGAGTTTCTTGTGTCGGGTAGTGTTGAATTGGATGAGTTTGGGGATAACATTTGTCGAGAGGTTCATTGTACTTGTCGAAAATTTGAGAACTTTGGAATTCTTTGTGGTCATGCAATTAAAGGTCTTGATAGAATGAGTGTTATGGAAATTCCCGAAAGTTATATATTACGTCGATGGAGATTAGACGCAAAAGCTTGTGCATCTAAGGATAGCAAAGTTAGCGTGGAGGAGGATGATCCTAATTGGCAAAAGCAGCGCGGTATAGGAATCTTTGTTCCAAAATGGTAAAATTGTGTGCTCGATCATGTGAATTGAAAGCTGCATATGAGTTCGTAGCCACCGGAGTGGAGGACATGTGTGCCTATGTGGATAAAATGTTGCTTGAGGTGGGAGACTCTATTGATGAGGGAATTGAATAGTTAGAGGTGATTGATCCTAGGTTTCGAGGAGTCAATGGTTTGAAGAAGAAAGCCGGAGTTAACAAACGGAAGGGTAAGCGTTTGAAACCTTGGTATGAGAAGAATGGAAAGAGAAAAAAGTTACTGCCACACCTACCGGTCTTTATCGGGTATTAACAAATCAAATAATGCTTAACTACTTTATTTCAAGTTCTTGTTTTTTACATTCTGTAATTTTCTTGTGAATTAGGATGTTCCAATGCCCTATGTGCCTGAAATGATCAATTGCAAATCTAATTTGTCTTCCCAAACATCATTCCATCCACAAACTTTCGAAGTGTGTAAGACATCTATAATACATTTTTGGTTTGTAAAATAATTTCATTCTGTTTTATTTGCTTCTTCTTATTTCTTTCAGGTGACGAGAGATGAGACATTCTTGCAAGATGATTATTTTTTTGAGTTGATTAGTGCTCCGCAACAATCCCGACAAAACTAGAATAGGGAGATGCATTCGAGTTGGTTTTTGAAGAGGGAACATGCCGCCTTTGTTGAAAAATATTCGACTGAAAAGTGATGAAACATGGATTTTTGACTATCAATTTGTTGGTGGTGAAAATTGGTGTATTTTGACATTTTATCAATTTGTTGGTGGTGAAACATGATGTAGTTTGACAATTTTAATCTGTTGGCAAAATATAATTGTTGGCATTATTATGGTTTAGGAGCAATTATCACAGATTATGAGAAAGTTGTGAGATTTGGTTGAATTTAACGAGTGGAGTCCTTTTTTTTTATTTGGAGTAGTTTTGGGAGTTCTGTTAAAGGCCAAAATGCCCCAAAATGACGTCATTTTGGGGCTGTGAACTGCAGTTTTCTTATCTCAAAACGGTGTAGTTTTGTTGCATCTCTGAATTGACAAAAACCCCCAAAACGACGTCGTTTTGAGGCTGCAAACTGCAGTGATTTCATCTCACTGCAGGGACTCCGAGTCCCTCCTATTCTGCCCGGCTCTGGATCTACCTTGTTATTCAATGATTCATCAACTACAAAAGGAATTGTTAAATTCCATGTATTGGGTTCAGTGGTCAATGCCGAAGATTTAGGGGTTTGCTCTCTCTTAACTTCTCAAGTTCAAAACCTTTCAACTGCTATAAACCCATTGGAAGCCAGTCCATGTCAAGTGGGGCCCCACTAATAGACGGTGGGTTTATGATTTCACGTACTGATTTAGTCGAGATGCTCGTAAGCTGGTCTAGAGGCTCTGAACACCTGGTTATAAAAAACCGAAAGGAATTGTTTTCTATTGTTATCCTATATTAAGGTCTAGTTTTTTTTTATTTTGTTTTAAACAAGCATATACAGCTTTGTTCTCACTAATCCTTGCGTGAGATTGAATTTGAGATTCCATACTAATGATAAGAGGGGTTTAATTTAATGATCTTTGCAAAAATTAACTCATTTGGATGTCGGTAAAGGTTTGATCAATTCATCAATTCATTCAATGTGGTCCCTTCCAACTAATAGCGAAATTGAATTGAAGGAGGTCACATTCTGAACGTATTCATGTGGTCCCTTATATTTTGCCTAAGGGACCGTTTGATTAGCGAGAAAAATATAATGGAACATGAAAATGAGAGAAAGTGAAATAAAAGAAAAGAAAAAATATATTTTTCTTTCTTGCATCCATTTGATTAAGATGAAAGTTTTGCATGAAAATACATAAGTTATAGTAATAAATGTTCATTCTTGCAAGAAAACAAAATTTTCCTGCACTTTTTGTGAGAAAAAGTAACGCACGCTTCCTAGCTTTAGAGGGTTTTTCGGGAAAGTTTATTTTCTATTGCTTTCTAGGACATTCTTGCTAAATGAACAACAATATATATATATATTCTCTTTCTTACACTTTCTATCATTATCTTGCTAATCAAACGGATCCTACGTCCAAATCCTTTAATCCGCAAGGATAAAAATCAATGGAGTCGATCAAGCATTTTTTTGATATCTTGATGAGTTGATTTTTAGCAGCAACCCTTAAAACAATATTTTAAATAATTTAAAAGGATCCGATCATTTATTTGAAATCCAAAATAATTATCACACATGAATCTAATTATAGTATATTTGGTATAGACCAAAATAGTGTAGTACCAATAGTTGGGCTGAACTGGGAGGTATAATAACTTTTTTTTTTTTTTTTTGACAAAAGTGAGAGGTATTATATTGATAAAACCCAACGGCACTTACACAACGAAATTCATTACAGATAACTTGGACAAAGCCAAACTAATCATCTAACTGATACAAAACGAGAAAGAACGAGACGATTGATGTCTTTCATCCCCAGCCCAGGCATGGCCTGACGCACCTTCTGCTGAACGGAAAATTCATATATCCTATAGCAGTCTCAAAAAGAGATACATTGCTAGCCAAGAAAAAGAGACAACAAGAATCAAAAGAGACAACAAGAATCCAGACGATCAGATGAACTTCGACCAGAAATGAGCACACTAATGAATTTCTAGCAAACCACCAAAAGATGCATATTAATCTTCAAGAGCCCGAACAGTAAACAAATCGTCCAAAGACGAATTTTATTACTCTCACAAGGAGAGATAAAACTCCCACATGGAGAGACAAAACTTCTCCAGATCTTGCTCTAAATCCAGCCGCCCAAAAACCGCCGAACGGATCACAACCCTCACTGCCTCCACCACTGCTGCCACAAGGGCTCCGGCGACGGATTACATGCCGACAAACGACTCCGGTGACGGCAGAACCCGCCGAACAGAGAGGGTCAGATCTGAGGGAGAAGAAAACGAAAAAAAAAAAAACTATAGGGAAGAGGGGGAAGAAAGAGGAGAGCGGATGGAGGAGGAGGAGTCTGGGGGAGGAGGGAGAGGGATGCCTCCCCCCATGCAGAAAAGTAAGGTGGCTGTGGCTTCTCAAAATCTCTTTAGAGCTCTCAAAACCCTATGAGAGAAATTAGCATCGGAGGTATAATAACTAGGAAAGACCAAAGAAGGTAGATCTGAATGGTATTTAATATTTATTTATTAGGAATAAAGGAGTAGCTGAAGGTGGGACCAAGAATGAGAGATCTAATAAAACTCTTCCATAACATTCGGATTTGGGACCATATATATACTTTACTTCAACGCTCATTCCAGCTATAAATTTGTCTGATAGCGCACTGAATAACTTCTCATTTTTATGGAAATTATATAAGGCCTGTTTGAGGGACTCATTAACGAATCGATGTACGGGTTTTTGGGTAATTTAGTAAAGAGAACTCGTGTTTTCGAGCCTTATTCCTAAATTACGCTAAATCGTGTTTACCTTTTCAAAAAGCGTGTTTTGGAGAGTGTGTTTGCAAAGCATGTTTTTCATCATTTTTCTTCAAAACTTGTATTCTTCCCGCGTTTCTTAGTTCACGTCAATTATTTTTTAGATTATTGGTCCGTCTTGATGAGAGAAATTTAAAAAAAATAAATAAATTATGATCAACATCTTTAAAAAGTTCACTAAAGACAAAAATAATACAAAATAGAAAAACTTTTTGTATTACTTTTGTCTTTTCTCAAAAATAACTATATACGAGATGAACCAATCATAAAAAAAATGTAGTAAAACTGTCATATGTGAAAATTTGAATAAAGACAACAACAGATAAGCTCGATAATGTCCCTGATAATTTGAAATTGTACTTCCTTTTTGGTAAACTATGTGATTAGTTGAATTGTTGAGGTAGGTACATAGCATGTGAGTACGACAATAGATGAATCTAAAACAAGCATAGATCATGTGTACTATGGCTTCTTTTTAGCTCTAAATACGGGATCAATCAAGGTAAGATTTCATGTGACAGGGACCATTTACGAATCTTATAACACATGCGTTGCGATATTTTAGCACAAAGATAAATCTACAATAAGCAATCTTACATGTGAATGATTCTAGAGACATTTAGAAGAAATGTGGATAATCACATGAACCAACACACCGATTGTGGAGGAAAAGGTATATATATGCAACTTCTTCGATAATTGCAACCTACATTAATATCCTTTGGTTCACATGTCTTTCTTGTATCCTCATGATATGTTTGCGCTCCTTTTCGCTTTTTGTTTTAACAAACATCATGCAAATGCCTACTCAGAAGTATTTCTATCTCCCATTTGGGAGGGGGATGGAGTGCAAAAATATTTACCCATTGGGGATGAGGGTGGGAACGGGGATTGGAATGAGGCTCAGGGATCGGGGACGGAGGTGGTGTGATATTCACTGCACCCCGCCCCATCGCCATCCCTAAGTTAAGTATAGAAATAGCTAGGAGAAGTAAAAGCGATAGATATCCTGATTGTTGGCTTTTTCCTAAATTATTCTTGAGTTTTAGAGGAAGAACCAAGAGAAAAATAGGAGAAATGGCGCATATGCAGCAGAAAAACGGAAAAAACAGAGGAGGAGAGAGGCGAGAATCTGGATCTCTCAAAAGGGGGCAGCTTACTCTCTTGGCTTACATTCATTACTTTTCTCTTTAAATACTACTAGCATCCTTACATACAAAATAGGCTTGGGCTTAACACAACCATTTGGCCCAATAACAAAATAACACAAACTATCCCAATTACAAACATAAACTTGGTCCAAATAAAAAAAAAGACAACAACGCATTAATTTTAAAACTCCCCCTTAATGCTTTGTTGTAACACCCAACATTCCTCTAAAATATTGGAACTTTTCCTTTGAAAGAGCTTTGGTGAAGATGTCCATCACTTGGTCTTCGGTTGCACAATACTTGAGTTGAATCTCTTCATCTTCCATGGCCTCTCAGATGAAGTGATGCTTGATTGCAATGTATTTGGTGCGGCTATGATAGACGGGATTCTTTGTCATTGCAATTGCAGATTTGTTGCCACACAAAATTGGCTTTTCACCAACATCCTCCAAAACCCTCCTTAGCCATATTGCTTGAGAGGTTGCCAATGATGCCAATACATACTCGGCCTCGGCGGTAGATTGCGCACAGTTTGTTGCTTCTTAGATGGGCATGAGAAGACACCCGAGCCAAGAGAAAAAGCATATCCGGAAGTGCTCTTCATATCATCGACACATCCAGTCCAATCACTATCACAAAATCCTAGCAATTTTGCATCAACATTTTTCTCATACAAAATACCATAATCAAGTGTGCCTTGTAAGTATCTCAAGACCCTCTTAGCCATTCCAAAATGAGTTTGGCTTGCATTGTGCATGAATCGGGATAACATGCTTGTAGCATACATGATATCTGGCCTTGTGATAGTCAAGTACAACAAGCTTCCAATCAAGCTTCTATAAAGAGATTCATCCATGCACCTTTTTGCTTCCATCTTCTTTTGACAATTTCTCATTCACAATCAAGGGAGTTTGCAACCGGCTTGCATTCTCTCATTTTGAACTTCTCAAGAAGAGTTCTTGCATACTTTCTTTGATAAATGAAAATATCCTCTTTGCTTTGATAAATCTCAATGCCCAAGAAATAATGCAAGAGACCCAAATCAATCATTTCATACTTCTTCATATTTCTCTTTTAAAATCTTCAATCATTTTCACATTGCTACCGGTAAAAACCAAATCATCAACATAGATAGAAACAATGAGAATACTGGTGTTACCTTGCCTCTTGATGTACAAGGTTGGCTCGCTTTTGCTTCTTTCAAATCCTCTTTCATTGAAGTAAGAGTCAATCTCACTATACCATGCCCGGGGTGCTTGCTATTGCCCATATAAAGCCTTCTTCAACTTGTACACTTTTTGTTCCTTGACTTTGACAATGAAGCCTTGAGGTTGATCAACAAACACTTCTTCCTCCAAGACACCATTTAAGAAGGCTGATTTCACATCAAGTTGATACAAAAACCATCCCTTCGATGCCGCTAAGGCAACAAGAGATCTAATTGTGTCATGTCGAGCCACCGGTGCAAATGTCTCTTGAAAATCAATTCCGGGTTGTTGAGAATACCCTTTCGCAACAAGTCTTGCTTTGTGCTTTTGAATTGAATCATCGGGGTTAAGCTTTGTTTTGAAAATCCACTTCACACCAATAACTTTTTTGTCTTTTGGCCTCTCCACCAACTCCCAAGTTTTGTTCTTTTCGATTACATGAATTTCCTCTTCCATAGCTTTCTTCCAAGCTTCCTCCTTAATTGCTTCTTCAAAGGTCTCCGGTCCAACAACACAAAAATTACAACTCGCATACACATCACTAAGGCTTTTCATTCTTCTTGGAGTTGAACTTAGAGATGAGGAACTTGAGCTTGATGGAGAAGTTGGAGGAGTTTGATTTGGAGCTTCAAGATCATCATATTCTTCATCTTCTTGACTTTTCAGTTCTTCATAATTGAAAGGGACTTGGTTTTGCACCACATTCCCCTTCCAATCCCAATATGCCTTCTCATCAAAGAGAACATCTCTAGAAATTATCACATTGTTTGTGATCAAATTGAAGAGTCTATAGCCCTTTGATTAGGAGCTTGAACCCACAAAGATACATTTCTTACTAGTTTCATCAAGTTTGCTCCTTTTTACTTTTGGAACATGAGCATAACAAATGGACCCAAAAACCTTCAAGTGATTCACGGATGGCTTTCTCCCACTCCAAGCTTGAAATGGAGTAATATTTTCAATGGCCTTTGTTGGACATCGATTTATTAAGTAGACTGTCGTATATACGGCTTCACCCCAAAAAGTCTTGGGCAATCCCTTCTCATGTAACATTGATTTTGACATCTCCTCTATGGTTCTATTCTTCCTCTCAGCCACTCCATTTTGTTGTGGAGTGTACCCAACCATTAGTTGTCTTTCCATGCCAATGTCTTCACAAAATTTATAGAATTCATTTGAAGTGCACTCGCCACCCCTATCACTTCTCAAAACTTTCATTAGATATCCACTTTGTCTTTCCACAAGGCTTTGAAACTTTTTGAAAATTGAAAAAACATCTTATTTTTGCCTCATGAAATAAACCCATGTCATTCTTGAAAAAATCATCAATAAAAATGATAAAGTACTTGTTACCTCCATGAGTTCGCGTATCCATAGACCCGCACACATTGGTATGAACAAGCTCCAATGGTGCTTTAGTCCTCCACACCTTGTCTTTTGAAAATGACTCTCGGTGATGCTTTCCAAGTGTACAACCTTCACAAACTTGCTTGACTTCATGAATAGTTGGCAAGCCATACACCATGTTCCTTTGTTGAAAGTTCTTCAAACTTTGGAAATTCAAGTGCCCAAATCTTCTATGCCAAAGCCATGAGTCATCTAGCACATCCACCTTCAAGGCCACATTTTTGGAATAGCGAAAAGTGAGAGGGAAACTTCTATTGTTCTCCATCTTGACTTTTGCTACAACTTGGTTTCTCCCCCCTTTGTCATAAACCTTGCAAGAGTCTCCTTCAAATTGGACGGTGTACCCATGCTCTATAAGTTGCTCAGCACTCAACAAGTTTTGCTCTAAGTCTGGAACAAGTAGCACATCCGAGATATTCCTTGTACCCTTCTTTGTCTCCGCGGCAATAGTACCCTTTCCTTTTACTTGGACTAAGGCACCATTCCCCATTTTTACTTAAGAATCAGAGGAAGTGTCAATCTTCACAAAGATACTCTCATCTCCGATCATGTGGTTACTACAACCACTATCAAGGAACCACACATCATTCTTTTGCTCGGAAGCCGCTTGACAAGGATAAAACATGCACTCTCCACCCTCTTGCTCTTCGGAGTAATTAGCTTGTTGATTGTTTGTGACTCGGCAATCCTTTTTGACATGCCCAAATTTGTTGCAATTGAAACATTGTGGCTTCCCTCGAAACCAACAATCTTTATCAACATGACTACCCCTTTTACAAATTCCACACCTTGGTTGAGTGGACTCATCATTCCCTCTTGCTTGAAAATTGTTTCTCCTTTGAAAATTGTTTCCACTTTGAAAATTGTTCCTTCCTCTTCCTCTTCCTCTATCATTTCCACCTCTTCCTCGTTCAAAATTTCCACCACTTGAAAATTGCCCTCTAGATTGATTATGACTTGACGAAGATCCTTTCCCATGGGGCTTTGGGTACTAACATTAAGCTTAAATTAAAAGGCACTCTCAATTGACTTTTTGGATTGCCTATTCAATCTTTGCTCAAATTTCTTAAGGGAACCCATCAATTCTTCGACACTCAAATTGGCTAAATCTTGAGTATTTTCAATAACGGCAACAATAGGATCATACTTCGTCGGCAATTTTTTGAGTAGCAACATCCTCCCCATATGTTTCCATTTGATTCAAAACATCCATAAGTTTAGAAAAATAATCATTCAACAAGTCACTATCCTTCATTTTCAAATTCTCATAATCTCTTCTCAAAGATTGGAGTTTGATGGTTTTTACCTTCAAATTGCCTCTATACTCATTGTAAAGAATATCCCATGTTTTCTTGGCTTAAGTTTCATTGATGATTCTACGAAAGAGGTTGTCGGAAATACCTTGTTGAATCATGAAGAATGTTGGGAATGCCTTGTATTCTTTAGTCCCACATTGGTTAATTATGTTGTTCCTGTTTTTGAAGCCTATTATAAATAGGACTTTTGGAGAACTTCTAAAGTATCTTTTGGGCTCTCATATTGTGGCCTTTCTAGAGTTACGGATTACAGCCAGCTCTTTGTATCTCTTCTTCACGTTGGTTAGTGAATCCTCTCTCTCCTCGCCCGTGGACGTACCCATCTTGGGAAACCACGTATTCTTTGTGATTTCTTGTTTAGTTTTCAATTTATCGTTCTTAGCTTGCATTCATAGCATTCGTTACAACAAACTGGTATCAGAGCCTTAGGTTGGAAAAACTAGGGTTTCGTTTCTGATTGTGGCTATGGCGGCTAAATTCAAGATTGCGAAGTTTGATGGGCAGAGCAGCAGTTTCAGTCTTTAGAGAATAAAGATGAAGGCTCTGTTAACCCAACAAGGATTGCACAAGGCTTTGTTAGGCAAGACTAGTTCTGGAATCAAAGAGGAAGATTGGGATGATCATACGGATGCCAAAGCTCTAAGTTCTATTCAGTTGAGTCTAGCAGATGACGTTCTTCGCGAGGTGGAAGAAGAAACTTCAGCAGTAGGAATTTGGCTGAAGTTGGAAGGCATATATATGACGAAGGCGCTCACCAATAGGTTATATCTCAAATAACGTCTTTATACATTTCGTATGCGAGAAGGTATACCTATTAAGGATCATTTAGACGAGTTCAATCGTATTATTATGGATCTGAAAAATATTGATAGTAAAATTGAGGATGAAGACCAAGCCCTAATTTTGCTATGTTCTTTACCACTTTCATATGAGCACTTTGTTACAACCCTATTGTATGGTAAAGACACAATATCCATGGAGGATGTTAAGGCCAGTATTTATTCGAAAGAATTGACAAAAAAAGTGTCAGGTGAGGGTGATGCACATGCAGAGGGTTTGCTTGTTAGGGGAAGAACAACAGAAAGGGAGGAGTCGAGTAATAGGGGAAGATCCAGGTCATCAGGTAAGAAGAAGGGAAAGTGCAATTATTGCAAGAAACCCAAGCACTGAAAAAAAGACTATTTAAAACTCAATGAGAAAGAAACAAAAGACTAGAAAGGGGGTAAAGTAATTGCTGGAATTGCTAAAAGTTCAGATGAATCAAATAATGTGTTATCAGTTACAGAGGGCGATTCTCGCTCTAATACCGAGTGGGTTCTAGATTCTGGATGTTCATACCACATGTGTCCACATAGAGAGTGGTTTTCTACTTATGAGATGGTCAATGGTGGTACAGTTTTGATGGGCAACAACATGGCCTATAAGACTCTTGGTTCAAGAACGATTCAGCTTAGGATGCATAACGGTATTATTAGGACTTTATCTGAGGTTTGACATGTTCCGGATTTGAAGAAAAATCTTATCTCCATGGGTGCTCTTGATTCTCATGGTTGCAAATTCCTTGGTAAAGGTGGAGTTTTGAAAGTCTTGAGGGGTGCATTGGTACTGATGAAGGGTCAGAAGCATGGTAACCTCTATACACTCTAGGGCAGTACAGTTTTAGGTGTTGCAGCAACGGTTGCTTCATCAAAAGTTTCAGATTCAGACTTGACTCGTTTGTGGCATATGCGCCTTGGGCATATGAGCGAGAGGAGGATGACAGTTTTGAGCAAACAGGGTTTGCTATGTGGCCAGAAAATTGAGAAGCTGAATTTATGTGAGCACTGTGTACGGCAAGCAGTATAGGGTGAAATTCAGTACAGCTGTTCATTGCACCAAAGGCACGGTGGATTATTTTCACTTAGATCTTTGGGGTCCCACAAAGGTAACTTCTAAAAGTGGTTTTCAGTATTTCATGAGTATTATTGATGATTTCTCTCGTAAGGATTGGGTGTATATGTTGAAACATAAGAGTGATGCCTTAAATACATTCAAATAGTTTAAAACTTTGATTGAGAATCAGACTGGTAAGAAAATAAAACGTTTGAGAACTGACAATGGTATGGAGTTTTGTCTTGGCGAGTTTGATAGGTTCTACAGTGATGAGGGCATTGTGAGGCATCACACAGTGAGAAAAACCCCTCAGTAGAATGGTGTGGCAGAACGAATGAACATGACTATTTTGGAGAAGGCACGTTGTATGTTGTCCAATTCCGGATTGGGCAAAGAATTTTGGGCTGAAGCCGTTTCCACAACATGCTATTTAGTGAACAGGTTTCCATCGACTGCTATTGAGTGTAAGACTCCTTTTGAGGTATGGTCAGGTCATTAAGCTGATTACTCTATGCTGTGTGTGTTTGGGTGTCTAGCTTATGCTCATGTGAATGAGGGTAAGTCATAGCCACGGGCCAAGAAGTGTATTTTCTTGGGTTATCAGGCAGGTGTGAAAGGGTATAGATTGTGGTGTCCTAAAGATTCAAAGTTTTTGATCAGGAGAGATGTTACTTTTGATGAAAACTCTATGATTAAGGGGTCTAAGCAGGTTGATGATACAGTTCAGGAACAGAGTGTTCCAAAGCAAGTGGAATTTTTGAGTGAATCTTCCGACTCGGGGAAGAAGCACATTGAGAAGCCAATTGAAGATGAGTTCAAGAGTTCAGACACAAAGGTTGATGCGTTAGTTGAGCAACCACGCACTATTGCTAAAGATAGGCCAAGGAGGGAGATTCGGCCTCCTAAAAGGTATTCGGCTTATTCTGAGATGGTGGCCTATGCTTTATCAGTTGCTGAAACAGTTGAGTATGATGAGCCTTCAAGCTATACGGAAGCTGTTTCGAGCGCTAAGTCTGCACAGATTTGTATGCGTCAGTCTGAGGGATTTGTTGTTACTAGTAAGGAGGATTATGTTTGTTTACTTCGTAAGTCTTTGTATGGCCTCAAACAATCCCCTAGGCAGTGGTATAAGCGGTTTGATACTTTTATGATAAGCCAGTCATATTCAAGAAGTGAGTATGACAGTTGTGTGTATTTTTGAAAACTTCCAGATGGTTCATTTGTTTATCTACTGTTGTATGTTGATGATATACTTATTGCTGCCAAGAGTGTATCAGAAATCAACAAGTTGAAACATCAGAATCCCTCGAAGTACGAAGAATTTTTTCGGTTTGCATAGGGGATGACATGGTTTCTTGGAGGGGAAGAAAAAGGGAGAGAGATAGATGGGGAGCTGTGGGAGAGGGAGAGAGAGAGAAAGGCAGGGAGGGAGAGAGACGGCTAGGAGAGTGAGGGAGAAAGAGATGCATGTAAATATATACATAATTAAAATCTAATATGAATTCTATTAATAATATTAATGCTTTTATTATTACTATTAGTATTATTATTAAAAAAAAATAGGGTCGTTACAGTGTTTGTGTGTGTAGGGAATCATAATACCCATCTCACTCTCTTTCTACCTCACGCCTCTCTCTCCCTCTCACGGCTATCTCTCTCTCCCACTCCATTGAACTCAAAACTCACTCTTTAACCTCAAAACCAACATACTTCGACCTTCAATCCATCTCCTATGCGTGGGTTTTAGCTTGGCTTCGTTCTTGGTGGATTTCGGAACTTGGAAGGCTACGGATTGCTCATTGATCTTGTGTTTGAAGCTTCTAACCTTGAGGTAGGGATTTCTTACTTGTTCTATATGTTTTTAAGTTGATTTCATGCCTAGATCGTGCCTTAGTTCGTTGTTTGTTGTTGGGGTTTCATACTTGAAAGATTTGAAATCGCTCTCTGAAACGCGTGGGTATCGATACCAAAGTTGTGGAGGTATCGATACCTAGCTCTCTGGACTGCCACTAATTGAGTCGATACCGATACCTCAGTTATGGAGGTATCGGTACCTAGAGCTTAGGGACAGTTTTGTTCGTGTTGATTCCACTTCAATTGTTTTGACCCCCGATCACTTCTAACACCTCTTAAACGTCTCCAAAATCACTTCTAAACTTGACTGCTCATCCTCCAATGATTTATTGATCGTCTCTATCCTTTTGGTTCTCGTTGTAAGAAAGAAACGTGTTGAATTAAATGAGTATGGTACACATTCGTTGTCTATGCATTTGAATTATAATGTGGACGTAGTGGCATGTATTATGAACAATATGGACTTGTTATACATTGAATGATGTCGTTGAGGTTTGTGAAATAGAAAACATAATTGAGAAAGATAGAACGGTACGAAGAAAGCCACAGATACACCATAAGGTGAGATGTCGGAAATGGGACGCACGAGGTCCCTAATATCCGGAAGTGCACAAGAAAGCCATGGATCCACCATAAGGTGTGATGCCAAAAAGAATATTATCATTTTCAAGTACACGGTCTTTGACATGGAATGCTTGGAGTGCATGATTGACCTCATCATTTTGAAAGCTAACATGGAAGAATTACTTTGACATCTTTTGTAAAACTCTTTTGGGAGATGTAATTGTAATTTTTGAAATAATCTTTGACTTGGGTATCTTGTAACCTCTAAACTCACCTTCTTTTGACTAATCTCTAGGAATTTGGGGCCGGAGTGCCATTGTTGTAACCATTTGAACTTATTTGCACTCTTTTGATGGTCTATGGGAAACTCTCTTTGGGTTATTGTAGACACCCCAATTTGGACTTATTTATTATCCTTAATTTGTGGCCTCGAGGCTCTCCGATGATGAAATTGAACTAAAACAAGCCTTGGACAACTTGGACAATGCTTCTTGAACTTTCAAAACAAACAAAAGTCACATTTTTTTGGACACCCTGAGGATAAAATGATCACACTTTTAAATGTATAAAACATCTTTGAGTGAAACCAATTAGGTTAAAAAGAGAACTCAACCAGCTTTCCAATGCTTCAAAAAACACCCAAAACTGAGTTCAGAAGTGTTCGTGGCGCCCCTCTAAAGTTTGGCAGCCACTCCTGAGCACTCAGGAGTGGTCCTAAGCAATCGGGAGCCCTGACAGGCCAATGGATGATGAGCTTCACCATTGACCATGGCTTTTTCAGATCTTTCAAACCTACAGTTCAAACTTGCACATACCAGAGGCCTGCCTGAGCCAGCAGGAAGAACAACCCCCCCCCCCCCCCCCCAACCAAAAAAAAAAAAACCATTTTCATTTCATTTTCTTTTAATTTTCAAAATTCAAACATGTTTTTCACCCCCGCTATAAATACCCCAATTGTGCTAGCATTGTGGGGGCACAAAAAATCAGTCTCTCCCTCCCCCGTTTTCTTAAAATTTCAGTTTCTAATCCTCTCTCAAACATTTTCCAAAACTTGAGTTTTCTAAAGAAAAGCTTCAAATAATTTTCAAGTACTTCAAAAACCTCAAATCTCTAGTTCATCTAGAACTCCATTTTCCTACTATTTTCTATCCATTCTCCAGCATCCAAGTAAGGCCAAGAAGTTAAATTCAAGCTAAGAAAAGGTATAAAACTTGGTTTTTTCAAGTTATTTCCTGTTTTTTCCACTTCTGAGGGAGATCAGGGGCTCATACCAGTTTCCCATACTGGTTGTGAGTTCACTTGATCTTAGTTTAACAACAAGAGCAAGAGGTACACAAAGAAACAAACTTTTTCTGGGCATTGTATTCAATCTTTAGCACTCTGGACCACTCCTAAGCTCTCAAGAGTGCTGCCGTTACTAAAATCTTGTTTTGTCACCAAATATTGCATTTCCTGTATTTTAGTAAATACTGGGTGTGCACTGGTCCTTCCAGAGCTCAGTTAGGTTTACTTTCAGTTGCAAGGAAGTAAGGTTCGGATGGTTAGAACCGGTTCTTAGCTGTTTAAGCCCTTTGCTGAGCATTGGTGTATATTGTAGACACCCCAATTTGGCCTAACGATTATTTCAAGTCCCACCTTGGGACCATCCCGATGATGAAATGGATACAGTGATTGCTGATTGCCTCCTTGAGAACCTTAGGACTTTCGGTAAGAACTTTGAGCCACTTAGAGGACCCAATTCAGAGCCATACAGCCTTTCAGACAGAAATACAGAAGCCTAGGAGAATCCATCTGTCGGCCGTGACATCGATCCCACGACCCTAACATCATTTCCTCACCCGAGCAACTTGTTGCTAGCAAAATCTCCCTGAGAGATCAATCCCTCGGCCGCAAGATCTATCCTTCGGCCAAGACATCCATTCCTTGGCCGTGATATCCTTTACTCGGCCGCCAGATCGACCTTTTTCCAGACTCTGGAACGTGTTCTGTCAGACGTTTGATCCAACTACACTACCTTCCCGATGCGTTCGGGCTACGCTCAGAGATTACGACGTAGAGTTAGAGATGCATTGCAATTTCAATTACCATCTCGTGATTTGATTGGCCGGAGTGAGTCACCAATTGCCTATATAAAGGGCCTTTGGACTCCGAAAATAAACACACGAAATTCATTAGAGTACACACTCTCTCAAGCCTCGAAACTCTGCACAAATACTCTCTTAAACCCACTCCTCAAAAGCCCTAACCTCCCGAAGGCAGCCGTCAATCCGGCGATCAAACCCCGAAGTTCAAACCCTAGCCCTAGGGTTTTCAATCAAGCAATCAGTCAACCACAATCAAATCCAAAGCAATCAAGCAACTGAGGGATCAAGGTGGTGAGGCCCAACGGCCTCTGGTTTGTCTTATTTACTGTATTTCTGACTAACCGTAGCGTTTTGATCATCTGTTAATCTTTCTGTCTGGTGTGAGGAAGAACACCGACTGGGGCTTCGATCCCTCGGCCGGTACATCAAACCAGGAGGATCCCTCAGTCGTGACATCCATTCACCGGCTGCGGGATCCATCTCCCTGGGACAGTTTGTTTTGTTTTGCTTTCTGACACATGCTTTACTTATCGCACTGGCTCACTTTACTTACTGTTTAAAGGAATAAATAAACAGACTACATGTTAGAATTAAACGAAGCATCTATATGTCTTATGTTGAACGATTATGGGCCAGTCTCACGACTGGGCAAAGAGGGGTGCCTAACACCTTCCCCTTATTGTACTTTTGGCTCCCGTATCCAGAATCTCTATCTGTTTTTCCCAGTTTTAATAAACTGGGTGGCGACTCTGTTTTGATGATAACCGCTATCATGTGGCGATGTTCCTAGCCATGGGAATGTCCATGATTTTGGTTTACGAAGCAAGCAACCAACCGAACAAACAAACGTGATCAATCTGTATGGCGATACCCCGTTTGGAAGGTGTCTACATATATTAGTAGTTTTGTGTTCCTGTTTTAAGTATCATATTGCATTTGTTCTAACCAAAGCTTGCAGGGTGGTTCAGCAAAGATCTTGAGTGCTCAAGACCAGTCTCGAGCGCTCAGGAGTGGTTCCAGTGGCAGTAGTTGATTTTCTATCATTTTTTATTTCGCATCATTTCATTATCATATACTGTACACTTGCACCTGCATACACCCTTTATTTGCTATATCTGTGAATACTTGCTAAGTGCTTTCCGTGAAACAAAATATTGTTGAGAAAAATCCCACAAACATTGAGTAGAGACCGATCTTGTATCGAGCGAGGGGGGTGCCGTAAAATCCTTCCCCTCTCGTAACATGGTTTCTGTGGGCAGCATGCCCTCGGAAAAAGGATTCCGTTCCTTTCGCCATTGCGGCCCTTTTTTGAGAATCGAGGGAGCGCGAGCGCCGGTGGCAAGCGCTCAAAAATACAGAGTCGCCACTTGAGTTTTGAAGGTCCGACACTCAAGGAACCGTATTTCGAAGCACCTGCCGCGCTTTATTTGAAAAAGTGAAGGAAACCAGTCCGTCATAACCATATCTGGGTTCGGGAGCCAGGTTACGAGAGGGGAAGGGTTTTATGGCACCCCTCTCGCCCAATCCGGAGATCGGTCTCTACTTAAACGTTTTTATGAAAACCTTTGTGATTCTTCCTCTTTTAATTGATTTTAGCCAATTAGGGCGGGGGAACAGTTAATCGGGGATTAAAACTGTAACAATTTGCAGGATGTGATCAAATAATGACATGGACGAGTAGCATGATGAATAATAAACGGAATGAACTTGAAAAAGCGATCAGATGCCAAAACCAGGCTCGGGGCAGATTTGCCCTGCACGATGACCAACTTGCATGCCTGAACAGATCTGCATGCAAGTAAATCATCGCGCGAGACACGCTGACTCTCGCGCGAGTGTTGTCATCTCACCACAGTCCCAAAATCATCCCCTTCTGGGCTCTGGAAGGACCAGTGCACACCCAGGAAGCAAACCAAGCAGTGTATTGGAAGACTATAAAATGCTAATTATTACACAATACTCCAAGCAGGAGCCAAATAAGATGAAACACAACCCCTAAACAGTGGGGGTATCAAAACAGAGGCCAAGGGCCAAGTTGCCCATGCAAGGGCCATTCATGGAAATCAGACAATTGTCGCGCGAAGAGAGTACATCTCGCGCGACACTCCTGACTGGACTTCCAGGAATTGCTTTACATGCTTGGGGTTCTGAGACAGATTCAGGGGATCCCAAGGGCATTCCAAACTGTTTAAAGCAAATAAACTAGCTACTGTATTTGTTTTGCATGCATCACAGTGATCTAAAAATCAAAGTAAAGTACATCAGG
This sequence comes from Rhododendron griersonianum, assembly GCA_018127125.1. Taxonomy (NCBI): domain Eukaryota; kingdom Viridiplantae; phylum Streptophyta; class Magnoliopsida; order Ericales; family Ericaceae; genus Rhododendron; species Rhododendron griersonianum. The sequence continues at coordinate 35,592,098 of CM030793.1, read as the reverse complement.
CATGAAAATACTACAAAACAGGAAAGGGGTAGCTTCCCTTCCCCACGAGGTCCATTCTCTTGCTGACACAAGTGTCGCGCGAGTAAAGGGGACCATCGCGCGAGGGTGTAGCTGCCACGAATTCTTGTAACTTTGCTGGCTTTAGGATCAGGACATGCTGTCAGCCCCCCTCAGGAATCAAAACAGAAACAGCTTAAACATTATACCTTTGCTTGGAAAGGGTTTGGGAGTAGATTGGATTGATTGGTGTGACTTTGCTACCAAGGGTGTGTGAACACCCTGAGTTCAGAGGATTAGGAAGTGGTTTGGGGGTTAGTGACTTTGTGCTAGCTAGTGTAGAGCTTGTGAAATGACTAATGACTCTCTTAAGCAATTTTTGGAACCCTTAACATGGAAGACCAAATGGGGGTATTTATAGGGGGAATGCAAGGCTTAGTTAGGGGCCAAACAAGACCTTAGGACCAGCCACCAAGGCTGGTCACAACTTGGTTGTGAGGCTAGCCAACAAGGTGAGAGAGTGGTTGGGGGATTGCATGGGGTTAGAACCTGCCAGCACGCCGTTCAGCTGAGGAGAACGGGGTTCCAGCCCATGGGAACCCATGTGCCAAGCAATCATCACAAGTCCAGCTGGATTCTGTGATAGGGACAGAAGGGAACCATCGCGCGAGGGTTCGGAAGTATCGCGCGAGGGTCAAACAGTCAACAGTTTGACTTTGACTACACGTGGCAAGCTAAGTGTCACACGAGGGACAGAAAGGCTCGCGCGAGGGTCAATTCTGGTTTTAGGGGTTTGACTGAAGGTTCTGGAAGGGTTCAAAGGGGTTCGAGTAGGGTTCCAAGCATTCCAAGCCCAAACCATTCCCGATCCAAGCTCTGTTTGATCCGATTTCATCATCGGGGAAACAAGAAAATCGTAAAATAAAGTAAAACGATTGGGAGACCCAGATTGGGGTGTCTACAGTAGTCCCTCTTTGACGGCACGCGGAGCACCATTGACTGGTACGGGTAACGTCAAAGATTTCTAGACACCCACCAAATCTGCCCAAAAGCCGATTAAATGGAAAATGCAGACGAGTATATAAAAATACCGTGCACCGGGGGGGAAGATTGGGAACTGGACGGATAGATCGCCGCTGGTTGATCGGACGGATGGATCGTCGTTTGTTGATCGATCGGACGGATTGATCGTCGTTGATGATTGATCGAATGGATAGATCATCCCTGATTTGATCGGATAGATCGTCGTTGATATGATTGGACGGATGGATCGTCGTTTGTTGATTGACCGGACGGATAGATCGTCGTTGATGATTGATCGGACGGATAGATCGTCGCTTTTGATCGGACGGATAGATCGTCGCTTTTGATCGGACGGATAGATCGTCGCTGATTTGATTGGTTGGACGGAATAGATCGTCGCTGATTTGATCGGACGGATAGATCGTCGCTGACGATTGATCGGACGGATAGATCGTCGCTTATTGATTGGACGGATAGATCATCGCTTTTGATCGGACGGATAGATCGTCGCTTTTGATCGGACGGATAGATCGTCACTGATTTGATTGGTTGGACGGATAGATCGTCGCTGATTGATCGGACGGATAGATCGTCCCTGATTTGATCAGACGGATAGATCGTCGCTTTTGATTGCGGGCGGACCACTGCTGGGGATACCAAATTCTTCGGGTCTGAAGGCAAAGCTTCCAAAATGACCTTCAAATTTTATTGGCAACATATCAACATGTCATGGACCTTAAAGAGGGGTTAATTGAGATTGGGCCGGACTCAGAATCCGGATTGGGCCTGAGACCCAAGATGTAATGTCGCGCGACACTCACGAACCATCGCGCGAGGGTCATAAGTTAGGGCTTGGGTCTGGACAGGCCCAGACCCGGCCCAAACCCGCTCCAATCGCTTAAACGTCGCGGGGACGTTACAGAAACAGTTCACAGAAACTCTCTCAAACTCTCGTCTCTCCTCCCAAACCTTGGTTCCACCCACGAAGTCGACGAACCAACTCTTGATCGCTGAAACATGGCTGACCATGGCAGCAGTGGAAGCGGAGGAGGGGTCACTGATCAAGCCGAGGATCGGGGGGGGGGCCCACAGCTGTCGATACAGGGGATCAACCACCGACGGAGGTTGTCGCGGAGGTTAGAATAGACGCCAGTGCAGCGGCGACAGGCGGCGGTGATGGCGAACAGGGTCGCGAGCAGGCGACTGGTGGTGGTGAGCACGGTCGCGCGACAGATCTAGATGTTCGCGCGACTGTTGATACTGGGGCCGAAGGCTACAGCGTTGAGCGGCTGGACCCGGTCACGGCCGTAGAGGGGTCAGTGGTGGCCGGAGCGAGTCCAATGGACGCAGGAGAGATCGGTGCTGAAGAACAACCTCGCGCGATGGAGGAGGAGTCTCGCGCGAGCATCGATTCTGGAGGAGGCAGAGGCAGTGGCAGTGGAGATAACACTGTTGAACCGTCCGGGTCCCCGCCGAGGGATTCGGCGAAGGGCAAAGGGCCTGTCGATGAGACTGCGGAGGTTCCGGTTGCGGTCCGTGAGGAGGATGCGCTGTTTCGGCCAACGGCGATGTCGTCGAGTCACGTGCCGATTACGAAGCACGACGTCGCCGAGCACCTTCCGGATGAAATGCTGGCGAAGCTGTTAGAGGATAATCCCTTGGTCGGGGAGATAGTTTTGAAGGCCAAGGAGGACCGGGCAAGGGCCATTGCTGCATCGGAGGCGGCGGAGCGAGCTGAGAGAGAAAGACTGGAGAGCGAGGAGCTTCTGAGAGATGCGGAGGCTGAGGAGAGAGCCCGAGTTGAAGCGCAGGGGCCTAGGGTGACGGCCGTGGAGGAGGCGAAGAACACGAGTCGGCCGGTTTTTCCAGCGGAGGCATACGTGCTTCCTACGCCGCACCTCTTTGTGCCGTCGGGCATTGCGGCCCGTGCACCGTCGCGGAGAGATTACGACGACGAGTTGGTGTTGAGGGATCCCCGGGCCCACATTGCAGCGACATGGATGGAGGTATATTCCCAGAAAACACCCTCTGTAATTTGATTTCGATATTCTTGCTTTGATAGTTCACATTCGATACTTGCTTAGAACGTGCTTGAACTTTAGAATTTGCACGGATGATCTTGCAAACCAAAGTATGCTAAAACCGCGTATTTCTATAGCACAGGCCCAATACATAATAACTTGAACCAACCATCTGTCATAGGCTTCATTGATTACCTAGAACTTGAGAATGAACTTCCCGTGTACTGACAGACCATTTGCTGCTTGTCTTTGTATCTGAAACAGGCTGGAGCTGATCAGAGGGACATCCGCGGCTTCGGGGGCGCGTGCATGTCTTTGCAGCTGTACGAGGGGCTGCCGGAGAGAGTGAGGCGGCTGGTTGACGAGGCAGGCTTTGGGGAGTTTGTGCGGACTTTGACCCCAGCGAGGATTGACCACGCCGTCCTCGTTGCACTTGCTGAGAGGTGGAGGGATACCACCAATACCTTCCACCTATCTCCTGGGGAGATGACGGTGACGCCTGCTGACTTCGCAGCGATCACAGGGCTGAGGGTTGGAGGTGAGCCCATCCCGTTTGACTCGGGGATCCAGGAGGATCGGGCTGCTCTGGAGTGGTTTCTGGGCAGAGTGCCCAAGATAGAGGGGGGAATGGCGAGGTATGACCAGTTCAAGGGCTACCTGAAGAAGGAGGTGTCGAGTGATCAGGAGGCGGAGCAGATGGCCCGGGCGTTTTTGCTATACCTGTTTGGTGCCACGCTGTACCCAAACAGGCGAAGCAACGTCCACCTTTCTTACTTGCCGGCGTTGAGGGACTTGAGGACGGCCTCGCGCTTCGACTGGGGCGGAGCGGCTCTTGGGACGGCCTACCTCTTCTTTGGCGACTCGTCGAGGACGGGTAAGAGCACAGCCGGCTACTGGAGGGTCTGGGAGGTACAATTCTACCTCTTTTGAGCACAATTTGATTATGCTTGTCCATTGTTTAGCTTGCTTGACTGTTTCGATTTCAAATGCTGTATGCCTTGACTAATGTTCGAACTTGTCTAAACCTTGCAGCTTTGGGCTTACGAGGTTTTGCGGATGTATCCGCCGGAATGCAAGCATCCGAACTTGAGCATTCTCCCTCGTGCGTTGAAGTGGAGCAGGGCGAGCACCGGGAAGAAAGAGGGGAGAGGTGAGCTCAACGCCTTCAGGCTGTATCTAGACGAGCTCAGGGCTTCGCATGTATGAACACACGACTGTAAGCCTTAGACCTGCATTCATTTCCTTGCTTTAATGCTGTCGCTGATCAATTAAATGCATTGCCCGTTTGCTTTGAAATGCAGGTCAATTGGGATCCTTGGAGGAGAGCGGAATCAGAGCCTGAGTACTTGGCCCGGAGCAGAGCTGTCACGGCCAGCAGGGTGCTGTTAGAGTCTGCCTTTGGTTGGCAGTGGTACTTGGGAGACCGAGTGACGCGCCAGTCGCTTGGTTATCCTGAGTTCTGGGTGCCGGGGCCACTCCCACCTCGAGCTTCACACACAAGAGAGTACACGCGGGCTGAGCTGGAGAGGTACACGAGGCCGGATACTGAGCTTGAGCGATACTTGCGTCCTGGTAGGGACTATGCAGTCTACCAGCGAGACTTCCTGGCAGGTCCACTGGGGGTCCGTGGCCGGAGAGAGGCGCGAGGCCAGGCTGCAGGGGCCGCTGAGGAGAGGAGAGCAGCCGGAGAGGGACGGAGAGGAGGTGAGAGCCGGACCAGGCGAGCCCCGAGCGGAACGGCAGTTGGTGGACTTCCCGCGCTGCTTTGGAGGATTCCTGTGGTTGACAGCCAGGGGAATCCTGCAGAGCTACAGTTAGTGCCCGCGAGAGCGGAGCTCGCTCGTGACGTGTCGGTAAGAATCGCTTCCAATATTGCTTTTGAATTCAAAGTACTTGAATTATCCTGAATAGCCTGATGAACTTGAATTGCATGCAGTGCCAATCGAGTGGGTGAACGAGGCCGTTCGACGCATGTGGCGTTGGAGAATGTGGTGAGAAAGGCGGCGGCGGCACGCCACCGGAGTTGCAATACCGGGCACCGACACGGACTCGGCCGGCCGTTGTTCGAGAGGACCCGGTATGAAAAGCGATACATTCCAGCTTTCGATACATTCCTGCTTTCGATATATTCCTGTTTTCGATACATTCCTGCTTTGATAGCTTGATAGATGTACCTGTTTTCAATACAGAAATACAATATGTGCAATAGATACTCATGCTTTGAAATGCAATGATAATGCAGGTGGAGGGGAAGATGAACCCTAGGCGGAAGAGTGCGCGAGATCCGCCACCGAAGAAGGTGGTGGCACAGAAATCCACGCCTCCGGTTACCACCACGCGGCGACAGACGAGGAGTTTACAGACAGCGCGTGCACGCGAGGAGGAAGCCAAGCAAGCCGCGAGGCAAGCTGAGCTTCGGTACCAACTGAAGAAGCGCGAGAAGCCGACGTTGGAGAAGCCGGGCCCGACTCGCAGGCTGAAATTGATCATGAGTCCCACTTCCGAGGATGAGGAAGAAGAGGGTGAGGAAGAAGCGGCAGAAGAAGAGGGTGAGGAGCACTCGTCCACCAGCAGTGGCTCTGACGACTCCATTGACGATCCGAGGTACAGAGATGATCCCCGGGAGCTGCACGATACTTCAGACAGCGATGACGGGCTTGAGGAGCGTTGACGAGGCCTCCGTTACCCCTTTTGCTTTTGATTCTGGGCCTGCGTGCCCAAGTAGATAGCTTTTGACAGATAGATATTTTGAGAGCCTGCGTGCCTCTTTTTGATTGGCGGGCGCATGTGCCCTGATTCGACTTAGAAGCTTTGATCGGCCGAGGGCCATAGATACAGTAGTCCCTTTTGCTTTTGACATGGATAGATCATGGCTTAGTACATAAAAGTTGCATTCTAAAGTTTTACAGCTTCTTATTGTGCATAAGAATCAGTAAAACCCGCCACTAATACCAAACTTGCATTGATGACACATCGAGACCACACACAGACACGTATGAGTGTATAAAATAGCCTAGCTCCGAAAGAAAAAGGCAAAATACCCTAAGACACAATCAGGATACGAGGATACGGGAACAATGAAATTTTGGGTGTTAATAGACCGAAAATCACAATGCCTTGAAAAAGTGAAAACGACGCACTTAAACGATCAACGGCGGTCGACATGACCTGTGCCAATTGACGGAATTGAACAGAACGCCCCAAAAATGGACTCATACCGAAGAATGTTCAAGACAACACAAAAAAAAACGGTATAAAACATTGAAAGATGACTCGATTATGTCCCGGACTGAAACCGACACCTCCATACAGTCACTCAAGGTCCAGGCGACCTGCATGGCATGACCGAAATGGGCTAGAGTCCTCCATGGCAAGGTTCGACCTCCCGAAACCTCGATTTGAACTTGAAACAGGCCTCCGAGGGTCCAAAATCTTCGTTGAGCACGGCATTCGGGATCCAACGCTTGGATACAGTCACATATGCTTATGATGACTTGCTGGAATCTCCAAAAGCACCAAATGACCTCTGGAATGAAAATCGACCAATTTTGGACAGTGGCTGCTGAAATCTGTCAAAACTGCAGACCAACCATCGCGCGATGGTTTGGAACTGTCGCGCGAGTACCGTATGTCGCGCGATGCTTCGAGAGTGTCGCGCGAGAGTCAACTCCTGCTAAGCAGCCTTTGTTTGACCAAATTATTGGCATGGAGCTGTTCATTATTTCCACGTCTTGAAAGTTGTTCTGGGTTTGCAGAAGGAAGGCTGCTCTGCCATGCAAGGTGGTAGGACACCTATGCCTTGGTCTCACCAACTTCTTGGCTATTTGAAGAAGGGTTTGAGGGCTTAATGAAGTGTACACCCCTTCAACTTATCTATAATGGGAGACTCTCTAATGGAAGCCCTTGATCCTTGGCTAATGAGAGAGGAAACCATAAATTGGGCAAGTCCCCGGTCTCGCTGTTTATCCTCGATTCGAGATCTCCGATTTGCTCGACCGTGCGTCGAAATCATTCAAGCCGCATTGCCTTTCTGGGACCCCATTGTACACGTCTTCCGATTCCGCGAAGATGAAATGTGTCCCACAATAGAAGAGTTCCAGGCATACGCCCCGGGGTTCGCCAATCTAGACGTTCTTGCCATGCCGCCCGTCCATGAAGACATGGAGCAAATTCTACGGGCAAAACTCAACATTCCGGCGGCGATGACAGCCAGCATCATTCGAAACGGCGAGCTCAACATCCTTCGCCTAATCGAACTGTATGGCCCGGAGACTGGCCTGGGAGACTATGTCGGGGAAGCTCAACGACGCTTCGTCTTATCTATATGCGCACTGGCTGCGTATATGCTGGTTCCCATTGACGGAGGAGTAAATCCCAAACTGGTGAGCATCGCCTCACAAATGGACAACGGGAAAAACATTATGCCCGTGGTTTTAGCGGAGACGCTCCTGGGTTTGGACATGCTGAAGCTTGAGCAAGCCGACTCTTTCAGCGGATGCCCTATCTTGCTCCAGGTAAATACACACTCGACATGCTTTCTTGCATTTTCAACCTCACTCCAAATGCTTAGGCTGTTTTTGAATTTTGACTCGTCCCTTGTTCTCATGCAGCTCTGGCTGGCAGACAAAGTTGGGGTTTTGGAAGAGCCACAGGCTGGCTTTGAAGAGTTTCCCAGATTGCTGGTCGCGAGACCGATGATATTCCCCGACTTGCCGGTGGAGATATGGTTTGCCTTCCTGAATGATCTGCATTCCGAAGATATAGTCTGGAGGTGTCTTTGGTTAAACCTTCCAGCAATGACGCTCAAATCAGCGGGATACAAAAGAGTGATAATCGCCGGCCTGTCAAGCTTCACATTTTACGTCCCCGGGCGTACGCTCCGTCAGCCTAGAAGGAGCCAAGGATACAAACGATACGGAGCAGAAGACTTTGACATCCCCGCGTTCACTTCCTGGGATTTGCGCTGCCATAGAGACAACTGGGGCGATAGGACGTTGAAGGAATCAGTTCCAGAGTTCAGGACGTGGCTGGAAAATCGTTACATAAGATGGCTCCGTGTTGAAGTTGAGGCAAGACTGAGGGGATATTTCTGAATCCCGTGGGAGAACAAATTGTAATTAGTAAGGCCAGTAGGCTTCGCTTTTCAGCACTTGCTTTGTAAATTGTATGCCACTTTGCCCGGCTTGATCGGCTAAATAAAACTTTTGAATTATCCGGCCGTTATTTCTCCGAGGGAACGAACTTGTCATTGAACGCGTAATTTGAAGAAACAACGCTTCGACGTAGTCATAAATACTCATAATGACCTACTGGAAGCATTGAAATTTCAAAATATGGCCCGAGCCAAAATCCGGAAAATGACCCCAAAAAGGCAGTAGCCTGCCCTACTGTGTCGAAATAAACTGAAATCTCGCGCGAGCAATCACAACCATCGCGCGGACATGAACAGTCGCGCGACACTCCAGGACCCTCGCGCGATGGAGAATTCCTGTTACAGTGGCCAGCTTTGACTCATTCGGACAAAAAAAAAGGGTGGCAGGACTTGTCAGCAGGCCTGGGCGTGCAGGGGGCTCCTGGCTTTCTCCAGAGACGTTTCCTTGATTTTTAGCAAATGGAGGGACACCTTGCAAGGCCACCTCACTTAATAGGAAAGGTATGCCTCCTTCCTTGGCTTTATAAAGAGGGGTGAGTCCCTGAACGAAGGGTGTGTTTCCGTGGGAAATCTCCATCACTATTCCCCAAATGGCAAATCATCTCCCTACCTTAATCAGCTCGTGGCTCGAAGAATTTGTCGCGAGCGATTGGCTATGCTTCCGCTCCCATGGGTTGGCGGCGTTTCGTTTCTTAAAAAGTGTAAGGCTTCGCCCCGAAATTCTGAGAGCAGCCCTGCAGTTTTGGGACCGAGACGTCCATGTGTTCCGATTTGGGGACAACGAGTTGTGTCCGACCGTTGAAGAATTCCAAGCATATCTCCAAGGCTTCGCTTCGAGCGCAATTGTAGTGCCACCCTACAGGCAAAGCATGTCAAAGCTGTTGAAGACGTGTCTGAACATTTCCCAGGGTGCAGCAGAAGGCCTGTTGATCGGCGGACAAATAAACATCGCGCGCCTAATGGAACGGTACGGGTCTGACGGCGATCCAGCGGATACGGTTCTGCAGTCTCGACGTCGATTCGCCATGTCAGTTGGCATACTGGCCGCATACCTACTGGTGTCTCCGTGTGGACGGCCTGACCCCTCGTTGGTACACGTGGCCGCGGAGATGGGTGCTCGGAAGAACGTGGCGCCCCTGGTACTTGCTGAGACACTCATTGGTTTAGATTTGGCAGCGACAGGTCAGACAAACACATTTGGTGGCAGTCCAATCCTGTTACAGGTAAACTCTCACTCAGCTCACCTTTTCCTGGTTTTCACACAGTCTGTTTCTTACCTCGACTCTTGGCTAAGGCTGTATGGTAGCTTCTTACTTGTTTTCTTTCGCTCAGGCTTATGTGGCTCCTCACTTGTCTTTTCGCTCATGTAGTTATGGCTATGTGACAAGCTCGGGTTAATCTCGGCTCCTGAAGCGGACTGGCCCCGTCTGCCCGGGCGGTTGCACCAAAGAGAAATGCTGTACCCAGAAATGTCTGAGGAGGAGTGGTACACCTTCATGAGAGAGATGTCTCCGCGCGAGATCGTTTGGAGGCATAGAGCCCTGAACATCCCGGATATGGCTCTGCATTCTGCAGGTTTCGAGAGAATGGTGATTGCTGGACTGTCCAGTTTTACGTTCTACATTCCAGGTCGTATCCTGCGGCAACTGGGCATGAGCCAAGGCTTTCATCGAGCTGGGATAGAAGACTTCCACATTCCAGCTTTTACAGCCCGACATCTAGCCGGGTATGAGCACAACTGGGGTTTGAGGGCACTTGGAGGAGCGGAAGACGACTTCAGCACAAGACTCAAACGCTGCTATGTAGCATGGTTAAGAGAAGAGGTCGAAAGCAGACAAAACGCAGACTGACTCCTGACTCAAATCCAATGATTTAGAATAAGCTGTGAGCCTGTGAGGGCCTCTTAGCATTTCGTTCTGTTTTTGATGCTTTACTGTTTTTCTTGGGGCTCTGCTCAGCCTATGTAATAGAAATAATAGTTTTGAATAAAGGTGAAAGATTAAGAATTTTCCCTTTTGGTCCAAGTGTTGGACACCACATCGTTTGAAAGTTGAGGGCGTACTTTGGGACCATGGATCGAGTTGATTGATTGTGACCGAATCTCACGGAGAGATTGCCTACGTATCCCAAGCTAGGGAATCGGTCAAAACGTAGTTCAGGCTAAGGTTCGACAGAGTATGACCGAGTCTCAACGAGAGACTGCCTACGTATCCCAAGCTAGGGAATCAGGTCAAAACGTAGTTCAGGCTAAGGTTCGCTCGTGTATTTTGGCTCCCCTTTTGCGCTCTAAATTTTGCCTAGGACTGCATCTGCAGGTTTCCAGCCTAGCGAGCTTTGATTGAATGCCTATTTATTTTTGCCTAAACTGCCCCCTTGGGTTTTCAGTCTAGCAGGCTTGCTCTAATTTTTGCTTGGGACCGCCCACCCTTGTGGTTTTCGGCCCAACGAGCTTCTCTCAAGGGTAGTAACGTTTAAGTTGATCCAGGTTGACCAGAGTGTTGAACTCGTTGCCGTCCAGATCGATGAGCTGAGCTGCTCCACCCGAGAGGATGGTCTTGATAATGTAAGGTCCCGCGCGTTTGGGCGGAACTTGCCACGTAGATCGAAGATGGGAGCCCGGATTTCCTTCGTAACCATGTCCCCTTCAGCCAAGTCACGAGACTTCACTTTCTTGTTGAATGCCCGAGCAATCCTGCGCTGATATCCCTGAACATGATACAAGGCACGGAGCCTTCTTTCGTCAAAGAGCATGAGTTCGACAAACCTCCCGCTAAGCCATTCAGACTCCGCGAGTTCACATTCAGCCATGATCCTCAAAGTCGGCACCTCCAGCTCGATGGGAAGGACAGCTTCCATCCCGTAAACCAGGGAAAAAGGGGTTGCCCCCGTTGATGTTCGAATTGACGTGCGGTACCCCCAAAGAGCTAAAGGCAGCTGCTCGTGCCAGTCCCTGGCAGACTCTGCGGATTTCTTGATGATAATCTCGATGTTCTTGTTGGCCGCTTCAACCGCCCCATTCATTTGAGGGCGATAGACCGTTGAGTGATGAACCTGGATCTGGAATTCTTCGAAAAGCTCCAATACCCTGCTTTTGAAATGGACCCCGTTGTCAGAAACAAACGCCTGCGGAACCCCATACCGATAGATGATGTTCTTTCGGATAAACTGAGCAACCTGAACCGCTGTCAGGGTCTTGTAAGATTCGGCCTCGACCCACTTGGTGAAGTAATCTATTGCCACCAAAATGAACCGATGCCCATTCGAAGCAGAAGGCCTGATCATACCGATAACGTCGATACCCCAAACAGAAAAGGGCCAAGGCGATGTCATGCCAAATAGTTTAGAAGGAGGGACATGCATGAGATTGGCATGGATTTGACACCTATGGCAGCGGCGCACATAATCCACACACTGAGATTCCATGGTAGACCAAAAGTAACCCTGTCGCAGGATTTTTCTGGCGAGAATGACCCCGCTCATGTGAGGGCCACAAACTCCCTCGTGAATTTCCTCCATGATCTTGACGGCCTCAGCGCCGTTGACACAGAGCTTATGCATTCCGCAGTGGGATCTCCGATACAGTCTCCCGCCCCAGATAATGTATTGAGCGGCCATTCTTCGGAGCGCCGCTCGATCCTTTTTGGTGGCGTCGGCCGGAAACTGACCACTTTCGACGAAGTTCCAGATATCGTGATACCAGGGTAGGCCGTCATCGACATCATCGACGGCGTTGATGTATTGATAAGCAGGCAAGTCCCGCTGTTCGATTAGAATAGGACGAAGCTTGATACCAATCGGAAGCTCGATCATGGAAGCGAGAGTTGCTAGAGCATCGGCGAATTGGTTCTTCATCCGAGGGATGTGCGTGAACGTGACCTTGTTGAAACGAGGAATGAGGTCCTCCAAGTCTTGGTGATAAGGTTTCAATCTGTCTTCCCGAACTTTCCAGTCTCCGTTAGCCTGAGAAACGACAAGGTTGGAGTCACCAATAACCTCAATTTTTTCAACACCGAGCGTAAGAGCAGCTTCCATGCCAACAATGCAGGCCTCATATTCAGCTTGGTTGTTCGTGACATCGAAATTGAGTTTGAACGCAAGCGGGATATGAGCACCATCGGGGGTTATAAGCAAAACCCCAATTCCGTATCCCTTCTGATTGGCTGCCCCATCAAAGTAAAGAGTCCAAGAGTCTTCGACAACTGCCATCACTCCTTCATCCGGAAATGTAAAATCTGAGTCCTCTGGCCCATCGACCGGATGATCCGCCAAAAATTCAGCGACCGTGCGCCCTTTGACAGATTTCCTAGTGACATATTCGAGGTCGAACTCTGCGAGCAACAGTAACCAACGTGCTAACTTACCAGTAAGCGCAGGCTTCTCAAACAGATACTTGAGAGGATCCATTCGAGAAATCAACTTCACTGGGTAAGCCAGCATGTAGTGTCTTAATTTCTTGGATGCCCAAGCAAGAGCCCAACACGTCTTTTCGAGAGCAGTGTAGCGTTCTTCAACGCCAACCATCTTCTTACTCAGGTAGTAAATGGCCTTTTCGACTCCATTTTCTCCCTCTTGAGCCAGCAAACACCCCATAGACAAAGGATTCACAGACAAGTAAAGTATCAAAGGTTTCCCTAGCATCGGTGGCATTAAAACCGGAGGGTTTTGCAGATAGGTTTGAATGGAGGTGAAAGCCGCCTGGCACTTGTCTGTCCAAACGAATGGGGTATTCTTCTTCAATAGACGGAACATCGGCTCGCAAGTTAAAGTTAACTTAGCGATGAACCTGCTGATGAACTGTACCTTTCCCAAAAAGCTTCGCACTCCCTTTTCAGAATCCGGTGGCTTCATCTCGAGGACTGCCTTGATTTTGGATGGGTCGACCTCAATTCCACGAGAAGTGATCATGAAACCGAGCATCTTACCCGCTGTAACCCCAAAGGTGCACTTCTGAGGATTTAGACGCATGCGGAACTTTCGTAATCTCTCGAAGAATTTCCTAAGCACAGGAACATGACCTTCTCGAGTTTTGGACTTGGCGATCATATCATCGACGTAGACCTCGACTTCTTTGTGCATCATATCATGTAGGATAGTGGTAGCAGCTCGCTGATAAGTGGGTCCAGCGTTCTTCAACCCAAAAGGCATGACCAGGTAGCAATAAGTCCCCCATTCAGTGATGAACGTGGTTTTCTCGCGGTCCTCGGGCGCCATGAGGATTTGGTTGTAGCCAGAGAAGCCATCCATGAACGAGAGCAAAGCGTGCCCCGCAGTGTTATCCACAAGCACATCGATGTGTGGCAAGGGAAAATCGTCTTTGGGGCTCGCTTTGTTCAAGTCCCGAAAATCAACGCAAACTCGAATCTGGCCATTCTTCTTAGGAACAGGGACGATGTTGGCAACCCACGTGGGATACTGAGAGACCACGAGAAAGCCAGCGTCAATCTGCTTGGTAATCTCCTCCTTAATCTTCTGGACCCAATCTGGTCTCATCCGTCGGAGTTTCTGCATCACAGGCTTGGCATCCGGGAATAAAGGAATGTGATGCTCCACGATCTCGGGATCAATTCCGGGCATATCTCGATGGGACCATGCAAAAACGTCACTGAACTCGGTGAGCAGCTCCTTGAAATCACGATGCTCTTCTGGCGAAAGTGTGGAGCCCACTTGAACCATTCGGGGATCATTTTCATCTTTCAAATTTATAGAAACTATTTCTTCTTTTAATGGCTGAGCATGCCTTTCGTCTTCCCTTTCGATGAAGGCACGGATTTCCTTGGGAATGTCCCCATCGAAATCTATCCCCTCATCGTCAGGGTCGACACTGTTTATATAAAGATCATTGAGATAGTCAGAAGATGCTTCGTTCATTTCACAAGCCCCTGAAGGGTCACCAAGTACAAGAGAGTCGAACTCGAAATAAAAGCTATGACGTGGAGGGCCCAGAGGCACAAACTCCGACTCAGAGCTAGACTTAGAGGACGGGACAGACTCTGACTCAGACTCAGACTCAGACTCAGACGTGTCGTCAATGCAAGTCAAGCGTGGCTTGAAAATGCAATTATTCAAAGAGCCCTCGGCCTTCACAATGAGAGAGGTGGGATCCTCGAGGGCGTCGGGCCCGAGCATGAGCACTTCGGCTTCTTCAGCTTCCCCAGCCAAACCCACTTGGGAGAAATCCTGAAATAGCAGCTCCAGATTTCCCTGATCGATAGATCCCAGCCAGTCAGTCTTGGTCTTCACCTGATTAAGCTTCCTCTTGAATTCTTCCTTTGCTGGTTCATCATCACTGCTTGACCAGGTGTCATCAGCGAAAATCTCAAACCCAGGCAGCAGCTCCCCGGTTTCGGAATGAATGAAAGGCTCAGCCTGCCCAGTGTAAGCGGCATTTCCCACTTCACGCACGAATTTGGGACCGCTGCAGAGGGTCCGAGGTTTTCCCATATATTTCCTCCGTTTGGCATCTTTGGCAGAGGCGATATACCCCAAACCAAAGCGGCCCTCGTTGAAAGGAAAAGTAGGGAACTCCGGGACCCCTTGACGGCGAGAGCCTAAACCAATGCCCGGAAAGTGAGACATCCTTCTCATAATGTCCAGTGCGACAGAGCTTATGAGGAAATTCCCGTCCACATTGATGGCCATTACTATGCCTGAAGTATCGAAAGAGAAACCCCCGAGGTCGACATCTTCTTCACCATGTTGAATCCCCAAAACGGGAGTCCCGTCCTCCTTGAGCGGGCAGATGCCTGAATCCCCGCAGATGGTTAGAGTACCAGTGGGTAGCCCCAGAATAACCTTTTGGTGGAGGGTAGATGGCACAGCCATGATGTCAGACCGATGAAGCCATGGCCTGCCCAACAGAAGATTGAAGGTTGCAGGAATGTCCACGACATGGAACTCCACGTCCATCTCAAAACCCTCAGCATCGAGTTTGAGCTTCAAAATACCTTCGACCACGCGACGGGTGCCGTCATATGCCTTGACAGCCAGATTGGAAGGTGCCAGATCCTTCTTGGTGAGCCCCAAACGATAAGCGACCCGCAGAGGGCAGACATTGATGGCCGAGCCGTTGTCAATAAGAACAGTCGGGACCCAGAGTCCTCGACACTTGACGGTGATATGCAAGGGGCGATTGTGGTCGACACCTTCGACCGGCAGATCTTTGTCCGTGAAGATTACCGTATGCTTGGAGGTTGGAGGGAGGATGAGAGACATCATTGCCTCTGGCGTAACGTCGGCCTGGACTTCAAGGCGGGATAGGGCGTGACACAGCCTCTGACGATGCTCTTTGGATGAACAGATCAGTCCCCAGATAGAAATAGCGGCAGGAATCCGCTCAAGTTGCCGCTGAACCAGATCAGGAATCGGATTGCTAGCTGATACCTCAAGAGGTGCAGACCTTGGGAAAGACACAGGCTCGTTTCTTTGATTAGCAGGATTGGAGGAATTCCCGGCCTGCAGATTAGCAGGCTGAAAAATCCGTCCGCTCCTTGTAACATTGTGGACGCTTCCCAAAGAGGGCACGAGTTGAGGGCTTTCCTTCACATCCCAAAGATCAGCAAGAATCTCTCCTAGTTCTTTCCCTTGTCAGGAGTTGGTGCAGAGACGGGCACTTCCATGTCTAAGCCCAAATCCTCGGCCTGCATCTTTCATCAGCAAGGAGTCCCAGAAGCCCAAGTCTTTCACAGCAGCCACTTCAGCAACAGGCTCCGGATTTGCAATAAAGGGAACATCCCAGAGACCAGTATCAGCCAGGGTCCGATTGACAGCCCAGACTTCATTCCCAACTTGGACATCCACTATGTCGTTAACTTCCCACAGATTAGCGGGCAGAGCGCGGTCTGTAACCATGATACTGCAGTCCTTGCTGTTGGGGTAAGGCACCTGAGGGCGCGGATTTTCTTCGTCGACGATGTAGGAACAGGGGTCATGGTCAGTGTCGGGGTTAGTATCACAAACCGAATTAAAGACCGAACCAAAGAGGGAAATGTGGTCTCCCAAAACCCGTGGATCTTCCTGGACAAGTTCATCCTCCGCGTAGTGAAGCATGTAGTCCGGCGTGGCATAGCCTTGCAGAGGGTTAGGGTCAACATCCATGGGAGCAAACCAGGTTGGCTCAGGATCCCAGTAATATTCCGCTTCGGGAACTAGAGGTTCGATCGGGTTGCATTGCATGTACAAGGAGAAACCGTCTAAAGGGTCAAGCAAGGCCGCTTCATAACCGGCCAACCAACCATCATACCAGGCTTGATCAAATGGGACATTTCCGGGATGCGGAGGAATCCCGTCCATCTCAAGGCTCGACCATTCGTTAAACAGAGGAGCGGCATAGTCCCGATGGTCTGCTATGGCCCAGCCAGTGGCTTGCATGTTATTATCTGAGGGAGGCACCCAAGGCTGGTAGGGATCAGGAAACGGGCCAGCGATGGTTGCGTACGGGCTGTCAAGCGACGAGGCAGAGTTGATTTGCACAGCAGGGATCGATTGATGGAAGAGGGAGCTGACAGATTCTTCGGAGATAGGTGATCCGGCTTGTGAAGGTTCCGAAGGTGCATCTGCATCAACAAGTTGGCCTTCAACCAATTGTGTATAAGAAACCTCGGTGGACGGCTCGAGCGAGAAAGGCACGATGGGCCTGGGTTGATCGGCTGAGGCTATATAGTCAGTGGGGTTAAATATGGTGGAGCTAGGGTTGATATAAGTGGAGCTGAGAGATATCTGGTTGATATGTGGTACAGCGTTGTGCTTAGGGAGAGAGTTGGCAATGACATTGGGTTTCTAAGGTGGTGGAGAGGTCTCCAGCGTGCCATCGTCAATGAGATCCTGGATCGCATGACGGAGGCGAAAGCAGGAGTCAGTGAGATGACCCGCTCCTTGATGGTAAGCACAGTAAAGGTTGGCTTTGAAGCCGGGTGAAGGGTTCTTGGGTAGAGGAGTTGGATCCAGGGGCTTCAGATGCCCTGATTTGACCAATTTTTCCAAGACCGAGGATAGAGGTGCCTCGATAGCGGAAAAGCTGCGGGGTTGGTTCCGAGGTCGGCTGTTCTGTGGATTTTGGACTTGATTGACATCCGCAATGTGATTAGCAGTGCTGGAGGAAGCGGCATTGGTACCGGCGGTTGCCGTGTTGGAATAAGTCCCTGTCCCGAACAGCGCATTGGCGTTTCCAGAATAAGCCCGAGGCTTTGACTTGGGGGCATGCGAGGATTCCCCCTTTGATAGAATTCCACTCTGCAGAGCATCTTCGATGGCCAAGCCAGAGTCGAAGAAGGTTTCAAAGTTAGCAGAGGCCTGAGCTAGAACCAGGTGCCTAGCATAGTCCGGTTGAAGATTGCGGGAAATGATACGGAGCTGGTCCTTCTCACTCGGGCGATCGGTCATCTGCGTAGCTTTAGCTCTCCACCTTTTGACGAAGTCTGCAAAGGTCTCCTTAGCCTCCATTTTGGTAGATTCAAGTTCCCGAGTAGTCATTTTCAGCTGGGAGTTGTAATAGTACTGTGAAATAAACGCAGTCCCAATGTCTTCCCAAGTCCTCCTTTTGGCAATGTCGAGTGACAAAAACCAATGGAAAGCAGGACCCGAAAGGGTCTGAGGAAAGAGCTGCGACATGGCCTCTGGCTCAACAGAAAGGAGCTTCATGGCGGCGTGGTAGCTGTAAAGATGAGTCCTGGGGTCACCGCTCCCGTCGAATTTAGCTAAGTCTGGCATTTTGAACTTCTCGGGAAGCTTAGCGTTGGGATACAGGCAGAGGCGATCCAGGTCGATCCCTCCAGCACTGATCTTTTCTGTCTTAGCAATGGATTCCTCCAGTTTGGCCATCTTGGCCATGAGCGCAACCATTTCTGGATTCTGAGCTGGTCCTTCTGGTTTTGGAGGCAGTCTACCGCCTGCAAGGTTTGCAGCGGGTCTGCGAGCTTCCCTTGGGTTCATCACTATGAGACGTCCCGCGTGAAGTGGATCTGGGACCAAGACGGGCTGCTCCTGGTCAGACTCATCGTCCCCACCTTCTTCTTCGAGAGGGGGTGGAAGGCGAGTGTGGATGAGGTCATTCAGGCGAGCAATGTTAGTGTCGGTCTGAGCCGCCCTCTGTTGCATAGCGGCGATACTGTCCTGGAGGTTCATGAGCATGGCCTCCAAGGTAAGGGGTTCTGGTTGTGGTTGTTCCATCGTGACGGGCGTTTCAGAGCTGCTTGAGGCGGATACCGGGGTAGTCGGACGTCCTTCTTGTGAAGCCGGTGGTGAACCTGACTGAGATTCTGAGTGCTGTGCTGTCGGAGGTGAGTGCAGAGAGTCTTCCGTGATGACTGACTGGGACCGTAACCTGACGAGCCTTTGAACCGGACTTAGATGCAGACGTTCCCAAGCGGGTTTGGCAACTGGCCTCGATACTTTCCTCGGTGGTGCAATGATTCAGATCTTTGCTTGCAAGGGAAAAGGAGGTTTGATAAGGGTCCTGCAGTAACTTTAATCTAAATAAAAGACTAAAGCGGATGCAGCCCACGTCGAGAGTGTCACCCTAGACTCTAGAACCAGAAGACGAGTCTGTCTTACGACGTTTTGGACACTGCTTTTAGGCCCTCAGAATTCTTTTGCAGATGTATCCTTGTTTGGAACAAGCGGTCCTAAAGGATGTCAAAAGGAGTCTAAACCTTTGCCCATTTCGATGTTCGGGGTTTCAAGTTTTTGAAGCCAGAACGACTCGGCATGAATATCATGATGCTATAACCAGGTTGGCGTAGGCAGCACTGTGCCATTAGCGGGGCGGTGTAAGTGACGAGGCACTTGTTACCTTTTGGTGTAAGCATCGTGGTATTCTACTCCGTGGTTCTTCGTTTTCTGTTTGAAACCCTAAACAGGTACACGGGCAAGGGTGCAGAAAAGCTTCTGATTTCCTAAAGTCCCACCGAAAAAGGACTTTAAAAGATGATAACGCGCATCACTGAGACACACGACTCCTCATCGGGCCACAACAATGTCCTACTAAGCCTGAAGACAGACTCGGAACAGATTGAGAACCTAGGAGCCATCCTAGACATGCTTCTACGCTGAACGAGATGTATGTACAGTTCATGTGATAAGGAAAGCAGTAACACGTAGGCATTTAGAGGGTTAGATGCAAATAGATCTTAACCTGTGGGTACCTGTCTTAATTTGGAGAGTTCTAATGCTTTGTATATGCAAAAGGCCGGTTTTGGTTCGTAACAGGTTCCTCGGACTAGGGCCACAGATATACCTCCCGTTACCCGCGTTTTTCGCAGGATAACAGTCGAACGGTAGCATGACCCATCATCGTCGAAGGTTGTCGGTCATTCGGGGTCCCCGGGCTCCGGTACACCGTGCCGGATTGCCAAAACGATCCAACGAGGCTTTTCCCACATCGATGCAAATGAGATGCTAGAATCTGTTTTAAAAGAAGAAGAATCACAGAGTCGTAAAAACGCTTTTTCAAATTTGGCTCACTTTATTTAGTCCATCTTTAGAAGAAACTACGCAAGCGAACAATCGAAAAAGCCCCAGATTAGAATGGCCGAACACGAGGTCCTGTTAAATCACCGTTCCAACCTTCGGCAGCGCGAAGCTCACCGTTTTGACAAGCTTTTAAAGGATTGTTCCCAGGCATATTAAATCCTAAGTGTGAATCAATATTGGTTCGATTTCTCCCCAGCGGAGTCGCCACTGTGGGCAGCATGCCCTCGGAAAAAGGATTCCGTTCCTTTCGCCATTGCGGCCCTTTTTTGAGAATCGAGGGAGCGCGAGCGCCGGTGGCAAGCGCTCAAAAATACAGAGTCGCCACTTGAGTTTTGAAGGTCCGACACTCAAGGAACCGTATTTCGAAGCACCTGCCGCGCTTTATTTGAAAAAGTGAAGGAAACCAGTCCGTCATAACCATATCTGGGTTCGGGAGCCAGGTTACGAGAGGGGAAGGGTTTTATGGCACCCCTCTCGCCCAATCCGGAGATCGGTCTCTACTTAAACGTTTTTATGAAAACCTTTGTGATTCTTCCTCTTTTAATTGATTTTAGCCAATTAGGGCGGGGGAACAGTTAATCGGGGATTAAAACTGTAACAATTTGCAGGATGTGATCAAATAATGACATGGACGAGTAGCATGATGAATAATAAACGGAATGAACTTGAAAAAATGATCAGATGCCAAAACCAGGCTCGGGGCAGATTTGCCCTGCACGATGACCAACTTGCATGCCTGAACAGATCTGCATGCAAGTAAATCATCGCGCGAGACACGCTGACTCTCGCGCGAGTGTTGTCATCTCACCACAGTCCCAAAATCATCCCCTTCTGGGCTCTGGAAGGACCAGTGCACACCCAGGAAGCAAACCAAGCAGTGTATTGGAAGACTGTAAAATGCTAATTATTACACAATACTCCAAGCAGGAGCCAAATAAGATGAAACACAACCCCTAAACAGTGGGGGTATCAAAACAGAGGCCAAGGGCCAAGTTGCCCATGCAAGGGCCATTCATGGAAATCAGACAACTGTCGCGCGACAGAGAGTACATCTCGCGCGACACTCCTGACTGGACTTCCAGGAATTGCTTTACATGCTTGGGGTTCTGAGACAGATTCAGGGGATCCCAAGGGCATTCCAAACTGTTTAAAGCAAATAAACTAGCTACTGTATTTGTTTTGCATGCATCACAGTGATCTAAAAATCAAAGTAAAGTACATCAGGCATGAAAATACTACAAAACAGGAAAGGGGTAGCTTCCCTTCCCCACGAGGTCCATTCTCTTGCTGACACAAGTGTCGCGCGAGTAAAGGGGACCATCGCGCGAGGGTGTAGCTGCCACGAATTCTTGTAACTTTGCTGGCTTTAGGACCAGGACATGGTATTGATTACCAGCCTTGGCCCTGTCAGCCCCCCTCAGGGATCAAAACAGAAACAGCTTAAACATTATACCTTTGCTTGGAAAGGGTTTGGGAGTAGATTGGATTGATTGGTGTGACTTTGCTACCAAGGGTGTGTGAACACCCTGAGTTCAGAGGATTAGGAAGTGGTTTGGGGGTTAGTGACTTTGTGCTAGCTAGTGTAGAGCTTGTGAAATGACTAATGACTCTCTTAAGCAATTTTTGGAACCCTTAACATGGAAGACCAAATGGGGGTATTTATAGGGGGAATGCAAGGCTTAGTTAGGGGCCAAACAAAACCTTAGGACCAGCCACCAAGGCTGGTCACAACTTGGTTGTGAGGCTAGCCAACAAGGTGAGAGAGTGGTTGGGGGATTGCATGGGGTTAGAACCTGCCAGCACGCCGTTCAGCTGAGGAGAACGGGGTTCCAGCCCATGGGAACCCATGTGCCAAGCAATCATCACAAGTCCAGCTGGATTCTGTGATAGGGACAGAAGGGAACCATCGCGCGAGGGTTCAGAAGTATCGCGCGAGGGTCAAACAGTCAACAGTTTGACTTTGACTACACGTGGCAAGCTAAGTGTCGCACGAGGGACAGAAAGGCTCGCGCGAGGGTCAATTCTGGTTTTAGGGGTTTGACTGAAGGTTCTGGAAGGGTTCAAAGGGGTTCGAGTAGGGTTCCAAGCATTCCAAGCCCAAACCATTCCCGATCCAAGCTCTGTTTGATCCGATTTCATCATCGGGGAAACAAGAAAATCGTAAAATAAAGTAAAACGATTGGGAGACCCAGATTGGGGTGTCTACAGTTTCCAAACCCAAAACAATATCTGGTTTTCAAATTCAAACAATCATTTTCAATCAAAATGGTTTCTCGGATGGCGAACCTCAAATCCGGGTGGCGACTCTTCAAATTTTCAAATACAAAAACATCTCTTTTTTGGGCCGTCCAAAGGGCCCCGATCCACCTGGAGTTGTGGTAGCCCACAACGGCGACTTTGCTGGGGAAACCTTAATCAATATTTTGAGTTTATATACACTTGTGAACAATCTTTGCAAAGTCTGTCAAAAACAACACTTTATGCTCGTTGAAGGAAGGAAATGGCGATTCTAACTGAATTTCTATCCAGCCATTCTGACCTGGGGCTTTCTGATTGGTTACTTGTGTATTTTTCTCTAAGTATTAATTAATCAAGAGAGCCAAGCTTGAAAAATATTTATGGGATTTTTCAAAAAAAATTATTTCATTTTCTATCTTTTGTATATATATCCTGTTCAACCTCGTTGTTGTGTTCTGGCAATCCTGCCCAGCTTGCCGGTGACAGGGAATGCCAAAATGCTCAGTAACCCTCAACCGTGATGAGTCATCCCTACCATTTGTACGCCCAGCAATGGAAGGCACACCTTGACTCTAGTCCGGGGAACCCCATTTAAACCAAAACCGGCCTTTATACATGTGTAAAAAGCATAGAACCTTCCAAACTAGGACATAAACTTGCAGGGTAGGATTATGTGATATATCCTGCTTACATGTTACTACTTTCTGCATCACACCTTGCATATCATCCATGGCATGCTGTTGTGCCGCCCATTTTGAGTCTTATTCCCTTAAAGTTCGCTTGCGCGATCTATAGAAGGTTGTCAAGACCTTATGAAGAGTCGTGCACCACAGTGTACAACTACATGAGTCCTTAGAACAATGAAACTTTGGGAAATCAAAACTTACTAAGTTCTTGACTAATGCCTAATGGAAGATTCAACGGAGAATAAGGAATAACAAGGAAACGATGTCGTGACACCAAGTCGCTTACAACATTCCGGCTAATAGCACCATGCCACTAACGCCACTCTGGTTATGGTATCACGTCGTCTATACTAAGCTATTCCGAGTTCAAAATTGAAACTTCGAATGACGACTAGTTGAATACTTAGTTCATTTTGACATCTTTTTGAACTTGTCATTCTAAACAAAGGATACACCCTAAAAGTAATTCTAAGGAATGAGGCAACCTTCAAAAGATCGTAATCTTATATGACATATCCCGTTTGCATATCGCACCTTGCATATCGTAATCTTAGACTCGCTCGCGCATCTTGTTTAGGATTGCCTGGACCAATGAAGAGTCATGCTTTTTTTTTAAAGGCACGTTGTTGAAATTAATTAGTCCTTGGAACAATGAGATTTTGGGGATATCAGAATTCATTAAATCTTTAATACATTTTTCAATCAAGGATTCAATGGAGATTAACGAAACAATTAGGCTACAATGTCGTGATACCCACACCACCCAGGTTATAGTGCGAAGTCACTTACACCGCTTAGGCTAATGGCACCACGTCACTTATGCCACTCCGGTTATGGTACCATGTCATTTAAGCCAAATATTTTTTTGAAAACCAAAACAAAAACTTTGGATGAAAAATGTTAAGGACTTAATTTGTCTTGATATCTCCCAAGTTTTGTTATTCCTAATCAAAGGATACACACTCAAGAATTTCTGAGGACTAAGGCAATCCTTCATAGGTTGTCATTTATTTTTTTTTTTGAGTCAGGGTCTAGGAGACCATAAATCCATGGAGTTTGGGATACCTTCGATGTTCGTCGTGCCCGAACGGCTCCCTCTAGTTCAATCTAGCCTTAAGCGCATCTTCCAATAGTCTTATTGCTCTGTCTCGGATGGTCTTTGATAAGGAGATTGGCTCTGATTCCCAACGAATGGAATTTAACCTACCTGACACGACCTACCCGTGGTTGTTGGAACTATCTGTGCCATTGTCTTTGGCGCATAGGCTTCTTAGAAGTCTGATTCCTCGAGTCGATGATGACGACAGGTGTACAACATTCTTTGATGGCATACACATTCTTTTTTTCTAATAAAACACAACAGGGACACATTCTGAGTTCGCCTTTTGCTTTACTATCAGTATTGGGCCACCCATCCTACAACAAAACCATCCCAACCCCATGTCTTCTCTCAGTATCCAGTACCACTATCTATGGTATTCAAAAGGCTTGTCAATAGCGGAACCCTCAAGCAGCCGCTCCCTCGAACTCCCCAACCGCAAAAGCTCTTAGCCTATCACAGCCCAAATGTCTTCTACACCTTTCATCAAATGCCCGCTCACGCTAACAATGACTATCACCGTCTCCGTCACAAGATCCAAGACCTAATCGATGACGGAACCATCCCAATGCCGGACCTCAGATCTGGAGGAGGACAGTGATAAAATAAATTCAATCCATGAATGGAATCTTTCACGAGTTGGGGAAATCTCTGAGTTTCAAGTCGAGTCTTCATCTTTCAATTTCAAGTCAGTTTGTACCTCGAATCTTTCATGCATTTGTGTCTGTATATTTTTAAATTCAAATTTGTAGTCAAAGAAGGAAAACCAAAAAGAGAGTCAGATTCGTAGGCCCGAACTACGTTATGACCTGATTCCTTTACGAGAGGGATACATAGGCAGCCTCTTCCCGAGGTTCGGTCACAATCTTTTGAGTCAATCCTTTGTGGGTCAGTCCCGTCTTTTGAAATCAATGTCGAGCCTCTTGTGTCGAAATTGTGATAATAAAATTTGCATTTTGTGATAATCCTTTAACTTGGAATTGTTTCACCATCAATTGAGAAATCAAAACACGAGACAGTTGTCGATTAAATCTTCGCCCTTGCAAAAAGAAGAATTTCATGGGATCACTCCCTGATACCGTCGAGAAGCGACGCCTTGGCCCGAGAAAAAGCTCGCTAGATCAAAACATCAAAATGTGATATAGGCAAAAGTTAGAGCACACAAATCTCTTAACTTGCATCTAGGATCCAGTTATCAAGTTGTGCAATTCAAAATGAAGAAAGGCATTCTTTTCTTTTATCAAACGCTTGAAGGAAGTCAAAGGTGCCAAATACATCGGCGCATCAGAATTCAAAACGTGAAAGTGCCAAATACATGGGCACAATGAGATGCAAAACTTCAAAGAAAAATCAGAGAAAGCTCAAAATTTAAAGCATCAATAATGAAAGTGCCAAACACATCGGCACAACAAAGTGCGAAACAAATCAAGTGAAAGAAAGCGCCCACCAAAAGCAAAAAGGGCACAAAAAAATGTTCAAGATGGCTGCTAGCTCTAGAAATCCAAAGAAAATGAAATTTTTTGAGCCTATTATCCTTTCTTTGTTAAGCCAAACCTTGGCCACGTTACAACCCGGATAAAATCCTTTCAGATTGGAAAATGTAACTTGATAACGAGAATCCTAGGCACTAGGAGAAAACAAGAAGGAATGGCAAGACATTTTGTGAATCCCGCAAAACTCAAGCTGGGGCATTTTCGAAATCCATGGGATGACATCAGCAATCTAGGGCACAGTTCGTGGTAAAAATCCTCATATTTTGACAAAACAAGATTAAAGAAAATACTGAATGATCATCAGTTGATGAAGCAAAAATAATTTCAATACCCCGAATGGGAAAATCATCAAAACTTGATTTATCATGACAATTTCAAATATCAATTGTGGGGCATGATTGTCATTTTCAAACCCTCGAGTAATCAAACTCTTCGTCCAGTCAAGGTCATCATTGGGAGTCAGTTCTCTGATAAAGGGTCTTTCTCTTCTTTTAAGTCATCTAAGCCTTGTCCAAATTCACACAAGGTCATCCGTTTATTCAAATCAAATTGATCTTGAGGCCCCAACTCATGAGAGAAACTCCAATATTTGGAAGAACCCGTGCTTATGCTCATGGTCAAAATAGTTGCTGAAATTGTCAGTGGAATCAAGGAAAGGAATTAAAACTAGGACTCATCACCCACTGGGGCATGTCGGCACAATGCCATCTACCAAAGGGAAAGCATACGCTCGAGACTGGGGCATTAACAATCAAAACTCAAGCCCTTACTCCAGCTCAAACCCAATTCCCATCCAAAGACAAACTCCAACCCAAAAGTTCAAACCCCAACCAAAGACAAACTCCAACCCAAATCCAAAAGTCCTAAAAATAGCGGTCCAATGGCCAAATGACAACAAAGTAAAAAGGATACTCAAACATGTCCCTTGTTTTTCAAAAAAAGTGTCATCATCATCGTCATCAAGTCTCAAAGCGCAACTGTCCTGAGGGACACTTTTCAATCGACTTCCGCCATAGATTTGGCATTGTCCTCTAGAACATCTTTCAACCAACTTCCGCCATAGATTTGGCATTGTTTTAGGGGACAACCTTTCAATCAACTTCCGCCATAGATTTGGGACACTTATCAATCACCTTCCGCCATAGAGACAAACTGACTTGTCTCATTGTATGGCACCCCATCGGGGTTTAATCGCATTTTATTCCTTCATGACAAACTAACTTGTCTCGTTTTATGGCACCCCCTTGGGGTTTAACGCATTTTATTCTAACTTGTCTCGTTGTATGGCACCCCCTCAGGGTTTAATCGCATTTTATCCCTTCGAGACAAACTAACTTGTCTTGTTGTATGGCACCGCTCGGGGTTTAATTGCATTTTAATCCCTTCGAGACAAACCAACTTGTCTCGTTTGTGTATTTTATGTTACATCTTTCGCCTCAAGAGCATGGCGTCGTTTACAACCCTTTTCGCCTGTTTATTTATTCCACCCACTGAGACAGAGCAATCGGTGGGCGTTCCTCAATCAATCTATCTTGTCGATTAATTGCTTGCATGTCTTTATGCCTTCTAACACATGCATGTTACAACATGCATGTTTGCATTTGCCCCAAGGAACTACGCTGGTCTGATCCCTGCAAATAGGGTACATAGGCAGTTCGAAAGAGCACGACCTCATGACTTAAATATTTGTACATCTTTACTTGCATTTGATTTTGGATTAAGGATTTAGTAAGGCTCAAATTGGGCTGTCTTAATTTTTGGGCGTCACTCGTATCTAGACATGATGCCGAGCGCCGTCCAAAGAATGGCAACTGTAGACACCCCAATTTGGACTTATTTATTATCCTTAATCTGTGGCCTCAAGGCTCCCCGATCATGAAATTGAACTAAAACAGGTCTTGGACTACTTGGACAATGCTTCTTGAACTTTCAAAACAAACCAAAGTCACCTTTTTCCTAATATCCTGAGGATAAAATGGTCACACTTTTAAATGTATAAAACATTTTTGAGTGAAACCAATTGGGTTAAAAGAGGACTCAACCAACTTTCCAATGCTTCGAAAAACATCCAAAACTGAGATCGGCAGTGTCCGTGGCACCCCTCTGAAGTTTGGCAGCCACTCCTGAGCGCTCGGGAGTGGTCCTGAGCACTCGGGACTGCACTCTTGAGCACTCGGAAGCCCTGACAGACCAATAGATGATGAGCTTGACCAGTGAGATTTTTCAGATCTTTCAAACCTGCACATACCAGAGGCCTGCCTGAGCCTGCAATAAGAACAATCATCACATTTTCCCCCCAAAACCATTTTCCATTTCATTTTCTTTTAATTTTCAAAATTCAAACATCTTTTCCCCATTGTGCTAGCATTGTGGGGGCACAAAAAATCAATCTCTCCCTCCCCTGTTTTCTTAAAATTTCAGTCTCTAATCCTCCCTCAAACATTTTCCAAAACTTGAGTTTTCTAAAGAAAAGTTTCAAATAATTTTCAAGTACTTCAAAAACCTCAAATCTCTAGTCCATCTAGAACTCCATTTTCTTACTATTTTCTACTCATTCTCAAGCATCCAAGCAAGGCCAAGAAGTCAAATTCAAGCTAAGAAAAGGTATAAAGCTTGGTTTTCCCAAGTTATTTCCTGTTTTTTCCATTTCTGAGGGAGATCAGGAGCTCATACTAGTTCCCCATACTGGTTGTGAGTTCACTTGATCTTAGTTTAACAATAAGAGCAAGAGGTACACAAAGAAACAAACTTTTTCTAGGCACTGTGTTCACTCTTTAGCGCTTGGGACCACTCTTGAGCGCACAACAATGCTGCCGTCACTAAAATCTTGTTTTTCCACCAAATATTGCATTTCCTGTATTTTAGTAGATATTGGACGTGCATTGGTCCTTCCAGAGCCCAGTTAGGTTTACTTTCAGTTGCAGATGGTTAGGACCAGTTCTTAGCTGTTTAAGCCCTTTGCTAAACATTGGTGTATATTAGTGGTTTTGTGTTCTTGTTTTAAGTATCATACAGCATCTGTTTAAACAAAAGCTTGCAGGGTGATTCAGCAGAGATCCTGAGCACTCAAGACCAGTCTCGAGTGCTCAGGAGTGGTTCAAGTGGCAGTAGTTGATTTTCTGTCATTTTTCATTTCGTATCATTTCATTATCATATACTGTACACTTGCACCTGCATACACCCTTTATTTGCTATATCTGTGAATACTTGCTAAATGCTTTCCGTGAAACAAAATATTTTTAAGAAAAATCCCACAAACATTGAGTAGAGACCGATCTTGTATCGGTAGTCTTTGCATCTACTAGGAATCATCATTTTCTTTTCACATGACTGGTAATCCAAATACCTACTAACCGTCATGTGTTTATCACTATTTTTTTCTTCACATCACTAGTAGTCAAAACACCTACTAACCATCATGTGTTTATCACTATTTTTTTTTTCACATGACTAGTAGTCTAAACACATATAACCATCGTGTGTTTTTCTTGTGTGGTCACTAGTCATACACTACTTGTTCACACCCAATTTTGGCCAAAATTTAGGAACACAGATTAATTAAAAATTAATAGTTAAAAGGGCCATTATTTTTTATCCCTGGAGGAGTTCGTGCAATGGGCCCTCCCATTTTTGAGCCAATAGAAGATTAATGGGCCACACCAAAGTTCCATAAGCTTGGGCCAGATTAATGCTCAAGGAATTTTATTAAGGAAAGCCATTCCAAACTTCTCTTGGGCCTGATCAATATCAGATGATCGGTGTTGATTGCAACTAAAATAGAAGAGGGGCGCGACAAAAATGTTTAAATTTTGCAAAATAAGTGATACCTAGAACATTCAGCAATGACGGCGAGGCCTAGATGATGCAAAGTTAGGTTTGGAGTAGTTGTGCAAGGTGCAAGGCAGGGGGCAGTGATGTGTGGTGGTGGAAAAAGTTGGTGATGGTGATGGTGGTGGTGGTCATGTATAGTGATTGGTATCATACTAGTATTTTGAGAAGTCAAAGATAATAGTATGATTCAAAATATTATAGTGTGACCATTCTAAAACAATAGATTAGTGTGGGCTACCACAGCCTTGGGTGGATCGTGGCGGCCCGACAAAAACAAATGTGTTTGATTCGAAAAATTGAGGAATCGCCACCCGGATTTATGGTTTGCCATCCGAGAAACCGTTTTGATTGAAAATGATTGCTTTGAATTGAAAACCAGAGATTGCTTTGGATTCGGAAGCCACGTTACAAGAGGGGAAGGGTTTTACGGCACCCCTCTCGCCCGACACGAGGTCGGTCTCTACTCAATATTTGTGGGATTTTATCAAAAATATTTTGTTTCATTAAAGCAACTAGCAAGTATCCTTAGATATATCAAATAAAGAGTGTATCCCAGTGCAAGTGTACAATATATGAATGAAATGCTGCAAGATGTAAAATAACGTAAAAGAGAAAATGTGTCATTGAGATCCCTCCCGAGCGCTCGAGACTGCACTCCTGAGCGCTCAGGAGTTCTGCTACCTCATCCTGCAAATTTTGGTTAGAACAGATGTAACATGATGCTAAAAACCGAAACATAAAGCTATTAATGCACACCAATGCTCAGCAAATGGTTTAAACAGCTAAGAACTAGTCTTAACCATCCGAACCTTGCTTCCTTGCAACTGAAAACGAAACTAATTGGGCCCTGGAAGGACTAGTGTATACCCAGCATCTACTGAAATACAGGAAAAAGCAATATTTAGTGACAAAATAGGGTTTTGGTGGCTGCAGTACTCCTGAGCGCTCAGGAATGGTCCCGAGCGCTCGGGAGTGGACTCAGTGCCCAGAAAGTATTTTGTTTATTTTGTATTTCTTTTGATTTTGTAGCTTAAACCAAGATCAAATGGGCTCATAACCAGTATGAGGAACTGGCATGGGCCCTTGATTCCCCTCAGAAGTTTGAAAGCAGTAGATTTATAAGTATAAAATGAGATTTTATACCTTTGAGCTTGGCTTGAACTTGGTTTCTTGGACTGATTTGTTTGCTTGAAAATGGGTAGAAAACAGTAGGAAAATAGAGTTCTAGATAGACTAGAGATTTGAGATTTTGAAGTTTTCGAAGATTGTTTAAAACTTTTCTTGGAAAACACAAATTTTGGAAAGCATTTCAGGGAGGTTTAGAGAGTGTGACTTTCACAAAAATAGCAGAGGGAGAGAGTAAAATTCCGTGGCCCTTTGTATGTGGAATGAAGGGGTATTTATAGGGCATGAGAAAATGAGTTTGAATTTTGAAAATAAAATAAAAAATAAAGAGAAATGATTTTGGGAGGGAAACATGTGCTGATAATATTCCTGCTGGCTCAGGCAGACATTTGGCTCATGCAGGTTTGAATTGCAATTTTAAAATCTAAACAGAAACGTGGTCAAAGATCAAGCTCAACATCCAAGGTTTGACTGTACTTTCGAGCGCTCTAGAGTGCCAGCCCAACTTCAAAAGGGCGCCACAGGCACTCCCGAACTCGGATTTGGGTGTTTTTCGAAGCGTTGGAAAGCTCGTTGAGTCCTCCTTCTAACCCAATGAGTTTCATTTGAATAAATTTTATACACTGAAATGAGTGATGATTTTACTCTCAAGGTGTCAGGAAAAAGGGATGGTTTTGGTTTACAAAAGTCCAAGAAACATCGTCCAAGCTTTAGCCGAGTCCCAATTTGATTCCTTTTCATCATCAGGGAGCCTCGAGGGCGCAAATTAAGGATAGTTAATAGGTCCAAATTGGGGTGTCTACAATTAAGTTTGGGTGTGCTTACAATCTTAGATATTAAGTTGTCCTCAGATCAGATGTATGTGGTTTGGATTTAGAAGCTCCTTAGCTGTTGCACTAACATGGAATATGGTTCGCATTTAATCTAGATTTCTAGCTATTTTATGTGTCCCACTTTAACCTTTGAATTAATTATTTAAACTTGCAGTTTGATGCAACCCTGTAACAAAAGAAAAAAAAGGTTTAGGCTTTGTTCATTTCCATTTTAATTTTGTTTTGTTTTTGTTTTCTAATCATTGCCCTATTTTTTTCTTCAATCATTATCCTATTTCTCCAATTATTTCTTTCATTTCTCTCCCTATCTCTTTCTACTCATTACCCTTCTTTCCAATCATTACCTTATTTCTCTCTTCACCCACTACCAAAAATACCCAAAGATGGAAACCAACCAAAGCCTTAATTTCTTCGATTTCTCAAGTACCACACACAAACTTTAAGGATATAGATGGTTTCAACCCTCAGTGGAATAGGCCGATAAATTCGACGACACCGATCACTAGCACAAAGGCGGGACACAAGCAACCGGTAAGGGGAATCAATCCGACCCCCATCGAGACATATAACAATGGTTTTTTGGGGGTGTGTGTGTGTGAGAGAGAGAGTACATGTTATGTTTAAGAGGAAGAAATCGCCCAAGAAATCTCGCGACCAGGAAATCGCACATCATCAAGGGCACGAAGAGGAAGAAATTGCACATCAGAAAGGACACGAAGAGGAAGATTGTGATCAGATTCGCATTCTTTAACAATGCTGCAACAGTCTACCACCAAGCGCTACAACATTCAAACCTCCAATCAACAGGGTTTCCGTTCTATAAAATTGATCTAATTCATTCAATGAGAGCGACATTGATTCGAGTCAACATCAATTCGAGGCAACTAGTACGTTTCGAATCAAGTACATAAACTTTGATCCATATTAAACCGAGGTAACACTGAATCCACATTTTTCAAAACCAATCAAGCCAACAAATACTTCTTAATACTCCACTTACTAGATGAATTGGGCCTTTCTTTTGAATCGAAGCTACACATACTTTTAGACCCACTCATTAACCAACTAGGAACCGTTGTTTTTGCGCTGAAATGCATATTTTAAGAGTTCTTATCACTTAGGAATCAGTAGTCTTTGCATCTACTTGGAATCACTATTTTTCTTTCACATGACTAGTACCTACTAACCGTCATGTGTTTATCACTATTTTATCTTCACATGACAAGTAGTCTAAACATCTACTAAGCAACATGTGTGTTTCTCGTGTGGTCACTAGTCATACACTACTAGGAAGTAAGATCCACTTTCTTATTTCCATCTCACCAAAGCAACATGCCAATTTTTGGATCTATAAAATTGATCTAATTATTTCAATGAGGGTGACATTGATTCAAGGCAACATCAAATCAAGGCAACAATTACGTTTCAGATCTAGTACATAAACATTGATCCATATTAAACAGAGATAACACCGAATCCACACTTTCAGAGTTCTTATGACATTGTAATCAGTATTCTTTGCATCAACTACGAATCACTATTTTTCTTTCACTTGACTAGTAGTCTAAATACATACTAACCGTCATGTGTTTATCACTATTTTATCTTGACATGACTAGTAGTCTAAATTCCTAGTAACCGTCATGTATTTTTCTTGTGTGGTCACTAGTCGTACACTACTAGAAGTAAGATACAGTTTTTTTATTTTCAACTCACCAAAGCAACACGCAAATTTATGGATCTATAAAATTGATACACTCTTTCAATGAGGGCGACATTAATTCAAGGCAACATCAATTCGAGGCAACAAGTACGTTTCGGATCTAGTACATAAACCTTTATCCATATTAAACCGAGATAACACCGAATCCACATTTTCAGAGTTCTCATCACTTAGTAATCCGTAGTCTTTGCATCTACTAGGAATCACTATTTTCCTTTCACATGACTATTAGTCTAAATACCTACTAACCGACATGTGTTTATCACTATTTTTTCTTCTCATTACTAGTAGTCTAAACACCTACTAACCGTCGTGTTTTTCTCATGTGGTCAATAGTCATACACTACTAGGAAGTAAGAACCATTTTTTTATTTCCATCTCACCAAAGCAACACGCGAATTTGTGGATCTATAAAATTGATAAACTCATTCAATGAGCGCGACATAGATTCGAGGTAACAAGTACGTTTCAGATCTAGTACATAAACCTTGATCCATATTAAATCGAGATAACACTGAATCCACACTTTCAGAGTTCTTATGACTTAGTAATCGGTAGTCTTTGCATCTACTTGGAATCACTATTTTCTTTTCACATGACTAGTAGTCTAAATACCTACTAACAATCATGCGTTTATCACTATTTTTTCTTCACATGACTAGTAGTCTAAACACCTACTAACCGTCATATGTGTTTTTTTGTGTGGTCACTAGTCATAAACTAATAGTAGTAAGAACCAATTTTTTCATTTCCATCTCACCGAAGCAACACTCGAATTTGTGGATCTACAAAATTGATAAACTTTTTCAATGAAGGCGACATTGATTCGAGGCAACAAGTACGTTTCGAATCTAATACATAAACCTTGATCCTTATTAAATCAAGATAACACCGAATCCACATTTTCAGAGTTCTTATCACTTAGTTACTTGCATCTACAAGGAATCATTGTTTTCCTTTCACATGACTAGTAGTCTAAATACCTACTAACCCTCATGTGTTTATCACTATTTTTTCTTCACTTGACTAGTAGTCTAAACACCTACCAACCATCATGTAATTTTCTCGTGTGGTCACTAGTCATACACTACTAGGAAGTAAGAACCACTTTTTTTTATTTCCATCTTACTGAAGCAACACGCAAATTTGTAGATTTATAAAATTTATCGAATTCTTTCAGTGAGGGCAACATTGATTCGAGGCAACAAGTACGTTTCGGATTTAGTACGTAAACTTTGATCCATATTAAACCGAGGCAACACCGAATCCACATTTTCCAAAATGAATCGAGCCAACAAACATTTCTCAATACTCGACTTACCATATGAATTAGGCCTTTCTTTTGAATCGGAGCAACATATATTTTAGGCCCATCAAAGATACTTTGTCAAACAATATTTCTACAAATTCCGTCCTTGGTAGCGAGTAGCCCTCTATTAGAAATCACTTTTTCAGTGAAGAGTAGCCCAGACCAGCCCAAGGGTTTTTAGTGCCCAAGGCTTATTAGAAAAAAGTGTGCCCTTCAAGAGTTAATACTTAACAATTTTTACAACAACAATCACAATACGAGCCAATGTCAACTTAATCAGCACAAAACTAAGCACCACCAGCCAGGGCTCTGCATTTAACAACATAAGTACAAATCTAAGCACCACTAGCCAAGACTCTGCATTTAACAACATAAGTACAAATCTAAGCACCACCAGCACCAGCCAAGACTCTGCATTTAACATCATATGTACAAATCTAAGCACCACCAGCCAGGGCTCTGCATAATAAGAGAATACTCACGGATTTGAAGCCTTGCAAGCGAATGGGAGAGATATACTCTAAGCCTCCGTAGTGTGAAATATATATTGGTCCTACATTTCAATTTTCAATAAGCTTAAACACAAATCAAGTGGAGAATAAGTAAAAGCAGCAGCATAGAAAACCACATTCATTGAAAGCCACAACAAACAGACAAGGGACCACTCAAATCTTAAATTACTCAAAGAAAATTATAACGTAATGAAAAAAGGCAAACCTACTATATAGTAATGAACGAATTATTTTAGTCAGTGACACTGATTTAGTCGACAAGCCGAGAAACCCTATACCATTCCAATACGCCTTGTGTTGAAACTTGCTCCAAGCTATGATTTTCACAATACGCCTTGTGTTGCCACTTGCTACCACTTGTCTTCGTA
This sequence comes from Rhododendron griersonianum, assembly GCA_018127125.1. Lineage (NCBI taxonomy): Eukaryota > Viridiplantae > Streptophyta > Magnoliopsida > Ericales > Ericaceae > Rhododendron > Rhododendron griersonianum. Next base: position 35,557,222 of record CM030793.1, on the reverse strand, counting down.
TTCGTGTAAAAAGAAGCAGTTCTAGCACAGGTGGGGTGAAAAATGCCCTAACAATGGCCATAATTGCACTGCGGACCAAGAAAACTGAAGTTGATGTAACAATTACCTTAATCTAAGTATATACTCACAGTCTAGACAAAGATGGGAGGAAGAGAAAAAAGGAGACTCATATGGCAATCTTCACCTTTATGTAGACACCTTGTTTGCGATGACAGATGTAACAAACATCACTCCCCTTCAAGACTGACTCCTGGAGTTTGTTCCATTACAACAGAGGTAAGTATCACTATCACATGATCTTTGATATATGGACCAAAGACAGTTAAAATAGCTTACAAATTCCAGCTTAATGCCAATGATTTTCAACCATTGCAAAAAAACTACTCCCCCTGGCCCGCAAAGATAGTCCATAGCAAAAGGTGTGCAATTTTCGGATAAAAAATAAAGTACTTCCATGCATAATTTTAAAATTTTTTGACACCAAATTAAAGACTAGATCTCTATTTGTGCCAAAAAAATACAAAAGAAAAAAATTATGCGCATAAGTACTTTGCTTTTTTTATCTTAAAATTGCACACCTTTTTATGGTAGACTATCTTTGCGGGATGGAGGAAGTATTCATCACCAACTTTTTTCAGTAGCAATGAAATGCACAACAAAATTCCATTTTCATCATAAATAGTACTCCAAGCACATTCACATACTATTCCCTCAACAGGATTTACTTGTCCCCTTCTGAATATTCTTCTAAAACCAACTACAACATAAAATAAAATAAAAAAAGGAACAAGTTTAAATGCATTTCAACTAGAGTAAGGAAACTACAGGTAAAACACCTTCCTTCACCTAATGAATTATCAACAAAATAATTAAAAGGTTTTACCTCCCCACAGAAGGCATGGACCCATTGACCATCAGTTGACTTCCTAAGAGCACCAGCACTACCACCACATAAACCACATTCTGGAGAAAAATAAGGCTTTTCCCAAGAATTCATACCTGGGGCTCCAAACTTCTTGATGACAATAAACCCTTGCATAAATCACAGTTCCATGGACCTGTAGAACCTTTAACACTACAATAGCAATCCAAATAAATCACAACCTATTAGATCAAGGGGAAAAAAAAAAAGAAAAAAGTTAAAACCCACCAAGATATCATTAGCTTTTCAACAATTGTGGAGTCTAGGTCAAAACTTGAACACACTACGATCTGGTTGAGAAATATCTCAGACCCCGTCAGCAGATGTCACAAGTCCTTGGATGTTCTTTAGAAAAACCTAAGATTGCTCCAAAATCAGATTTTATTTGTGATGAAACCAGTGGAACAGCCAACTTTGAAAGTGTCTCCTACGCCTGTGGCATCTGCTGAGAGTAAAGCCCAGGTCTTCCAGTTGAATGGTTCACTTTCAACAGGTTCTGCACAGAATAGAATCAAGTATGAAAAGAATATGCAAATGATGATGCCAATGTTCAAATGAATAAATCATAATGACATATCAGCTTTAGAAGGGACATGATATACAACCTCTTCATCGGGCGCATCTTTCCTTTGTGAAGAGATCCTCAAAGAAGCTACAGCGGCAGCAGTTGCAGCAGCTAGCACAGCCTGGGCTTCCTTGAGCCTTCTTTCTCTAACTTGGAATGTGGAATGTGGTTCGCAATTAGCTAGATGGAGGTGATGAGCCTTGCACTAACTTGGAATGTGGTTCGCAATTAATCTTAATTTCTAGCTATTTTATGTGTCCCACTTTAACCTTTGAATTAATTTTTAAAACATGCAATTTGATGTCAACCGTGTAACAAAAGGAAAAAAGGTTTAATTTCTTCGAGTATCTCAAGTACCACACACAAACGTTAGGGATATAGATAGTTTCAACCCTCAATGGAATAGGCCGATAATTTCGACGACACCGATCGCTAGCACGAAGGCGGGACACAAGCAGCCGGTAAGGGAATCAGTCCGACCCCATCTAGACATATAACAATGAGTTTTTTTTTTTTGGTTGGGGGGGGTGCTGGGGGCGGGGGAGGGGGGTGTGTATTTCTGTGTGTGTGAGAGAGAGAGAGAGAGAGAGAGAGTACCTATTATGTTTAAGAGGAAAAAATCGCCCTAGAAATCTTGCAACCAGGAAATCGCACATCATAAAGGGCACGAAGAGGAAGAAATCGCACATCAAAAAGGACATGAAGAGGAAAATTGTGATCAGATTCGCGTTCTTTCACACTGCTGCAACAGCCTACCCCCAGGTGCTACAACATTCAAACCTCCAATCAACAGGGTTTTCGTTCTCTAAAATTGATCTAATTCTTTCAATGAGAGCGACATTGATTCGAGTCAACATCAATTCGAGGCAACAAGTACGTTTCGAATCTTTTACATAAACTTTGATCCATATTAAACCGAGGTAACACTGAATCAACATTTTCCAAACCCAATCGAGCCAACAAATATTTCTCAATACTCCACTTACCAAATGAATTGGGACTTTCTTTTGAATCATAGCAACTATATTTTTAGACCCACTCATTAACCTACTAGGAACAACTGTTTTTCTGCTGAAATGCACACTTTCAGAGTTCTTATCACTTAGTAATCAGTAGTCTTTGCATCTACTTGGAATTACTATTTTTCTTTTACATGACTAGTAGTCTAAACACCTACTAAGTGTCATGTGTTTATCACTATTTTTCTTCACATGACTAGTAGTCTAAACACCTACTAAGCGTCATGTGTGTTTCTCGTGTGGTCCTTAATCATACACTACTAGAAAGTAAAAACCACTTTCTTATTTCTATCTCACCGAAGCAACACGCCAATTTTTGGATCTATAACATTGATCTAATTATTTCAATGAGGGCGACATTGATTCGAGGCAACAAGTACGTTTCAGATCTAATACGTAAACTTTGATCCATACTAAACTGAGGTAACATTGAATCCACATGTTTGAAAACCAATCGAACCAACAAATATTTCTCAATACTCGACTTATTAGCTGAATTGGGTCTTTCTTTTGAATTGGAGCAACATATATTTTAGACTCATCAAAAATACTCTGTACGTAACAAGATTTTTATCCATGTATTATTATGAAATTTCGTAATCAAAATATTACAGCATATCTGAATCTAATTTTTCTATAGGTTTCTTTAGGACTTCATGCAGGTTTAAGTCCAAATTTCTAACATCTTGTTATAATGTTAGCAAATTTACATTGGTTTATGTCCAAACCAATATTCGATCTTCATAGATTTCATAGGTTGGTTACCACGAAAAGATTTCATAGGTTTATTTTCAAGGCAATATTTGATCATTTATGAAGACACATTGCACAAATGTACCGAAAGTAAAAGGCTTTAGCAATGTTGCATCTACAGTATCAGAGGGAGCCAACAAAAACCAATCTAAATCTCACAAATATAAATTAACTCTCTTAACAATCATCCTTAAACACTAATACCACATGACAAAATGAATCACTAAATAATGCAAAGTCAAACGGAAAACAAAATACCTCTAAAACACCAACCGCCAAGAACACAACAGATCACACTCCTCCCTTGTTGTATGCCCAATCCAGGAGCCTTGATGCCTCTTCCACGTGATAGTTACCACATTGAAAACAGACAAAAGGAAGCAAGATTATGGTTCTAAAAAAATAAGAACTGTTAATTTTGGTTCGGTTACTAGTTCTCAATTAATAACCGTGATTAGAACCGAACCAGACCGTTTAAAACTAAGATAAATATAGAAACACATATGTGTGTGTAATTAAATATGTATTTAAATTTGGTAGGTTAATTTTTTATTGCTAGACTTAATTTATTTGGAGATGAAATCTTATTTGTAAGGAAAGCTTTTATTTTCTTCCTTCCTTTCCTATTCTAGCAGATTATCTTCCTATTTCTTTAATTTTCTAAGTTCATATTTTGTGAATAAGTGTTTGGATGCTTATTGGATAGAACCGGAACCGAACCAAAATCGGACCGTTCTTGCGGTTTGGTTTTGGTTTGGTTCCATGCATATATTGGTTAGGTTCTGGTTCCCAATTTTTTAGAACCGCCAATTACTGGTTTTCTAGAGAACCGGACCAATCCGGACCGTGTACACCCCTAATTTAATCTTTGCCTATCTCCGTTTTAAGCCTAAAAAGATTGATGCAAATTCAAAACAACCTTTGAATATTTTCTTAACTAGCCCAAAACTCTTTTTTTTCTTTTTCTTTTTTTACTGGGTAGCTCAAAACCTGTTTTTGTCTTGTAAAAGGAATCCAAAATAAATGTTTTGAAAACTCATTTTATAAAAATTTCTTAGAGTCCCTCAGTTCCATTACAATCATAAACCTCTCGGTGAATGGTGAAATGGTTGAGAAGATCACAAAGAGCATTATCGAAATCAACCAAGATTAAGGGGGTGTTCCGGTTTACCCCCATAAAAAATAAGTATTTATTTGTAATTTTCAAACTTAAAAATAATAGGCTTACTAAAATAAAAATATATATATGCAATATGGCTCTTGTTTGATAGATTTCGATGAGATCTATCGAACCCTGCAAAAAAAATTGAAAAATCAAGTAGGGAGGTATTCCCGAACAGGCAGAAATAAGACCCAAACACGTGGTACGTGGGACCATGGTATAAATACGATAGGGACAGTCAACGTGCAAGACGGTGGTCGGCGATATGGACCCGTGACATGAGAAGTCATTGGTCTAGGAAGTCTATACCTCATAGACCAGCGACATGTGAAGTTGTTGGTCCAAGTAGTCTGTTTGGCAATGAGAAGGCCGAACAGTAGGAGAACTCTGGGGAAAGCAGCCTCAGATGCAAGGAACACTCTGGAAGGTTCCAAAATGATGTAATTCCGTAAAGGAATAAGATCCCGAGAAAATAGGATCAAGGAGAGATGCCCAACTGGAATGGGCTGTTCGGCGATGAGATAGCCTAACAGTGATGATCAGCGACAGAGATGACGATGGCACGAGAGGCCAGTAACAAGCATGGGCTGTTCGGCGATGAGATAGCCGAACAGTAGGAGCGTCCTGTCTTGAGTTACCTTAGGAGATAAGGCGGTAAAGACATTCTGGAAGATTCCAGTGCGGCTACTCTCCGTGATGGAACAAGATCCCTCAAATGAGGGATGCTAGCTTTGTTTCCTAACGAGGATAGGATATTCGGCTTGGGGAAAGAATCCCACAGAGATTGAAGGTGTGATCCAATAAGGGAACGAGAATCCATTGTATTCTGGGTTTTCTATACGGGATAGGAAACCTAGAGCAATTAGGATGCTTAGGAAGCAAGCATACAAACATCTATTTATACGAGGTAAACCTAGAGGTAAAAGGTACGCAATTGGTAGCCATCGAGTTATTTACCTACTGATAATTAGGGTTTCTTGAGAGTACGTGATACTGACTTTGGCATCGGAGGGCCTTTGCCGACGAGAGGCAAAGGTGCGCTCATCCTTGTCTGTTTTGCAATTAGGGTTCCGGCGGAAGGCTAGGGATCCGGCGAGGAGGCAAGTGAAGCTTTTCACAAAAAAAGCTAGAGTTAGCACTAAACGGATTTTTTCCCCTTACAATTGGCGCCGTCTGTGGGAAACGATAGAGTTCCCATCGAAACCATGGTGGGAGAAGAGCCATACGACCCGAAGAACACGTGTGGTCCTGAGGGGGTCGAGACAAAACGCCACTGCAGGCTCCGAAAAAGTTGCTGGTGGAGAAAAGGAAGGGCGCAGCGGGTACGAGTCACTCGCTGGTTCAATCCCAGAGTTCTAAGGATAAAATGGTAGGATGAACTCAAGGGGTATGCACGCTTGATTAAAAAGCGTGAGAGAGAGATTCGAGAAATTGAGTACGAAACGGGTCACCTTGAGAAGCCTGGGAATTCACAAGAAGAATCCAAGAGGAAGAGCTGAACAACGTAACGGCTCCAAAAGGCTTCCCCACGAAGAGGGAGGAGCATGAACTGTACTCATGAGCAAAAAAGGGTTTCTTCACGAAAAAGGAACAGGAGGTGAAGCCTAACTCCAGGGGAGAATAGGTCAAGGAAGCACCACCAAAACAGGTTTGAGAGACTTGACTCTGATTGGGAGAAAGAGGGAGTGCGAGAGGCCGTGGCACGAAAGGCTAGTCGGCACGAAGAAGGAACCGTGACTGCACGAGAAACAGCAAGGAGATTGCAAGAGGCAAGATTGCCGAGCAAGGTGAAGCGCTGCCCGTTCATCCTCTATGAGATAGATGCGGTTCCCGTGGCTCACACACAACACTACCAGCAAGCCATGTTTATGCTTGTTGGCGATGATGCCATCATGTGCAAGATGTCCCCTTCGAGTTTGGGGATGGATGCTCTGGCCTGGTTCCATAAGTTGGGCCCACACTTCATATGAGAATGGAGGCAACTAGCCGAGGAGTTCATTGCTCGGTCTTGGTGAGCAGGGGAGCACCAAAAACCTTTGGGACCCTCTCAACTATGAAACAGAGAGAGGATGAGCCGATCAGAGAATACCCAAAGAGACTGGGAGGGCCTTGGAGTTGGACTAAGAATAAGTCCCTAAGGGTGTAATCCATATGATACATGGGTCAGCCCCACCTTACACAAGGAATGAGTTGAGGTCTCTCTAGGGGCAAGCCAGTCACGATTAGCATGTCATGTGCTAGAGTAAGGAAAGGGTCCGTGAAGGCGGGGTATGCAACGAGGGCATAGTCTTCTCGGATGAAGACTTGGGAGGAGTCCAAGTGCCGCATAATAATGCTTTGGACATAACCCTATGACATCAAGAAAATCAGGGGCAGAAACCCAGACGGTGACCAAGAAGTCCCAGAAAGCCCATCTGGTCCCAACGGTGAAAGTTCCTGATCAGCCGACCATTGAGGGTGGCGAAGGAGATCCTGCCGAGAGGGTGGTGGAAGGTCTGAAGAAAATACAGATCAACAAGATTGATCCAAAGAAGCAGCCGAACAGATACCCAGGGTGGATTCAGACGTGATCTGTCACCACCTGAATGTGGATCCCAACACAAGACTATGAAAGTAAAAGACTCCACGAATGGAGGATGATCAGACCAGGAAAAGGAGAAGATGCCCTTTTTCGTTTGGTGCTCCGTAGGAAGCACAGAATGGGGCTATGAGCTAGCCCATTGATGATATATGCTCCAAGAATTGGGGGAGCAGATCGATATCCTTAGATAGAACACAGGTATCTGGTTTGATCATAGGTGTACGCGTAAAGCAGTCTGAATCTGTTAGGCATTCGCGTAAAGCAGTTTAAATCTGCTAAGTGTTCCCGAAGAGTTGTTTGAATCTGCTAGGCGTTTGCGTAGAGCAGTCTGAATCTGCTCGGCATCAGCGCAGTGTGAACCTGCTAGGCGGTCTTAAGGAGCAGTCTAAATCTGCGTGGCACCATCTCTTCGGCGAAAGGTCTCAAAGAAAAAGAATGTGATATTAAATAAATTGCTTAGCGTATGAAAAAACGTGAGCAAGAGATCAAAGACTTATAGAAATGCCTACGAAAGAAGGAGAATTCAGGTAGTGCTCGAATAAGCGACGAACTGAAGGGCCGAGCACCTCTATGGACAGAAACCTGGAAAGTGTATAATTACCAAACGACGATGCTCTTGTAATAAGCCCATGAGTGAGGGATTACAATGTAAGAAGGAATCCACCGAGCAGGATCAATAGAAGTGAAAATTACTATGTATGAATCCTTGTTGATTAGGCTACGAGAAGCGAGAAAGTGGCAGCCTAAGATCTGCTAGACAAGTATGAAAGGGTCTACGAGCGATAGATCAGCTCGGGATGGGAACCCGGTGCCTATACCATGAAATATACAGATAAGTATTGGAATTACTTATTGCAATTTATATTTTTTGTTGATTAGCTATGAGATGCTATAAGGGAACAGAATTCCATAGAAAATATTGCCTATTATGATTAATTAGCTACGAATTGCTATGAGGGAATTATGATCAGAATTCCATTCAGCTACGAGTGGCTTTATGACGGAATTATGAAGTTTCATTTTTGTTCGGTCCTAGAACGAATAAGCTAAGTGTTGGGATTTGTCCCACATCGGTTAATTATCTCCTCCAAAACTAGTATTATGAGCCTAGGCAACCTCTCCACTCTTTGCCAATTGGTTTGGAGTTGGATGCTTTAACACTAAGACACTTAATTTGCCTCCAATACTAGGGAGCAAGGAGAGTGTGTTTTGAAAGATTATTGCAGTTTTCCAAGTTTGAGTACGATGAAACTCCGAAATTGGCCAAGTGTGAATAATTCTAGGCCATGGCAATGAATAATGCCAAAATCCAATTGAGTAAGATGAAACTCAGAATTTGGCTAAGTACGAATAAACTTAGGCCATGGCAATGAATAATGCTCAAATCCGATTGAGTACGATGAAACTCAAAATTTGGCTTAGTGTGAATAAACTTAGGCCATGGCGATGAGTAGTGCCAAAGATTGATTGGGTACGAACAAACTTAGAGTATGGCTAAGTACGAAGACACTTAGGCTTAAGCAATGACCATTACGTGGTTATGGGGAGTTACGAATAAAATTCATTTGTTATGTTTTTAAACTACAAGTTAGTTGCAAAGGGTTATGAATAACATTCCTTTGAGTTTGAGTTCTCTTTTCTGATAATGAAAATTGAGTTTGATTGTGTTAACTATGAATATGGTTCCAAAAAGAAAGGAGCTTTTCGTTCCCACACTGGGGAGCAGTGGTTGGGTATACCATACTATATACGACATAATAGCTAAGTCAAAAACACTTAGGTGTGTACGAATAAGCGCACAAATTTGCTAAGTCAGAAACACTTAGGTGCGTACGAATAAGCGCACAAATTTGCCAAGTCTGAAACACTTGGAGTGCATACGAGAACATGCACAATTTCGCCAAAATATGAGTACACTTTGGCACCAATCTAAGTACGAGACACTTAGAAGTAAATAGTCCCTAAGTACGAAATACTTAGGTGCGTACGATAACACGCACAAAACAGCTAAGTACGAGCAAACCTAGCTGGTTATCCATAAGTATGAGAAGCTTAAAATACAAATGAGTACGAAAAACTCAGAACTTGGATAAGTATGAATATACTTAAGCCATGGCAATGAATAATGCCAAAATCCGAGTGAGTGCAAACATACTCCGAATTTGGATAAGTATGAATAAACTTAAGCCATGGCAATGAATAATGCCAAAATTCGATTGAGTGCGAACATACTCCGAATTTGGCTAAGTATGAATAAACTTAGGCCATGGCAATGAATGATGCCTAAATCCGATCGAGTACGATCATACTCTGAATTTGGCCAAGTATGAATAAACTTAGGCCATGGCAATGAATGATGCCTAAATCCGATCGAGTACGATCATACTCCAAATTTGGCTAAGTATGAATAAACTTAGGCCATAGCAATGAACATTGCTGTGAGTTGCTAAATGTAAAGATAAAAACATTGGCAGAACAGCGACTATGCTTGAGAGTTGCCAAGTTTGAAACGCTTAGGCACAGAAGTAGCTAAGTATGACAAGCGAAGATTGTCAGACAAAGACCCAAGCACGAAAAAGTTTGGGGCCCGAGCAACGAACATTGCTCTGATGCGAGCAAAGCCTGAGATAAGCTAGGTACGACATAAACCTAGAGACAAGTACACAACATTGGATTGGCTAAAAACGAGTATGTTTAGGCCTAGGCAGTGAGGCATGCCAAAGTCGACAAAGTCCAAGCAAACTTAAGCCTTGGCTACGAGCTGAGCCCGAGATAGGCTAGGTGCAAAGGAGACCTAGGTCTTGGCATTGAATATTGCCTGAAACAGCCATGTTCGGCCCAGAATTGGGATGAGTACGAGTACTCCTGGAGTATTGCTGGGAATTCGCTAAATATGAAGCAAACTTTTGGCCAAAGCAATGATTGAATACCGAGAAATTGCGAAAGTACGAAAAAACCTGGCAAGAGTGCAAAAGATTTGCTAAAAACGAATGAACTTAGCAGATGGCAACAATGGCAACGTGTACTGCCAGACTATGTTACACGGACACGGGTACGCGAATCGGATTTGGGTACATATCTAAGAGTTAGACACGTCAAAGCTAAAAAAAGAGGATTCGGGGATATGTATCCGAATTTGGATACGGGTGCGGGGATCCGCTGAATATTTATATATGTATAAAAATATTTATATTTTCTATATAAATATACGAAAATTATCTCATAAAAAATATATTTTCTTTGCAAAAAAAAAAGTAATTTCCTCAAATTATAGGGTTAAATTGTATTATTCTTACAATTTAGGGGCCATACTGTATTATTATTAAAGTAGAAGGGTTATACTGTAATTACAGTTTATTTTTTATAATAGGGTTCCTAACCTAATCTCAAAAATCAGATCTGCTGCTGCCGCAGCTCTCTCTCTCTCTCTCTCTCTCTCTCTCTCTCTCTCATACGATGAAGACCAAGACGACGTCGGTACCCCCCTCTCTCTCTCTTCGTCTTCTTCTTCTTCTTTTTCTTCTTCGTCTTCCTCCTCTTGTTCTTGTTGCAGCAGCTGCTGCTACCACCCGCGACGGCAACGACGACGATGCTCCTTCTCCGACGAGGCGACGACCACGAAGACGATCTTCTCCGTCTTTGTGAATCTCAGATCGACAGGTTCTCCCTCTCTCCTCTCTCTCCCCTTCTTCTTCTTCTGGCTAACGTGTCCGAATTTTTTGGACGAATCCGGTAAGGGATCCCGTACCCGTGTCCGTGTCGTGTCGTGTCGACACGGGTACGTCGGCCAAAATCACGGATCCATGTAACACAGCTGCCAGAGAATTCTTAAGGCGATGAGTAGTGCTTTAATCATGGAAATTGCCTTTCTTCCTTTTACAGAGGAGGACTTAGCGAGCGAGATGTGTGTTTGCAATGGGGACGAAATCCCCTGAGTACCCAAGTTAGTGGGGTGACGTACGTGAAATGTCACCCCAGACGCCGTTTGTGCATCTTGTTTCACGAAAACGTCCGCTCGCATCTAATGTGAACGGTATGGAGCGTGCCGCGTGTAAAGGCATCACAGAAAAAGTCTGTCCAACCCAAAAAATGGAGACGGTTGTGTTGACAGCCGAATTATTGGCCCGAAGACCAAAAAAGTTGTTCCAAATGAAGTTTTGGCACAAATAAGGCATTCAATGTGTGATAATGCATGACACGAAGAAGCTTTGGCTCATCATCTACCGAATATAGATGACGGACAAAGCTGGTGAGCAATTGTAGGGAGGTATTCCCGAACAGGCAGAAATAAGGCCCAAACACGTGGTACGTGGGACCATGGTATAAATACGATAGGGACAGTCGCCGTGCAAGACGGTGGTCGGCGATATGGACCCGTGACATGAGAAGTCATTGGTCTAGGAAGTCTATACAGGGTCATAGACCAGCGACATGTGAAGTTGTTGGTCCAAGTAGTCTGTTCGGCAATGAGAAGGCCGAACAGTAAGAGAACTCTGGGAAAGCAGCCTCAGATGCAAGGAACACTCTGGAAGGTTCCAAAACGGTGTAATTCTGTAAAGGAATAAGATCCCGAGAAAATAGGATCAAGGAGAGATGCCCAACTGGAATGGGCTGTTCAGCGATGAGATAGCCTAACAGTGATGATCAGCGACAGAGATGACGATGGCACGAGAGGCCAGTAACGAACATGGGCTGTTCGGCGATGAGATAGCCGAACAGTAGGAGCGTTCTGTCTTGAGTTACCTTAGGAGATAAGGCGGTAAAGACATTCTGGAAGATTCCAGTGCGGCTACACTCCGTGATGGAACAAGATCCCACAAATGAGGGATGCTAGCTTTGTTTCCTAACGAGGATAGGATATTCGGCTTGGGGAAAGAATCCCACAGAGATTGAAGGTGTGATCCAATAAGGGAACGAGAATCCATTGTATTCTGGGTTTCCTATACGGGATAGGAAACCTAGGGCAATTAGGATGCTTGGGAAGCAAGCATACAAACATCTATATATACGAGGTAAACCTAGAGGTAAAAGGTACGCAATTGGTAGCCATCAAGTTATTTACCTACTGATAATTAGGGTTTCTTGAGAGTATGTGATACTGACTTTGGCATCGGAGGGCCTTTGCCGACGAGAGGCAAAGGTGCACTCATCCTTGTCTGTTTTGCAGTTAGGGTTCCGGCGAAAGGCTAGGGATCCGGCGAGGAGGCACATGAAGCTGTTCACCAAAAAAGCTAGAGTTAGCACTAAACGGATTTTTTCCCCTTACAAATCATTTTCGTAATCCCATTATTTTTAAACTTGAAAATATGTTCTTATTTTGTAAGTACTTATTTTGAGAAAGTGGAACAGAGCCTAATTGAAGTAACTTATTTGAGCGTCGTTAACATAATTATTACTGGAAATACATTTGGGACGAAGCTAGGAAGTACGGATATTTCATTGTGTTATGGTTATGCTGTGATTGCTTATGCCCTGTGTGCTCTACGTCCAGCTCACTTGTTCTCAAGACATCCAAATTTACTCTTGTTGGAAAAGAGGTAGAATTGTTTGAATATTTTGGTGAGCCTAAATATGGAAAAAAAAATCATTTTAAATATGAATGAGAACGGTCTCATTGCAAGAATTGGAAACACCAAGTGACGCGCGCACTCGCAGTCACAGAACATCTAGATGAGACCAGCTTCACGTGGTGATTACTCCAGGAATCCGATTCCAAATCAACTTACGACTCAACCTAGCCTATATAGACGACCAAGGGGCCTGTCAAAACTCACAACTATACCAGTGATTACTTCCCTTTGTGTTTCCTCAGCTTCGAGGATGGTGGCTTCAAGTCAAAGTCTTCTCCAATGGATGGGCCACTTTGATAATATTGATCGTCTCAACTTCCGGGTTATGGTCTTGATTTCTTGTTCTCACTTAGGCAACATAACATCGATCCTGGCTTCCTTCGAGCTGCTTGGCGTTTTTGGGATCCAAAAACGCATGTTTTCTATTTCTAGAACGAAGAGATGTGTCCAACTGTTGAAGAGTTTGGAGCAATAACTCCGAGAGAGAAGGGATAGTAGTTCCTAACCCATCGGTGAGCCATGTTTTGAGATCCCACATCGGGACTTCAAGGGAAAGTCAAGGCCCACCAGCTACTGTTTGAGCCACATGTTTGGGCTAAGGGTTAGCAGGGCTTTCAAGCGACTTCCTATCGAATCTTCGTGATTCACATGTATTGTGAAAGGGTTCTTTAACGAGTGAAGAATAAAAAGGAAGATTTTACTCGTAGGATTTGTAATCACTTAGTTCTAGTACATTACTGCATATATCCAGTCTTTTTCTCGTTCTAATTTTCAGGGGAGTGTCATTGAGTCATTTGACTAGTCCTAATCTTCAGACTGTACTATTTTTGTGTGTACTTAAACATCTATATAATTCAAATTCCACTCGAGCATCCCAGATTCTGAAGGATTTCTTGATCCAGAGGGCATATTATTGGATATGAAATCTAGCATTGGTAATGTGGCCTTGATTTTTTATTTTTCTTGTTTCTCAGCTAATGTACCCTGATTCTTGACAGTTTCGTATTGGCTCAACTTTCCAACCGCTTGGTATCAGTCCTGGTACTGACTCACTACACTTAAAGAGTCTTTGAAACGATAAGTTCAAACATGTGAAGGATTTTTTTTAGAAATTGAAGACTGTATTTAACGTTCGAAAGTTTTCTAAGCATGTAACAGGTTCAATCGGTTGAATCCCATAACAGAATTCTTGTTAAACAACGTTTGCAATTTACAAGTGATCTTCAATTGTAGAGACCACATCAACCATTCTTTAGTAACTCTGCATTTTGTTTAAATAGCACCAGTTCGTATATCCATACTGTACTTAGAAATGGTAAGCTGTATTTTGAACTTCTATTTGCAAGGATTACAATCCGTGACACATTTCTTCTTGAACTTTACCCGAATTGATCGAATGCTAAAAAAAAGTCTGCTGGCGCAATTTTCATTTGTTAATGTCTACCTTTATATTCATGAAAACACTGTTCTACCAATAATCAGCAGCAGCAGGCGTTGAGGACTCGAAGTATTCAACTACATTTATATTGTCAACAATACCTCCAAGAAAAAGTATACTAAATCTACACATTCACATAAGCTTCACGACCATCAGGACGTGAGCAAGTAGTCACAGTAATATTAAAAACTATATCAGATACAGAAAAATTATTAGCAGACACAGTTCCAACTTAGCTAGTGTGCTTCTCAGTTCAGCATGTCATACTTCCTCTGACATCAATTTTTGACGATTCAAAACCTGGAAATGGTTGTCGCAAAAGGTTGCACTTCCAAGGTCGCTTAACCAAGCCATGGCAGACCATCCGTCTGTCTAAAAGCTTTGTTCCAATGCAGCATTGTTGCCATGCCCTTGTCCAAAGCCAAGCTTTAAGAACTAACATGTGAAAACAGATGGTGATCGATGGTTTTTATGAAGTTAATTTAGCTCAAGTACCCCATTCACCAACGAAACAATCCTGCAGCCTCGAGCTCACATCTTGAAGCCAAGCAGCCCGAGCTTACTTTAGCTACCCCGAGCTCACATCTTGAAGCCAAGCAGCCTCGCCACTTCTAGGCCAGCCAAACAATCCTGCAGCTTCCACTTAATGCAATGAGTGGACATTTATACAGTTCCGAGTCAACAGCCAACAAGGAATAGCACTTGCATGAAGCTTACAATAACCTAGTGTACACTTCAGCCCTTCAATAGGCATCCGTGTTACTAAAGCCTTCCAGAAAGCGTTTATGTTGCTAGCTTCCAGAAAGCGTTTATGTTGCTAGCTTCCAGAAAGCATTTATATTGCCAGCTTGCAGAAAGCATTTAGCCACCAGAGGATGTTTGTGTCGCTAGAAAAAACGTTCAACCTCCAGAAGGCACTCCCAGCAGTGGAGGTGATGGAAATCTCCCTAACAAAAGGAAGCAATCTCCTAGAAATACACGTGTGGATCACTCCGTCAGTAAAAGCAATGGAACTTTCCTTAAAACACCAAGTTTGGAGAGGCGATGGAAATCTCCCAAGGCAAATAACGGCCAACAGGTTTCACCCAAAGCATTTAACAAGCCTTATGGCATTTTGGGTCAACAAGTCGACGGAGTCAATATGGGAATATGGTCAGAACTAGCAAGTGGAATGTAGCTAAGCCTAGCGAATAAGATGTGGCTGAAATCTAGTAAGTGGAATGTGACTGAATGTAGCCTTGGGGGCAATCCCAAGCATGTGCAAAAAAGAAATCGATCCTCTGACTCCTGCTAGACAACAAAATCTTCCCTTTCAAAGGCAATCAATTTGAATCCAGGGACCAACAAAGCATTCATGGTATTCTGAGCCTGCGGCCAATAAAATTTGTGATGGAGTGTAATCCAGCCTTGGGAGCATTCCCAAGCATGCATGATATCAAGCACCAGCATCAAAATGAATCAAAAGCCTCACATAGATTGTCACATGTCCGCCAGAAGCACCCAGTCTAGCCTCAGGATCATTCCGAGCATATGGAAGTTAGCCTTGGGAGCATTCCCAGGCTTAAGAAGGATCAAGTATCAACCAATGCCTTACAAGAGTTACCAAATGCATGTATGCAGTCTAGCTTTGGGAGTATACCAAACGTGTGGAATTCACTAGGGAACACATGAAATCTAGCCTTGGGGCCATCCCCAAGCATGTGAAATCTCAAGCACCGGTGTTGGACCCGCTTCGGGACTTTTCTAAGCTCTCTCTGAAGCAGCAAGTTCGCAACTACTGGTCGCTTGACCACCGAGGGTTATCAAATCTGAACTCATGCTCCATGCCCACCTACCACAGTCAAGCTACTCAATCATTCCTATCAGCAGCTCTAAGCTCACTCAGCAGCCCCGAGCTCATTATCTCAGCAACTCTGCATAGCACCATCAAGTCACTCAGCAATTCTACTCCTCCCAGTAGCTCCCTCAGCAGCCCTAAAACAGCTATAAGCTCACTCTCAGCAGCTCCGTGCCCACCATCTCAGCTGCACTACATATCTCGTTGCTTCACCAACATCAGCAGCTGCACACCCACGCTCACCGTTTCAATAGCTCAAAGCCTTGAGTTCACTCCACGACAACAACTTTATGCTCATTCAACAGCCCTGTGCCCAAGTTGCTATGCCCGCAATCATTCAACGGTCTTGCACTCACTATCTCACTCACCTAACGGCTCTACGCACGTAGCTATTCAGTGGCTCCCTGCCTATTCACTCAGCAGCTCTACGCTTGCTACTTCAACAGCTCCAAGCTTACCGTTACTCAGCAACTCCACACTCGCTACCGGCAGCTTCATATCAAGTTCTTCAACGGCTCTATGCCCGTGCTCATTGTCGCTATCAATAGCTCCATGGCTGCTCAATCACCGGCTCTGTGCCTAAATCACTCAGCAGCTCAGTATTCAACTATTCCAGCAGCTTTACGCTCACTCGCTCAGCGGCTCTATGCCCATATTCACCATCTCAGCAACTCTACTCGCCATATCAGCGGTTCCACGCCCGTGCTCACTAAGCTCACTTTGGCAGCTCTACGCTCACCACTTCAGCAGCGCAAGTTTAATCCCCTACAATGTGCAGCAATCCTAGAGGAGTTAAAGAAGAGGACACATAAGAATGACCGTCTGAAAGAAGACTACAGGCTATTCAAAGACCTGACCGAGCGAAGTGGGTTGGATTGGGACCCGGTTAGTCAAACACTCACTGCATCGGCGGAAGTGTGGCTAACGTATTTGCAGGTATATAAACCATAGAGAACCATGATTTGACTTATACCAGCACCATTCCACCTTATAGGACACTAATTTCCAATTTTCCTATTCGTTGTAGGCAAATAAGGATGCCGGAAAATTTATTGGCAAAGGGCTTGACCATTTTGACCTCCTGCACGAGCTTTTGGAAGGCTCGTTGGCCACATGCGTCTTTGGCCAACCCAGCCCCCTAGGGGCCCCCTCATTAGAACAGGAGTAAGCATTGAGGAATCAAGGAAAGGCCATAAAGAGAAGTGATAGCCTGTTTTCTGATTCCAGAAAGCGAATGTCTGATGGAAGTGGTGGAACAAGCAGTAAGTCAATGCGATGTGAGGAAAAAGAGGCGTATGATAGGGTGGCTTTTGCAAACCAAAAAGAGGGAGAGTATTTTGAGATCTTGACACAGTAACATCTTTAGGCCAAAAATTACTCTATTGAGGCTTGTCTCAAAGCAATGAACCCACTAAAGCCCTTTGTTAGTGACACTGCCTTCTATAAGGCATATGACAAGCTTCTTGAGGGAGTCAATTATAGGGAAGGCTTCATAAAGCTGACTCCGGATGGAAGGATGGGTTGGATCCGAGAACAGATGGGAAGAGATGGGGAGGTCAAGTAATGGTTTGTGAACGTAGTGCATGTTTTATGAACTTAGGTAGGGAGTCCATTAGTTTGTTTAAAATTCCATTTTCTCTCTGTGTACTTACTGTTTTTTATGAGCCTTATGTGTATTTTTTCACTTTAGGAACAATTTCTGTTGTGACTTCTAATTTCCAGTACTAGTTTGTGGTGTAAGAAGAATTTGTGATCCTTTCATGCTGCGAATTTGAAATCGTTGTGAGAAGTTTATTGGTGTTTGGTGGTTTTTTTTTATTATAAGGTTTGGTTTGAACCCATGAACACACGTGTTGGTTTGATACAGTTTGGTGAACAGTTTGGGATTAAATTTAAACGGAGCTGGAAAGCCCTAACTTCTGCTCTCTTGGCAATAGCTATGCCGATTCTGGCTAGTCCAATAATGCCTACTGTTTTGCCACTGAACTGGAAAACACACAAGGTAAAGATAAAGCTTAAGATGAGAAATAGGTGTGAAGAAATAAACCAATAAATGCTTAAAATATGAAGCAAGGAACGTTCTTCTATACTAGGACAAGTACGTGACATCACACTAACAACTCCAATGCCATTGGCCTTTCTTTCTATGTAGTTTTAGAACTTAAATACTCTCAAAGATTTGATAAGCAGAAACAATGGAGCACCACTTTTCAGTCACTTCAGAAGGTCTAGACTTTTGTAAGAGCCACTTGATACCTTCCCAACATACAATTATTGTCCTACACAGGAGACCTACTTTAGTCGAGTTCACGTGCATCAAACACAATGCTCAACCGTAGGAGCACATAACTTGCGTCCCATAGTGGCTATTGCCATCTAGAAAATAAAAAAAGCATAAAACTTCATAATACATGACAAATAGCATGCTCAGACTTGCCTTCCTCACAATGCAAGAAAGACACTTAATGTCAACTACTAATTCTACCAGAAGCCAAAATACTGCTTAGAAAGCAGTTTATGAAAGTTCACAAGAATTAATTTCCACAACTAACATGCGAGTGCCAATTATCCAACATGGTGCCATAGTATTCATATACTCTCTTTTTGACTTTGCATTCTCATCTTGCATCGACACTACTAAACTCTTATTCTTTGCATACATGAAACTTGAAACACAATTGATTAGACTTCACAAAAAGCATACAGCCTTGCACAATTGCTTTTGTTGGTGGAACTTCATCACGTGTGCCTTGCTTTTGTTAATTGTAGATCAAAGTTCTTTTTTTTGTTTTGTTCAGTAATAGTCTGAAGCTTACATATCATAGTTTTTAGAGAAGAAGCCCAACATAATATGAAAACCCTAGTTTGTTGAACTTTTTGAAAGTGCCAGTACATTTTTCTAACTGATAGGCGAAGGTAAGCAAATCACCATGTCATCAAGTGGCATTCCGCCTTACCAACTCGAGGACAATTTTAGTGATGACGATGACTTGCTGGAACTCGAAATACTCGCTACGATGGAACGAGATGGGAAACAAAAAATTCCACAAAGAACATGTCCTTTATCAGGACAAGAATATATACCACGTTTCTTTTGAATTCCAATCCACAAAACATAAAGGATATTTTACGTGTCGACAAACATACGTTCAGAGCGTTGGCAGTCGAGCTAGTTCGAAGAGGACTACTTGAATGGGATCATAAGAACCTCTCAGTCGAGGAGTCTTTGGCTATATTCTTGTACATTTGTGGACAAAATGCAGGGGATAGAGTTGTTGCTGACCGCTTCCAACATTCTTTGGATACTATAAGCACGCATTTCAACATCATGCGTCGTGCTATTTGCAATCTCGCTCCCTTTATTATTCGACCACCAAATCTTCAAGAAACGCCTCCAGAAATTCTCCATGACGGAAGATACTATCCATGGTTCCAAGTAAGCATGTATTACATACGATACCGTACACATCACAACAAACAAATATATACTTACACTAATGCCTTTTTTTCAAAATCTCCATAGCATTATGTTGGCGCTATAGATGGAACCCACATAGTTGCTTGGGTATCGACTTTTAGAGAATTAGCATTTTGCGGCAGAAAATCCACCAAAACACAGAATGTAATGGCTGTGTGTTCCTTCGACATGAAGTTCACATTTGTGTACCCAGGTTGGGAGGGTAGCGCCCACGATGGACGTGTTTTCTTTGCGGTAGTATCGAATCTGGACTTTCACTTCTCACATCCACCAATTAGTAAGTTCGAATTTTAAGAAGATTTTTCTCATATTAGATTTTGGATCTATTCTAGTAGGAACCACACTATACTGACCAGAGTAATTTATGATTTAGATAAGTACTATTTGGTCGATTATGGATACACCAATATGCCGGGTTATCTGGCTCCGTACCGAGGACAACGATATCACAGGGACCAATGGGATGAGGCGAATATAATATTCCGCACACCGTACGAACTATTCAACTACAAGCACTCGTTCTTGAGAAATGTAATTGAGAGATGTTTTGGGGTTTTGAAAAAGAGGTTTCCAATAATAAAGGGTATGCCTAATTATGACAACGCCCGTCAACCAACAATTGTTACGGCTTGTTGTGTTATCCACAACTTTATCTTAATGCATCATGGGAGAGACGAATATTTTGACGATTACAATGAAGATGTCGAATGGGAAGGAGAAAGTGATGAAGAGGTCGATGATGATGTGGGTGAAGTAGAGCCTTTGAACACATCTCGTGTGGGTTTGGAATTGATGGCGCGTAAACGAGACCAAATGGCTATTGAAATGTGGGATGTATATTGATTTTTATTGCATTGTACTAGTTTAGTTGCAGTAAAATTGGCCACTTAACTTAGCTTAATTTATATGTGTTGTACTACTGGACTAATTCTAAGTCTTGTTCCATTCGGATTGTACTTGGATGTTGGCAGGAGTTAATGCTGGTTTTGGTTTTCCTAATGTCAATGGAAAAATGGGTTTAGTACATTTAACTCTAAGTTCCAATTCTGAATTGGGGTCTGTATTCTTTGGCCGTAGTGAATGTATTAGAATGATGCCCTGCTGTTGGGTGTTATTTGGCTTTTTCCAGTAGTATTTTGTGTTCCTACTTTTGTACTTTACCTAAAAGTTGCTAAAAGTTGCTTCATGCGATTGGACTCCCTTTTTATGCAATATTACACAATAATTATGGGAGGCCAAAAATTCTATGTTGTGTTCATGGGGAAGAAGCCAGGCATCTACAATGACTGGCCAGCTTGTAGTGCGCAGGTTAATAGGTTAACAGGCGCTGTGCATAAAAAATACGCCTCATGGGATGAGGCCTACAATGCTTGGGTGACTTTCACCAAACAAGTTAAGGAAACGGCACCACCTTTTCTTCTCCCATTGGCAGATGATCCGACTAGATCCTCAACGGATTACACACATCCAGCTACAAATTGGTTCGGACTCAGCCTTATTCTCGCTATGGTTTTTTTCTTAGGTGTGGTGGTAGCCATTATACTCCCTCCGTCCCATAATCTTTGTCCGGTCCGCGAAACAAGGACTACAAAATAATGTATTTCTTCCAAGAAAAAATTCAAATTTTTTTCACAAGTTAAAAGAACTCGTCGAGATCTAGTAAATTGTTGAATTTTTTCCCAACTTTTCTTACAAAAATAGTATTATTTTTATGTCTCCGTTTTGCGGACCGGACAAAGATTATGGGACGGAGGGAGTAATAATAATGGTAGTTTGATATCCTTGTGTGGTTGTAGGAGTTATTCGTCTGTCTTTCAACGGAGTATTGTGTACTATGTTATTTATCGTTTGGAACTTTAATTAATTAGTACTAATATGTATTGCATGGATGCATGTTTAATTTTTGGAGTTTGTCTTCAATTTCGTATCGTTTATATATATATGAATTGTACCTTACATTTGGCAAATGGAAATAGAAAAATTCAAATATGACAAGGCCTAATCAAGGCTAACCATGGAAAAAAAAAAAAACCTTCATTCTACCAATTGAATTGTAAAATTCCAAATTTATTTAACCACAATTCAATAATGAATTGCAGCATTTGGGATGAAAAATTGCCCATCTGGGTTTACCCAAAAAATAAGGGGACTAGCTGCCTATCTGGGGAGAGAGAGAGAGCGCGTGCGCGTGCATGGGGACAGTGCAAGAGAGAGGAAAGAGGCAAATGTGCAATGTAGGGAATCAAAACCCATTTTGGAAAAGTGTGGGTCCAAAACGACAAAATGGCAGCTCCAAAATGGCTTTTCAAATTGCACAAAACTGACTTCTTCAAAATAAAGGTTAACCGAACATAGTGCATCGCTTTTTTTATTTTCCAGATGGCAATAGCCACTGTGGGACGCAAGTTATGTGCTGCTACGGTTGGGCATTGTGTTTGATGCACGTGAACTCGACTAAAGTAGGTCTTCTATGTAGAACAGTAACTGTATGTTGGGAAGGTATCAAGTGGCTCTTACAAAAGTCTAGACCTTCTGAAGTGACTGAAAAGTGATGCTCCATTGTTTCTGCTTATCAAATCTTTGAGAGTAGTTAAGTTCTAAAACTACATAGAAAGAAAGGCCAATGGCATTGGAGTTGTTAGTGTGATGTCACGTACTTGTCCTAGTATAGAAGAACGTTCCTTGCTTCATATATTAAGCATTTATTGGTTTATTTCTTCACACCTATTTCTCATCTTAAGCTTTATCTTTACCTTGTGTGTTTTCCAGTTCAGTGGCAAAACAGTAGGCATTATTGGACTAGGCAGAATCGGCATGGCTATTGCCAAGAGAGCAGAAGTTGGGGCTTTCCAGCTCCTTATAAATTTAATCCCAAACTATTCACCAAACTGTATCAAACCATCACGTCTGTCCATGGGTTTAAACCAAACCTTATTTATGAAAAACCACCAAACACCAATAAACTTCACACAACGATTTCAAATTCGCAGCATGAAAGGATCACAAATTCTTCTTACACCACAAACTAGTACTGGAAATTAGAAGTCACAACAGAAATTGTTCCTAAAGTGAAAAAATACACATAAGACTCATAAAAAATAGCAAGTACACAGAGAGAGAATGGAATTTTAAACAAACTCATGGACTCCCTACCTAAGTTCATAAAACATGCACTACGTTCACAAACCATTACTTGACCTCCCCATCTCTTCCCATCAGTTCCCGGATCCGAAGCGGTTGATCCAACCCATCCTTCCATCCGGAGTCAGCTTTATGAAGCCTTCCCTATAATTGACTCCCTCAAGAAGCTTGTCATATGCCTTATAGAAGGCAGTGTCACTAACAAAGGGCTTCAGTGGGGTCATTGCTTTGAGACAAGCCTCAATAGAGTAATTTTTGGCCTAAAGACGTTACTGTGTCAAGGTCTCAAAATACTCTCCCTTTTTTTGGTTTGCAAAAGCCACCCTATCATACGCCTCTTTTTGCTCACATCGCATTGACTCACTACTTGTTCCACCACTTCCATCAGACATTCGCTTTCTGGAATCAGAAAACAGGCTATCACTTCTCTTTATGGCCTTTCCTTGATTCCTCAATGCTTGTTCCTGCTCTGACGAGGGGGCCCCTAGGGGGCTGGGTTGGCCAAAGACGCCTGTGGCCAACGAGCCTTCAAAAAGCTCGTGCAGGAGGTCAAAATGGTCAAGCCCTTTGCCAATAAATTTTTCGGCATCCTTATTTGCCTACAACGAATAGGAAAATTGGAAATTAGCGTCCTATAAGGTGGAATGGTGCTGGTATAAGTCAAATCATGGTTCTATAAGGTTTATATACCTGCAAATACGTTAGCCACACTTCCGCCGATGCAGTGACTGTTTGACTAACCGGGTCCCAACCGAACCCACTTCTCTCGGTCAAGTCTTTGAATAACCTGTAGTCTTTTTTGTCAAATTTCTGGTGGATCTTAATAGGTGTGTAGTCATTCTTATGTGTCCTCTTCTTTAACTCCTCTAGGGTTGCCGCCCATTGTAGGGAATTAAACTTGCAAGTTTTGTTTGAGTTTGTTGAATGGTCTTTCCTCGCCTCTTCTAGCATAATTTGGAGGAAAATTTCGGTGTTCTCATAGCTCCAATTGTCGGAATCTAGTTTTTACGACTCATCATAGGCTAACATGTGGGAAACAATTAACGCATGTGACACATTAACACAGTGAGATGACATATGCAAGTTCATGTGATGCCTAATGAAATCAACATTACTAAGGAGTAAGAGGAGTGCCACTTGGGACACTGTTCTCGCCGGTGAATGAGTTTGCCGAGGGCGTAGGAGATGAAGCACGTCTTTTCCTCTTTGAAGTTGGAGTTGAGGGTTCAAATTTCAATGATAGTGGTTGGCCTAACAACAACAACAAACAAGATCAAACAAATTACCCCCAAATAGTTGAAAGAAATTACAGAACTGTGAACCAACTATAAAAAAAACAGTTGGAAAGGATTTACAGTAACGTGTTTCAAGTTCTAAAAAAAAACAACTGCAAACTAATGAAAATACCAAAAATAGTTTCACATCCTCAAAAGAATTCCTGCATTTAGCCCATAATTCCTGCACATATCAGTGATTTCCAGCAATGACAAACAATTTCGGCGTGCAAACAGCAATTTTCAGCAACCAATTAACAGATTTAGCATCTCTATATCATATTTCCTGCACCTATTTCTAGTTTCAGCAACTAATACTTCTTATTTTTCAGGGAAAACTTTCAGGTGGAGAAGAAATAGCTATAAAGAGGCTTTCAAAACAGTCAAGACAAGGTTTGGAGGAGTTCAAAAACGAGATTATATTAAATGCGAAATTCCAACACAGAAATCTTGTTAGACTTCTGGGCTGTACCCAGAAGGTGATGAAAGAATGCTCCTTTATGAATACATGCCAAACAAAAGCCGAGGAGAGAGAATTCATAACACATTTCTAACCCACGGAAGGTCGTTATAAGTTTCCAACAGTCATATTAGATAGATGCGTAGTCAAATTCCAATTAGAAAACAGCTGAGAAATACCTCTGGATGGAACAAGAAGGGCAGGAATCACGTATGTTAAGAATCACTAACCTCATCCCTAGTTCTATGAATAAGAAAACATAAACATAAATAACCAATCAATAATCCGAATAATGAACATATATATATGAATTTGGTGGATATGTGTCTGATTCTTCAAGTATCTCAAGTACCACACACAAACTTTAAGGATATAGAAGGTTTCAACCCTCAGTGGAATAGGCCAATAATTTTGACAACACCGATCGCTGGCACAAAGGCGGGACACAACCAGCCGATAGGTGGATTCAGTCCGACTCACATCTAGACATATAACAATGGTATTTAATTTTTGATGTGTGTATGCACGCGCACAGTGGCGGACCCAGGAATTTCATATATTGGGGGCACCTATTATTCACAATCTTAAACAAAAATAAGCAATCAAACACAATTGCATAACACTAGACTCAAACATCTTAAACAAAAATAAGCAATCAAACACAATTACATAACACTAGACTCAAACATTGATCGTTATGCAAAAAGATCTATAACATGTATGCTTTCAAAAGTTCATAAATATGTATGCTTCCAAAAGTTGTCAAAATAGCAAAAAAAGATTAAGTCCTCCTCGCTAAATATTTCCAAGCGTCCTCTCACAGTAGACCCTGCCGAGTTTTCAACTTTTAAAAGTTCACTAAATTATCATTCAACCATTGCAAATAGTGAAGGAGCTAGATTCCGATGAAAGGGCCAAGATTTCAACAATCAAACCCGTAATAACGTAAATTGTTAACTCATTCTTATTATACTCAGATAATGGGATCACAATTCCCAAACATGGATTCTCATAAAAATGGGCCAAACCAAAAGAGTCCAAACAAATTGGATCTTAATTTATTGTACGACAAAACCACAGATTGGGCTTAATATCCAAGGTAATGGAGTATTATATACACAGACACAGTTGTCAACAAGAAGATAGATGTATATTATATACAATTTGTGTTTATTATATCTATTAATGTATTCATTATTCATTATTCATATACACTGTACACACGGAGAGAGAGAGAGAGAGAGAGAGAAACCTTGGTTTTGGGAACCACTGATACGACGAGATGATGATTCCGGTGACGATTGACGAAGCAAACCAAAGATCGCGGATTCGCGGGTTAGGGTTTGAGTCTGTTCTGTAGGAGAAATATGAGAATAGGGGAAGATGCCGCAGATCGGTTGGTGACTGGTGAGGGAAACAGCGAGGCGAGATCCGACGGACACCGGCGAGGCAAGTTCTCCGTCGAGGGAAACGGCGAGCCGACGAGGTGGATCCTGGGTTTACGTATTTGGGGGAGGCCGGGAGGGTTTCTCCCTCTGTTTTTGTCTAAAAACGAAAAATATTTTTATCGCCCAAGAAATCTCGCGAACAGGAAATCGCGCATCGTGAAGGGCACGAAGAGGAAGAAATCGCGCATCAGAAAGGACACGAAGAGGAAGATTGTGATCAAATGCTGCAACAGTAGTTCGATGAGAAGAGGACTAACCCTAGGCGCTACAACATTCAAATTTCAAACCTCCAATGAACGAACAAAGCGCGGAAACCTTTCCAGGAGCAACGGAAAGCCCCAGCTAAATACATAACCCCCAAACTCCAATTCCCCTTTCCCTCCCTTCCCCTCCAGTTTGGCGGCTTGGCCCCAAACATCATCTCTACTGCCGCTAGGTTAAAAAGTTCCGTTCTATGTTTGACTTCTGCCGCAAGTCTGGCCTTTTTGTCACAACATTTACGCCTTGTTCTCTTTGCTTTTCAAAAAGTATTTTTTAAAAAATTCTCCATAAATTCCCTCTACTTTCAATATTTCTCTCTCTATCTCTCTCCACTTATTATCCCTACTATTTTTCAAAAAAAAATTCAAAACACAGCATTAGACTTTGTTTGGTTATTTATTGCAATAAGTCCGTTAACACGGATAATATGTATACAGATCGCGCACAGATTTTGTGTGGGGCTCACTACGGATCCCATACAAAAAATTCGAGCCGTTCATTAAATGTAAAATAGTTTTTCAAGGGCTTCCCGCGAAAAATTAGCTCAATTCAATACCTATAAGTGCTTGATCCAATCATTTAACTTCTGAAATTCGAATGAAAAGTTAAATAATTGGATCGAGCACCTATAAGTATCGGATTGAGCTGATTTTTCATGGACTGTTTGATAAAACTGAAAGCTGAAAAGTTAAGTACTGAAAGCTGAATGCTGAAATTTTTAAACTGAAGAGCTGTTTGATAAACATATTAAGCACTAAATTAAAATTAATGAATTATTTTTAGTTTTAATTCTCCTTAATTTTGGTGATTGTGTTGGCGGTTGTGGTGGTGGTGTGGTGGGTGGTAATGGTTGTGGTGGTGGTAGCGTAGTGGTGGTGGTGAGGTGATAGTGGTAGGGGTGGAGTGGAGTGGTGGTGGTGGTAATGGTTGTGGTAGTGGTAGCGTCGTGGTGGTGGTAGTGGAGTAGTGGTGGTGGTGGCAGTGGTGGTGTTGGTGGAGTGATGGTGGTTGTGGTGGTAATGGTTGTGGTAATGGTGGTGTGGTAGTAGTGGTAATGGAATAGTGATGGTTGTAGTGGTGGTACTGTGATAATGGAGTAGTGGTGGTGGTGGAATGGTGGCGATTGTGGTGGTGGTAGTAGAGTAATGGTGGTGGTGGTGGTGGTGGTAGAGTGATGATGGTGGAGTGGTGGCGGTGGCGGTGGTGTTGGTGGAGTGATGGTGGTGGTAGCATGGTAGTGGTGGTATTGGAATAGTGATGGTTGTGGTGGTTGTAGTGTGGTAGTGGAGCGGTGGCGGTTGTGGTGGCGGTTGTGGTGGTGGTTGAGTGACGACGGTGGTGGTGAATTGGTGGTGGTGGTGGTTGAATGCAAGCATATAAGAATTCAGCCAGAATTAAGTAGCTCAAAGCTACTTAATTTTTATCAACTTTTTACACTATATTTTAAGTGGCACTTAATCTGTTAAGTAATGTAAAATGTGGTTATCAAACCTACTTAATCACTTATTACTTAATTGTTTCAGTTTTAAGTGCTGAATATGGGATATCAAACAACCCTAATGAACGGCTTGAATTGTTTGTATGAGACCCGTAGTGAGCCTCACACAAAAATCTATGCACGATCTGTATACATATCATCTGTGTGAATAGTACAGTTGTATTTATTGAGAAAAAGAATTTGAGATATAGTGGAGAGAAATAGATATAGTAATTTATTGAGAATCGTAAGAGAGTAAAAAAAATTCTTAAAACATGTAAAACAAAGTGTTAACTTTTGCGTTAAAATTGGTCTTTTGGGCTTTAATGAGCGTGATTTGATCTTGCCCATCTCCATTTTAATTACCAGCCGATCCTAAACTTCAAGTTTGTGAATCATAGCCCACGAAGTCCTATGCGCTACTAGTTGAATACCTTAGAGCATCCACAGTGGAATAAGCAAAACAAAAAATTGTTAAAATTAGCAATGTTGGATCAAAAAAGTGCTCATATTGAAATAACCAAACCTAGCAATCTCTTAACAACTCATCAAATTTTGACTCTTCAATAATCAAAGCTAGCAATATTTTGTCAATAACCAAATTTTATCTCTCAATCAAGTACATCAATATTACACAAAAATCTTCTCTCTCTTCCATTTTCTCTCTCTCTCTCTCTCTCTCTCTCTCTCTCACCAATGTTTTCAAAAAATAATTTTAAAACTCTGTAACTTTCAGATTTTTTTTTTGTTTTTTTCAGAAACTTTTTTTTTACAAAAAACAAATTTTTCAAAAATTTTAAAAACTGTAAGTAAATAATGTGTATTTTTCAAAAAACCATTTTTTACACAAAATCTGTTTTTAAAAAACTGTATTTATAGTTTTTAAAATTTCAAAACTATTTGTGTAAATACAATTCTTTCAAAATATTTACAGTTCTTAAGTGAACAAAGTGTGTTTTTTGAAAAACTGTTTTTTGTTTCGAAAAATTATTATTTTTGAACTGTTTTCTAACATAAATTGTTTTTTTTTTCCTTCCAAAACCGCTTTTTCAAAAAATATGCGTGAAATGAAGGGAAAAAGTTTGGAGGGCCCATTGGTTTTGATTATGGGCAAAAAATAACCAATGTGGGATTTGACATTGTTAACTTTAGAAACTTCTAAATGGATAATCAAAATCTGACGTGGCATGTTTTGATTATTCACATTTGCTTATTCCACTGCAGGCTCTTATATGAGTGTAATTTTATATCTTTACCCCAATTTAATAACAGCTTCTCTTCTGCCAGCACATGCACTGCGTGCAATTCCAATAAAGACAGCACACTGATAAAGATAGCACATCTACACAAGCCTTTATGGCCTCGTTTGATAACATTAATAAATGGTTGAGATTCGTAAGGAGATGATTAGGATTGAAATTGATAATGAATATATTTGTTTGAGATAGAATTAGATGATGAGATTTATTAATAGGGTTTTGTTAATGTGTACCCCTAAGGCACATGATAAGACACTTGTTAGTGTTCATTAAATGAGGTCAATTAAACTCCACTATTGTAGAAAGTAGTGAAAGTAGTTGGAATATTGGATGACGAGTAAAATTTGTTTTGGAGACCAAAATACCCCTTAATTTTTTCCTCCATTCCATTTCATTTGTGTTCCCTCCTTTTGTTTATGTTGCTTTTCTTGTTTTTTGGCATCCACGTATACTTATTTAAGTAATTTTATTATTTTTAAGTTTAAAAATTACAAATAAATAAATTTATTTTTTAATAAGGCTTAGTGAAATAACTTTGCTCGTCATAGCCCTTGCTACATAACAACTGAAGTAATCCGAAAGAACAAGATTATCTGAGTTATAGCAATTGGAAACAATACCAAATCAAATAACAGGGTAAGGCCTCAGAAGCTAAGAGCATCTCCAATGGGAGATGCCAAATGTAATGTGGAGGTTGTAACATTCAAATTTGACACGAGCATCTCCAATGGGAGATGTCAAATGTGATGTGGAGGGTTTAACGTTCAAATTTGACATTGGAAGACAAACCAACCCACATGCTTTCTCTTAGGCCAAACCTTACGTGGTTGTTGACATGGATGAAGGGGGAGAAAGCATGCCAATTTTGACATGGATGAACGCATATGCCAAATTTCGAAAACTAACGGTTATGATTTTGAAAATGTGCCTTTTGAATTTTTTTTTCCGTTTCAAATAAATAGAATTTGACATAAGGGTTGGAGAGAATGGCTTTGATGTCAAATTGGAGATACCAAAATGTCATGTAAGCCTTCAAAAAAAGTTTGGCATCTCCAATATAAAGTCAAGGGTTGGAGATACTCTAATTGACAAACCAACCCAGATGTCTTCTATTAGGCCAAACCCTACGTGGCTTTTGACATGGATGAAGGGGGAGGAAGCATGCCAATTTTGACATGGATGAACACACATGCCAAATTTCAAAAACTGACGGTTATGATTTTGAAAATGTGCTATTTGAATTTTTTTTTTGGCAAATAAATAGAATTTGGCATTAAGGTTGAAGAGGAGGCTTTGATGTCAAATTGAAGATACTAAAATGCCACATAAGCCTTGAAAAAAGTTTGGCATTTTGTTTCCAATATGCAGTCAAGGGTTGGAGATGCTCTAAGAGCACATCAAAGAAGTCTTTAGTAAAATGACTTCTCATATGGTACGGACAAATGTATGTATGCATCATTTGCCACTTGTATGGACCACTTATATTGGGATTTTATGAACTAATTTTATGGAATAAGTCCTCGGCTTCGTAAAGCTGTACCAGAGGGTTGGAGGATGCAATGTTACTACGTGAATGTCAAAAAGATAAGTAGGGGAAAGAGCAAAATAAAAAAAGGAGGAAATACATTAAATGGAGTGGGAGGAAAAAATTAAGATGTATTTTGGTCTCCAAAATGAATTTTACTCTCCATCCAATAGTCCAACTACTTTCACTACTTAACATGAGACAAACAATGCTCCCTTTCTCTCTCTAACTTTTCCTCTGCCCTCTCTCTAGAAACAGCCGCCCTCGCCGATGCCGTGCCTCCTCCTCCCCCCCTCCTTTTCCCTTCCCTCTCTCTCCCTTTCTGAACTCTCTCTGTCCATTTCCCATCCCATCCACCCTTCGATTTCTGATCTGGGCTCTTTTCTTTATCTCACAAAACCGATAGGCATTTGTAACAAGATGGCGTGAGGCGGCGGCGCTGGTGGTTTTGACTGGGGTAATGGCTTTCGACATCCGCTTTCCTTCTGATCGTTTGTGGGTACCGAATCGGCGGCTACTCGGCGGTCGTTTTTTAGGGCTTTCGGTTGGCGACGAGGGCGGCAACGGCGGTGGTGTTGAGGGATGGCGTTGTGCGTCCGCCATTTCACTGTTGGGTGGTTTGGTTCTTGCTTAACGGCTGTGATGCTCCGCGGCAGTGGGCGGTGGTGACGGATCTGTCTGGCTCCTTGGGGTTACCGGTGGTGGTGTGGTTGTGCGTGGTGGCAGGGATCGGTCTGGATGGTGGTTGCTGTCTGGTTCAGTGGGCGGCGGCGGGTGGGGTGGCTGGATGTGCACAGATGAGTGACTTAGGTTTAGGGTTTTCTTGTTTTTGGGCTTTAATGTTTAGATCTGGGTGTTTTGGCCCATTTGGGGTTGTGCTTGTATTGTTTTATCTGGGCTTCTAGGCCTTCTGCTGTACTGGGCTTTCGCCCTTTGAGGTTGGGCTTGTCCCATTTGGCTGTAATTGTCCAACTTTTTGTTGGATTCCCCTCCCCATTTCCCCTAATAAAATGTTACTATTGCCTATCAAAAAAAAAAACTACTTTCACTACTTTCTACAACAACATTCCTATGTGTATTCACCAAACACTCTGACACTGTGATGTTGTTGGCAACATCACAGTGTAAAAACAAAATACACTGTGATGTTGCCAGCAACATCACAGTATAAAAACAAAAAGGTGGAGCGCCTACAGTAAATCTTGGAGCGCGAAAATCAGTATCCTTCTACAATAGTAGAGTTTAATTGACCTCATTTAATGAACATTAACAAGTGCCTTAGGGGTACAAATTAACAAAACCATTTCATTTTTGCCCTTATGCAAAACTGAGGGATAACATATGATTACAAAATTAAGTGCTCCAATTTTTAATTCGTTTGAACCGTGCGAAAATATTATTTTTCTGATTGTAATTCTAAACGGTCATAATTAATTTTTAACTATTGGGCTCCCATATAGTAGAAACTTAATTATGAGAGCTCTATAGAAAAAAATTAATTATGACCATTTATGATAAAATGATCAGAAAAATCAGGTTTTTCGCACCGGTTCAAACGGATTGAAAATTGGAGCACTTAATTTTTTAACCACTTATCAATTTTTTTTTGTCATTCAAGCCATTCAACTGCTTTTCAAACCAAAAAAAAAAAAAACCACTTTTCAATTATTTCCAACTATTCAAGCCAAAAATTTTTAGGTTTAGTGATTACTCCCTCCAACCAAAAACAGGGGAGGAGAAACCCATGGGATTGGACTACCAATACCCAGTGGGAGAGGCCATTGTTAATACCTATTCCTCCATTTCTTACTCTATTTCTCTATTTTGGAGGAAATCCTTAGTCTAACCCATCCTCTATTTCCTCCTCTATTTTGAAGGATAAAATTTGATACTCCATATATAGAGTATGGGAAAAAAAGATGGAGGATCCTCCAAAACTACTTTTTGAATATAAAATGAAAAATATATTAGATTTGCATTGAGGTTGAATAATGATTGGAGGAAAAGTGATAAATTTTTTAAAATAGAGATGAATATAAAAATATAGAGGTTTGTGATTAGAATTTGTAAGAATAGTAAAAACTTCTCTACATCTAATTGAAAAATATAAATTCTATCCTCTCAAATGGAACAATAGAGGATGTTGAGTTGGAGATGGTCTAAGGCCAGGCTTCCTAATCTATTTGACTCAGTTCAAACCCATTTTTGGTTATCAATATGGTATTGTGAAACTTATGGGATTGTTAGTCCAATCCCAAGGCCTAATATTCTTAACAAACGGGCCCAGGTCCTATGCGCTCTCTCTCTCTCTCCTTTCGACTCTCTCTTTTCTCTCTCTCTCCTATTTATTTCAAAACTCAAAATTTTAAATGCTTGTAACTTTAATTTTATATATCAAATATTATTGACAAATTATATATATTCGAGACCTATCCAACGAACCCCATATTTAATATGGAATTAGTATAGTACACAAATTTAAAATGGTTGTAAATTTTTTTTAGTAAATTTAAAATTCTTGTAAATTCCATATTAAATTTTTAAAAATTAATATGGAATTTAGTAGGCTACTATTTAAAATGCTTGTAACTTTTTTTTATGTATCCAATTTATAAAATAAAAAAGATACATTTGAAATCTACTCAAGAAGACCTATTAACAAGCCGCTTATTGAATAGTATGAAATTTTGTCTAGGAAAAAATGATTTTTTGGGTTGTACCAAAAAAAAAACAAAACAATGCCTCTCATTGCCCCAGTACTAATAGTCATACTTTTGAATATTTTGATGCAGACAAACATTAACCTTGTGATTCAATTAATACTCGAATCTTTTTCATAATTTCTGTTTACTTTGCAATCAAAACAGAGGCTGTAATGGAATTTCACCTCCCAGTGGAATGGTTATTCACCTGAATTACTTGGTGGATGATGATTTATTGTACATAATTTTTCAGCAAACAAAGCATTTGCAGACTTGTTTTTGTTTTTTATTTAACCTTACAATAAATTTTATCTTTGTACTTATGATTTGGGGGTATATAAGGAAATTTATGGTGTAATCATATCTCATTTGAACCTAAACAAACATGTTATTGACAATCAAGTGCAAAACCAATATGAGAGCTAGGGTGATTTAACAATTTTACTATTAATCTCATCTAATTACAAATCTCATCCTAGTCCCATTACGAATTCAACAATATTTACCAAACCAGGACTGAAAAGCTTTTCCGAAAAGATCCCAAAGAAAAAACAGTGGTTCAATTCACTTGAATGTTTACGTTTTACACATCAATATGAATTACAATCATTAATCTAACCTTGGGATATTTTCAGAAGGTCGGGAAAACTTTTTGGGTGGTTTGAGAGTCCGTTTCAGAAACCTTTTAAAAAAAATAAGCAGTTTATTTTACATTTTCAAACTAAAAAATAATACTTAAATGAAAAATAATTTTTCTATTTTTTTTTACCGTTTAAAAGATCTCAATAAGATCTATCAAATAAGATTCATATTGATAGAAAAATTAATTGCGTAAACATTTTAAACTTGAAATTGTCTTCTTTAAACGGGGCCTGGGTTATTTTAACGAAGAAACCGCACGAACAAGACCCGTGTAACACAGGAAGTTACATTTAAATCCTGGGAAAGAAACAAGTGAGAAACCCGGTGTAGCATCTGATCTGGGTATAGGGTTTTCGAATTCTCTTCCTCATCAAAGCTATCAGGTGTCTCCTTTATTCGCTTTCTTTGGAATCTGAAACATATGTATGCACAGAGAAACTACTACGGAGTATAATTTTCATATCAGCGCGCATTCTGATTTCCATGTGTATGCATTTTCCCACAGTTGAGAAAGGGTGATGATTTTGACTCTTTGCTTTGATCATTTAACTTGATTTATTAGTGAAATTGATGATTAGTTCAATTGGATTCAAAATGCTTTCGAATTCATGAGGTGCGTTATTTGGTTGACTTACGGCCCCTTTGGATTGAATGATTTGGTAAGAAAAGAAACGGTTAGAGTTTCTCACCAAATTGCTCATTTGGGTTGCGTTATTTGGACAGAAATGGTGAGAAATGTACGAAAATGATATTTTTTGATTGGTTCCTTTGCCTTTCTCATCAAATCTCACTAAAATGTCGAGATCACACTTAGTCTCACCATCCAATTGCACTGTAGCCCTGCACCATATACAGTTTGACCTCCATGATGAAAATTAAGACCTGCATTTCATATGATTTTTTGTTTCATAATTTTTTCAGGTAGGGGATTTGAGAAAAATTATAGTAGGGAAATGCTAACCACATCCCATTTGGAGTGGTTAAGGTGTACAAAGTATGTGACAATGGGTAATCAATGTACATAACTATGAGAAAGCGTATCAAAATTTCAAATTTTTTGCCATTATGTGAACCTTACCCGCTGCTTAGCACGACCCGTTATAGTAATTTCCTCTTCTTTTTTTTTTTCCCAGCATGTTTAAGTGTGGAAACAAATCATCAAGGTCATGGAGTGGCATTGAGGGACGCCGGGTGCCGGTTTTGTTTACATGTCTGACTCTAGTACTCTTAGCTTTGATAATGTTGCTTCGACATGATGGGGAGAAACCCGGTTCTTCGACTGGCGTAATAAAGCAGAAGTGGAATAGTTTTGACTCTTTTGCTCAATTTAACCAGACTATCGAATTCAGGAATGGAACAGATATCATATGGCAAGTACCTGATTTGCCAAAGGCAGTTCTCTTTTTAGCTCATGGTTGTAATGGCCGAGCTGTTAATTTTTGGGACATGTCTCCTAAGTGTCCGAACTGTGTTGGCTTGCCTGAGGAAAGGCTAATTGTCCTTCACGCCCTCGCTCGCAAGTTTGCAGTTCTTACCATTTCAAGTGCAGGGAGGTGCTGGTCACTTAAGGAGGAAAGAATGATCGTCAAAGGAATTATCACGTGGTGGGTTGAGAAACACAAGCTTGAAAAGCTTCCTCTTGTGGCTCTAGGGGCTTCTTCTGGTGGGTACTTCGTTTCTATGCTTGCGACTGATGTGAAGTTTAGTAGCATTGCAGTAATGATTGCAGAAGGTGTATTTGATCAAATAGATATCATGAAGGACTACCCACCTACTATATTTGTGCACATGCCCAAAGATGAAGCTAGGAAGCGGAGGATAGATTATTTTCTTAGGATTTTGAAGGATGAAGGCATTGACACTGCAGAAATTAAGTGCATGGAGTTTCCCTTGTCGCCAAATTTCTTATCTGATAGGATTCCAGCTCTTGATGAGACCACTTCAATGGAGTTGTTTGATCTGTTCCGGGACAAGGGCTTTATTGACAAGAATGGTTTTATGATAGCTGATGGGCGTGCTTTACCCTTGAAAGCAGCTCTCAGGGAGAGTAAAATTGTTCTGCCAGATTTGGATTTAGTCCATCACATTGAGGAGGAACTGAATCTTGCATTTGCTTATCATGAAATGACTAGCTTGCAGTCTCAGCAAATATTTGACTGGTTTGAATCACACATGAGGTTATCAAGACTCTAATGTGTAAGATTCTTTGTTCCTTATTGCTGTTAAACTGCATCTGTGACTGCATGTTGGTCAAGGTGAGTTTGAAATATGGACAGTAACTTAGATCATTGTATAACTAGAGTGCTCTAAAGCAACTCAATTGGGAAATTAGAGGGAATACTAGTTGCAAAAGTTAATTTTTATAAACTGTGTGAACTCTTGTGAGTACTGCAAAAGGAAAATGACATGGCATGTTTACCAAACGAGTTAGAGAAAGGAGAAAGTGTGCACATTATTTGCAGAGATGATCTGCGTCACATATCTTGAGTTGTAGTAACATAGCATCCTGAAGATTACTTTTTTGTGTATGAAATCCATTCCCTTGTTCAATTTGCTTCCTAAGGAAGACACAGTGGTTACTCTTTGTAGAAATCTTTATTCCTATACCTTCTTTTGTATTTGTTCCCATATGAGTTTGATCTCTACTAGGTATACTAACCAATGCAATATAACTCCTGGTTTCTATACTACTTAAGCTGATTGATCACTTTGAGTGACTATGTCTTGTGTTACCAGCTTTTACGTTTTACTTATTTTCAATTGCAAATTGACCGAGTGACCAGTTTTATAGGCCAACTTTCAGGCTTTTGACCTGATTGCCCAGGAGTTGATGTCCTTGCGAATCTTCTAATGAAAGGTAGAAAGAGCTTGTTGATTATGTCAGTTTGAAAGTGCTTAGGAGTAGAGAGTAGTGAAATGGATATCTTGCACTCTTTTGGGAACGTACCTTGTTATTTGTTTCATTTTATAAGTTACCGACTCACACATCTGGATTTGGAAATGTTTTTGATAACTCAAGGTTAACATGTTTTTGAACATGCTAACATAGTTTAAGAAAAGGCCATGTGGAATTCCGTTTACGAAATCAGTACTCACTCCATCCCAAAATTGTGGTCCATGTTTTAAGTTTTGGCGTCCAAAATAATTGTCCAATTTGACTATAGTCAAAGAGGGAAAATTGAGAAATTTCCATTTTTGCCCTTCCTCCCCATACTCATTATACAATCAAAAAAAGAAAAAAATTGCATTAGCGTCAGAACCATCGTTGGGAGAGTAACTATGGCGGGCAATTAAATTACTTTAAATTTGGAGCCAAAACACTCAATTCCAACTTGCACACCATTTAGCGCCAAAACTGTCCTACACAACTTTTCAATTGCTGAACTTTTTGTTCTTGTTGCTAATTCAGTAATTCACCATTGCAATGTCAAACCATTAATTTAGAGAGTAATTATGATTCCTGAAAAGGGTCCAAAGTTTTGGGATGCAGGGAGTATTAAATTGAAAGCTTTTATGCTGAGCACCTTTATAGAAAATGACCACTATACATTGGGTCAATTATGTCTTGTTGCTACGTACTTTAGAAATCTTGTGCCATTTATGTTGGTATGCAAGAGGATGAAAAACTAAGTGTATCGAGAAAAGATGAGTAGCATGAATGTTGAAACAAAATCGATGGCTCAAGAGGTAAGAAGCACAGATACATACACAAAGAAAGCGTGTCATTTTAGAAATTGGGACTAC
Organism: Rhododendron griersonianum; assembly: GCA_018127125.1. Taxonomy (NCBI): domain Eukaryota; kingdom Viridiplantae; phylum Streptophyta; class Magnoliopsida; order Ericales; family Ericaceae; genus Rhododendron; species Rhododendron griersonianum. The sequence goes on along the minus strand of CM030793.1, from coordinate 35,519,964 downwards.
GTACCGCTATGTACAAATGACTCTAGAATGGACTTCAAAATGTTGTGCCCTGTACATTTATATGCACGGGGATGGAAAAATAAGCACGTCGTTAAGAAAATACGAGAGGGAAGAATTTCGGAAAAAACCTGACATTAAGAGGTAAGCAGCACGAAAACTTCTACAGATGAGTGGTGTTTTTGGACACTGGTGTCGAATACCTGCACTCATCGAACACTTCCAAAAGCATGTTCGACACTTTTTCAAGTGTCCTAATTAAACAATTAGATTCGTATTAGGGGTATGTATGGGACACTTCAGTGACACTTCTTGAACCTTCTGAAATCTGAATCTTGAACCTTCTGAAATCTGAATCATTTTATGTGATGAAATATCTTCTCAATAACAATTTTTTGTATTCTTTTAGTGCAACGTATGTGCTCAAGATATGATTTGAAAAGTGTATAGGAAGACACACAATTGCATTGCATGCTTAGAATGCTATTGTGCGTTGAATTGTATGTTGATATCTATGTAATACTAAATGGATGGATTTCAATCCTTGCTTTGTGTTGCATATTTTAGGGAAACAGATACACCATTGACCATACACGTCATATAATAAGTTAATGTATCAAAATTGTTAACGTGTCACAGGCGTGTTGTGCCCTTCATTTTTGTAAGTAAACATGTAAATGTGTCTATGTCATGTCTGTGTTGCTGTGCTACTTAGCTCGAGATTTGGGAGGGCTAATAAACATGTTTTGATTTCCATATTCGTTCTTGGATAGTGACAATCAATTTTTACAGCAATATGAGATGATTATAGGTGACTTTGGATACTTGATGCTATGTTTGATACCCTCCAGTGTATTGTTAAGAGTTGACTGAACTAGTTTATGTGTTATTGACGTAATGCATTGTATATATTGACTAAAACCGTTGGTTACAGGCATAGTTGTTAAAAACTTACGATACACGATACGTATCTTACGATTTGTATCATCTCCTTCGAGGAACGATATGTATCCCATCATGTATCACTTTTGTATAAAAATCCTACGATACGACTGCGTATCCTACGATTTATACGCGTATCCTAATTCTGTACGTATCCTACGATTACTTATTCAAAAAAAGTCGGACCTTATTTCAAGAAGCGGAACCTCAAATGCATTAATCTATGCCGTTTGATCTAATTATGGCATCTTTCAAACCCTTTGATAGAAATTCAACCTCAATGTAGTCTTGTATAAAAGAAAGAACCATACTTCGACTGTATTTTGTCTTACTTTTCTTTTCCTAACAAAGGGAACATAAAGCCTTAATGTAATAGGCCCCAGTTGAGTGACTTGAAATTTTGCATCTTAAATTGTTTTTAAATGTAAGCATAGTTTGTTGGTGTTATTAGGTGTATCTACTTCTTAATTATATTTTAATTATGAAACATAAAATAAATTTAGTATTTTGACAAAGCTCCAATTGACAAAACCCAATTATGGTAGATATTATCGAAAAAGATATAAATATCTAGTTTCTAGAAACTCTAAAATATCTAGCTCTAGAAGCTCTAGAATATCCTTGTGAAATATCTAGAGTTTTTTTTTGTGAGAATTAGTCTCATGTGTAATTCTAGAATTACCTCAAATTTATCTTGTATGAAAATATATTTGTACTAGAGTCTTTCATGGAGTAGTATAAATAGGGATGGGTTCTAACCATTTTGTACCAAGCCAAAAAATAGTTTGAGTTCAAGCGCAATACAAATATTCTCCTTCCCTACTCTTGTCTTTAGTATTCTCCCTCTTCCAAAAATATTGTCCAACTATACAATAGAAACTCCTACTCTTCCAGCAAACATATCTCAAGATACACGATACGTATCTCGATACGAATTATATAAGTGAAAAAAACGATACACGATACGTATCTTGATTTGAAAACATTTACAGGACAACAAATTCTAAATATGTGGTAAAAATGATTAGGTTTATTGATTAATTACAGACAGTGATGGGCTTTAGGAGCAGAGTATAATTTCCTTCCTGTAGCAGCTGCTACCTAGTTATTTGGGACTTGATCCAAATAGCTGAGCCCAGGCCTGCACAAGGTGACAAATCCAAATAGCTGAGCCCAAGCCTGCTCAAGGAGTCACCCTTTACTTTTTAAGTTTGTTTTCGATTTATATGCATCCCCTCTGCTGTTTTCCTGTTTTTTTAGGGACTTGGGCTTGAATTGAGCTAGCCAAGAGTCATAGATTAAAGACTTTTGACACTTGCTATGGGAGCTTGAAATGCTACTACGCGTGCTGAATGTAACTAAATTTGTACAGTTAGCGAGCCCTAAGGGCCCGTTTATTTGACGGTACTTGTAGTGGATAGATATAACCTCATGTGATATGTAATGCTATTGGCCTGATAGTGATGTGAATATGAGTAATACTACACCCCCATGGTATTGTGTATCCCACACTTTGTTGGATTGTGAATGCGACACGTTGGGGTTGAACTGTAAGAATTGTAACCAAACACTGGATGTTTAGCCCTCTTAGGTAAATAGTCCGATTCCACTCTCATATCCGGTCAAATAAATTGGCCTTAAATGTTATGTCTATGAATCTAGGGTAGTACCGTAACTCGAGCAGGAGTTCTATGAGTTTATAACATGTGTATGGGCTATATTAACATACTCTCTATATAATTTGTGCTCATTTTCTTTTCGGGAACTTAAACGGTATTTGTTCATTTTGGTGAAATGAAAACCGTATGCTACTTCTTTGTTACATTATTTGTTTGTTGTAGTGATGGTCGAATTCTACATGACTGTCGTGTATCCGATGAGTTCAATATTGTCTTTTACAAGTTAGTCTAGAGGATGATAAAAAAGTTAAGTCTAGAAATCCTAGACCCTTCATTCTTGCCTTCATAACCCTAGAATCACATACTTTTTCTAACCATTCCCCCCACAATATCTAGGTGGCACTATACTACCTTTCCTAATCTGGTTAAGAAACCAGATTATGATGCAAGAGTTTAACGATGCACATATGATTGATTACACGGTTTACACCATCGAATTCGAGACTGCTTTTAGACTTTGGATTGAAATGCATGTCTTGAAACTAGATTGGACACAGTAGCAAATGCCTGATAAGAAAGGAGCGACAATTTTACATTTGTCCATAAACATCGTGAACTTTCCTTTTTGTTGATAAACATGCTAATTAGCTAAGATAGAATGTTAGATAAGAAAAACATAGATCAAGACTATTGTGGTACTTGAAGAAGCGAGAAAAGAGCCCTAGCAGTTTTAATCTGGAAGTCTAAGGATAAAACAAGAGGATGCCCGCAATTTTTTTTATTTTTTTGCTTTATGAAAATAAGGAAATACTCGTATGATGTATGCATTGGCACACGATTGTTATGTTGATTTTGTTATTCTTTGTTAATTAGAGGATATGATGGAAAAGATGAACTCTTTGTTTTCCCCTTCTTTTTTTCAAATGATTTCTTGTGTAAGTTCTGTTCCAGAACTTTAGCCCGTATTTGGTTTTTTTCTCAGTTTGGAATTGGAAACTCGAGGTCAATTATTTTCCATTTAACTTGGGGCCTGTTTGGAACCTTCTGAATTCTTTACCTCAACTCTCATTTTTTATCTCATAAGTTATTTGGCTACTGGTTTAATTTTTCTCTCTATTTTATCAGGCTTCATTGGTTGGGAAACTTGAGTACTGTGATTATTCATGTTTTTAGTTTGTTCGCTATCTCTATGGTAGTTTTTCCTTTAACCTTACCACCTGTTCAACACAACCGCATACATTTTTTAACCATATTTAAACCGCAAAATGTATTGTTTCTCGATGATACATGTTGATTTATTTCCACTCTACAATGGATTGTCCTAGTCTATTATTATTGAGGAGCTATTTTTTTTTCTTATCAAAATGTAATTCATCACAAAGGTAGTTGAAATCTTGAAGAGCAATTTAGTGATGTTGCTCTTTTCAATCACTAGAAAACCTTGGAACATCTACTGCACAATTTCCCTCATTCTGATCTTACATGATAAACCCACGGTGGTATGCGGTTTTGCGGATTCATAAGCATTAGACTTTGAAGCTGTTCAATTGAAAGTGTTTACACTTGATGTAGATGAAAAGTAACATGCTAGAAGATAAATAAATTAGGTATCTACCGTGTAATTTAGACCCATGTTCCAGCCATGTAAAGCTATAAATATGTACGTAATGAACAGCTTTATATAAATGGATTTCAAGTCATTACAGAAAAAAAGTAAGTCATTTGAAACCCTCCTTCCACATGAAAATCTGTCTTCAACCACTAGTCAATCTGCTGACTTGGGTTTTTCAATATAACACTGGTAGCTGGTCCTCTCATATATAGTCACAGAAGTTTCCGTATGAAAATCTGTGTTCAACCTCTAGTCAATCCTCTGACTTGGGTCTTCCAATGTATCACTAGTAGCTGGTCCTCCTACTTTTATTTTCCAATTTCGTTTATCTTAACATTGAATCCCAGCGTTGCAAATTTATACATCCAAATGCAACCTATATTTTTGCAGGAAAAGGTTGTCTGTCCTTGGTTTTACCTTCCATGGTTATAGCATTATTTGCATGAAATAGGATCCAGTGCTCTCCTGTCCACAGCTTTGCATAAGCTGATTTATTGGGGCAGGAACCCCACAGCTGTGCTCTGTTTACTATCTTCAATTTTGAGTTATGGATGTCAGGCCGTGCATTATTCATGGTTCATAAACACACTGCAACTAAAGATGTAGCAAGGATGCTAGACATCTTCTGTACAGTGTTTGATTGTTAGTCAAATTACGTTTGGTGTAGGGGTACTCCTGAGGCTTATTGTAGCCCTTGTTTATCTGGCAATTGGCAAATCACAAAAAAGTGGTCCTGCAGCAGGGCTTCAAACCGCGTTATCGGAAAACGTAACGGCCATTTATCGGCCAATGTCGATACATAAGCAAATATCGGTACCGGAGGTCCAAAGTCCCGTTACATAACAGCTGATATGATACGTAACGACGATATTAAAAACCATGTCCTGCAGACACCTACTTCAGACCTAAATACTTAATGTTTCTATAAATTTGTTTTCTTTTGATTAAAAAAGCTGACGTAATTCAATTTCTTGTTCAGGCCGACCTAAATATATTGAAATTCTAACAAGCAATTGAATTATAATGTTAGTTCTTGGACTGGCATGAATGGGGACAACAGAAGGATGATGGAGTTTTGATCAAGAGTTCATTGCACAATCCCCCGAAACAATCCTTTCGTTAGTTGCTTACCACTAAGAGAACTTACTTCAGTCACTCATGTTCTAAGGTACTCATTTCCTTTCTTTTCTTTGGTTTGGTTGGTGTGCATTTATTTGATGGGTAAATAGATTTTACTTTGTTTTGAATGCATGCCGTATGACAGACTAGAAAGCTAATGGGGTTAGGTACAGATTTCATTTAAATAGGTTTCTTACATACAGTTGTCACCTTCCTTGTAGAAGATAGAGATGATATGTTGCTTAAAATAAGAAACTGTTGTCCAAACAAAAGACTTGGACCACTAAAGCCAACTATTCTTTTAGAAGATTTTTCTGTCTTATTCATTGGAACTTGAATGCATGAAATTGACATGGTTATGTTATGACCTCCTTTAAATGGATAACGAACGTATCCTACTTTGTCTATATTATATAATGGCTCTTCCTTCGAACAAGAACTTAATGGTCATCTTTATGTTGTTTTCAATTTTCTATTAGTGCTCAATCAGTGTAAAAGAGATGGAGAAGGTGGAGTATCAGACAATAACTTGTTTTCATTTTATGACAACAAAATTGCAACTATACAAGTGATCAATCAGTGAAAATGGAAGAGCTGGAGCAGGAAAATGTTAACAGTAATCAGTACGAAAATTATGAAGGAATGGAAATTTCTGACACCTTGGCAGTTGACACCCTTTCATTTCATTCTGGATCCTTTTCATCATTTGCCTGGCTATCCTGTGGTGTTTCACTGTTTTGTTCCTGTTTGGATGAAGCAGTGGTTAAATGGAATTACCCTCTTGCCCTCTACTAAAAAAAAATAAGAATGAAGCATCCTGATGATTAAAAAAGAAAGAAAAGAAGATGAAGCATCCTCAGAAATAGGGATGTAGTGTTACATGCATAAACAGATACACACACACATTGACACATCAGTATTTATTTTTTCGTTAATGTTTGTATGCATTCAGCTATATATATCCGGGACTTGGATGAATTGGGACATGGGATCCGTGTTCATCTATGACCGTTAGCAATCTTTTTTTCCCCTCAATGAAAAAGTTAAGGAGTGACCAGCATAGTGACTCCCTCGGACCGTGACCATAGAGTTCCTAATCTTTCTGGCATGTGCAGTTGGCTATGAAGCACCAACAATAATATGGGTTAAAAGTATAATATGATGTATGATGATGCTTAATTATTGATACATATTCATGCTTCTACATATAGTTATGTCTGCCAAGTCTGTGTCCCATCTTTTAGAAACTTCATATCCCGTTTCGTGTCTGTATACATGCTACAGAGGTGGTCGGTAGGTGCTTTTGGGAGGTGATCACTGTCCCTTCCGAGACAGCTAGTTGCCATAGCCCAGTTAGGTCTTGCTCAAACTCGCGACTGCATGGAGAGGCTGGGAGTTTCACCGCGCACTTTTGCCAACTCGACTGCCACATCGTTGTATGACCACTTGCAATCAGTTATTCCTCCCATTGAGAATCTTACCAGTGAAACTAGTATCTTATTATTAATGCAAGTTGAAGTCACATCTCTATACAAGGCAGTTCCTATCATTTGCTGCTGCATTTTATGTTAGGCCTGAGTGCACTAGTTAAAATGGACTCAGAAGTGTTGCTTTGGTTTAACTGTTTTGACTTCTAGAACCTAGTCCTCCCTATACATCAGTAAAGCTGATGTCACCTTCTTACCTGGACTTGTTGATTGACCCCGTTGATGAATTGGATAAGGAATTTGTTACATTTCATTGCCTCAAAGTAATCACGAATCTATCCTCCATGGGGGGCATAGTAGCTGCCAGCATAACCAGGTAGTGCTACCAGGTGAAGCAATAGCCATGAATTGTGCAGGAAATTATTTGATCTACATTTGATCAGCTAGCCATTTAAGTTTTTGACAAAGTATAATTAGCAAACCCATATGAGATACAGAGGAATCTGTTAGTCTCTTTTTTAAATTACGTTGACCCAGAGATGTTGAGGCTGCATGTCCTATAGTCCTATTATATCTTCCAAATCGTACTCTTCTTTGTCCTATAGTCCTATTATTCTGCGAATCTATCCTCCATGGGGGGCATAGTAGCTGCCAGCATAACTAGGTAGTAGTGCTACCAGGTGAAGCAATAGCCATGAATTGTGCAGGAAATTATTTGATCTACGTTTGATCAGCTAGCCATTTAAGTTTTTGACAAAGTATAATTAGCAAACCCATATGAGATACAGAGGAATCTGTTAGTCTCTTTTTTAAATTACGTTGACCCAGAGATGTTGAGGCTGCATGTCCTATAGTCCTATTATATCTTCCAAATCGTACTCTTCTTTGTTATTATTCTAGATCGTATTATTCTGCTATTTTTTTTAATTTACCAAAAAAAAAAAATGATGTCACCGATCCATTCATACACGGCCGCTCAAGGCAGATCCAAGGATCCCAAGGCCGAGCTGACTGCCCTGAGCGTCATAAGCGTTTCTATATAGTGAAATTGTTGAATCTCTCATCCTCGATCCATTTGTGTCCTAGGACAAGCACATCTTGGTCAAACCTGTAATTATTGCAAAGGACATCCCTTGTTCATTGTTCATTCAATGGTCTCAGTAAACATACTGGCATCCAGAGCAACAACATCCCTTTTAAAATTTGATGAAAATCAGATCGTGTGGTTGTGATTGCATGAAACAAGGGACAGAGGATTCCAGCCCGGATCCTAAAGTTTTGCAATGGCCCTTTAAAACATTACTTTTGTCCGTGAAGCTTGTGTTTATGTCCTTGTAGTTACCTTTATTTCTAGTGCAGTCTGTATAAATTACTTAGCACAACCCAAACCCTTAATATTATTTTATAACTGATAATTGAAACATAAAGTTGGTATCCATCTTAAAATAGTACCATAACATCATACTCAATTAAGAAGTACAAAATCCCACCAAATAGATAAAGACACCACCGAAAAGCAAGTACATCCCAAAATCAAACATGGAAATACTCGATACTGAGTAATTATGTCAACTAAAAGCGGCATTTGTTTTTTTTCAGTTTCTGGGCTTCAGCCGGCCCTCATTGGCAAGCTTGAAGACACGGGCCTGAGCCCCTGCGGCCTTGTTTGATCCGATTGCTCCGACAAAGTTGTCTCTGACTTGCTGAGTAGTGAAAGGGAACCTCCTATCAACCATGGAGTTCAAGAAAGAGGCCGTGCCTTCTCGATAGAGCGCCCCAAACCCATCGGCGCGGCTATTGGAGAGTGCTTGTTGCAAGCTCATGCTTGATCCGAACCCTGGAACGCTTGTGGCACCGAGTGTACTGCCCATCGTCCCCCAAAAGCCCAACACACCCCATATCAGAGTCGGGTGAGTCCTCCAGTAACTGCATTTATGGAAGATGAAAAGTTTTAGCATCCACTACTTTTTGAACTTTACCCATTCTAGTAGGATGACTGAGATTGCTTTGATACACAGCACCAGTGTCAGTAGTGCCTTTAGACACGGGTTATGCCTGCTAATGCTACATGGTATACAAGAATCAGAACATTAATTTTATTTCATTGTAAACAATGTCGAACATACAGAGTTGTGAGCCTATCAATCTGTACTAAATAGTAGCATTCTCCTTTTAGTGGACATTATGCACGAGAATGGGAGTTAAGAATTTTTTTCCTTTTTTTGGAAAATGGAGATAGTATAACTTACTTGCATGAAAAAGGTGGTGAGTTAGGATCAAAAGCAAATGGCGGGGTGGGAAAAGCAAATGGCGGGGTGGGAAATGAGATGCCGGGAGTGGGAGTGGTGGGGACGCCAGGGTCAATGGTTGGTGGGGTTAGGGTGACCGGTGGAGTTCCGGTGGAAGGTGGAGTTCCAACGAAAGGTGTAGGCGGGGTGCTATAAGTTGGAGGTGAGTAACTGTAAGTTGGAGGTGAGTAACTGCTGCCCCCGGTAGGAGGGGATGGAGTTGGGGTATGATGACCTCCGCTTGGTGGGGTTCCACAGTTAGAAGGCGGTGTTCCGTGGCTACCTCCGCCGCCATGCGATGGGGTCCCATGATAGGGTGGTGTTCCTCCGTAGCCATGTGGTGGACTCCCGTGTGAACCTGCAACCAGCAAAACCATTCAATAAGCCCCTAGATGTTTATATGTGGAAAAAATGCAGTGTAGATCTAATGACTTGGTTTTTGTTCCCATAATTTCAAAGAAACAAAAAGAAAACACCGCTGCTGCCACTGCTGCTCCTCCTTTGTGCAATTAAGGAAACTGTACGAGGTGAAACAAAGTTTTGGCAAAGAAGGGAAGACGTGAAGAGAAGAGAAGAGAAGGGGAAAGAAAGAAATTGGATTTTGGTGAGAGACTGTTCCCCCCTTCACGTCCTCGTGTGTTTATGCCCTATTATTAAATCAGTACTAATAATACACACGGTTGTTATAAATATATATTCAGAAGTCTCCACCCTCACACGCTCTGTAGGGCCTACTCATGTGAAAGGGATGTCCGTGAATAAAACCTCTTGAGGTTGTGGATGTTGCAAAGTTCTCCCTATACCATTAGGCATGCTATAACAAAACAATAAAACCAGAGAAACCACAGAGAGTTTTGTATGAGTTTTGTGTGTGTGTGTGAGAGAGAGAGAGAGAGAGAGAGAGAGAGAGAGACTTGTAGGGGTTGGGGGGCTTCCTGCATGTGGGTCTGGGGAGTAATAATAGTTCTTTTGATCATCCACACTAGTTATGGACATGACAGGAACGAGCAAGTTCTGAGACAGCAACCCAGCAACCAAAGTCAGCAGTAGCAGAGAAACCTGTTTGTTTCTCTCCCTCTCCATTTCTCTCTTCTGCTCTTTCCTAGCTACAGAAACAGAAGGAGGTTTGAGGCAAAGAAGGAAAGAAAAAAAGAGTGAAGAGAAGATGGTGTAGCAAAGTGCTTGGCAAAGGGAGCGGTTAATATAAAGAAAGGACTGAAGAGTGAAGTAAATATAAGCAGGTGAAGAAGTATGTGGGTTAGTTGTTGATTTGCAGGTGCATTTAATTGAGGCCATTCAATGGCTTGGTTATCCTTTAGCTTTTGCATTTATGTTTTGGATAGCTTGGAATTTGAATACACAAACGATATGTCCAGCCCAAACTTTTTCTAGCATTTTCTTTCAAAATCTAACAAGCATCATATCATACCCTAGCTAGGTGAACTATATATAACACGAAGTTCATAAAGTATAAGACCATATATTCATGAGCATGCCTAAATGTCACGTGCCTCTTTTGTAACAGAGATTCTGTAAGGGGGTTATCTCTATCAAATAATTGGTACCACACGAAAAATGATTCAACTCCAAGGGTGTTTCAAAACAATTAGGGGTTCATTTTAACAGGACCCGAGGTTGAGCTTGGGATGAAGTATCTCGAGCACAATTAGGGTTGGGCTTGGTCGGATCGTTTACCCACCGGGGTTGCATCCCTAAACTTCCTTCTCTCTTTTTGAGCTATGGTTATGGCTTGATTTGCTAAGCTAATTGTAAGGGACAAATCCATATTGTAGGATATGTGGGGTCACTTGTGCCTGATTAATTTGTATATGGGTTATTGCTTTTTTGGATTGATGCTTTTGATCTTTAAAATTAGAGACTATATCCCTCATACATTGCATCTTTCTTTTCTTTTTATGAATTTTGGGCTAAATAAATCAGATTTTCTCTTTGTTTTATGCACCCCTATGCCACTGGGTATAGTGTGATCAGAAGTTATACTATAATTCTCTTGCTGTGTGCAAATTGTCACTCACTCGTTGAAACAACCCAAAAATAAAAAGATACGATAAGTGATAAGGAAAAGAATTCCAATCTCATGGAGCAGAGGACATATAACTCAGCCTAACCAAACACGACACAGAAACATACTCCCTCCGTTTCCTTTTAAGTGTCTGTAATTTCAACTTATTAAGGAGATCTCATCATTACACATGTCACATCAATTTTTACCTTCATTTTTTCTACTTACCTTTTATGGAGACATCATCATTATATTTTTATTCACTAACTTTTTTTTTTTCAAAATGGAATTTACTTTTAGGGGTAAAATGGAAAATGTGTCAATTTTTACAAAATGGACAATTATTAAGAAACAACCCAAAATGAAATACTGAACCCTAAAAAAGGGACGGAGGACGTACAAGATTATAAATAAGGCATTGGGCTTTGTTTTTTTTGTCTTTATTTAAATTTTTTTCGCATTTTTTTGTTTCGCGTCAAATTTTTGTGGTTTATTGGTTCGTCTCGACGAGAAGAATTGGAAAAATAAAAAATTATGGTCCAAACTTAATTTTTTTTGAATAAAGATGAAAATAAGATTTTTCAGCTTTATTAAAAAACATTTGAGTCTGGATCACAAATTTTTTCTTTTTCAATTCATCTCATTGAAACTAACCAGTAATCTAAAAAAAAATTGACGCAAAAGAATTTTTTTTGAATAAAAACACACACACATACACAAAAAAAAACCAAGTGGTTTATTTAGCCAAAACAGGCCTACAACTCTAACCAAACTAGAAAAACTCAGTTTTACTTTTGAAGCATTAAAGATTTCTTGCATCTTTGTACTTCGCTGGAAGAGTTTATTTTAAATCTAGATTGTGGAAAACACTCTTGGGTGGCTATGATTTGCACTGCTGCACAACAGGGTTTCCGAGTCCTATAAATTTTCTCAGTTTTATTTTCTTATGTATATATAATGCCTTTCCGACCTTTCGAATCTTAATTTTCCATATCTGGTAGTAAGCGCATCAATGTGGCAGATGGTTACCTCGCAAATAATTTTTGCTTCTACATATTGGTTTTGGCTTTTGGGGTATTTTGTTTTTTTTTCCTCATATGTTACATAATGGAGTAGTACTATTCTAATTGCAACTTCATTAAAAAGAGTATAAATTTATTCCTATGTTCCAGCCAATTCATATAAGCGTTTGGGAGCCAATTTTTTTGGCATTTTGAATTTCAGATTGTAAATTTAGGTTTTTGAATTATAGTCAGAATAGATTCATAATCTATAAAATCTATAAAGTGTTTGGACGTTTCAAAATCGATTTTACAAAGTAATGTTTGAAAGTAGAATCATCAAATAGACTATTCATAACTATGGTAGTTGGTTTTGTACCATATTACCCTTGGTTATTCATAATTATGGTATTATGATGTGCAATGCTTCTATGAAAATAAACCTTCTACACATGAATTTTCTTTAATAGTTTTAATTAAAATATCGTTTGGTCCTTCTACTTCACATTTACTCGTGTCCCACATCTGAAAGTCTCAAATGTTGTATTAAGAGTGGACTAGAGGGTGGTGCTGCACAGCCCTGTGTTGTGCACGATAAATCGCTGCCGCTCCGGTCTTTCTTTGATGATCGAAAACGTTCACTTCGTAGAGCTCGTTGAGTAGAACAAGTGTACTGAAAATCAGCTCGATCGGATATCGTTAAATGTCTCATCTGAATATTATTATCTTGAAATTATTAGGTGTAAAAAATAGTGGATTTTATCTAGTGTTTTGGATCCATTCATTTCAAGATAATAATATACGGATGAGGCACTTAACGATATCTGATCAAGTTGATTTTTGGTACACTTGTTCTACTCAACGAGCTCTACGAAGTGAACGATTTTGATCATCAAAGTGAGACCGGAGCAGCGGCGATTTGCTATGCACAGCACGGGGCTGCGCTGCACCGCCCTTGATAATGTTTTTCATTACCATTTCTGCACATAATGGGTAAATATTTCGTTTTTCTCTTCAATCATTTTTCTCTCTATCTCTCTCTCCAATCATTACTCATATTTTCAATCATTATTCTATTTCTCTTTACACTCGTTACCTATAAATCCAAATCCAAAATCCCAAAACGAATGGGTGGTCTCCCGGGTTGACAGATCCATTGGGTTAGATACTGAGGCCTCGTTCTGCTAAAGTTTTTATTTTCCGCTTTACGAGGCATGTCATTCTCTCATAATACATCACATTTAATTCATAAAATAAATACTTATTTAAACAATAAATTTAAATTAGTGGAACACACCCTGAGTTACATTGAAATAAGGGTATTAATGTTCTGCTTAGAGCATCCGCAATGGTAATAATCAAAACTAATAACCAAAATGTGCCACGTTAGTATTTGATTATCCATTTAGTCTATAATCAAACTTAACAACCTCTATCTCCACATTGGTTATTTTTGTATCTCTAACCAAAAAAACCCTTACAATATACATTGCACATTTGTCCAATCGCAAACGAGTTTCAATTATGCACCCGACCACAATAAATTATTCGTCTCGATGAGACGATTCCAATGTGGGGTGTTTTTGAGGTACTCCATTGAGTTTTGGTTATTGGTAAAAGTTACTCCCTCCGTCCCTTTTTAAGTGTCCTGCTTCGTAACTCCAACTTATTAAAAAGACATCATCATTATACCTTTCACATCAACTTTTTCCTCCATTTTCCCTACTTACCCATCATCATTACACTTTTACTCATTAACTTTTCAAAATGGAATCTACTTTTAGGGACAAAATAGACAATTCACCAATTTTTACCCACTAACTTTACAAAATGGACACTTATTAAGGGACAGCCCAAAATAGAATACTGGACTGTAATAAAGGGACGGAGGGAGTATTAAGTTTGGTTATGGAATAAGTGGAATTTGGTTATTTGCTAAAAGACTTATAACTTTGCTTATTACAATATGGGGTATTTTTTGAGTATTGTTATTAAATTTATTTATCCACACTCATTTGCTTATTACAATAGGGATGCTCTTATAATATTGTTATTAAAAAAAAAAAAACCAAGTGGTTTATTTAGCCAAAACAGGCCTACAACTCTAACCAAACTAGAAAAACTCAGTTTTACTTTTGAAGCATTAAAGATTTCTTGCATCGGTGTACAAAATTGGACCCAGGGATCCTGTAGGGCACTATGTAGTGCACATCATAGCCGTCCAAACGTGCTCTCAACGGTTCGGATTTAAATATAAACTTTTTGCTTATAGAGTTTATTTTAAATCTAGATTGTTGAAAACACTCTTGGGCGGTTGTGATTTGCACTGCTGCACAACAGGGTTTCCAATCTCCTACAAAATTTTCTCAGTTTTATTTTCTTATGTACTAGTGTTAATCCGTGCCTACGGCACTACGCATCCCGGTTGGAAGGGGATTGTGTGATTTAGGTGAAAATCATGGGCACTTAATCGGGAAGTGGTAGGATGCACTACAGCCTTTGGATCAAATGAATCTAAGTCGTTCCAACAACTTGTCCCCACACCCTTCTATTTTATAATATACTAGTGCTAGCCCGTGCCTACGGCACTACGCATCCCGATTGAAAGGGGATGGGAGTTGTGTGATTTAGGTGAAAACCATGGGCACTTAATCAGGAAGTGGGAAGATGCACTACAGCCTTTGGATCAAACAAATCTGAGCCGTTGCAACAACTTGTCCCCACACCCTTCTGTTTTATAATAGAGATATATATATATACATATATATATATATATATATGTATACAGTCCGGTTCCCTTGAGGGATCCCGGATGGTGACGTGGCACGGGATCAAACTGTGAGCCGTTGGATTTCAATCCAACGGCCAGGACAAGAAAAGGCCATTAATTACACTTAACCCCCCTGAAGCCCTCACAGTTCCCCCCTTCTCATTTCATTTCACGGACAGACAGATAGAGAGAGAGAGAGAGAGAGGCGACGCTGTTCAAGAGAAGAGAAGACGAACCCGTTCAGGAGAAGATCGAACGAGAGCAACGAAGACGAGAAGAAGGTCGAAGATCCACCGAGGTATCTCTGTCTCTCTCTCCCTCGACTCTGTCTCTCTCGAAAATTTTGAAAAATCTGGATCTTCGACCATTCCTCAGAACTTAGGGTTTTTTTTTTTAGGACGAACGACAAAGAACGAAGAGGAGAAGAAGAACGAACTAAGCAACCCAACGAAGATTGAAGCCAGCATCCAAGGTATCTCTCTCGGAAATTTTAAAAAAAATCTGGTTAGGGCTTTTTTCATACATTCGAAATCGGCAGAAAATTAGGATTTTTTTTTGGGATTCGAATTCAGCAAAGTATTTTGAGGAGTGTTTCAATTTCATTCATGGAGCAAACACATGAAAGCTACATTATTGTTTCTTCTGTTAAGCAAGAACAGGGCTGAAAAAATCTGTGTGTTTATTTTTTTATCTTTGGTTTGGTTAAAAAATTAGGATTTGGGTTTGTGACATTGGGTCTCTGTGTGTTTAAATACGCATTTTGGATGTTGTGCTTGATGCCTATGCTAAATTTCTCAATAAGTTGTATACAATTCCAATTTCCCTGTTTTACCACAATAATGGAACAACTGCTATGTTAGGAAAAATTACCCTGCTTTGGGAAACCAATAGTTTTGAAGCGTGATTGAGTGATACATTTGTTACAATAAAACCTATGGCTAACATATAAAGATCTTGAGCACTTGGTTCAATTTTGGGGATAAACTATAATAATCTTGTTGATACATTTCTTGTCCCTGATGAATGTTTCACTTCTGATTTGTTTTATTTCCTTCGGCACACTCACGGAGACTCATATCTTTTTTAAACTTGTATTTAGGAACTTTCGCCAAGTCAAATCAGAAACATGTTCTATGCCAAGTATTGAACTACCATGTACTTGTACTGATAAAACATCATGGAAGTGTCATGTTAACCTGTTTTTACTGGCTCTGGAAACTCAAAAAAAGATTCTTTTGAAGTCAAGCATGGAAGTTAACAACCTCTATCTCTCTCCAATCATTACTCATATTTTCAATCATTACTCTATTTCTCTCTACGCTCGTTACCTACAAATCCAAATCCAAAATCCCAAAATGAATGGGTGGTCTCCCGGGTTGACAGATCCATTGGGTTAGATACTGAGGCCTCGTTCTGCTAAAGTTCTTATTTTCTGCTTTACGAGACATGTCATTCTCTCACAATACATCACATTTAATTCAAAAAATAAGTATTTATTTAAACAATAAATTTAAATTAGTGGAACACACCCTGAGTTACATTGAAATAAGGGTATCAACATTCTGCTTAGAGCATCCGCAATGGTAATAATCAAAACCAATAACCAAAATGTGCCACGTTAATATTTGATTAATGTATTTAGTCCATAATCAAACTTAACAACCTCTATCTCCACATTGGTTATTTTTGCATCCCTAACCAAAAAAATCCTTACAATACACATTGCACATTTGTTTAATCGCAAACGAGTTCCAATCACGCACCCGACCACAATAAATTATTCGTCTCGATGAGACAATTCCAATGTAGGGTGTTTTTGAGTTATTGAGTATTGGTTATTGGTAAAAGTTGTTAAGTTTGGTTATGAAATGAGTGGAATTTGGTTATTTGCTAAAAGACTTGTAACTTTGCTTGTTACAATGTGGGGTATTTTTTGAGTATTGTTATTAAATTTATTTATCCACACCCATTTACATATTATAATAGGGATGCTCTTATAGAATACATATCGATCTTTCCCTTCCCGTCCCCCACTTTCTTTGTGTTCCAGCTGTAACCAAATAGCAAAATTAAACTAGCTTGTACATGCCAACCAAAACCATGTAAGTTCAGAAAGTTCATAAAACCATAAAAATGAGAAGGAACAAGATCCTCTCCAGTCCCGAAAGAGGAGACATACAACACGTTTTCCCCGAGCAGGGGGAAGACATATATACAACTAGGTTTTGTTTTCCGCATACATAAAAAAATGAACAGTCCTGGTCATCGATCGAGTTGAGTCCCGTAAACACCGAAATTAAGTCAGCTTTAATTGAACCCTCTAGTCCATATTTGATGGACCAAAGAGAATCCAGCTTCAACTTTTTAAGAGGGGCTTGATTTAAACATTGTAGATTCCGATTCGCATATTACCATGCAAGTTGATCCAAAACATATTACAAAGATGATGATGATGATGATGATGATTGATGAGAGAAATGGGTAGAGATCAAATGAATGATATATGGCCCCACAGTGCTGGAAGCCTGGAAACAAGAGATGTGTTGTTTTCTCACACTTTAATGGCTGTGAGTCTGTGACAGAGAAGTGGGTGAGGAAACACAACATATATTAAAGAGAGTACCCATTCAATTGCAGCAGTGAATAAAGACACCTATTACGTGGTTTATTATTGTAATTAGGGGGCCTGGTTTAATTTCTACCACACTCTCTTTTGACCAACTAATAAACCATCAAAAAAAAAAAAGAAAAGAAAGAAAGAAAGAGATCTAGCTACATTACTTGGTGTACGCCACACTTTCCTTTATAGGATCTATCCGGGGTTCCACACAAATAATCGAAATCGTTTAATTTTGTTTAAATTATACAGTATCTTTTATGAATCCTATCGACAAATCAGCCCAATCTGATATCTTAAGAGCTTGATTAATACTCCTATATTTAATCAGGGACCAACAATTAAATACATATGGCAATTCATCGGAAAAGAGGTTAGGGGATTTTAGTTCATCTGCTGAGGGAGACAGCTAGGTCACTCTGACATTACAGCTTTGGCCTGACTGTTTAGATGAGTGTGGATGGTAAATTTAGTTATTGCACATAAATATTCAGGTAAATGGTAATGTCAAAATTATTTTTGTTTGTGTCCAAATTGTAGTGCATAAAAGCCTTGTACAAAACCCTTTTTATTTGACTGATGGAGTTAATAAATAATTAAATCGAACAAAAAAAAATACTCTCTCCTTCCCCTTTTTAAAGTCCAGTATTCCATTTTGAGCTGTCTCTTAATAAGTGTTTATTTTGTAAAGTTAGTGGGTAAAAGTTGGTACATTTTCCATTTTGCCCCTAAAAGTAGATTTCATTTTAAAAAGTTAGTGAGTAAAAGTGCAATGATGATGTCTTTATAGATGGTAAGTAGGGAAAGTGGAGGTAAAAGTTGATGTGAAAGATGTAATGATGATATTTTTTAATAAGTTGGAGTTACGAAGCGGGACATTTAAAAAGGGACAGATGGAGTATTAAGTAAACATAGCCTTCTTTACATATATTCAAAGTATCTAGTGATCTTCAACCAATTATGTGCTTCCATATATTATTAGGAGTAAGCATTATAGCCGTTTCCAATACTTAGCAGTTTGATCGAATCAAGCCTCCGCAATTTTCAGAATCTCCCTGTTGAATGGCCTATTCCGCCCTCAACAGGCCTATCCCCTGGGCGGAATAGGCCGGTCTATCCTTTCCCTTAGAATCGTATTTAAGAGTTTCCTACCTCGTACGGCTTAGCCGTCAATTCTTCTAGTATCGCATTTTAATCTACCATATCTAACTGAATGAGATTCTTATAAAACTTTTATGCATTACAGTTTCGGCATAAACAAAAACAATTTTGGCATTAACAATACCTAATATTCATTATATGTGTATGTACTTTTATACATATGTTGCACCCATCAGGT
Source organism: Rhododendron griersonianum (assembly GCA_018127125.1). Taxonomy (NCBI): domain Eukaryota; kingdom Viridiplantae; phylum Streptophyta; class Magnoliopsida; order Ericales; family Ericaceae; genus Rhododendron; species Rhododendron griersonianum. The sequence continues at coordinate 35,501,210 of CM030793.1, read as the reverse complement.
CCTTTTATTGACAACTCATTGGATTGTTTTTATAAGTTAAATAAAATGACAAGAAAACACAACTTTCAATACACTTTTACATTTCTCCATACACTAACAGACTTTCATATATTTTTCACAAATTTCATTGCACTTTTTCAATTTTAATAATTTATACTTTTAAAATTATGTTGCACATTGTTTGGGTGAATTTTTAAACTAATAAAGTTGTTCCGATCGCTACGAGTTATCCATTCAGACGGTTCAGTTATAAGCTGCTCTCAATTAGTTGGTTTTCGCTGTTTGTGGGCTTTGTGGTGGTTTTGGGTGTTTCAGTTAGGTGTTCCTCAATTTTTTTTGTTTTTTTGGTTGGCGCCTTGCCGGCCCTTTTCGGTGGTCTTGGGTGGTTTTTACCGGTGTGCCCTTGTTCCGTTTAATTTTTGTAATCGTTTATAAAAATTAATAAAATCTTTTTGCTGAGCAGAAAAAAATTAGTTGTTTTAAATTTTATTTTTGATTGTTAAAAAAATTCAAAAATTATTTGGTTATCTTATTTTTGTGATAATTTTGTTATTTTTCGTTTTCTGTAAGACATTGTAGCTTTTCGTTAATGAAAAAAAACTTGACTTCTCCTACTCCTCTCGACATAAAAAATCATGAAACTTTAAATTATGATCTAAATATTCAAAAAATAAAAGAGAAGTTAAAAACTTCAACTTTTATGCTGTATCAACTTATTTTTGTGTTAGTGAATGCGATCAATTCTCTCACTCTCATTGATTTGAGATTGTGTGGAACTTGAGTAACAATTACTCTTTTTGTAAAGATGAAATTACTTTTTGGTTAGGTTTGGGCAGCTCTTTGTATGGTTTGTGATTCTGGTTGGCGTCTTGCCTTCCTGGATTTTCTTTTGGGCCTCAGGTGGCGTTATTCGTTTTGTCATTGGTCCGTTTAATCTTTGTATCCCTACTTCAAAGATTAATAAACTCTTTTTTGCTGATAAAAAAAACATTCTCCCTCTTAATTTGTGCCCTCACCATCCTGTGTTTTGATTTGGTTAAAGAAGTTTTCTTCTATGTTTTCACGGAAAACGTTAACCACATTCCTTAGGGTGAGAAATAATGTGTGAAAGATGTACTATTCGAGAAAATGGTTTTGTTATCTGTAAAAGTCTTCCCAAAAAAAAATCCAAAAGATGTGCATTGAAATTCAAACTTATATTGCATGTATGCATATTATCCGTCATTCGCCGGGTGGTGATTAGCAAGACTCTTTTTTAAAACTCAGTTGTCCTAATCCCACCATTCACTATAGTTGATTCTGTCAATGGAGATGGAGATTTAGGCTGGGTTTCCCCTATTGTCTACACGGACTAAATGGGTTAAACCCCACGAAAACACAAATTTCGAGACATGTCATTTTTCTCACATCAACTAAAAGTTCATCTGGCGGAAATAATTTGTCTAAAGTTTTTAAACTATTAGACAAACTGTATAAGGAAAAACCCACCCTGGAAAATTTAAGTAGGGCAGGTGATTCTGTCACTGCTTGTTACCGCTGTCTCTCTCCTTGCTCTCTGGCTCTTTGTTCTTGCTGTTGCATTTAATCAAATCAAGGGCTGGAGTCGAACTCGTAACTTGGGCAAATATTGTATTCCAAGTAAATGGGGTATTTGAAACAAGGCAAATCACTTTGAGAGGTCAACTGAGATAAAATCGGGGTACATTAAACTAATGGTCCATCTGCTGTATGCGCTGTCATTCTAGTCCCTCCAATTTGAATTGACTCGATTTTAACCTTATACTCTTGAAAACTCTCGATCGTTTTTGACACACGTACGCCGTGCAAGGTGCGAATGCGTTTGTAGGCGTTGATTGGTGAAGTGCGGGCATGACCAAGACTTGTAGCGCCTAACTTGGATGGTGATTGCTGTGAATCTTGACTTCTAACTCGTAGAGCGATTGCATGTGATCGAAAGGGTAAAGATCACAGATTGGTTCGTGATTTGCCACACGATTGTGGACTTAGAATTTCCTAGTCGTATAGGAAAGATAGCGTAAAACGTAGACTTTATTATGTCGAAATAATAAAGTTGAATACAATAGGAAAGCAAAATCCAAATTATTTGAAGTAAGTTGAATGGGGTTGAGTACTCGGTACTCGGATATGTCTACTTTGCTGAAAGTAGGAAATTTTTTGAAGCGCCGGCACTATTAGTGTGATTAATCGTAAAATAACAAACTTCCACACATATTTCATACCCAATGCGTCTATTTTTTTTTAATGCAATATGTCTCGGTTCAGCTTGCGCGCAGTTCGGACGAATCCCTACAACCTCTCTCCCAGTCATTTCACACGCTTACACATGGGGTGAGGTGATTCCAAGAATTGTTGGCAAGAAGAATAGAACCTGAGACCTTGGAGAGAAGCAAACTTTTAAGTCTCATGCCAACACCACTTGGCCTCCCCTAATTGGAAAATCCTATAATTACTTCAATTTTTTTTATATACAATAATAAACATTTTTTTTTATACCCATACAATTTGTCATATACAAAAGAGAGAACTCTAATAGGATTTTACAAACTTGGACCACTTTCTCATACTTTGCTTCTTCCTTTGCAATAGGCCCATCACTCAACTCTCTCATACCACGAAAAGAAAAACTCACCAATCATCTCAATTTCTCTGTCTACCGAATATTTAACATTTAGGCTCCGTTTGTTTAATTTCGATATAAAATGTTTTTCATATAAAATATATTTTTCAGAAAATAAACTTCAAATTTTTATTTTTCGGTGTTTGGTTGGCATTTGAAAAATATTTTCAGAAATCGACAAAATAGTGTAGAGAGACATATATATTTGTATATATACACCACGAATCCAGTAAGGGATCCCTTATGGCCAAACAGTGCGGACCTCCCCTTTCCTGATCGAATTGCAATGATCCGCTTTCCCGGCCTTTTTTTTTTTGGCGATTTCTTGTAGGCACCCTTAAAATCACGTTCTGAACACATTGAACGGCTTGGATCGTCGCAATTCGATCGGGAAAGGGAGGTCTGCACGGTTTGGCCCGTAAGGGATCCCTTACTGGATCCTGACTGTGTGTGTATATATATATATATATTCGATTATTTGTTTTTACACTCCCCTTCTAATGAGGATCTAAAATGAGGACCTAAAATGAGGACTACTCCATTTCTTCCATTTCCCGATTGAATTTTGATGATCCGAGCCGCTCAATGTGTTCAGAACGTGATTTTAAGGGTATCCGCGAGAAATCGGCAAAAAAAATGACCGGGAAGGGCTTGATTTGAGCAGTTTTTATTTGAACCGTTCGATAAAAAATTAATAAAAACTGCTCGGATGAAGCTCTTCCCGGTCTTTTTTTTTGCTGATTTCACGCGGGTACCCTTAAAATCACGTTCTGAACACATTGAGCGGCTCGGATCATCAAAATTCAATCGGAAAAAGGAGGTCCTCATTTTATTAAAATGAGGTGGTCCTTATTAGAAGGGGACTCTTTGTTTTTAATTTACCAATAAAGATATAGATAGGTCATGTTTGGAACTCGCCTAGGTCCTCCAAGTGTATAGGATTGGCCCGACATTAACAATTCCTCCTTTACGACGACGCTCTGACAATTTGAACGTCACACAACATCCAATCTGCAATAAAACCTCTCAGACCGAGAGTTTTATCATTTCTCTAAACCTCAATTCTCCGTTCGGCTAAATAAGCCAAGTGGTTTATTTTTTTGTTCTTATTCAAATTTTTTTCGTATTTGTTAGTTTTTCGTCAATTTTTTGGGGATTATTGCATCGTCATGACGAGAGGAATCTAAAAAGTAAATTTTTTTGATTGAAACCTAATTTTTTTGAATAAAGACAAAAATAAGCCAATAAGCTAATTTTTTCGTCTTTATTCAAAAAAAATTGGATTTCGATCATAATTTTTGTAGTTTTTAGATTCCTCTCGTCATGGAGATGTAATAATCCCCAAAAAATTGACGAAAAACTAACAAATACGATTTTTTTTTGAATAAAGACAAAAAGTTAAGCCACTTGACTTATTTAACCGAACGGGGAAGGAGGGCTTTGACTTATTTTTGTGTCATCTAACATCCCACCGGCAAGTGGAGCAATTTCATTTTAATAATTGTACCAGAGAGCAGCAGTATGTACACAAACACGACCTTAGCTTTAAGACATAATCACTGGATATTGGAATATCTCACCCAATTCACATTGGCTGCAAATTTTTTTTTTTTGATAGGCAACAAAAGTTTTATTAAGAACACTTGACAAAGGGTACATCAAGTGGGGGGAGAGGGGGAGGGGAATCCAACCAAGGGTTGGATGAAAAAGAAAATAAAATGATGGGACAAAGTCCACCAACACCTAAAAGGCCAGGCCCCAAAAGATAAACCTAGAAACCACATTGGCTGCAAATTGCCACTAAACTATAATACATTACACAGTTTACACTGGAATCCAGTGACTGGATCATTGGAAAATAGGCCCATTAGTTAAGCCTAATTAATTTGATGTGAAAATGTAAGATTTTATGTCCACTTCTTCACCCTAAAATTAATATACATTCACATAGGTCAATATATTTTTGAAAATGTAGTCGTATATACTCCCTTGGTCCCAATTTGTTTGTCCAATTTGAAGAATACAATTTTTTTAGGGAATACAATCGTTGCACCTATAAATGCTCAACTTTTCAAAAGTTGCCATCCTAATTTAACTTTTCAAAAAAGATTACTTTAGTGGTAAAGGACAAAAAGGGAATTTTGTCGAGAATGCTCCATTAGAGAGGTGTTTGGCCATTCATTATTAAATTATACATTGTTTATTTTTACATTTTGATTGTTTGGGAGCCGATTCTAGAACGCAACAAATGCGTTATCCAAAATGAACTTGAGAGTGTGGGATCAAAAAATTACCTTCATAATACTTTTTGGGTTCTCAATACAAATTTACACAGTATCCCCACTCTTTTATATATTCTGATTGTAATATAAATATCTATAAACTAAAATTCAGAATCTAAAATTGAAGGTGTTCAGGAGCCAATTACTTTTTAGATTTTGAATTTTGGATTGTGCATAGTAGATTTCTAAATTACGATAAGAATATGTGAAAATATTTGGATGAAATGTGCCAATAGATTTTTCATAACAATAGTGTGCGAATTCGAGAATCTAATAAAACGCTTATCCTCCGGTTTCAATTTTGCATTCTCATTTACCAAAATGAATTTAAATTTGTAAAATGCAGAATGCAAAACCTCTGCAACCAAACAGGTCCCTAATTTGCTCCCAACACCTCAGAATAGAATAGTGTGACAATTTTTTAGAGTTAGATATATGGGGCCGGTTCTCCTCACACAAAAGTTGACACAAATTTTGACACAAAACTAATCGAAGTTCCATGCAAATGATCTGAGCCGTTTAATTTGTTTAAAATATGGTTTTAAGAGTTCCCGTAAAAAATCAACTCATTCCATATCAGTAAGGGTTTGATCGGTTCATTGAATTTTATCCTGTAAAATTTGACAGGAATCAACTGAATGAACTGATCAAGCACTTACTGATATCCGAATGAGTTGATTTTTCACGGAAACTCTTAAAAATATATTCTAAACAAATTGAACGGTTCCGATCATTTGCGTGGGACTCCTATATAGAGGAACCAGCCTCTATATATGCCTGACAATGAAGCTCATAATTTCGTACAAATTAATTTCCTGATATTTCTTCTTCTTGACTAAAATTACACGTATATTAAATTCAATTTTAGTCAATCACAACCCAATTTTAGGGGAGTATTATTTACCAGAGCTCCTAGTAAGTGGTTCATTCCCCCATTGATTTTTTTTTTTTTTGAAACAAAATTCCCTCATTGAATTGAGCAATCATATGATGGGCGGCGGGAGTATTCCATTTTCCAACTAGAAGAAGATCGAGTATCTAGGCCTAGCAGATATTTAGGGATACTCTGGTGGTTAACCCCTATGATCATTGACTAATGAACGGCGCTGTTCAGAAAAAGATTGACTAATTAACGGCAGAGAGCATTTATTTATTTATTTTTTCCAATTTACAATTCTTCCAATGGATCATTCAAATATATTGTGGTGATGATTAGTAGTAGTTCTCAAGAATTGTTTAACATCAAATATGCACATGCATTGTATATGACCTCCATATCAATGCCATCAGCCTTTCATAATTTTTTTTTGCTTGGGTTAGTCTACGCATACCTCAACTATTATTTGAGGATCAATTCTCTCATTTGCTAGTAAGGAAATGGTTAAAATTGGGACAAAGCCGTACGCGTGTATAGATTGATCCAACAAAATTAACGTTAAGGAGGAAACGTTAGCCTTTTTCTGAAAACTTCAATACCTCATTAATTAACTTTTTTCCCTAAGATTCCTCGACAAGTTTATGATCTAACCCATATTTGTGAGGGGGTGAATTTTTTATTTATTTTTATTAGCGAAAGTCAGTAGTGTTCGAATAGTTAGATTAGCACAATAGAAGAGGAGTTGAGCTCTTAACCTCATTTTTCTAGCACCTAAGTGCACCCCTTTATACCGATGGGCCAAAGGCCTCGTGACTTGTTCAGGGGAAATTTAAGGTCTTTGATAACATTATTTTTTTTTTGGGTTCCTTTTCCCTTCTAAATTCTTTTACCACCAAACACAACGCAAGCCAACTTACTCAGAAGATTATTGATAGGTTTAATGATTGATAAAATCCAACATATACTACCATGGGTGGTTCAGACCAAAAATTGATTGACTTTGATATGATGATCAAATGGGTTTGACTTTCCAGTTAAAAACAATTGGGTTTGACTTTAGTGATTTTCTTCCTGTTAACGACACATCACCTTCACGCATGGCTATATAAATCAAACAGTGATCCAATTGCCCCCTCAAAGAAAACTGAAACCTAAAACTTGTCCATGTTTTCATCAATGGATTCAAACATTAGCATTTATCTCACTTGTATATTCTCTCTCTTGGGTGCAATAGTCTGTGTGATAATTTTTGCGAAGAAGAAAAACAATGAGAAGGAAAGCAAGAAGAAACTTCCACCGGGCGATATGGGGCTTCCATGGATAGGCGAAACAATGAAGTTTTACAAAGCACAACGAACAAACAAATTATTCGAGGAGTTTGTTCAACCCCGGATTCAAAAGTATGGGAAAATCTTCAAAACGAGGCTTATGGGATCGCCGACAGTTGTAGTAAATGGAACAGACGCTAATCAGTTCTTCCTATTGAACGAGTTCAAGTTGGTGATAAGCTCCTGGTCTTCGTCATCAGTTCAACTAATGGGAAAGGATTCAATCATGGAAAAGCAAGGGGAGAAACACCGGATCCTTAGCGGGATCACAGCCTCAAGCCTTAGTTGTGCAGGGCTTGAGGCTATGGTGCCCAAGATATGTGACTCAGTTGAGTCACACTTGAATAAATTTTGGAAAAACAAACAGCAAATTAGTTTATACCAAATGACTAAGATTTTGACGTTTACAATTGTGTTTGAGTGCTTGCTAGGGATCAATGTGGAGCCACAAATGTTGGGGATATTTGAGAGAGTGTTGGAAGGTGTTTTTGCTCCTCCTATTAGGGTTCCTGGTTCGAAGTTTTCTAGGGCCAAGAAAGCGAGGGAGGAGATAGAAAGGGTGTTGATCGATATAGTGAGGGAGAAGAAGATGGAGATGGAAGGAGGAGGAGCGAAAGAAGAGACGTTATTTTCTCGGATGGTGGCCGGGATGATGAGAGAGGAGATTAGGGAGGAAGAAGTGGTTGACAATGTGGTGTTGCTTGTTTTTGCAGCTCATGACACTACCTCTTTTGCCATTGCCATGACGTTTAGGATGCTGGCTCACCACCCAAATTGCTTCTCTCTGCTCCTTCAAGGTATTGCAACCGTTGCCTCCTCATCACCAAATTAAAACATCATTAAAAGTTACAAAAACAGAAAAACCACTCGGTTTGTGGGCCGTCAGAATGATTATGAGCCACACGTTTCGTTAGGTTTGCGCATTTTCAAATGCACATCTTCTTCATCGTAGCTAGATACGTTGTGCTATTAATCTTACGTAACCAAGTCGATTAGGATCACCCTATGCTGCACTAAGTTTGAATCTGCACCTTACAGTTCATATTTTAGATACCATTTTGAGCTAAAATTCTAACATCAAAGTTGTGATTCCGATTTTTCGTGATCTGTTGCCAGAACATGCAGATATATTGAGCAACAAAAGAGCTGGTGAGTATCTGACAATGGAAGACACAAAGAAGATGAAGTATACCTGGCAAGTAGTTCGAGAGAGCATGCGTCTGTTCCCTCCCATATTTGGTTCATTCAGAAAAGCCATCGCTGACATTGAATATGAAGGATTTATCATCCCTAAAGGATGGAAGGTGCTATATATTCTTTCAAATATCATTTCCTCCTTGCTTTTATTAATTAAATGCCTTAGGAATCTCGATCAAAGATCTTTCTTGTGTGTTCTAATCAATTGTTACAATGGGATTGAATAACTCCAGCAGGGTCGGCTCTACTAAGGTTCTAGGGGGTTCAAGCAAACTCTCTGTGTTCAAAAAATACATCAAATTTTTGTATAGGATTTTGATATTCGCGCTCCACTTTGTTCATGAAGTTACTAGTAACTTCACGTTAAAAGTGGAGCGCCATCAATAATAAGTGGAGCGCGAAAATCAGTTTCCTTTTGTATATTTTTGTGTATAATTCCATATTTGTTTCATATTGTCTACATTGGATCGGTCGAACAAAGCTAGAGCAAATAAAAATTCACTCAAATTTGTGAATAAGTATATCATATAACTCAACAAAATAAAATAACCTAGACCCGATAAGTTTTCAACATAAATAAACATCGTTATATTATGGTGCCGTTCCGGTTTGCCCCCTTAAAAAATAAGTACTACTTATTTGCAATTTTCAAGCTTAAAAATAATAGGTTTACTGAAATAAAAAAATATGCAATATGGATCTAGTTTTATAGATCGATCAAACCCGGCAAAAAAAATTGAAAAATTATTTTCATAAACTCATTATTTTTAAGCTTGAAAATAGTCTATTCAATGTATTCATCATCTGAATGACTTTTTAGAATTGACTTTTTCGGACAATGACTTTTTCGAATTGACTGTCAAATTATTTTCACTTTCCTTCATCCTACTCTATCTCACCCTAACAAAGCAATGGTCCAAGAGGCTGAGTAATTTTCACTTACCCAGGAAGCTTTGCCTTGATCAGTAATTTCAAAATGTCAAAAAAAATACCAACAGGTTCTAGTATCGGCCAGAATTGATGTTTACCAAAATCCCAGCACGCCACTGCGAATGAAAATTTCTGGCACGTCGTTTAATTAGCGATTAGCTACCAGATCACAGCAGATTCATCATCTGACAGTCAATTCGAAAAAGTCAATCTCCTAAATTAGTCTATTCTAACATGAAGAGACAAGGTAACGATTTGAGAAGCAAAAACATGAAGTTTTATATTGCGGTATACACTGTAGGATGGTTGGATTATGGAAGATAAGAGTGTCCTACCAAATCCCACTTTGGAGTTTTTATTGGTCCAAGACACCACGACAATGCGCTAAATACTTGTTCCGGTTCCTAACACACATAACCGGATAATGTCGATACAGTTACAACACGACCATTGCGGTACTGATGCTGCGTTCAACAAGATTGGGATTGTTGATCACAACACACAAGATTGGATCAATCAACCTATTGAACATGATTATGATCTGCTAAGGCTTTCCCTATGTGGCTTCAATTCATGCAGGTGCTGTGGACGACTTATGCAACACACTACAATGAGGACTACTTCCCAGACCACATGGCTTTCGATCCAAGTCGCTTTGAGGAACCGATACAGCCCTACGTTTTTCTACCATTTGGCGGAGGGCCAAGAATGTGCGCAGGGTACCAATTGGCTAAGTTAAACATCCTCATCTTCATTCATTTCGTTGTAACCCGTTACAATTGGTCACTCCAATATCCGGACGAGCCAATCACCATGGACCCCCTTCCATTTCCGTCCCATGGAATGCCCATAAACATTTATCCCAAAAAGTTGTAAAGCTAGCCACAGGAGGTCGTGTAATTTGGGGTAATTCTGTCTCCCATACAGAGAACATCAGTTGGTTCTCTTTTACGCGCAATTATGTGGTAGAAATGAATTTCTAAACTGCTACAGCATGAAAACTCTCTGCTACACTAACGATCAGTGTTCAAATATACTTTGTCAAGGAACTGTCACTTACGGTGGACACAAATCATATTAGCAAATATCATATCACTGTATCAAATGTCCAAAATTCGATGCATAAATATCGGCCGACATTTAAAACCTTATGAACGATTCAAGCAACTCAGGCTACGATTGTTAACGTAATCAGCAATCATTACAAAGAATGACAGAAAACAAGGGTTTGAATGGCAATGCATGCACAGAGACGGCAAAAAGTAATTCTCATGGCCGATGATATCATGGCCGATGTCACTACATGGAAGTACCGAAAAAAGAGAAGGCAGCGGAACTCTAATAAGACAACGAAGAGAGATATACAGCACAGGAAAACATTTACTCAATGCTGAGACATTAATTATGTCCGCACACCCATTAGCCTTCTATTCATAAAAGTCATCACGATACGACTACTATTTGCAAATGATCATTGAACTTCATCCTATAAAATGCAAGAGTTATCGACCAATAAAGGATGAATAGTTGACATTCTTAGCTAGGATTTTCCATTCGCTACCTTTCTTTCAAAAATTCCAACTGTGGTTGGCCAATGTTGATTAAGCACTCAACGAAAATGACTTTCATGGAGTCCCATAGACAATATAATGGTGGTACATAAAAAAAGATTGTCAATAGCTACAAAACGCATAAGTTTTCACTACCCAACATTTCTTACAAAGGTGGTGGATCTTTCACACAGCAGTCAGCATCTGGGAGTAGCCCATGACTTGTAGGCTTCAACCCTCTCTTAGACCACCGGTTCACAAGAGCAACTTCAAGTTTCCTAACCTGCAAACATGTAGTTTCTCAGTCAGATTTCTAAGACGAAATGTTACACACTTCAAACCAAAATAAAATATCTCAAGTACTTTTGCATTTTGCCCCAACATTTCTTTCTTAAGATCTAATTTCCTAACAATTGATAAAGTTGCCATATCTATATTATCCAACAAAGCTGTAAGAGAAATTAATAAGCTAGATTCAGGTAGTTATGGTTGCATTTCAGGCAAATGTCTGCATTTTAATCTTCAAAGTTCAAAATGTATGCAGCATATTAACATCCAAGTTCTCGAAAGACCCCTTCCAAATTTAATTGGACCCGGTGGCGCTTTAGCTATCATGTAGCATGGTCATGAGACTCATGACTACGGTTAACATGGTACTTCCTTGCACGTTCAGCGATTTACATCGATTCCAGTAACACATAATTAGAAATGATTGACTATTTACATTTCTCACATAAGATGACCAAACTTACTAACTCCAATTACTACTCCCTCCAGCCCACACTGGGAACTCAACTTCTTAAGAGGCCATGTAACTAATGCATGTCTCCTTAAAAGTTTGATGAGATGTTCAAAATTATCCCTTACTCTCCACCTTTAAAAACTATTTTTAATCATTTTGTACACTTGCTTCTTTGACTTTTGAAACAAGACAAACACTTTGGGACATCCCAAAATAAATTACTGGACAAACAAAACGGTAAGGCCCGACCCTGTTTGTTAGATTCGTTTTTATTAGTTGAAGTAAGATTATACTAACGCAAGAGAAATCCCACAGACTTGTACTCCTTTCCCATTTCTTTGGCCCTTCTTGGCTACTACTTTACAAAGAAATCTTAATCTTTCTTGTTTAAACTTTAAACTGCCAGAGGGAGGCTCAATCTTTGTTTCAGCCCTTCACGTAAGGAAGGTAGTCTGCACTGTGATCTCTGAATCTCAGAGAGTCAGAATACTTTATGGGATAGACTTACTTTCAACAGTTCCCTACTAAGATGCGACTTTTGAGCAAATGGGTTTGAAATGGCCGAAGTAGATTAGATGGTTTATCTCCGCAATTATTTCATGGTTGTTCTTCGCGATGCACCATCCTTCTATCCTCTGTACTATGTTCATGGCACAACTGAGCATAATGATGAACCATGCAGTCCCAGAGGAAATGACAAGTGTTTGAAGAGAGTGCCAGAGGGAGGTTAGTACCGGATGTATGTCACCTTCTCTTTCTTGATAATACCACCATGTTCTTTGAGGAAAAACAAAAGCAGTTGAGGCTCTTGTAGTGTGTCATGATATGGGCTGAAGGCGAACACAGAACATATGGGATAGAAAATAGCAAAATTATCCCAATAGTAAGTGCTGCCAGCTGGCTACCCAATGGGTTTAAGGTGGCATATATTACTGGAACAGGACAATTAATATCAGATCACATCTACAACTCGATGTAGATGTACCGCCCTTCAAACTATTTTGCCTTTCCTATAGGACCATCACTTATGCCTATGTTCCATAAATCTTTGGGTTGTGGTGTCGAATGAATTGAGAAGACATTTGTGGGATGGAAAGGACAATGCCACTCTAAGGGAGGTAAAGTTAATCTGATAAAAAGTACTTGAGCAATCTGCTGATGTCTCTCTTCACCATGCCTGATTCAATTGAAAAAAAATTTGTTTGAGACATTGACAAGGAATTTTCCAAGGGAAGCGTGGGGAAAATCACCTGTTCAGTTGCGAGACATTGTGTAAACCCATTCAGGACTGATCCTTTGATGGCAGTAGATAGAGGGAAAATGTCATTGCTTCGACAATTCCTGGGAAAATGGAAACTTTCTAGTTTTGGAAGGGCTTCTTGGTTCAAAATTGCCTTGCTACCCAAAATGCCAGGTTCATGAACACAAGCAAGCAAGATCATGAGAACACTGAAGGGAGTGCACTACTTAGCATGTTTTTGGAAGGGCTTCTCGTAATCAATCAAGTTCCACGGGGTAAGTGGTTTTGGAGCGATGCTAAAGAGGAAGATCATTTTGTTAGATGGACCTCCAACGAGGTTAGAGAACCTTAACGGGCCTTATAGAGAGGTATTATGAGAGATTCATTTTGTGCCTTGGGGGGGATGTGGGTATGGCTCTGATATATACTCAATTTTTGAGTTTCATCAATCTTCGCCTCAAGTTTATGCAGAAACATATTGCTAAGATACGATTACTAAATTCTCTAGTAAAAAAGTACATATGTTGCATCTAAGGGTATAATCTCAAGGAAAAACCAATCTGTTTAAGGATGAAAGGCTCCTCTGCAAGATTCAATGGTTCAGCCAAAATAGTGGAAAACCCATTTCTGTTCTCGTTAACATCCCTTCTAAAAAAAACTTTGAGACATTGCCAAGGGATCTTCCCTAGGAGGGATGGGGAAAGAACTTAAGTATCACCAGGTCAGTTGGGATGTGCTGTGCGCAACCATTGATGACGGTTTATATTGAAGGGAGTGTTTAATCAAGTTTTACTGGATAAGCAATTTTGGAGCTATGCTAAAGAGAAAGATCATTTATGGTATGGATATCCAAGAATGATAGAGAAACTTATTGGGAAGGCTTGTAGAGACGTATCACAAGAGGTTTGCTATTTGCCTACGTGGGGATGGGGGGTGATAAGTATGACTCTGTCCCTCTTTCGATCTCTCTCTCCCTCTCTCTGTGGATGTGGGTGATAGGTACTCGTTCATTTGTCAAATTTCGAGTTTTGTAAATGCTAACCTCTAGTTTATGCAAATTATATTCCTCAAATACAATTATTAAAATTCTCTACTAAGAAAGTACCTGCGCTGAATCAAAAGGAATAATCTCAAGGCAATACCAACCTGCTTAACGATGAAAGGCTCCTCCGCAAGACTCAATGGTTCAGTCAAAATAGTCAAAAACCCATTTCTGTTCCCGTAAACAACATCCGTGAAGGGACGATCACCAACCTGCCAGATGCATAACTACCGAACTAAGAAATCTAACAAATCATTTTACCATTTTCACAAGTTCTTCTCCTACCATGATAAGTCGTGATGATTCACAACCAAAGTGTTTTTCGATCTCTTCAGCTGTTCCGCCAGGCTTCTTTACCCCTAGAGTCAAATACGCGATATAAAAAATCATTCCAGCACTAACGTACAACGCGAAAGAAGAAGAAGATAGTATATACAGTTCAAATGCATGCTAAAATTGAATCTTAATTGATTCATCCAATCAGCCACAAAAAACATAACGAACAATGTTGAATAGACAATACAGGAATGCATCAGCCTTTCCATCAGAATTATAGAAGCAAAAATACTCACCATGCCTTATTACTTTAATGCCAATAGCATACTCAACAGCTCTAGCTTTCCTCCCATCAGGATCAAACTCATATAACCCTAACCAATGACATCAGAAAAATACTCAGTACGAATCCACAAGATCACAACACTTTGTGGAATCACCCAAGCCAACAAACACAATCGCATGAAGAATAAATAAAGCAAAGAGTGCCAAGAGAAAAACACGATAAAAGATATTTTCGCGTGGCTTCCCTACTAATTTACGTCATGACACCAGTCACGTCAATACCGATATATTCAACAAATTGAAAACTAATTCTAAATCAGGCTTCATAAACCCAACACAACCAACGACCACAACAACAAGAACAACAAAAAGAATTCCAAAGAATGCCTAGAGAAAAACGCAATAAAGAGATTTTCACATGGTTCCCCAACTGGATAATTCAGCGTGCCACGGCAGCAATCACGTCGAACCCGACATAGTTAGCAAAGTGACATACTAATACCGAATCAGGCTTCACAAACCCAACCCACCCAACCTCAACAACAAAGACAAAAAGAACTGCAAATGGGTTGGAACAGAATTACCAGCAGAGTTGCTGAACACGGCGATATCGTCACCGAAAACCGATTTACACCGTTCCATAGAGGATCCAAGAGGCCCCCACAACCTCAAAGAGTAAGGAGCAGTAATAGTGTTGTCCTTGTCAAACACAACAGCTCGAAAACCCTTGCTCCTCAGCTCATCCCAATCAATGTAACTTATATCCGGTACCGACACGTGCGGCAGCGCCAGGTGCCGGTCCCTCGCCAGCACCGACACCGAACTAACGATGCCTTCCAGGTTAATCCTCTGCCCCAACGCTCCTTTGAAGTCTGCCCACCACATGTTTGTCGAAAGGCTCGATCTGCCCTTGGCTTCTCTCTCCGCTTCCTCTTTACCTTCTGGACTCTTCCTTTTCTGGGTTTTGTTTATTTCACTGTTTTCATCGATCGAAGAACAAAAATCTTGCGAAAATTCACGCTTGTCATCTGGATTCTTTCTGTGTTGATCACTAATGCAACTGTTTGTTGAGGGGAGAGTAAGGAAGGGGTTATTTCTAAAGTGGGTCTGGCAATTTAGAGGTGAAGAAATGGGGGTAGTTGTTTTGGTAGAGAGATGAAGAGGTTGTCGATGGAATTGGTAGCGGTTAGGGATGGGGTAATAGCATACTTGCCATGGGCATGGGGCAGCCGAGGTGGAGTGCATAGTTTCGAGCCCTATCCCCCATCTTTAATTAATTTTAGTGCTGTTTCATAGAACCCAACTGGCCAATGCTATTCCAAGAAAGGGAAAAAGGAAAAAATATTTTGACACTCCTTTTTTTTTTGGTTGACAGCACTTTCTTTTTTACTCCGTATCTCTATAATGTGAATTTACTAAAACACCTTTGTACTTTATCATGCCATCTTTCTTTTCTTTCAAAATGACTGAGTTGCCCTCTTCTCTCCAACGTTCAAAGTAAAATCCAAGCTCACTTCCAAATTATACTTTTTCCAAGAGAGAGAGAGAGTCCTTTCTGGGCTCCGTTTCAGATGAACAGTAAAAGGAACTTTAGGAAAAAGAAGGTAATTTCAAACTCAAAAATCATGTGTTTACGCAAATAATTTTTCTACCAATATGGATCTTGTTTGATAGATCTCGTTGAGATCTTTTAAACAATGCAAAAAAAATCAAAAAATTATTTTTCATTTTCATAATATGTGAGTTCGAAATTACCTTTCTTTTTGAAAATGAAGATTTAAAAAGAAAGCGGAACGGTATTCTACCAGTTAGTTTCTTTTTCCCAGAGAGAGAGAGAGAGTCCTTTCTTCCTTATTCTATCAGTTAGTTCCAATTCATCTCACATTTTTCCTTCATCCCCTTCCAATTTATTTGTCTATTCTCTTTCTAAGTCACTTTCTTATTTACAAGTTCAACAATGGATGCTGATGGTGAAGACCTCTGTGACTTGCAACCAACCATGGAATTTACACACGAAGATTTCTCTTAGCTGAATGATATAATAAATCTCACAGTCACAAGCAACATTGAAGAATGATCATAGCTGTAGAAATCATTCAACTCTACAAATGATTTTTGTAATACCCCTTCATTAATTTATGCTTGAGTTCTAGATCTAGGGCTTCTTTTTTTTTTTTTTCCCGTTTTTGAAAGTTATTCTTTTTTGACTTATGCGATAATAGAGGAATTTTACATATGATGTTTTCCCAAGTTTTGTATTTAGAACTGATTCTGGGTTCTTCTACTTTCTGGGAAAACAACGACAAATCACTAACAATCCCCTCTTTTCTTGAGAGTTTCTCTCTCTTCATGAGAGTTTTCCAGCCCCCTTAGTGAGGCCGTCTTTTCCATTTAGGGTTCCCTTTCGCCCCTCTTCTCATCTTGCCCCCCTTTTCCTCTCTCCCCTCCTCTGTCTTTCTATTTTCCGTTTCCTTTTTTCTTGGCTTTGACCTTCCGTCTTCTCGTTTCTCTTCTATTTTTTCTTTTGTTCTGTTCCTTTCATTTTTCTTGGATCTTGCCTCATCTATGGAAGATCCAGTTGTTATCTCGCTGGACGAGAGTTTTGAGGAATGCCCAAAGAATGCTCAGTTTGTTTCGGTGGGCAAGATTCTAGCCTCCAAAACCCTAAATCGAGCAGCTGTTCAAAAGATTCTAGAGAGAGCTTGCCGTACAGAGCAAGAGTTTACTATTTCCTACTGGTGAGATAATGTTTACGGGTTTGGTTTTCAGAATGAAGATGATCTGTGTCGGATTATTAGCAAAGGGCCGTGGTCCATTATGGGTTCTATTCTTATTTTGAGGAAATGGGATCAGGCAAAGTCCTTCAGTGATTTGGATTTTAGTCCGTTCTGGGTTCAGATTCATAGTTTGCCATTAGGTTTTCTCAATTCAAAAACTGGGATGGTGGTGGCTAAGAGCTTGGGTGAAGTGATAGCGGTGGAAGAACCAGGGGATCGTGGTAGGATGACAAACTTCTTGAGGGCAAGGGTCTGGTTGGATATCTCAAAACCGTTCAAGAAGGGGTTCTTTCTTCGTCGTTCCAAGGAAGAAGATCTATGGGTTCGCTTCAAGTATGAAAGACTGTCGGATTTCTGCTATGGGTGTGGCAAGGTAAGCCATACAGCAAATGAATGTAAGGAGAAACGTAGTTTCAATGCAAAGGATTAGGAATTTGATGGAAGCCTGAGAGCAGAATTTGTAGTGGTGGATACGATTCAATATGGGAATAGACCGTTGTTGAGATTGATTTATCCAGAAGGAAGGCAGTCTGTTGGAGAAGACGGTGGCGCGTGTAGTGGTACGGGAAAAGAGCGCGTGGCTATTTCGAGTGGGAATATTCCATCCCCTGATCCTGAGGTGAGACAGAATCGGGGAATCGTGGAGCGGATTGTGGTTCGTACGAATCCGTTAGAGAGTGACACGTTTCGGGCAGGGATTAACGAGGTGGAAGATTTGTCGTCAGGTACGCCTTCTGTGATCCAGCAAATTGACTGTGAATCGGCTGGGCTAAAATGTGGATTTGTTGGGCCTAGTATTGGGCTCTCAAGCGGGGGTGAAGAGGTTTGTGATGGGCCTCTTTACTATGTAGAAGAACCTGATAGCCCTAGGCCCAAATTCGGTGTGGGAAGGGCTAAAAATCCAGTGGAGATACAAGTTGGGCCGACTTCTTTTCTTGGGAACTCGCTTTCTGTGGATCTAGATAAGGTGGGTCAGTGCCCTAGGACTGTTGAAGAGGGTCTCGTTTCAGCTTTCAACAAAGCTTTGAATCTCAAAAGAAAGGGTGTAGAGGAGCCAGAGAGAGATCAAGGGAAAAGATTGAAGGGGTCCGGCTCTGTGGAAGCAGGTGAGCAAGAGCTTGCTCTGGTTCATTTATCTGCTGGGGGAAAGGGCTCCCCTCGTAGTCCTCATCGTGGGTGTCTTGGTAGGGGAAGGGGAAGACGAGGAGGCAGAGCAGGCAAAAGTACTATCAGAGGTTGGAATCCAATTCCGATTTTGTGTGATGTTGATTTGGTGGACGTAGAAGTGAGAGCAGGGAGTGACTCAGGGGTGTCTGCTTCTAAGGGATCTTTTGGGCCTGAGAGTGCAACTGCTGGGGCTATAGTTCAGATCGATGAAAGGGCGTTGGTGGCTGGCCTTGAATAGCCACAGGTCCAATGGTGATGCTCAGTTGGAATGTTTAGAGGATAGGGCGACCCCTGACATTCCAGATCTTATGAGGGCTATGTATAGCCCATCGTCCTCTAGTGGTATTCCTCATGGAGACAAAGAATAAGAGGGATATCCTAGAAAAATTAAGGAGTCTCCGCTTTAATAATGGGTGCTACGTTGACCCTGAAGGTACCTTGGGAGGGCTTGCTCTTTGGTGGTCTGATGATGTAATCTTAGATGTTCGTTTTAAGTCTAAAAATATGTTTAGGTGTGTAGTTAATTGGCCTCGTGTTAGTTCTCCGTGGTTAGTTACTTTTGTCTATGCTCCTCCTATTTGGAATCATAGATTGGAATTTTGGAATAGTTTGAAGATGGTTGCTCGAGAGAATAATTATCCTTGGCTGTGTGTTGGGGACCTTAATGATTATGAATCCCAAGCTGAAAAGCAAGGTGGTAACCCATGTAGCAGAGGCAGATTGGATCATTTTCATAGTATGATATTAGAGTGTGAATTTATGGATCTGGAATTCAATGGGCCTTGTTATACTTGGTCAAACAACCAAGGAGGGGATAACAACATCCGTATTCGGTTAGATCGAGCTTTGGCTTCTGTGGCTTGGCGTAATCTGTTTCCTCTTTCTCAGGTCATGCATGAACTTAGGGTGGGCTCTGACTATTGTCCCCTTCTGATCAAATGCTGTGTTCCTTTAAAGAGAGTTCCTTTCAGCTTCAAGTTTGAATCGAAATGGTCTACTCACTCGGAGTGTATGCAAGTAATTAGCAGGGTGTGGGATACTCAGCAAGGAGGATCTGATTTATTTGTTTTAGCTCAAAAGTTGAAGAAATGCAAAGCAACTCTGTTGGACTGGAGTAGACGAGTGTTTGGAAAAGATAAGCTGAAGCTGTTACAAAGCAACCTCAAAGCCCTTCAACTTCTCCCTTTCTCTCAGGACTCTCAGGAAAATTTCCTCAAGGAAAGGGAGATTTTGAAGGAAATTGAGATTCTCTTACTGTGAGAGGAGATGGCCCATCATCAACGGTCTCGAGTGAACTGGCTTTCTTATGGGGATAAGAATTCTGCTTTCTTTCATGCTACTATCAACCAAAGGAGACAGCGTAATCAAATTTTGATGCTCAAATCTGAAAGAGGAGACTGGATAGAGGATGAGGATGGTATTAATGGTATGATTTCTGAATATTTCTCTAATCTGTTTGACTATTCAGGTGTAAGAGAGTTTTCAGATGTGCTCTCTATGGTGGATAGATGTATTACTGATGAGATGAATTGTGCCCTGGTGAGAGAAGTGTCAGTGGAGGAGATTAAACAAGCAGCTTTTGATATGGGGTCCCTTAAAGCTCCAGAGCCTGATGGCTATCCGGGATTTTTCTTTCAATCCTATTGGGAGAAAGTGGGAGAAGGCGTTTGTAAGGCAGTGAAGCATTTTTTTTCAAATGGGTTCATGTTAAAGGAGTTAAATAACACGAACATAGTTCTAATACCCAAGGTGTTGTTCCTAAATCCTTGGGTCAGTATAGACCTATTAGTTTGTGCAATTTCTCCATGAAAGTAATTTCCAAAGTGATGGCAAATAGGCTAAAAAGTATCCTTATGAAGATTATCACCCCCAACCAGTCTGCTTTTGTACCTAGTAGGATGATTCAGGATAATGTTATTGTTGCTCATGAGGCTTTCCATTTCTTGAAGATGATGAAGAAAGATTTTGATGGGTTTATGGCTGTCAAGCTAGATTTCAATAAAGTGTATGACAGGGTGGAATGGGATTTTGTGGAAGCATTGCTTGCAAAAATGGGGTTTCATCAGAAGTGGGTTCAGTGGGTGGTTCAGTGCATCTCAACTGTTAGCTTTAATGTTTGCGTTAATGGAGAAGCTAGAGTGAAGATCAGGCCAAGGAGGGGGATTCGATAAGGAGACCCCTTATCCCCTTATTTGTTTGTGATAGTGAAGGATGTGTCGTCTCATATGCTCTCAAAGGTTTGTAGGGATAAAGCTCTCGTGGGGATCAAGGTTGCTCGTAGTTGTCCTCAACTCTCCCATGTTTTCTTTGCGGATGATGCACTTTTTTTCCTCAAAGCAGAAGTGTAGTATTGTAAAGCTCTTAAGACCATCTTGAAGGAATATGGTATGGCCTCTGGTCAAAGAATCAATTTCGATAAGTCAGGTATTGCTTTCTCCTCAAATTTAAGTGCGAATGATAAATAGTTGGTCTGTGATTTTTTTGATATTCCGTTGATGAAACTGGATTCCAAATATTTAGGACTACCCTCTTTTTGGGGTAAGTCCAAAGCTGATGCCTATTTTTATCTTGTGGAGTGTGCTCTTTATAAGATGCAAGGATGAAAGTGCTCCCAAATGTCTCAAGGGGGTAAAGAGATTATGATCAAGTCAATGGTCCAAGCAATCCCTAGCTATGCCATGTCTTGCTTTCTTTTGCCAAAGAGTATATGTGATAAGTTGAATTCGATAGTCTCCAATTTTTGGTGGAAAGGGGACCCTGAGCAAAAGGGTATTCATTGGAAGAGTTGGGAGTGTATGACTCGCTCTAAGGATGCAGGGGGGATGGGTTTCAGAAATTTTAGAGCAATGAACGAAACTCTGTTAGCTCGACAAAGCTGGCGGCTGCTCAAAAATCCTAATGCTTATTGGGCAAAAATCCTGAAGGGTCTCTATTTTCCTAATTGTTCTTTTCTCAAGGCAGTGTAGACACCCCAATTTGGCCTAACAATTATTTCAAGTCCCACCTTGGGACAATCCCGATGATGAAACGGATACAGTGATTGCTGATTGCCTCCTTGAGAACCTTAGAACTTTCGGTAAGAACTTTGAGCCACTTAGAGGACCCAATTCAAAGCCATACAACCTTTCAGACAGAAATACAGAAGCCTAGGAGAATCCATCTGTCGGCCGTGACATCGATCCCACGACCATAACATCATTTCCTCACCCGAGCAACCTGTTGCTAGCAAAATCTCCCTGAGAGATCAATCCCTCGGCCGCAAGATCTATCCTTCGGCCGAGACATCCATTCCTCGGCCGTGATATCCTTTACTCGGCCACCAGATCGACCTTTTCCCAGACTCTGGAACGTGTCCTGTCAGACATTTGATCCGATTACACTACCTTCCCGATGCGTTCGGGCTACGCTCAGGGATTACGACGTAGAGTTAGAGATGCATTGCAATTGCAATTGCCATCTCGTGATTTGATTGGCCGGAGTGAGTCACCAATTGCCTATATAAAGGGCCTTTGGACTCCGAAAATATACACACGAAATTCATAGAGTACACACTCTCTCAAGCCACGAAACCCTGCCAAAATACTCTCTCAAACCCACTCTTCAAAAGCCCTAACCTCCCGAAGGCAGCCGTCAATCCGGCGATCAAACCCCGAAGTTCAAACCCTAACTCTAGGGTTTTCAATCAAGCAATCAGTCAATCACAATCAAATCCGAAGCAATCAAGCAACTGAGGGATCAAGGTGGTAAGGCCCAACGGCCTCTGGTTTGTTTTACCTATCGCGTTTATGGCTAACCGTAGCATTTAATCGTTTGCTAACTTTTCTGTCTGGTGTGAGGAAGAACATCGACCGGGGTTTCGATCCCTCGGCCAATAAATAAAACCAGGAGGATCCCTCGGCCGTGACATCAATTCACCGGCCGCGGGATCCATCTCCCTGGGACATTTTGTTTGCCTTTCTGCTTTCTGATGCATGCTTATTTATCGCACTGGCTCACTTTACTTACTGTTTAAAGGAATAAATAAACAGACTATGTGTTGGGATTAAACAAAGCTCCTATACGTCTTATGTTGAACGATTATGGGCCAGTTTCACGACTGGGCAAAGAGGGGTGCCTAACACCTTCCCCTTATTGTACTTTTGGCTCCCGTATCCAGAATCTCTGTCTATTTTCCTAGTTTTAATAAACTGGGTGGCGACTCTATTTTGATGATAACCACTATCATGTGGCGATGTTCCTAGCCATGGGAATGTCCATGATTTTGGTTTACGAAGCGAGCAACCAATCGAGCAAACAAACGTGTTCCAATCTGTATGGCGATGCCCCGCTTGGGAGGTGTCTACAGTTTTTGGCGACTCTGCTGGGGATTTGAGAGCCATAACCAAAAAGTTCAACATAAGACTAATACATGCCTTGTTTAATCCATTTATCATATGCATCGAGCGGGCAACCCGTTGAGTTCACCTGATATCCCGGCATGACACGGGCTATGTTGGGGGTTCCAGCAAACTCCACAGTCACTCGTACCTAGTGGTATATCAAAAAGGAAATCACCCAATTACCGCCTATGATGGGCTGGTGAGAGGATTGGTGCCCTTTGACAACGGAGCACCCCGAGACTACCAAAACCTTGCATGTTTTAGAAAGCCATAGAACTTATCAAACTAAGACAAGAACCTACAGGCTAGGAACCTACTTGCAAAAGTTCTTCCTCACACCCATTGTATATGTGTATGTTGTAAAGTTTCTCTTTTGCAGGTTAAACCTTAGGAATCTCTCTAAGTCAAATAAACAGTAGGTAAGATTAATCAATCTAACTAAAGCAAAAACCTTTTTCAGGAAAAATGACTGCATCATTGTTCATGTCTGATTCGCACTTTCAAGTTGTCACCAAGCTGTCTGGCCCGCTCCACTTTGCTGTTGAAGATTTCAACCCCTCTGAATACATCACTCCAGTAAATCAACCAAAGCCTATGGTGGCTATCATTGAAGACAACCATGTCATGTTCGCTGGAACGGTTTATGAGGAAGAAGTAGAAGACCTGATTGAAGAAGAAGGGCTTCGCAGGGTTCCAATCTACTTTTATGACCCTTATGCACCTACCGATGATTATTGGCCAATAGACGAGGTCAACAACCTCGAGACTGAAGAGGCAAAGGAAGAAGAGGCTGTCGACAATGACCCACTAGACGAAATATCACTAAACCTACTCTTTGATGAGGGGGTCACCAACAATGAAATAAGGGTGATCCACCCCATCATAGATAGCTTTGGTAATTGGTGGGGCTTTGTTGGCACACGATGAGTCGACAACAGCGACGAAGCCGAAGTTGAAGCTCAATTGGAGGAGATAACAGTGATAGCAAACCAAATGGCCCTCCAAGACTTGCAGGGTGACAATGATGAAAGTGCGAATCAAGGTGACAGTGAAGTGCTAGTGATCAACCTTGGTGATGAAAAAGACTGCTCTGAGCTGATTGTGGATGCTGAAAAAGGGGCTTACCCTAACTGGACCGTGGAACACACTCTAAAATACAAAATGAAAAGCGCTAATTCTGATCTTAGTTCTGATTCCGATTCCGACTCCGAGTCGACTCAGTCCGAGTCAAGCTTTTCATCCTTTGAAACTACTAAGTCTAGTGAGGAAAACCTGGTCAAAGTACCAAGGAATAGCATTTACTTTGAGTTCGACTCTAAAATGTCTTTTGATAAACTTAGCAATGAGAAGGAAGATTTAGAGTATTTCATTTTGCCTATGATCAATTGTGTGGATTCCGACAAGCCAAATTTTGAGGAAGAAATTCCAAAAGAAATTCTAGAATTCATCGAGAGAGAAGAAGAAAGGCACGCTAAACCTTTTTCTGAGGAAATAATCACAGCAAACATAGGCTCTGAAAACGAGCCCAAAATGGTTAAAATTGGTGCCGCACTATCTCCTCAAGAAAGTGAAAAACTAATCCTTTTGCTAAAAGAATACAAAGATGTTTTTGCCTGGTCTTACGAGGACATGCCTGGAATAGACCCTGAAATTGTTCAACATAAAATTCCTCTTCATCCTGATGCAAAACCAGTTAAACAAAAACTGAGACGTATGCGCCCTGATTGGGTCCTAAAGATAAAAGAAGAAGTCACTAAACAAATCAACGCCGGTTTTCTCATAGTCACCGAATATCCACAATGGGTAGCAAACATCGTTCCCGTACCAAAAAAAACTGGAGGAATCAGGGTCTGCGTAGATTTTCGAGATCTCAACAAAGCCAGTCCGAAAGATGACTTCCCATTACCTCACATAGACGAGCTAGTGGATAACACCGCAGGCCATGCATTGCTATCTTTCATGGACGGATTTTCTGGGTATAATCAAATCCTTATGTCTCCTGAGGATAGAGAGAAAACCACCTTCACTACGCCTTGGGGAACTTACTGCTACCGAGTGATGCCATTTGGGTTGAAGAATGCTGGAGCCACTTACCAGAGGATGGCAACAACACTGCTGCACGACATGATGCACAAAGAGGTCGAGGTATATGTCGACGATATGATAGTCAAATCAAAGGAAAGGGAAGGACACTATGGAGCACTCCAAAAGTTCTTTGAGAGGATTAGGAATTACCAACTACGTCTTAACCCTCAAAAATGCACTTTTGGGATAACAGCTGGAAAGATGTTAGGATTCCTCATCACTCAAAGAGGAATCGAGGTAGATCCTTCCAAGATACAAGCTATCATGGAGATATCACCGCCTAGGACAGAGAAGGAAGTAAGGAGCTTCTTAGGGAAGGTACAGTTCATCAGCAGGTTCATTTCCAAGCTCACAACCACCTGTGAACCTCTTTTCAAGCTACTGAAGAAAGGTACTGATTTTGAATGGAGCCAAGACTGTCAGCAAGCGTTCGAGGCAATCAAAGAATATCTTCAGAATCCACCTGTACTATCGCCGCCCAGCCCTGGGAAGCCGTTGATTCTGTATCTCTCAGTAACAGACACATCCATGGGATGCATGCTAGCACAGGAAAACGACGCCAAAGTAGAGTGCGCCATATACTACCTCAGCAAAAAAATGATGGATTATGAGACAAGGTACACTCCCCTCGAGAAAACCTGTTGGGGGCTAGTATGGGCCACAAAGAAACTGAGGCACTACCTGTTGGCACATCCGGTGGTGCTGGTCTCTCGTTTAGACCCAATCAAGTATCTTTTCGAAAAGCCAGCGCTTATCGGAAAGCTAGCTAGGTGGTTATTACTGCTAGCAGAGTTCGACCTCAAATACATGACAAGGAAATCAGTAAAAGGAAGAGCTGTGGCAGAATTCTTGGCAGATCACCCTGTGACAGAGGCCGAGGTAGAGGACTTCATGTTCCCCGACGAGGACATTTTATGTCTCTTAGATGACACATGGCAACTTTACTTTGATGGAGCATCAAACCAATGTGGATATGGCATAGGGGTATTGCTAGTTTCCCCAAACGATTCTCACATCCCTTTGTCATATAAACTGAGGTTTGAAGTCACTAACAACCAAGCTGAATACGAGGCTTGTATTGCTGGAATGGAGGCAGCCCTGGAGCTAGGGGCAAAAAGGGTAGAAGTCATTGGGGATTCAAACCTGGTGGTATCTCAAGCAAGGGGAGACTGGAAGGTCAAGGAGGATACACTAAAGCTATATCACTCTGTGCTGGAAGATCTAATTCCACAATTCGATTCTGTTATCTTCACGCACACTCCTCGAGTAAGCAATAGATTTGCAGATGCACTGGTAACATTAGCATCTATGGTCGAAATACCCCTGGGATTCACAATGCGGCCGCTCATGATCGAGCAAAAGGTTAAACCAGAATGTGAGTGTACCTTTACCGAGGAAGGTGAAGACGATGGCAAACCATGGTACGAAGACGTGAAGGAATTCCTGGAAAAAGGAGAATACCCACCCGAGGCCACCTCAAAGGATAAAACAGCTCTGCGGAAGTTTGCTGCCCGATTTGTAATCTGTGGAGGAGCATTGTATCGAAGGGCATACTTGGGTCCAAGCCAACTTTGCGTCACAATGGAAGACAGCCACAAGGTAATGGAAGAAATACACGAAGGAATTTGTGGGCCACACATGAATGGGGCAACAATGGCAAAGAAGATCCTACGTCAGGGGTATTACTGGACTACAATGGAGGCCGACTGCGCTGATTATGTCCGTCGATGTTACAAATGCCAAACTCACGCTGATCGTATGCGTATTCCCCCTACGGAATTGTACAGCATGACATCCCCTTGGCCATTCTCCACCTGGGGGATAGACGTCATTGGAAGTATAAATCCAAAGGGAAAATACAAACATCAGTTCATCCTGGTGGCTATCGACTATTTCACCAAGTGGGTAGAAGCAGCTTCTTACGCTACTCTCAAAGCCACTCATGTGGCCAAATTCATTCGCACTAATATCATCTATCGATATGGTGTGCCTCACGAGTTCGTCTGTGACAATGGATCTCACTTCAAGGGGGCGACAAAGAAGCTTTTCGCCGAATTTGGGATACAGAATCATCGGTTATCTACTTACCGACCTCAAACTAATGGAGCAGTTGAAGCTGCAAACAAGAATATCAAGAGGATTCTGCGGAAGACTACCGACACTTACACAGACTGGCCAGAAATGCTACCTCTGGCGCTATGGGGTTATCGAACAACTGAAAGGACTTCGATTGGGGCCGCTCCCTACTCTCTGGTCTATGGGATGGAAGCTGTCTTGCCTATCGAACTGGAGTTACCTTCGTTAAGGGTTTTAGCTGAGACTGGAATAATCGAAGAAGACTGGATTCAAAACCGCTACGACGAGTTGGCACTACTAGACGAAAGGAGACTAAGAGCCTTATACCATGTACAAGGGTATCAACGCCGCATTGCACGAGCATTCAACAAAAAGGTGAAACCTAGGGACATCAAGGTAGGAGACATGGTGCTCAAAGCAATTCGTCGCCACGTCTCAGACCCAAGGGGCAAGTTTAGACCAAACTGGGGAGGCCCCTACCTTATCAAACGCATACTTTCTGGAGGAGCAGCATACATTGCAGACTTGGATGGAATGGAATTCGCAACGCCAGTCAACATTGACAAGCTAAGGAAGTATTACCCATGAGAGATGCTTGTTGGACCGAAAACCACAAGGGTGGGCGGATCCAAGCAAAAATTAGAGCAGCCTGCTAGGTCGAAAACCCGCAAGGGCGGCTTAGGCAAAAACTAAGGCATAAATAAAACGCTCGCTAGACCGAAAACCCGCAAGGGCGGTTTTAGGCAGAATTTAGAGCACAAAAGGAGAGGAAAATACCCGAGTGGACCCTAACCAAAAAACAAAACAAATCCCCCTTTGTTGGAACTACGTTTATGGCCTGATTCCCTCCATGGGATATGTAGGCAATCTCCAAGATTGAGATTCGGCCACTGCTATCATCATCACTTCCAAAATTTCTAGGTCTATCCTAAAAGCATGTTCACTATCAAACTCTGGCAATAACATCTTCAAATAAAACGACCAAATGTTTTATTATTTCCAAAGAGAAAGGACAAAGCAAACCTAAGCAATTCTTAATCCATGAAAGCTAGAATCAAACAAACATCTTTTGAAAAACATAAGCAAAGCGTCAATCTCTAGGTCTTCCTTCTCTTTGCACTACTGTCCTCCAAAAGGTTTTTCTTCAACCAGCGTTTGTAAGAACCCGATAGCTTGACAACGAAGTTCTCAGCAACCTCCTGCATCACTCTATTTGGCCAAAGACGCAGCATGTTGCGACGGAAGTTGGCATCATGGATCTTAGAGACGGTGTACTCAGGGTCACCCAGGATTGCGGTTTGTTCAGCCCCAAATTGCCTTTGAAAGCGAGCAGGAAAGTAGAAAACGACTCGAGTAATACCAATTACTGCTACACCAAAATGGTTCATGGTACTCGCGGTCATACTCTCAATACCATACCAGGGGCAAACCCATTGAATCCAATCACCCCTGCAGGTCCTCATCTATGCTTCCCAAGCAGCCTCAGTTGGGAATTGCTTAATCATGTGACGCTCCGTGCATTGGTCTGGATTATAAGGAAGTCGCTCCGGTGCACCCCACACTTTTAGCTTCTCAAACAACCACACCTAGAGAACAAGGGAAAATTGTGTTGAGAGAACACGTGAGTCAAAACAAAAGAGTGATGAGTGAAAAGATAAACTTGACAAATAAACAAATAAAAGAGCGAACCTGCAATAGCAAGGGACTGCCTGAGAACTGAGCTGTAGGACTACCCTTCATCACATCTAGACCCATCAAGGTCTCTGCCAACACTAAGCCAGCGAAACCCACACGGTTTCCAATTTGCTGAGCAAGGTTAAGCAATACAGGATCAACATGACTAGAGGAAGGGCCAAGCAAGTAGTAATGAAGGAGACAAATGCACAACGCATGAAAACACGACTTCTGTAGGGAAACTTGGCGATGGGCCTCAGCTGTACCAAAACGCTGAATAAGTTGCAGAATCTCCAGCCTTCCTTTCACTAGGAAGAATTTAACTTCATGTTTCTGGACTTGGAGTAAATCCTTCAGGAGATCACTTCGGTTGAACAAAGGATTAGGGACAACAAAACCCTCTCTGTCTGAATGGCCCATAATGGCCGTAAATTCCTCGATAGTAGGACATAACTCCTCTCTCTTAAAGCGAAAGACGTGAAAATCAGGGTTCCACAGACTAGCGGCTGCCCTAAGGAAGGCAAAATTCACAGGAATTTGACGAAGGGAAAAGAGGAAGTCCATGCCAAAGGACTTAAAGTGTAAACGGTCGAGGCCATTAAAGAAAATCAACCACTGATCAAGGACTGGTTGTGCCATATGTAAGGAATTGCTACTGACAACGCTATCGGGTTCGTAGAACGCGTATTTATAGAACTAAGTCGAATCTTAGTCCGAATCGGAATCGGATTCTTAATCCTCAGAATTTCAATCGGTCTCTCGGCCGATACTACGATATGACGGCCGTAGGATCTATCCATCGGCCCGTAGATATCAGGGTTGACCTGCAAGTCAAACCCAGGCAAACAAAACGATCCTTCGGCCGCCAGATCGAAGTTTCGGCCATGTAATCACTAGATCGGCCGCCAGAACGGCTATTTTACAGACTGTTCCCGCGGTTCAGTTCGTTTCGTTGGATTAACGAGAATATCACACGCAAACAACGTAGAAACAGCATATACAATCACAATCACAGAGCAAAAAGGTTTTTTGTTTCATATATCGAAGGCTTTTTACATCACAAGGTGGATCATCCCACATTTCCTAAACAAACTATACATTGATTTCCTGTCAAACTAACCTATGCAGGAAGAGAAACAGAAAAGAAACAAAAAGAGGAAGCAGAAGAGGATGCCGAACCCTCTGGTGGTCCGAACACCAGAGACCAGCTGCAAAAAAGAAGAGGACGCCCCTGGGGCGATGTATACCAAAGGAGTACTACGGTGCAGAAGGGACACCACATGGCTCAAAAGAATTACCACATGGCCCAGAAAAACCACCACACCGCGTACCACCGCCATGCTAGGAGCTCCGCGTCACGGAAGCAAGCCACCCATGCGAGGGCCCCTAATCAAGCATACCCATGCGAGGGTCCCAAATCAAGCATCAAGACAGGACCAAAAGCAAACGCGGTCTCCCTCCGCACGCGCAAGCCACGTCAGCGTATCATCCATAGCCCAGAGCTGTCGGGAACGAAGAGAAAGGGTGAGAGGAGCTTTCGGTGGGTTTCTCGGATGAAGAGAGAAATCGAGGAAAGAGAGAAATGGAATGAAACGGCTGAGGTCGTGACCTTTTATAGGCCCCTGGAAATGAATCGATTAAGCGGCCGAGACATCGGTTCCTCGGCCGATACATCAACCCTTCGGCCGAGATATCGATCTCCTGGCCCTTCTAATCCATTCCTTTCAATCCCAATGGATTTTGCTCAAGTGATTACAGACTTCTAAGTCCTCAACCAACCAAGTAGCCTTGGGGGCATCCCCGAGCCAACACAATGTGATCAAAACTAGCCTTGGGGGCATGTCTAAGCATCGAAGATCTCTCTCCACAAACTGCTGGCCGAAGCTCCTACTACGGCAAAACAAGACACCTGGCAGCTCTACGCCTCCACCTATTAACTCAGCGGCTTCCAGCCCACCATTTCAACAGGCTCGAAGCCATGACGACCAATCTCAGCGGCTCTACGCCCATTACTTCAACAGGCTCGAAGCCTATGTCTACCATCCCAGTGGCTCTACGCCTGTATACACTCACTCAGCGGCTCCAAGCCCTCGAATTAGCAGCTCTACGCTCGCTATCACAATTCAGTGGCCCTGTGCCTATCATCTCTACACAACTCAGCGGCTCCGAGCCCGCTATCTCAACTGGCTCGAAGCCATAACAACCATCTTAGCGGCTCTAAGCCCATTATCGACAGGCTCTACGCCCTTTATCACAACTCAACGGCTCAAAGCCCGCTATCTCAACTGGCTCAAAGCCATAAACAAACAAATCTCAGCGGCTCCAAGCCCATTATCTCAACTGGCTCGAAGCCGTAAACAAGCAGCAGGCTCTAAGCCGCCCCAACAATCAAGATATTTATTCTCAGGCTCTACGCCTGAATGCTCAAAAATCTAACATTTTTGAATGCTCAAGCTCTATGCTTGGATGCCCAACCACTGTGTACTGGATGCTCAAGTTATACACTTGAATGCTCAAGCTCTACGCTTGGATGCCCTACCACTGCGTACTGGACGCTCAAAGCCTGTACTTTGAATGCTCGGATTCTGCCGTCCGAATGCTCAAGCTCTACGCTCTGAATGCTCAAGTCCGGAACTTGATAGAAGCTCTAAGCTTAAAACAAACACACACGCACGGGCCCGTGCATCAATTGCATCAACATTTTCACATCGAGTCTGCATCATCATATCTGTTTACTTCTAACAACCATCATCACATATATACACTCTGCACATCTTTCATGAAACAGGTCAAACCTGCAATCAACCGGCTCTACGCCTCGGTTTTATTGATCGGTCCAGCGCCTCGATCCTTTGGCTCTACGCCAACACCTATGATGAGAAAGCTCCGTGCACAGACCATCAGAATACAACCAGCTCTACGCTTCGGTTCAAATCACGTCAAGCTCTAAGCTCTGACGCCTCAGGCTCTCGCCTTATGTTCAATACCAGCTCCGCGCTTCGGTTCTATCAAACTCTAAGCTCACCTCAGGCTCCATGCCTCAATCCAATCTCCTCAGGCTCTCGCCGCATGACTACAGCAGGCTCCACGCCTCAGTTCTATCGCCTCAGGCTCTCGCCTTGTAACTACAACCGGCCCTGCGCCTCGGTTCCATCACGTCAGAAGCTATCACCTTAGGCTCTCGCCTCATGACTACAACCGACTCCGTGCCTCGGTTCCTTCATCTCCAAGGCTCCGTGCTCCAGTTACTGGCCCTGCGCCCCTCATATCTCAAAAACAAATGGCGTCTGATTCATCCCCAGCAGATGGTTTGGATTCCACCCCATTACATCAATTCCTTCCAGCTCATTCGCAAGGATAGGCTACTCTACCGAGCTCCTTTTAGTCAAAGTAAGGATGATCAAGAAAAGCAAACGCACCTGCCATGTACTGATCTACCCCAAAATACTAAAAAAGCTCTCCGCAAAAACTCCCCCGGCAGCCCCGCGCTCCTTCAACTATCTTTCGCCAAAACCCTGGCTCAGTCTAGGTACGTCACACTACGACTTTTTAAGCCCTAAGGTACGTCTTCTGTCTCTAACCCTCTAGACTTTTTCTTTTTTCTTTATTGCCCGAACTACGATTGGTCTGAATTTCCCTTGTGGAATACGTAGGCAGCCTCCCGGCCCGACCATAACAAAACCTTTTTCGAAAACCCCTTGGAATAGTGGTTGGACCAAATTGAGTTGCTTTTTACAGCTTTGACTCTTACTCAAACATGTCTCGCGATCCGTCTGAGTTCAGTCAAAGAGGGGCATCTGTAGACACCCCAATTTGGCCTAACAATTATTTCAAGTCCCACCTTGGGACAATCCCGATGATGAAACGGATACAGTGATTGCTGATTGCCTCCTTGAGAACCTTAGGACTTTCGGTAAGAACTTTGAGCCACTTAGAGGACCCAATTCAAAGCCATACAGCCTTTCAGACAGAAATACAGAAGCCTAGGAGAATCCATCTGTCGGCCGTGACATCGATCCCACGGCCATAACATCATTTCCTCACCCGAGCAACCTGTTGCTAGCAAAATCTCCCTGAGAGATCAATCCCTCGGCCGCAAGATCTATCCTTCGGCCGAGACATCCATTCCTCGGCCGTGATATCCTTTACTCGGCCGCCAGATCGACCTTTTCCCAGACTCTGGAACGTGTCCTGTCAGACATTTGATCCGATTACACTACCTTCTCGATGCGTTCGGGCTACGCTCAGGGATTACGACGTAGAGTTAGAGATGCATTGCAATTGCAATTGCCATCTCGTGATTTGATTGGCCGGAGTGAGTCACCAATTGCCTATATAAAGGGCCTTTGGACTCCGAAAATATACACACGAAATTCATAGAGTACACACTCTCTCAAGCCACGAAACCCTGCCAAAATACTCTCTCAAACCCACTCTTCAAAAGCCCTAACCTCCCGAAGGCAGCCGTCAATCCGGCGATCAAACCCCGAAGTTCAAACCCTAACCCTAGGGTTTTCAATCAAGCGATCAGTCAATCACAATCAAATCCGAAGCAATCAAGCAACTGAGGGATCAAGGTGGTAAGGCCCAACGGCCTCTGGTTTGTTTTACCTATCGCGTTTATGGCTAACCGTAGCATTTAATCGTTTGCTAACTTTTTTGTCTGGTGTGAGGAAGAACATCGACCGGGGTTTCGATCCCTCGGCCGATAAATAAAACCAGGAGGATCCCTCGGCCGTGACATCAATTCACCGGCCGCGGGATCCATCTCCCTGGGACATTTTGTTTGCCTTTCTGCTTTCTGATGCATGCTTATTTATCGCACTGGCTCACTTTACTTACTGTTTAAAGGAATAAATAAACAGACTATGTGTTGGGATTAAACAAAGCTCCTATACGTCTTATGTTGAACGATTATGGGCCAGTTTCACGACTGGGCAAAGAGGGGTGCCTAACACCTTCCCCTTATTGTACTTTTGGCTCCCGTATCCAGAATCTCTGTCTATTTTCCCAGTTTTAATAAACTGGGTGGCGACTCTGTTTTGATGATAACCACTATCATGTGGCGATGTTCCTAGCCATGGGAATGTCCATGATTTTGGTTTACGAAGCGAGCAACCAATCGAGCAAACAAATGTGATCCAATCTGTATGGCGATGCCCCGCTTGGGAGGTGTCTACAGGCAGTTAAGGGGAGTAGGGCCTTCTGGGTTTGGCTTAGTATTCTGCATGGGAGAGAGACTCTGGCCAAAGGTTTAAGGTGGCAGGTTCGGGGGGGAATCAAATTAAATTCTAGAATGACAAGTGGATTCCCTCTCTTCCTCAGTTCAAAGTGACCACACAGGAACCTGTTGTATGTGGCATCAAATGGGTAGCAGATGTCAGTGATAAAGAGAGGGGCTACTGGAATAAGGAGAGGCTAAGTATGGTGGTCTCTGCTGACAAAGTTCAGGCCATTAATTCTATCCCCATTTCCTTGTTTCTTAGGGAATATGTTTTGGTTTGGCACTTCTCTTCTTCTGGAATATATACTGTAAAGTCAGGATACCGTGTTGCTTTTCATGATCTTGTTCCTCCAAGTAATATTCCTTCATCTTCGTTTGTTCCTAATAAAAACATGTGGGCTACTATTTGGAAATTGGACATTCCCCATAAAATGCGTCATTTTTGGTGGAGAGCTTGTAGCAACAGTCTCGCCACTAAGGAGAATCTGGTTCGTAGAAGGTGTGGGATGTCGAAAGCATGTCCTATTTGTGGGGAAGCTGATGAATCGATCGAACATCTAGTCTTTGATTGCCAATGGGTTCGTGCAGTGTGGTTTGGTTGTAATGTCCATCTTAATTTGAACCAGAGGAACTGCTCTCTTCAGAGGTGGACGTCACAGGTTGTGGAAAATTTGAAGGGGGAAGAGCTGAATCAATTCTTGGGGAAGGCTGTCACAGTTGCGTGGTTTATTTGGAAGACCCGTAATGAGTTCATCTTCAATTTTGATCCTATTTTTCCTGAGAAAACTGTTAGGAGAGCTCTTCAAGCTTGCCGCGAATTCTCAGAAATTCGGATTCCACCCAGGATCCACACGGATTGTAGAGACCCGTATTTATTTTATCCAAAGTTGATATTTATTAAATGCATGATTATTGGGAAAGAGAGTACAATGAGTGTGTTTATGTGATTTGAGGCCCAAGTGTTAAAATTGATTGTGGAAGGATGTGATGTGTAATTTGTGGTTATATTGGTATATATAGGAGAGTGAGGGAGTAGGGGATCATTTTCCACCCCACTCTCCCCACCGGCTCCCCCTCTCTCTCACAGTTCTCTCTCCCTCTCTTGATCTCTCTCCAAATTTCACTCAAAACCCACCAAAATAACCTTCAATCCTTCGCCCTCAACGCATATTATGGTCCATACCCCGTTGGTTTGAGCTCGGGGAAGTTGTATCCCGTTAGAATCAAGGTTTTCGGAGAGCTAGGGCTCGTAGCTTCTTGGGTTTTGTGCTTCGACCTCGAGGTAGGGATTCTACCTCTCAATATATGTTAGAGATGTGTTTTCCTTGCCTTGAATCGTGTCCTTGGTTGTTGTAGTTGTTGTTGTGGTTGAAATCGTCGAAATCTGCAGAAAATCTGCTCGAACACCCATTTGTATCGATACTGCTCTGGTTAGTATCGATACCAGTTTCTCTGGAATGATTTAAGGCACTGTTGTATCGATACTGATTTGGCTAGTATCTATACAACAGGGCTTAAGGACAGATTTTGCTATTTTGTTCCAAACTCCATTGTTTTGACCTCCGATCACTTCTAACTTGTTCTAAATATCACCAAATCATTCCATAATATTGTTAATCATATTTGTTGAGTTCGTTGTGTATCTTTGCATCCTTTGCCCATGTTCGGTAAAATCTAGACGTCGATTATTACATGAACTTCGATTGACTTGAAATGACACGTTATGGGAATTTGAGACACGTGAAACCTTGTTGACACAACGCGCAAACACTCGGGGCCCATCGACGGGTGGGTGCCTGACAGGGGATATCAGGGTCCCATAAATAGCCTGGCAGGAGCTAATGCTCATATTGAATATTCAAGGCCTAACCTACAAGGTGGGTGCTTGGCAGGGGATATCGGGGTCCCATGAATAGCCCGGCAGGAGTTTCGGCTCATGACACATGACGCGAGACGGTTTGGACATACGAGAAATGGATATGGTTGAAGGTTGAGTTGCACTATAAATCTAATGACTTGCTTATTGGACTGTTGAATCTTATCGATTGTCTATTGCTTGAGCTATCTTTTGTTCTTGTCGTATCATCATTCTCGCATTTCTCTTGCATACATTGTTTGCGTAGGATTCCTACTGGGCTAGTGTAGCTCAAGCCTTATTTCTTTTTAGGTACTAACTCTGGACAGTAGCGAGCATGGTTGGAGTGCTTGGACTATGGACACATCTTTTGAAAGCTAACATTGTAGAGTTACTTAGACATCTTTGTAAATTTCTTTTGAAGATGTATTTGTAACTTATGTGATTATCCAATTGACTATGGGATATTTTGTAAACGTTAAACTCTCTTGACAATTGATGTTTATTCCGATTTGGGGCCGTTGTGCCGAAGAATGTAATATTTTGAACTCCTTGGACTTGGAGTATGGTTATGGAAAATTAATGATCTTTGGGTATCGTATGGATTGTTGTGAGGTATTTTCTTAAGAAATTCCCTTATAATTTATGTTGAAAATGGAGGACGTGACACGGATAACCTCTCTTTTGGGGATGAAATAATCTAATGCGCTACAAAGTCCTAGAGGGGGGTGAATAGGATGACCAATTTAAATTTAAAGCAACCAACAATTCAAGCTACTATCCAAACTCCATGCCAATGCTATCCAAATTAATAATATAAGTTAAGAGCAATTAATCTAAAGAATGCAAACACCGAGATATACGTGGAAACTACTTAGGGTCAATCACACCCTAAGCATAAAACCACGGCCTAACTACCAAAATTGCTATAGATCAAAAGGTTTACAAAGTGCTAAGAGAGGAATAACAACTTTACCCCAAAGCTTATCCTAACTCCACCACTTTGATGTAGCTCCCCGAACTCCTTCTTGATCCCATAGCCACCACGAGTCCAACGCCTCGTTCTCCGTTCACCACGGCTCCGATATCATCCGGCCAAGTAGTATCATAGGCATGAAAGTATGGATTTTGTAAAGTGAAGGTTTTTTATGCAAAAGAATCAATCTAGAGAGAATACATGGATCATCAAAGTATTTCTCTAGATTGAACAAAGATGATTGAATGCTAGATTCAATTCATCCAAAATGCAAATGAAGGCACATGAGCAAAGGAGATAATGCTTTCTCTCTCTAAAGTGGGCTATTGTATGTCTCTTGCCCTAGAACAATGAAGAACAAGCATATATATGACCAAGCAAGAAAAAATCCGGTAGTGCCCTGTTAAGGCGCTCTTAGCACGCGCACAAGGGCCTTAGTCTGCTAAGGCACTACTAAGATGCTCTTAACACGCGTGCAAGGGCCTTAGTCTGGTAAGGCGTTGCTAAGGCGCTACTAAGGCGCAAGCACTTAAAAAAGGCCTTAGACAAAATTTCTTTCAAATAAAACATGGCCAATAATATAAGGTTAGTGCATACATGATATTTCATAAAAGATTAAGACATTGAAAACCTTTAATGATGCATGGAAAAATATTAAGCTAAATGCACATGAGATGCGAATACCTTTCCAAGCAAAATGCACGCCACGGCCTTCGTGATCAACTTTTGAACCAACGGGTAGAGTATCTAATCTAGACAAAATAAAATCACCTCCCAAACCCAAATGGAAAAAGAATAAATACAGACTCCAACGGTTTGTCACATCCGAAAATCGCCAATTACATTAACAATCTCCCCCTTTGGCATTTCCGGGACAAAACCGTTCCAACAAAAACTCATTACAAGGAAACAAATTCTAGTTTGCTAGAGAACCTTCTAAAAACTCTAACAACCTAGAAACCAAAAGCTTCCATTCCAATCACAATGAACCTGCAAAAGATAACTCAACCAAAGCAACAAGCATGCATGGTTATATGACAGCAATAAGGATTTAACGCAACAGAAATTAAACTACCAAGAGAAGCTATCATATTCAAAGCAATGCTAATGGAAGAGAAAGAGCAATTCAGGCATTTAAAGTATAGATAAAACGACCTTCGCCACGGCCGCACATATTAACATAAACCATAAGCCCTAACCATGGGCAATATCACGCAACAAGGCAAACGTACCAACATAAGTACCAAGCCCATGCAAGGGTTAAATAAAAAGATAGATAAAGTAGCTACTGATATAAACCTCGCCGACCAACATAAGTACCAAGCCCATGCAAGAGCTAAATAAAAAGGTAGATAAAGGAACTACTAATATAAACCTCGCCGAAATACCAAACTACCTCATAAAGGCTCTCCATACAAACAACCAATCTTTCTCCCCCTTTTTGTCCCGGGAAGCAAAGAAGTATCCCAAAATTTTGAGGAAAGCCAAGGTAGCACTTCAAGCATCAGACCCGTCCTCATCATCGGCCTCCATTTCATCGGCCGGAGATGAGTAATCAAGTTCCAAACGAGCTTCCAACCTCTTTAGTTGAGCTGCCATCCCATTGATCTGAGTAGCCAAGTAAGTCATGTCATTGCGCAACCCCAAAAACTGAGCATTATAGTCATCAATCTTCAAAAGCTGTGTGTCAAAAACCTTAAAATGGGTCGCAAACTCATCCAACTTCAGACGTACCTTATCAAAGTGACATTGGAGAGACTCCACCCACTCGGGAGGAGGAGGAGGAGGAGGAGTCAAGGCCACCATTGGTGGTGCAGGAGCTTCCACAGCCATCGAAGCAAGGCAAGAAGGAGTGTCACATGCAGGAGCATGAACATTGACATTCCAAGGTGGATTATACCCCAGAGGAGTGTGGAGAGGAGCAAAAGCAGCTTCAAGCGGAGGATACTAGGGTGTGGGAATGAACTTTGGAGGTTTGGCGTTGGCCAAAAAGGTCACTTGAGCTTTTGAGAGACGTTCGGTTTTAGAAGAAATAGCACCCTTAGGAGTAAAGGGGATTTCATTGTCAAGCTCGGGGATGTCTTTGTCAAGCATGAACCGAGTGAGCAAAGATTGGAAAGGAAGACCAGCAGTGCCCGGAGCACGAGTTGCATACACATAGATTTGCCACCAAATCTTAGAAGCCAAGTCAATAGAGTAACCCCGACCGATAGCATAAAGAAGACAAGCCCGAGGGAAATTCACACTGTGACTATGGTCATTTGGTTCTATGAGAGAGCACACAATTTTGTTAAGCATGCGATAGTGTGGAGACATGATACCGGAAGGAATGTCATCTATGTGTGTGATCAACCCATCGGTGAGCTCACGAATGACTTCGGAGCGTGGAGGAGTAATAGAGGTATCACAAGGCCATTGAGCATCAAAGACAGCTTAACTTTGCGCACCGTGGTAAAAAAATACCCCTTTTCAGAGTTAACATCACCAATATTACTAAAGAATTCACGCACCATTTCAGGATTAGCATAAACATGACCAGAACACAAACCAGTCCAACCACGAGCCTTAAACTGAGCATCAAATCCCATTGAGTCAAGATCCGAGAGATTAATGTTTCGTTCACACAGATTTGCAGCCTTTTGAGAATAGGTTTCCGTATACGAAGCACGAGCGGCATCATTAACAAAGAACTTGTAACCTACCCGGGACTCGGATGGGCGTCTCCACGGTTTAGGTCCGTTAGGAGCAGTACGAGATGAGGAACCACCAGCCATGACCGTAAATAAAGCTGAGATTTCTACGAGATTGGGAAGAAATTACGTACCGGAGAGTGAATAAATCACTCAAAGCCGAAAGGAGGCCCTAGATGAGGAACCCAGAGGAAGAACGGCAGCTGCTGTGCTCAAGAAGGAAAAGCCATCTCAAAACTCTAGTGTGAGAAGAGGATAAGATTCAAATAAATAAGAATAAACTGGGCTGGGAGTATATATGTGGGAGGCAAAGTAACGCACCACTACGGCTCTGTTACGACGCGAGCAAGGGTGCTAAGAAGGCTGGGATTTGCTACAAACGTAGGAAATAATATCACGGACAGGTGTCGAGAGATGCACGGTCAAATCAAAGGAACAAGCAACCGCCCCACTAATGCTCTTTTATAGCCCGTACCAGCGCGACATAGGATCAAGGCCCTGTAAGAACCCTTTACACGCCCCAACTCTCTGAATCTCGTCCAATCTTTTTTCCTGCTGAAAAGGGCAACTGCCCTCTTAATGCCCTCTTAATGCCCCACTCTCTGAATCTTTCGAAAATTGAGAATGGAGTGAAACCTGAGGAAATGGGCACCCGCGCCGCTAAAGCCCTCTTAAGGCCCTTACTCTCAGAATTGTAAACACAACAGGAGTAAACAAAATGAAGGCCTAGACCAAAATTAAACTAAGGCATAAGACCAAGACAAAAATAATAGGTAATACTTGGACTAATTTCTCCCCCTCACATCAATACTCCCCCTTACTGAAATGCCCAAATAAAATATGATCATACAAGCATCCAAAAGCATTCTAAAAATCAAGCACACAGAAAATAAAAATTGTCAAAGTATCACGCTCAAGTATAATGTGGAATTTCATTGAAATTGAGAGAGAAGCAGTGATGACACCAAAATGATAACATAAAGCTTAAACATAACATGAATATATTTTAAAGAGAATCATGTTTTTCAATAGAATGTCATGCTCTATGCTATCAAAGTGAGCAAGTGAACTCCGTGAGAGTGGTGCGAGGCCCTTTAAAACGCCAAGGAATACCCAATGAAATTCCTAAGGAGAATTCACACTAGTTTGATGAGAGAAGGCAAACCATAAGTCGTTTGGACCTAAAGACTTCACGCACAAACCCCATATCGCATTCTTATGGACCCAAGTGACTCACACACCTAGGATGGTGCAATGATTAGGTAGCCATTCGCCCAAGGTGCGAGACCTCATAAAGAAAAGGAGGTGCACTAGAGCAACAACTCCAAGTCTAGAATTGCATAAATAACGGGAGGTGCACTAGAGCAACAACCCCAAGACTAGAACTGCATCATTTTTTTTTTTTGGGTTCTTTTTCTATTGTTTTATTTATTTATATATATATATATCCTCTTTTTTTTTAAATACAAATGACAAACAATAAGCAAGGATCTCACTCTTTTATGCACCAAGGGAAGCTTTCACACTAATCCCTAGGCGGTCACTCGAGTAGAATCAATGGGGGAAAGCATCTAAAGGTAAACCTCAAACATTTGGTCAATCTAAGATCAAGACAAGGAGAATTCAACTAAGAATTAAGTCAAGGACCCTTAGACACCAAAAGGACCAAGCCCCAAGAGAGTGTGTACAAATAGTAGAGAGCATGAGATTCAAATGACACAATGATACTCTGCATAATATAGACAATTATGCATAATTCAATGGACTCATGAAGTGTCATCAAAGCTCAATTCGCATGAAAAGCCAATCTATCCTTAAACACGATACAAGGAGAATAGTTAACACAAACATGCAATCATACGGACAAGCAAGCACACTCAAAAATAAAATGGAAAATGATGCAGTCTAAGTACTATTGCAACAAAAAGAAAGAAAAATAGACACGAAAATAAAAATGAAAAAGACACATGAACACTCTAGACACAAACAAGAGATGAAACACACACGAGTGACATGCAAACTATCCAACCTCAATCGATAGAAACCAAACCAATAGACTTCCTAAGAAACTCGAATCTAGCGGAGTCTAAAGGTTTTGTGAAAATATCGGCCTTTTGATCAAGTGTAGGGATGAACTCAAGAGAGATGACCTTATCCTCCACAAGGTCACGGATGAAATGATGACGAATATCGATATGCTTAGTCCGAGAGTGTTGAACCGGATTTTTGGAGATATTGATCGCGCTAGTGCTATCACAAAATACCGTCATGGTGCCATGAGGTAAACCATAATCTTGCAACATTTGTTTCATCCACAAGAGTTGTGTGCAACAACTACCGGCCGCTATGTATTCGGCCTCGGCCGTGGATAAAGACACACAATTTTGCTTTTTACTATGCCAAGCCACTAGACAATTTCCTAAATAGAAACACCCACCTGAGGTGCTTTTGCGATCATCGGCACTCCCGGCCCAATCGGCATCCGAGAAAGCGGCTAAATCAATATTGGTACCTCTAGGAAACCACAAACCTAAGGACAAGTGTAGACACCCCAATTTGGCCTAACGATTATTTCAAGTCCCACCTTGGGACAATCCCGATGATGAAATGGATACAGTGATTGCTGATTGCTTCCTTGAGGACCTTAGGACTTTCGGTGAGAACTTTGACCACTTAAAGGACCCAATTCAAAGCCATACAGCCTTTCAGACAGAAATACAGAAGCCTAGGAAAATCCATCTGACGGCCGTAACATCGATCCCACGGCCATAACATCAATCCCTCGCCCGAGCAACCTGTTGCCAGCAAAATCTCCCTGAGAGATCAATTCCTCGGCCGCAAGATCTATCCTTCGGCCGAGACATCCATTCCTCGGCCGTGAAATCCTTTACTCGGCCGCCAGATCGACCTTTTTCCAGACTCTCGAATGTTCTGTCAGACGTTTGGTTTGATCCAACTACACTACCTTCCCGATGCGTTCGGGCTACGCTCAGAGATCACGACGTAGAGTTTGAGATGCATTGCAATTGCAATTGCCATCTCGTGATTTGATTGGTCGGAGTGAGTCATCCCTATGCCTATATAAAGGGGCCTTTGGGTTCCGAATTAACACACAGAAATTGAGATACCTACACACTCAATCAAACCTCGAAACTCTGCGCAAATACTCCCTCAATCCCATACTCCAAAAGCCCTAACCTTCCGAAGGCAGCCGTCAATCCGGCGATCAAACCCCGAAGTTCAAACCCTAGCTCTAGGGTTCTCGATCAAGCAATCAATCAATCACGCCCAATCCAAAGCAATCAAGCAACTGAGGGATCAAGGTGGTGAGGCCCAACGGCCTCTGGTTTGTTTTACTTATCGCGTTTATGGCTAACCGTAGCATTTAA
The DNA here is from genome assembly GCA_018127125.1 of Rhododendron griersonianum. Lineage (NCBI taxonomy): Eukaryota > Viridiplantae > Streptophyta > Magnoliopsida > Ericales > Ericaceae > Rhododendron > Rhododendron griersonianum. The sequence continues at coordinate 35,458,531 of CM030793.1, read as the reverse complement.
TCGTTTGCTAACTTTTCTGTCTGGTGTGAGGAAGAACATCGACCGGGGTTTCGATCCCTCGGCCGATAAATAAAACCAGGAGGATCCCTCGGCCGTGAGATCAATTCACCGGCCGCGGGATCCATTTCCCTGGGACAGTTTTATTGCTCTTCTGCTTTCTAAATGCATGCTTCAATTATCGCACTGGCTCACTTTGCTTACTGTTTAAAGGAATAAATAAACAGACTATGTGTTGGAATTAAACAAAGTATCTATACGTCTTATGTTGAATGATTATGGGCCAGTCTCACGACTGGGCAAAGAGGGGTGCCTAACACCTTCCCCTTATTGTACTTTTGGCTCCCGTATCCAGAATCTCTATCTGTTTTCCCAGTTTTAATAAACTGGGTGGCGACTCTATTTGATGATAACCGTTATCATGTGGCGATGTTCCTAGCCATGGGAATGTCCATGATTTTGGTTTATGATATGAGCAACCAATCGAACAAATAACGTGATCAATCTGTATGGCGATGCCCCGCTTGGGAGGTGTCTACAGTTTTTGGCGACTCTGCTGGGGATATGAGAGCCATAACCAGAAAGTTCAACATAAGACTAATACATGCCTTGTTTAATTCATTTATCATATGCATCGAGCGGGCAACCCGTTGAGTTCACCTGATATCCCGGCATGACACGGGCTATGTTGGGGGTTCCAGCAAACTCCACAGTCACTCGTACCTAGTGGTATATCAAAAGGGGAATCACCCAATCATCGCCTATGATGGGCTGGAGAGAGGATTGGTGCCCTTTGACGACGGAGCACCCTGAGACTACCAAAACCTTGCATGTTCTAGAAAGCCATAGAACTTATCAAACTAAGACAGGAACCTACAGGCTAGGAGCCTACTTGCATTTTACTTGCAAAAGTTCTTCCTCACACCTTGTATATGTTGTTGTAATATCACTTTCTGTGCAGAAGGGTTGGGGCATGAACTAAGAACCCTAACTCTAAGTCTTCATAGCTAAGCACTAAGGCATAGCATTGCCTGCAAGGTACGTCTTTGGTAAGTTGAAAGCATCATTGCTTACTTAACATTCCCGCTTTACTTAAAGCACCGCAAAGCATGGATTTCTAGAACGAAATCAAACATTGGCTGCCCCGCCAGCAATTGAACTAGGGGCTGCTCTAGCAATCTTTGCCTTGCGAGGCTAAAGGAAAGAGGGAGTGTAAAGTAGTAGAGCAGATTATGGATGATTATATGCAAAGTCAAGGATACTATGGATAGGACTTGCAATACTTATTTCTCCATGGATGATTCAGCATGACAAGTGTAGGACTTTGGTTCCTATTTTCAAATCGGCCTAGCAACCCATCTTTCAAAATTCAAAATTTTGAGCATGCTTACCGTAACAAGCCGGTAAGATTTAGGAGGTTGTCAATGTGCTAGCAAATTATCAAGTGGATTTCGATTACCTCAATCACGTTTTGAGAAAGGATCTTCCCTAACCAAGAATTAAAAGAACTTTCAAAACTTTTTGCAATGCCTAGTCTAATGACAAGTTTTTCTGAAACATTCAAAATAGCCGCTAGCACAGCGATGGACTCCGAGTCTACTTTCTGTTGTAGCCATATGCTCAACCTTTTTCGGTTTGTCTCATAATGTGGATTGGCTTGGAAGTAGGATCTTAAGTTGCAGCAACGAGTCTTAAGAATCATCCATATCAAAAATGGCTGGCTATCTATAGTATCCGATCAACTCATGCATACAAACGAATTGCAATGCATGATTCATCCATAACCTGTGTCAGTAGTTGTGGTGCTATATATACATATCATTTTGATTGCCTCTTTCTAGCTATGCAGGGGCCAAACCAAAAGAGGAGTCCATCCCCCTCATTTCCTTTCTCTGTTCATCGCATGTCATTTGGTTGCACCACCACTAAGGGCAGTTTGCATATTAGAAAATGCACCGCATGGACAATTAGTTTTGGATATCTTAACTTGAGCATGATTAGGTTTCTCCTTCTCTTAGATTTGGAGTTTGATCTCAGACGTGATGGTAATGGCTGACAAAAAATTGAAGTTTTAATCCAGCCAAGTTTTGAGCAATGGTAGCCATGTCCATCATGTCTTGGCTTTAAAACAATCTTTTCATACCTAGCTAACTCTCGCCGCCATTTCGGCCCATGTTTTGCCTCTCTTGAAAAATTGATATCATTTTGCTAATCATGGTTTCTGGCCAATTGTCACACTCAGCATGAAATGTGGGTCTTAAATTCAAGTCTCCTCGAATATGAACTACGAATGGCCTGATTCTCTGTTGGGATACGTAGGCACCTTTTGGTCGGCCACAAATTTGAAAATGTTCCCTCCTGTGCTAGTTCGCTGCTATAGAATGCTCATGATAACATTGAGTATTGAAAACAATCCTTAGGGATTTCAAAGTAATCTCATGGCATCTTTTGGAACACATCATAATCACTTGAATTGTCAAAAGCGCAAAATGAGTTTTTCAAAGCTATGACCCGCATCATTTCTGTTGAGTTAAGAAGGAGTTGACACATCTCTGCACCCTCACAGAGATCACTTGTAAGCAAAACATGCTATTGAAGATGAAGAAGGAGAAAGAAGAAAAGAGAGGAAAAATACAGAGAAAAGAAAAAATGATGAGCTCGCTAGATTGAAAACCCGTAAGGGCGGTCTTGGCAAAAGTTAGAGCATGAACAAAGTGAGAAATTAGCCGTGTCTCCATGCATCTACTATGTGTCTCAAAAGATTGTCCTCAATCTTAGAAAATCCACTTGGTTAAACCTCAAAGCCCCTAATTTCTTGGTTAGGATCCTTTCCACTTTGTCGTGTGTTTCAAGATGAAGAAAGGCATTCATTTCTCTATCCCAAACACTTATCCCTTGCTAGCCACATCGAGCCTCTGGATAATTTCTTTGAACAGCCTGCTAGGCAGCCATCCCCTACACTGGGGCAAACACAAAAAATACAAGGAGAGATGAAAGAAAAATCAATGAAAGAATGAGCACCCCGTCATACAAGGGGCACTTTGAAGGAAACATTTCTTCCAATACATACAAAGGACATTTCGAAGAAACCAACTCTTTCACACAAAGTGAGACAAGAGACAACAAGAGTTGATAAAAATGTTGAAGATGGCTGCTAGCTTTTTAAACCCAAGCGTGAGTAGAAATTAGGTTTGAGCCTTTACATCCGCTTCTTTCTCAACCCAAAACCCCAAGCCTACATTATGGTCCGTAACAAAGTCCTCTCAGATTGGGGAACACGACTTAGTAGCAAGGTCCTAAACACTAGGGGCATCACCAATGTGGGACTTAACACGAAGGGCAAGAATCTTGGAATTTGCATCTTCTTAGCAAATCACACAACGTGGAGAGTAACGTGGGACAAGGGACATGGCTATGTTCCCCTTTATGCACTTCTCTTATATGGGTCTCAATAGGCGCCTATCAATCCAACTTAAGTCAGTCAGATCAAGCTCGAAGCAACAAACTCACCTAATTGGCTAAGGACATGGGTTTGCAAAAATAATTCTGCGTCCTTTGATGATTGAATGACGTGAGTGTGGAACATATAGATGAAATGATATGATTTTGAAATCCTTAAGGAAAAACTTTCAAAATTGATCTTATCTCAAACAATCTTGACACAGCAAATACAAGCACAGATTTTTGCAAATCTCTGAGGAAATAATATGGGTCTCTCATTTCATGAGGAGTGTAGCAATATGGTCCCTTGACCAAACAATGTTTTCAATAGTGCCGCTAAGGCATTGCGGTCTTTCAAACACTTGGCTAGTAAATAAGTCATTATTGGTCTCCCCAAATCAAGGGGAAGCATTTGATCAAATACGCAAAAGTTGAGATGTCCAGAATACATTGCGAATTTGCATGCATATCGCTATCACCCTGTCTTTTGCACTAACCTCTTGTCGTGATTGCACAAGCTAACTCCAAATATGAGGTGTTTCTTATAATCAAACAAGGCAGAATCATCAAGGCATCATGGCCATCATCTCTATGCGAGGAGTAAAAGAGCAACAAAGGGACGCACTGTAAAATCTACCTCCCTGCCAACACACTCGGCCTTCAAAAAGCTCAGCCTAAGAAGCGTCATATCCTGGGAGAACACCTCAACTCTTTTGTGGAAATGCTGTCACACAGCATTATCAGGGGCATGCCAAGATCTCTGCCAAACAGAAAGAGAAACATTGCACTCACATTCATTGCTGTTTACATCGCATGTTTCTATGCTAGGGGCAATTAGATCATTGTCATCATGCACATTTGAGCTAGGATCAAGCATTCATAGCCTAAACAGGGGGCTTGCATTTCTTTTTTACTCAAATGCATATATGTCGCGTTGCAAACCATGTTACCCGCAATCGTTCAAGCTCTTGAACTAGGGTTCTTTAAGTGTGGTGGTCCTGCCCTTAGCAGTCAGCATAAAAGGACTTTGGCCCGTGGTCGACTCCAAGCCTGTTGCATGTTGTTTTCTTATCCATTGCTGTTTTCTAAACCATTCAAATGTGGATTGCAGGATTCTCCTGGATTTCGGTCCTTGAAACCAACCATACCGAGCTTGGTATCTATGACCGACAGAGCCAAGTCAAAGAAGCTGAAAGACAGCCCCAGCAAACTCTACAAATGGCACCATGCCAATAGCATTAAAGTGGCTTCGCACTTCACATCTCCATAGCTCCTTGCTTCGCGCTTTCATCTCCATCTTAGCAGCTCTGCCTTCATAAAATCAGAAGCCTCACACTTGCTCTTCAGTAGCACCATACACGTGCCTTGTCGTATTCGCGGCCTTATCTGGCTTTTCAAGAACTCCGAGCAACTCTACACTCAGGCCTCGCTGTATAGCAGGTTCCTTCTTAACAGTGCAGTGCTTACTTTAGCTGCCCCGAGCTCACATCTTGAGGTTAAGTAGCCTCACCACTTCCAGGCCAGCGAAACAATCCTGCGGCTTCCACTTAATACATTAAGTGAACAGCCAACAAGAAAAAGCACATGTATAAAGCTTGCACACTCCGGCCCTTCAGAAGGCATCTATCCTCCAAAAAGGGCATCCGTGTTGATAAAGCCCTCCAGAAGGCGTTTATGTTGCTAGCTTCCAGAAAGCGTTTGTAAAGCCAGCTTCTAGAAAGCATTCAGCCTCCAGAAGGCACCCCGTTAATGGAGGCAATGGAAATCTCTGAAGTCATTATTGGCCGAAGCATTTAACAAACCTTATGGCACTTTGGGTCAACAAGTCAACAAAGTCAAAGTGGAATATGGTCAAGAACTAGCCTTAGGGGCAATCCCGAGCATACTCAGAACCAGCCTTGGGAGGCATCCCAAGCATGTGGAAACTAGCCTTAAGGGCACCCCAAGCACGTAGAATCAATCCTCTGACTCCTGGCGTTCCCACGCCCGATAAATCAACCTCGCAGCTGCTGCATCCTTCTTCAAAATCTCCTCTTTCAAAGGCAATCGATTTGAATCCAGGCACCAACAAAGCATTCGTGGTATTCTGGGCCCATGGCCAATAGACCTTATAATCAAATCCAGCCTTGGGAGCATTCCTGAGCGTGCATGATATCAAGCACCAGCGTCAGAATAAATCAAAAGCCTTGCATAGGCTGTCAAATGTCTGCCAGAAGTACTCAGTCTAAGACTCAAGATCATTCCGAGCATGAGGAAATTAGCCTTGGGAGCATTCCCAAGCTTAAGAAGAATCAAGCAATGACAAAAGCCTCGCAGGGGTTACCAAATGCACGCAATCTAGCCTTGGGGGCAATCCCGAGCAAGTGAAATATAGCCTTGGAGGCAATCACGAACATGAGGAATCTCAAGCATCAATGTTGGACCCGCTTTGGGACTTTTTTGGAGCTCTCTCTGAAGTAGCAAGTTCGCAACTACTGGTCACTTGACCTTTGAGGATTATAGACTGTGAACTCTTGCTCGCAAAACCCAAAAGATCCTTCAGATTCTACACCCCAGTTACTGTACTCCGGAAGTACGACAGCAATCACCAAGCTCTATGCTCATCGTCACCCAGCAACTCCATGTTCACGCCTACAGCAATCAAGACACTCGACGACTCTGCTATTCATCCCCATCAAGTCACTCAACAGCTACATACTCGCTACTATCAAAGCCAGTCAATGGCTCCCCCGCCTCAGCAGTACCCCGTGCTCAATAGCTCCATACTTAAGTCACTCAGCAAGCTATCCCAACATCTCCATATCCAACAGCTTCAGCGGCTCTATGCCCATACTCGCTAGCGCCCAGTAGCTTTAGGCTCACTATCAGCAGCTCTGAAGCTCACTCAGCGGCCCTATGCTCACCATCATGATCACTTAGCAGCTCTGTGTCCATTCAACAACTCTGCAACCAAGCCCCGAGCTCATTATCTCAACAGCCCTATGCTTACTATCAGCAACACCATGCTCCTTGCTTCAAACTCCGCAGCTTCAAGTTTGCCATCGCTCAACACAGGTTCTACGCCTGTAATCATCTTAGCAGCTCTATTCAACGGCTCCAAGCCCATCATTTCAACGGCTCCAAGCTTATCATCTCAGCAATACCGTGCTTCTTGCACCATCACCACTTCAGCAGCTCTAAGCTCGCTATCAAGCTATTCAATTGGCGCCACGCCCATCATCTCAGCGCATCGCCTAATATCGTAAGCTCAGCAGCTCCAAGCTCGCTACCACTCAGCTGTTACCAGCAACCCTACAGCTCCGTAGCTCCATCTGCTACAACAAGCTCCGAGCTCATCACTATCAAAGCAATCCAACGCTTACCTCAATGGCTCTGCACCTGTCAAATCAGCAGCTCCACACAGGCTCCCCGCCTACCTTCTCGACGGCTCTATACCCGTACCAATCATCTCAGCAGCTCCAAGCTCGCTACTCAGTGGTTCAACGCCCGCACCCAACTATCTCAACGGCTCCGTGCCTATGGTCACTCACATCAACTCATACAGCAGCTCTATGCTCGCTATCACTCATCTCAGCGGCTCTAAGCCCACTATCTCAACTGGCTCGAAGCCGTAACAACCAACTCAGCGGCTCTAAGCCCATTGTCTCAACTGGCTCGAAGCCGTAACAACCAACTCAGCGGCTCCAAGCCCATTGTCTCAACTGGCTCGAAGCCGTAAACAAGCAATAGGCTCTAAGCCGCCCCAACAATCAAGACATCTATTCTCAGGCTCTACGCCTGAATGCTCAAAAATCTAACATTTTTGAATGCTCAAGCTCTACGCTTGGATGCCTAACCACTGTGTACTGGATGCCCAAGTTATACACTTGAATGCTCAAGCTCTACGCTTGGATGCCCAACCACTGCGTACTGGACACTCAAAGCCTGTACTTTGAATGCTCGGATTCTGCCGTCCGAATGCTCGAGCTCTACGCTCTGAATGCTCAAGTCCGGAACTTGATAGAAGCTCTAAGCTTAAAACAAACACACACGCACGGGCCCGTGCACATATTGCATCAACATTACCACATCGAGTCTGCATCATCATATCTGTTCACATCTAACAACCATCATCACACATATACACTCTACATATCTCTCATGAAACAGGTCAACCCTGTAATCAACCGGCACTATGCCTCGGTTTTATTGATCGGTTCAGCGCCTCGATCCTTTGGCTCCACGCCAACACTTATGATGAGAAAGCTCCGTGCACAGACCATCAGAATACAACCAGCTCTACGCTTCGGTTCAAAACACGTCAAGCTCTAAGCTCCGACAACTCAGGCCCTCGCCTCAAGACTGCAGCAGGCTCCACGCCTCAATCTAATCACCTCAGGCTCCATGCCTCAGTTCCTTCACCTCAGGCCCTTGCCTTATACCAGCTCCGCGCTTCGGTTCATCACGTCAAGCTCAAAGCTCTGACACCACAGGCTCTCATCCTGATCAATACCAGCTCCGCGCTTCGGTCCCATCAAGCTCTAAGCTCACCTCAGGCCTCCGCCTCATAAACCACAGCAGGCTCCACGCCTCAATCTAATCCCCTCAAGGCTCTCGCCTTATGATCAACACCAGCTCCGTGCTTCGGTCCTATCAGTCACCTCAGGCTCTCGCCTTATGATCAGCACCAGCTCCGCGCTTCGGTCTTATCAATCCAATCCCCTCAGGCCTTCGCCTTAAGATTGCAACAGGCTCCACGCCTCGACTCCATCACTCCCCAGGCTCTCGCCTCATGACTACAACCGGCTCCGTGTCTCGGTTCCCTCATCTCCAAAGCTCCGTGCTCCAGCTACTGGCCCTGCGCCTCCCCTACATCTCAAAAACAAACCGGCGTCCAATTCATCCCCAGCAGATGGTCTGGATTCCACCCCACTACATCAATTCCTTCCAGCTCATTCGCAAGGATAGGCTACTCTACCGAGCTCCTTGCAGTCAAAGTAAGGATGATCAAGAAAAGCAAACGCGCCTGCAGTGTACTGATCTACCCCAAAATAGTAAGGAAGCTCTCCGCAAAAAATTCCCCCAGCAGCCCCGCGCTCCTTCAACTATCTTCCGCCAAAACCCTGGCTCAGTCTAGGTACGTCACACTACGGCTTTTAAAGCCCTAAGGTACGTCTTCTGTCCCTAACCCTCCAAACTTTTTACTTTTCTTTATTGCCCGAACTACGATTGGTCTGAATTTCCCTTGTGGAATACGTAGGCAGCCTCTCGGCCCGACCATAACAAAACCTTTTTCAAAACCCCTTGGAATAGTGGTTGGACCAAATTGAGTTGCTTTTTACAGCTTTGACTCTTACTCAAACATGTCTCGCGATCCGTCTGAGTTCAGTCAAAGAGGGGCATCTGTAGACACCCCAATTTGGCCTAACGATTATTTCAAGTCCCACCTTGGGACAATCCCGATGATGAAATGGATACAGTGATTGCTGATTGCTTCCTTGAGGACCTTAGGACTTTCGGTGAGAACTTTGACCACTTAGAGGACCCAATTCAAAGCCATACAGCCTTTCAGACAGAAATACAGAAGCCTAGGAAAATCCATCTGACGGCCGTAACATCGATCCCACGGCCATAACATCAATCCCTCACCCGAGCAACCTGTTGCCAGCAAAATCTCCCTGAGAGATCAATTCCTCGGCCGCAAGATCTATCCTTCGGCCGAGACATCCATTCCTCGGCCGTGAAATCCTTTACTCGGCCGCCAGATCGACCTTTTTCCAGACTCTCGAACGTTCTGTCAGACGTTTGGTTTGATCCAACTACACTACCTTCCCGATGCGTTCGGGCTACGTTCGGAGATCACGACGTAGAGTTTGAGATGCATTGCAATTGCAATTGCCATCTCGTGATTTGATTGGCCGGAGTGAGTCATCCCTATGCCTATATAAAGGGGCCTTTGGGTTCCGAATTAACACACAGAAATTGAGATACCTACACACTCAATCAAACCTCAAAACTCTGCGCAAATACTCCCTCAATCCCATACTCCAAAAGCCCTAACCTTCCGAAGGCAGCCGTCAATCCGGCGATCAAACCCCGAAGTTCAAACCCTAGCTCTAGGGTTCTCGATCAAGCAATCAATCAATCACGCCCAATCCAAAGCAATCAAGCAACTGAGGGATCAAGGTGGTGAGGCCCAACGGCCTCTGGTTTGTTTTACTTATCGCGTTTATGGCTAACCGTAGCATTTAATCGTTTGCTAACTTTTCTGTCTGGTGTGAGGAAGAACATCGACCGGGGTTTCGATCCCTCGGCCGGTACATAAAACCAGTATGATTACTCGGCCGTGACATCCATTCACCGGCCGAGTAATCGATCTCCTAGGACAGTTTGTTTGCTTCTCTGCTTTTTGATGCATGCTTCAATTATCGCACTGGCTCACTTTGCTTACTATTTAAAGGAATAAATAAACAGACTATGTGTTGGAATTAAACAAAGTATCTATACGTCTTATGTTGAATGATTATGGGCCAGTCTCACGATTGGGCAAAGAGGGGTGCCTAACACCTTCCCCTTATTGTACTTTTGGCTCCCGTATCCAGAATCTCTATCTATTTTCCCAGTTTTAATAAACTGGGTGGCGACTCTATTTGATGATAACCGTTATCATGTGGCGATGTTCCTAGCCATGGGAATGTCCATGATTTTGGTTTATGATGTGAGCAACCAATCGAACAAACAACGTGATCAATCTGTATGGCGATGCCCCGCTTGGGAGGTGTCTACAACAAGCTCCCTTTCACATAACGAATAACGCGTTTGACGGCGGTTAAGTGTGATTCCTTTGGTTCGGATTGATATCTAGCGCACACACCAACACTAAAAGCAATATCCGGACGACTAGCTGTGAGATACAACAAACTTCCTATCATGCTTCTATAGAGCGTAGGATCCACACTCACTCCTTTAAAGTCTTTAGCAATTTTTACACTTGTGCTCATGGGTGTTCGTGTGCATTTACCATCTTCTAATCCAAATTTCTTAACCAAGTCTTTAGCATATGTAGATTGACTTATAAAAATTCCATCATTTAATTGTTTGATTTGAAAACCAAGGAAATAGGTCAATTCTCCCATAAGACTCATTTGAAACTCGTGAGACATTTGTGCACCAAAATGATGAGCATGTTTAACGCTAGTGGATCCGAATACTATATCATCGACGTAAATTTGAGCAATGACAATGTCACTATCAATCTTTCGTATAAACAAAGTTCGGTCCACTCCCCCTCGAACGAAACCCGTATTCAAAAGATGGTCGGTTAAACGCTCATACCAAGCACGAGGAGCTTGTTTAAGGCCATAGAGAGCCTTTCGAAGACGATACACGTAAGAAGGATTCGATGGGTCAACAAAACCCTTAGGTTGTTCAACATAAACTTCTTCCTTAAGGTCGCCATTTAAAAAAGCACTCTTTACATCCATTTGAAAAAGTTTAAAACCAAGATGACTAGCGATAGCAAATAACAACCTAATTGATTCCAACCTAGCTACCGGAGCAAAAGTTTCTTCAAAGTCTATTCCCTCCATTTGTGTGTACCCTTGAGCCACCAACCTAGCTTTATTCCTTACCACAATGCCACTCTCATCTTTTTTATTCTTAAAAATCCACTTAGTGCCTATGACATTTGTATGGGATGGTCTAGGGACTAAGTACCACACATCGTTCCTAGTAAATTGTTGGAGTTCTTCTTGCATGGCCTTTACCCAACTCTCATCACCTAAGGCTTCTTCCACTTTCTTGGGCTCTAAGGAGGATGTGTAACACACAAAGGTGACTTCATTCCTAATTTCCCTCCTAGTTTTCATCTTATCACTTGGATCGCCTATGACTTGGGTTATAGGGTGATGAAGTTTGACTCTAGCAGAAGGTTCTTTGGTAGACAAAGGGACAAGATCATGTTGACCAAGTTCATCATCGTCTATAGTTTCACTACCCTCCGGCTCATTATCATCTTCTACTCCATCATCTCTATTTCCTACAGCTTCCATAGGATCATCATCACTCTCCTCACGAGAGTCTCCTTCTACAACGTCGCCTGGCTTAACCTCCCCCTCAAATATATCCCAAATAGGATCTAAATCATTGTCACTTTTAGGGGTTGAATCTCCTAAAGTGGTATCATCCACAATAACATTTGCCGACTCCACAAGAGTAGAGGTTCTAAGGTTATAAACCCTATAAGCACGACTATTAATGGAATACCCAAGAAAAATTCCCTCATCGCTCCTAGAATCAAACTTACTCAAGGAATCCCCTTCTCTTAAAATGTAGCACTTACTACCGAAAACCCTAAAGTATTTAACCGAAGGTTTTCGCCGATTCCAAATTTCATAAGGGGTTTGGGAAGTTCCCGGCCTCACATAAACACGATTAATAGTGTAGCATGCGGTATTAATAGCTTCGGCCCAAAGATTACGAGGAACACGCTTGGCATGCAACATAACACGTGCCATTTCTTGAAGTGTTCGATTTTTCCTCTCAACAACCCCATTTTGTTAGGGGGTACGAGGAGCGGAGAACTCATGTTTGATACCATTCTCATCACAATACGTGTCAAGCCCAAGATTTTCAAATTCTTTACCGTGATCGCTCCTCACACGAACTAACGAATACCCTTTCTCGTTTTGAAGGCGTTTACACAAAATTTTAAAAGAGGCACAAGCGTCGGATTTTTCCCTAAGATATCCAACCCAAGAATAGCGAGAGTAATCATCGACCATAACAAGAATGTATTTTTTACCTCCCAAGTTCTCGGTTCTAGAAGGACCCATGAGATCTATATGAACCAACTCAAGAGGCCTAGTGGTACCGATTATGTTTATTTTCTTATGTTGAGACTTAATTTGTTTTCCTTTCATACAACCACCACACACAAGACCCTTCCCATTGGCAAGCTTGGGCACACCTCTCACAACCTCACGCTTAGTAATTTTGTACAATTCTAGAAAATTAACATGACCCAAGCGTTGATGCCACAATTCAACTTCATCAAGTAGAACACGATGACATACGTTAGAAGGATGAGGTTCAACACAATAACAATTATCCGAAGACCTAATTCCTTTAACAACACATTCTCCTTTAGAATTAAGTACGGAACAAGTATCTTTCGAAAATTGTACATTATGCTCATTATCACAAAATTGTCCTATACTTAAGAGATTAGCTTTCAAACCATCAACATACAAAACATCATGCAAAGTAGGGAGATCGGGGGTTGAAATGGTGCCTTTACCTACTACTTTTCCCTTTTTACCATCACCAAATGTCACAAGACCACCATCATAGTTTTCAAGCATGGTAAACATACCCCTATCCCCGGTCATGTGCTTAGAACAACCACTATCAAGATACCAAATGCAAGCATTATGAGCTCTATATGCGATGTGTGCAACGTGACAAACATTTTCAACCTTTTTCCATGTTTTGTTAGGATGAGCATGAGTATGCGAATTACCATTTAAGTTTCTATCACGAGCAAGAGCATTCACATCAAAAATCTTAGCAAATACACTCAATTTGTTGATTTCTTTCACAATATAAGAAGTTTGAGTCGTAAGATTATTCAATTGAGCAAAGAAGTCATTGTCTTGAGTTTTAATAGGTTTGGGAGAAGTGTTACGAGGTCTCTCCAAAGTGGATTGACCAAGGACAATGCCCTGAGGAACAAATCGCTTTTGAGGTCTTTGAGTTTGACCTTTCTTTTTAAGCTCTCTCCTCAAACGATAGCACTTAGGTCAAATGTGACCCTCATTTCCGCAATGATGACAAGTGAGAACTCTCTTCTCAAAAAACTCATTCACTATAGGTTTTGAGATGCTAGATGAAGGTAAATTTGCTACGGGCTTAGCACTCACAAGTGTCTCGTTCTCACTAGATTTAGCATTGCTAGAGGAGAAAGGATTCACTATGGTTTTAGCACTTACAAATGTGATTTTCTCCTTAGGGTCACTAGACTCCGTTTTTAGGGAAGGTGGATCTATGAAGCCTAGACCACTCTTATCTCTAAATGTGCGTGTCATCTCAGCAATCCTAGTGGCTCCACAATCATTTCTTCTAATAGCTTCACTAGCCTCACTTAGGTCTCTTTCTAACTCACAAATCCTAGATCTCGCCTCTCAACCTCCCTCAAACCTTCTACTCTTTCCTTCTCCGCGGTGTCAAATTTTTCAACTAGATTTGCATTGTGGTTCTTAAGATCATCTAACTCAATCCTAAGTGACACCATTTCTTTCTCTATCCTCTTAAGCTCACTTTCTAACTCTTTCTTCTTCTTCTTAAGGGTGAGACACTCACTATACATCTCATCATACGCTTCATGAATTGAACCTATATCCTCATCACCTTCTTTTCATCCTCACTAGTAGTTGAAGTCTTAACACTAGAAGTATTAGACAATATAGGAAGTTTAGATGATTCCATGGATTCAAGAGAGGCAACAAGCACGGATACACGAGAATTTCCTTCACCATTTTCTGGACCACCACTCTCACTACCATCCTCATCACTATCATCATCCCAAGTGACTTTAAGACCTTTCTTCATTTTCTTCTTAAGAGTATTAGCACACTCGGGTTGAATGTGTCCGAACCCATGACACTCGTGACATTGAATTCCTTGTAGCTTTCTAGATTTTTCAACCGACAATTGTTTATCATTATTTCCAAAGACATTTTTCTTAAATCTAGAAGATGGCTTAGTTGACTTACCTAGATTGTTTCCTTTCCTAAAGAATTTCCGAAATTTCTTAGCAAACATGGCAATCTCTTCGTCACTTATATCATCGTCATCCTCACAAGTTTCAAAGGCTTCCTTACGAGCTAACTTAAAGGCTATACCGTTATTAGATTTGGAGGTAGTCTTTGAGGGTTTGAAATCAGAGAGGTGGTTGATCTCAAAGATTTGGAGTTTTCCTACAAGCTCGGCAAAGGTCAACTTATCAACATCCGTACGTTCTTCTATAGCGGTGACCTTAACTCTAAACCTCTCGGGAAGAGACCTAAGGATTTTGCGACACCTTTTAAGGTCGGAGAGTGGCTCACCTAAACTATGGAAAGTGTTGACAATATCGGTTAACCTAGAGATAAAGCCATCAAAGTTTTCCTCATCATGCATTTTAAGTTGTTCGAATCGTGTTGTGCACATTTGAAGCTTAGACACCATAACCGTCTCTATTCCCTCATGAGATGTACGAAGAATGTCCCAAGCCTCTTTAGCCGTAACACAAGAGGATATACGTGTGACTTCATTTCTAGACATAGCACCAAAGATGGCTCCTAAAGCGCGGGCATTAGTCTCACAATTTGTAATGTCACCGGAATCCCACTCGGCCTCCTTTTTCACTCTAATCTCCTTAGTGACAGCATCTTCAATAGTGGGTTCTTCGTAGCCATACAAAACGGATCTCCAAACCTTAATGCCAAGGGATATTAAATGATTTTTCATTTTTGTTTTCCAAAGAGGGTAGTCACTACCGTCAAAATAAGGAGGTCGAGAATTAGAAGCACCCTCCATATGATTATCACGTTCCATAGCGCAAACACAGAATCAAACTCAGGCAATTACACCAATAAAGAGCAACCCTGCTCTGATACCAATTGAAATAATCTAATGCGCTACAAAGTCCTAGAGGGGGGTGAATAGGACGACCAATTTAAATTTAAAGCAACCAACAATTCAAGCTACTATCCAAACTCCATGCCAATGCTATCCAAATTAATAATATAAGTTAAGAGCAATTAATCTAAAGAACGCAAACACCGAGATATACGTGGAAACTACTTAGGGTCAATCACACCCTAAGCATAAAACCACGGCCTAACTACCAAAATTGCTATAGATCAAAAGGGTTACAAAGTGCTAAGAGAGGAATAACAACTTTACCCCAAAAGCTTATCCTAACTCCACCACTTTGATGTAGCTCCCCGAACTCCTTCTTGATCCCATAGCCACCACGAGTCCAACGCCTCGTTCTTCGTTCACCACGGCTCCGGTATCATCCGGCCAAGTAGTATCATAGGCATGAAAGTATGGATTTTGTAAAGTGAAGGTTTTTTATGCAAAAGAATCAATCTAGAGAGAATACATGGATCATCAAAGTATTTCTCTAGATTGAACAAAGATGATTGAATGCTAGATTCAATTCATCCAAAATGCAAATGAAGGCACATGAGCAAAGGAGATAATGCTTTCTCTCTCTAAAGTGGGCTATTGTATGTCTCTTGCCCTAGAACAATGAAGAACAAGCATATATATGACCAAGCAAGAAAAAATCCGGTAGTGCCCTGTTAAGGCGCTCTTAGCACGCGCACAAGGGCCTTGGTCTGCTAAGGCACTACTAAGACGCTCTTAACACGCGTGCAAGGGCCTTAGTCTGGTAAGGCGCTGCTAAGACGCAAGCACTTAAAAAAGGCCTTAGACAAAATTTTCTTTCAAATAAAACATGGCCAATAATATAAGGTTAGTGCATACATGATATTTCATAAAAGATTAAGACATTGAAAACCTTTAATGATGCATGGAAAAATATGAAGCTAAATGCACATGAGATGCGAATACCTTTCCAAGCAAAATGCACGCCACGGCCTTCGTGATCAACTTTTGAACCAACGGGTGGAGTATCTAATCTAGACAAAATAAAATCACCTCCCAAACCCAAATGGAAAAAGAATAAATACAGACTCCAACGGTTTGTCACATTCGGAAATCGCCAATTACATTAACAGAGGACAATCTTTCTCATTGGAAGGCTCCGGATCAGGGATGTTACAAGTTCAATTGCGATGCAGCAGTTATAAGCCAATGGGGAGATGTAGCAGTTGCCTCGGTTCTTAGGAACTGGAAAGGCGATTTGGTGGATGGAAGAGTTGGTAGAGCTAAAGTAGCTAGTCCTTTACAGGGGGAGTTGCTAGCTATTCGGCTGGCGTGTGATATGGCTCGAGCTCTTGGGATTTCAAATGCTTGCATCGAATCGGACAACCAACATGCTATCAAGTTAAGTGTGTCTGAGTTGGTTCCGCCGTGGGAGGTGCTGGCTTTAGTCTCGGATATCAGGGAACTTAGGGAGTTCATAGGGCTGAACTTTACCTGGGTTAAGAGGACCGGCAATCTGCTAGATCATACTGTGGCCACTAAGGCTCTTAGGAATTTGCTTCCGTTAAGTTGGGTGGCTGTGCCCCCCTTTTTTATTTCTTCTGTTGTAAAGAGAGAGTCTTCCTCTGTTTGTAGCCTTGTGGGCAAGTTTCGATTATCAAAAAAAAAAAAAAGGAAACAATATGGGTTGGTTGTTGCACCTCATTTATACGACTAGTTTGGTCCCCACCTACTGACTTGGTTTTGTTTTGGACTATAGTTTGACTAGGTCAATTTTTTATACCTACTATCAGGACCCCTCATTTATAAAAATTGCATAACCACTTTGTGGTTTCATACTTAACAGGTGGTGACATAGAAAATGAAGTGACCAAAGTGGACAATGTCAAGTCTAATGGGCTAAAATTTATAAAAATTGCATAACCACTTTGTGGTTTCATACTTAACAGGTGGTGACATAGAAAATGAAGTGAGCAAAGTGGACAATGTCAAGTCTAATGGGCTAAAATCATTGATATAATCGAGAATTTTTCAACTCAAGAGGAGCTCCTTGATAGGATCCGCAAGGTGGGATTAATGGAAGGCTATGTCACAACAATTCAGAGATCGGAAGCGGGTTGTTATGTTATTATATTGGTTGTGATGATAGAGGTGGGAAATATCGTGGCACTAGTGTTTCATTGGATGAAAGCAAAAAAATATCAGCATCTCACCGTATAGACTGTCCTTTCCGGATAAAGGGAAAAAAGAAAGTTGGTGAGAGTTGGAAAGTGGAGAATAAAAATGCATCTCGTAATCATGAACTGTTAAGTGATATGTCTGGACATCCCAATTGCCGTCGTTTTTCACAAGAAGAGATATTAAGCATAAGAAAAATGACGTTGGCCGGTATACCACCTCGAAAAGTTATTTCTTCATTGCGGTTGAGTGATCCAAGTTGAAAAGCAATAGCAAGGATAGAGTATATGCAAAAAAAATGCCATCACAAAAGAAGTTTTAGCGGGTCGTACAATGGTTCAAGCATTATTTGACGAATTGGGTAAAGGAGATTTTTCTTTCGACATAGAACGTGACAGAGAGGAAGAAGGAGACTATGTGTGGGCATTGGTAAGATTCAAAAAATTTGGGTCATGACCAACAACCTTTGGTGATTCTATCAGATAGAGGATTAGAACTAATGACTGCTATTCAATTTGTTTTCCTAGGAACTGCTCATGTTTTATGTGTGTGGCACATTGAGAAAAATTTTCTATCGAAATTTAAGTCACAATTTGAAAAAGGAGAAGTTAGGGAGACTTTTTTTTATCGACTTGGACTAATTTGATTGAGTCTCTTGATGAATCTTCCTTAATGAAGCTTGGCATCTGCTTGAAGTTCAATACAAGGAGAAGGAATATGTTATCAATTATCTCAAGAATACTTGGCTCCCTTTCAAATAGAGATTTGTAAATGCATGGACAAGAAGTACATCCACACTTTGGGTATCGTGTCACTTCAAGGGTTGAAAGTGCACATTCTACGCTCAAGAAATATTTGAAAATTTCCATGGGTAATTTCCACGAGGTGAGGGAAAAAATTTGTCTTGCAATCGACAATCAATACAATGAAATCTAGACGAAGATTGCTAGTGAAAAGCTTCGAGTTACCCATAAATTTCGGATTCCCATGTTAAAGAAACTTGTTACTCATGTTTCCATCTTTGAACTTTGAGACCTTTTCAAGCAATGTGAATTGGCTCGGATAGATTATGTCTTGGGTCCTTGTACTAGCCATTTGTCAAGAACTATGGGTCTACCTTGCGCACACATGATGAGAGATGAGAAAGATGAAACTTTGCTACTTGGTGATATACATCCACAATGAATAATTGATAGAAGATCACTTAATAGGGATGGTGGAGTAGACAGAAATGGGAGTGAAATTGAAAGTATTCTCTAAGAATTTCCATGAAAAATACAAACACATGTCTCTTGCTCAAAAAAAAGATTGCCACAGGCGAATTGCTCAACTTGTTGACGTTGAAATTCCGTTGACTCTTGAATCTAACATTCAACCCCACAAAGGACGATTCAAAGAAAAGGAAGAGAGATTGCTCTACCACTCGTCATCCTTAAGCTTTTGAGATTGCAGAAAAGACCAAAAAATGTAGTGTTTGCCACCGTGTTGGACATAATAGCCGCACTCATTATCGTGGAGGTGCTCAATTTTTTTGTTTTTTGCGGAGCACAAATTAGACAAAGACGCTCCCACTTTTTTCAGAGCACGAATTAGTTGAACGTGTAGAATATGTTTGTGGGGGTACTTATAGAATTTTTGTTGACTGATTGAAGAACTAATGGAGTCATGTGGAACTTGTTGACTTTTTTTTTGGGATGTACGTAGAACTAATGAAATTGCACGACTGTATATGATGGATGATTATGCTCTAATTATAATTGTATGGTTTAAGTGATGGAGTATGTTGTTTGAATGGAGTTTCCTGAGTGTTTTTTTTTTTTTGCTAAGTCAATTACAAGACCAAGGACAGTGGTATGCAGATTGGGTGTTGTATTTCCTTGTGCTTTTTTTTTTAGGTAACTCAGCTTGATGTGCTGGGTTTTTGCTTTGTACATTGGAGAGAAAAGGACAACTTAGTCATTTTGAAAGCAAAGAAAGATGACATCATAAAGTATAAGGGTGTTTTAATTAGTTCATATAGTGGAGACAAAAAGGGGAGTGCTGTTAACAAAAATGGGAGTGCCAAGATCATTCCCCCAAAAAAACTGCACTTTGTGACTGATTATCAACCTAAACAAATCATGGGGGAGAATAAACGGACAATGGAGTGGTAAGGAAATAGGAACAACTGTGGTTAGCTCAGTTGGTTAGGATTTATACATTTCACTAGGTAGTCAGAAGTTTGAATCTCTCCACATGTGTGTGGGTGTTTTTCCTTTCTTTCTTAGTTTTTCCTATGATGGACTTATTTCTTATATTAGTCGAATTGTTAGACTTGGTTATCTCGTGAACTCTCACAATTGGTGTAATGTCTCGAGTTTGTACATTGTACTTCTTACATAATGTAAATGATCTCTTCTATCGATTGATAAAAAAAAATGGTAAGGCTACCCTTTACAGCCCGTTTGTCGGCCAGATTCATTTGAGGGGATATAGTAGGAGGGGATAAAAGATTATATGATTTATTTGAGGGATAGAGTATAATGTTAATTATGTATATCATTGGTTTGTTGGAGGGATATGAAATGAGATTAATGAATTATGAGTGGGAGAGATGAAATAAAAATAGTGCAAATGACCACTTTACCCTTTTAAAAACACTAGTAAATAGCACGTGCTTTGCACGTGGAGATCTTCTCATTAGAAGGATTTCTACTTTGAGAAAAACATATGAACGTAATATAGTCAACTACTTTAATTTAGTGTGTAAAGGATTTTTCAATTGGATCAACAGAAGCAAGTGGTGACTGGTGGTTTCATCCAATGTACTCCCTCCGTCCCATTTTGATAGTTCCCAATGAAAAGATGCATAATTTTGGGTAAAAAAAAAAAGCTGTTTCCATTCTTGATTTTTCGAGTTTTTTCGTACCAGATATCGCGTCTTTAATTTTGTGTGAAAAATTCCTAAAAAATGCACTTCATTTTTAATCCAAAAATTACAAATTTGTCAACAAGAAACTTCAAAAGAAAGCAACTTCAAATTCCATTGCCAAAGAAAGCCTTTCTTCCCTCCATTGCTTATATTTACAGGCACCTAATGCATCTGTCAACAAGAACTTTGTTGTGAACACCATGAACGCCAAAGCTTCTCTCCTACCAAAAATATATCAAGAACCACCGAACCCAATTAGTACAACACAAAGATTCCAATTTTACATGCATCCCAATTTAGGTTACTCAAAGCAATTTTTTCCTCCAAAAAGAGTAAAGAAACCTCAATTCTCGAATCTCAAATCTGTGGGGTCAAACTGGCAAGTCTTCAATTCTAAGCACGTTGCATTTGAATAGTGTCCTTAATATAGTCGTGACTATAATCATAGTCCTTAAAAGGGTCTGCAAAAAATAACTGCTGGAATTACGTCAATTTGGTACCATTGATACACTTAAAATGAAAACAAACTAAAAGTGCACAGTTAAAGCAACTATTCTTCATGCCAAATCAAAAAAAAAGAAAAGAAAAGATATTTCGTTCCATTACTCTGTATATCTCAATGTCTAGCTTCATTCTAAGAATTATTCATCAATGGATGGAGGTTATGACCAAAAAAATGAATTACAGAGAATGAGAAAAAAATAGAAAAGGAAATCACGGAAGACAGATGATACGCACTAAACAAAGAAAAGAGAAGGATTGAAAAATGAAATTACTGATATGCAGTCAAGTTAACCAACCAAAAATGTTTTTTTTTTCCTGGTTATATCTATAAACATTCCCACTCTTCTAACCCAACAAATTAATAAGAGGGGTAATTTTTGAGTCTCTAGCTTAATTCTTTCCCTATTATTGCATTTTTCATTATATTAACCAACACATATGAAGATGCGACATAGGATAGAAGAGTACAATTAAGAGAGAGAAAAAGGCAAACAAAGAACCAACATTTATGGAGTAATCAAAACTCAATGAATAGTACTTAGTTCAAGATATAATAGGGAAATAAAAGTAATAATAAGCCATTGCAAAGAAAACTGAATCAAAAGTCTATATGCTTGTTCAGACCTAAATATCTTCAACCAATTTGATTCTTCTGCAGCGACCAAAAGTTCTGAACCACATAATCCTAAACTTTTGAAAATCTTACCAAAGAATCAAGAAAATATAATGCGAAACTTCCAACGATCAAATATTCTTTGGTTTTGAAATTTGAGTGGTTAACCGAAGGAAATATCCTAGATTGATAACTTACACAGTAGTTTCAAGTACATACTGACGCACCCTCATACCGTGAGCCCCGAAATAGCCCATTAAACAGATAATTGAATTATGCCTAGACCTTCAACAAAATATGTGCCTCCTCCAACCAAGAAAAGTCCAATGATGCTTTGCCAATAAAACCAATAAATTAAAGCTTCAAAAAATTAAACCATGGCCGCATCAGAATTACATATACATTGAAAGAGAAATCTGAAGTGGAACCGATGAGTCAATGTGCTTGTTAATTAGAATCTTAGATCATATAACAATCTTTCTCTAATTTGACTTCTCTGAATCGACAAAAATTTCCACACAATTATAGATCCTACTTGTGAGTAAAGAAACCTCAATTCTCGAATCTGTGGGGTCAAACTGGCAAGCCTTCAATTCTAAGCATGTTGCATTTGAATAGTGTCCTTAATATAGTCGTGAATATAATCATAGTCCTTAAAAAGGTCTGCATAAAATAACTGCTGGAACTATGTCAATATGGTACCATTGATACACTTAAAATGAAAACAAAATAAAAGTGCACAGTTAAAGCAATTATTCTTCATGCCAGGTCAAAAAAAAAGAAACGAAAAGATATTTCATTCCATTACCCTATATATCTCAATGTCTAGCTTCATTCTAAGAATTATTCATCAATGGATGGAGGTTATGACCCAAAAAATGAATTACAGAGAATGAGAAAAAAATAGAAAAGTAAATCACGGAAGACAGATGATACGCACTAAACAAAGAAAAGAGAAGGATTGAAAAATGAAATTACTGATATGCAGTCAAGTTAACCAACCAAAAATGTTTTTTTTTTTCCTGGTTATATTTATAAACATTCCCACTCTTCTAACCCAACAAATAAGAGGGGTAATTTTTGAGTCTCTAGCTTAATTCTTTCCCTATTATTGCGTTTTTCATTATATTAACCAACACATTTGAAGATGTGACATAGGATAGAAGAGTACAGGAGAGAGGAAAAGGCAAACAAAGAACCAACATATATGGAGTAATCAAAACTCAATGAATAGTACTTAGTTCAAGATATAATAGGGAAAGAAAAGTAATAATAAGCCATTGCAAAGAAAACTGAATCAAAAGTCTATGTGCTTGTTCAGACCTAAATATCTTCAACCAATTTGATTCTTCTGCAGCAACCAAAAGTTTTGAACCACATAATTATAAACTTTTGAAAATCTTACCAGAGAATCAAGAAAATATAAGGCGAAACTTCCGACGATAAAATATTCTTTGGTTTTGAAATTTGAGTGGCTTGACCGAAGGAAATATCCTAGATTGATAACTTACATAGTAGTAGTTTCAAGTACATATTTACGCACCCTCATACCGTGAGCCCCGAAATAGCCCATAACCAGATAACTGAATTATGCCTAGACCTTCAACAAAATATGTGCCTCCTCCAACCAAGAAAAGTCCAATGATACTTTGCCAATAAAACCAATAAATTAAAGCTTCAAAAAATTAAACCATGGCCGCATCAGAATTACATATACATTGAAAGAGAAATATGAAGTGGAACCGATGAGTCAATGTGCTTGTTTAGAATCTTAGATCATATAACAATCTTTCTCTAATTTGATTTCTCTGAATCGACAAACAATTCCACACAATTATAGATCCTACTTGTGAGGCTACAACATTCCTTAATTTTGAACATTTCAGTGCTTTTGCCAAACAAAATAGCCTGGATTGATAACTTACATGATAGTTTGAGATAGATAATGATGCACCCTCATGCCACAGACCATAAGCATCGATACACTAAGAGATACAACACATTGAATATCGGTAAACTTGACAGAAGTTTTTAGTTCCCCATTCATTGAGTAGGAAGAAATAGGAGCAGAATCCATTAGCATCCTACTCAACAGTTACAACTTATAACCTTACCACGAAGATACCCACAACTTTACGGGAACTTGTGGTCTAATCCTCATAGAGGCAATACACCAAACACCTAACTTGCAGTAGTACGTGCATGAATCACAGAGTGCCTCTATAGAAGAAGTTTTGTTCGATCATTTAAAGTAATTGATATGGTACTATCATTATCATCTGATATAGTCCGTATCCTACCTGATTTTTTTAGGCCAGAATTTTCGGGAATTTAAAATTTGGGAACGCGAAAGAGAGCAGTGTTGGTCGTCGATGATGCCAGGAGAGATGTTAGTTAGAGCCACAGTTCCACACCCTCACCAGAACAGGACCGATATGTGGAGGCTGGTGTTATTGTAAATCTTCGGCGAATGTTTTGTGAAGAATTTGTTTACAAAAAAGTTCCATGGTCTCATGTTCTGGGGCGAAATTGAATTGACGTAGAAGGAGAAATCTTAGGAAATGCGTACCGCGTGGAAGCAGAAGCTACGGCAGATGAGATTTTGGGCCGTGGGCAATGGCGGACGAAGGAATTCTGAGCGTCACGGGGAGGGAGTCAGTCGAAGTGAGAAACGTACTCACTGCTTCAATTCGAAGGTGTAGCAGTTGGGAGGTTGTCGTTGGTTCGCTTTTGGAGACGGGCGTCCTTTGGAAACAACGGCTCACCAAAACGGTGCCCAACAGAAGCAGTGCCGTAGGATTTGAACGCAAGTGTTATTTTCCATTTGGGGTGGGTCAGTTACTCCAAATCTTCCGAAGGGGTATTATTGAATCGTTTTTGTTGGGGCCGTATTATTGTGTCAGTGGGGAGTAGGATGGGGTAGGAATTAATTACAAGTGTTAGGGGCATTTGTGGAAAGTAAAAATGAGGAAACATCTTCGTACATTTAAAAGAAGTAGTATAGATCATAACATCATAAAAAGTAACTTTCATGACGTGATTGTACTAAGAAAAAGAATTTTAATACCTGATGTCTTCCTTTTCAACCGAAAATATGTATAAGATAACCAAAATAATAGAGAAAGAAGGGGTAAATGGGAAAATGTCCAACCCGGACTAATTAGTGGAATCCCTCCCCTATTACAAGAAGGGGGCGCGGGGGAATAGGTAATCCGGACAGATAGTATATCATCCTTCTTATTTGTTATTTCACTCGCAAAACACTGAATAACGTATGGATGGATTACTAATCCGGGAAGAGAGTTAATCCCCTCCCTAAGACCCTAAACGAACAGACTATTAGAAGAGGATGATCTAAGTTTGATTCTTATTATGGGATTTCGTTATTCACCTCCTATGTTAGGCTAAATTGGGTTTCTCGCATGTACTACAAGAAATCATAGGCAATTCTTTCTACATTTTAAGTAATTTTGGAAAAACTTCATAAAGAGATTATTCGAATTATTTATTTCTAATGCTTCAATGCTTCTAATATTTGACCTAAAAGCATTAACGAAGTGGCAAAGCCATAGTTTCGCAGTCTATATTTTCTGTTCCAATGAAATGTCAAAATCAATTTACATTGAGTTATCGAGAAAATATGAAAGATCGATTTGCATAGTCTAATTGATGCATTTCACTACCTAAGTGCCGGATACTTAATTGCAATGCCACCGGAAATTCATGTTTAACACAAACAAATGCAACGTGTAATTGGTAACGTCTTATTCTTTCACGTCTCATTTTCATTCTTATTATCAAATACTCAATTCAACAGCATCAAGAGTTAGAGGTCGGCAAAGTCGAGCCATTAGAAGGCTTTGAGGCGTGGCGACATTTCTTTTTTGAAATTATCTCTGAATTATTGGAAAATTGGTCGTACGGTTCTCAGTTGTTTAATAGCGATAAACGTGATCACCCTATCAAATGAAGTCCGATTGACTTAAAATTTCATTGGGAGCTTTGTAATCATGAGAAAGAATATATGTATGGGGTCGGATTGAGAAAACTCAACCTTGATGTCCGTGATCAATACACAGCTCGTTTCGGGCAAGCCAATAACATACACGCACAAACAAAGTTTAGCCAACGTTTAGAACACCCAAAGTAGACCAAGCATTATGAAGGAAAGACTGGGAGGTTGTAGACAACACACTTTCACTGAATTTGAACTCGTAGCCATCCTCAATATATAGGCTACAATGAAAAAACACACCACTACATGGAATATCTGGACATGACACATACCTTGTAGTTGACACCACCAACCGTCCTAAGGTTGTGCTAGGCAATCTTGTGCGGAAGCGTTAACAAACACATAAACAGATGTGATTATTTGCTATGCAATTGAACAAACCAGAGAGAGAGAGAGAGAGAGAGAGAGAGAGAGAGAGAGAGAGAGAGAGAGAGAGAGAGAGAGAGAGCAATCACAGAGAACATAGAGATATACATGGTTCAATAATGAATACATATTCCGCAGGCAGTTAGACGATCGAGGGTTTCACTATACGGAAGTAAATGGATGCCCAAAGGGCTACAGATGAGATCTCTTAGAGTTTCTCTCTTGTCTCTCACAGAAAAGTTATTGTGAATGCAATACTATAAGCTAAAACCCTAAAAACGGCTTAAATACCAATCTGTTCCGCGCCCGACCGCCCGGGCGGAATTGAGGGTTGCCCGGGCGAAAACTTCAGAGAGCAAGACTGATCGCAGGCAAAATGGGCTGCCCGGGCCAAAAATTCTGACAATTTCGAAAATCTTCAAACAGTTTTAAACAACTCTGAAACAGCCCCAAGCATCTTCGAATGACTACGAAATTGAGCCAAAACACTTCAGGTGATCGAAGCCAAGGTAGCCAGCACATGTGAATCATGTAACTGCCTATAATTGACTGAGACACCAATCCAAAGCTTCAACAACATATGCACAATACATTACGCAACACAACTGTCTGTCTTGATCCAATGCAAGAGTAGCCAAGCTCAATTTCGTGATTCCCGCACAACCCATGTGTTTAGACTACGAATCGTATTACAAACCCACAAGTCTTGCCACCATGTAGCATCCATGTAGGGGTGTAAACGAGTCAAGCCGAACCGAATATTGGCATGTTCAAGCTCGGTTCAATCAGAATTCGTGTGGCTCGAGCTCGGCTCGAGTTTGAATCGAGCCGAAAAAGCTCGGCTCGAGCTCGGCTCAACAAGCTTGTACAAAGCTCGTGCTCGACTCGTTAGTATTTGGTCTGGAATAAACGAGCCGGCTCGGCTCGAACTCGAGTTCGAATTCGTCAACAGAGCCAAACCCTAAAGGCTAAAAGTTAAAAACTAAAAAGTGTGTGTGTGTATATATATATATATATTTCGAGCCGAACCTATATATTTCGAGCCGAGACGAACCTATTCGCGAACCTGTTCGAGCCGAGCCCTGCTAGGTTTGAGCTCGGCTCGTTTATCAAACGAGCTTCAAAATCGAGCTCGAGTTCGCTCATTTATCTTTTGAACCGAGCCGAACTCGCGAGCTGCTCAGCTCATTTACAGCCCTACATCCATGCCTCATGATTTTTAGGCCTTCACAAGCACCGTAACTGGTAGGCGCTGCCTACTCACTCAAACAATGCTCTGAACACAAAGAATTCGGCCCCTTATCCCATGTTGAGTCACAAGCATCGCCTCAGAAAGCACAAACGAGCCACATGCAGGAAAACATGCCCGTGTGGTTCTGGCCGAGGACTCTGGTATACTGTACTAATATGAAGCAACTTGTCTAAGGGACTAGTGTTGATACCGGTTGGCACCATCAAGTAACTTTGTCAAAGACATGCCTAGCTCGCTCATGCTTTGTTGCAAGGGATAACATGGGTGCAAGCTACCACTACATGCCATCTTAATTAGCACACTTTTAAATCAATGTAATAATAGTTAGACATAAAGAAGTCATTTATATGTATAAAAAGCCTGACTAGTAACTAGCACTAGCCTGAACTTGCAAGAGGAGAGACCTGAGTATTGGACCATCTATAATATATATTAGGAGTAAAGCAAATAGAGTTTTTAGATGAAAAATCTTGTGAGAGCGCGACATCATCTAAAATTCTATTTCATTTTATATAACAAGTGTTAATATATTTGTTTTGACTTTAGACATTTCGATGGTACGTCTCAATCATTATCGTTGATTATGAAAATGACAAGATAACAACGAAAAATGCAGGCTAACAAAGAAATCCCTTACGTAAATTCAAATTATTGTGCGTTGCACGAGTTTAAGATATCGTGCATAGCATGAGTGTTAAAAATTGAAAATATATTAGTTAGGGATTTTGAATCTCTCAATTGCATACTACATGTAACCACTTGTCTTTTTCTAAAATAAACTCTAAAATACACTATATTTTATACACTTCCAGGCTCCATTATCTCCATATACAAATTTACATCACCAAAATAAAACAAAAGCCTCCAAATAAATAATCCTCTAAATGCTTCAAAAATGTTAACTCATCCAAGACTCTCCCAATAATCCTTAAGTGCTCCGATTCAATCTCCACTTATCCGACTCCACACCTGAAAAATAAATTATTTGAGAAGTATACGATAAAACAGAATAACCATGCTCATATTCAAGTGGAACAATAAATGATAATCGACCACCAAGTTAAAGCAAACAATCACAAGAGACCTCATATCACGTCCTCCTTAGTTCATGATCAGTGGCCCTCCCCAGTACCTTCCTCACCGAGCCACCATGGACCCATTCAGAATATTGGATTGGCTACTGGTAAAATCACTCAATTCCTGTACTGAACAGTTCTATAGCACTCAGCCAACAATATCATAATTAATAACAATTATTCCACTTTTCAATAATATTTCATAGGATTGAATAAATATTACGAGATAATCAACAGAATTACAAAATGAGAATTTAAAAAGGATTTCGGAAATGGGAGGTATATCGTATACTCCCTGAATTATCTCAAATTGACGATCAGAACCGCCAGATATATTAATCCCATCACCATTAACAACCACCGGAAATCTAACCTTGATCGGATATGATAACAATATTAACTTTTTATCTCAAGTACTAATCTCATTCTTTAACTCACAAAGCAACCTAAGGACTCACCCATTGCCAAGGATAAAGGCAGCTTCCCTCAGCTAGAGATTTCAAAGCCAATCTATAGATGTATTCCATACCATTTAACCACCACCACACGACAGATCACTCTCCACATTTACCCTCAACCGAAATACTCTCTCTCTGTGCCAACAATAACTCCTCTCCCTCCCACTTAAATCTACTTCAATAATTACTCCTCATCAATACATCATACTTGGCCTCCCATGCACCAATATCTCAAAACCTTTTCCATATATTTCCCTTTTTCAATTAAAAAATAATGGGTATTACACTACCAATCTACACTCTATGTTAAAGCAAAGGTTTCTTTTTGAAGTAGAAGCCTTGTGAGAGCGCCACGTCATCATCTTAAAATTTATTTTTTTCATTTTATATAGCAATTTGTAATTTATTTGTTGTGATTTTATACTTTTTAATACATTGGAATAGTTGACTATGGAAAATGACTAGATAGCAACAAGAAATCAACTCTGTAAATTAGGAATTATGTGCGTTGCACGATTTTAAATTATTGTGCATAGCGTGAGTTTTTAGAATTGAATCTCTTAAATTTTCAATTTTTCATTTTATATATCAAGTATTAATATATTTGTTGTGATTTCATACATTTGGATGGTACGTTTCAATTATTGACTATGAAAATGAGAAGATCACAACAAAAAATGCATGTTAACAAAGAAAGCCATTCTGTAAATTTAAATTAGGGGAACTTAAATAGGGGTCCTTCCCTATATAAATACTTAAGTCTTTGTCCTAGTTGGTTTAAAAACTTATCTTTCCATTAAATTCAAATAAATCCTAAACTACCCTTTCTCTCTCCTACCTAATCTTTCTCTCTCCTTATCTTTCCTAATTTATCTCATTCTCTCTTCCATCTTTTTCTCTACTAATCTTCTCTCACCAATTTTCTCTCAACTAAAATCTAAAAACAACATTAAAAATAAAATTAATATCTACCAAACTTGAAATCCTCCATGAATTTGTCATGAATACGTATCATAAAATCCTCTCTACGAAACTACATTAAACCAAAATTATGACAAATTTTGGAGAAATCGAAACACATACCGAAATAATGACAAAATTTGTGAAATCACCATGAAACAAAAAACATCATGAACACGTATTGTAAAATTATGCTGACGAAACTACACTAAACCGAAATAATGACAAAATTCAGAGAAATCAAAACAAATACCGAAATCATAACAAAATTTGTGAAATCACCATAAAACATAAAAAATCATGAATATGTATCGTAAAATTGTGCCGATGGATCTAAATCGAAATAATGACAAAATTAAGAGAAACTGAAACACACATACCGAAATCATGATAGAATTTGTACAAGTAGTCAATCTGAAAAAATCCGCCACCAATACACACAGACACAGAATTCAACAAAGTGAACCAAAAAAAAAAAAGAACCAACCACAAATTTCAGAAACTTAACAAGTTTTTCTACCTTCACCACAAATTCAACAACCACATACCAAATCTTTCACAAAGATATCTACTAATACTCTACTTTTCAACTGAAAAGTACACCCAAGTTGCACTAGAACGAAATTGAACAACTGAGGACTCACGAACACGTTTTTGGAGTGGACAACAATTGGGTTTTCACTGATTGTCTTTTTGACGGTCTCCTCCAACTGAGAGCCGAAAGAAGCAGTCCTGGCTTGAATGGTGATGGGTCCTGCTTCTGTTGGTCGGTGAACGGTAAATCTAGCTCTTCTGGGGATTTTAGTGTTGTGGCCAATGGGGATTTTAGTGCGGAGGCGGCAGCGCAAACCTCGGGGGTTGCGGAGGGAGGGCTGGTCGTCGGTTGGGATGGGGAGTGGTGGGGCGGTTTGGGGTTGTACCAGAGGCAGACGCTAGCGGAGGCTCATGGCTTAAGCAGATATGGAGAGATTTTGTGGCGGTGGATGTAGATCGGCGTCGTTGTCAAGGAGAGTTTTGGTGTCATTTCTTATCAAAAACTGTTTTGTATAAATCCCTATAAGACCATCACAATGGAATAATCAAAAGTGGATAATCAAAAGTTGCCACATCATCTTTTGGTTATCTATTTAAGGTGTTGCTAATGTTAGCAATGTAGAGATCCACAATGGAACAATCAAAATTGAATGACCAAAACTTGTCACATTATCTTTTTAACTTATAAAAATCTAGAAATTGTGACATAAAAAAGAGAAAATAGTTTTTTGAAAACATTGATTAAAAAAATAGTTTTCGGGAAAAAGTTAAAAGAACAGTTTTTGAATAGAATTTTTTTTTTCAAAAGATAACTTTTTGAAAAAAAAAGTCTTAATAAAAAAAACTGTTTTGAAATAAAACTGTTAAAATTTTTTTTTGGGAAAAACAATTTTAACAAAAAAAACTGTTTTTGCAAAAAAATAAAAACTGTTTTTAAAAGTATTTTTGTTATAAACATGTTGAAAATGGAAGAAAAAAGGTTTTTGTGTAATGATGGTATACTTGATTAAGGAAATGTGAAGATAATTAAATTTGATTATTGGTAAAAGTTTGGTAGTTTTGATTATCTATTTTTTCAAAAGATAACTTTTTGAAAAAAAAGTCTTAATAATAAAAACTGTTTTGAAATAAAACTGTTAAAATTTTTTTTTGGGAAAAACAATTTTAACAAAAAAAACTGTTTTTGCAAAAAAATAAAAACTGTTTTTAAAAGTATTTTTGTTATAAACATGTTGAAAATGGAAGAAAGAAGATTTTTGTGTAATAATGGTGTACTTGATTGAGAAAATGTGAAGACAATTAAATTTGATTATTGGCAAAAGATTGATAGTTTTGATTATCCAAGGGCCAAAATTTGATGAGTTGCTAACATGTTTCTAAGTTTGGTTATTCCAATGTGAGCTCTTTTTGAGCAAATGTTGCTAATTTTATAAACCTTTTTGTTTTGATTATACCACTGTGGATGCTCTAATTGTGAGATAAAAAAGGTGTGTATATTCGAAAATATTATTATATAAATACGTAGATAGGGGTACAATGGGCAATATGACAATGTGAGGATGCGAACATAAGTATTTAAAATCTGTAGGATGGATACCTAAATAAGTCTAGTAAAGAGGATGTCTATTTAATTTCTTCTTTAAATTATTGTGCATTGCACTAGTTTAAATTATCGTTCATATCGATCATGAGCTTTTAAAATTGAATATATATATATATATATATCTATCTATCTAATAAAATATGAGGGTTGTCCTATGTGGCACTCTTTGTCCTAGGTGGCACCCACCACGCACATACACATACGTTCACACACGCCGGCTCACATATTCACTGTTCACACATCAAAAATGTTATTAAAAAATTAAGTACTTCATATTTCAATCCGGTTGAACCGGTGTGTAGTGTCGTAGGCATGGGTAAGCACTAGTATATATGTATACATATATATATATATACACATTCGGTTTCAGGTCAAGAGGTGTGGACTGCTCCGGTCCACACCTCCCCATTGCTCATATTTTCCGATCAAATTTCGATGATCCGAGCCACTCAAAGTGATCAGAACGTGATTTTAAGGGTGCCCGCGAGAAATCAGCAAAAAAAATGACCGGGAAGGGCTTGATCCAAGCAGTTTTTTATTGAACGGTTCAGAAAAAAACTGCTCAGATCAAGCCCTTCCCGGTCATTTTTTTTTCCTGATTTCTCGCGAGTATCCTTAAAATCACGTTCTGAACATATTGAACGGCTCGGATCATCGAAATTCGATCGGGAAAGGGAAGGTGCGGACGGGTGCGGACCGTAAGGGTGTGGACTTGAAACCGACTGATATACATACATATATATATATACATACATATATATATATATATATAAAATCAAATAGTCCTTTAGGATGAAGAGCATTGTGAGAGTTCCATGTCATCCTCCTAAAATTTAAATATGTTTTCATTTTAGATTTCAAGTGCATGTTAATCTCTTACTAGTTTGTTGTGATTTTATACGTCTTAACACTATGTGAGAATAGTTGACTATGAAAATGACAAGATAACAACAAGAAATCTCAGCTTAACAAAGAAATCGATAAATTTTGTATAAATTTTATTTTATTGTACGTAGCACAAGTTTAAATTTTTGTGCATATATCATATACTTTGACAGCCACCCTCCTCCATGCCAAATTTCAAAAAATGACCGTTTGGATTTTGAACATTTGCCATAAGGATTGACATTAAGGGTTAGAGAGGGATAGCTTGATATCAAATAAATAGAATTTAGAATTTGGCATAAGGATTGGAAAGGATGGCTTTGATGTCAAATTGGAGATGCCAAAATGCCTTGTAAGCCTTCAAAAAAAGTTTGACATCTCCAATATAAAGTCAAGGGTTGGAGATTAGGTATGTGTAAATGAGATCTCTCTACACTCTTTTTAGTTCCTGTATTCACCTGAATTTGTCATGTTAAGTCTTTATTAGTTCACTTTTTCAAATCAAGATCCTTTTATGTATTGATCACTCATATAATTCGTCTTGCATGTGATGTCAAATAGGACCCAATAAGGCTTCCTTTGACAACGGAACCGTTTATTTTGTATGTCTCACTGTGCTTACCGTCCATGCAATCAAGTTCATTAGATACTGGTATCTATTTGAGCAAATCATATTTATTAGAAGAGAAATGGATGATCCAACTTTGATCATTCATCACAAACTTTTATGTTTATCCGATCAACTTGATTTTTGGACATAGATGTAAAACAAATTAAGACCTACAAAATAAATGGTTCAAATCGTCAAATATAATCTTTGTTAGGTTTGATTGGGCATGAGCTAGAAATCAATCACATGAGAGGATCTTAGTCCATTTTTTCACTCATCATATGAGTACAGGAAAGAATAAAGAAGTGCATTTGTTAAAATGTGGTAATCAATTGCGCACCAATTTCAATTGTAAATGATGGAAAAGTGCCATATTTTTTTGTTTGTCAATCAATAGGACTATTTACTTCATAAATGATTTACAAAAACAAATTCGGGATATTGCATCAAATGTGAGAATCTACGGGATAATCAAGCCCAACAACTCAACTGATATAAGAAATGTGCCCATTGTAGGAAAGAAATTAAAAACCCCTCTATGGGAAGAACACCTACAGGTGCGAAGATTCGAATTTCTGACCTCCTAATGAGATGCAAGAGTCTTGACCAACTAAGCTAGTTCTACTTGGTTTATTTGCACCACACATTAAACATGTATAGAAATTGATAATTGGATCACCAATGAAATCATAACATGTTCACAAAATTCTGGCCAAAATTTGAGCCCAAAATTTGTCAAGTTAAACCAATTAATATGGATCCAATCTTTGTTATGAATTGGTGTACAAGTTGATAATTAATATGAATTTATATTTGAGTATTATAAATTCAAAAGCGATTCAAATAGTGCCCATCATACACCCTGAATGTACCAAAAAGTCCATCTACACCGCTCTCAATCTCACCGTCCAAAAGTCTTTCGGATGGACGGTAAGATTGAGCATTACGGTGGAATAACCGATGAAACAGAGCGTAGTGGTAGACTTTTTTGCCGATGTACAATGCGGAGATTCAAGTACATGTAAAAGAGCACTTCCATTATTTTATACCACTTGTAAATTAAACAAACGTACGTAAATAATATTGTCATCGATGCCATAATGGAAAGGGAAGCTACCTAGGATTGACCTTTAGGTTTAAATTTAAATCCCGAAATTGAATTGTGTGCCAGGTGATGCCTATAAGCACCCCTTACTATATACAGTAGTATAATTTAACCAATTGAGAGTCAAATCGCGCTGTCCTCGTTTTTTGATCGGTGAATCGTTGATTTGCACAATTAAACGCTGTCCTTGTTCTTTGAGCTGTTTCCACAAGGGTGATAAGCAAGTATAATATATTAATTATTACTAGTAATACGATAGTCTCCTCCTCTCAGGGAAGACAGCTAGACCTCATGATGAACTGAAGCCGCACCTCACGCTTATAATTTTAGAGAGAGACTATTCGTACCGACGATATGTGTACTGTACTGACAAATGATCAGATCCATTCATTAATTCTGAAATATGTTTTTGAGTGGACTTGTAATAAATTAATTCTATTGAATAGTTGTAACTGCTTAATCCAATTCTTCAGTTCTGTTGATTAATTTTCTTTTTGATAAGCAGTTCTGTTGAATATTTGTAACTGCTTAATCCAATTCTTAATATTTTTTTATTTAAAAGTGAGCAGTTCGGATCATTTGTTTGAGACCATTAGTGAACTCTACATACCGTTTGTACAATATCCCGACACTTATCATCGGTACCCATAGCTTTTTGGAGATTTTTATCTCTCCAGTTTCTGAGCTAAAAACACTACTTTCATTTGGGCTTAGCTCTCCCCTATAGCCCGCCCCATCCGTCATGTTCCTCCATTCTCACCCTCTGCATGAGGGCTCTATTTTAGGCTCACATCGATGAATATCTAAATTCTCACGCATTCTGGAGAAAGAACATCTTTGCAAAAAATCTACTCAATTGGATATAAATAAATATATGATTTTAATTGGTTGAGATTACAGCAAATGTCAAATAATTTAAACTAGAATTATTTGATTTATAGCATGCATGTTCGTTCCTCTCTGTAGGATGTACTCCTATGAGAGCAGTTTAAATCGTCGGTGATGGGGAGGAGAGTTGACACCATTTCGACCTCGATCACAAAACTAATTGACCGTCTCTCCACGTTCTGGCTGTCCCCACCTCATCTCTCCACGATGCTTTCCCTTCTACAAGGGTCAACGGCTATTTCTTAATCATGATCACCTCATATATATGCATTCCCCTCCTACCCAGCTAGCCTTCACACATAGTCATACATACCATCAATCCCCTCTCTCTCTCTCTCTCTCTCTCTCTCTCTCTCTCTCTGCGTGTGTCTCTCTCTCTACAATGTCGTCCTTTGCCTCTTCAAGAGGTAATTCCAGGATGCTTTTAATGATAGTGGTCATGATGTTCATGACCAGTCTAGTTTTTTTTTTTTTTTTGATCACCTGGACTCCGGGTCGGTTGCGCCCACCTCGACTTATGTCGCGCCCGAAAAGTCAACAACCGACCGAACCTCTAGCGACTCCAAGGTTTCGGACGCTGGGCCAAAGGCTGGCTCGACGGGTAATTTCCACATAGATGTTGACTTGTATTACGGAGGTCCACGGGCTAAGATACTCGAAGGCGGCCAATATCTCACCTTGTCTCTAGACAACATAACTGGCTCTGGCTTCAAATCCAGATATGAGTACTTATTTGGAAGGATCGACATGGAAATAAAGCTTGTCGGTGGCAACTCTGCTGGTACTGTCACAACATATTATGTAAGTCCCGATTTTCTCCACCGCAGCCGTAACATATAGGCTCTATCTGTTTGAGAATAAATATTTTTCCCCAATGCAATTTGTTGTGTTTGCACTAGATTGGTGGGAGATAAATTCCTACGTAAAATATGTGTTTGATAATCCAAGTAAAATTACTTACTGCTTGATATCCAAAAGTTGATTTACTAGATGCTCTTTAATAGTGGTAGCCCAAGCACTAAGTCATTAAGAACAGTGCCCAAGGCTTCTGAAATTTAGAGTCCGCAATTTCTTTGTTGATTGATGATAAAATATTTTACACAAAACTAAGAGGCTAGGGCACGAAGAAAAACGAACGCATCCTAACACGATGGCATCCAATCTTAAATCTTACAAATAAAAGCCAAGCCTTGAAGTGCCAATTAAGTTGGCATGGAAGGAGCCAACCATGCACAAAAACGGAACATATAGTAGATACACACCCTTGCAAGACCAGACCTCCTAATGAAATATAGAGTACTATAATCGTAAACGGCAAGGATTGGGTTTTCTTCAGCAATAAATTTGCATCTCAAAAAACAAAAAATATAATTTCCAAACTTCAATGAAACATATTAGACAATACATCAATTTGTTTTTGAATTATTTAATGGCCTCAATCTCGATCTCGTGGGCCTCTAATAAGGTTGGGCTGCCACGACTATTACCCCCATGGCCTCTACCGTGTAAATTCCTCGTCCTGTTCTTTCCTCCTCAACTGAACAACGTTACAACAAAATATACGTGCATACAACCCAAGTATACAAGTAAACTCAAGCACTGAGAAATCTCTGTCTTTTACCCTATAATGTACAAAATAAAAAATGCACTGAGAAATCTATGTGTGTTTTCAAATCATTCAAGATATCGTAACTTAGATTAGAAGGTGGTATAGAGGACCACATCATTTCAATGCAGATATCATTTCTGGATTCGAAAATGATATAGAACCATATCATTTTCAATGTCGATATAATTCTCAATGCAGAAGAACGTGTAATTCGGATTAGAATATATAATATAGAGGGATATTTTTTTCTCATCTACACTTTGAGATTTATGGGTAATTGTTTTTTCGTGATTCTCACTACTAGTTTTGAATCAAGAGCTTTGTGGTCTCACTACTGGTTTTGATTATCTTCTTTCAATGCAGTTAACTTCTGAAGGATCGAAACACGATGAGATCGACTTTGAATTCTTAGGCAATGTGTCCGGACAGCCATATATAGTCCACACCAATATCTTTTCCCAAGGGAAAGGGGGGCGGGAACAACAGTTCTCTCTCTGGTTCGATCCCACAACTTCATTCCACACCTACTCGGTTGTTTGGAACCCTAAAATAATCATGTAATGTTGACTACCCTTAATTTTCAATTTCACAACTCTACACAAAACACATTTTGTTACAAGACCTTTTGCTTGCGAAACCAATATTATCGCAGTCGTCCATTCAATTACATCTATCCAGTAACTTACCTTCTATACAACACATCTTGTTCATTGACAGTTGGCTGGTGGATAATACGCCAATAAGGGTGTTCGAAAACAACGAAGCCATCGGTGTGCCATTCCCAACCAGCCAGCCGATGAAGGTCTACTCGACCATCTGGTGTGGGGAAGAATGGGCAACGCAAGGCGGGAGAGTGAAGACCAATTGGACGTTAGCTCCTTTTACTGCTGCCTACAGAAATTACAAAGTAAATGCTTGTGTAGCCTCGTTTGGATCATCTTCATGTGGTTCTTCTATGTCCACGGATTCAATAGCATCTACCGAGGCATGGCAAACCCAAGAATTGGGACCCGAAGGTCTGAAAAAACTCCGGTGGGTGCAGAAGAACTATATGGGTTACTACTACTGCACTGACAAGAAACGGTTTCCCAAGGGATATCCCCTCGAGTGCACGCATTCGACGAATATGTAGTGGGCATGTGTTCTTGATGATCAAAATTTTTACCCAATTTATTAGATTACAAACTCTTGGAATTCTGTATCCTTTCAATTCAAATAAAAGTCTACCAATCAATTTTCAAGAAACATTCTGTTTGGAGCAATTTAATTTGTATTCTTCTTTGTTTTCATAGCTTGTATCGATCAAGTTCGAACCCTGAGAAAATTTTGTTTTGGCTTTCTGATGTAATTTGTTAGTTGAAAAGTTATTGCAATTTCTGCCATGGCCTGGATCAGAGGGTTAGACAACTCTAAAATGCTTGGCATATGTTCCTACGATCAAATGCTTGGCAGCCATAAGATTACACATATTTCTGTTGACACAAGATTTAAACACAATTCTGTTGGTGATTATTTGAAGGCAGTGGAGAAGAATGATTTTAGGGGGCAATTTGGTGCGGGCTGGCATAGTTCAAGAGCAGGTTAGATGGCAATGCCCTCAAGATGCATGGGTTAAAACTAATTTCGATGTCGGCCTAGATCAACATGGTAAATGTGGGGGTGTAGGACAAAAAAAGAATCACAGCAAGCTTCCACAAGGAGTTAATTCTGGAGGGGATAGTGTCCTAGTGTCCCTCTCAGTCCCAATTTCAGCTTGGTTAAGTGAGAAACCATGCAACATCTTTGGACTTTGAAGACATTGAGAAGAAGAAACGCTGATGATTCGGGACTCACATACCGCTATTGACTCTATTGCCTCCATAATCTTACAGATGTTGCGATTAAGAGTAAATGTTTGGGAGTACATTTCCATGAGAGTGATGAAGTTATTGTCATGTAGACTTTTTCCAGTAAGAGTTAGAGGAACAGAGGCACCGTTAGGAGAATTTAGTCAAGTTCTAACTGATAGGAGGGGTTTTTGGTTTCTAATGTGGATCTTGAGGAAGTGTTTGTAGGCTCTTTGCTTCTGCTGCTTTCGGGTCCTGTTGGTGTGAGGTTGTGTGTGTTGTTTAGGTGGGTTGGTTTTGTGCTTTTGTATGGCCAAAGGGGTGTTTAAGTGGCTTAAGGTTTTGAAGCGGATTCGGTCTTTTTTTAGTTGGTGGGTTTTTATATATCTTTTGGCTTCTGGGTTGGTGTTTTGTTGATGGTCTCAGTGTTTAAGGTCAATTTTGTGCTAGAAGGTTGTGTGCTAGAGGGTTGCTGTTGCTTGTGTTAGTAATTTATTTTAATCAACGGGTATCTGTAATCTTAACGTGGGGAGATTAATAAGTATTTAATATCATGGAGCTTGTGATATAATTGAGATAAAGACGGGAGTGCAATTATAATTCTGTAGTGGGGTGAATTATAATTAGTGAAATAAGAAATAGAATCCTTGTGGGATTAGGTTTTCTTATTTACACTGGGAGCCCAGACTTATTACTCCTTAGGTCCCTATCGTAGCCCTATATATACACGTTATGCTCTTTAGGTCAGATTGGATATTTTCACGTTTTCTATTATTCACAAAATAGAGGCAGATCTAGAGAGGGCAAACAGACCACGAAAGAGTCCACACTCGGTTCGTGTTCTAGGCGTGCAGGGAATACGATAGAAGATCGTAAGGTGCAGTCGAGCAGTATACATGGCATATAGCAAGACGTGCTATAACAAGTTCAACCAGCGTTCGTGTTCGTAGGGAGTTGAGGTAAAACCCTAATTCCGCCTTGTAGGGTTTTGCGGTTTTCTTATTGTCTAATCTGTACGCGTCATTACTGGTTTCTGGGAATCGTTTCCCAACAGCGGTATCAGAGCCGGCTATAATCGCGCGTATGGATTAAACAGGCCATGTTGTCCATAGATTGCATAGTATGAAACTGTGGTAACCGCTGTTTTGCAGGGTTCAATTTTTACTAACGTCTGTTTTGCAGATAATCTTATCCCACTATTATGGTCATGCATGTATGTTTGTGTGATTGGATCCCACGTTTTTGTATACGTGGTTACTGCTTTTATATTTGGGTGCCACGATTATTTTTATATTTGGGCTCTTTCAATCCTTTTGCCATTATTCTCAAAGATAATAAACTTACTGGACCAAACTATGTTGACTGGAAAAGAAACTTGGATATTGTGTTAACTGCTGAGGGCCACAAATATGTGCTATCTACGGCGTGCCCTCCTATACCTGAAGAGAATGCCACAGAACAGGTAGCAAAGCCTTATAAAGATTGGGTTAAGGCTGATGAGATGGCGCGGTGTTATATTCTGGCTTCTATGTCGAATATATTGCAACATCAGCATCAAGCTATGGAAACTGCTTCCGATATGATGCTAAACCTCAGAGAAATGTTTGGGGATCAGAATCGGGCAGCAAGGCTAGTTGCTATGAAAGAATTGGTGAGCATCACCCATGTTGAAGGGACCCCGGTTAGGGATCATGTTCTAAAGATGATAGGTCTTCTTAATGAACTAGAGATCCTTGGAGTTGAAATTGATGGGGAAACCTAGATCGATTTCGTTCTTAACTCACTGCAGTCTGAGAGTTTTAAGCAGTTTCGCCTGACTTATTCTATGAACAAAATGCATTTATCTTTGGCGGAACTTCTTAAGGAACTCCAAGCAGCTGAGGGTCTTTTGGTTGTGAAGAAACCACCATCAGTGTTAGTGGCAGAGAAGGCTTCTACTTCTAAGTCGAAAGGCAAGAAGAAGCAGAACAAGTCTCAGAAAAAGGTTGTGGAGGCAGTTCATGCGCCTCAGGGTGGAGTGAAAAAGCTTGCGGGTAAGTGTTTTCACTGCAAGCAGAAAGGACACTGGAAGAAGGATTGTCCAGTTTTTCTCAATAAAGTGAACAGACAAGGTAAATCTTATTCACTAGTTGTTGAGTCATGTTTAGCGGTGTTATCTACCAGTACCTGGTGTGTAGATACGGGAGCCACTAATCATGTTTGCAATTCATTGCAGGGGTTCCAGGAAACCAGAAGACTCAGTGATGGGGAGATTTATTTACTTATGGGAAATGCTACGAGAGTGGCAGCAGTTGCAGTAGGAAATGTCTTTTTAAATTTTAATAGAAATAGGAATTTAATTTTGAGAGATTGTCTTTATGTTCCTACTATTAGAAGAAACTTGGTTTCAGTTTCTAAGTTAATTAAGGATGGATATTTGGTTTATTTTAGTGACTCTATGGTTATTAAGTTAAATAAACGTTTTATCTGTTCTGGTTCATTGATGGATGATCTCTACATTATTAATCCTATATTTCCTACAGTGCAACTGCATGAATTGAATAACACTAATAATTTACCATGTAAGAGAAAAGACCCTTCTAAATTGAATCAAACGTATCTTTAGCACTTACGTCTTGGTCATATTAATCTGAATAGGGTTTCTAGACTGGTTAGAGATGGACCTTTGGGTTCATTAGAAGTTAAGGAACTTCCAGTCTGTGAATCTTGTTTGGAAGGTAAGATGACCAAAAGACCTTTTTCAGCAAAAGGATATAGAGCCAAAGAGCCGTTGGAATTGGTTCACTCTGATTTGTGTGGGCCTATGAATATCCAAGCTAGAGGTGGTTTTGAGTACTTTGTCACTTTTATTGATGATTACTCAAGGTATGGATACATTTATTTGATGCACCGTAAGTCCGAATGCTTTGAGAAATTCAGGGAGTATAGGGCAGAAACGGAAAAGCGTCTAGGTAAATGTCTCAAGACACTGCGATCTGATCGTGGTGGCGAATACCTCTTGGGAGAGTTTAGGGACTACTTGTTAGCTGAAGGGATTACATCCCAGTTGTCAGCTCCAGGTATGCCACAACAAAATGGTGTAGCAGAGAGAAAGAATAGGACTCTTATGGATATGGTGAGATCAATGATGAGTTATTCAGATTTACCAATTTCGTTTTGGGGACATGCATTAGAAACAACAGCGTACATTCTTAACTTGGTACCATCTAAGTCGGTACCATCTACACCCACAGAACTATGGACTGGGCGCAAACCTAGTCTGCAGCATGTTCGGATTTGGGATAGTCCAGCACATGTGCTGAATGAGAACGCAGATAAATTGGAATCGAGGACAGAAGTTTGCTTGTTTGTGGGGTACCCTAGAGGAACGAAAGGTGGACTGTTTTTTAGTCCTACAGATAAGAAGGTCATTGTTAGCACTAATGCCCGGTTCTTAGAAGAGGACTATGTGATAGACCACAAACCCAGAAGTAAAATTGTTCTAGAGGAATTGAGAGGAGAGAGACCAGCACAAACTTCTTTACCACCAATAGTGCAGAAGGAAACGCCACAAGAGACATCTGTAGAGGCACCTATTGATACAATGGTACCTCGACGTAGTGGGAGGGTTATTGTTCCACCCAGTCGGTATACGTTGTTGGGAGAGTCTTTTGAAATGATCCCTGATGATCAACATGCCGAACCCTGTAACTACAATGAGGCACTTCAAGATAAAGATGTGGAACTTTGGCAAAAGGCTATGAAATCAGAGATGGAGTCTATGTACTCTAATCAGGTCTGGGATCTTGTAGAACCACCTGAAGGGATTAAACCCATTGGATGCAAGTGGATTTACAAGAAGAAGAGAGGGGTGGACGGGAAGGTGCATACCTTCAAAGCTACGCTTGTTGCGAAAGGGTATACTCAGAAAGAAGGGATCGACTATGAGGAAACTTTTTCGCCAGTAGCCATGCTTAAGTCCATCCGGATTCTCTTATCCATTGCGGCTCATCTCGATTACGAGATTTGGCAAATGGATGTCAAGACCGCGTTTCTTAATGGAAATTTGGATGATTGTATCTATATGGTGCAACCAGAAGGATTCATAGCAAAAGGTCAAGAGCACATGTTGTGCAAGCTCAAGAAGTCCATTTATGGGCTTAAGCAAGCATCTAGATCTTGGAACATCCGTTTTGATCAAGCAATCAAGTCTTTTGGTTTTGATCAATGTCCGGATGAGCCATGTGTGTACAAGAAGCGCAACGGAAAAACTGTGGTGTTTCTAGTGCTATATGTCGATGATATCCTGCTCATCGGAAATGATGTGGGAGTGTTGTCTTCAGTGAAAGTGTGGTTATCTGACCAATTCGAAATGAAGGACTTGGGAGAAGCCGGTCACATCCTAGGGATTAAGATTATACGAGATCGCAGGAATAGGATGTTGGGCTTATCACAAGCTACTTATATTGATGCCATTCTTGCCCGTTTTAGCATGCAAGATTCCAAGAAAGGGTTCCTCCCTTTTAGACATGGAATCTACCTTTCCAAGGATCAGTGTCCTAAAACACCTGAGGAGATGGAGAAAATGAAGGCAGTTCCTTATGCCTCGGCAGTAGGAAGCCTTATGTATTTTATGTTGTGTACTAGACCTGATATTTGCTTTGCCGTTGGCATGGTTAGCAGATTTCAGTCTAATCCAGGGCAAGAACATTGGACTGCAGTGAAACATATACTCAAGTATTTGAAAAGAACTAGAGATCATATGTTGGTGTTCCAGTCAGATAGTCTGGTATCTCATGGGTACACAGACTTAGACTTTATGTCAGATAGGGATTCCAGAAAGTCTACCTCGGGATATGTGATTACCTTGGGAGGTGGAGCCATAAGTTGGAGGAGTGTTAAACAATCTTGCATTGCTGATTCTACCATGGAGGCAGAGTATGTGGCAGCTTCTGAAGCAGCCAAGGAAGTCGTTTGGCTCCGAAACTTTTTGTTGGATCTGGAAGTTGTCCCTTCAGTGCAATCAGCCATTACACTCTATTGTGACAATAATGGTGCAGTTGCTAATTCGAAGGAGCCAAGGACTCACAAGAAGGGCAAACACATCGAGCGTAAGTATCATCTGATTCGATAGATCGTACAGAGAGGTGATGTTACTGTGACCAAGATTGCATTAGCAAACAACCTGGCAGATCCTTTTACGAAAAGCTTACCGGCTAAGACTTTTGATAGTCACGTAGAAGGAATGGGAGTGAGATGCGTGGCAGTATGACTTCGAGTCTTAGTGGGAGTTTGTTAGGAGGTTATGTAAAAGCTATATTTTTATATGATGGATTAATATTGTTATGTATTAATCAGTTTTATCCCTTTTTTTTATGAGAATCTTTTATGGGCAATGTTTGCATAATATATATATATTTTTTGAATGTTGTGCATGTGTGTCTTTTATTCTACATAGTAGATAATCCAGTGTGTAGAGTACGGCTTACACACAGAAGATTGGATCATCGGTTCTTGTGGAATATAAGAGATAGTTCACAGTCTTAGATGGAATTTGACACACCATCGGTAGGACTGTAGCACAATATTTTAGTAGATCTGTCTTGACTACAGGGAATAGTACTAATTCCAACTCATTGTGCTAGTATACTTTGTGTGTATTGAACGGGACCGTTTTGAGGTAATTGTCTTTGTACTAACTTCATAAGACAATTGGAACCTCATGGTTATTATGAGTGCTTATGCTCTTAATCCAAAGATAATTATTAGAGGTATATATTTAATGTTGTTGATTTTGATTCATTAAAGGGTGAGATCTTTATTACGGTCAATAGTCTCGGTGAGTTGGGTCGCAACATTATGTATATGACAACTATTAATTATTAATGGAATCCACGTCCCGATAGGGATTGATGATACCCATTGAGTAAGCTTATAAGTTTCGATTATGTCAAACCCTGCAGGTGGATATTTGTATCCGACATATCGAATAAGTTAAGCGGATAGTCTCAAGTTAAGATGTT
Source organism: Rhododendron griersonianum (assembly GCA_018127125.1). Lineage (NCBI taxonomy): Eukaryota > Viridiplantae > Streptophyta > Magnoliopsida > Ericales > Ericaceae > Rhododendron > Rhododendron griersonianum. The sequence continues at coordinate 35,414,064 of CM030793.1, read as the reverse complement.
GATTAAGTGGGAGATTGTTAGTAATTTATTTTAATCAACGGGTATCTGTAATCTTAACGTGTGGAGATTAATAAGTATTTAATATCATGGAGCTCGTGATATAATTGAGATAAGGACGGGAGTGCAATTATAATTCTGTAGTGGGGTGAATTATAATTAGTGAAATAAGAAATAGAATCCTGGTGGGATTAGGTTTTCTTATTTACACTGGGAGCCCAGACTTATTACTCCTTAGGTCCCTATTGTAGCCCTATATATACACGTTATGCTCTCTAGGTCAGATTGAATGTTTTCACGTTTTCTATTATTCACAAAATAGAGGCAGATCTAGAGAGGACAAACAGACCACGAAAGAGTCCACACTCGGTTCGTGTTCTAGGCGTGCAGGGAATACGATAGAAGATCGTAAGGTGCAGTCGAGCAGTATACGTGGCATATAGCAAGACGTGCTATAACAAGTTCAACCAGCATTCGTGTTCGCAGGGAGTTGAGGTAAAACCCTAATTTCGCCTTGTAGGGTTTTGCGGTTTTCTTATTGTCTAATCTGTACGCGTCATTACTGGTTTTTGGGAATCGTTTCCCAACAGCTTGCTCTGTTTTTGGTTTTTGCCGCTGAGGTTGCCGGGCCGTTGCTGCTATTTTGATTTCAAGCGAAGGGGCTCTGGTCTCTCTTGGTGCATTGCTGTGTTGAGTCTGATTATATTGGTGCCTTTTCAATCCTTTCGTTCCCTTGCTTCATGAGTCTGATTATATTGAAGCCGCTTCATGGTGGGGTTTGTTTTAGTTGTTGGTCTGCTAGAGTTGGTTTTATTTTTGTTGCTTGCTGGCCACAGATTTTGGTGTGGAGTTTCTGTTGGGTTTGAAGCCTGGGGTGCCTGAGCTTTCCGCATAGTTTTGTCTCTATTAATGATGCTATTGTTTTGGCTTTTGGATCCAAGGTTTGTGGCTGCTGCTATGGTTTTGGGCTCGTTGGTGGTTGCATTTGCTGTGGGGAGCTGATGTTTTTTGGTGTTCCGCTTGTGCATGTGCTTTGGTTGGTAACTTGTCAATCGTGTAATAGTTTGGTTATTGTTTTGTTGGGTCCATGTCCAAAGTGCATCACATATGATTGTCGGGATGCGAGGTGCCATGTTTATCAGGATCTTTGTGTCCCGTTGTGATGCTCTCATGCTTAGGGACCTTTTCATCTCTGTAATTCATCAACGGCATTGATGAGGATGTTGCGGGTTTTTTGGCTCCGAATTCTGAACCAGAATCGATTTTCCCAATATTTGACTTTGTTGATGGATTGATCGTAGCAATAGGAATGCCATAAGTGAGAATTAACTATTCGATCGGTTGGCAAGGGATCCAAAATCCAATCTTCTGAGGGGGGACCTCTTAGAATATTCTAATTTTGGTTGTGTGAGAAGGACAAATAATTCAAAATTATTACTCCTTCCGTCCCAATTTAATTGTCTCTAATTCTATTCTAACCGGATAAAAAACTAGTTATATCTCTAAATCGGTAATGAGTTTTATATTCAATATGAATCTTATTTGATAAATCTCAATTAGTTTTATACTCCAATATTTTTCAAATCACATAAAATATTATAAATTACAAGATATAATCAACTGAAAAGTGTCACGAACTCTTAAAAATGAGAATTAAATTGGGACGGAGGGGGAGTAATATATCTGAGATTCTTGAAATTTTGAAAGGGTGACCACAGCCGCCATTTCATGCTTGCATATTCGACCTGTTCCGTTGGATACTGCATGTTGCCATGCCGGTCCGGAGACTGGAAGATGGTATCAATCTACTCCAGTAATTATTCAGAGGTTACGGTGCCCAACACCCTTATTCATCACACACTTTTGTGGAGCACGGAAATGTGTGGATGGCTATGGTTGAATGTGGTTCAGCGGTTCTGTAACATCGATCCCACATTCGAAAAGGAAAGGAAAATGAATTGGTATATAAGGATTCGTATGCAGAGATAGAACTATATGAGGGCTTATGGGGGCTACGGCCCCCGCGTAGTTTTGGGTATTTTTAAAAAAAAATTATTCATATATATATATATATATATTTAAAATAATTTTCTTGTTATTCGTTAAACCTAATCTACTCTATTTTAGGGAACTTGGGGAGGGAGATCGGTGCTTTTGGAAATTGCACTCTCCCTATTTGCATGGGAGTATAAGGGATGCACCACTTGCACTTCACTCCACTTCTTTTTAAAATATTAACATTAGTTATTTTTTGTTTGTTAAGAGCCACTATATATTGTTTTTTGTATTGGGTGTTATTTAAACATTTAAATGCTTTAGACTTGTTCGTTTTGGGTCCCAAAATCCAACCTCTCTCTTTCCCCACGGTCTCCAATCAGTTTTCCTTTCAATTTCTCATTTTTCTTTTTATCTCTCTGCACTCATTACCCAAAAAATCTCCTCAAAACCCAAATCAAATAAAGTATTAGATTTCCGAACCTTGAAATTTCAAAATTATTGTTCATAGTTCAGTCCCCCGCGTTGAAAAAATCCTGGTTTAGTCCCTGTTCGTATATATGAGCAGCTACTATATAGTTTGAGGTTAACCTTTTGAGTCACGTGATTCAGCTAACGCGGGTCTTGACATGCGGTATCAGAGCTTGCACCAACCGAAAGGATAGGACGGGTCCCGCGAGGACACGTGCTTAGGTGGGCCCGGCAAATGAGGAACTTGAGGTGCTTGTCGTGCTTGGGCGGGTCCCACATGATACGAGCTTAAGGAGTTTGAGTTGCTTAAGCGGATACTTGTTTCACATCGCTTGGTGAGTAGAGGTGATGGACCACAGGGCGCAACGAGAACATTGCGACCTAAGTGGGGAAGATTATAATATCCCACATTGGAAAAGGAAAGGAAAATGAATGGGTGTATAAGGATTCGAAAGCAGCTACTGAATAATTTGAGATTAATTTTTTGAGCTATGTGGTTAAGCTAAGAATTTAGCAGGTCAGCTGACTCGGGTTTTGACAGATTTCTATGAAACTGTGTGGTGGATAAAGGTGTTGAGACACACGTGGCGGTGCCCCGAAACCGCCAAATACTGGAAATTAGGAAAAGTTGACCTAATGTGCATTCAAACGAAATGAGTTGAACTCCACCGACCTGGGCAATAAGTTAAGACTAGAAGGAGGATTACTGTCAAAGGGAACCTTGCAGCCTTTCTATATTGGCCACTTTATCAAACTTTCTACGATCGATCCTATATCACCGCTTGAACAATTTATTATTTGTGATTTGGGAAGTTCGAAGTCGATATTTATTTTATTTGCATTTTTTTTTATCACCACCACAAATGTCAAAAGCGGCGAGACAATAACTACCAACACCATCGTTGTTCGAAACGGTAAAACCATCACTATTAAAACATAACATGAATGTGACCAAAATAAAAAGCTAAATATTTCTCGGTACTATTGATACTTTGTATTTACTGAAATGGTGATTTTGTTTTATTTTTTGTTAGAAAATACTCCAACAATATAAGCAGGTAATAGGATAAAGAAAAGCAGTAGGATAGTAACATAATATACCAATAATCCTATGCACGTAGGAGGTTGTGGTTGGGATTGTGGCCGGTAGTTATATCTCTAGAATTATCGATAATATAATTCAAGTTTAACAAAGGGGAAAAACAAGGTGTACACAGTGGAGGATTTTAAAAATTTTCTTGGTGGAATTAGTAAGTTGAAGCTCTAACTGTTGGGTCTTAGGTGATATACATCCAACCCCCAGCTGGATGTTGTATTCTGTGTATGTTTTCTTGTTTTGTGGTTGAGCTAGTTTGGCTCTTCTTCTTTTTCCCCTCGATGTACCCCTTTCGAGATTTATAAAAATGTTTCGTTTGCCGAGAAAAAAAAAAAATATATTACGCTGGTTGGTAAATGTTTGGTAGAGTCTAGGTATGAATTAACTCTCAAAATTTTGAAAATTAAGGAACATATATTCTTATAAGAAATAATTGGGATAACTTTATATGTAGTCCGAAATTAATTGGTAATGATTGAAGAGATCTCTCATGTTAGAAATGATCTTTCATTATATACTCAAGTAATGTGGGACTATTCTCTAACAATACCCTCGGTAATTTTTTTAATCATCAATACCCTCCGGCAATTCAGTAATGTTATTTTAACCTATGAACAAGGGGCAAAAGATAAGTTACATAAAGTGTGGGTCATCATTAAAGAAGAACATATATTTTCAAACAAGTAAAAATATACATAAAGAGTGAATTCAGAGGGAGAGAGTAACTTAGAAGGAATGGGATCGATCGAAGAGTTTAAATAATATGTACTCCCTCCGTCCCCTTTTAAATGTCCTGGTTCGTAACTCCAACTTATTAAAAAAACATCATCATTATACCTTTCACATCAATTTTTTCCTCCACTTTCCTTACTTACCCATCATCATTACACTTTTACTCACTAACTTTTCAAAATGGAATCTACTTTTAGGGACAAAATAGACAATTCACCAACTTTTACTCACTAACTTTACAAAATGGACACTTATTAAGGGACAGCCCAAAATGGAATACTGGACTGTAATAAAGGGACGGAGGGAGTATAATATATATACACATACACACTTCATTTGTGTGTTGTTACGTGTCCAGCTTCGTAATTTCAACTTATTAAGGATACATCATTTTTACACATTTCACATCAACTTTTACCTTCACTTTTCAAAATTATCCTCTACTTTTACCCATTACTTATTTACCCATTAATTTTTCAAAACAAAAAAATGACAATTGTACAAATATTTACCTATTAACTTTTCAAAATAGACGCCAACGGGCTTTTGGCCCAATGACACTTCCTAGCTCACCTCTTTCACATGGAAGGTGATTAAGGTTTGATTCTCGCCAAGAGTGTGAGTGCTTGGTGTGATGGTTAACGTCTTTTGGGCTTACCCCAACCGTATGGTGCCGCTTAGCGATACCCGTTCTTCATCTCCTTATGAGTAAACTAGACATCTATCGAGTGACAAAAAAAAAAAACTTTTTCAAATTGACACTTATTAATGGATAGAGATTAAATTATTTACACCACTGGTGTAAACATTAATTTTCTCCAAATCAATTACATTGCGTCACGTCGCAATGTTCTATTAATTAGGACAACTGTTTTGGCGACGTGACGTAATGCAATTGATTTGGAGAAAGTAAATGTTTACACCGTCAATGTATATAATTTATTCTCAGATGAATATTCCAAAATAAAATATTAGACTTTTATTTGGGGTCTGGTGGAGTACAACACAACGTTCAGTACTTCAGTAAATAATTTACCTCGAAAAAAGAATTAATGATGGAAAAGATGTTTGTTAATTAATGCAGGGTTGACAACAGAGTGGAGATGAACTCGCATAAAATAAAGGTATGGATGTGTATAAACCAATAAGAATGGAATAACATGCATGCAGAGGGAAGCACCGAGGAATTTCTTGGGTTTTCTACTATTCAAATGTGATTCAGGTGACATCTATAAGGAGAATATCTTTAAAATGGCTGGCCTCGTGAAAATGGGTTTAAGCAGCCCAAGTTTAATTGTGCGAGTCCAAAGTATTTTTGAACCATCTGGATTGAAAATCAATTGTGACCAATAACAATGAAAAGTAATCTCAATCATTGATTACGGAAACGGATGTCTGCGATTGCACCAATCCGCAAAAAACTTGTTCACAGCTTCGCCATAAATAAAGTTACTCTCCATCCATAAGATCCACTTGCAGCGATGTACGCGTATTTAGGGGTCCCATGGGTCTTAGTTCCCACCAGAAAATTATTATTTGTCGTACTTTCTATCGTTTTGTAACTCAATACCAATTTCGATATTTGGGTTGCTCAAGTCCGACTTCAAATTTTATTGACCAATTATTATTAGTAATTCATAAAAAATTAAAATACATGCAAGTCAAAGAAGAAAAAACCAAAATTAACGTTACGTTGTGGTTTTAGCTTGAATTAAACAAAAAAAATTAAATCAAAATGTAATCTCAGTTATAGTGCTAATTAGAACGATTCGATTTAAAGAAAACAACTTCTCCTAACATTTTTTGAAGAAAAAAATAAGTCATCGTACTTTAACTTATCAAAGTACTCATTTTCAATTGAAATCATAGTTAATCTACTTAATTTATTTTGTGACATGGTATATAGTCTGAATGTAAGTTTTTATCAACTTCAATTCTGTTGATGCAACTCTAAACGATATAGTTTAACAAAATTCGATAAGTAACTCATACCATTCGAAAATCATAGATCTTCCAATAAGACCTTATACAATCAAGGATGTCTTACGATTTTGAATACTGTTAAAGATCCCAGCTATGGGTACATTTTGTGTACACCAATTGTTAATTGAACATTGTTAACTCTCATGAATTTAGACCTGTGAATTGTTAATTTTAATACTGTTGATTGATAATTTAACACTGTTGATTGAAAATTTTAAAAAAATTCATAGCATAAATTCACAATTAACATTGTTAATTTCTGTCTTAATTACTCCATTCGTCCCAATTTAAGTGTCCACTACGATTCTGCGTGTCATTTTCAATGGCTTATATCTCTCAACATATATTATGTTCTATGTTTTTAAAATCATTGTATTATAGAAATATTTGAGATTTATCAAATAAAATTCATATTTCATATTTTTAATATACATTAAGAGATATAAGCAATTGAAAATGATACGCAGAACTGTGATGGAGGGAGTAATAACTAACAATATTAAATTAACAATTAATAGTGTTAATTTTCATTTAAATTCACAATCAACAATGGGGGAGGACCCCATGCAGTATTAATTTTGTGATCTTAATGCGCCAGGACCCCATGAGGGATGGATCACATCTATAGGATCTGCCTCTAAATTCCCCTAAAAATAGGGTAAATTAAACCGACTTGCCCTAAGGTTTCTAACAAATACACTAGCTAAAGTATATTAGATTTATACATAGCTAATGTGTATAGATTGAAACACCAATGGGTTGGCCTAGTGGTCAATTTCAGGGACTTAGAAGTTTGCTCGATCCTAAAGTCTCTGGTTCGAAACCGCTAAGATGCTATCAATTCATTTGAGGGCAGTCCAAATGGAGCATTTGCTTCGGCTTCAAGTAGAGCTCTCACTAATGAAAGGTAGATTTAGTGGAGATAAATGTAAGTTGATCCGGACACCTGATTATAAAAAAAATATTTGCAGTACATATGTAGATTGAAATATATGCTCCCAACAGACTTATAGCTAGGTGTAGAATTTGTCAAAACATTCTACAAAACTTGGAGGAATCAAATTTAATTTTCAAAAACCATCTGAGAAAAAGGTCACTTTCCTAACTTGGACCTCTCGACTTGAAATCCGACACGACACAGATTGTATCTTGTTTAACTATCAGACTGATCTAGAATATTTTAATGCCGTAGCACGATACGACAAGACACGATGTACGTTAATTTTAGCTAGGTACGGAAGTAATTAATTTGCTTACACGACACAACACGACCCATTTGTCACCTCTAGACGTGTTGTTATGGAGGTGTTGGGTGCCCCTTGTAAGGACAAAATTTCATAGTCTTAATTGTATTGGCAATTTCGTACGACAAAACACATATTTTATATTGAGTTGTAATTTTGTTACTTTTTATAGGCTAGTGAGTCTGTATAGGATTAGAGTAGAAGGAATCATTATTATTTTGTAATCGAGAGTGAGCATTTGGAAGAAAAGGAAGTTGGCTTCAACGAGACGAATTTTAGCGAAGACGGATCAATCCGGTAATCAATCGGCACCTAGCCTCCTGTTATTTTAAATGAAAAGCAACGTGACAAAGATATCCATATATGTACTTGTTAGTTCCTGTGCCTAGGTTAAAAAAAGTGCAGCCTTATAAAAGAAAAGGCACGGCAAGAAAAATAGAGGAGACTACAGACTATATACAAGGTTATATATATGCGGCGGCTGGAGGTGATGACATTAAAGCAACATTTTGTTTGCTATTCCAAAGGAGATTTTCGTAAAGTTTTTGGAAGGCTTGTGGACTCAAGGCCGTTGGCAATCAAGATCATTGGGTGCGGTAAACGTACGACTCGGCAGGTAGTACTTAGAACGTTGTGAGGATTTACTACGTTTGGATAGGTATATCTGTAACTGCACAATGCTTATAGTGATTTGATTCATTCCCGTGATTTTTACTCATTCTGGGGTTTTCCACGTATATCTCTACGTTATATGATTGATTGCTAGCGTAGTTTTTTATTGATAGTATTAATTAGTGATTCGCATTCAAACTGTTAAGATTTTTTAAGAATTATTAGGGAACCCTGTAGAGACCCGAATAATTTTAATTCTTGAAATATTTATTAAATGTCTAATTGAGAAAAATGTGAATTAATTGGTGAATGATTGAATTAAGGACCAATGTGAAAGAATAGGAGTTAGAAGGGAAAATGTGTGATTTATTGATTTATGGGTATAAATAGGGGTTGTGTGTGTGTAGGGGATCATTTTTTACCCAATCAAACTCTCGGCTCTCTCCCTCTCTCTCCTCTCCTCTCACACAAAACTCCACCTCAAACCCGAAAACCCTTGAGAATCAACCTCCTTCCGACTTTGCAATCGCGTCCCTAAGCTCGGAATTCCTTGGGTTGAGTTCGAATCGAAGTTTCAAGGTTCGAAAGTCTAGGGCTCGTCCAATCACGCGAGAATCTCGTCCATTGTCTCGAGGTAGGAACTTCTTGACCTCTCTTATATGTTTACTTGTTGTTTGGGTGTAGAATCGAGCTTTGAATCGTTGTGTTTTGGTTGTCGAGCTTGGCCTGAAAATCTGCAGAAATCGCCCATCGAAACCCCGTGGTATCGATACAGATTTCTTGCTGTATCGATACCATAAACTTACATTTTTGGATAGCCTATCCCGTATCGATACGGTTTTTGCCCGTATCGATACCAGGAGCTTAACTCCAGGTTTTGCTCCTGTTGATCCTTCGTTGATTGTTTTGACTCCCGACCACTTCTAAACCCTTTGAAACACCTTCTAATTGATCTCAAGCTCGTTCATTTGGCTTCTTTGGACTTTTTGATGCTTCCCTTGCCCATTGGCTTTCCGTTGGCACAAATTGAATATGGAATCACATGGTTAAACGTTGTTAAAGTGCTTATTGGTTGTTAATTGGAATATGTGACCGTTTGTGATGCATTTGTGATAGTATTGGCATGTTATATGACATTACGTTTAAGAATGTGATCTCGGGAAGTCATAGCTTGCATGTTAGTTGAGAATTGGGTGGTTTGAGGTCGAATGGTGGTTTAGGGAGTCCCGTACGCAAGGGGTGGTAATACGGTGACACACAAGGGTTTCGTACGCGAGGGGTGGTAATACGGTAACCCTGGGTTTGTGGAGATCACTGTGACGCAAGGGGTGGTAACACGGTAATCCACGTGGAGTTGTTTGGTAACGCAAGGGATGGAAATACCAATGGTGGAAGTTAGTAATGTTGAGTTGAGTTGGGGGTTATTGAGTAATTGAGTCGTATGACACACGTACTTAATCGAAATTACGGGTCCACTTACAAGTTGATAGATCATTTAGTGTTGAGTATTGTTTTCCTCATCTTTCTTTCTACCGCACGAATCGACATGTTGGCATATAATATTGGTTAAGATTTTCCTACTGGGCTTTATAGCTCAACAAAATCTTTCTTTTCAGGTTCTAACGCCAGTTAGTAGCATCATGCGTTGCGTGCTTGGACTGTGGACAGACTTTTGGAAGCTTTTACACTTAGTTACTTCTTCATCTTGAAATAGTCTAGCTTTTGAGTCAAGATGGCTTTGTAACTAATTTTCCATGTCTTACTTTTGACTGAGTTGTAACTGTGTTTAAGTTAATTTGGGCTGTGGTGTCAAAGTTGTATATTCTTTAAATATTGGGGACTTGTTGTAATTTAAACAGGTGGGATTACTATTTTGGGAATACGATAGTAGGCGAGGTTCTTTCATTTAAAATGTATTATTTAATTTATGTTGAAAATCCAGGTCGTGACAAACCCTGTTTTTTCACCCCTGGACTACCCAGTAATTTTCGCAAATCTACTCCCACTTTTTCATATTTTCATATAACTTAGCTGTGTTCGTATTAATTATATGTGAATTTTTATGTGTCACGGCGGATTACATGCATTATTGACAGGACATGGTACGCCTCATGTATGAACACATGCTATTACCGCAAACTCATGTAAGAAACAATAAATAAAAAAAATCCCATATTATACATCACTTTCCAAACAATAACACTTCGTGGTTACTTCACTTGACAATTCAACATGACCCAAGGAAACGTACTAACCGAGTCCGATTAAGTACTGAAATTGGTGTATGTGCAGCCTGCAGGGTGCCACATATTTGGCACCCTTAGTTACATATTTTTCCAGTAAGATGAGTAGACGACCCTCTTCCTCCGTCTCAATTTTCGCTAGTTTTCAAACCTTGATCTCTCAAATTTTAGTAGTTTAAGATGTTCTCAAATTATATTTCCACTGTTTCACCCCGCCCCGCTTCCACATGCAAATTGTGAAACATAAATGTGAGTTTAACAGTTTCAACATATATATATGTGCACCCCGGGAAGGCTAAGCTGGACTACCAATTGAAGCTAAACACAACGTGTAAACTTCTTTTCTACTCCAACTTTCTCCTTCAAAACTTCTTTTCTACTCCAACCCCCTCCTCAAAACCCTAACCTTCAACCATCAAACGCACATATATATACAATCTGGCTTCTCTGTCTTCTAGATCTCTATCACTAAAATGTCCTCCCTTTCCTCCTCTGTATTGCTTTTGGGTCTAATGTCCATGACCAGTCTAATGGCTGCCTCAGCTTATAATAACTTCAACCAAGATGTTGAAATCGTTTTCGGCAAAAGCCTTGCTAAGATACTCGATGGAGGCAATATGATCAAGTTGTCCTTAGATAACTGCTCTGGCTCGGGCTTCCGTTCCAAAAGTAAGTATTTGTTCGGTAAGTTCGAAACGCATATCAAGCTTGTCCCTGGCAATTCCGCTGGCACTGTCACCACTTTCTATGTAAGCCCCGTGTTTTAACCCTGCTATCAGCCTATCACAATTCAGTTTCCTGTTTTTTCCGCCGTTACTATACACACAAAATATGTTAACTGAAAAGACCTATCTCTTAAATTTGGTTTTTTTCTTCCCCGAGAATTATATGGTGCTATTAACTAAATATGACTCTCTTACTTCTGTCCAGTTATCCTCTCACGAACGAAGACACGATGAGATTGACTTTGAGTTTTTAGGCAATCAGACCGGACAACCATATCTACTTCATACAAATATCTTCGCCAAAGGCCAAGGCGGCCGGGAACAACAGTTTTATCTCTGGTTCGATCCCACGACATCCTTCCACAAGTACACCGTCGTTTGGAATTCTCAACGCATCATGTAACATATCTATCCTCAGCTCTCACATGTGCAATGTTACTGAAATTGTTTTATGCAGAACAATGTGGCGTCTATAAGCTTTTAAAATTCCACTTTAGTTTCTCGACCAGCTTTTGATCTTTAATCTCCTCAGATATTTGCCATATCATCCCAGATTGATTTTTTTCGTTTCCAATTGCGTTAGCTTCTTAACCGCTTTCTAATACTTCTGTGATCAATTCTTGTAAATCCAGTCTCATGGTGGATGATATTCCAATAAGGTTATTCAATAACAACGAAGCAATCGGAGTTCCATTCCCAAATAGCCAAGCGATGACAGTCTACTCGACGATCTGGAATGCAGATGAGTGGGCAACAGAAGGTGGGAGAGTGAAGACCAATTGGACGGAAGCTCCTTTCACTGCTTCCTACAGGAGATTCTACGCAGATGCTTGCATAGACTCGTCTGGATCATCTTCACGTGGTGCTTCTAAGTCTACCAATTCACTAACAAGTAGTACTACTCAAGCATGGCAAACCGAAGAATTGGACATCGAAGCCCTGAAAAAACTCCGATGGGTGCAGAACCATTTTATGCTTTACGATTACTGCACTGACTTAAAACGGTTTAGTCAAGGACTTCCCCCTGAATGCAAACGTCCAAGGTTTCAGCAGTGAGCATGTGTTCTTGATGATCCTTTCCCCCCCTCATTTTGTAATAACAAGCTCATGGGAAATTCTTTATTCTTTACATTCAAAATCTTACGCAATATCGCAAATGCAAGATTGAAAAGAGATATCGGATAGGTTATGCAGAATAGGATTAGGAGTCAGGGTATTGGTGAGTAAGTCGTATGGATAGCAAATCTTCGTGGTTAGACTAAAACCTTAGAGCATGGTCATTGTACTTAATGTTACGGATTTTACGCAATCCTACAACGCTCCTACGGATCTTGGAACAATGGATCACAGAATAAAGCAAACAAATACGTACGTAATGAAAACTGGAAAGAAAAAACGAGACACAAGATATACGTGGAAAAACCTCAACGTGAGGAAAAAACCACGGGAGCCACACCAGTCCACTATGAAATCAATCCAAGAGTACAAGTCTTCTCACAATCTCTCTGAGATGTGTTTTCTCTCGCCTCTCTCTTTTTCACGCTCAGAAAAAGTGATTACAATGACCTCACACACGCAGCCGCGCACAAAACCCTAAATACACTTTAAGGCCCGAAGGCTCTCGGTAGCGCTACTAGCATTTCGCTATAGCGCTAGACCACGCGGTAGCGCTACACCAAAAATGGTGTAGCGCTAGGAAACCCACTGATCAAAAATCCCATTTGCTGAATTTGTCTTCACCCCAACAATCTCCCACTTGAAGATAACCTGAAGCATCCACAAACAATCAACAGCAAACCCAAATAATCTCAATCAAACATGGACGTAGTCATCTGACCCCTCTTGGTGTGGCTCCAGACCCATCATCTCTTCAAGCATGAAGGCCAACTGAAGTCGAACACAACTTCAGTTTCTGAACAGTAACAGACTTGGTCAACATATCTGCCGGATTTCGTTCCCCCAAAATCTTCTCTAGCAACAAATCCCCATCTTCCAAAAGCGAGCGAATAAAATGATACCTCAAATCAATATGCTTCGTCCTGGCATGGAACACTGGATTTTTGGCAAGGTGTATAGCACTCTGGCTGTCACTGAAAAGAACGCAGTTCTCTTGCTTCAAACCTAGCTCCTCCAAGAAGCCCTTTATCCAAACCATCTCCTTTGCAGCCTCAGTCACGGCCACATACTCAGCTTCTGTAGTAGATAATGTCACTAATTTCTGCAGACGTGAGACCCAGCTCACCACTGTTGAACCCATAGTATAGATATATCCTGTGGTACTTCGCCGCGTATCATGATCACCGGCAAAGTCAGCATCCACATATCCCTGCACTGTCAATTTCCCTCTCCCAAAACAAAGTGGCAAATCAGTGGTACCTTTCAAGTATCGCATAATCCACTTTACTGCTTCCCAATGCTGTTTCCCCGGATTGCTAGCAAACCTGCTCACAACTCCCACTGCATGGGCAATGTCTGGTCTCGTGTTCACCATCGCATACATCAGGCTACCCACGGCCGAGGTATACGGAACCTTGGCCATGTATTCTCTTTCTGCATCTGTCTTGGGTGATTGCCCCTGAGAAAGTTTGAAATGACTTCCCAAGGGTGTGCCAACTGCCTTAGCACCCTGCATATTGAACCTCTCCAAACACGCTCAATATACTCAACTTGACTCAACCGTAAGGTTCCCTGAGCCTTATCTCTGCTGATTCTCATCCCAAGTATCTGCTTAGCTGCACCTAGATCTTTCATAGCAAACTCTGTTGCCAACTGCTGCTTCAATTTGTTGATCTCCCTAACACAGGAACCTGCTACAAGCATATCATCTACGTAGAGCAATAAAATGATGTAGCTAGACTCAAACCTCTTGAAGTAACAACAGTGATCCCCATTGCACCTTGTGTAGCCACTGCGCTGCATGAAACCATCAAACTTTCTGTACCACTGTCTGGGAGCCTGTTTCAAACCATACAGACTCTTCCTGAGCCTGCACACCATCTCTTCCTTGTCTTTCACAATGAAGCCAACAGGCTGCTTCATGTAGATTTCTTCATCCAAGTCCCCGTGAAGAAAAGCAGTTTTAACATCTAACTGCTCAAGGTAGAGATTTTCAGCAGCAACCATACTCAGCACCACTCGGATAGTGGCCATCTTCACAACGGGTGAAAATATCTCTGTATAATCACCTCCTTCTGTTGGAAGCCCTTTACAACCAATCTTGCCTTGTACCTTTTCTTGCCATCACTCTCCTGCTTAAGCCGAAAAACCCATTTGTTCTGTAAGGCTTTCTTTCCTGCGGGAAGCTGAGCTAACTGCCAAGTACCGTTGGAATAAAGAGAATCCATCTCTTCCTGCATCGCAGTCTTCCACTTTGCTGACTCAGAAACCTGCATAGCCTCATCATAGCACTCTGGTTCTCCACTGTCAGTCAAAAGCAAGTAATCAAGCGAAGAAATATATTTCGGATTCGGCTTGTGTACTCTAGTTGTCCTCCTTAACTCTCTGACCGCTGAACTAGTCCCTGTCTCTGGAGCTGCCTCATCTGAAACTGTCCCCTTTGAAACTGTCTCATCTAAAACTCTCTCCTCTGCCTGACCAGACCCCTGTTCAACCCCCCTGTCACCTGGAAGATCCTCCAACCCAAAGTACTCGGATGTATCTCCATCCGAAGTGGTACTCCCACTGCTCAGTTTGCTGTCCCTGTCTTTGTACATCACCTTCTCATCAAACACAACATCTCTGCTTCTGATTATCTTCCGGTTCTTGTTATCCCAAAAACGATAACCAAACTCATCTCCGCCGTATCCAATAAAGGTGCACTTCTGTGACTTAGCATCAAGTTTATCCCTGTCCTTGTCGCTAATATGCACATAGGAAACACAACCGAAAACACGTAAGTGTGAGAGATTTACCTCTTTACCACTCCAAACCTCCTCTGGTATGCCAAAATTCAACGGAACTGATGGCCCAAGATTGATCAAATGTGCTGCTGTGCTGACTGCATCTGCCGAAAACATCTTGGGCAACCCTGCGTGTAACCGCATGCTCCTAGCACGCTCAGTCAAAGTCCTGTTCATCCTTTCTGCAATGCCATTGTGCTGCGGAGTCCCTGGAGGTGTCCTCTCTAAACGAATCCCGGATAGAGCGCAGGCTTTCTTGAACTCCCCCAACTCATATTCTCCACCGTTGTCGGACCTTAACCTCTTCACCTTCAAATCTGTTTCATTCTCAACCATGGCCTTCCACTTCTTGAAGACTTCAAAGACCTCTGACTTGTGCTTCATGAAGTATACCCATACCTTCCTCGAGTGATCGTCGACAAAGGTAACATAGTAATAAGAACCGCCAAGAGAAGACACTGTAGCTGGACCCACACATCTGTATGGACAAGCTCTAGCTTCTGAGCCTTGGGAGGCCTGCCGCCTTTCTGAAAGCTAACCCGTTTCTGTTTCCCGAAGATACAATCTTCACACATGTCAATATCCACTGACCCTAAACCCGGTAGCTTCCCTTTTGACTGCATAACCTTCATTCCCTTCTCACTCATATGCCCCAGTCTATAGTGCCACAGATTTGAACTCTCCTTGCTATCTATAACTGCAAGTATGTCGCTACCATGTGAAGTCAAGTAAAGTGTACCAACTTTCTTGCCTTTAGCCGTCACCATGGTACCATTGGAGACTTTCCACATGTCCCCTGTGAATGTCGATGTATAACCTGCTGCTGCAAGCTGTCCAACCGAAATAAGATTCCTCTTCAACTTCGGAACGTGCCTGACATCTTTCAGACACCATTTGAACCCATGCGTTGCAATCTGAACATCCCCTTTTCCCACAATACTGCAAGGCTCGTCGTCCCCCAAGTATACTTTCCCAAAGTCCCCTGCTACATAGTTCTGCAGAACCTCCCTGTTAGCAGTGGCGTGGAATGAGGCACCCGAATCAATCACCCAAGATTCAGTGTCGCTGTTCATGGAAAGAATAAGTGCATCGTGCACAACGTGAGCCTCCTGCCCACCGTTATTCTTTTTCGGTGCTTTACAAGTTTGTGACATATGGCCTGTCTGACCACAATTCCAACATTCACCTTTAATGGGCCGAACCTGAGATCTATCTTTATTTCCCTTGCCCTTGCCCTTCGATTTTGACCTGTTCCTGTTCTGATTCTGACCACCCTTGGTCTGGCTTCTGCCCCTCTGCTCAAAACTTAGAGCTGAACCTGAACTACCTGAACCATCGATCGAACCCCTTCTGACCTCCTCAGTCAGAATCAAACTAACAACCTCACTCAGTTTCAACTTTTCTTTCCCTGCCGAATTACTGACTGCAGTAACAGTACCCTGCCACCTCTCTGGCAACTGAGACAGTATTAACAAGGCTTGAACCTCATCATCAAACTTGATTTCGACAGACATAAGTTGATCAACTATCGTATTGAACTCACTGAGATGTGACATAAAGGAAACCCCTTCAGCCATAGACAGATTGAAAAGTTTTTTCATGAGATGTACCTTATTCGCAGCAGACGGTTGCTCGTACATCTTTTTCAGCGCTCCCACAAGACTCTCCGTCGTTTTCTCCTTCAAGATGTTGTGGGTGACTGACTTTGAAAGGGGCAGGCGAACAACACCTAACGCCTTCCTGTCCAGGACGTCCCAATCCTCGTTGCTCTCATCTTTCTTCTTCCCCTTTTCTTTACCCAGCAGCGGCCGGTAAAGATCTTTCTGATACAGATAGTCCTCTATCTGCGTTTTCCAGAACGCGAAGTCTGACCCGTCAAACTTCTCCATCCTCTGCTTGCCTTCTTCAGAACCCATAGCTCCCACTGAACTCTGGCCTGCTCGAACGAGATTAAACCCTAACCTGTCGAACAAAACCTACCGCAACCGCGGCTCTGATACCAGTTGTTACGGATTTTACGCAATCCTACAACGCCCCTACGGATCTTGGAACAATGGATCACAGAATAAAGCAAACAAATACGTACGTAATGAAAACTGGAAAGAAAAAACGAGACACAAGATATACGTGGAAAAACCTCAACGTGAGGAAAAAACCACGGGAGCCACACCAGTCCACTATGAAATCAATTCAAGAGTACAAGTCTTCTCACAATCTCTCTGAGATGTGTTTTCTCTCGCCTCTCTCTTTTTCACGCTCAGAAAAAGTGATTACAATGACCTCACACACGCAGCCGCGCACAAAATCCTAAATACACTTTAAGGCCCGAAGGCTCTCGGTAGCGCTACTAGCATTTCGCTATAGCGCTAGACCACGCGGTAGCGCTACACCAAAAATGGTGTAGCGCTAGGAAACCCACTGATCAAAAATCCCATTTGCTGAATTTGTCTTCACCCCAACACTTAAACTCTGTAATCGACGATGGAATAATTACCGGTCATGTTTTGTTTCACATTTGAGTTACCGTACCTACTTCCGTTATTCATTCTACCTGTCATCCCATTTGCATATAATAGTTGTGTAAATTTATCTATTGGGCTAGTGTTGCTCAACCCTTCATTTTCAGGTGTGATTTCGAAGCAGTAGCATGGAGTGGTGTGCATGCATACAAGTGCATCCTTTTTGAAAGCCGATTTAGTAGAGTGGCTTTGGCATTTTGGTACATCATATTTTGGGTATGTAATGTAAACCTAATACGAACTCTTTTGACGATGAGTATCTGTAAACACTTAATTCTCCTTTCCTACTTATTACTATGTGACATCGGGCCGTGGTGCCTTAAAGTGTAATTTTTGAAACTTAGGTTCGGTGAATGGGCAATAAACTCTTTGCGGGTATTATGTAAGTGAATGTGAGGATTTTTATTTATGTCAAAAATCGAGAACGTAACATATATAATTTAGCTAGTCGTAATTTTCAAGCCCATTCAACTAAATGAGAGAGTTCATCAACGGAAACCCACTGAACAACTAGCTAACTAAAAATTGGACGAAAACAAATCGGTGTATGAAAAGGATGGAATATCTCATGTTTTTGCAGGACTCCAACATTAATTGACAATTTTTTTTATCATTCAATTGATATTCCATCCCATGTGAAATTGTTTGCGGAAGTGTATGTCAAAGTGTTCCTTACATTGGTAACATAAGATTAGGGAAAAGATGAGAGGTTAAGTTCCTTAATTGACGCATGTAATTGACATAACATCCCCACTCTCTACTTGCATCTCTCTCTCTCCTTCTAATTACCAGTGGATGACCAACTCCTGCGGAAAAAGGGAAAAAACCCCAAGTCACAAAAACTACAAATTAAGTTCATTGTTAACATGAAAAATAGATGACTTTGTCATTACCTGATCAAAACCCCAAAGCCATTGAGGATGAAATCTCCCAAACCAGGATCAGCACCGATGTCAAAGGGGTAATGCGGTGGTGTCGGCGGAGGTGACTGGTCCGGTGTCTGGCCTTCGGAGTTGGACACGGAGTGAGGGTGGGACGGCGGGCCTCTGGAACCTGAGGGCCAGCGAGGCGATGGATCACGCCGACGTCAGCAAAAAGCCAAATACACAACGTAGATCGCCCCAAAAATGATCACGCCAATGCAAATACAACCAAAGGTACTCACGAACAGGCGATGTAGCATCGACGGTGAGTCCCCCGGCGATCGCAAAGCAACCAATACACAACAACAACAACACTGAGGAATGGGGAGTTGTCACGCCCTCGATTTTCAACATAAACAATAATAACATTTGATAATCAAAATCCTCACCGGAATTACAATAAATAACCCAAAAGATAGTTTAGTTCCCAAGTCCATAAACCTTTCCAATAATTACAGAATTCCACATTAGAAAGTACATTACGATGCAGTTTTGGTTTACAAAGATACGCAAGTACATCTGAAAATAGCTTTAAACAACGACCTCAGCATGCAATCCAAGCACTCCGTGACAATGACCTGCAATATATCTGAAAAAGATAGGTTGAGCTACACTAACCCAGTAGAGAAATCTATGCACATGTTATGAAGAAACATGCCGAGTACGCTTCTAGAGTGAATGAACAGAGACAGATATACCCAAGATTTGCATGGCTATCAACAAACAACTCACAATGGCCAAGGGATTCTAGACGACCCTATGTACAACACCTATCACTTCACACCCCACACCAACGTCACTAATATTCTCACATCTAACATAATTAACCAATCCTTAGTTTATCAACTGATACTTCGCATCACATCTATCTCCACTTTCATTCTCATTTCACAATCTTTCACATTCCTCATTTCATAACCAAATCCCATTTCTTATTAAAGATCCTCTTTCCTTTCCTTTCTTTTGTCGGATTTTTCCCTCAATAATCACTAGGGTCACCTCGGGTCTAGTTCCCTCGAGCGTAAGGTCACCCCGAGTCTATTCCCTTAATAATAATAACCACTTGGGTCACCTCGGGTCTGTTCCCTCGAACGTAGGGTCACCCCGAGTCTATTCCCTCAAGAAAGATAATCACATTGGGTCACCTCGGGTCTGTTCCCTCGAGCGTAGGGTCACCCCGAGTCTATTCCCTCCATAACGACCACTTGGGTCACCTCTCACATTTTCAAAATCGACATCATCTTATAATTGATTTCATCATCATTTTATCAGTTGTACCACCAAACTTCAATCAATCATTCATGACTCCACAAATATACTCGTTCATGCCCTTTTTGTAGTTTATAAATCCACATCCTACTTAACGTACTAAGAACTTAAATATAACCTTACAATACTCTACTCATTTGCTTCTACGTTTGACCTCATGGGATGAGTGCCTAAAGAATTGAGAGATTCGATAAGTCGAGAGGACACCAGTTAATATATCATCTCTACGGTTCTATCACAACATCGATTTTACCTCAAGCATTCTAAACGACCTAATTACAGTCCACCACATGGATAACATTTCAAACTATTAACTATATCATGATTTCGACTAATAAGTTTTACACGTCCTTCCCTTAAACTATACCACAAAATCACAAGTAACGTACGAACCCATCATTTACCCGAAGGTATACCTCCGGCCAATACCGACACCTAACCCTCATGGAACGGGTACCAAAGGAACTAACAATGAGAACACGGATTACGATCCTACCTTTAAAATCACTAGACGAACACGCATCTACCCAATCATACTCACCACAATGCCTCGCATGACCTACAACTTCCCTAAACAATCTTACGATACAACCTCCGTTACAATGATACTAAAGTTTCGATTTATGAATGTCTAATGAATGGAGTCGAGCAACCAAGTTCTAGGATGGTTTAATGGTGTATAAGAGGTGTTAGAAGTGATCGAGGGTCAAAATAACGAAGTTTGGGACAAAACAGCAAAAGCTGATTTTAGGGCACTTTGTATCGATACTAGCGATTCTAGTATCGATACAGATGGGCTTAAAAATGTTCCAGAGATTCTTGTATCGATACTGATCTGAGCAGTATCGATACAAATGGGTGTTCGAGCAGATTTTCAGCAGGTTTTCTGGTTTCAACCACACCGACTACAACAACAATAATACGCACGATCTATCAACATAAACACCATATTTACGCATAACATGTACAAGAAATCCCTACCTCGAAGTCGGAGAGCAAACACACGAGGAGATCGGGCCACGCAAGCCCCGGAACTCCAACTTTGAAATACGTCCAAAATACTCCGAGCCGAGCCGAACCGGGCAAGCTACAAGCTCAAAAGCACGAGAGGAAGGTAGAATGGAGGTTGGTTTGAGTGGGTTGGGTGGAATTTGGAGTATGAGCAAGAGAGAGAGAGAGATGCCGAGAGAGGGAGAACCGGACGGGAGGAGAGAGAGAGAAGGCTTGGGATTTTTAATCCCCTACACTCACATCTCTCTATATATACTCACACACCCCCTAATTTACACAAGTACTCCCTCCAATTGCAATTCTATCGCTCAAACCCCAAATCACATAACACACATTTCAAATTTTCCTCAATTTCTAATATCAAACAACCCTTTAAATAATTTCCAAAATTACGGGTCCTTACAGGAGTGGTGGAGAACAAGCAATCACCGGCATGTCTAGAAACGGCGACAACAAGGGCTGTGGTGGTGGTATGGATAGAGTGTCTGGTGGTGTGGAGAGAGTGGGTGGTATCAAAACAAAAGAGCACTGATCAATAAAAAAAATCTCAACTGCATTCGGAACAAGTGATCTATCACTTGGTATATTAGCACCGTTCATGCACAGACTTTCAGTGGCTTCCAAGTTCAAAACTCTTAGCTATGGAAAGGAGAAATTAGATTTTTTATGTTAAACACTCCTACTACACGTTTGCACCTAAAAGAGAAAGACAATAAGATTCCAATGAAACGAGATTAAGGCGTTTGGTTGGGACAACTACTAAAACTAATCCTCTCTTTCTCTAAACCATTCTATCTATATGTTGGTAAATAATCAATCAAGTCAGTGAAGAAAGCGTGTCACCAATCACTCTAGGTGGATATGGTTGGTGTGTTATTTAAAAAATGTGTCATGGGCATGGCAACAGCACGGAAAAAGCACGGGCACAAAAAAACACAGACAAAAAAAGTACAACAAGGGCAAGGAAATTAAACCTTGTTGGTCTGGACCTAGAATGAGGGCGGCAGTGGGAGCTTAACCATTTGTAGGCCATGTAGAAAATGTACCCAGCCACAAAAATGATAAGCCGGATGCTAATCCTCCTAAAACAACTCGTGACCAACCTATGTAGCAACAAGGGAGTGTGTGCTAACCAGTACACAACACTGAGGAATAGCGGGTGGCGGCAAACAATCGGTGACTGACATGTCAGGCTTCAGTGGCAACAATGGCAACGATGGTGGTGAGAAAAGAGTCTCCGGTGGTGTAAAGGAAGTGGTTGGTGCCGGTGGTGATAAGATGGCAGTCTTCGGTGGCCGGTGGCGTGAAGAGAGTAACAAGTGTGAAGATCATGTAGCTTTTGACGTCTCTACAAACTGTGAGAGAAGGTAAGGCTAATAGAAGCATGAATAGCAACATTTTGAGTTTCTTGAGTTTAATTGGGGGAAATGTTGGAGCTGAAGAATGTATAGTATTTATTGAGAAGCGTGGCCGCTTAGGTATTAAATAATCAAAGAGTGAATATACATTAGCTTCTAGCAGGGATGGAGACAAACTCCCTGCCAAAGGGTCAGCATAAGTCTAATTGATCACCATTCACTCATGCACACCTAGGCCTATAAATACTACCCTTGCCTCCACCATTTCTTTTGCCACAAAGCTCAAAAAGTCATCAAAATTGGGGAATTAATTGGGTGATGGGTATGTGGTGATCGAATCTTGATGTAGCAAATTCGCTCTTCGGCTTCAGTTCCTTTTATGTTCCAGTTTCTCTACTCTTTCCCCTCTCCTCGTTTGAGCTAGACGACTGACCGACCAAAGCCCGGATGGATTCGTTTTCATTCCAAGGGGGCATATATATACTATCCCTCTGCAAATGATGGAGATATCTTCTGCACTTTGGACCACTTAGCATTACTACTACATCTCTCAGAAAAAGAATCATCATACATGTATCTCAGACACAAATATTGTGTGCAAAACAGTTTCATTTGTGTGTGGTGTCCAAGGGAGAACCGTGATTAAACCCAAACCTCTGGGGGAAGTTAAGTCTAACTGATCACCATTCACCCATGCACGCCTACGGTTATAAATATCATCCTTGCCTTCACCACTTCTTTTGCCCCAAACCTCAAAAACTCTTCAAAATGTTGCTAGTACTTCTTCTCCTTGCATAATTTCCTTCTCTGACTCAATGTAGAGTCTGCCACCTCATCTCCTCCCCACCCATTCTCTTCTCAATTGTGAAGAACAACAGACCTCTGTAAATGATGGAGATATTTTTTGCACTTTGGACCACTTAGCATTACTACTACATCTCTTAGAAAAAGAATAGTCATACATGTATCTCAAACACAAATATTGTGTGCAAAACAGTTTCTGTAGACACCTCCCAAACGGGGCATCGTCATACAGATTGATCACGCTTGTTTGGTTCCACTTCATAAACCAAGATCGTGGATATCCCCATGGCTAGGAATATCGCCACACGATAACGGTTATCATCAAAATAGAGTCACCACCTAGTTTATTAAAACTAGAAAAAATAGACAGAGATTCCGGGTACGGGAGCCAAGAGTACAATGAGGGGAAGATGTTAGGCACCCCTCTTTATCCAGTCGTGAGACTGGCCCATAATCGTTCGACATACAATGTATATTTGCTTTATTTAATTCTAACACATAATCTGGTTTTTAGCCTTTAACAGTTAATAAGGTGAGCCAGTACGATAAATGAAAGCATGCATCAAAATAAGCAGAAAACAAATAT
The DNA here is from genome assembly GCA_018127125.1 of Rhododendron griersonianum. NCBI lineage: Eukaryota > Viridiplantae > Streptophyta > Magnoliopsida > Ericales > Ericaceae > Rhododendron > Rhododendron griersonianum. The sequence continues at coordinate 35,390,597 of CM030793.1, read as the reverse complement.
GTCCCAGCAAATAGATCCCTCGGCCGGTGAATTGATGTCATGGCCGAGGAATCCCATTGGATCGATGTATCGGCCGAAGAATTGATTTCCCAACCGATGTTCTTCCTCACACCAGAATACGAACAGTTAATAGAAAGAATTAATTAAAAGCGAGAGACGAAAATTAAATCAAACCATAGGCCCCTGGGCCTCACCACCTTGATCCCTCAGAGATTGATTGCTTGGATTGCGATTGATTGTAGATAATAGTGGTTGATTGTGGTAGTCAACTTCACAAAACCCTAGAACGAAGTGAGTTATTTGGGGGTTTTTACTCTCGGATGCGGCTACTCACAGGAGGTTAGGGCTTTTGCAGAGGATTGATAGGAGACGATTTTTGTAGAGTTTGGGGGCGGATCATGGAGTGGAGAGATGTGTATTTCGTGGTTGTTATTTCGGAACCCTAAGGCCCTTTATATAGGCAATTGGTGACTCACTCCAACCAATCAAATGGCGCGAATCAAAGTGGAGTTCTAGGGCAATAAGACCTATATGGTAAGTGCATTCGTAGCCCCGAAGTAATGGTTCGTGGCTGCTAGGGTTTGGGCGAACGGATTGAAAAGCTGATGAACATTCCAGAATCTGGAAAACATCAGTCTGCCGGCCGCCCAAATGATTTCACGGCCGAAAAAAAGGATTTCGCGGCCGCGGAAAGGATTTTCCAGCAAAAGGCCAAACTTTGCGGGCTCGCTTTGGACACTCCCGAACTTGATTTTGCGTGTTCTTTGGACCGTTGGAAAGCTTGTTGAGTCTACTTTCTAACCCAAGTGGTTTGGATCAAATATATTTAGTACATCAAAAGATATGACAATTTTACCCTTAGTGGGTCAGAAAATGGATTGTTTTGGTAAAATTCTTGTATCTCCCTCGTTTCAAATTGATTTAAGACTTATTATATATCAATAAAGAGGGTTTTGAAAGTACTACAAGATGGTGGAATCCAACCACAAAAATAAGGAAATTAATTTATGAAAAATGGGCTGAAAGCAGACTTATTTGAAGATCGACGATGCTACCAAGGCTCAAACACATTTCTATCAACTCTAAGTATCGCTTGGTACTCCTATCACCTATTTCAAAGTGTTCCTTAATCCCTTAAGAGTTCCACAAAGTTTCTAAGGCTTTCATGAAGTCAACCACAACAACCACATATTCTATTCATGATCGGGATGGTCCCCAAGGTGGGACTTGAAATAATCGTTGAGCCAAATTGGGGTGTCTACAGTTTCATGTGCATGTGTGTGGCGTCCAAGGGAGAACCGTGATTAAACCCAAACCTCTGGGGGAAGTTAAATCTAACTGATCACCATCCACCCATGCACGCCTACACCTATAAATACCATCCTTGCCTCCACCACTTCTTTTGCCCCAAACCTCAAAAACTCTTCAAAATGTTGCTAGTACTTCTTCTCCTTGCATCATTTCTTTCTCTGACTCAATGTAGAGTCTGCCACCTCATCTCCTCCCCACCCACACTCTTCTCAATTATAAAGAACAACAAACCTCTGCAAATGATGGAGATATCTTCTGCACTTTGGATCGGACCACTTAGCATTACTATTGCATCTTTCAAAAAAAGAATCGTCATACATGTATCTCAGACACATTTATTGTATGCAAAATAGTTTCATGTGTTTGTGGGGTCCAAGGGAGATCGTGATTAAACTCAAACCTCTGGGGAAGTTAAGTCTAACTGATCATCATTCACCCATGCACGCCTACGCCTATAAATACCATCCTTGCCTCCACCACTTCTTTTGCCTCAAACCTCAAAAACTCATCTCAAAATGTTGCTACTACTTCTTCTTCTCCTTGCATCATTTCCTTCTCGGACTCAATGTATAGTCTGCCACCTCATCTCCTCCCCACCCATACTCTCCTCATCACCAGTCAACATCGGTGCTAGGGGAGGAGCTGATGGTGGCGGGGTCGCCAGTGGTGGTGGTGTTGGCCGGTTAGGGTTTGGTGGTGTGCTCGGCCTCATCTCTCCCTCTCTTTGGGTTTGGGCGGGAGAGAAAGATGAAGTCGATTACTTTTGTTTTGAGTTTTTTTTATTTATTTTTAAATGGGTTGAGCGCCAGCTTAGCTGGTGTGGCAAAATGTGTGTCAATTTGATGCATCAGTAGCATTTACGAACAAAATAATATTGAAACCCGTTTTTATTTTAATGCTCAGTTTGACTAACATTTCTGAAAACCACCGAGTCATAAGTATATTTTAATGCACAGTTTAACTAACTCTTATTTTAGCACGTAAATTTCGGAAAACCACTGGAGATTCTCTCGATCAAATGCTGAATTAAAAATTAAATTAAATAGGATAGTTGCACCAGGAAACGTTATACGCCCCCACACAACGCGTAAACTTGTTTCGTCTCAGGTTTGACTGGAAAAATTATTCGGTGGTCATAGGGCACCGCTACGCAGCGTCTCGGTACGTTTCTGCACCACGTGTTTTCTGGATTCGGTTCAAAGTGCTTAGACTTCACAAAAACGTGGTACGTTTCTGCACCACGTGTTTTCTGGATTCAGTTCAAAGTGCTTAGACTTCACAACAACGTGCGAAAAAAAGAGTGTTGCGGCATCACGTGTGCAGCTCCGACGACACCCGAATACTTCTGACTAAATTAAACTTACCAAGTCCAACGCACCAAACAATTAATGCAATCCCGACACGCTCTAGTCTACCTGTACTTGCAACGTCTTTACGATGCTTCCTCCTCAGCATAATCTACTCACCGGCTCAATCATTACCATCCTCTCGTATATGTATAAAACCCCAACCATCAAACAGACATTCAATCCTCTCTCTCTCTCTCTCTCTCCAATGTCTTCCTTTTTCTCTCCTGTATTGCTTCTGGTTCTAATGATCACGGCAAGTGTAACGGCTGACTCATCGGCTCTGAACTTCTACCACGATGTCAACTTCTACTGGGGCAATCCGCTCGCTAATGTACTCGATGGCGGCACATCTCTCACGATGTCTTTAATCAACGCCTCGGGCTGTGGTTTCCAATCCAAAAACGGGTATTTGTTCGGAAGGTTCGACATGGATATCAAGCTTGTTCCTGGCAACTCCGCCGGCACTGTCACCACATACTACGTAAGCTGCCCATTTCCCCGTTACTATCAATTTGAGTTCCTTTCTTTTTATTTTTATTTATTTATGACTTTCTTCTTTCTATGCAGATATCCTCTCAAGGACAATATCATGATGAGGTCGATTTTGAATTTCTAGGCAATGTGTCTGGACAACCATATATACTTCATACCAATATTTTCGCCAAAGGCCAAGGCGGCCGGGAACAACAGTTTAATCTCTGGTTCGATCCCACTGCAGATTACCACAAGTACACAATCATTTGGAATCCCCGACTCATCATGTAATGTAGCCTATCCTCACCTCTCATACGTGTAAACATTACGAACAATAATAGTTTCAATGCAGAATAATGTGGCATTCTCTAAAAATACTTAGAATTCCATTGCGCTTTCTCGCGACCATTCTGCATTGACTTCTTGTTTTCACTGGTCATGATATATCTTACTAATTAGCCACTTTCTAATACTTGTACGATGATGCTTTGTATGTCCAGTTTGATGGTGGATGAAACTCCAATAAGGGTATTCAACAATAACGAGGCCATCGGTGTTCCATTCCCAAATACCCAAGCGATGAATGTCTACTCGAGCATTTGGTGTGGCGATAGTTGGGCAACTCAAGGTGGGAGCATGAAGACCGATTGGGCGTATGCTCCATTCACTGCTTCCTACGAGAATTTAAAAGTAGATTCATGTCAAGACTCATCTGGTTCATCTTCATCATGTTCTGGTTCCTCTAGCAGTACTACCCCATGGCTAACCCAACAGTTAGACGTCGGATTACAGGCACAGCTCTCGTCAGTGCAGAACAAGTACATGATCTACAATTACTGCACCGACTACAAACGGTTTCCCCAAGGATGTCCCACTGAATGCAATCAGCCAAGGTTTCTGCAATGAGCCTGTGTCGATCGCGCGACCTTTGATTCTTGATTTCTTCCAAAGATAGTGTGTGTTCTTGATTATATTTTCTTTTGCCGTAGTTTGTAAATTACAAGCTCATGGGTATTATTCTTTATTCTTTTCAATTAAAGTGCTATTGTACTAATTGCAAATGCAAGATGTTGCAGCAAATTTTTCAATAATAAAATTTCTCCTCCTTATTGGATCATAGCTGCTTCAGCATCTACACCATGCTAAGTAGAAGGTTAGGTGTAGTTATTTAAAGCACAAATAAGAAAATCAAAAGGACAATCCGGAAATATGAGAGTTGAATGGAAAACTTTAAAGTCCTTTTTTTGCTAAACTTTTAAAGTCACATTCATCATAATATGAGATTAATAAAATCCTTTTTTTTGCTGTTAAAAAAAATTGAAAACTTTAAAGTCGCATAATTCAAAGGGGGACTTAAATAGGGGTCCTGTCTCCTACTTAAGTCTCCATCCTAATTGGTTTAAATAATTAAGTTGGCAACTTGGCATCCTCAATTTCAAATAAATCCCAAATCATCCTTTATCTACCGTAATTTTCTAAATATTTCTTTCTCCAAATCTTTCATAATTTATCTCAATTTCTCTCTCCTATCTGTCAAATCTTCCTTTCGGATGGACGTCTAAATAAGTCTTCAAAATATGATGCCTAATTAATTTCTTCTAATTCAAAATGAATGAGTCGCCGAACCATTTTAAGATTGAGTAGTCACTCGAACAAGTTGAAAGTGGTATGAAAACCGCAAAACATTGGGTGATTGTTCAAATTAAAAATTAATCTCGAAATCAGCATACACTTTTGGTTGGAGAGTGATTTTTGGATTCCTCTTTCTTTGTATTGGCACTTCCTCTTATGTCTCTATTAAATACATTTATTAAAACAGTACTCCTGTATTTCATAAACTACGACTTTTTTTCTTCAAATATCTTAACTACCCTCCAATAAACTAGTGAGGGAACACCAAGAAAAACCTAGATTCACACACTACCAGATTCCACTTTCTTTCTTTTTTTTGAGATAAACTTATTTACGGAGCTCCGTGAATAACATGTTCACAGAGCGGCGGAATCTCAACCATCAATTGGCACAATCAATAATTGTGATTCGTTTTCAATTCTAACCGATCACAATTAATTGTTATTAGTTATAATTGATTTTCAATCCGAACCGTCCAAAAACACTTTGGACGTGCGCGATTGGTATCCGTAAAACCTTCTTTACGGAATGATCAACAAATAAGATTTTCTGCTTTTTTTTGGTCGGCAACCAGCTGATTCCCTGTTCATACAATAGTTTATTCCAATCTGCATACCAAGACACTCCAATAATGGTTTCATTTTTTCTTTTAAGTGCAAAAAATATTTCAGTCGTTGGAAACAAATTACAAAGATTAAAAGGACACTAATTAAGCACGAGGCATCACAACGGACAAAGAGATAACCAAACCAATAATGAATTAGTACAATTGTATGAATAATGAATTCATACAAATGTAATTAAGCTCCATCATCAACCATATAGAGTCAGAAATTTCATAAGTTCATTCAATCCCACAAAAAAGTCATGACCAAATTCTTAGCTAGTTTCTTTGTACTTCCTCTGTCCCTATTTAATTGTTTACTACGGTTTTGCGTGCATTTTTAACGACTTATATCTCTCGACGTATTTTGCTAAAAATATGCAATATGGATCTTGTTTAAAAGATTTCAATTTTTTCTATTAAATAATGATTTCAAAAACATAAAATAGAATATACGTCGAGAGATATAAGCAGTTGAAAATGCACGCAAAATCATAGTGGACAATTAAATAGGGAAGGAGGGAGTAATGTTTTTCTTAACTAATTCTTACAATAAGTTAGTAACTACAAAATTAGCTGGATCCAACGTATGTCAACAAGAGAAAGGCCATTAGCCTCTCTCTAAAAAACAGAACGCTCTCTCTCCTCTAACTTCAGCTAGGGCTTCCCTTCCGGGGGGGTTGCGCCACCTCTCCCCTCCTCCCCCAGGCACTTTCTTTTCCCCCCTCTCTCTCCATTGTCTCCCTCTTCGTCCCCCTTCGCTTCCAATCTTCTCTCTTTCTCTTTATTCACAAAATCTGATCGACGACTGTAGCGAGGCGGTGAGAGGCGGCGTTGCTGGTGGTTGGTACTGGGGTTATGGCATTCTCGAGATTCAGTTTTCTCTCCTAATCATTTTTGGGTGCCGATTTGGTGGTTACCTGGCGATTATTTTCGGGGGTCCCGGACGGCGACGAGAGCGACAACGGTATGATTATTCGGTTCCTCTTGTCTCTCTCTTTCTCTTCTCTTTTTGCTGACCCCCTTCCTCGTTTTCCTGTGCTCCTTTCTTCCCCTGTCTTGATCACTCCCTCTATTTTGCCCATGCTTTCTCTTCTGTTTTCTCCTTCCGTTTGGTTCCCCTCTCCGATTTACTATTGGGTTTACTAGGCTTCTGCCTAACAGCTGGTCTTGCAGTGGTGGAAGGCTGGATGGCATTGGTCTCCTGCCGTGTTTGCTGTTGGGCATCTGCGGTTCTTGCCTAACAGCAATGGTGAGCTTCTGTGGTAGTGGGTGGCCGTTTGTAGCATCTTTCTTCTCCAAGGGGTTTGTCAGTGGTGCCGTGGTGCCGCTTGGAGGAGGAGATCCGATGTTGTTTGCTGGTGGGTGTTGTCTGAACCAGGTGGGCGGTGGCAGGTTGAAGTTGCACAAGAAAACTAGGTTTAGATTTAAGGTTTTCTCAGGCTGAGCTTTCATTGTTGTATTTGGGTATCTTTGGCCCTTTGATGTTTAGAGCTTTTACTATTATATTTGGGCATTTTAGGCCCTTGGGTGTATAGGGCTTTGGCCCTTTAGGTGTGTTTGGGCTTGACCCAACGGGCTATTTTGTCCAATTTTTTATTGGATTCCCCTCCTCTTTTCCTTTGATAAAATGTTACTTTTGCCGATAAAAAAAAAATGTTAGTAACTACAAAACTTGCCAAAGAGTGTGTTATCTAATATGCTAGTTTTACTTTAGAAAAATTTCAAAATGGCACCTGAACTTTGCACCAAATGTCACAGAGATACCTGAACTTAAGTTTATTTCAATTAAACACCTGTACTAATAAAATCCCCAAATTTAGACCCCCGCCGTTATACTCCGTCCCAAAAATTGCTGACATGACATCTCCAACCCGTTTAAGTTGCCCCATTGCACATGTTTCCAATAGGGGACGATGCACCCAAGAGAAACTCATCACTTTACCCATACTTTATCTTTTCCTTGTGGCCCCGAGCAGAAAGAAAAAAAAGTTAGGGTTTCCTCTCGGTCTTCATGGTAGAACTCTTAGGGTGGGTTTGGATTGAAAAGTTAAGTAACTTATTTTTTCGTCTTTATTCAAATTTTTTTGCATTTGTGTGTTTTGGGCCAAATTTTTATGACTTATTGATTCGTCTTGACGAGAGGAATCGGAAAAGTAAATTTTTTTTTATCGAAACTCAACTTATTTTACTTGTCTTTTTAAAAAAAATTATGAGTTTCAATCAAAAATTTTACTTCTCCGATTCCTTTCGTTGAGAAGAATCAATAAGTCACAAAAGTTTGACGCAAAACTAACAAATGCGAATTTTTTTAAATAGACAAAAAAATAAGTCACTATTTGGCTTTTAAAGCCAAATTGGCCCTCAGTTCTCTTCATCATCTGTTGAACAAGGGAGGAGGAAGAGCTTCAGGTCTAGGGTTGAAGTGAGGGAGATGGTGGAACAATAGCCAGACTTCTAGAGAGAGAAATGGAGGGAAATCAATTAGGTTAAGGTCATTTTCCCTCCAAAACGTGAGGTAAAGTGAGGGGTTTGGCTTGGGTGCATCGTTCCCTATTGTAAATATGTGCAATGGGGCCACTTAAACGGGTAAGAGATGCCGCGTTAGTAATTTTTTGGACAAACTATAACGGCGGGGGTCTAAATTTGGGGATTTTGTTAGTACAAATGTTTAATTGAAATAAACTTAAATTCAGGTGTCTCTGTGACATTTAGTGCAAAGTTCAAGTGCCATTTTGAAAATTTTCCTTGTACTTTTTATCAAGTTTTCAGGTAAGTTTGGCTGTATAGATAATAGGCAATAAGTGGATACCATCTTTTTAAATTTATTTTAAACTCTAATTTTTGGAAGTAAAAAGGGAAAGAAAAAAAAAAAGGTTAACGCCTTTCGTTAGCTCCATTCGTTACAAATTGACGGAATCAGACGACGGGAGCCAAATTGTTAACGGAATGGTAAGTTAAAGTGTCTTTTTGTTCTTAGTTAAAATTTAGATACTCCCTCCGTCCTTTTATTACAGTCCAGTATTACATTTTGGGCTGTCCCTTAATAAGTGTTTATTTTGTAAAATTAGTGGATAAAAGTTGGTGAATTGTCTATTTTGTCCCTAAAAGTAGATTTCATTTTGAAAAGTTAGTGAGTAAAAGTGTAATGACGATGGGTAAGTAGGAAAAGTGGAGGAAAAAGTTGATGTGAAAAGTATAATAATGATGTCTTTTTAATAAGTTGGAGTTACGAAGCAGAACATTTAAAAAGGGACGGAGGGAGTATTTTTTTGCGAATCGGCTAAAAGTTCAAGGGTTTAAGTAAATTTTCCCTAATTATTTCTAACCAATGAAACTAGGCATGTCCAACGCACGCCAACCCATGCAATCGCTAACTCGGTCTAGTCTACATATATAGCTGTACGTCAACGTCTTTTAATTTTTTTATTTTTTATTTTGAAAATCAACGTCTTTTAATTTTATTTTTTTTTTGATCATTAAAAGGGTGGGAGGGGGCGACCAGCATAGCAACCCCCTTGGACGGGACCATAGGGGCTCCCTACCCGCTGTGGAATGTCCGGTTCGAGCCATAACTACTGTCCGGAAGGACAGACCGTCACCACAGCACCACCTAGGTACAAATGGGCATAATGCTTTATCCCCCTAACCCCTTACCACGTGACAAGGCTCGAACCCGTGACCTTGTCTGGGGATGAGGGGCACCTGCCCACTTGGCTACCACTTCGGTGGTAACGTCTTTTAATTAGGATGCTTCTTCCTTGGCATAATGCTATAGTCACCGGCAAATGGCTGACTCAGCTCCCAACTTCAACCAAGATGTCGAATTCTATTGGGGTAAATCAACTCACTTATGTACTTTTTTTTTTTATAGTCAGCGGGGGTTAGCGGGGTAATTAGATTAGCACCAGGGGAGTCCAGTAGCTATTCATAGCTCTGGGCCCCAACCGCCCCCAAGGGGGCTCAAACCTCTGCCTCCTGGATGGAGGAGAGGCAAAGTTGCCAACTGCACTAGGCAGTGGAACCTACTCACTTATGTACTTGGCCTTGTTCGTTTTAGAGGTCCCGTTCTGCGAAAGCATTTTTTTATTTTTAGAAGAAATACACGTTTTGTATTTATTCAAAAAAATTGCATTTGCACTAAATTTTAATGAATTATTGATTGAAAAAGTAAATTTTTTTTACTTTTATCCAAATATTTTGGAAAATAACACTTTTAAGCAAAAAGAAAAAGTAAAAAAATGTGCATTTTTTCTAAAAGTTAAAAAAAGTGTTAGTAGAACGAGGCCAAAGTCTCAAAATCCTAGGCCCAGTCTCCAATAAATTCTTTATCTATCTTTCTCCACTCATTACTCTCAAAAACCTTCCTTAAAACTCAAATTGAATAGACTAAACAATGAATTCATACAACTTTAATTAATCAATCCTATACAGTAAAAAATCTCATTAGTTCTTCATGCACCCGACGAAAAATTCACCAAATTTCATAGCTAGTTGCTCTCTAATATTTTCTTAACTAGTCATCTAATATGCTATTTTACTTTTTATTATATTTTCTGGTAACTTTGGCCATATAGATAATAACTAATAAGTGGATACCATCTATTTTAACTCAATTTCAACTCTTAAGAAAATGTAAATGTCCCTCTTTCAATTTTGACATTAATTTCAGAAATGTTTTTTTGAAATTGAAGAGAAAAATAACACACCATTCAAATACCTGGCTATCAAAAACAGAAAAAGAAAAAAACTAGTTAGCGATACCTTAACAAAATAAATATAAGACCCTTTTTTTTTTTTTTAAGGAAACTGATTTTTGCGCTCCAATTTTTATTGATGGCGCTCCACTTTTAACATGAAGTTACTGGCAACTTCATGAACAAAGTAGAGCACCATCAGTAAAAAGTGGAGCGCGAAAATCAAAATCTTTTTTTTAAATTCACAATTTAACGAACAATTATTTTTAGCTCGTAATTAAATTTACGAAAACCACTGAGACCCTTTTTTATTTTAATGCATAGTTTTACTAACACTATTTTTGCACGTAAATTCGGAAAACCAATGGAGATTCTCTTAAATGTTACATAAAATATAATAGAATAAACTTACACCAGGGAATGCTATGGACCGCATGAAATGCGCAAACTTGTTTTGTCTCAAGTTTTCTCAAACAAATGAAAACTTTTTCGGTGGTCTAAGCCACCTTCATGTGGTGTCTTCACACTATTCTCCATCACACATTTCTGTTGTCCCTATATGAAGTGCTTGAATACAAAAAAATATGTGGTGGAAAAGAGTACTACTGCACCAACTGGCGGTGGCCCTAAACCACCAACTATTTGCTCCTGACAATTAAAACATTTCCAACTATAGTTTTAAAAACCGGCCGCTACGTAGCGATATTTCAGATAGTACCGCTATACACCGCTATAGTAGTGCTACCCAAAATTCACACCCCGTTTCGGTCGATTTGTCAAATCCCACATCGCTCAAATTGGGAAGGGTGAATTGGTATATAAGGGACCACTAGCAGCTACTGTATAACTTGAGATTAACCTTTTGAACCACGTGATTAGGCGAATGGTTAGCAGGTCAGCCGGCGCGGATTGTTATAGGTGGTATCAGAGCTTGCACCAATCGGAAGTGTGGGGTGGGTCCCGCAGGGAGAGGTGCTCGAGTGGGCCCGACAAGTGAGGAGCTTGAGATGCTTGTCGTGCTTGGGTAGGTCCCGCATCAGACGAGTTTGAGATGTTTGTCGTGCTTAAGCGGGGATTTGTCTCACATCGCTTGGTGGGTGGAGGTGATGGACCTTGGAGCGCAACGAGGACGTTGCGGTCCAAGTGGGGGAGATTGTCAAATCCCACATCGCTTAATTTGGGAAGGGTGAATTGGTATATGAGGGACTACGAGCAGTTACGGTATAATTTGAGGTTAACCTTTTGAGCCACGTGGTTGGTGAATGGTTAGCAGGTCAGATGGCGCGGGTCGTTACACGGTTCCTGCAATGTATCACTTTGTATCTGATTTTTTATCTGCTATATGACACCACTACAGCCACTACAAATGCTTTGGAGCCAAAAATGATTTTAAAAAATTCACAACCACTACACCCGATTCCCACTAAGCATCAATTCGATAATATTCCAGCTACCGCCACAGTTATACTGCTACGCAGTCTACTACTATTTAAAACACGCATGTTGTGCACAAGTGCACCGCACGGTGCTTTTAAACTTTATGTCCATAATAAACCTTCCCCTTACAGAGGAGTTTGGTATAAGACAAAAAGTAAGAAGGTTTTGAAAGAAAGACAAGCCTTAAGGCAACTAGAGCCAGGAAGGCAGGTTAAAGCAACGTGCGAAGCAGTGCTCGACCATATAGCTGGTCTATATAACTGTACGTCAACGTCTTCAGTATGCTTCCTACTTAGCATAGTCACCGACTCAAACCATCAAACACACATACACTCCACTGCTCTCTCTCTCTCTCTCTCTCTCTCTCTCCAATGTCCTCTCTTTCCTCTTCTGTATTGCTTCTGGTTCTAATGTTCACGGCAAGTGTAATGGCTGTCTCAACTGTGAACTTCTACCAAGATGTCGAATTCTATTGGGGCAGTCAAAACGCTAATGTATCCGACGGCGGCAAAAATCTCACGATGTCTTTATACAACTCCTCCGGCTGTGGTTTCCAATCCTACAACACATATTTATTCGGAAGGTTCGACATGCATATCATGCTTGTTCCTAACAACTCCGCCGGCACTATCACCACGTCCTATGTAAGCTCCAAATCTTCTGCCAAGTGTAGCTTTGCATATTAGATCTAAGCCTAAATTGCAAACCTATATTTCCCACAAGCTTGACCAATGTAATGTACCTATTGTGACTTTCTTCTTTCTATGCAGCTATCCTCTCAAGGACCATATCATGATGAGATCGATTTTGAATTTTTAGGCAATGTTAGTGGACAACCATACATATGTCATACCAATATTTTCGCCAACGGCACAGGCGGCCGAGAACAACAGTTTCATCTCTGGTTTGATCCCACAACAGATTACCACAAGTTCTCAGTCGTTTGGAATTCCCTGCGCATCGTGTAATGCAGCCTATTCTCACCTCTCATTTGTGTAAACATTACAAACTATTAAAGTTTCTAAGTAGAATGATGTGGAATTCCCTGCGCCACATCATTTTGCATTGATTTGATGTTTTCACTGGTCTTAGCTTCTTAGCCACTTTTTCTAATAATGTTACGATGCTTTCCATGTCCAGTTTGATGGTTAATGAAATTCCAATAAGGGTATTCAACAATAACGAAGCCATCGGTGTTCCATTCCCGAATAGCCAACCGATGAATATCTACTCGAGCATCTGGGATGGGGATAGTTGGGCAACGGAAGGTGGGAGAGTGAAGATCGATTGGGCAGACGCTCCTTTCGTCGCTTCCTTTAAGAATGTTATAGTAAATTCATGTGAAGACTCGTCCGGATTAACTTCATGTGGTTCCTCCAGTTCTACCAGTTCAATAACCAGCATTGAGGCATTGGGAGCCGAAGAGTTGGACACCGAAATCCTGCAGGAACTCGCTTGGGTGGAGGATAACTATATGATCTACGATTACTGCACCGACTACGAACGGTTTCCTCAAGGATTTCCCCCAGAATGCTATAAGCCAAGGTTTATGCAATGAGATTTTGATTGTGTCGACCTTCCTTGACTTCAATCAAACTGAGGATGCGTTCTTAATTTTTCTTTTCTTGCATCGTAATTTTGTAAATTATAAGCTCATGGGTATTCTTTATTCTTTTCAATTAAAGTGATAGTATTGTAGTAATCCTGATGCAATAGCCCAAGAGGAGGAGTACCACCTTAAGCATTCCAAAAACTGACTAGTAGAAATCATAACTGACCAAAGGATTTAGCTTTGCCTTCGGCCATGTGGTCTTCGTTTTTTAGCCGTTTTCGGCCGTTTAGGGCTCCGAAAGGCCAAATTTGCCATTTTAGGAAATACTCCGTAATCTTTTTGCTTATAACTTTTGGTAGGAAAATCCAATAATGTCCGTTCTTGTTGGACAAGTTTCGTTTCTTCTTATATTTTCAGAATATGTAATAATTTTGGAACTTCTCAAAATTGGTATTTTTTCCTTTTCCTAGACGGTTTAGGGTTTGCTTCTTATTTAAGGAGTTGTAAGCCTTAGGGCGGAGTGGTTTTTGATGATTATTGATTAATAAAGTGTCTAGAGAGCGTTTCTCTATATCTATCCCGTTTGTGATTGTCCTTGTTACACGTTTGTTCTTCGATTCATAATTCTGCCCTGCATCAAATCCCAAATGCAAGATTTTGAAACAATTGTTTCAATAGTTAGTTTTTTCTTCCTTATTGGAGTAGCAGCTTCAACATCTTCGGCGCAGTTATTTCTTGCACCAACAAGAAAATCAAAATGACACAATCCGGAAGTATGGGAGTTAGATGGAAATTTTTAAAGTCGCATAGTTCAGAATGGATGCGTCAAACCATATTACGAATGGGTAGTCACCAGTGGTGGAGCTATGTTGGGGCCCGGGAGACCCGGCCCCTCCGCCCCGAGCTCCCGAGTTTTAAAAATTTTATTTTGTATATACTTGATTTTGAATGTTATTGATAAAAAAACCGGTTATTTTACAATCATATTTTTTAATTTCTTTCATAAATAAAAAATAAGCACGTGACAGTTGAAGTAGCGTAAAGAAAAAAATAAAATGATTTGTATACTTTAACTGCATTAGGTTAGAATCATTTCAATGTACAAATGTAATGTATTAGAAAATAAAAGCTTTATATTATAATAAGTATACGTTCCGATTAAAAATTTGTCTACAAAACCGGCTTCCAGAGTAAAAATCTTGGCTCCGCCACTTGTAGTCATGGTGACATGTTTAAAGTGAGGTATGAGAACTTCAAAGAATTTTGTTATTGTACAAATTGTAAATCACATCTTGAAATCAGCATAGACAATTGTTTTGTTTTTTGTGGTTATTATGATCTTTTTGTTCACTAATTTTGAGAACTACCAAAATAAGATTCAGATATTTTTCTTATTTAATAAAATGGATTAGTGTTCAAATACATTTTCCTATTATGCTTAAATCTGGTTAACATTAGTTGGATAAATTTTAAATTGACAAAGGAAAATGATTTATGCCTCCGAAAACACAATAGTTTTTTTTTTTATTTGGGTAATTGAAAACGCGATAGTTTAACTAGCATTGAGATAATTCGAAGACAATTCTAGAGTTTGTTTTTTGCCACAACGATAACAGTTAATATTATAAATCACCAAAAAACCATTACAAAAAGGATGTGACTCGTCCCAAAATAATGGAACAAGAAACCACGACGGTGGAAAAATAGTCCAAAGACTAGACCCCATACCAAATAACCTCAATCGACACGCCAGCAGATAAGCAATCGGAGTTGCTAGCCAACAACGCCAGTGGAAAACCCCCGAAACTGCCACCCAACAAAGTTATGTAGTTAGAGGACACAAATACGACTCGGCGCTGTACCAATTGCATGCCCACCCTAATCGCTTTCACTATTTTGTTGGAATTTCTGCAAAATGATTGCAGGGTTTTGCTAACCATGTAATATGTGCATTAATTTTGTATATGAAGTCGTGTTTGGTAATTTCAAAATGTGGAAGTATATCGAGGCCATTCGACCAGCAGGTGCATTCTTGTCTTTTGAAATGGTATTTTGTCCATTTAGAACATGTATGGCATTTAATTAGCCGTTTTTATATGATACTTTAACTTTTTTCTATGCAAAAGTATTGTACCAAAAAAGTTAGTTAGCCTGGACCAAACCAACCCCGTTAATGTCAATGAAATTTGAATCACATGCCAAAAAATTCGTGTTAAATTTGGTGATTTGCACATATACATGTTACTCTAGTTGGACTTTTAATTAATTAAATTCAAAAGAGGAAAATTCGAGTTGTACACTTCGAAACAGTTGACTTTTCCTTTGGTGCTCCATTTTTCACATTCGAATTAAATTAAGTGGCATCGAATGAAGAAACTTGAAGAATTCAGATAAACAAATATGTAGATCTGACATGATTTTTTTATGCAGTTTTCACATTTTCCCTCATGATTTCCAACGATATATTCAACCTAATATGATCACCATTTCACCGTACCAATTTGAAGTCTAATATTCTTTCGGAAATCACTTCAGCTCCATTTGTTTCAAATTAAAATATTTTTGGTTGTAAAATTCATTTCATGTAAAACGATTGGGAATTGATTTTCACACTCTATTTTTTGATATCCACACTCCATTTTTTATCTTTTAGCAACAAAAACACATTCACGTTCAATTCTAAAATCCAAAAAAGGGAGTGTAAAAATCAATTTCCAAACGATTTTGCATAAAATAAAAGTTGTGTTTTTATGTTCCAGTGTTTGGTTGATAGTTGTTCTACACGGAAAGTTTTCTAGAACAAACTCTATAAGTCAGAGTTCTTGTTCAGATTAATGCAAATAAAATGGTTGTAAATTAGCTCTCTCTCTCTCTCTCTCTCTCTCTCTCTCTCTCTCTCTCTCTCTCTCTCCATATACACTCATACATATATATATGTACATATATATTACATACAAAATTTGTCGTCTTTGGTGTAAAGCATAAGGTTAGGTCATAGGTGAATGAAATTAGGACTGTGGGAGAGCTCTCTAAAGTAACATAATTATTAGTCGAGCAGCGTAGCCAAAGTTTGAAAAATAATTTATGACCTTTTCAAGCTAAAAACATTGTCAACCATATGAAGTAAAATGCATGTTTTACTAACTGGTAAAATATTTTCAAGTCTTTTGCACAGCCAAACACCAAAAAATAAGTAAAATATTTTTCTGAAAAATATTTCACACTCAAACAAACAGAGCCTTAGGCTCAAATTAATATGGGTTTTGATTATTAAATATACTCCCTCCATCTCGATTTGTTTGTTCCCTTTTTGACTTTTTGAGAGCATTTAACCTCTAAAACAATTGTCTATAATTTTCGATTCGTAATGTTTTTAAAATGCAATATGGATCTTGTTTGATAGATCTCAATTAGTTTTATTATACAAAATCTTCAAAATCAGAAAAAACATTATAAAATGTAAGATATAAGTATATTTTTGAAATACACAAATTTCGACAATTGGACAAACAAATTGGGACGGAGGGAGTATTTAACAAAGTCGACATTGGCTATACAGTCTCGATCCCTAGCTAGAATCTTCGAGGTTGTTTGATTTGTTTAAAATTTTATTGTGGTTTTCGCTTGGGTAGTATTTTTTGGATAAGTTTCTGGATTAGTATATATATAGTTGGCCTCTGGGCAAGCGTTGGTTAATTACGAATACGTGCAAGTTGCTTAATTGGTCGCATGTGCTTTGTGATTAGGGTCGGTCGGGTGCAACCTAGCTAGTTGGTATGCGATTTTCCTTTAATTACATTGATGCGATCTTCTTAATCATTAGTAAAATAATAACATCATCTTATACGTATGATCGATAATCCTTTACACTATTTGTTAGAAAAGTTATGTTTACTTTGTGTACGTGATGAACCGAATAATACCAAAATGCAATTACATCGATCATAATGCAAAACCTAGAAAAGAATGAAACGAAATGGTGTTCGAGGCGAGTGTTGCAATCTGTACTTAACATAGATTTCGCCCTCATTACAGTGCTAGCTTACGGTTTGCATTGGACGCCAGTCTCTCGGCACTACTTGATCGAAATCCTCCCAAAGCAACACTACTGTGGAGGGCGTGGTCCGGCGGAGGGACCAGGACGGTGGCCACGTTGCACCAATTAGCCGAACCAATGTGTTTACCACCCATGGGTCGGCGGGTTGGCTCGGTATCCGATCCGAGTCTTGCCGGACCAGGTTAAGTTAACCGTGGTGTTGATCCGAGGGAGAGTGTGATCTGGTTCGGCGGGTCCCTGCCGAACGGGTAGGAGATTGCCCCTGTAGAAGCTATCAGTGCCGTGCCGACTGTCCGGCGGAACCTATGCTCGCCGAGCCTCCTGTCCCCTAACTTGAAGAGGAAGTTAGGAAGAGATGGGCAGGAGCAGACAACCTCGCGTCTTATCCCATCCCTTATATTTAGGAGCGGAATATGAGGGATTGGATAGGTCCAAGATTGGGAAGTCTATCTGGGTCCGAAGTTGGCGGGTTCGTCACACAGCGCGTGATGGGCTTATGAGGGCCGAACTCTGCACTCTCTTTGGCTATAAAAGGAGGGATTCCCCTCTAGAATGAGGTAACATGTTACCTCATTCTTGTTAGCAGCGATTCATAAGTTTTACCTGGGGCGGCTCCACAAGTAACCCAGCCTCTAGGTTCAAAAAAAGCACTAAAAAAATTTATTTTTTTTATAGATATATATAAATTAAATTTTCCTCAGTTTTTTTTTTTCTCAGCAAAAGAAATTTATTAACCTCTGAAAAGATATAAAGATTAAAAGGACAGGGGCATCCGAAGAAAAAATTACTAACCTAAGGCTATCCGAGACCCAAAACGTTGGCAAGAGATAGACCAACAAAAAAGGCCAAGCCCAATGTAGAGACCCGTAAATTTCTTTTAAAATTTTAATGTTTTATAAGTGGATAAAAGACGGTTTAATGTGAAAATTTTAGTTATGGTTTAATGTGTAAGGATTTGGAAAGTGTGGGTGTTAGTGTAATTTGGTATATATATATGTGTGTGATGAGTGGCAGGGGATTTATTTCCCCTCTCCATCTCTCGGTCTCTCACTCTCCCTCGCGCTCTCTCTCTCTCTCTCTCTCTCTCTCTCTCTCGGTTCTTTCTCTCTCTCACTCCCTCACCCCAAAAACTCATCTCCAACTCAAAACCCACAACAATCAACCTCAACCTCGTCTTCTACTTGCGTATTGGAGTTTGTATCTCATTGGATGGGGCTTGGTTCGGTGTATTTAGCTCGGTTTGGATTTCGGAAGTTAGGGCTTGCTCAATCTCTTCGGTTTCGGCTTGGAAACTCGAGGTAGGGAATTCTACCTCTCTTTATATGCTTTATGAGTTGATTTGGTACTTAAATCATACCCTAGATCGTTGATTTTGTTGTTGGAATTGTTCTGGTAAAATCTGAAAATCGTGCACTGAGAACCCAAGTCCTACCGGTAGAAACGCTGTCCAGTAGTGTCACTTTTGTGAAATTTTGTTCTTCTACCGGTAGGAGATTAATGTCTACCGGTAGGTATTCAAAAATCTGTCATTTTTGTGAAATTTGGGTCTTCTACCGGTAGAGATTAATGTCTACCGGTAGACATTGAAAAATCAACATTTTTGGAAAAATTTCGAACGAGCATAACTTTTTCATCCGAACTCCGTTTTGGACAAATTTTATATCGAAATTCATGTACCGGAGTTCTACTTTCCAATGGTAGTGGTCTCATCTCCTATTTCTTAATCGATAAGATTTGGTAGCCAAAATAAGATAGATGTATTCGTAAACGTCGGATAATCCTTTTCCTTAGGATCGTGTGGGTGAGACACGGATGTACTTAGGCTCTCTTGAGTACTTAATTGAATGGTTTGACGAAGTTAGGGATATACTAGACTTTGTAGTGGTCGTTGAGTTCCGTATGAGTCCTTTGACACCGAAACGAGGGTTTAGAGAACATGAGGAACATAGGTGGGCGAAGGTTGTATGTGTTGGCATGCGATGTGAAAAATGAACAAGTAAAACATTCCTTTGAGTTAAACAACGCTAGGCGTGGATACATAAGACATCTTCCTTACGCTTGATATGTGGTATGTGAAGATACGGGGTGTACTTCGAGGTACGGTGAAGGTGTGCGGTATTGTGATATGTTTAAAGGGAATGGCGTGTATTAATTTATTAGTCAGAATCTTGATATGCTTGACAATTTGGAATGTTTTGAAATGTAATCAATATGGTGGATTGAAGAATCGTGGTACAATCGATAGATAGATGATAAAGTTAATTATGAAATGATGACGATTATGAAAAGTGTGGGAGGTGACCCAAGTGGTCGTTATTGAGGGAATAGACTCGGGGTGACCCTGCGCTCGAGGGAACTAGACCCGAGGTGACCCAAACGATTATTATTATTGAGGGAATAGACTCGGGGTGACCCTACGCACGAGGGAACTAGACCCGAGGTGACCCATGTGATGACTATTATAGAGGGAATAGACTCGGGGTGACCCTACGCTCGAGGGAAATAGACCCGAGGTGACCCAAGTGATGATTGAGGGGAAACAACTGATTAAAAGAAAAGAAAGGTTTTGTCATGAAGGGTTTTGATGATGAAAAACATGGACACGAGAAAGATTGTAGTATCATATGAAGAATAATAAGATGATTTAGAATTAGTTATAGATTGATGTGGATTGACACGAGTTTATTAATGTTTTTAGTTAAAGAAGCAAACGGTTAGTGACATTTATGTGAAGTCAATGACCTTAGACTATAGCTTGCGGCTTGTTGGTAGTCACTTGTGCATTGGGCGTATCTGTCTATGTTCACTCACTCGTGGTGCTTGATTCACCTCATTTGCATATAGAGTTTGCGTAGACTTTTCTACTGGGCTAGTGTAGCTCAAGCCTTATATCATTTTCAGGTGCCAATCCGGAACTGTAGCTTGCATGACTGGAGTGCTTGGAGTGTGGACATATCTTTTAGAAAGCTAACCAAAGGAGTTACTCATCCATCTTTGTAAATTTTGTTTGGTAGATGTATTTGTAACTTTAATTGTAAACCTTTTGACGAAGGAACATTGTAAACTCTTAACTCTCTATCGATACTCTATATTTATGTTGATTTGGGCCTCGGAGCCAAAGATGTAATCTTTTGGGAATTATTGAATGTTGAAGTGAGATTATGAGAATGGAAATGCTATATTATTTTGGGTATCGTACGGATAGTTGTGAGGTTTTATTTATAAAAATCCTCTATAAATATGTTGAAAATCGAGGGCGTGACACCCAAACCCTAAAAAACACCCTAAATAGCCACCTAAACCAAAAAACAGCCACCAAACAAAGGGGACGCTAACAGCCACAGCCACCCCACACAAAGATACCGAAAAAAGACTACCTGAAAACAGCCACCCAGCCTCTACAGCAAAAAGGAAGACGGAGCACTGGAAAAACAACAACGAAACAACCTCAGCAAAACAAGCAAAGAAGCAACCGAAACAAAACCCCAACAACCACAACAGAACACAACCAGCAAGCTAACAACAGAAAGCAGCAAAGACAACAGACGAATACCCAAAAAGAATAGAAGAACAAAATCAAAACTCCACTGAGATGGAGGCACCTTCCTCCAAATCATCAAAGGCGCCATCAACAATGCCATCAAGCTGCCGAGCAAAAAAAAAAACAATGCCATCAAGCTCTTTATCCGACATTTCACCTTCCTCCAACTCAATATATTTTTTAATATTCTCTCTCTCCCCGCCATAATACTTAACGCCAAGAATAGCGCCTAATTAAATCCATACACTTACGAGCTTGCTTAATTAAGGGGGAGTTTCTATTGTGAATGTCACGAGAAGAAGAAAGAGAAAAAGCGGGAACCTTCTTATATTTCTTTATATTTCTCAGTATTGTTGGCACTGAGTTACTTGTGCAAGGTTAAAATATAAAAGTCCAACTAAATATGGACACAAAATATTATAGCCTAACAATACAAAATAAGTCCAACCCAAACAAGTTTGACTGTTTAAGAACCTAAAACTTAAAGCGGTGCAAAAATACACAAAAGTAATAGGTGGAGTACTATTCTTCTTTCACCTGAGTAACAAATATATTTTTTTCCCTTATTTTTACACAAATACATCTAAATCTTTGCTCCGATCATATAACGTAAGCATGGGCTGCTTTACTAGTATTTGAGGGTTGTTCAAGCAAAACAACCACCAACATTAATTTCCCTAAGGCTTACAATTCTACGTACTAATAGTGCCAAAGAGAGCCTAGACCAACTAGGAAACAAATAACAAAAGAGTAAGCTAATTTAAAAGGCCTTTTCTGAGGCTAACTTCCAAGGAGTTACCTTACATTATGGGAGGTTTATTTATGATTTAAGGAAGACAAGAATGCAGAACTAGCTAATCATCTGGCTAAAGGGTGGTTCAGTACTCACGTAAGCATTGGAATAGCGAAACAGCTATCACCTTCAAGATAGATCTGGCTAAAATGCAGGGGCGTGCATCTCTTAAGGTGTACTGTCAATCTACTTTCAAAAGGATTGAGGAATCTTCTAGTGGTTCCATTGCTCTTAACGAAGAACACTGCTTGCATTATCCCTAGCCTAGATGTTGGCAGAATGGTGATAGCTATACGTGTGTAAAAAAGAATAGATGAATGGATAAGCATTATAGTCAGGGGTGTCATCGAGTGAAGGTTTGGAAGAAGAGTGCAACGGCGCCCCTTCCAATGAGAATTGAATGAAATCAAGGAAATGTTTGGGCAAAGTTGTTCTGTTAACAATAATCACCCTAAGTCTGCGTAAACCAAAAATGAGAAGATGTTGACAAGCCTGATGACATGGATAAAGAACCTTTGGTATTGGTTATAAACTTACAGTGAATGCCCAATTGGTCCATAAAGAGAAGGGTGGAGAAGCTCCTGCTTTAAATGAAAGGAGCCTTAATCAGGTCAGTGCAACTTCCTAGGGGCCGGGCAGGCTCTTTCTTTGGAGGTCATTATGGGGAAGTCGAAGAGTCTATGTTTTGAATCACCTAATCTTGATAATGTGATTCAGGCTAAGCCAGGAGTTATTAGTTAATATGGGCCTACAAACTGATTCTCAAACATTTAGGTGGACTCATGAACGGGCCAGTTGGTCGACCAGACTCTTTTGAGAATATTTTGAATATATGCTAGCCATAACTAAATAGCTCCTAGTATCCAGGTAACCATGGCCATCTCAATGTGAAACTTAACAGTATTATTGATAACAATGCTAGATGGGATCTCTCTCCTATAGCACATATTGTTAATGATCAGACTTTGGCAGATAGACTTGTTGTTAATATCCCTAATGTTCATGGGTTTCTTGACCATCCCACCTGGGTGGATACTCCCAATGGTACTTTTTCTTCTGCTGCTGCTTTTAACATTGTTAATCCTAGGGACCATGATTCTGCTGACTGGAAATGGATATGGAAGTTAAAAATACCTGCCAAACTTCAATTTTTCTTGTGGCTGATCTTTCATAATTCTTTACCCACCAACTCTCTAAGAGCTCATAGAGGCATGATAGCTATGAGCTTCTGCCCTCAGTGTGATGAGACCCCTGAGGATATCAACCACATTTTTCATGGTTGCTATGAATCCAAGGATATTTGGGCTATCTTTCGTAGTACCCACTGGCTCAGTTTGAGATTGAACAATCCTATTTTGTAATGGATTAAAATCAATTCCAAAGCTGGATATACTTTCCATTTGAATAAGACTCAGACCTGGAGCACAGTCTTTGTGGTTACACTTTGGCAAATCTGGAAAAATTGAAATTTAAAATGCTTCCACAACTACAGTGAGCACCAAGATTATTCTGAAGTATGCTAAGGATGTTACAATTGCTTGTCAGTCTCAAATTACCAGTGGGGTCCCCTATGGGCGTTTAATATTTTGGTGTCTTCCTCCTACAGGTAGTGTTAAGCTTAACACGAATGGATGCTTCTATGAGTTCAACAACAAGGTTGGGATGGGAGGGACTTTTATAGATCACAGGGGCAGCTGGATTCTTGGGTACTATGGGAAAGTTGACTGCACTTCTAGCCTGGAAGTGGAAATTTGAGCAATATATCTATACAGGCCTATCTATCATGCTTGAAAAAGGGATGTATAATATTAACATAGAATTTGATTCCAGCATCGTGGTTAAACTATGTAACGAAGGTGTCCCCCTAGATCATGCACATCGTTATATAGTTGAAGAAGCTAAGAGGATTGCGGGTAGGACTAATTCTACCATTAATCACATTTTCTGTCAAGCAATTCAGGTAGCAGATTGCCTAGCTCGCCTAGGCTCACAGCAAGAGGAGGAGTTGATTGTCATTAGAGATGTTCCATTCGCAGCCAGGGAGTTCGTTATGGCGGATGCCATGGGGGTTGGCCATCTCAGAAACTAGTTATGGTTCTTGTATTTCCTCTTTTTAGGATGGTCTGTAATATGGTACCTTACCTTATGACTCGGATTCACTAGTTTTATATTATTTCCGTTTGACCAAAAAAAAAACTAAATAGCTCCCAAGGAAGTTAGAGAAAAAAACGAATTGATAGACCTCTATGGCTCGATTGAAGCTGGTGCTGAACTTGATGATAAGTAGATTTGAGGATCCTCTTTTGTTAGAATGTGAAGACGATCAATTTTTTGTGACCTTGGTCCGGACCATCGTGAGACTGGTCCGGACCACCGCAAACAGAATTCAGTTTTGAAGCTGCTGGAATTTTGGTCCGGACCAAAGGTAAAGCTGGTCTGGACCAGCAGGACCCAAGAAACGTTTTTTTTTTTTAGGGTTTTTTGGTGTGCTAACTTGCTTGGACTATAAAAGCAAAGTTAGGGTTGCCTCCCATTGTATTGTTGTTCATCTTTTCATCATAGTGAAACCCCCCAGCCCCCCCCCCCCCCCAACACCCCGTGGAGTACGATTAGGCAAATTGCTTAAGTCGGAACCACGTATATCACGTGTCTTGTTCTTTCGATTGCTTGTTTCGTTTTCCTGTGTGTTTGTTCTTTTGCCCTAACAACTGGTATCAGAGCACCCAGATTGAGTGGGAGCATCGATGGCAGGAGAAGAAGGAAAAGTAAACGGAATCGAAAAGTTTGATGGTTCAGACTACGGATATTGGAAGATGCAGATAGAGGATTATCTGTATGGAAAAAGCTTGAATGCACCGTTGGAAGGGAGAAATCGAAGGGATGAAAGATGAAGACTGGAAAACCCTAGACAGGAGAGTCTTGGGGATTATTCGTTTGACGTTGACAAAATCGGTGGCCTACAACGTCGCGAAGGAGAAGACCGTTGGGGATTTGATGGCGGTCTTATCAAGTATGTATGAGAAACCCTCTGCGAACAATAAGGTACATCTCATGAAGAAGTTATTTAATCTTAAGATGTCGGAAGGGGCTGCAGTTGCCAGCCATCTTAATGAGTTTAATACTATTACGAATCAATTGTCTGCTGTTTCAATTGAGTTTGATGATGAGATACGTGCCTTGATTGTTTTGGCTTCGTTACCCAATAGTTGGGAGGGTATGAGAATGGCTATTAGTAATTCCGCTGGCAAGGAGAAACTCAAATACGATGACATTCGAGATTTAATCTTAAGTGAGGAGGTTCGTATGAGAGATACAGGAGAATCCTATTCGTCTAATTCCGGCTCCGCTTTGAATATCGAGACTAGGGGTAGGAGCCAAAATAGAGGTTCTAATAGAGGAAGATCGAGGTCGAGGAAGGGAAGGAGTGGGTCAAGGACCCCTCTACATGAGGTTCAGTGTTGGAACTTTAACAAGATGAGCCGCTATAGGAGAAACTGTAAGGAGCCGAAAAAGCAAAATAACGATTCTGCTAATGTCGTTGCTATTGAAAATCAGGATGCTTTGCTTCTTTCAGTTGACAGTCCGATAGACTCTTGGGTGTTGGACTCAAGAGCTTCGTTTCATACCACTGCACACCGGGAAATTATCGAGAACTATGTTGCTGGTAATTTTGGAAAGGTGTATTTGGCTGACGGTGAAGCGTTGGATATTGTGGGTATGGGAGATGTTCGAATCAGACTGCCGAATAGGTCTTCATGGTCACTATAGAAAGTCAGACATGTTTCGAATTTGATGAGAAATTTGATTTCTGTGGGACAGCTAGATACAGAGGGTCATTCAATCTCATTCTTCAATGATCAATGGAAGATTACAAAGGGAGCATTGGTTATGGCTCGTGGGGTCAAGACAAGGACGTTGTACATGACGCAGAGCACAAGGGATACAGTTGCAGTTGCTACTGCAAGTTGTGATGCAGACCTTTAGCACCAAAGATTGGGTCACATGAGTGAAAAGGGCATGAAGGTACTTCTTTCCAAGGGTAAACTTCTAGGGTTGAAGTCGGTTCAGTTTGACTTGTGCGAGGGTTGTGTTTTTGGGAAGCAGAAGAAGGTTAGCTTTCTGAAAAACGGCAGGACTCCAAGGTCAAGGAAGTTGGAGTTGGTCCACACAGATTTGTGGGGTCCCGCTCCTTTTGAATCGCTTGGTAGGTCAAGATACTACATGAGTTTCGTCGATGACTCAAGCAGGAAGGTATGGGTTTATTTTTTGAGAAATAAATCTGATGCCTTTGAAACTTTTAAGAAGTGAAGAGCTTTGGTGGAGAATGAAGTGGGCCTAAGACTGAAATGTCTAAGGTTAGATAATGGAGGTGAGTATGAGGACAAAAAGTTCAAGGAATATTGCGCTGTTAACGGGATTAGGATGGAGAAGACCATTCCGGGGACACCACAGCAGAATGGTATGGCCGAGCGCATGAACAGGACCCTGAATGAGCGAGCAAGAAGCATGAGGCTACATGCTGGGTTGCCAGAAACTTTTTGGGCTGATGCAGTGAGCACTGCGACTTACTTGATAAATCGAGGACCATCGGTTCCTTTGAATTTCAGATTGCCCGAGGAGGTTTGGAGTGGAAAGGAGGTAAACCTTTCGTTTCTTAAAGTTTTTGGCTGTGTTTCATATCTTCATATTGATTCTAATGCTCGTAATAAATTGGAAGCTAAGTCTAATAAATGTTTTTTTATTGGCTATGGCGATGAGGAATTCGGCTATCGATTTTGGGATGCGCAAAATCGAAAGATTGTAAGAAGCCGGAATGTGATATTCAATGAGCAGGTTATGTACAAGGATCGTGATAGGATAGAACAGGTTGATTCTGTGCCAGAGGTTGAGAAAAAGGATGTGGTCGATTTGGATGAGCTATCTGAGGGTTTTGTGCAAGACAGTAGCCAGGAAGATGAAGAGATTGTTATTCCACAAGAGAGACAGAGTACGCCAACTAGCGCTGTCAGAAGGTTGTCTTCCAGGGTTAGCAAACCACCACAGCGTTTTTCACCGTCTTTGTACTACATATTGCTCACTGATGCTGGTGAACCAGAGTATTATGACGAGGCTTTGCAGAATGAGAGTTCAAACAAATGGGAGTTGGCCATGAAAGATGAGATGAACTCTTTGTTAATGAACCAGATGTGGGAGTTGACAGAATTGCCAACCGGTAAGAAAGCTCTTCATAATAAGTGGGTTTACAGATTGAAGGAAGAGCACGATGGTAGCAAGCGCTACAAGGCTCGACTAGTAGTCAAAGTCTTTCAGCAGAAGGAAGGGATTGATTACACCGATATTTTTTCTCCAGTTGTGAAGTTGACGACAATACGGTTGGTATTGGGGATTGTGGTTGCTGAGGATTTGCATTTAGAGCAGTTGGATGTGAAGACTGCATTTCTCCATGGGGATTTGGAGGAGGACATCTACATGCATCAGCCACAAGGCTTCGCAGTTAAAGGGAAGGAGAAGATGGTTTGCAAACTGAGCAAGAGCTTGTATGGGTTGAAGCAAGCTCCGAGGCAATGGTACAAGAAGTTTGATAGCTTCATGTGCAGCAATGGGTTCAAACGGCTGGAGGCGGATCATTGCTGTTATACCAAGGGGTTTGGCAAGTCTTATGTGATTTTGTTGCTATATGTTGATGACATGCTTATCGCAGGTTCTGATAATGGGGAGATCAACAAAGTGAAAAAGGCGTTGTCGAAACAGTTTGCAATGAAGGATTTGGGAGCGGCTAAGCAAATCCTTGGGATGAGAATAATCCGAGATAGAGCAAAGGGGACTTTAAAGCTATCACAGACCGAATATATCAAAAAGGTGCTCAAGAGGTTTAGCATGGGTGATGCAAAACCTGTTGGAACACCTTTGGCTAGTCATTTTAGACTAACCAAGGCTCAGTCACCGAAGACAAATGAGGAGCGGGACTACATGGGTAAAGTTCCGTATGCATCAGCGATAGGGAGTCTTATGTACGCTATGGTTTGCACACGTCCTGACATTGCGCATGCAGTGGGAGTAGTGAGTAGGTACATGAGTAATCCAGGGAAGCAGCATTGGGAAGCAGTGAAATGGGTTATGAGGTATTTGAGGGGTTCTACAGATGTCTCATTGTGTTTCACGAGGCTAGCCTGAAGTTGCAAGGTTATGTTGATGCAGACTTGGCGGGTGACATAGATAGTCGGAAGAGTACTATTGGGTTTGTGTATACTTTGGGTGGTACAGCTGTGTGTTGGGGCTCTAAGTTGCAGAAAATTGTTGCTCTCTCAACTACAGAAGCCGAGTATGTGGCAGTCACGGAAGCTGGAAAGGAGATGGTATGGTTGCAAGGATTTCTGGATGAGTTGGGGAAGACGGTTGAGAAAGGAGTGTTGCACAGTGACAGTCAGAGTGCCATCTTTCTCGCCAAGAATCCGGCCTTTCATTCTAGAACGAAGCACATACAATTGAGGTATCACTTTATCCGTTCTTTGATTGATAGTAGACAGTTGATACTTGACAAGATTCGTGGTGCGGAGAATCCAGCAGATATGTTGACAAAGGCTGTGACTGTTGATAAGCTGAAGCTGTGCGAAGCTTCAGTTGGTCTCCAAGCTTGAGGTTTGTGGAGATGGGTGTTGTGGGTGTTGATGATAGATGGTGTTTGTTGACAACCATTGAAGTTTGCGGAGTGCCGTTGATCAGTCTTCAAGTGGGAGAATTGTTAGAATGTGAAGACGATCAATTTTTTGTGACCTTGGTCCGGACCACCGTGAGACTGGTCCGGACCACCGCAAACAGAATTCAGTTTTGAAGCTGCTGGAATTTTGGTCCGGACCAAAGGTAAAGCTGGTCCGGACCAGCAGGACCCAAGAAACGTTTTTTTTAGGATTTTTTGGTGTGCTAACTTGCTTGGACTATAAAAGCAAAGTTAGGGTTGCCTCCCATTGTATTGTTGTTCATCTTTTCATCATAGTGAAACCCCCCCAACACCCCGTGGAGTACGATTAGGCAAATTGCTTAAGTCGGAACCACGTATATCACGTGTCTTGTTCTTTCGATTGCTTGTTTCTTTTTCCTGTGTGTTTGTTCTTTTGCCCTAACATCTTTCGCAGCAGCGTTTATAAGAATGCAGTAACCACTTTGCCTCAGTGTTCAATGAAAATATAGCTATAAGAAATGGTTTTATAATCAAGGAATTGGTTATTTAATCCCGTGGCGGTGAGCAAAATTGTGGGAGTGCACTATCATGAAAATGATGGAGTCCTGAACAGATTTATCCGGTTAGATTTGGAGGAACAAAGACTCTATCAAGCTGCTGTGATACTGGTTCAATAGCATTTTCTGAAATTAATGTCCTGTTATTTAGTGCTATTTTAATTACCACGAAGATTATTTCTTGGGATATAAAGAGGATGTGCAGATTATCACTGTATTTTATTCAGTAATCTAAACCGTTTCAATTGTATGGCCTCTTTGTTTCTTCCTTTCCCTCCCCTCCTCCTAGGGTTTCCACCTTAAAATTTGGGGGGGAGGGGGCCATCTCCCATATGGAGTTTTTCTCTCCGTTCCCCTCCTTTCATCTCTCTCCACCCTTACCCTCACCCTCCCTCATGCCTCCTGATGCCTTGGCCTTTCCGGTTCCTCTACCATCAGACCTCCTCCATATTCGCCGTTCGCCGGTGACTCGTCTAGTAGTGGGTTCAGATGTGCGGCTGTAGGTGCGGAGCTTTTTGTGCATGTTTGGGTCGCCGGAGTTGGAGATCTAGGTTGGGTATTGAGTTGCGATCTTTTGCTTATTCTTCTTCCTTTAGTGGAGGTTTTCTCTCCGGTTTTTTGCCGTGAGCTTTTCTCTCGATTGGGTTTCTCCCAGTTGGGTTGTTTCTGGTTTCCGCGAGAAAATGTTTAGTTGGTTTGGGGTCTATGGGATGAATCATCGCCGTCTTGGTTACTTGGTCCTTTGTCTAAGGACGAGTTTTCACCGTAATCTTTGATTGGAGTTATAATATCATCTGTTATCGTTTGGGAAAAAAAAAATGAGGTTAATTGGACGTTGATAGGTACATCAAAAATTGAATTTTGGTTTATAAAATAGATGGTTATGGATAGTTTAACTTTAAACTTATTTATCGTCGATTTTATAAATCAAAATTAGATTTCTTATCTACAGTCTGGGTTGTTGAAGGAACGACGAGAGAAAGAAGCTCCAAGGCTTTAGGGCTTTCTTAAATTTGGTCGGGATGAGAAAGCGCGCTATGGCTCTTTTTTTCTTTTTTTTTTTCACTTTTCCCTCCACCATTCCTTGAAAGTGGGGAACTTCCCCATGCTGCCATATTTCCTGTGTCTTATTTTAACTTAGATATTAATTACTTAGAGCATCCGCAATGGAATAAGCAAAAATGAATAATCAAAATATGTCACATCAGATTTTGATTATCCATTTAAAGGTTGCTAAAGTTAGCAATGTCAAGTCTCACATTGGTTATTTTTTGCTCATAATCAAAACCAATGGGACCATTGCTTCCTTCCCTGAGTTTTTTCCAAACTTTTCCCCTTCATTTCACGTAAATCTTTTGAAAAACTAGTTTATGTTAAAAACAGTTTTATTAAAAAAAATATTTGTTCTTGAAAAAAAACAGTTTATTAAACAGTTTTTAGAAGAAAAAAAACAGTTTAAGTTAAAAACAGTTCGATAAAAAAATAGTTTATGAAAAAAAAAATGTGCAAAAAAACAGTTTTGTATAAATACAATTTTTTTTTTTAAAATAGTTTTAAAAAAAATTGAAGAAACAGTTTTTATAAAAAAAAGTTCATATGAAGACCGGTTTTTTATATATATTGAAAAAGTTCCTAAAAAGAATATTAAGAATAATTTTTTATAATTATTTTTTGAAAACATTGTTGAGAGAGAGAGAGAGAGAAGATTTTTGTATAATGATGGGTGTACTTGATTGAGAAAATGTGGGGATCACTAAATTTGGTTATTGGCAAAAGGTTGCTAGTTTTGATTATTCAAAAACCAAAATTTGATGAGTTGCTAAGATATTGTTAAGTTTGGTTATTCCAATGTGAGCACTTTTTTGAGCAAACATTGCTAATTTTAACAACTTTTTGTTTCGCTTATTCCACTGTGGATGCTCAGTACAATACTACTACTATCTAGTACGCATATAGAGTAGAATATTTATAGTAGTAGAATACAATAACACCAATTATATAGTTTATGTGTAAGATGTACCAAAAAAGAAAAAAAGAATATTTATATGTATGGCTAAATTAAGAAGCAAAATGGGGGCCTGGCACTGTGGCACATGCATTTGCCGCAGTGTGGCTGGATCTGGAATGAATTGTCGATCGTAGGCTGCCACGGACAGGCCCTTGTCAGTTGTCGCTTACCCAAACCCATTGTTCTGTGTTAATTAAGCTCGATCTTTCTTTTATCTCGAACTGGAGCAGGGAATCAAAAACCTTCGTCGAACGGTGTCTCATATAGGGTTCCGAATACAGACAAAATCTTCGTTTTGACCAGGAGATAATTGATGCACTGAATGATGGGGCAAAATTTGGTGTCAAAAGGATTTGCCAATGCTTGGGAGAAGAGACCCTCTTTTTTTTTTTTGGGTGCAAACAATATTACGATTTCTATTTCTATTACGAATTAAAAAATAAGTGGGCTATATAACCCATACAAAATCTTCTTGTAATCGAAATAACAATACAACGGGGGCAACAGAGAGAGATATTAAACCCAACGACATATTTAGAACTTCTCTTGCCAACAAGTCCGCACTTTTGTTCGCTCGCTTCTCGTAGATCACACCTCAGCTCCACCGACTGGAATTGTGGTAGGACTTAGGAGCCACATGCATTCACCAATCAAGTTTTACCAAGGATATGAATAGCAGTTGTGTTGACCCTTGAGAATTTTAATTAACAATATAAGTGTTATCCAAACTGATTTCGATCCGGGACAAATTGCATGTGTTCTTTGGCTAGAGTTAATCCAACCTATCACACCCCATAACTCTGTTTCCAGAGCGGAGCACAAGCCAATATGTTGTTGAAAATCTGCCAGAAAATTCCCGTTTTGATCTCTAATTAGACCCCCGCAACTGCAGAACCGTGACGATCAACACCTCCATCCGTGTTAACCTTAACTGATCCGACAAGTAGGGGATCCCATCCAATCAACTTTTCACCGTTCCTGTGGACAGCATGCCCTTAAAATGGGAGAAGGATTCCGTTCCTTTCCCAAGGTAATGGGCCCGGATCGAGGGAGTACGAGCGCAGGAGACAAGCGCTCGGAATACAGAGTCGTCACTCGGGTTTGAAGGTCCGACACCTAAGGAACCGTATTTCGAAGCACCTGCTGCGCTATTTGATTTGAAAAAGTGAAAGCACCAGTCCGTCATAACCATATCTAGGTTCGGGAGCCAGGTTACGAGAGGGGAAGGGTTTTATGGCACCCCTCTCGCCCAATCCGGAGATCGGTCTCTACTTAGGCATTTGAAAATATTGCAATTCTTCTTTTATTAACTGATTTTTAGCCAATTAGAGTGGAGAAACAGTTATTCGGGGATTAGACTGTAACATGTTTGCAAGATGTGATAAAAAATAGCATGGATGGATGGAATGTTAAATAAAAAGTGGGATAAAACCCAACACTGTGATTAAAACATCAAAACAGTGCCTTGTATGAATTCGGCACGAACAAATGGCCAACTTGCATGCAAGGATCAACGTGCATGCAAGCCCTCCATCGCACAACAGACCCATACACATGCTCGAGTATTGATGCTTTAACAACAAATTGAATTTTATCCCCTTCTGGGCTCTGGAAGGACCAGTGCACACCCAGAGAGCAAACCAAACAGTTTATATGCACTGAAAATAAATAATAATTACAAACAGAATGAACAAAATTAACTTACAACCCCTAAACAGTGGAGGTATTAAAACAAAGGCCAAGGGCCAAGTTACCAAAGCAAAGGCCACACACTGGTCGGGGACAAACAGTCGCGCGAGGAAGCCAGTCTGTAGCACGATGGTGCGCCCTGGCGCGCTGGTCAACGCTCCATTTGACCATCGCGCGCGGGTTTGGGTGCAGCGCGCGCGGGTATGTGTCAATCTTCCAGTGTTTGGCTTTGCTCATCCTGGGTTCTGGGATAGGTCCAGAATGATCCCAGGGTACTCCATAACAGCAGAAACACATATTTAACTAAGACTAGCAGTTTAAACTAAGAAAAGCAGTAAACTGGTTGTTAGCATGCTTGCAGAGTGATCTATATAAACAAAAGGATATAAAATAGTAGGAAACCAATCCCCCACGCGGTTCAGCGCGCGCAGCAACAGAGTGTCGCGCGCGAGTGTGGGACCGCCGCGCGCTGGTTCCTACCACTACGGTTTTGAAACCTTGCCAGCTTTAGGGCCAGGACTGGTATTGATTACAAGCCTTGGCCCTGCCAGCCCCCCTCAGGGATCAGAACAGAGAGCAGAACAAAGGTAAGCTATACCTTTGGTCTTTGAGATTTGAAAAGTGTTTGAACTTTGAGTTAAGGTTGAGATTGAACAAGGTGATAGAGTTTGTAAAATGAGTGTATGAAGGTAGCTAGAGTGGTGAAGTATCAAGTGTATTAAAGGATGTGTAGCCTTTTGAACTTGAACTTTGGTAACTTTCTTTCTTTTTTTTGAACCCTTTCAATGGAAGCATAAGGGGAGTATATAAAGGAGAAGAGGGAGAGTTAGGTCTGGTGCAAAAAGAGGAGCTCAGCCAGTCCACGAGGCTGGTTGAGGTTGCATTGGTGGCCAAGTTTCCACCTCAAGAAAAGTTGGTGGGGACTGGCACTGACCATCGCGCGAGGGAGTGGGTCTGGCGCGCGATGGTTGCGCCCTGGCGCACGTCAGTAGGGTTTTTGGCTTTTAGAAGTGGCTTAGGCTAAGTTAGGTTCAAGGATTTTTCAAACACTCAAAACTCAAACACTCGACATTCCCGAGATGTTCTTGATCCGGGGAATCATCGGGGAATTAAATACCGTAAGTAAACTAATCTGGAAGCCCAGATTGGGGTGTCTACAGTTCCCTTGAGCAGACATGGCACAGTGAAGAACCATTCGGTGGCACGGGCAAGCACATCTTGCGGGATAAAAAATCTAGAATCCAGATTGTTCGAAATGGAATTAGATTGGAAACGATGTTTGTTGCGATTAAGCCACGGTCCAACACCCAAACGGGAAGATGATGGACCATGTTGGAAATTTTACGGAATTTCAGATGAATGAAATCGGGGCTACCGGAGAGTCTCTCGAGGCAACCGTGCATGTTCCGGGTTCGTTGTATCTGGACGCACCACAATCAATAGACCTATTGATGTGTGAATTTCGTAACTCCTGTAACCCCTCACCATGATGGTCATTCACTCTTGTAACCTCCCTCATTCAAATGGTAGAATTCATATTAGCATTTAATGGCAGCATAATGGCTGAATTCATGGCAGCATTCATGTAGAGACCCACAATTAAAAAATTCACTAAATTTATTTAATTTGTTTGTTCATTTTTTTTTAACACTCGTTGACTTGGTCGGATACGTGGACTACGGATGGTGTATGTGGGACCCACTAGTTTGTTACGGTTGCTCGAACCTTGAAATTGATTATGTAATTAGTTGATAATGTTAAGGGCCTTAATGTATTGATTTGCATTTGCGGGAGTTGATGTGGTGCTTTAGTACTAAAGGGGTTTGAGGTGTAATTGTGACTATATATATATATATATATCAATGACAGGAGAAACCAAAACCCACTTTCCTTCTTCTTTTTCTTTTTTCCCTCACGGCTCCCTCCCGACCTCTCACTCTCGGTATCTCACTCTCCCTCCTCTCTTGGATTTTCTCCCAAACTTTGAATCCTTAGAAACCCAAACACAATTTGTAGTGTATTAGAGATCTAGGCTCGTAGATCGCGTGGATAAAGCTCGGTAGAGGCATATTTGGTGGATTTTCGGTTTGGAGCTTAGGGCTTTCTTGGATCTTGGGGTTTTGCTCAAAACCCCTGATATAGGAATTTCTCCTCTCTCTTTATGTGTTTATGCGTTGATTTGGTGTAGTTTTCAATACATGATCTTCCATTTTTTTTTTAGTTGGGTTGAAATCTGTCATAAAACATGAAATTCGTGATCGACTCGCATAGTTTTGCATAATTTCCAGGGGTTCTGTACCTAAAACCTTTTATCACATGTTGTTGATGTTGAAGAATGAACGCAGGTGCTACTAGGATTGATCCAATTTAAGTTTTCGATTAGTTTTACTTATTCCTGCGTAGAATCGGACAACACCGGTGGACTTTGGTAAAACGGCTATAACTCCTAGCTCGGGACTCGAAATGACACACCGTTTGTTTTGTTAGAAACTAGACACATAGAGCTTTCCAACAATACATCCCATGTATCGTGGTTATGTCCGAGCGATAACAGATTTTCATTTAAAGGTGACCCAAAATCTGCCTTCGCACCAGTTTTTACTGTTATGTTGAGCTGTAATCGCAAGGCCGTAGTAAGGTTACCTGAACTCCGTTTTTGATGTATGACCTATGGATTCGAAGAAGAAGAAGTCTACTTTTCAATGGTTTAAGTGTCATCCTTGAATTCACGTTGTTTAATTGGATATGGTCAAATGTAAATGATTAATTTTGCCAATTTGATATGTGGGGATACGATGAATTGATCTAAATGACTAAGTGTTGGTTAAAAAGAACTAGTAAGCATAAAATTTGGTATTTTTCATTTGAGATATGATGATGTGGTAGGATATATGAATTTCAAGGAAAGGTTTGGGAATAAAATGGACTATGAATAGTGAAATGAATAGTCTGCTTAGACTTTGATTGTTTAGACTTACTTCCATGAGATTGAGTTTTGACAGGATTGATTGACACTTCGGGTTACGTTATTGACTGATGATGAATAGTTTGTTCATGAAATAGAAAATGAGAAGCGTAACAGTTGCTATATATTGAAATAAGAAATGGGGGTAACCAAATTACGTGAAAACTTGTGGTGCAAACGGGATATGTATTGTTGGTGTATTGATATGCGAGAAACTACCTTGACGTTGATGTTATCTGATACTTAGAGAAAAATGAGTAATTTTCTTCGCTTTATGTGATGTATCCATGGATTGGTTTGGCATGCGTGTTTTGCTATCTATTGAGATTAGAGAAATGTTTGATGATGGAAACATTAAATTAGTGGGAATAAGTGGTTGTAGCAAAGAATTTGGGAGACGGATGTTTACTGCAACGCAAGGGGTGGTAATGCAAAAACCCAACCAATAGGTGATATTTTACTGCAACGCAAGGGGTGGTAATGCAGTTGTGAGTAAGAGTCCTTTGATGTAAATTGTAAAATGATGTCGTTGTTCATACTATGGTTGCATAACACTATTATCAAATATGGAATTTGTGATTCATGAGGAGAGTTGGGAAAAATAGAAGGTTTTAATTGAAAATCGTTTTGATAACCAATAATGTGGAAATAAGAAAGAATGGAGTATCCATATGAGAAACTGTGAACTTGAATTGGAGTTAGTACATTGGATCGTTTAAGACATCGATATTTGCCTTCTTCTCTTCCTTATAACCTTCCCAATTATTGTGACTTGTCGTTACGACATCGGTTTGGAAATTTGTTAGATACTTGAGGTGCGATATATGTATTATGAAAGGTTTATATTGGTACTTGCATTTTAGACTTATAATGGAAACTCAAAAAAAAGGGGGGAGTTTCGGGAAATCAGTAAAACCCAGACGAAAAGGAAAGGTTTGTGTGTGTAAAGGTGGGTAAACCTTGACTTGTTGACGTTGAAATGATTGGGTGATATAGAGGGATACGCTGGAGGATACGTTGGCCATTAGCTTGAGAATTTAAAAGATTGAGTGAGTAGACGTGTGAGTATCTTTGTTGTTATGGTGCGGTATTATTCGACGTGTCATTGCCTGCTTTAAATTCCTCCTCTATATGCTTAGTGTGAATATGTTGATGAGAGTTTGGCTAGTGGAGCAAGAAGAGAAAGAGAAAAAAAATTTGTTAAAGAATTTGGATTACATTAAGTCACTGAAATGGAAAGATAATAACAAGAATGGATATTGGTGATGGTAAGTTGAGTTTTTGGGATAAAGATGTGCGCGTGTGGGTATAAATGTTGATGTGTGTATGTTTTCCCATAGTAATGAAAGTGCTGGATGTAATATATATATATATATATATATATATATATATTCTTGGTAACTATCATCTCATTTGCACATAAGGTCTGTAGAGATTTTTCTACTGGGCAAGTGTTTGCTCAACCCTTCATTTTCAGGTACCAATCAAGGTGTTTAGCATGAAGTACCGGGGTGCATTGCCGGACGTCTTGGAACCTTATATTGATAGACTTCATTTATCACCTTGTTTAGTCATGTTTTAAAGAAGAGAGGTGTAACTTATGTATAAGTCTTTTGAGTTCAACACTTACGAAAGATTGAGTTGTAATCTATTGAGATACTTTTCTCTTAATTGGACTTGGGCACGATGGATTGATTTGACACGTCGTATATGGGTATTTATGTATGGAGAATGATGATAATTTATGTATGAGAAATCTATTAATATTATGTTTAAAAATTGAGGGCGTGACAATTCACCTCTCATACCTCCTTCACTCTATATAAAGGAGGCTCACGTTTTTGGAGAGAGCATCAGAAATTCAAGTGTGCTTCTATATCTTCCAACATATTGTTCTTTGAGAGAGAGAGAGACAGTCGGAAGTCAATTCGCCAAGGCGGTTGACGGTGGTGTTCCGACGGCTTGCGGTTTAGCCGAGCCAACCCTGGGAGGAAGACGCCGAACAAGGTCCTACAACACCCACGGTAGGCAGCGAATCTTTCTTAAGGAGACTGTGGTATCACACAGGACTCGGTTCTTAATCCGAAAATTCTGTTTGTATCTCGTACTTCATAATCTGTTTACTATTATGTATTTTGTAACTTGATTCGTTCATGTAATCATGTTGTTATCAATGAGATTGTTCTCTGGAATTTCTGTTATTGTCGAATTTTTCCCAACAAGCTTAAGAAAGATTTTGATCATTGATCGGCATCGAATTCCAGAAAATAGTTTCTGTTTTGAACTAATCTTTGAGTTGCAAGAACTGGTTCATGACTGAATAGAAACGTGGTGGAGTACCACTGGTGTTAGATGTTTAATCAATTTGCTCGGCAGATCAGATTGATCGGTGATTAATACGAGATTACAATAGATGATTACAGACCCGTTTGGCTTCGGCCATGGCTTGTTGTGCGCGACTTGACCACTGTTCGGATATGGGATACAAGAATGGCTACGGCCTTGGCTAGTCGTGCGCGACTACGCCTATGATTGGTGGATTGATCGGCCTCTGGAGTAGTCTACTCGGTTTCTGTCGTGACACTGCTCGGCCATAATCCAATATGTGAACTGATCAATGATGCAATTTGTGTATTCGGCTTTGTGATCAGCCAGTGGAAGGCATGATCTGGCCTTATGTGCTATACCTGAAGTGATCAACCAGTGGGTATAGGTGTGATTCACTCAGCCTTAGCGCACGGCTTACGTGGTATAGCGAATACACAGATTGGTCTGTTCGACAAAAGAGGAAGTTGAATGGTCATAGTCTTGCTAGGAGCAGATTGTGTATACCGTTTACCTTTCAGGGGCGCTCCCGCTGAGGACCAGCCCTCAGACTCCCGCTCGGGGGCGCTGCCCCCAGGACCTCCGCTCGGGGGCACGCCCCCTGGGACC
Organism: Rhododendron griersonianum; assembly: GCA_018127125.1. Taxonomy (NCBI): domain Eukaryota; kingdom Viridiplantae; phylum Streptophyta; class Magnoliopsida; order Ericales; family Ericaceae; genus Rhododendron; species Rhododendron griersonianum. The sequence goes on along the minus strand of CM030793.1, from coordinate 35,352,318 downwards.
CCCGGGGTATGTGGTATTATGGGGGATGTTAGACTTAGCTTGTTTGATAGATTATTAATCTATGCATGTATAGCTTGTCATTTTAAGATTGAGATTTGTTCTCTTATATGTGTTTGTTCCTAATTTCAGGAAAACATGACAACTGAGCAAGGAAAAACTACCGTCACTGGCAAAGACAAAGAGACTGGTGGTGTCAGTGGCAATGGAAATGGCGGTGGTGCTATTCCAACTCATGCTCCTATTCCTGGGATTCCCTCTATTCCAATGTCTCACGTGGAGAGGCCGAGCAAATTTGTTGGAGTGGACTTCAAAAGGTGGCAACAGAAGATGTTGTTCTATCTCACCACCTTGAACTTGGCAAAGTGGCTTGTCGAGGAAGCACCAGTTATTGCTGAGGACAATCCTGACACTCAAAAGCGGATTGATGTGGCCAGGTGGAAAGAGCATGACTGCATGTGCAAGAATTACATCTTGAATGCTCTAGATGATTCGTTGTATTCTGTGTATGGCGAGGCTCAGTCAGCTAAGGAATTGTGGGAATCTTTGGACAGAAAATACAAGATCGAGGGTGCCGGGTCCAAAAAGTTCGTTGTGGGCCTGTTCCTTGATTATATGATGGTGGACTCCAAGTCTATGGCAGTCCAAGTCCAAGAGTTGCAGCTCCTGCTCAATGAGATCAGGACTGAAGAAATGATTCTGAGTGAAGCATTCCAGGTGGCTGCACTCATCCACAAGCTACCCCCAGCATGGAAAGAGTTCAAGAGCTATCTCATGTTCAAGAATAAGGAGATGACCTTGGAGGCTCTTTTCATCAAGCTCCGTATTGAAGAGGAGAATCGAGGTATGGATAGGAGTGCAAAGGCCTCCTACATGGCCAAGGCAAATATGATGGAGCATGGTCAATCTTCCGGTGTGAGGAAAAACCAAAATGACAGGCGTTCTGACTAGCGGTCTGACAAGCAAGTTGGTAAACAGAAGGACAAAAGTGTCAATCTAGGACCGAGAGGTGGTGTAGCCAAGAAACAAAGAGAAAAGTTTCAGGGTACATGCTTCAACTGCAACAAGTTCGGGCATAAAGCTTCGGTGTGTACGAAGCCGCCTAACCCTCGCACTCAGGTGCACTTGGCTCAGGTGGTGGCAGGAGTGTCCGATATCAACCTCTCGGCTATGGTATCTGAAGTGAACATTGTTGGCTTAAACCTGCAGGAATGGTGGGTAGACACTAGGGCTACACGCCATATCTGTTGTGACAGGCAGTTGTTCACTACCTTTGAACCGATTGCTAACAGTGAAAAGCTATTCATGGGGAATTCAGCTACCTCGGATGTTACGAGGTAGGGGAAAGTGGTCCTGAAGATGACTTTGAGAAAAGAGTTGACTCTGAATAATGTGTTGTTCGTGCCAAATATTCGTAAGAATTTGGTTTCTGGTTTACTGTTGAGCAAGCACGGCTTCTGCCTAGTTTTCGAGGCTGATAGGGTCACTCTGACTAAAGCTGGAATGTATGTAGGGAAAGGTTACATGACCGATGGTCTTTTTAAGATGAATGTAATGACTGTTATCCCTACTATCAATAAAAAGAAATCTCATGTTGCTTATGTGCTTGAGTCTTCCTTTTTGTGGCATGGTAAACTAGGTCATGTTAATTATGATTCTATGCATAGATTAATTAACTTGGACCACATTCCAGCTTTCCAATTTGATAAAAAACACAATTGTGAGACTTGTGTAGAGGCTAAAATGCCAAGAGCATCTTTCAAAGCCGTAGAAAGAAGAACAGAGCCTTTGGGTTTAATCCACACTGATGTGTGTGATCTGAAATATGTCCAAACTCAGGCCGGTAACAAGTATTTCATTACTTTCATCGATGATTGCACTCGGTTTTGCTATGTATATTTGCTGAAAAGCAAGGATGAAGCCCTGGACAAATTTGTTCACTACAAGACTCAGGTTGAGAATCAACTGAGCAGAAAGATCAAAGTGGTCAGAAGCGATCGTGGTGGTGAATTTCAGTCACTATTTGGAGAATTCTGTGCCCAACACGGGATTATCTATGAAACCACAACACCTTATTCGCCTCAGACTAACGGAATTGATGAGCGCAAGAATCGTACATTGAAGGATATGATGAACGCTATGTTGATCAGTTCTGGGTTGCCTCAGAACATGTGGGGAGATGCTGTTCTCACCACTAATTACATCCTCAGTAAAATACCTCGCAAAGACATTGGTAAAACCCCGTATAAATTGTTTAAGGGTAGGAAGCCTACCTATACATTCTTACGAACATGGGGTTGTCTAGCGAAGGTGGCTGTACCTCCTCCTAAAAAGGAGAAGATAGGCCCTAAAATCGTTGATTGTGTGTTCATCGGTTATGTAGACGATAGTAGTGCTTATCGATTTCTTGTGTATGAGTCAGATATACAAGATATTCACAAGAATACTCTCATGGAGTCTAGGAATGTAGTGTTTTTTGAACACATATTCCCTTATAGATCCATTGGAGAGTCAAGTTCTGCTAAACGGACTTTGCATCCAGCTAATGAACGCAGACAAGGCCAAGAAGAGGAAGTTGATGTTGAACCATGACGTAGCAAGCGAGCTAGAACATCAACATCTTTTGGTCCAGATTTTCTGACTTATCTGGTAGAAAATGAGCCTCGGACGTACCAGGAAGCTGTAAGCTGCCCTGAGGGTCCTTTGTGGAAAGAGGCCATTAAAAGTGAGATTGACTCCATACTGCAAAACCATACGTGGGAACTGGTGGATTTGCCACCAGGTAGTACGCCTCTTGGCTACAAATGGATCTTCAAAAGGAAGATGAAAACAGATGGGTCAATTGATAAGTATAAAGCTAGGCTTGTTATCAAAGGATATAGAAAAAAAAGAAGGCATAGATTACTTTGATACTTATTCACCAGTCTCGAGGATTACTTCCATCCGGATGATCATCGCGATCGCAGCTTTGCGTAACCTTGAGATACATCAAATGGATGTAAAAACAGCTTTCCTAAACGGCGATTTAGATGAAGAGATCTACATGGAACAACCCGAGAGTTTTTCTGCGCCAGGTCGAAAAGGGAAAGTATGCAGGCTTGTTAGGTCTTTGTATGGTCTAAAGCAAGCACCAAAACAATGGCATGAGAAATTTGACAATGCTATGTTGTCAAGTGGTTTCAAGATCAACAAATGTGACAAGTGTGTTTATGTCAAAGACACAGACGAAGGGTACATCATTTTGTGTCTACGTTGATGACATGCTCATTGTTGGTAGCAATGAAAGGGTCATTCAGTCTACTAAGGATATGTTAAACTCGAAGTTTGACATGAAGGATATGGGCCTTGCAGATGTCATTCTGGGTGTCAAAATCACCAGAACATCTATCGGACTTGCGTTGTCTCAGACACACTATGTTGACAAGATTCTTGAGAAGTTCAACCCGTCTGATTCAAGCATCGCAAGAACTCATGTGGATTTAAGTCTGCATTTATCCAAGAATGGGGGGGAAGGCGTATCTCAATTAGAGTATTCTTGGATAATTGGGAGCTTGATATACTTGATGAGTTGTACAAGGCCTGATATAGCTTATTCAGTCAGCAGACTGAGCAGATACATGAGTAATCCAGGCCATGATCACTAAAAGGCAATAGTTAGGGTTCTCCACTATTTAAGGTATACACGTGGTTTGGGGTTGCACTACACCAGATATCCAGCAGTACTGGAAGGGTATTGTGATGCGAACTGGATATCAGATGTGAAAGACTCAAAATCCACAAGTGGATATGTTTTTATACTTGGTGGTGCAGCTGTTTCTTAGAAATCCTCCAAATAGACGTATATAGCACGTTCAACGATGGAATCAGAGTTTATCGCTCTAGATAAAGCGTCGGAGGAGGCCGAGTGGCTCCGTCAATTTTTGGAGGATATTCCATGTAGAGACCCATATATTTCTAATTACTTAAAATGCTTATTAAATGCCTAATTGGGAAAATATGATTTATGTGGTAGATAATTGAATTGGGGTGTAAAATGAAAGATTGAGAACTAGAGGGAGTAAATGTGTGATTTGCTTTTGAGGTAGTATAAATAGTATGTGTGTGGTTGTAGGAGATCATTTTATCTCCTTGAATCTCTCTCTCTACCGTTCTCTCCCTCTCTCTAGCCAATTCTCTCTCTCTCTTGCTCTCTCACTCAAAACTTCACTCCATCTCACAAAAACCTCAAAGATCAACCTCCCTTTGGCCTTCCAATCGCGTTCTTGAGCTTGAAATTCGTTGGTTGAAGCTTGGAGGATAGTTTTCTTTGATTTTGAAGTCCGAGGAGGCTAGGGCTCGTTCAAATCATGTGGATCTTGGCCATTGTTGCGAGGTAGGGACATTTACCTCTTCTATGTGTATATATGTTGTTTTGATGCATGAGTTGTGCTTGGATCGTCCCCCTTTGTTGCTTTGAAAGTCTGTCAAAACTGCAGAAAATCGTCTCCGAACTGCGGGGTATCGATACCCAAATATGGGGTATCGATACCCCTTCATTTTCTGGAAAATTTGAGCCAGGTATCAATACCTAAACATGGTGTATCGATACCCCTTCCCTCTCTGGACATTCTACTCGTCATCTGGTTTTCAGCCCAACTTCAAACGGTCATAACTTTCTCGTCCGACATCCGATTCATGCAAACTTGGTATCGATTTGAAGGTCTTGAAGTTAGCTTTCCATTGCCACCAAATCCACTTTAATACTCTGAGTATACAAAAAGTTATGACCATTAGAGTGAGGGTGTGTCGGCCTCCCAACATCCGTTGGCTACCCCTAAGATCCTCGTTCCATCGTTTTGACTTCCTATGATTAGTGGATGCTATTCTTGACCCATGGGCCTTCCATTAGTAAGGATTGAACAATAGTTTACTTGGTTTAAGTGTCAATAAGATGCAATTTGTGATTGATTGATTACTTATAAACATTTGTGGCATGTTTTGTGATATAGTTGGCATGATGAAACATATCTCGTGTATGAATGTGGTCTTGCCTCGTGAATTGAGTGAGGAAATGGTTATTGTGTGTCGGGAGTCGATTTAGGAAGTCTTGTAACGCAAGGGGTGGTAATTAATACAAAGACTTAGACGGTCTCGTAACGCAAGGGGTGGTAATACGGTGATCTGTGTTGTTAGGGATCACCGTGACGCAAGGGGTGGTAACACGGTAATCCTCGTGGTGTTAAACGGTAACGCAAGGGGTGGAAATACCGAAGGAGGGGATGTTGGCGATGGTGAGTCGTATCGATCGAGGTTATTTGAGTCGTTTGACATTGAGTGAACTTGGTGACATTTTAAGCTATAGGCATGTGATAGAATGATCATGTTGAACGTTGGGAATACCCTTAAATCATTTGTTTTCCATCGTTTGAGCTATACTTCTTGACCTCGTTTCACTTGCACATTTCATCATGTTTACATATAGAACTGGTAAGGTTTTCCTACTGGGCTAGTGTAGCTTAACCTAATCCTTCTTTTCAGGACAAAATGCTGGACAATAGCTCGCATGCTATTTGTGCTTGGGAATGAAAGACTTTTTGGTAGTTAACCTCACGTAGTTACTTAGCATCTTTTTATTAACTTTATTTTGACAAAGATGTAATTGTAACTAATTATCTCAATCCTTTAGACTAAACGTTTGTAATATTTTAAACAGGATCGTACTTGCATTTATGTATATTCGGGGCCGAAGTGCCAAAGTTGTAAATCTTTAATCGTGGGGATTTAATTTGTAATTTAAGACAGGTGGGAACTCTTTTGGGTAATATGTATGATATGCGATGCTCTTTATTTAAAATGTATTACTTAAATATGTTGAAAATCGAGGGTGTGACATTCCAAGATGGCCGAAACCTGTGCCACCGATTAGTATCCACTGCGACAGTCAATCTGCAATTGGTATGGCACAGAGTAATATGTATAATGGTAAGTCTAGACATATTCGACGTAGACATAATACCATTAGGCAACTACTCTCAAGTGGGGTTGTCACTATTGACTATGTGAGGTCAAAGGACAATATTACGGATCCGCTAACCAAAGGGTTAAACCGAGAGTTAGTTGAGCAAGCATCGAAAGGGATGGGGCTAAAGCCACTACGCTCATAGTTACCGTGGGGGTAGCCAACCTAGTTGACTGGAGATCCCAAGATCTAGGTTCAATGAGACTATCTCTCGCGAGTAGCCGAGAACAATCACTGAGGAGATTCGGTCTCCTGCCCATTCCTATGGTGTAGAATAGTGATACCTGCAAATGGAAAAAGGTTAAGCGTTGCTTTTAATGACTCCTATGCGCTGTATTGCCACGCGGGGTATAGCAGGATACCTTTTATAGGAAGGTCACCTATGTTAGTATGAAGTGGGGCCGCTTCTTTAAGAATTGTGGCAAAATTCTCGAGAAAATACTCACAGAACTAGGAAGGGGGTGTCATGGCCAAAATGAACCCAACAGTGAGAACTGAACTACGTCAGGAGAAGTCCTGTGTGACGTCTGTTGTCTGGGTTTACATCGGCGGTGGAACAGTTCAAAGCGGGACCGCACACTGGTCTGCCAGTAAACCCGATAGGCTATCACAAAGGAAGGTTCCAGGCCAAAAGCCACCTATCCTATGTAGGAATTATCCGTTGTCGCTCTCTCGGATCAGCTTTGTACTCTGCACCAGTATGCCTGCCAATTCCATTCATGGGGGGGATTGTTGGAAATTTTACGGAATTTCAGATGAATAAAATCGGGGCTACCAGAGGATCTCTTGAGGCAACCGTGCATGTTCCGGGTTCGTTGTATCTGGACGCACCACAATCAAAATACCTATTGATGTGTGGATTTCGTAACTCCTGTAACCCCTCACCATGATGGTCATTCACTCTTGTAACCTCCCTCATTCAAATGGCTGAATTCATATTAGCATTTAATGGCAACATAATGGCTGAATTCATGGCAGCATTCACCTCTCATACCTCCTTCACTCTATATAAAGGAGGCTCACGTTTTTGGAGAGAGCATCAGAAATTCAAGTGTGCTTCTATATCTTCCAGCATATTGTTCTTTGAGAGAGAGAGACAGTCGGTAATCAGTTCGCCAAGGCGGTCGACGGTGGTGTTCCGACGGCTTGCGGTTTAGCTGAGCCAACCCTGGGAGGAAGACACCGAACAAGATCCTACAACAACCCACAGTAGGCGGCGAATCTTTCTTAAGGAGACTGTGGTATCACACAGGACTCGGTTCTTGATTCGGAAATTCTGTTTGTATCTCGTACTTCATAAGCTGTCTACTATTATGTATTTTGTAACTTGATTCGTTCATGTAATCATGTTGTTATCAATGAGATTGTTCTCTGAAATTTCTGTTATTGCTGAATTTTTCCCAACACACGGGATACCCAACATATTGGAAAAAGGGGATTTGCAATGAGATTTAAGCCAAGATTGAAACGGAATGGAATGTATACTATATACTAAGCAAATTTAGTTTTCAAAAATAAAATCGAGCGTTCTCCTTCATTCTCTCTCCTATGTGGCATTCTTCTAAAAAAAAGTTATTTTCTTCTTTTTTTCATACACTTTGCAAAATATCAAAAGTTAAATATAAAAAACTGAAATAAAAAAGCTTTCAAACTTCATTTCATGCTGTTTTCGATTGACTTCTTATCAACCATTTCGTCTCTCGAGTAGATGATTGGCGCTCAAATGGGTTCCAACCTCGTTGGGATGTGTCCTCTACGCTTGTGATGCTCGTTTTGCCTGTTTCTTAGTTTTCACTTTTGTACTATTCTCTTTTTATTAATAAAATTCTTCTTCGCTGTTAAAAAAAAAAAAAAACCTCCATTTCATGCTTAAACATTCTTCATTAAAACTTTTACATCGAAGATCAATCATAAATAATGCGTGGTAAACAATATAATAGAATTTTTTTCTCACTTCCGTGTGCATAGCACGGATAGTACGCTTGTTATCAAATAAAGAGAAGTGAATACTAGGAATGATGAGATGGGACCACATATCTCTATCTCCTACATTGGTTAACAGAAAGTATAACGGTACAGATACAATATCTGTACCAGCGCGTACAAAGGTCTTTTGGGCCCGTTTTGAGTCTAAAAAAATGATCGGAGCCGCTCATTTTGTTTAGAATATTTTTCTTATGGTCCTTGCAAAAAATAAACTCAATCCGATATCGTTAAGGGCGTTTACCAAATATCCAACTTTGCTTTAGAATTTAGGCTTGAATTCTAGGACAAAGTTGGATGTTTCGTAAACAACCTTTACTATACTGGATTGAGCTTATTTTTTGCAATGACCATAAGAAAAATATTCTAAACAAAATGAGCGACTCCGATCATTTTTTTGAGACTCAAAACAGGCTCAAAAGAGCTTTGTACGCGCTGGTACAGATATAAAATCTTATATCTGTACCAATAGCACCTCACATTCGTTAATCCATGTTCCTATATACCCTCCTCAACCAACATAGCTCTGTATCTCACTTCGTTGATTTCCTCGGATTAAGCAATCTTACTAAGATCCCTTCCCCATTGTCACCCTCATAATTGAGGCCTAGCTAGCATCTTATCAATGTCCCATACGGCTTGAGCCTCAGCTGAGAATGATTCTATCCCTCTAACCGATCTCGTCGGATGAAATAGATAATGAGATTATAATCGCTGCCGATCTGAAAATAGCATCTTAATTTGTACAGTGCAATTCTTTTTTTATAGATCGACATGATGTTTGTCCCCCTTTTAATGTCTTTGGCACTTGCCATGCAAGGTAAATTTAAAAAATATTGAAAGTTAAAAGTTCGATCAGAAGGTACGCGCACGTCTTTAGGATGCTTCCTCCTGAGCATAATATACTCACCGATTCAATCATTAGCCTCCGCTCGCATATGTATAAAACCCCAACCTTCAAACCACTAACACAAGTACATTCCTCTCTCTCTCTCTCTCTCTCTCTCTCTCTCTACAATGTCGTCCCCTTTTTCTTCTGCATTGCTTTTGGTTCTAATGTTCATGACAAGTCTAATGGCTGCCTCGGCTTTGAGATACGACCGAGATATCGGATTCTATTGGGGCAGTCAATTCGCTAATGTGAACAGCGGCAAAGAAGTCACGTTGTCTTTATACAACTCCTCTGGCTGTAGTTTCCAATCCTACGATGGGTTTCTATTCGGAAGGTTCGACATGCGTATCAAGCTTGTTCCCGGCAACTCCGCCGGCACCGTCACCACATACTATGTAAGCTCCACATTCCCCGCTACTATCAATTTGAGTTCCCGAGTATTTCATACCAAAGCTGCTGAAATAAACAAAGAAAAGAAAATTCTGTTAGATCCGCAACTTTTTTTCCCCCGCATAAGACTAACGTAATATTTTCTATCCAGATATCCTCTTCAGGACCATATCATGATGAGGTCGATATGGAGTTTTTAGGCAATGTGACTGGACAACCATATGTACTTCACACCAATATTTTCTCCAACGGAGTAGGCGGCCGGGAACAACAATTTTATCTGTGGTTCGATCCCACATTAAATTTCCACAAGTACTCCTTCATTTGGAATGCCCAACTCATCCTGTAAACGCGGCCTTTCCTCAACTCTTTCATTTAGATCTTTCCTCAACTCGTTCTGCATTGATTTGTTGTTTTCACTGGCCGGTCTTAGCCACTTTCTAATACTTCTACGACGCTTTGTACGTGCAGTTTGTTGGTGGATGATGTCGCGATAAGGATATTCAACAATAACGAAGCCATCGGCGTTCCGTTCCCGAATTCGCAAGCGATGAACGTCTACTCGAGCATCTGGTGCGGGGATAGTTGGGCGACGCAAGGCGGGAAAATAAAGACCAATTGGGCGTTGGCTCCTTTCACTGCTTCCTTCAGGAATTTGAAAGCAAATGCATGTAAAGTCTCGTACGGATCAACTTCGTGTGGCTCCAGCACTCCGTTATGGCAACCCGTAACGTTAACCAACGCAATCAAGAAACAACTCGCCCGGGCGCAGAACAAGCACATGATTTACAATTACTGCACCGACTACGCGCGATTTCCCCAGGGATTTCCCGCCGAATGCTATCGTCCGCAGTTTTACCAATGAGAGCGCGTTTTCGTTTCTTGATTTTAATCGAAGTGATCTTTTGGTTCTCGATCGATTATCTTTTCTTCCGTCGTAATTTTGTAAACTGGCGCAACAAGATCATGGGTGTTTTTCGTTTTTGGGTAAATAAGCTCATGTGTATTAATCCTTATTCTTTCAATTAAACTGCTAATGTACAATTACCAAATGCATTTGAACATTTCAATTTGACTTCTTTATTGGAATAGCAGATTCAACATCTTCACCATGCTATATAAGTTTTTGCCGATCAAAAAAAACAAAAATAGAAGGTTGGATGCATGTAGTTATTTCTTGCAAATATAAGAAAATCAAAATGGCACAATTCGAAAATATGAGAGTTAAATGGAAAACTTTAAAGTCATAGAGTCAGTGGAGCTTGCAGGATTTTTACTCAGCGATGACAAAAATGTATACAAAAAATTTTGCATACAAAACACTATATAAGATAACTATATTTACTCCCTCCGTCCCAATTTGTTTGTCCATTTTTTGGAACCAAACATTTTTAGGGAACATAATTATTACACCTAAAAGCATTTAACTTTTCAACATTTACCCTTTTAACTTTTATATTAAGTTACTTTATTTGAAAAAAATAAAGGCAAAAGGACATTTAGTTCATTAAAAAGTCAAATGGACAAACATTTTGGGACATGAAAAAGTCTAAAAGTGGACAAACAAATTGGGACGGAGGGAGTACTTTGCTTGAAGACTTATCGAACCTAATTTATTTTATTTGGTTTAGCTATATATCTATTTACTCACAAATTTCAGTAAATTTCCATTTACTCTACTTTGCACGACTGATTTAGGTGCTGACAATATAAAAGAAATATCAAATTATGTGAAAAAAATTCAAAATTTTATTACATTTTTTGAACCGGGGGTCAGCTTACCCGCTCAAATCCTAGTGGAGCCACCCCTGCATATGGTTCAAAATGGAGGCACAAGCTGAACCATTTCATGAATGGTTAGTGGCTATGACAAGTTAAAAGTGGTATGCCCAATTAAGGGTTTGGGTTTCGGATGGACACTTATTGCCTTTCATCTTACTCCTTTTAGTCTTTGTAATCACTTTCAAAGATTAAAAAAAAAATCTATGTTAAAAAAAAGTTTAAAGTGGTATGGAGAACCGCAAAGAATTGAGTGATTGTACAAATTGAAATTAAAATCTTGAAATATTTTTGTTTTTTTTTTTGGTTAAAATGAGCTTTTTGTTCACTAATTTGGAGAACTATCAAAATAAAATTCACAGGAGTATATTTTAGATCTAATAGAATGGAATAGAGTTCAAATAGATTTTTATGTTATGCTTAAATCTGGTTGATCGACATTAGTTGTTTGAGAATTAAACTGTCAGATGAAACTAATTTAATGTCTTAAAAAACACAATAGTTTAATTACAATCTAATGTTGCTGATCCAGTAATATTTTATTTTTTCTGAAAGTCGATCTTATGATGCATTTTCATTTCGAAAAGCCAAAGTTAATATTTTATAAGTTTTTACTTTTTAGAAATATCCATAATGAATAGATAGTAGTAATGTATTTGAAAGTTGAAAAAGTGATTAAAAAAATAAAAAGAATGTCACTGCTTTCAATTTATTTTTTCATCAATTCATTACATTATTTGGAATGTCAAATTAAAAAAATTAATTACTATACGGGATCGAGAATATTAGACCAATCGTATAATGAGTATCATCTCAGGAAATAATCGTAGGAAGTAACCAAACTTTACAAAACATCTTCGATGTTGGTAGTCGATCCATATTTCAAACGAAAATAATACTTCAGCTCCATTTTTTAGTCCCTCGTTTCATTCTAATCGGATGGTAAATTGATTATATTTTTCAATTTGTAACACTTTTTACATGCAATATGGATTTTATTACATGCAATATGAATCTTATTTGATAGCTCTCGATCAGTGTTATTAAACAAAGTTTTCATAATCTTGTAAAACCTCATAGATTATAAGATATAATCAATTAAAAAGTGGTACAAGTTTTTAAAAAAGATTAAAAAATTGAGACGGAGGAAGTAAAGGTCATTGGACCTGCACCGGTATTCTTGTCCTTTGAAATGGTTTTTTAACCACGAGAACATGAAGGATATTTTAGCCATTTTTACATGTAAGGGTATTTTGATCTTTTTTTTTTTTGGGTAACTTATTTTGATCATTTTAATATCTTTACAAGCACGGATATTTTGGTTGCTTTTGCATATATAACTGTTTCGGTTACTTACCCAAAAAACATAAAAACTGTTTCGGTCATTTTTTGGAACATGTGTGGTGATGGTAGTTAAGTGGTGGTGGTGGTGACGGCGTGATAGTACCATACTGATTTGAATTAAAAAGTAGAAAATGTTCCCTGCCAAAATCAATTACTTTGATAAACCATGGAAAATATTTTTCATTTTTTTTTTACTGAAGTGAGAAGTTGTATTGATGTAAGCCGAACGACACTTACAATACGGAATTCATTAATTACAAATATCTTGGACAAAGCCAAACTAATCGTCTAATATTCAAAATGAGAAAAGTACAAAGCAGTTGATATCTTCCACACATTCTGCTGAAATTTCATATTTCATAGCAGTTTCAAAAAGAGATAAAGAGTTAGCCAAGAAAAAGCCAATGAATACCCAGATGATTAGACAAACTCCAACCAAGTATAAATGCGTCAATGAACTCTCAAAGTGGTAGATCTGACAAGCCACCAAAACACACCTTGTTCGTTTTAGGATTCAGGGTTTTGGATTTTATCTTAGTGCATGGTCTCCGGTATATTTTCTCTCAATTATTATTTTTATTTTTCTCTCTATCTCTCTCTACTCATTACCCAAAATTTCAAAACCAAACACATGTAACTTTCCTATGAAAAATATTTAGCCTGAGCCAATCCAACCATTATTAAAAATAAAGTTTGAATCACTGAATCACATGCAAATAAATTCCCATTAGATTTGGTGATTCACATACATGTTACTCTGGTTGGATTTTTAATTTTTTTAAAAAAAAGAGAAGAAAATTCGAGTTGTACACTTCAAAACAGTTGACTTTTCTAGTTTTCTTTAATTTGGTGCTCCATTTTTCACGATCCAAATCTCCAATCCATCCGACCAAAAACTCTTCATTCCACTACCACATGTGAAGATACTTGAAGAATTCAGGTAAATGAATATGTCAATCTGACACGATTATCCATGATCTCCCATTTTCCCTCGTAAATTTCAACTATTTTTGCAATCTCGATCCCATTTCGCTCATAATTTCAACTATTTTTATAGTTAAAAATTTGCTTAACGATGTCAACCTTTGGCTTTTCTTTTTTTCTTTTTTTATGAATGGCAAAAAAGGAATTTATTAATCTTCTAATTTGAAGGACGGTTACCATGATTAAAAGAAACCGTAAGCATGGCGGGAACACAATAAAAATAAGCATCACAACTAAGTTGGCACCGTACTCACACCAACAAATTAACATAGGCCACCTAGAACCCAAACAAAATTAACAAAAAGAAACGGTTAGCGAGAAACCAGACAAACACAACATCCAGTAAAATAAAGAAAATATATCAAACATGTTCTAACCATAACAGCCTGATAGAATCAATCAACGTAAATTAAGCCACTAATCAAAATCAATTAGCAACCTAAGATCCCATTCCGCTAAGGTTCTTATTTTTTAAGCTAGTATTTATTTCCTGCTTAACGAGACATGTCATTCTCTCAGAATACATTACCTTTAATTCAAAAAATATGTAGTACTTTTTTTTTTAATTGAAACACATGTTTTTTCTTTGGTAACCAAATTAAATAAATTTGTATAGGAAAGGATCGATTTTGTTTTCTTTAAGAAATGATTCTTGGGCATCTCCAATGGCATAACCAAAATTTGACACCTCATCTTCCAGTTATCCATTTAAGGAGTGGTTAAGATTAACACTATGAAATCCCACAGTAGTCATTTTTAATCCATAATGAAAATTTCAATTTTAGTACAGAGAGATAGAGAGTTGGGCATAAATGCAAGTGGGTGAGTCCATTGATAATGATGGGAGGAGAGAGAAAGAGAGATAAAAGGAAAGAGAGAATGCATGGTTCCAATTAAATTTGCATAAAATAATATTTTAAAATTTATGAGTATTTTTCTGGATTTTTGTGGGACCCAGAATATGCCCTACATGAAATGTAGCGTAACTATGTAGCGGAACAATATAGTGTATGTAGCATCCCTCAATTTGGTTATGCAAAGTGAAAATGTTGCTAATTTTGCTTATCCAAATACCAAAATAACTCCAAAGTTTGATTGTACTATTGTGAGACTTATTGCTTGACGATTTTCTAGTCCTAAATTAATGGGTTGCCCCAAGCGTAGGGCGGAAACCGACGCAGCATAATATCCGATAAGTCCGGAGTCGAATCCACAGAGACAGTGATGTGTGCTGACTAAAAACTCGGGTTTTAACTAATTTAACGGGCTCTTAGGTAGCCACCCCTTGTCGGTTTGATTGAGAGATTAACTAAAACCTAGAAATTGATTTTACTTTTCAGAAAATTTAAAAGAAGGTATGGTCGTAGGGTTCATAGCACTCGTAACCAATACGGATTAACCTGCTCTGTTTGAAGTTCTTAAAAACGTTAATTTTTTAGATTGAAAAAGATACCCTGCAAAATGCGAGACCCTATGGTCGCCGTATACCCATGCGCAACGGAGAACGAGTTTTGGACCCCCATTCACATGGGCTCCGATGATGCCCGGGTTCGTCTCACAAATGTTCTCAATTAACCTAAAATTGCTTTTTTCATTGTTTGAAAACAGGAGCAGTGCCCGAACTGATCACGGCGTGCTAATCACCCCGCGACCCTACCTATACGACTACTCACTCATTGATACGAAAGAAATAAAAGAAACCCTAGATTGCATCATGCTTCTATTACGGGAGGAAGAAAAATAAACAAAAGATACCAACTATTTGAAAACCAATGAACAACTTTAATTAAGAACAAAAACTGAAACGAATTACCGGAAGATGTGTTCTTGAACAAAACTTGAAAACTTCAAAGGAAATAGCTCTGGAAAGAAAGAACGTAAAAAGAAAGCTGCTACGTAAAAGTTCGAACCCTAAAAACGGAGTTCCGGGGGTATTTATACAAAAACCCCAATTAATTCGAATAAAGAAAAGAAAAAGAAAACGTCAAAACCAAAATTCCCCCGTGGAGCCTTCGGTATCGATACTAAAATGGGACGTATCGATGCCTGTTGTTCTGTTCAGCTGTGGACCAATTTAACACTTCATTGTATCGATACTTGGAATATTTGGTTCAGCCGTGGACCAATTTAACACTTCATTGTATGGGGGAAATTATGGTATGGATACCACAGTGGGATACCGCATACACTAACGGCATCCCCCAGGCCTTGCATGGGATTTGGACACCCGACATTCACGACTCCGCTTTGGCATCCTGGCAACGTATGAACCGACCTCGAAGCCACTCAGTCCAACCTTAGCGCTAAATCCGCCTTATTACCTATGAAAATAATAAAAACACAAAACCAAGACAAAGCACGGCATCAAGTGGAAAATGGAATAAATTGCGCCTCTAACGCGCTAATTCGCCCTACTTAGGCGCTCATATCTATGATATCACGCGCCTATCACACCCTCCAACTTGAGCGTTGCTAGTCCCTAGTAACGAACGAACAGAAAAATAACAAAAAAAATACTAACAAGACACAAACGGGGATATGGAGGTTATGCATGTTGTACAATAATTTGGTGCGCTGAAAGATTTCCGCCTCCTCACTTACCTGCAACTCAAACACATGCATGCCTTGGCAAAAAGATGAACAATATTAGCGCCGAAACACATGCAGAGATAAATGCCCCACGAAGGCAAAGATGCTACACTCGCTCACTGGAACTCTCAAACATCCCATAAAAAGCGCTTGGCGAACTACATGGGACCGAAACAAAGGCCACCACGTGCCAATCAAAGACAACGCTTACAAAGAATAAAAACACAATATATACAATCACGATTCCACAAAATGAGTAACATCAAATAAAAAACATGCATCTACGAGAGTTAACAACGTGCATAAGATCTACAAAGGACTTAATTAGGCTTATAATGACCGTGGTTCCGAACGAACGGGAAACTGCAAAATTAGGCAGCGGCCTATAGTAGCGCAAGGTCGACTACCCAGACTGGCCGCGACCTTCCCCTTAACTACCCGATATACACCCATTGGTGCCAACCAAACCATGTCCAAACAAGAAAATAAAACATCCATAGTTAAAAATTACAGACCCACATGAAACAACAAAAACTAAAAATCGTCCACCGACACTAACGACTCAAAATACCACATAAAATAACACCACCACCCTAGCCTCATGCATCACGGGAGTCCAATGATCATTTCGAACCGCTCTCGGCAAAGTCGTCGTTGACCTCTAAATCCAAAACTGGGGCGGCTCGTATGGAGTCGGAGACTTCCCTGCAATATGATCATACAATCGCTTATTCTGATGTGCCAGCAGGTGTTAAATCCTCCCAACTTGCCTCAACTCCCTTTTATATTCCACGTTTTTTTTCCTTTTTTTTTTTTTTGACTTAGCTTTATGGCTTGAAGGTTGGGTTTGGTTCCAAAACATGTCATCCATCAAGACTTCTTCACTTTCACTTCTGACAAAACGATACTCCAAATCCAATGCAACAAGACACCCATGATGCACAAAGCTAGACCCCCCAACTACAATCCAACCCATACACCGGTTTCCTAGGCTAGACTCAGGAACTGACTCGGACTGGTTTAAGATTGGTCAATGGGACTCATATGTGGTCTAATCATGCAAAAATGCCTTGTCTCGTCCCCTATGCACGTTATCAACTCTCACAAATGCATGCAAAATATCTAGCTACTCAATTGTGAAACAAAAGCCTACTATTTTCCGCACATGCGAGAAAAAGAAAACAAAAAACATGGGAATGTTTATCAGGATGCACTATTAACTACATGGGGACACATACTCAACGTCATCTACGGCACAAACATGTTCACAAAGGGCGCCAAATATATGCATGAATTTGAATTAAACAGGCATAATAATTCAGCAAATTCTAACATGCTCGCCTAATCATACAATCAAGCATAACAAACGTATCCCCGAAAAATAAAAAAATATATATAAAAATTACCCTAGCAACGCACAAAAACATGTACAAAGTATACCCTCCCCCAACTAGAAACATGCTATGTCCCCAAAGCATGGAGACACAACAAAAGAAAGCACAAGGGAGAAGAAATGGACCCACGGGTGGCAGCCAACCACCATGACCTCGGCCGATGTTCGAGGAATTTTCTGTCACCGCTCCTGCGCTGTGTGTAATGATGCACCCTACAAAAGAATTAGGCAACAACTATCGAAAAGCACGAAGGACATTAGTACCGCCCGGCTCGTGTTATCCGGGCTTCCAAAATAAAAAGAAAATGAAAAATACTCCACCAAATCTTCACGCAATCAACGTGTCATACTTTTCTCCCCATCCCTCGCCAGTGGGCAAGGAACGGGTGGCTATACAAGACCATGATGCTATTTTTTTGCTTTTTCCAATTTTCCACTTTTTTTTTCTTTTTGAAATGAGAGAAGAAAAACAACTAAACAAAAGACAAGAAATAAGGAACTAAGAAATAAAAGACAAATATACATAGATTGTGCCAAAAGAAAAAGAACTTAGTAAAATTCAATGTCACTAACACAAAATTGCCCTTACTAACCAGAGCTGGGCACACGATCCTTATTTTAATAGCGGCGTGCGAAGCTATAAAACCCAAGTCAATGATGGGTACTCCTATTGCTAGGAGCCGGGTCCACTTCTCAATAAAGAGAGTGGTACGCAAAAGCTACCAGTCGGAACGTAGCCACAATGGCTACACAACAGGGTCGTCCGAATAAACAGGATCGACCAACACCTCTTCCGGTTCACCTATTTCATCCAGGATCGACCAACACCTCCACCGGTTCACCCGGCTGGACCTCCTTCAAACTCCCTAATTCTAGAGAATCTAAGAATGACGCCTCTTTGGCTATCTCCAGAAGATTCTTATACAAAATATTATCGACATGCTCTTGCACCAGCGTGTCGATCAAACTCACCGCATACACTTCCTCATCATCCTTGACTCGGTTATCCGCATTAAACACTTTCACCTCCATTTTCAAGTCCCCAAAAGATAATTGGACTTGTCCAGTTTTGCAATTCATGACAGCACTGGAGGTGGCTAGAAAAGGACGGCCAAGGATGATAGGAGTCTTCTCAAAGACCTCCGGAATCGGGCAAGTATCCAAGACAATAAAGTCTACTGGAAACAGAAACTCGCCCACTTGAATTAAAACATCTTCTACCACTCCCTTTGGAATTCTCACACTCCGGTCAGCCAACTGTAGCGTGACCGGTGTGGCTCTCAAATCGCCTAAGCCCAACTTCAAATATACCGAATAAGGGAGCAAATTGACACTCGCTCCTAAATCCAGCAAAGTCTTATCAAATTGCTGGCTTGCGATAGCTATAAGGATGGTGGGACAACCAGGGTCCTTGCACTTGGTGGGGATCTCATCCTGGAGAATGGAGCTCACTTGTTCCGTCAGAAGCACTTTGTCTTGACTCTTGGTTCTCCACTTTGACGTGCATAGATCCTTCAAAACCTTTGCAAACTGAGGGATTGCATCAATGGCTTCCATCAAAAGGCTTATCCGTAAAACCTTGCCTTCGTAATAAGGTCGAAAACCCCAAGCATAGGGCTTGATCGTCGGTAGCAATAAACCGGTAAGACCGGGATTGTACCACAGGGATTCAGAGATAGCTTAATCGGATTGTAGGATTTTTGTAAGGTTCTTGGCGTTTAAGACGGCCAACTATCGGTTTTGCTTTAGTGAATGGAAAACGATAGTGAAATGACTAGAAAAGCGGTTTGTGCTTGGTATAAACAGGCGGCATGGTTTAGGGGCTCAAATTGCCCAATGACTTAGCCAATTTAGCCATTTCTTTCTAACAACTCCAAGCCAAGGCATAGACAAACTTAACCCGGAGCACTCAACGCTAAAAGTCGAGCATAACCATGGCATTAGCTCAGAAATGACTTAATCTCATTTGGAAATCACTTAAATCAAACGCCAGTAGCGTTAAAAGCTCTTAGCCTCGTATGTAAGACGAAGGTATTAGCCCCGGCCAACACATGATCAACGAAGGTGTTAGCCCCTTTGGTTTGGTCAAAAATTAGAGATTAAGCCTTTGCCTTACTAAAATCATGATCAAGTTATAGAAAAACCACTAAAACAACTAAACCATGGGAGAGAGATCACCCCATGACCAAGCCTAGAAGACTACTCACTCATAGCAAAAAGACTAGAGAACATGCTAGGAAATGAAAACATGATTCACCGATGAAAACGAAAATAAACTTGATTTCTATAGAGATCCAATCCACACTAACAACTTTAATGCTCGAGAAATTAACGTACAAGCCAAACTTACTTGAGTTGTTGAAGAATTAAAGACAAGAGCTTGAGAGCATTAACTATGGAGTTCTAGAAATTAAAAAGACTTAAAGTGTAAAGGATTACATAATGGCCAAAAAAGGCTTACAAAGCTATTTATAGGCCTAAACAATCAGCCAAAAAGTGGACCAAAAGGTCCCTAAAATATCCCAAAATCATGCCTAAAGTGGAAACTTTCCACAAATGGAAAGTTGAAAAAGTCTGCACAAATCTGCTGGCCAAAGGAACAAGGTACCGGTACCTCAAAAATGAGGTATCGGTACCTAGCCCACTGTCTTCAATATCAGAGAAAAGGTACCGGTACCTTATTTTTGAGGTACCGATACCTAGCTTCAGAAACTGCAGAACAGGTTCAGCTTGGGCTCCGAGGCTTGCGGTGGCCCGACGACCTTCCAACACTTGATTTCTTGATCCGCGGGACTTGCCGGACGTATGCCATAAGCACTTGGACTCTTGGACACCCTCGAGGGCCATCATCGATGCATGAGGCTTGCTTGAAGCATTTTGGCACGTTCCTTGCCAAGCTTGTCCTCCGGCCAATCTCCGAGGCTTCATGTGACACCGTTAGGCTTTAGTGACAATCAAATGAGTTTTGGCGGGCATTTTGACACCCGTTACATCCTGGAACGTCGGTTGGCATTCAAAGCCACCATTTAAGCACATTCAACCTGAAATACTCACAAAAATACCTTACGAGCAAACTTGAATAAAAACGACGACTAAAGCATAGAAAAGCCACAAATTAGAGGATTAAAGTCCCACGACCAAGTTAAGGGATTTCCTAACACTACAACCACCGACACTAGTCCTCATCATCATCACCGTCGCCCTCCTCATCACCTTCCTCACTGTCCTCTTCGGTTTCATCCTCTTCTATCTCCTCATCCATACTACTATCAACCAACTCCTCTTCCGGAGGTGCCACATATTTCTCCGTTCCCTCATCGTCCTCATCTTGGCTCTTCTTGGTATGCCAACTTAACTCGTGCCTTAACTTGCCAACCTCTTTGGCCAGCTTCTTCCTCTCCACCTTTTCCTTCTTCCTCTTCTCCTCACTCTTCCACAAACAATTCAACACAACCACGTTCTGACAGAAAAGCTTGTTCAACAAGCTGTCCTTCTTCTCTTTCGGGCCCGGCTTTGAAGTCAAAAAGGCCTTTGAGCTTACCTTGATAGCGCCAGAGCGGGGCTTGCTTTTCTTCAAAAAAGTGCCAGTGATTGGCCCGGGGTCAAGTATTTCCAACTTCTTGAAGTCATTTCCCTTCACACCTTGTCGCTTGCAAATGGTAGTTATCATGCAAGGAAAAGGCATCCTGGCGGTTGAAATCGTGCCATTCTTGAAATCGATCAATTGGTTAAAAATGAACTTCGCCCAATCCACCACTAGCCTCGAATTCATGAAGGCATACATTAACTCCCCACTTTTCCGACTCGGCTTGTGCTCCAACCCCCGCGGATACAGATTATGGTGAAAAGCCTTATTGAGCACTCGAATATCATCCCGGAACTCCCCTACAACATGTGGAATCTTTGCATTCTTTGGGTTCGCGTACAACACGTCGTTAATTAACCCATCATCAATCTTTTCAGCCCGAGGGTAGTTCACCGTCTCTGGAGCAGGCCGCTCATACCCCAAATACTCCGCAATCACAACAGGATCAATCCTGATATCCTTTCCTCCTACTCTTGAAACTATCCGAGCGGTGTTACTTGTTTCAAAGCCAGCCGGAGGAGTTTTCATGTTCTAATAGAACTCAATGACACACACAATGTTATACCCCTCCAATTTTCGAGTCCAGAAGTTCAGCCCATTGCTCTGAATTCGCTGGATTACCAAATGATCGGTGCCGATGGACTTCGCCTTAACCTGACATTCATTCTTGAAGCGTCGCTTCATCACCCCCTCCTTCCACTCAATCCGTTTATCAGTCTGAACTTGCTTCCCTGTCCGACGAAGCCGTTTCCTGGACTTACAGCCCGAACTCCCAGCCACCTGCTCCTCGGAGCCCGAATCAGTCAGCTCCTCCACAATTTCCGGAGGGAGGCACTAGCACCTTCCTTAGCCATTCCCTTGCCCTTGGCCCTAGGCATTCTCAAAGTACAGAGGAGAGAGAAAATTTTGGAATTTTGCCTAGGGTTTGGAATTTTCAGAATTTGAAAAGGGTGGAAGTGATTTGGGGTTTGTAACAGTGGGTGGTGGGTAGAGATAAGTAAGAGAGATGGAGAATATGGAGATTATAGGGAAAAACAAGGGAGAAATTCGAAATCCATGGAGGTTTTGGTAAAATTTCGAATTACCTTGAAATTTTCGGATTAGGGCTCGAATCCTTGAAAACCCTTGCAATTTGCGGTGGAACCTTGATAATTGATGGAGAAGATGAAGGATTAGGGGTGGTTATGGAAGATTTAGAGAGGTTTTGATGAGCCTCAATGGTTTGGGGTCACGGTATGGAGGTCCCGGAGAGAGAGAGTGATAAGCACCCGAGAATGTAATAAAGGGTGCGCTAGTGTCTAGTCTTAGTTACTTTTATTATTTAATTAGTTGTTTTTAGTTACTTTTGCTCGTAAGGTGTCTTGGCTTTGTTTTGTAGAGAAACCTTTTAATTCAGGTATTTTAAAAGACCAAAGCGTGCCAAGGTTATTCAAAGCTCAAAAGATGACCCGGTGGCCAAAGCTAGAAAGCGTGCCAAGGAAGCGAGGCAAGGCAACCCGAGCAAGGCAATCGCCAAGGCATGGCAGCCCGTTGGCCACGCAAGCAAGGCAAGGCCAAGGTGATGGCTAGAGCAACAAGTGGCCCGATGGCCCAAAGCAAGGCATGGCTGCCCGGGCCAAAGTAATGATCAAGGCAGGCATGACCAAACGGCCCGAGCAAGAGCGAGCAAAGCAACAAGGCGTGGCCCGATGTCAAGGCCAAGACCAAGCCGATGGCTCGGTCAAAGCAGCAGTCAAGGCCCGAAGATAAGGCCTCGGCACCGATGGGAAGAATGCTGGACATCGGTACCGAGCAGCTATCTGGGACAGCACTTAACAACCTCGCCATTGATGGGAAATATAGTGGACATCGGTACCGAGAGCTTAAATGCATTTTAAGCCCATTGCCATCGGTACCGAGGCCTTAAAGGGGAATCTCTGGAGAATATTCCATCCGCGTCCTTGGGCCTATAAATACCCTGTGATGTCATTTTGTACAAACACGTAGAAAATTAGATTTGTACTCGTTTTTAGATCTAGAGCTAGATTTGAATTGTTCTTCGTGTTCTTGAGTGTTCTTATTCTTCCAGCCCTTAATTTCTGCATTTTCAATTCTAGTAAGTTAGTTTTGACTCTTGTCTCCTTAAGTAAAGTTGTTTAATTTCTCCCGATCTATCTTTCTAGCTAGTTTATTTCTAGTGTTGTGTTTACACTTATGCTAAGTAGATTTTTGCTTGCTCTTATCTTCATAGATATGTGTGAGTAGTTTCATAAGGTTGGGTCATGGGGTGACTAGCACCCCCTGGCTTGAGTAAAAATCGCATTTTTCACCAAAAAGTTTGCAACTTTGTTTTGGAAATTGATGTGGGGCTTGGATTTGTTTGTCAAATTACCGAGGTGATAACCTCCTTGATCATGTGTAGGTAAGAGCTTCGCCTACTTACCACACATGATGCTTGGAGCTCGGTCGCTCGAGGTGTTTGCTAAATGGATTCTATAGCTAGCTTGATTTTCGAACCTTCTTATCTTCCGGGTAAAACCGTGTATTGAGGTGGAAAGTGTGGTTTTGCTTGAGTCGTGGGCGCTAGTAATTCCTAGACCTAACCTTCTTTTTATCTAGTTTATTCTCGTTTAATTTAGCCTTTTTACTTTCCACCGCATACGAAAAACCAAGTTGGCTGACTAAAAGCCGAAAACCATACTCGCATCTACAATCCATCGAGCCGTATTATTTATCCCTTGGGTACGATCCCGGACTACCGGATTTATTATGCTTCAACTGGACGCTTATACCCTACGCTTGGGGTGATCTCTTGGATATATATCGAGAACGAAGCAGAGAGCCGTGGGTTTAGAAGAAAAATGAAGAGGGATCGGGCTTTTAATCGCGTCTGTACTGTTGAAAAAGCACAAGGTAGGTATACCTCAAAAATGAAGTACCGATACCCAGCCAACTGTCCTCCACTGGATTGAAATGGTACCGGTACCAAAATTTTGAGGTATCGATACCTCTCCCTGAGATTCTGCTTGCTTGGCCAACGGCTGCCCCGACCTCTTGCAACTCACCCAAAACACCTCCAAACCACTTGCAACACTATACCACACCTTCCCGGACACCCTCCGAACATCCGGGTCCCTAGGTTAATGAGAACAATGTAGGACACGGACTAGGATACGAAATAGGACAAGGGGACACTTTAGTGGTTTCATCAATCATAGAATGCCTAGTATCACTTCCTAAGTACGCCATAGATTCCGTAACGATTCAACATAGATATCTAAACACAATTAGGCATGCACATGAGATGAAACTCCTAAACTAAGAATTTTAGATACAAAAGACGGGATATGGGTAAAACTAACTCAACACTTAGACCATTCATCCTTTAAGCATGCAAACGAGTTGTAATGTAGAGGAACACTCAAGATTACATCAAACTATTGCCAATTCAGAACTTCATGAGCATGGGCCAAGTTGTGTTACAACAAAAATTATGTACAACAGAAGGATTGTTTACTCTAAAAAGTTAAAAATTAACCAAAAACAAAGACAAAAATATAGCATATATTTCCTCCCCCCAACTTGAAAGATGCTATGCCCTCATAGCATGGAGAACAACAGTATTGAGAGGGAGAAAACAAAAGATGTACCTCCGGGGGAATGTCAACCCCCGTATACCTCGACCAAGATGGAGGCTTTATGTCATTGCCTCCGTTCAATCCGAGTTATGGGCTTCCAAGGCATCACTCCTTCGGTTCATCATGACGGAACGGCCATGGCAAGGCTGGCGTGGGAGCATGGTAACCCTGCAGAAGCTTTTGAGGACGAAGAACCCACTAGAAGGTAATTGACATTAGAACCCAGCTCTTATTATCCGGGCACCAAACAAACACATAAACAAAGAAAACACCAAAAACACCACCCGATTTTCACGCAATCTAACGAGTCATACTTTTCTTCCCGAGTCTCACCGGAGAGACAAAACTCGGGTGGCTATACTAGACCGTCGAAACTTGTTACATCATGCCCGAAGTAAAATCTACCACTTGACCTCGCCAAGCAATTAAGCCCAGCGTTCCCTATGATCGAAACAAAGTGAGACAAGACAGAGCGTAGCGCCAAAGCACGGGAATATCAAGTCTCACCCAAAGACCTAAACTGCCCCCCGATAGGGACATATCTGGTGAGCATGGATCATTAACGGCAAACTACTACAAATAAGGACTAATTAAAGCCCGAAACAATGACGCATTAGTGAAATCTCCGAGTGTGAAAATCCCAAAACGAAACAAACAGGCTAATATGTACAAAACTAAACATTACCCTTACTAATCAGAGCTGGGCACACGATTCTTATTTTAGTAGCGGCGTGCAGAGCTACAAATACCCAAGTCAATGGTGGGTACCCCCTACCCGGGGGCCGGGTCCGACAAACAGTTAAGTTCAGCAGTTACACTTTCGCTCCCCGTGCAAATTAAATTGAACAACAAAAATCAAGCTAAACAACAGGATCATCCAAATACACCGGAGCAACCAAGTCCTCCGTGACCTCCTCACTGGCAAAATTCTCCAAAAACGACTTAAGCCTTTGGCCGTTAACCTTGAAAACATAGCCATTTGAGTTAACCACCTCAATTGCACCATGAGGAAATACTTGGTGCACAATGAAGGGGCCAACCCAACGTGACCTCAACTTTTCGGGAAAAAGATGGAGCTTGGAATTGTACAACACTTTTTGTCCAACTACAAAGTTTTTCCTCTGAATATTCTTGTCATGAAAATCCTTAACTTTGGACTTGTAAATCTTTGTGTTGTCATACGCATCCCTCCGAATTTCTTCAAGTTCATTTAATTGGAGCTTACGATGCGCACCGGCGGCGGGCAATCGAAAATTCAAAGCTTTAATGGCCCAATAGGCCTTATGCTCCAACTCTACCGAGAGGTGACATGCCTTACCGTATACAAGCCGATAAGGTGAAACGCCTAGAACGGTCTTATATGCGGTACGATATGCCCACAAGGCATCGGTCAAATGAAGTGACCAATCCTTCCGATTTGGATTGACAGTTTTCTCTAAAATATGTTTTACCTCTCGGTTAGCAAGCTCGGCTTGGCCATTAGTCTGAGGGTGGTAGGCGGTGGACACCTTGTGAGTGATTCCATATTTCTTCATAAGTGCTTCAAAAGGCCGATTGCAGAAATGAGTGCCTTGATCATTAATAATGGCCCGAGGTGTCCCGAACCTTGACAAGATGTTCTCTTTAAGGAATTCCAGCACCACCTTATGATCGTTGGTCTTGGTTGCAACGGCCTCCACCCATTTGGAGACGTAATCCACTGCTAGGAGAATATAAAGATAGCCATAAGAAACTGGAAACGGCCCATGAAGTCAATCCCCCAACAATCAAACACTTCAACAACGAGGATATTGGTGAGGGGCATCATATTCCTCCGAGTCACCGCACCCAACTTCTGGCATGCCTCACATGTTTTGCAAAAAGTGAAGGCGTCCTTCATAAGAGTTGGCCAATAAAAGCCACATTGTAAAATTTTTGCAATGGTCTTGGTATGGGAGAAATGGCCACCGCACTCCTTGGAATGGCAAAACTGCAAAATCCCTTGTTGATCCTCTTCCGGAACACAACGCCTGACAATGAGGTCCGGACAATATTTAAAGAGGTAAGGATCATCAAAGACGAATCTTTTCACCTCAATGAGAAACCGCTTCCTGTCTTGTGCATTCCAATGACCCGGTAGTTGCCCCGTTACAAGGTAATTGACAATATCTGCGTACCATGGGCTAGTAGAGATGCCAAACAATTGCTCATCAGGAAACGTGTCAATAATTGGGAGATTGGAAGTACGATCCTCAAACTCAAGTCGTGACAAATGGTCCGCTACCACATTCTCCACTCCTTTTTTGTCCTTGATAGTGAGGTTGAATTCTTGGAGCAACAAAATCCAACGAATCAACCTTGCTTTCGCATCCTGCTTAGTGAAAAGATACTTGAGAGCAGCATGATCAATAAAGACTGTAATAGGGATACCCACCAAGTACGACCAGAATTTGTCCAAAGCAAAAACGATAGCGAGCAACTCTTTTTCTGTAGTCGAGTAGTTCATTTGCGCTTCATTTAGTGTTTTGCTCGCATAGTAGATAACATAAGGATGCTTGTCCTTTCGTTGCCCAAGCACGGCTCCCACAGCATAGTCACTGGCATCGCACATCAATTCAAACGGGAGCAACCAATCCAGAGTTTGCACTATAGGAGGAGAGGTAAGGCTCGACTTTAACTTCTGAAACGCCTCTTCGCAAGCACTAGTCCATTCAAAAGGTGCATCCTTAGAGGGAAGATGACACAAAGGTCGAGAGATGGCGCTAAAGTCCTTGATGAACCGCCGGTAAAATCCAGCATGGCCTAGGAAAGAACGAATGTCCTTCACACACGTAGGTGTCGGGAGATTAGCAATCAAGTCTATTTTGGCCTTGTCCACCTCTATGCCCTTCTTCGATACGATATGACCCAAAACAATGCCATGTGTAACCATAAAGTGGCATTTTTCCCAATTTAGCACAAGATTTTTCTCTATACATCTTTCCAACACCTTCCCCAGATTAATCAAACACTAATCAAAAGAATCCCCGAAGACTGAGAAGTCGTCCATGAACACTTCGACAATGTGCTCCACCATATCACTGAATATACCCAACATGCATCGTGAGAAAGTGCCCGGAGCATTGCATAACCCAAAAGGCAACCGCCGATAAGCAAAAGTCCCGTAGGGGCAAGTGAAAGTGGTCTTTTCTTGATCCTCTAGAGCGACCGCAATTTGATTGTACCCCGAATAGCCGTCGAGGAAACAATAGAAAGCATGACCGGCAACGCGCTCTAAGATTTGAT
The DNA here is from genome assembly GCA_018127125.1 of Rhododendron griersonianum. Classification (NCBI taxonomy): domain Eukaryota; kingdom Viridiplantae; phylum Streptophyta; class Magnoliopsida; order Ericales; family Ericaceae; genus Rhododendron; species Rhododendron griersonianum. The sequence goes on along the minus strand of CM030793.1, from coordinate 35,324,502 downwards.
CAATGAACCGAATAGGGAAATGGTCCTTGCGAGTACATGAGTTTAGTTTCCGGTAATCGATGCACACTCGCCAACCGGTAGTGACTCGAGTTGGCACAAGTTCATTATTTGCGTTAGCCACCACTGTGACTCCGGACTTCTTAGGAACAACCTGTATTGGGCTAACCCATTTATTGTCGGCAATACGATAGATAATGCCGACGTCCAACAATTTCAGAACCTCTGCTTTGACCACCTCCTTCATAATTGGATTTAAACGGCACTGTGGCTGGCGGGACGGCTTGATATCATCCTCAAGATAGATGTGGTGAGTGCATAACGAAGGATCAATCCCTTTTATATCGGCAATAGACCACCCGATAGCCTTTGTATGTCACTTTAACAATTCAAGAAGTTGAGCCTCTTGGTGATTCTCTAATGAAGCAAAGATCACAACAGGGAACGTTTCGTCTGGCCCAAGGAAAACGTACTTAAGAGTATCAGGCAAAGCTTTCAAGTCAAGCTTCGGAAATTGAACGCTCGAAGGAAGAGTCTTGCTTGGTAAAGGAGGCAATTCTTCAAAAGTAGGAGCCCACGGGAACACTCCACAAATCTCATCACTTTCTGAGCAAAGCTCCTCGCCATCTAGCAAAGAGTACAAGTAGTTGATTTCTGGTGAATCCATGAATGAAACTTCCTCGGCAGTGAGAACCACCTCCAACGGATCCTAATATAGCACAGTATCGATATGGTCTTGCACCAAAGAATCAATTAAGTTCACCCCACAAACATCGTCATCATCTCCCATTTGACTTCCAATGTGGAACATGTTGACTTGCATCTTCATGTTCCCGAAGCTCATATTTAGCAACCCATCCCGGCAATTGATCATGGCATCAGCGGTTGCTAAGAACGGCCGCCCAAGAATGATCGGAACGGAAGCTTGAGACTCCGGCACTGGACAAGTATCAAGAACCACAAAGTCCACCGGATACACAAATTGGTCAACTTGTACAAGAACATCCTCAACCATGCCTTTTGGAACGCGTACACTCCGATCCTCTAATTGAAGGGTCACCCTTGTTGGTTTCATTTCACCTAAACCAAGTTGTTGATAGACTGAAAAGGGCAATAAGTTCACACTCGCTCCTAGATCAAGGAGGGCCTTCTCGACTACCTTTCCACCGATAGTTATGGTTATTGTGGGGCACCCCGGATCTTTATACTTAGGTGGCAATTCCAATTGGAAAAGGGAACTGACTTGTTCTGTTAAAAACACCTTCTTTTGAACGCGAAGCTTGCGCTTTTGTGTACACAAGTCCTTCAAATACTTGGCATAGGATGGTATTTGCTTGATGGCATCTACCAATGGAATGTTGATCTTGACTTGACTGAACAACTCATAGATAGCCGTATGGGAATCCGGTTGCGCCGGCATCTTTAACCGGTGAGGGTATGGTGCCGGAATTGGTGAAATTTGTTGTGTCTCGCTTTCCTTTGATTTCCCTTTCTCTTCTACCGTAGGAGCTTGATTGGGAGACTCCCCATTCGGTGGATGTGGCTTTGAGGGTGCTTGTAAAGGTAGTAAGATAGGCGTCACCGGCGGCTCCACTTGAGCATTATCCACGGTCTTCCCACTTCTCAAGGAAATAATTGCCTTGGCTTGCTCAGGGATAGGCACCGAAGAGCTACCAATCAGATTCTGACCTTGGGGGTTCGGTTGTGGCTGTGCAGGAAACTTTCCTCTCTCTTGCTGCAATAAGCCCACGGCATTAGTTAGCTTGCCCATTTGGTTCCTCATGTCGTTCATAGCTTGGGTATTCTGCTCATTTGTAGTAATCTGCATTTGACAAAAAGTGTTCATCGTATCCTCCAAAGATCGCCGTGGAGGAGGTTGGAATTGGCCCTGGCCTTGAGAGAATTGGCCCTGCGAGAAACCAGAAGGATTGAATCCGGGAGGCCCTTGACTTTGAGGAAAACGTGGTGGCCCTTGACTTTGAGGGGATCGCCATGTTTGAGTTTGAAACGGCGGTTGCCCTTGAAATTGACCCACCTCATTAGGTTGGTTCCAACGGAGTGCCGGATTTTGCCTTAAAGCTGGATTGAAAGTATTCGGGTACGGTTCTTACCGTTGAATAGCACTCACTTCTTCTGGAGTCATACCATTAAGAACATTCTTGAGAGCGGGGATATTGAAACATTCACCGGTAGAATGCCCCGCCATTTCACATATAGCACATACCTCTTCCACCTTGACGACGGACTTGACCTCGTGAGAACCTTTCAACTCCATTTGTTCCAACTTGCGAGTGAGCTGATCTACCTTAGTCTCGAGAGCATTGGTCATGGGAACAGGTTCGGCCAATGAAAATTTACCGGAGCCGCTCGGGCCTTGGTTTGCCATAGCCCGCTCGCCCACGTCAACAACGTTCCACGATTGATTCTTAACTGCCAATTGCTCCAAATAATCCCATGCATCCCCAGCCATTTTGTCAAGAAAATCCCCGTCAACCATAGTGTCAATGAGTTGGTAACTCGATTGGGAACAACCTTTCATGAAATGGCTGATCATGTGAGGCTTGTCGAGGCCATGATGTGGAAGCGAGGCAACCAAATCCTTGAACCGCTCCCAATATTTATAGAACGTTTCCCCTTCTCGTTGCTTGAAGTTCTGGATTTGTTCTTTGAGGAGCTTCGTTCTATGGACCGGGAAGAACTTCTTGTGGAACTCGGCCTTGACACCGGCTCAATCTCGCAACAACTAAGGTTTAAGAGAAGTAAACCATTGCTTTGCTTTATCCTTGAGGGAAAAAGGAAACAACCTCAATCGTGCATTTTCCAACCGTGGAGCATCCGAGGTGAAAGTGTTGATGAGATCCTCAAAATCTCGGATATGGTCATATGTGCTCTCACGGTCCAGCCCGTGGAATTGCGGCAAAAGATTGTGATAGCCATACTTGAAGTCAAAAGAGTTAGCATTAGTAAGAGCAGGGAGGACTATGGGGGATTGCTGAACCGGACTTCCCGGATTCAAGATATCCCTCAAAGTCCTCACCGACGGTGGTGGTTCACCCATTCTCCTTTTAGGACGGCGACCCCGCGGACGTGAAGGAGATTTTAATCTCGGACGTCTACTAACAAACGGAGGAGATCTTCCTCTCGGGGTTTCTTGAGGCGATAGTGAACGACAAAGTCTATTAGAGTTTGGACTCCGATAGAAACCAGTCATGCACTACCAACTCACTCAGAGAATTAGTGAAATAGTCCAACCACCAAATAAACCAAAGCAACAGCTATGCTAGCACTTGAAAATATATACAATAAAAGAAAAGAAACAAGCTATACTTATGCTAGCTTCGTTACACCTCAAATTGAAATGGTGGATCGGTTAGAGGTTTCCGCTCGAATAAGTATAAGTTGCTTAAAGTAAAAGAAATGGAATACTTACAATGGTTTGCCGAACCTCCAAATAAGCTAAAATAAGAAATCCCCGGCAACGGCGCCAAATGCTTATCCGTAAAACCTTGCATTCGGAATAAGGTCGGAAACCCCAAGCGTAGGGCTTGATCGTCGGTAGCAATAAACCGGTAAGACCGGGATCGTACCACAGGGATTCAGAGATAGCTTAATCGGATAGTAGGATTTTTGTAAGGTTCTTGGCGTTTAAGACGGCCAACTATCGGTTTTGCTTTAGTGAATGGAAAACGATAGTGAAATGACTAGAAAAGCGGTTTGTGCTTGGTAAAAACAGGCGGCATGGTTTAGGGGCTCAAATCGCCCAATGACTTAGCCAATTTAGCCGTTTCTTTCTAACAACTCCAAGCCAAGGCATAGACAAACTTAACCCGGAGCACTCAACGCTAAAAGTCGAGCATAACCATGGCATTAGCTCAGAAATGACTTAATCTCATTTGGAAATCACTTAAATCAAACGCCGGTAGCGTTAAAAGCTCCTAGCCTCGTATGTAAGACGAAGGTATTAGCCCCGGCCAACACATGATCAACGAAGGTGTTAGCCCCTTTGGTTTGGTCGAAAATTAGAGATTAAGCCTTTCCCTTACTAAAATCATGATCAAGTTATAGAAAAACCACTAAAACAACTAAACCATGGGAGAGAGATCACCCCATGACCAAGCCTAGAAGACTACTCACTCATAGCAAAAAGACTAGAGAACATGCTAGGAAATGAAAACATGATTCACCGATGAAAACGAAAATAAACTTGATTTCTATAGAGATCCAATCCGCACTAACAACTTTAATGCTCGAGAAATTAACGTACAAGCCAAACTTACTTGAGTTGATGAAGAATTAAAGACAAGAGCTTGAGAGCATTAACTATGGAGTTCTAGAAATTAAAAAGACTTAAAGTGTAAAGGATTACATAATGGCCAAAAAAGGCTTACAAAGCTATTTATAGGCCTAAACAATCAGCCAAAAAGTGGACCAAAAGGTCCCTAAAATATCCCAAAATCATGCCTAAAGTGGAAACTTTCCACAAATGGAAAGTTGAAAAAGTCTGCACAAATCTGCTGGCCGAAGGAACAAGGTACCGGTACCTCAAAAATGAGGTATCGGTACCCAGCCCATTGTCTTCAATATCAGAGAAAAGGTACCGGTACCTCATTTTTGAGGTACCGATACCTAGCTTCAGAAACTGCAGAACAGGTTCAGCTTGGGCTCCGAGGCTTGCGGTGGCCCGACGACCTTCCAACACTTGATTTCTTGATCCGCGGGACTTGCCGGACGTATGCCATAAGCACTTGGACTCTTGGACACCCTCGAGGGCCATCATCAATGCATGAGGCTTGCTTGAAGCATTTTGGCACGTTCCTTGCCAAGCTTGTCCTCCGGCCAATCTCCGAGGCTTCATGTGACACCGTTAGGCTTTAGTGACAATCAAATGAGTTCCGACGGGCATTTGGACACCCGTTACATCCCGAAACATCGGTTGGCATTCAAAACCTCCATTTAAGCACATTCAACCTGAAATGCTCACAAAAATACCTTACGAGCAAACTTGAATAAAAACGACGACTAAAGCATAGAAAAGCCACAAATTAGAGGATTAAAGTCCCAAGATCATACGATCTTGGGTGCTAATCACAAAGAGATAGGAAACTGAACTTTCTTGAATAACTCAAGCATTTGAAAGTTCACATTAACCTTAGGCTTCGCCACCAAGCGATTTGGATATGGAGCAACGGGTGGCGACGGAGTCATGGTGGCTACAGGTGCAGACACCACCACTTTAGAAGACTCCGCCTCTTTCTCACCCTCAGGGACACTTCCTAAGTCTGGAATGACTACTGGTGCAGCTACCGGCACCGGGGGTGGCACCGATTTTTGCTTGGAAGGTAAGTCCTTGTTGATCACCTTCCCACTTCTGAGAGTGGTGATAGCCTTAGCCTCTTCCAGACTGGGATTCAAACTACTCGGGCCAAAAGAATCGCCCACATAATGCGTACCGGCGGCATTGATTAGAGGTTGAGAAGGAAACTTTCCCTTCTCCTGCTGGACTTGTCCAACTGCCGCTGTTAACTAGGTCAATTGGGTTCTAATGTCACCAATCGCCTGCTTAGTCTGCTCAGTGAAGCTTATCTGAGACTGCATGAGAGCCTTCATCATCTCATCAGTCTGCTTATCCCGCGGGGGATGGTTAATGCCTGGGGGTGGTCCAAAAGATGATGGACCAAACCCCTGCTGCTGCTGAGGTGGGTAACGGAACTGGGTCATTTGGCCTTGAGGAGGCCGGAATTGCTGGACGGACTGTTGCTAAGGTGGTGCCTGGGGTTGCACCGGGGCTTTTTGATCCCTCCAACCCAGAAGTGGGTTTTGGGCCCACCCAGGATTGTAGGTATTAGAATATGGATCCCAACGCTGGTTAAGTACGTTCACCTCAGCCTGATTGCTATGGTAGGCCTGATTGTTTTGGTAGGCCTGATTGCTTTGGTAGGCCTCTTTCACTATAGGAAAAGCAGGGCAAGAAGTGACTAGATGCCCCGGACACTCACATAACGCACACACCTCCTCGACTCTCACCTCATTCACCCGATGGACTTGCTTAAGCTTTAAGTCCTCTAACTGTTTGGCCATCTTATCCAGTTGAGACTGGACATTGTGCTCTCGTACGCTCAAGGGAAAAATGCCGGACCCACTGGGTCCCTGAGCAGCCATGGCCCTATCACCGAGGTCGGAAGGTTCCCAGCTTCGGTATTTCTCAGCCAACTCGTCAAGAAAGTCCCACGCATCGTCCGGGGACTTGTCTAGAAAATCCTCCTCCTTACAGAGGTACTCAATTTGTTGGGTCGTCGCAATATTCAAACCCAAATAGAAAAATGACACCAACTGGTGTTTCACGAACCCATGATGCGGCAAGGACAACAGCAAATCCTTGAACCGCTCCCAGCACCTTAAAAATGACTCGCCCTCTTTCTGCTTATACGATTGAATTTGGCGAGTCAGGTACTTCGATTTACTCTCCGAGAAATATTTCTTGTAAAATAGATCTCGGACAGCAGCCCACGTCGTGAGAGACTGTGGCTTTTGCATCCGCAACCACTTATCCGCATTATCCTTAAGCGAGGATGGGAAGAGCTTAAGGCAAGCATTCTCCCATTGAGCAGTAGTGGCAAGGGTGCACACCAACCGCTCGAAGTAACGGATATGATCATACGGATCCTCATTCTCCTTCCCGTAGAAGAGGGGAAGGGCATTATGCGTACCAGGCTTAATGGTGAAAGCATTACGTGCCTCCACCGTCTCGGTCGGTAAACTATTGGTCCGAGAGGAGTGATCCTCTCAGGATGCATGAGCTCACGCATCGACCTTGGTGGATCTGCCATCGGTGGTTCAATTATCAACTCAACAAACAATCCACCGATATTGAACGACTCGCCACCAAAATACTCTTCCTCCACGGTTACTCTCGGTACTCTCTCAATGGCTACGAGACGCCTGGTATTGTCTTGATAGTACTTAGGCTTAAGAGGTGATTTCTTTCCTACAATGGAGGATTGCTTACCGCTACCGATGATGACTCGAAACAACTAAAAAAAAAATTAAAAGAAAACAAAATCTAACGACCCGAATTCTTAACACACGTTACCGCCCCCGGCAACGGCGCCAAAAATGCTTGACGATTTCCTAGTCCTAAATTAATGGGTTGCACCAAGCGTAGGGCGGAGACCGACACAGCATAATATCCGGTAAGTCCGGAGTCGAATCCACAGAGACGGTGATGTGTGCTGACTAAAAACTCGGGTTTTAACTAATTTAACGGGCTCTTAGGTAGCCACCCCTTGTCGGTTTGATTGAGAGATTAACTAAAACCTAGAAATTGATTTTACTTTTCAGAAAATTTAAAAGAAGGTATGGTCGTAGGGTTCATAGCACTCGTAACCAATCCGGATTAACCTGCTCTGTTTGAAGTTCTTAAAAACGTTAATTTTTTAGATTGAAAAAGATACCCCACAAAATGTGAGACCCTATGGTCGCCGTATTGCCATGTGCAGCGGAGAACGAGTTTTGGACCCCCATTCCCCCATTCACATGGGCTCCGACGATGCCTGGGTTCGTCTCACGAATGTTCTCAATTAACCTAAAATTGCTTTTTTCATTGTTTGAAAACAGGAGCAGTGCCCGAACTGATCACGGCGTGCTAATCACCCCGCGACCCTACCTATACGACTACTCACTCATTGATACGAAAGAAATAAAAGAAACCCTAGATTGCATCATGCTTCTATTACGGGAGGAAGAAAAATAAACGAAAGATACCAACTATTTGAAAACCAATGAACAACTTTAATTAAGAACAAAAATTGAAACGAATTACCGGAAGATGTGTTCTTGAACAAAACTTGAAAACTTCAAAGGAAATAGCTCTGGAAAGAAAGAACGTAAAAAGAAAGCTGCTACGTAAAAGTTCGAACCCTAAAAACGGAGTTCCGGGGGTATTTATACAAAAACCCCAATTAATTCGAATAAAGAAAAGAAAAAGAAAACGTCAAAACCAAAATTCCCCCGTGGAGCCTTCGGTATCGATACTAAAATGGGACGTATCGATGCCCGTTGTTCTGTTCAGCCGTGGACCAATTTAACACTTCATTGTATCGATACTGGGAATATTTGGTTCAGCCGTGGACCAATTTAACACTTCATTGTATGGGGGAAATTATGGTATGGATACCACAGTGGGATACCGCATACACTAACGGCATCCCCCAGGCCTTGCATGGGATTTGGACACCCGACATTCACGACTCCGCTTTGGCATCCTGGCAACGTATGAACCGGCCTCGAAGCCACTCAGTCCAACCTTAGCGCTAAATCCGCCTTATTACCTATGAAAATAATAAAAACACAAAACCAAGACAAAGCACGGCATCAAGTGAAAAATGGAATAAATCGCGCCTTTAACGCCCTAATTCGCCCTACTTAGGCGCTCATATCTATAATATCACGCGCCTATCACTTATTTTAGACCAATATTGCTAACTTTAGAAATCTTTTGTTTTTGGTTATTCAATTGGAGACACTCTTAAAATACAAATCCCCAACCCAGCCTAAATTCAGCACCCGGATTACCATCACCTAAACTTTCGATTAAGCCCAAAACTTCATAGCACAGCAGCACCAGAGATAACCATTTGAATTTGAATCCCAATGCTGTGAAATCCCCACAAGGATTGGCTTTCCTTGGGTGTTGCACGAGATTCATAATTGCAGCAAGCGAAATAGCCTTAGGATCTGTATAAAATAACCCCATAAATGTAGCAGCTCAAAACACCAGAGTGTGTTTCCGGAGTTTCATGTGATGTTACCTACGTGATACTCCCAGATCCAACCCTAAGATTTTCAGGGCCCTAGGTAAAATTGTAAAATGGGACCTCTCATTGTTGAATATATATATATTACTCGTTTCAACAGGATGAGCAAGAGTGCCTTGTGGTGCAGTGGTTGATCGTTTGTGAAATTGGTTTGTTCCGTTTGGTTGGAAATTCGATTCATGCCGTCTGTAGCTACCTTTTTCTGTATGAGTTTGAAAATATGTACGCGATAAAAACACAGAGGTCAAGAGTTGAACTCGTGACATGAACGTTAGAAGACAATAAATGTTTCCATTGTAATACAATTACCTTCTTGTTCTATTCTTGACATATACAAGATTTAACTGCAAGTCAAACGGATTCTGGTGGGCCTAAAACTAGTGGCCCTATGCGGCATTCTGGTGGTCTTTTGCCGAGAGCTGGACTTGGGTACTCCCAATCATTTACGTAGCGACAAAGTAGACAGTAGGGACATTATTAATCATTTTTATTGGATGGTTGAGATTTGAGAGGCAAGGAGTGAGTTACGTGATGTGGAAAATTGGAGGCAACGAAGAAGAAATTGAAGCAGACAAAAGCAACATTCATAATTAATTAATTACAAGGCTGGGGTGAGGGACTTGATGAGTTCTTCGGGCATTCCAAAATCTGTGGTGGGAAGTAGAAGAGTCAATCCTAGCATGGGAAATGGCATATGCAACACCCAATCAAATCTGTTATTTGGGCCTGTTGGTGATATTGGGCCATCAACAGGGATTCGAACCCAAGGGCTTTCAGTCTTAATGGGTACACAAAGGGCCTATAGGGAAAAGAAATTAGTTGGAGACTTGGAGCATTGCTCTATTCGATAGAAAGGCTTGGTGAGGGTTTTGAAAAAGGTAATTAAGGAAAAAAGATTGAACGATGATAGATCTGAAACGTGACTGCACGTGAGGGGGATGTTAATGAAATATAGGCTCGCATTGTTTGGGAGTGTAATGAGTAATCACTTAAAATAATGATTGGACCTCTCCATTCTTTGTCAATTCGTTTTGAATTGGATATAAAGATTTCACACCGAATGCCGTTCAAAAAACAAAAAACAAAAAAATTGATTTCACACCGGATGATAGAATTTAGGGTACTACTTTTGAAAGGTTTATGAATAGGAGATACTATGAGAAAAATCATTTTTTTAAGGGGTTGCAAACAAGTCATTCCCCTTCAATATACACAAATGATCTGTTTGAACAGGGGAAAATATTAGGAATCAAGAGTACATCATTCTTACAAAAATCAAAAACTCTCAATTGGAAAGTCATTCTTTTTATAAAAAAAAAGACCTTCACGAAGAGTAGCGTTGCTTTACTAGATAGTGTAGATAAAATCAAATGTCCAAGTTATTCTTTTCAAGATGATCTTGGGATATTGTCACAAATTGTGAACTCTTTGCGCAGAGATATCAGAACACTACTATATGTGAACGGAACCGCAAAGCCACCCAATTGTTACTCGTAGATATCACCGGACGCGGATTTGCAGTTCCGTCGGCAATAGAATACTGCAGTGCAGTGCAGTGCAGAGCTCTTGGGTTTATAAACCTTAATTGACAGGCATCTACCTGTTCCTAGATAATAGTCTACTACATTATATTACTAACACTTTTTGTGGGGGGTGGGGGCTGTCCGCCCTCTTTTAATGATTCCTTTTATATGGTTCAATAGATTCTTCATTGACGGGATCAGTTGTGTCATATTAAACTCTTTGCGTGCACCCCCAGATCTTATTTGGTCAAAATATATACTAATTGTGTAATTAATTCATTTTTGTCGTTCTTTGGTAAACTGGTAATATATTAAGTTCTTGATCATGTTAAGCTACATAAATGACCTTCTATTTATAGTTCCGGCTTAGAGATTTTCGGGACCTAAAACAAACTTGTGAGGGGGAAAAAATATTCTTTTGGTGTGGAAAAGAAAAGCCCTTAGGACTTGAACCATGTACCGATTAGATAGCAAAACTAAACTTTTCCGCTAGGCTAGCTAGCTCATTTGTTATACACACGCTAAATTAAATATATATTACATATATACTTATTTATACTTATCTAGGGCCCTAGTTTTGAGCAAAAATTTGGGAGCTTAAGTCCACTGCAAGCTTCCTCAAATAACTAAACCAATCCAAATCGAGCTTAATTTAAAGTCCCAATCATGCATGGTTAGCTACATGAATCCGGTTTCCCATATGCTATCACTGGCCCTTCATCCAACAGGTGATTTTTCATCTTCAACTCTGTTGATCGAGAACATTAATTATGTCAAAAATCAGATCGGAATATAATTTATAAAGCCGGACACAGCTTCATTAATATGCGAAAAAAGTGTGCATGCGTTAATAGGCATACCAATAGTTTTGTGAGCTGCCCTTTCCTCTTGTGTACCTTCCCCATGAGATTCATAATTTGACACATACCGATTTCATATAGCAATTTATAAAAACGGTACCTGATACAATATGGAATTTTTGCACCCAGGGAAGGCTAAGCGGCATCCAACGCGTATGGTTGTTGCAGTACGTTGTTGTCTGACTAAACTTTACCCTGGCCAATACAATCCAGCTATCCACTACCTCTCTAGGATGCTTCCTCCTTAGCATTTGTCAAAACGGCTACTGCTTCTTTGCTTTGGATCTTGGCATATATATATGTATCCCTCACCACAACCTTCAAACCATCAAACACACATACACTCAACTGCTCTCTCTCTCTCTCTCTCTCTCTCTCTCTCTCTCTCTCTCCAATGTCCTTCCCTTCCTCTTCTGTAATGCTTTTAGTTCTAATGTTGACGGCCCTTCTAAAGGCTGCCTCAGCTGAGACCTTCCACCGAGCTGGTCAAATATCTTTTGGCAATGAACTGGCTAATATACTCAACGGCGGTAAACTTCTCACGTTGTCATTAGACAATTCTACTGGCTCCGGTTACCAATCCACAAACACCTACTTATTTGAAAGGTTAGACATGAATATCAAGCTTGTTCCTGGCAACTCCGCTGGCACTGTCGCTACTTTTTATGTAAGCCACAAACCTCTCCCCTCCGATCACAATTCAATTTCCTTATTTATACAAATGATACATATATACAGCAAAAAAAGTAAACTAACCAAAAAATAAAGTCATAGTTGACCCATACCAAAGATTGTTTCACTATGTCTCATCTACCCCTGAGCTACACCTATCTCTTTTTTATACATCTATCTCTTCTTCTTTGCTTTTGTTTTTTGTTTTTTTTGTTTTTTTTTTTTTGGGGATACAAGAATTATATGGTCTTATTAACTTCATCTGATTTTCTTTCTTCTATGCATGCAGTTATCCTCCCAAGGAGCAAACCATGATGAGATCGACTTTGAATTCTTAGGCAATGTGTCTGGACAGCCATATACTATCCATACCAACATTTACTCCCAAGGCGGCGGTAACCGGGAACAACAATTTCATGTCTGGTTCGATCCCACCGCAGCCTTCCACAAGTACACAGTGATTTGGAATCCCCAACTCATCATGTAATGTACCCTATCCTCTGCTTTCACAAGTGTACAAACAGAATTTTTAATGCAAAACGATGTGGCATTACGCCAAAAACTTCAAAATTTCCGCTACAGTTTCTGATCTTTGTCCGTTTGAGATACTATCACAGTGCCCTAGACTTTAGCTTCTTATCACAGTGCCATAGAATTTGTTTCCAGTAGACTTTAGCTTCTTAGCCGCTATCTAATACTTCTTTTATTCTCTAAACGAACAGGCTCATGGTGGATGATACTCCAATAAGGGTATTCAATAATAACGAAGCCATCGGTGTCCCATTCCCAAATAGCCAAGCGATGACGGTCTACGCGACCATATGGGATGGGGAGACATGGGCCACGGAAGGGGGAAGAATACCGACTGATTGGACACAAGCTCCTTTCACCGCTTCCTATGAAAGTTTTGTCATAAATGCTTGCGAATACTCATCAGGATCGTCATCATGTGGTTCTTCTGAGACTACCAATTCAGTAACTGAGGCATCGCTGACCCAATCATTGGACTCCGAAGAGCACGAAAAACTCTTGTGGGTACAGGAGAACTGTATGATTTACAATTACTGCACCGACAACGAACGCTTTCCTCAGGGACTTCCCCCTGAATGCAACCAACCTTACTATTTGCAGTGAGTGGGTGTTCTTGACGATCATTTGTGTTCGCTGGATCTGTAAATTACAAGCTCATTGATATTCTTTATTCTTTCAATTCAAATGCCTATGTAATAAGCACAAATGCAAGATTGAAGCAATTTTTTCGATGATTAACTTTGTTTTCCTTATTGGCTTAATCGACAGCTTCCATATCTAGAGTGTATTGTGCCTGTGAATTTGTAAGAAGAATCAAAGTAGCATAACTCAAAATTAAACAGAAGTAAGAAAATTAAAAAGACACCACCCATTAAGATAATTCATTAAACAGAAACTTTCAAGTAGCATTACTCAAAATTACACCTCAACATGAATGAGATACCGAAATGTTCTCCCATCGGTCATTGGCAAGAAATCAAAATACTGGGAAGCATGAAAATAGATCTATGCATATTTGAATACTACTTAGAATGTTCGTACTATTTTACACAATGAGGCCTAAAGGGGTGGTTTGGGGGCCGGTAAAGAAACTCAGGTTGATGAATGACTCTTCCTGAACTGGTGCTGGAGTTTTGGGGTGGAAAAAAGGGCTCTTTGGAGAAAGGTTATTTGTAGTAAGTGCAAGAATGAAGAGAATGCATGCTAGGTTTCCTTAAGCGCGCTGAGGCAAATAGAAGATGGTCTAGTGTATGGAAGGATACGGTGCAAGTCAATGCGAGAAATGAACAGATTTTCAACATAAATTCACGAACAACACAATCATTACTCGATGAGGATGGAAGTGGTACACAATTCTTGTTCGACAAATGGTTGTGATCAGAAGTTTCCAGTGTCTTATTCCCTAGGATTTCCAAAATCTACAGCAATAGAGATATTTCAGTGGTAGGTGCATGGCAATTAGGCTTCGATGAGGCTTGGAATTTACAACTCAGGAGGGGAGGCTGCTATATTCTTGGGAGATGGAAGAAGGGAATAACTTGATTACAATGCTAGAAATGTCTCCTGATCTTAAATTGGGAGGGAAGACTGACTTTTGTCAAAGGTTGTAACACCTTTTCACATGAGTTGTGTCTTTACGGGAAGGATGTGAATAGGTATAACACCTGGTAGATGATGTGTTTGTTCGGGAAGGATCAATGTGAAGTGTAAGGATGTGTAGATGAGGCATGCATGACCCATCCTAGTTGGTGTCTACAAATGCCAGGAGAGGACCCTCCAGGAATTAAGTGTGTTTAAAAGAGACATTACCTTCCTAATGAATGTCTACAAGAGACATTCCACAACTTGTTGGTTAGTGGAAACACCCACTCATCTGAATACTTACGCATTGGGCCACTTTTCCAGTATTCCTTTATTTGAGGATCAAGTGATTTCTGACTTACAGTGTTAAAAAAATAGGAAAAATTGTTGTGTCAGTCTAGCGAGCGTAGTGTTGTCGCAATCTCAAATTCAAATCATTACTAGATTGAATCTATTTTACTCTTCAATACAATTCTATATTTTTGCTTAAGTAAAGTCAGATTTACCAAAGCTAAAGTTGCTGTCGAATTTGCAGTCTAGCGAGCGTAGTGTTGTCGCAATCTCAAATTCAAATCATTACTAGATTGAATCTATTTTACTCTTCAATACAATTCTATATTTTTGCTTAAGTAAAGTCAGATTTACCAAAGCTAAAGTTGCTGTCGAATTTGACACCAAATATGGTTTAACATCACCTTTAGTTTATGGAGGAGAGGAGTACCACTGTAAAACAAATATTTTACCATCAAGTTCTAGGTTTGAATGTCTAATTAATAGCTCATGAGTGAAGATACTCTGAGTTGGCCGTTATTAAAGACTTTTAACTCGTGAGATCTATTTCACACTGCAGTTGTGTCGAAATAGTAATTATTAAGAAATAGGAATATAATAGTACTTCAAAATGGAATTAATTGTTGCGCCCAGGGACGGCTAGTCTCGGCAAAAAAACGCGCAAACTTGTTTCCCCGTCTCGATGCTTCATCCTTTCATTTAATAATTGCATGGTCAACGCCTGGCCTACTGCTTAGGATCTTCCCATGTACTTTATAATATGATACAGTACTCCTCTCTCTCTCTCTCTCTCTCTCTCTCTCCAATGTCATCCCTTTCCACTTCTGCGACACTTTTGGTTCTAGTGTTCATGACCATTATCTAATGGCTGCCTCAGCTGAGAACTTCTACCGAGATGTCGAAATCACTTTCGGTGATGAACGCGCTATGATACTGGATGGCGGGGACCTTCTCACGTTGTTAACTACTCTGGCTCTAGTTTCCAATCCATAAAAGACTACTTATTAGTAATTCGGAAGAATCGACATGTATGTGAAGCTTTTTAAAGTATGTTGTTCATGGTATATAAAATATTCAGCCAAAGCTGCTCTTGTATAAGGAGCGAGGTATTGTACCCTGAGATGTGGATCATCTAAGGCACATTAGCATATTTTTCTGACAATTTCCTCTTTATCTTTCTCCTCCAAACCAAAAAACTATTCGGAAGGTCTAGAAGAAGATCAAAAAATACGATAATTTTTTTTTTATTTATAAATTTCATCTTGCCTATGTGTATTATATATAATGTATATAAGGGGTGGAATACCACAAAGAGAAAATGTTCATAACAACTCTGATGGTACTGTCGCCACTTTATATTATCAAGGGCTTTATATCCGTGTTTTTTGTTGGATGGTTTTGCATTCGGTGTAGTTGGTCTTATGCTTTGTAATGTTTTTGTTTCTCTTGGTTGGCCTTAATCTTACCATCCTTTGTCTTGGTCTTTGGCTGGCATGTGATTGATACGGTGGTATATGCCAACATTTCAGGGATGACTTTCGCGGCTTTGATGTTCTTGGCTATCCCAATCTTGTCGTAATTATTTACGCGAGTTAATGAAATTTTTTCCTTTTCAAAAAAAAAAAAAGTGTTCCTAACAACACTGCGGGTATTTTCGCCACTTTTCTATATTTATGTACGCCGCAAACTTCTCCCCTGATATCAAAAATATACTAATATCCTTATTTTTACCAATGTGACATACACCTAATACACAATGCACTAACTATTAAAAAAATAAAAATAAATAAATAATGCACTTAAAAGACGAGCCATAGTTGACCTGTTCCAAATATAGTTTCGCTATGTCGGATCTAAGCTTGAACCACACTCACAACTTTGTCCGTTTTTGGGTTCTTGTGTAAGAATTGACTATTTATGACTTTCTTTTTGTAACCAGTTAACACATGATTAGATGCATTATGAATTCCTAAAATGGCTATTGCTTTGGATCTTCTCATCATATATATATAACCACAACCCCAACCTTCAAACCATCAAACTCTCTCTCTCTCTCTCTCTCTCTCTCTCTCTCTCTCTCTCTCTCTCTCTCTCTCTCTCTCTCTCTCTCTCTCTCTCTCTCTCTCTCTCTCTCTCTCTCTCCAATGTCCTCCCCTTCCTCTTCTGTAATGCTTTTGGTTCCAATGTTCATGGCCATTCTGAAGGCTGCCTCAGCTGAGACCTTCCACCGAGCTGGTGAAATATATTTTGGCGACGAACGGGCTAATATACTCAATGGCGGCAAACTTCTCACATTGTCATTAGACAACTGCTCTGGCTCCGGTTACCAATCCAAAAACAACTACTTATTTGGAAGGTTTGATATGCATATCAAGCTTGTTCCTGGCAACTCCGCTGGCACTGTCACCACTTACTACGTAAGCAACAAATTTCTCCCCATCGATCACAATTCAATTTCCCTATTTTCACCAGTGATAGATGCGCCAAAAAAGCAACACCCCCAAACATGAAGTCATCGTTTCATTGTGTTTGATCTACGCCTGAACTACACGCCTCTCTCTTTTTTATATGGTCTCATTAATTTCATCTGACTTTCTTTTTTCTATGGATGCAGTTATCCTCCGAAGGAGCAAACCATGACGAGATCGACTTTGAATTCTTAGGCAATGCGTCTGGACAGCCATATACTATCCATACCAATATTTACTCCCAAGGCGTAGGTAACCGGGAACAGCAATTTCGTGTTTGGTTCGATCCCACCGCATCCTTCAACATGTACACAGTGATTTGGAATCCTCAACGCATCATGTAATGTACCCTATCCTCTGCTTTCATATGTGTAGAAACACAGTTTTTCTCTTATGCAAAATGATGTCGCCTTCCGCTCAAAACTATAAAATATCCACTCCAGTTTCTTATCTTCGACCTTTTGAGATATTACAGTGCCTTGTCATTCTGGATCGGTTTTTTCGTTCCAATGGCCTTTAGCTTCTTAGCCTCCTTCTAATACTTCTTTCATTCTTTGAATGTACAGTTTCATGGTGGATAATACTCCAATAAGGGTATTCAACAATAACGAAGCCATCGGTGTCCCATTCCCGAATTGCCAAGGGATGACGGTCTACTCAACCATCTGGGATGCGGAAGACTGGGCAACGGAAGGGGGAAGAGTGAAGACTAATTGGACAGAAGCTCCTTTCACTGCCTCCTATAAAGATTTTGACATAAATGCTTGCGTATACTCATCGGGATCATCTTCATGCGGTTCTAATGAGTCTACCAATTCAGTAACAGGTACTGATCAGGCATGGCTAACCCAAGCATTGGACTCCGAAGACCAGGACAAACTCTTGTGGGTGCAGGAGAACTGTATGATTTACAATTACTGCACCGACTACGAACGCTTTCCTCAGGGACTTCCCTCCGAATGCAACCAACCTAGGTTTATGCAGTGAGCGGGTGGTGTTCTTGACGATCATTTTTTGCTCCCTCAATTTGTAAATTACAAGCTCATGGATATTCTTTATTCTTTCAATTCAAAATGCCTATGCAATAAGCACAAATGCAAGATTGAAGCAATTTTTTCGATGATTAAATTTGTTTTGCCTTATTGGCTTTATTGATAGCTTCCATATCAAGAGTGTGTTGCGCGTGGGAATTTGTAACAAGAATCAAATTAGCATAACTCAAAATTAAACAGAAGTAAGAAATTTAAAACCACAATGAATGGATAACTCAAAATTACACCTCAACATGGGTGAGATGTCAAAAATGTGCGTTTCTCCCATCGGTCATTGGCAAGAAGTAGCATATTTGAATTCTACTTAGCATGTTGGTAGTATAAATTTATACAATGAGGCCTAAAGGGGTGGTTTGGGGGCCGGTAAAGAAACTCAATTTGATGGGGGATATATATACATTGGGCCACTTTTCCAGTTTTTCTTCATTTGAGAGCAAGTGATTTCTGACTTACAGCGTTAAAAAATTGAGATTTTATAGCGTCAGTTCAGCATCGTGTCGTTAAAATCTCAAATCCAGAGTCTGTTTGGGAGCCTAATTATTTTTGCATTTTGGATTATGAGTTATTGATTTTATATTGTGACCATAATAGATTATAAATCTGGTAGTGTTTAGGAGATATATGCAGAATAGATTTTGCAAAGGAATAGGGAGTGGGAGGATAATGCTTAAAAAAGGTTATGAAAGGATATTTTGAGGATAATTCTCAAAAAAGATTATGAATTTGGAAAAATAATCCAAAATGAGAATGTAAAAGCTCCTCCAGGGCTGATTCTAAAATTGTGTCTCTAAATTGTAGCTTTTAAAATGTATTGTGAGAGAATGCATTATCACAATTGAGCTCCCAAACAGAAAAACTTGAAAAATGGATAATTAGATTGGACAATCCGGCTCCCAAACTGCCCCCCAGATCATTTGCTTGAATCTATTTCACTATTCGCTACAATTCTATTGTACGGTGATATAAATGCTAAAAAGCACCAATCTAATCCATATATGCTTTGTGCGTTCCTTGGCGTGGTTAGTGGATGTGTTTCTTGTTAGTTTTGATGTTAGTCGGTCTTGGAACTCGATGAGTGCGAGAATATGTCAATTGGAGGATGTTAGAGACGTTGGGGAGCAAAGAGGAGAAGCCGAAGTGCGAGAAGAGGCAAAATAGAGCGAAAATCACCTTCGCGACATCTCTGGTCCGAACTACCCAAAGTCTGGTCTGGACCAACAATTAGCAGAGCAAAACCAAGCAACCAGCATGTCTAAGTCCGGACCAAACATATGGTGATCCGGACAAGTGGCTCTGGGACGTTCCTATAGCTCCCAACAACTCTAGTCCAGACCACCCACAGCTTGGTCTGGACAAACGAGCCCCGTTTTCAGCGTTTTTAATTATTTTGTATTATTTTTGTGCCATAGATATAAATACAACTTCCAAGCATTGTTTTACGGTTCCCAACTTTGTTTTAGCAAGCTATAGAGAGGCAAGATCAACTTAAGAGAGATTTCTTTACGTTCTTGATGTGTTCTTCAATTCCAAGCGCATTCTTCTTCTCCATGGCCAGCTAAACTGGCCTCTTATCTAGAGGAAGGATGAAGACTCACACCAAGTAACGACCTTATTCTTTTGTATAGATTATGGTTTTTATTCGAATCAGATTATGTGTTCAAGAGCTCCTTTCATGATATCAATGGAATGGTTTTCAATTCTTTCAATTAGTTGAGGGGAAAATTTCAAAATAACACCTGACCTTTCACACAAATCACACATATGCACCTGACCTTTTAAAATTATCAAAAAAGCACTTGACCTATTCAAAAACCCATCAATTTCCCACCCGCCGTTAACTTCCCATCCAAAACAAACGGGAATGTTGAAAATGTGTATTTTGGCACGAATAAGAAGAATGGTCCCACATGACATCATCTTTGTTAACTCTATATGCCTTTATACCCTCATCGACTAAAAATAAATACTCTCCCGTCCCAAAATATTTGTCTGGTCCGCAAAACGAGGGCAAAAAAATAATGCATTTCTTTTAAGAAAAATTCTAAACTTTTTTCATAAATTAAAAGAACTCGTCAAGATTTAGTAAATTGTTGAAAAAAATTTAAATTTTTCTTGCAAAACTTGAATTATTTTTACGTTTTCGTTTTGCGGACCAGACAAACATTTTGGGACGGAGGTAGTAAGTTATTAATTGACTATCCCTACAAAAAAAATAACCTACCCATGACTTATTTTTTGTCTTTATTCAAAAAAAAAATTGCATTTGTTAGTTTTGCATCAAAACGAATCAATAAATCCCCAAAATTACTTAACTTTTCAATTCAAATCCACCCAAAATAAGAAATCAAGCTTAATTTAGTAATTAAATATCCATAACAATGCAGCCAAACAAGATTACTCTGTATTAAACAAAGGAAAAGACAAAAAAAAAACATAGAATAGTCATGGGTAGGTGTGAAAAGTGACGACAGAGAAAGAAAAATAATTGTGCAAAGTGAAGACAAAGAATGGTAGGTGTAAAAAACGTTAAGACAAATGAATGTTGTCCTATTTTCAACATTTCCGTTAGTTTTGGATGGAAAGTTAACGGCGGGTGGGAAATTGATGGGTTTTTAAATAGGTCAAGTGTTTTTTTGATAATTTTAAAAGGTCAGGTGCCTATGTGTGATTTGTGTGAAAGGTCAGGTGTTATTTTGAAATTTTCCCTTAGTTGAGTATCTGTTTCCTAGGTTTTCAAATACCGTTCCTATGGATAAGTGACGTCAGATTTACCGAAATTAAAGTTGCTCCGGAATTTGACACCAAATATGGTTTAACAGAAACTTTAGTTTACATGAGGAATACCAGTACTATCAAATTTTAGCTTCGAATGTCTAAATAGCTCGTGAGTGAACATGCTCTGAGTTAGCTAATGAGATCTATTTCACACTGCAACTCAGTCGAAAAAGTAATTTGTTAAGAAACAATTAATAGTACTTGAAAATGGAATATTGTTGCACCCAGGGAAGGCTAGTTTCGGCAAAAAAACGCGCAAACTTGTTTCCCCGTCTCAAGTTTTATATCTGATTCTGAAGTCTATTCTATGACCAACACACCAACCCATGCAGCTGTACAAACAACATCTTCTCGATGCATTGCTTCCTCCTTTAATTTGCATGGTCAACGCCTATTGCTGATTAGGATCTTATCTTCCCATGTACGTACTACTATTTAGTAATACATATATAAAACGGGACGGTTCTAGGGACATTTAAAAAACATCTAAAAAAATACTCCAAATCTCAATCTCATAGTTTTCGATCGAATTTTGATGATCTGAACCGCTCAATATGTGCAGAATGTGATTTTAAGGGTATTTGAGAAAAATCGGCAAAAAAAATTACCGGGAAATGCTTGTTTTGAGCAGTTTTTAATTGAACCGTTCAATAAAAAACTGTTCTAAACTATTCGGATCAAGCCCTTCCCGGTCATTTTTTTGCTGATTTCTCACGGAAACCCTTAAAATCACGTTCTGATCACATTGAGCGGCTCGGATCATTAAAATTTGATTGGGAATTATGAAGTATTTTTTTAGATGTTTTTATAGATGTCCCTGGAACCGCCCCGTATATAAAATATACCCTCACCACCCCAACCTTAAAACCATCAAACATATGCACACTACTCTCTCTCTCTCTCTCTCTCTCTCTGCAATGTCATCCCTTTCCTCTTCTGTAATGCTTTTGGTTCTAGTGCTCATGGCCATTCTAACGGCTGCCTCAGCTGAGAACTTCTACAGAGATGTTGGAATCAGTACTTTCGGCGATGAACTCGCTGTGATACTTAATGGCGGGGACCTTCTCACGTTGTCATTAGACAACTACTCTGGCTCTGGTTTCCAATCCATAAACGACTACTTATTCGGAAGGTTCGACATGAATATCAAGCTTGTTCCTAACAACTCTGCCGGTACTGTCGCCACTTTCTATGTAAGCCACAAACTTCTCCTCCGATATCAAATTAATTATTTAACATACTTATATTGTACCAATGTGACATACACCAAATACACAATGCACTTTTTTTTTTTTGAACGGCATAAAAAGGATTTTATTGATCAAATGTAAATGATGCAATAGATTAGAGGGACTAGAGCAAACGCATCATAACTACTGTGGCACCTAAGCCTCCTGACAATGCACTTAATTAATATCAAACAAAGTTAACAATTATCAACAATGCACCTAAAAGAGAGTCATGGATGGCCTGTACGAAATATCGTTTCACTATGTCGGATCTACGCCCGAACCACACTCATCTCTTTCTTATACAACTTTGTCCTTTTTTTTGGTTCTTGTGTAAGAATTACTCCAATGGCTTCTTTAACTTATTATGACTTTGTTTCTGTATGCAGTTATCATCCCAAGGGTTAACACATGATGAGATCGATTTTGAGTTCTTAGGAAATTTGTCTGGACAGCCATACACTGTCCATACCAATATTTACACCCAAGGCGTCGGTAACCGGGAACAACAATTTCGCGTCTGGTTCGATCCCACCGCATCCTTCCACAAGTACACAGTTATTTGGAATCCTCAGCGCATCATGTAATGTTCCCCATCCTCTGCTTTCATATTTGTATCGTTACAAACAGGGTTCTTTTTATGAAAAACAACGAGTTTCTGATCTTTGACCTTTTGAGATATTACGGTGCCATATCATTCTGCATTGGCCGGTTTTTTGCATCCAATTCCAGTTAGCTTCTTAGCCACTTTCTAATTAATACTTCGTCCATTCTTTAAACATACAGTCTAATGGTGGATGATATTCCAATAAGGGTATTCAATAATAACGAAGCCATAGGTGTCCCGTTTCCAAATAGCCAAGCGATGAATGTCTATGCGACCATCTGGGATGCGGAGGACTGGGCAACAGAAGGGGGGAGAATACAGACCGACTGGACGCAAGCTCCTTTCACTGCTTCCTATGAACATTTCGAGTTAGAGGCTTGCGTATACTCATCGGGATCATCTTCCTGTGGTTCTTCTCAGTCTACGACTTCAATAACAAGTAATGAGGCATGGCTAACCCAATCACTGGACTCCGAAGACCTAGAAAAACTCTTGTGGGTGCAGCAGACCTGTATGATTTACGATTACAGCACCGACTACGAACGCTTTCCTCAGGGACTTCCCCCTGAATGCAACCAACCTAGATTTCAGCAATGAGGGTGTTCTTGATGACTATTTTCTCCCTAAATTTGGAATTTACAAGCTCATGGATATTCTTTATTCTTTCAATCCAAATGCCTAAGTGATAAATTTAAATGCAAGATCAATTTTCCTTTATTGGCTTGATAGCTGCCAGAATCTAGAGCCTGCTACACGTGGGAATTTTTAGCAAGAATCAAAGTTCTTTTTTTTTTTTTCCCATATGTTAGAAGTAATTTATACTACTACCATCTTACCCAATTCAACCCATGAACAAAAAGTATAAAACATCATGTTGGTGTTTTAAGTACTTTAATATGAAAAAATACTTTTTTTATGCGACCAAAACCATAGGGAGGCAAATTGTTCATTAGTAAAACACAGGGAGGTCATCTCCAAAACAATCAAACCATAGGGAGGTAATCCGTACTTTACCCTTTATAGTTTTAGTTTCAGTAATAATGGAAATGGTAAGGCATACATCTGATTAGAAGAGCAGAAGCAAGCCTGAGGCATTGAGGGCTAAGGCAGTGATCAAGGCTCTCCCCCTATTGCTCCCTATTCTTTACTCTCTATATTGTGTTTTCAGAGAGATTACCCAGTGTAGGTGCGGTCAAAATTATTGATATATCTCCAAGGAAGACTATTTGACCCTTCAATAGCCTGCGGACACGTGGCAACGGGGTCCGTAAGGAAAAGAGGCTTTAGTCAAAACTTCATTCGAAGAGGAATAGTTGACTACCCAATCGAAAAAAGACGCGTGTATAGGATGGAAGCGTAACCTCCGCGGAATTGCTCCGTGGAAGATTTGACCGTCACGGAGATCCCGCCGATCCCACGGAAAGACCAAAACGCACTCAGTAGCCAAAGACTGCAATAAAATCCCGCGAGTTGCCGGGTCCTTACAGTCCCCAAGTAAAGAAATGTGCCCGCGAAAATCGTCCGCGGAAGAAGAAGCTATCGCGGGACCTCCGCTGGTCCCGCGGGGGAACCAAATGCACCCCGAAGTGGCCTCAACAGCGGAGAACCGAGGTCTCCGCGGGAAGGTCTTGCGGATTGCTGAATGATAACAAATCCGGGGAAGCTACATTGAAGAGCCCCCGGGTTTCATCTGGACCTAGAGGCAGGGCCCGAGAGAGACCTCGCGGAAAATACACGATCGCCGCGGGTCGCGACCTTACTCCTATGCGAATTGGGGAATTTCTTGTGGCTTGGTGGCTTGGGATGGAGGTAGCGCCGCGGAAATTCGAGCCCTCCCATGGAAAAGCTTCAGCGGGAGGACGAGTTTATCCAAGGCCTGGAGGTACAGAGGGGACACGTGTTAGGATTTTATTGGAGCGCCGTCCTGGGCCTGACTTAGGCCCAGGCGCCCTATAAATACCCCTGACATTCCCAATAATTGACAGAGCTGACTTTTCCCGGAAAGAGAGAGTGTGAACACTGATTTTGAGGAAGGAGAACATTCTTCCTCATAGAGAAGGTGACCTCACCCATTCGAGTCCGGAAAAAGCCAGACGCCCCCCGCGGAGAACAAAAGGGACACGCTACCTTTGTTCCTTCTGTACCTCTTGCTCCTTCCCTCACCTCACAAGATTTCTTCTCGTTTCCCTCTCGCTAATCATCGACCAATCACGCCTCTCCAGCTCACGAATATTCACACGTAAGCATAACAGCAGAACCCCTTTCTCTACACCCAGCAAAATGTGAGGGTGTTTTTGTGGCGGAGCTTCGGGTTCTAACCTATTTGTACAGGGTGGTTCGAGCCAACGCGTACCCATTAGTCGGGCTTATGTATCCTGGAGGAGACATCCAAATTGGAATTATGCAGCTTTGGTAGTGGAACAGGGCATAATACAAAACATTTTTTTAGAACAGCATATAGTACGTCTTTCTATTTTGTATGTGTTTAATTTGATCTTTTTGTGCACTACTTTAGAGAGAATCAGTAAATACATAAAAGCTAAAAAATAGGATTCGGATCCTCTCCAATCCAAGTTTTGGACTAGAGAAAGCAATCTAAATCTGGACCATACATTTGAAAAATCAATAGTTTGGATTTGCTCAAGGACTCTTCCCGCAAATAGTTCAATTTTTCTAGCACAGAGTCTTTAAGCAGATCCAAACCTTTTATTACAGTATTGGACGGTTCAGATTTCGATTGTCTTCTCCAGTCCGAAACGTGGACGGGAGAGGATCCACTTCCAAGAAAACTAAGATTCAGGTTTGTAGATTCAGTGAAATTGGAGAGTGTCAAAATTAATAGTATTGCCATTGTGCTTTTGCTCCGATTGTAGTAAATTATTTGGACGTAGTTTGTTTTAAGACTCCTTTTCCTTCATGTATCAGATCCGAACTCTAGTGTTTAATTTCCAAAGACACTCATTTCTTGACCAATATATCTTCCCAACAATTTGATAGTTTGACTTTTGTATTTTTATTGGAGACTCAACAATCAATCATTTTTTAACATAACTTCTTTTTATAGAGTACAATTTATCACGTTAACCTGGAGTACGATCTAATATTTGCATGTGGTTGGAGAAAAAACTATGTCGAAAAGTGTACGTAACATGAAACATAACATAAATATTTCCGTATTTCCATACATAGCACCGACACTACGCTTGTATAAACTGAAAAAAACTGCAAGGATTATCAGTGCATTGCCTCTATAACATAAACTTATGTCTGTCAACCGCCATTTTGTTTCGAAGTTCAAAAAAACTGTCAAAAGTGTTTCTCTTGAGGTGGGTCTAAAGGGGGGAGGGCCATATGCAAAACCATTGAACTTTTACCTCTCCAACTCGAAGCCCACCTAAATGTCCTATTCAAGCACATTTCCAAAGCCACAAAACCCACTGCTCTTAAACCCAGAACTTATGTTCAACAGCAGCAAAATCTCTACACTCTTAGCTATATACTTTTTCCATTTCTAGTCATTGCTTCCCTAAGGGCTGCTTCAGCTAGAAATTTATAGGTCTTTACATATCACTTGACAAATCCTACAAATAGGGGCCAAAGCCCAAAAGACTAAAAAGAGAGAACTCTAGGATAGCTCCTTGAACATCCATCATAAGCATTGTTTGCAAATGAAGTGGAGATTGACCAAGGACCACAAAAAAGATCTTTGCTAATAATTATGGCCTCCCGAGATAGAAAATCCGCATGGGTGTTAGCTTCGGACCAAGTGTGGGTGATAGAGCATTTCCAGCTTTGCCCAGCCAGACTTCTAATTTCTAGGACTACATTCAGCTGAGGTTGGTAGTTGGACAGGCCAACTTCACACTGTCTTGGGACAAGTACTCTGGTTCTGGTTTTAATCAAAGAACGAGTACCTCATTGGGAGGATCGGCATGCACTCGAGCTTGTTCCCAGCAACTCAGCTGGCATGCACTAGCACTGGCACTATATCTTACGCATATGCCTAGTTCCCTCCTAAAACTAACAATAAAATTTAGTAACAACAAATGGTTGACTTAATAGCCAAGTGTATGGTATCCTGTGCAGCTATCTTCTCAAGAGCCAACGAGAATGATTCTGAGTTCTTGGAAAAACTGGTTGAGTTGTCATCCGACACTTGCACATTGTCCGCACCAATGTTTCCACCCAAGGGAAAAGGAAACAGGGAGCAACACTTCTACATTTTATACAACAATTGCATCAACACCTATTCCATCATCTGGAACCCTAAACTCATCAGGTAATGATCCACCATTTGATACCATCCCATAATTCTTTTATCCATATCAGTATCATATTTTCCTAATACGCTTTGACTATCTTCTTGCAGTTTTATGGTGGATACTGTCCTGATAAGAGTATTCAGACCGTTTTTGAACCATTAGGGTCCCATTGCCTACGGTTTACTCCAGCCTCTGGAGTCTGGAGTCCAGAAGACGGGGCGGCACAAGGTGGTAGGATGAAGATAGACTGGACAAAAGCTCCTTTACTGCCTCCTTCAGGAATTTGAATACCAACTTGTATTTGGTCATCGGCATCGTCTTGTGGCTCTAAATGAACCAGTTGTATGACACGATTCACACCTACAAAATGATGAACTGAGATCTGGATGCTTCAGGGAGAAAGAGACTTCAATGGGTACAAAAGAATTACATGGTTTACAACTATTGCGTCGACTTCAAACAATTCCCTCAGGGTCTACCTCCAGAATGCAAACAAACAATATTGAAGCGATCAGTTGCCAATGTTGGTCAGTATTATGGATATACAGTCTACATCGCTACATAAACGAACCATCCGATAAAACAGTTTCTCCTCAACTTTTGGTACTTTCGTGGAGATATCCTACACATCACAAGGAGAAGATGCAACAGAAATCAATATCTAACCTTGACATACAGGAGGATACTCCCTACCTAATCATCCAAAGTTTTCCATTAACCTAAGCCTTCAAGTTTTGCTACATTAAGTAAAATGAGTCAAATGACAGCCATGTTAGATACTCACAAGAGGTAGTAAATATGAAGTGAAGAAGCCCGCAGGTGAAGGAAACCACAATGAAAATACGTTATTCAAGAAATATAGCCTCCATGCTCAGAAGCTTGAGATGGAAGTTGGGAGAAATCACTAGTTGGAAATTCCAAAAGGAACAGCAACAAGGAGGAAAATGATGGCCTTTAGAGGTGAAGCCAGGGATGGTAATGAGGCGAGTTGGAATTGGATGTATAGTCCCCGGTTTCCACCCCGTTCCTTACCAGGGCGGACTCAGAGCGGGGAACATTGGGTATATAGTGAGTCAGGGAATAATGGGGTCCCCACTCCCCATTGTCATTTTGTACTAACTTGGTTCTCTTAAGAGAGTTTTGACAAGAAAACAAAATATTGATGAGAGCTAAAAAGACGAATAAATAAGGAAACAAATAAATAAAATACAGTAGTTATTTATTATTTGATATTTTGCTCTTATTATATTTAAACAAATAAAATCTACACAAATATACAAGTACAAAATTGTTTATCACTACAGTCCGGACAAGTTCAGGTGAACCAGGGTGGGGTACGCAAACACCATCCTCACTCCATTTTCTTATCAGATCGGGGATTATCCGCTCGGATCGGAGCAGACATGTCAGAGGCAAGGACAGATCAGAGTAAATTTCCATCCCTATAGGCGACGATAGAATCGTTCACCAAGCAAAAATATAAGCAAAGCTAATTCCATTTTTGCTTCTTGCAGTTGCCCTGTTTCGCTTGGTTACCAGGTTTGTTCCTGGTTTGATTCCCGACTGTAATGGGTTAGTCCCTGATTGATTGTGGTTTGTTTGCTTAATAAGAAGTAAATATACCAAAAAAAGTTACTTCCATGAATAGCTGAATATATGTTATAAAACACCAACCCCTCAGCACCGCTTATTTTAACCGAGTATCAAGCATCACGAATCAATTTATCTATGGGATACACATCCATAGCACGCAAATAAGAATCATTTGATCACACCCTTCATAGCTCGAGAATAGCCCCATCATTACTCTATGCCTAGCTAAACCTAAAGGACAAGCATTTCAACTTCCACCTCTAAAGCAACAAGAACCTAAAAATATTTGGCATCTGTGTTGATCTACAAGCATCTGTAGGTCTGGGTCTTCGCAGGGATTGCTTACGTGTGAATACGTGCGAGCTGGAAAGGTGCGATTGGTCGATGATTAGCGAGGGAAAAAGGGGGAGAAATCTTATGGGGTGAGGGAAGAAACAAGAGGTACAGAAGAGACAAAGACAGCGTGTCCCTTGTTGTCTTCCGCGGGGGTGTCTGGCTCTTTCCGGATTCGAATGAGTGAGGTCACCTTTCCTCTGGGGAAGAATGTTCTCCTTCCTCAAATTCAGTGCTCACACCCTCTTTCCACAAAAAGTCAGCTCTATCTCATCAATGGGAATGTCTGGGGTATTTATAGAGCACCTAGGCCTAAGTCAGGCCCAGGACAGCGCCCCTATAAGACCCCAACACGTGTCCCTTCCATACCTCCAGGCCCCTGGAGAAACTCGTCCTTCCGCGGAAACTTTTCTGCGGGAGAGCTCGAATATCCGCGGCGCGTCCTTCATCCCAAGCCACAAGAAATTCCTCAATTCCCGCTGGAGCAAGGTTGCGACCTGCGGCAATCGTGTTCCCTCGCGGAGCCACTTCCAGACCCTGCCTCTAGGCCGAGATGGAACCCCGGGGACTCTTTAATGTAACTTCCTTGTAATCGCAAGAACTCAGCAACTCGCGGGACCTCACTTATAGTCTCCCGATGCTGAGACCACCTTGGGGCACATTTTGGTTTTCCGCGAGGAGAGCGGACTCCCGGGTGGCTACCCCCTCCTTCGACACCTTTCGCGGACGCATCCTTCTATCTTCGTGCACGTGTTCTCTTTTCATTGGGTGGTCAACTGTTCTTTAAATCAAGTTTTAACCAAGGCTTCCCCTCCGCGCGGACCCCATTGCCACGCATCCGCTGCTAATTGGAGGGTCAAACAGTCTCCTCTGGTCTGGGATTAATAATTTTGACCGTACCTACAGCGTCCTTAAAAGAGCCCCCCATAGTGCCTCCCTAAATCAATTTGGCCAGCGTAGTGCTCTTCTCACTCGTCCTACATCAGAAAAGGAAACATTCTATACCAGTGAATCCAAAACTTCTGAAGATTAGGCGAAAGATATTGGATTATGGACCCCTTGATGTTGAAGACTTAGAAGAAGAATTTGATACATGTTTTCTACCCCTCCGTTCCTAAATGAGAGTCCTTCTTTGGAATTCCAACTTTTTTAGAGAACATTTAATCATTACACCTACTTTACACCATTACCTCTATATTCTACCTATTTTGCACCATTTGTATTCAAATAAGAGGGACACTTTTGAAATTTTCACTTCTATTTTTGAAAATGGATGATCATTTTGGAACATTCCAAAATATGTTCCAAAATGGAATAAGGGACTTTCAAATTGGAATGGAGGGAGTATTATATTTGAGACAAATCCTAGCAGCCTCTAGCTAGAGTTGAGAAAAAGATTGACAACATACTTTTGCTTCTCAAAGTGCGATCCAACTTTTGAGATCAAGCTAAGAGAACTTGTTGATAGCTAAAGTGGTATTGATATCATATAGGCATTCACAGGTGATCATCCAATGTTCCAAATAATAATAGCTATCGTCGTGAGGTTCCTCGGATAGGTAGAGTTTCTAATTCGTAACCAATGTTGTCTTGGGGTTGTTTATAAACAAAATTGGGTTCCACTTCACAATAATATGCATAACAGCGATAAAATTAACCAATGGAGGCTAACGGCGGCCAATGACATTATCAATATCTCATGTCCGTTTCGTGTAGTTATAGAGAGTGGGTATCCGGAAGAGCCTCGCCACGTAGCACTTACCAGTGGACCCAATACCCCACGGGTAAGGCAAGCGAGCTCCTCCGGTATCATGACTCCTCATACCCCAGGTCAGAAGCTATCGAGAGCAGGGCCTGGGGTACCCCGCTCGGGACGTAAAGAGATATGTGGCTTGGAAGCTAAAGCAAGGGGATTGTAAAGGCTCGCCTCATGTAGAGCAACGGGATTATGCTCCACCTTGACCGACCATAGAGAGAGAGGGGCATCGCATACATCAGTCGGTGTCTACCTCAACCACCCTCATCGTAACTACAACCAGCGTCATTACAACCAGTCAACCACAAACACAATCACAACCATACTTACATCAACCACCCTTGACACCGGCAGTTGATCAACTGCCTCTCCATCCCCTGGCAAGCCCATCCGTCTGAATTGCCCATCTCTGAGGCCTACATACAAGGATGGTTGATACACCACCAAACAGATAAACACACAACATCCGATACAATACATACCTACAGATACGGAGTTCTAACTCCCTGGTTGACCAATATCTCCACTGCCACCCCCTCGGCTGCCCCGAGCTCTCCCGCTCCACCTCCAATGTTCCCGAGCACTCTTGTAGCGACCGCCATATACCCAGAGGGCGACCTCAGGTACTCTTCCCGCCACACACATCCACATAGAGATTCAGCTTGATGGGGCGTGACTCCCATGAATGTGGACGAGAGAAACAAGCATCAGCTAAGGCTATCTAAGTCATAAATGTAACAAAATTGGCCAGTTAACAGTTAACATAAGGGAGGTTAGGTATAGCTTCTGCATATAAGCACTGTCAATCAATGTAATTGACAGCTTTGGTCACCCAACAAACAATGAACCGATTGCTTAATCAAGCCAATCTGAAAGCCCATATTCAATGGCCCTTGTGCATAATATCCCCCATTACTTAGGTTACATGTATCTTTGAAAATGTGTATAGTACCCATGTCGGACATTCAACACTCAAACAATGGTCCGGGATCCATATCCAACATGTTTAGCGGACATTTAACCAAGCGAACGAAATACAATTCGAGTTTACAATGACTATAACACTCCTATGATATGCATGAAATGCCCTTAGATACCTTTTAAACATCGTTTATCAATAAACGAAAAGAAATATGCTGCAGATTGACTATTTTGGTGTCTGACCATGTCGTTGAAATAGAAATGAGACGAATCTGACGCTTAGACATATACCGCACCAGACACATGTACCGAGTCACAAGACTATAACAAGTAATAGTGTTCTTACCTTTAGTATGTATGTCCACGTATGAAAACACCATTGCAGCAAAGTACTGCATTAAGTATGTCAAAAGACAAGATCATATATGCTAGATGAACCAACTAGAAGATACAATCCGTCGAGGGAACAATCAGAAGAAAGGTTAAAACATATGAGCCCAGTGGATCTCTGGGGACACCAAACAATCCTCCAAAAAAACAAAGAATAACCTCAAAAGGCAATTTCGTTTCTTTAGATGAGGATGTAATGACATGTCATGAACTTGGTTGGAGCCCGAGGGGACGGCTCAAGTTCTAGGAAAATGATCCTGATTCTTCTGAGAGAGAGTATATTAAGATTTGACTCATTTCTTCTCCTATAAAGCTTGAAGACAGATCCAAATGTTTGTATCAGTATGTTTCTCCCCTCAAAACTGTTCTCTCTTTTTTCCCCAAATCCCTCCCGAGTCTCAACTGCTTCGATTATCCATAAATTGCTGCAGCTTTTCAATTGTAATCAATTAAAGTTTTGTCTACAAAGAATTAAGCACGCACATAAATACAGGAATTACATGCATCACAAGTACTCGAGTCACCTTATAAACACCTTCAACTTGTCAACGTACCCTCCACAGCATTGTGCAGGGCACTGCGCTCGACACATATTTTGTCCAACCCTATCTTTTCTTTTTCTTGGAAAGAATTCTAGGTTTCTTGGGTCGTCCTGTCACAGAAAATAGACTCTTGTACTTCTCCAATACCCGATCCCGCTCTTCAAGTAGGCCTAAAATCTCATAAGCATTAGCAACTTTCTGCACTATTGATTTATCTGGGGGTAAACGATCAAAATCTTCCAGGCCCTTGAAAAGCTTTACAACATTCTCCATCATGTTGTTCCGATAGTAAATAGATATCATGCGATTACATAACTGCCAAGATACCGAATGTAAGTCACAACCGATTTTCTTCACCCAAACCTCGTGTGCTTCTTGCACCCGGTGGTCCATATCTAATGCTCGAATTAGTTGTCCATATGTTCCCATTGTGTTGCCCTGCCCCTTGCTTAGCATCCATTTTATAACCTGAACAATTCTATGCCATTGTTGGTCATTCTCAAGAATTGCCAATACCCTCTTGAGGGACGCAATAGGGAAGTTCTGCTCCCATGCAACCCACGCATCAAGTGCACTATAAATGGCCTCTTTACTATCCTTGAGATTGACAAGTGTATCAACAAGAAAGCTGATCTTGTCCTTTCTGGACACATTCTCTCCAATTTTGTGATTGCGAACTCCTACAGGATTCTTTCCTGCGAACTGAGATACCGCTTTATTTTGATCCTCTATTGATACAGCTGTGGTACGATCTTTTTGGTTGTTACGAGCATGCACTGTCATACTGTAACTTCGAGTCTGAATTCTACGCATGTTAACAAGCTTTTCACCCACTCCAGTTTCATCATATTGTTTGGGCACTATTTGCGCCAAGGTCTGATAACCGCGACTCCAGCTCCGAAATCTAATTACTCCAAGCTGAGCAATTTGGCTGACCAGTTTGGCCATTTCTTCTGATCTTGATATCGCCATCAACCTAACCTTCACTGCTGAGAAACCTAAAGGGTGGATATGAGGATATAGAGTAACTCGCATAAAACAATCAAGTAAATCCTGAAACAAAGGCCAAATATCAGTAGCAGTTACCGATAAGCTTATTTCAGTATATACTTACCAAGAATTTTCAAGTCAAGCGTTTCAAGAAGAAAAGAAAAACCAATTGGGGCTAGATCAGTTTGTCAGGACTTTTGCATCTCACAAGGCGGTCAGGAGTTCAAATCACTCCACCTGCGTTTGGGTGTTAGTCCCCTTGTATTTGCTGGAGTTATTTCTCCCTTTCATGGGGCTATTAGTTGGGTTGGACTCATTGTGATTGTGGACTTATTTCCAGTTTGATGCAACTCTGATACTGTATTATCCTACCGCTTGTAATCAGACAATATGAATAGAGAGAATTTCCCGCGGCAAATGTTTGCCTATGTCAATAAATATCAAGTAGGATACTACACACCAAGGTTCTGAATACCGTACCGGCCATGGTACCGGTTTTCCTACTAGTACGGTACATACCAGTACCGGCCAAATACCGGGTACCGTTTCTAATTTACCGCCACTACAATTATATATAATTATAACTCAAAAAATTTCACCATACCATGCAATTCATCATAAAATAAATATTGAAAAGATATCAAAATCCACATAATT
The DNA here is from genome assembly GCA_018127125.1 of Rhododendron griersonianum. NCBI lineage: Eukaryota > Viridiplantae > Streptophyta > Magnoliopsida > Ericales > Ericaceae > Rhododendron > Rhododendron griersonianum. The sequence goes on along the minus strand of CM030793.1, from coordinate 35,290,659 downwards.
GACTTCAAACTAACAAGAAAAAGTTCCAAGAGCATAACATATTAATTGAATGGGGTGTTCAAATTGAGATGTTGCAGTGAATAAGAGTCAAGACTTCATCTTTGAACAGATTGTTGGGAGCTAGTTGGAGGCTTCCAGATAGCAATTTTTTCGTAGGAAATGGTTGTGATACTTAGATAGGCTGTAGTTCGTTTTGCTTCTTTCTTGTTCCCAGCAATGGATTCTGTTTTCATAGGGGAATTTGATTCGATGAAATGTGATTATCAACAAAAAAAAACATTCGGCATGTGTTGGCTATTGGGTGTTCAGAACCGATAGAATGGGGTGTTCAAATTGAAGAGTAGAACAGATACATATTAATTATCAGTGCATACATACATAAAACTGGGTGTTCAAAATCAAACTGGGTTTAACAGTGTACACAACGACCAAATAGAGTGTTGGAGCCTGGAGAGAGTACCCGCGGTTGAGGGTGGCTCAGATCCCGGCGGGCGGCGGGGACTAGCTGCGCTGCACCGACTCCGCCGTGGAAGGTTCGACGGCGACAAGCTGGGGATGAGGTGAAAAGGGAAGAACTTGAATGGCGAGTGTGTGATTCACTGATCGATGTCTGCGTGATTTGGGTTTTAGGGTTATTAGATACCGTCGATACTCCGAATTGATAGGAAAATACAGTTTTAGGACTTAATTTGGACGTTATAACAAAATAACCCAGCATTGCAAAATACCGGCCGAAATTTCCGGTGAGAGCATCTCGCCTGGTATTTACTGAAAGGGAAAAATTCAAAATACCCCACAACCTTTACACTAAAATTCAATTAGACTTCCAATCTTTTAAAAACTTCAATTTTACTCCCAACGTTATCTTCCGTTACTCAAAACGCCCCCTTCCGTCCGAATAACTAACGGATTTCGTTAAAGGCTCCGTTAAAAATCGTCCCAATCGAATTTTCATGATCCGAGCTGCTCAATGTGTTCAAAATGTGATTTTAAGGGTACCCGCAAGAAATCAACAAAAAAAATGACCGGAAAGGGCTTCATCTGAATAGGTTTTTATTGAATAGTTCAATAAAAAACTGTTCAGATGAAGCCCTTCCCGATCATTTTTTTTGTTGATTTCCTTCAAGTCCTCTTAAAATCACGCTCTAATCACATTGAACGGCTCGGATCATCGAAATTTGATAGGAAAAGGGGAGGTGCAGACCGAAGCAAAATCCGAACGTCCGGACTTGAACAAAATCCGGATCAATCTCACCTCCCCTTTCCCAATCGAATTTTGATGATCCGAGCCGCTCAATGTGTTCAAAACGTGATTTTAAGGTTATCAGTGAGAAATCAATAAAAAAAATGATCGGAAAGGGTTTCATCTGAACAGTTTTTTATTGAATAGTTCCACAAAAAACTATTTAGATGAAGCCCTTCCCAGTCATTTTTTTTCTCGATTTCTCGCGAGTACCCTTAAAATCACGTTTTGAACACATTGAGCGGCTCGGATCATCGAAATTCGATCGGGACGCTATTTAACGGAGCTTTTAACGAAATCCGTTAGTCATTCAGACGGAAGGGGGCATTTTGATTAACGGAAGATAATGTTGGGAGTAAAATTGAAGTTTTTAAAAGGTTGGGAGTCTAATTGAATTTTGGTGTAAAGGTTGGGGGTATTTTGAATTTTCCCCTTATTGAAATGGCTGCTACCGAGCAGTATCGCCAGGTATTGGGACCAGTATCGTATTGGAGGAACGGTATTCACAATCTTGGTGACACTTGCTAATTCAACTCAGCTCAATTTAGGAAGTCCGTTATTAATCTCAAACCCTTCTTAACGTGGATTGGGTTGGCTATTCTGCACGGATCATTGGGCCTATATATTCCTTCGATCTCAAAATATATGTCGGTAAACCAATAACTTAAAAGTAATACTTTTTTTAAAGAAATTTTTTGGGAAATAATTTTGACATTTCTTTTTTTGTTAACGGCACTCTCCTACAAGTGCATTTTTGCACCAAAAATACACTTACAGGGGAGTAACGTTAACAAAAAAAAGAATTGCAAAATCAACAGCCAATTTTTTTCATAAATGAAAACAATTCATGACATCAAGTAAACTGTCAAAAATAAAATTTGACTTTTTCTTACAAAAGTGATTATTTTTCATCTCTATTATAAAACAGAATGGTATGGGGACAAGTTGTTGGAACGGCTTAGATTCATTTGATCCAAAGGCTGTAGTGCATCCACCTAAATCACACAACTGTCATCCCCTTCCAACTGGAACTGTGATGCGTAGTGCCGTAAGTACGGATTAGCACTAATTTTTTTATATTTAAAGACTGAACAATTCTTTTGAGACAGAAACGCACCCCTCCCCCTCCTCCTTAAATATCCATTCTTTCCATTTTTAAACCCGACCCCATTCGATGTCCTCTAGGACGACCATCCATAAATTCAAACAGTACCTCTTTTATCTTTCAATTCCGAGAGAGAAAAAATTTCAGTGCCAAACGGGTATTACGTGATGTCCATTTGCGCATCCAAACCGTCCATTGCGCGTTTGAACGGTTCAGATTTGAAGGGAGGAAAAGGATAGAAAAAGTGTTGGGGTGAGAGGAGAGAGAGAGTTTCAATCCGAACCGTCCAAAAGTGTATCGGACGGCTCGGATGCGCCGAACGGATACCACGTAGGATATACCCGCTCGGCACTGAAAAATCACTCGCCAGCGAGACAGTGAGATGGCAACTACCAGTCTTGCCCTGTATAAATTCTGCCCTGTATAAATTCGGGCAAGAGCATCCAAAACTCTTGCCGACGGAAAATACTAAACAAATATCTCACTAGATATATACCTCATGGACTATTTCTCATATTCTGCAACCAACTATACCCTTCAACTTTGACATGATGATGATCAGTACCCCAACCTAACATTCTCTCTCTCTCTCTCTCTCTCTCTCACTTTACTATCGTGGTTATCGTCACCTGCCCCCATCCTCTCTCTCATTACGACTTTACACCTCTGTTCTTTGATGTGTACCTGCCACACTCTTTCACAAATTCATTTCTTTCCTTTCTCGACTCTGTCTTGCTCTTACACCTCTCTGGCACACTCAAAAAAAAATAAAAACATCTGTATAACTAAATTCTTGTTATCCTACTACTGCTAGAACAAGAAAACCCAAGAAGATTCTTCATCACTTTGTTGGGCTAGACTTGCTTCAAAATGGATGCATCTGACATAGATAACAAACCAGAGACCACCCAGGAGGCAGAGTCCATAGCCGTTGATGATTTGGTGATTGCGAAGGACCAGAACACCTACCCTGCTGAGGACTTTGCAGATGAGGATCACGAGAATTCGGAAAAGTTGGACGTGGGTTTGGATCCAGTGGCTGAAACTGAGCCTTCTCTTGACTCAACCAAGCCTGTGGAATCACTTTCTGATGAAGAGCTCACTCAAGTTACAGAAGACCCAGTTGAGATTGAGCAGTCATGGGGTGAGGCCAATGGATTTTCCGAAGCTGTGATCGATTCCGTGTCCAAGGAGACTGATTCAGTGCCGGGTCAGAACGGGTATTCTGACCCGACACCGAGTCAGATACCGGAGGGAGTTGACCCAGCCTTGGACGAGACCAACGGGGTCTCTTCCAAGGAAACAACGTCGCCAATTTCGATAGTTACCAGTGTTCCCAAGTCAGTAGATGTCGGAGAATCTGATGTGCCTGAAGTTCCTCACAGCACTGAAAATCAGGTTGGTGAATTCTGCTTTGTAACTAGTTGACTTTTTTTCTTATTTCTTTGGCTTGAATCTTTTTTGATGGCTTTTCCTATTTTTGGCCCTAAATTGTGTTTTACAGGGTTATGTATCTGTGACTCCACTCCCACTGCAACGGACTTCGTGGAGGGATTGCTGTGGATTGTTTCATATTATGAAGCGCTCCGATCAGTAATCTTTGGGTAAGGCCATCGATAGATGCCACCTTTCTTAGTTACGTATAATATGCTTAGCTACCTCTTTGTCATTTACTTTTTATGATGCTAGGGATACAACTACCGGCCACAAACGCTTGCGTGGCACTGCATGATTGGTGGTTGCAAAGTAGTTTCAAAGTGGTTATTCTCTCATTACCAATCATGCAGCGCCATGTAGCCGGTTGTGATTGGGGTTGCGGCTAGTAGTTGTGTCCCTATCATTATTGTTAAATTTTTTCAAAGTGTCATTTGGTTAACTTATATGGTAGTAATTCCAAGTATTAGGCTGTTCAGTTGCCATACTAGTGTGTTCATTGCTTTCGCGGCCCTTGTTTACATGAAAATCACTTGAGAGAATGCATTGTTAATGGTCATCTCAAGGATATATATATTTTGTTATGGGGAAGGCCAAAGAGGGATGATTTTAGTAACCATTTATGTTGGCTCAACTCCATTGTAAAATATGTTTGGCAACATCTTTTTTAAATCTTTTCAATTTCGCGTGTCGAGCATTCAAACTCTAGGAAACAAAATCTGCTAATAGAGCACATTTGTTCTTCCAGCTTCCTTGTTCCATGCGCCAGTTAGAGTATACATGAGAGCTTCGAGTGCTGCTTACCCTCTCAACATTTTGCACTGATATTGGTCGGTATGACATTGCATACATGGGTTACTGATTTGGATACTTTAAATGTGGCAGTCACCACTCTCTGTACCACATTACACAATTCATCAAATTCGGTATTTCAGAAGATCTTGGTGCTTCGTCCTACGCTTCATTTTAGGTTTAACCATCTGAATGAGATCCTAAGTTGTTCTAGTCAATTCTGAATTGCATAAAGCAGCCGGTTCAGTTTCAAGGCCACCGTCCTTTGATGCTAACATTTGGTGCCTAGCCAAAGGGGGTGTGGCGGTCCATTGACCCAAACCACCAATTCCTTGACATTAACAGTGACAACGATTCCGGTACATCACCCCAATTCAGGATAATTGCCAAATGTGACATTGGCCTGCGACATCCGCAAGATAGTCACGAGGGCACAGTCAGAATTAAGAGCTCAAAATTGACAGCCTTTAACAACAAAATTTGAAGGGTGGAAAATTGCGCAAAATGAGCTTTATGTTGGATTGAGTTGACATTTGCGAACTCTAGCTATGGATACGTTCCATACTAAACATTAGAAGCTGGATAGGTATCTCCCAAATGCCCAAAAGTATGGAGTAATTAAGAATTAGTTTCACAAGCTCTCATGGGGAGCCAGATAAACAGTGCATGTCTGAGGAAATATTAAACATTAGAGATCTTCTCATGCTCCATGTTGCCCTCATGATAAGTTGTAAAAATGGGGAATATTCAAATTCCGTTGAAGTTACGGTGTTAGATTTTCTGTTAATAAGATAGTGCAGGTGCATTCGCGTCTTATGCACGCTAGATCACCTTCAATTCCGTTGCTCTATGATGTATTTGATAAGTTGAGGAATATGGCATCTTAATAAGAGATTTTTCTTGTGGTATACAGGAAAGGAGCATCGTGATGAAGTGCAGTTGGAGGATGTGTGCAGCGTAGATTGTGATGATACAGGATTTTGAGTGTTTTCTTTTGAATGTATTACATAAGAGGCTCGTCCAATTGAATTATGATTGAATTGCGTTGAAATCAATAATTCTAACACCACACTCATTTACACATTCATTTACACATCCACGCTCATAATAAGGGTAGGACCCACACACACTGTGTAGTGTGTGCGGGCTCCACTCTTACTGTGAGTGCGGGTGTATAATTGGGTATATGAATAGGTGTTGTGGTAGAAGGATTGCGTTGAAATTTGTACCTAAAGGCAGTGTTAGAGTGGATAGGTGGCTCAAACTTGCTGTGGTTGTGGAGTGAAGTGTCTTTTAGCATTTTTTTTTTTTAATTTACTATTCATGTATTTGTTGTGGCAGATTTGACATGATGATTTGTGATTTGAGATTTGACAGTTTGAGTGTGTGGTACTTTATACTCCCTCCGTTCCTAAATGTTTGGCACTTTCATGCTTTTTGTTGTCCCATATAATTTGTCCCTTTTGAAAAGTCAAAAGCAAAATATTGTAAACTTCCCATGTTACCCTCTTCTTTTGGGCACAAAATTTCAAATTCAAATTTTCAATTACTATTCGAAGTATACTAGAAGGGTAAGATTGGACACTTGATTTTTGCACAATACAATAATATTTCTTCCTTAAAAGTTAGAACTCCCAAAAGTGCCAAACATTTAGGGACGGAGGGAGTAGTAATTTTCCTGTTCAAATTTCATTTCTCTCCGTCAATGGAAAACAAACTTAGGGTGGGTTTGGATTCAAAAGTTGAGTGACTTATTTTTTTTTGTCTTTATTTAAAAAAAATTGCATTTGTTTGTTTTGCGTCAAACTTCTGTGACTTATTGATTCGTCTCGACGAGAGGAATCGGAAAAGTAAAAAAATTGATCGAAACTCATAATTTGTTGAATAAAGACAAAAATAAGTCAATAAATCAGCTTTTATTCTTGTCTTTTTGAAAGAAATTATGAGTTTCGATCATATTTTTTTACCTTTCCGATTCCTCTCGTCGAGACGAATCAATAAGTTACAAAAATTTGACGCAAAACTAACAAATGGAAAAAAAAATTTGAAAAAAAAAGTTACTATTCTACTTTTTAATCCAAATCACCTCTTAGAGGATACATATTCACTTTGTTTGGTTGAGGTTTTAGAAAGTTATTTTTTAGAGTTGAGTGGTAATGAGTGGAAAGAGATAGAGAAAAAAATTTATTGAAAATTGTGCCGAGAGTTAAAAGTTACTCTCAAAATGGTGAACCAAGCGGAGTGAAACAGTCTCAACTAATTTCTAGGCAAATTGCCAAGAATTTTGCACTTTCACTAGCCACCAAATAACACAAACCCCAACAACCTAATCAAAAGAATCACATAAACCCTAATTTTGTGAATGGCAACCACAATCTCAAATCGGCAGCAACCAAAATGTTTGCCGACGAGGAAACCACAATCTGAAAACGACGGGAACCAGAATCTCAACAGAAGCAAGTGTTCTTACCTTCACTGACGATGCCAACAACGCCCAACGACAGAGACGGCGGCCAGATCTGAGAGAGAGAGGAGGGCAACTGTTCACCTTTGCCGGAGCCAACGATGGCGAGGGCGATTTGCGGTCAGATCTGGTGGGTTTGAAGGTGAAGCAAGAGGAGGGGGGGAGGGGGGTAAGGCGAGGGTACCGTACCTCGCCTGCTGTGGCGAGATGGGGTTTTGCCGAGGTGGAGGCAAGACTTTTGGCCAATGGTTTTTGCCATTTTCCTCACCTAAGAGACGAAAAAGGGTAAGTGAGGAGGCTGTTGGAGATGCTTTAAGTCAGTCTTACCATTGCGCAGCAAGAATCACAGTTTTTGAGAATTTTTTAGCAGGAATCACATTTTTTTAGAATTTTTTATAAGGCAAAAAGAAATCTGTCGTTTGAATGTAGGCTTCAGAATTTCAATAACACCAATTTCAGGTCCGAATGGCAATGGCACAACCCTTTAAATCCAAGGAAAGACCAGAAAACCAGAATAATTATCTTCAAGATCCATGTGCTCACGCACCCACGCGCCCGAGAATAATTATCTTCAAGATCAATGTGCTCACACACCCACCCGCGCGCACGCACACACTGAGAGAGAGAGAGAGAGAGAGAGAGAGAGAGCAATTGCATTGGACGTGTCAGATAATTCACACGAGCAAACCTAAAATTCGTACATGATCAAAAGTGGAAATAAGGATGACAACAAAGCTTCACAGAGCTACTGGCAAACACAGAATGGAGCCCTTTGGACAGAACATACAACATCAAGAAAATTTGCAAGAGAAAACAGTTGCCAACAACCTAGCACCAACATTAGTCCACAATCTAGCCATTCAAAAGTGTAGGAGTTATCAATCGTATTTAGAATGAGACTCAAAAAAAAAAAAAGTATAGGACGATGATCCAAAACCATAGAGATTGAAATAAGGATCTCATAAATAAAGAGGCTGCAGACTAAGCAGCTAAAATCAGTAGAATTCTTGAAGAGTAAAAAAAAGTGCCACATTGCAGGAACATAGTTCATGCCTTTCAACTCAAAAGGATACTATCTTTAATTGGATTCAGATTAGCAAGGACTCCAGCTAAGAAGCACGGACAACAAATACGTACGTGACAAGGCAGTTCTATAAAAAAGGCAAGTCATGGCAAAAATTTAATGTGCATATATAGGCTTTATATACTTGATTGTTATTACAAGGAATATTGCCTCCACAAACACCCCAAATGAGTGGAAGCCAATATTGACTTAGCACAAAAATGAATACAAACATTGCTTCTACATAATTAAGAAATTATTCATCAAAAAGACAAACCATGATCGGGAAGTGACAAGTTTGTTGAAGTGACACCACGCCAAGTCATGCTTAAATTTTACTGTTTAATTGGACTCACTACTTGGCGTGTCCCATATGTATCCCGGCATGTCAGTGTCCCTGGCATGTCCGATATGGATACGCTAGCCTGGATAACAAGACAATTGCCAAGCACTACAAACACATCAAGACCCTAGAAATTACGTCTGAGGCGAGTCTAATTTGTTTGAAACGGATGACCATACATACGTTAGACAAGCTACACTGTTGTCTACCACTAGTTGATTTGTAAGGGAGAGAAGAAAAGGAAAGTATCCCGCATTGAGTCTTGAATGAATTCAGCTTGCAGAGAGAATGAATTTATATTACTCCACAACTCATGACTGACTTAACAAACATTTAACTACGATTAACTAGAGCCCTAATTACTAACTAGACTTAATAGAATATATCTTTACACTCCCCCGCAAGCTAATGGGAGTTCATTGACCATAAATTTGGCCCTGAAAATTTTGAAGGAAATAACAGTAAATGGTTTAGTACTAATATCAGCCAACTGGTCCTGAAAAGTGAGAACTGATATACCTGACCTGAAGACGATGCCCTGCAACCCTATCTCTTACAAAATGAAAATCCACCTCACATGCTTTGTGCGAGCAGGGAACACGGGGTTAGATGCCAAGGAAATGGCAGAGATGTTCTCACGCCAAAGCATAGGAACGAATAGCTGGCAAAGGAATTACCAAATTATATATAAACCAGATCTTCTGCAGTATTGGCGTCTATACTCAGCTTCTGTAGATGATCTTGCTACAGGAAGTTATTTCTTAGCCGACAATGGAACTAGATTATACCCCAGCAAAATGCAGAAGCCACAAGTGGACCATCTATACAGAGAATCCCCTGCCCAATCTGCATCCAACTATGCAGTAAGGGCTAAAGAACTAGGCTTGAACTGTAAACCATAGGACAAAGTACCCTTTATGTATCTGAGGATCCTTCTTAGTCCTTACAGCAAATAATTGAATTTAACGAGTTCCATGTATCCGAGGATCCTTCTAGTAAGGGTCAAATACTGCAAAGACCCTACACTCCTTTATAACTGTGGGTTGCCAAATAAAGGATCATTCTCCAATAATAGTGTTTTGAGAGAAGGGGGAGACCCAAGGTTTGCAATGGCATCCTAGACCAATAACCCTTTTAACACATTTAGTTCGAGACAGAAATATAATATAACTGTTTTAAACCACCTCAAAACCCAAAAATAGTCAAGAGGGCCTCAGTCTTTCATCACAGAAGCATACTCATAGTACCAGTAACAGAATATGATCCGCATAGACCGAGACAAAAAGAATATCCGACCCTTTCTTGTAGGTGAATAAAGATGTATCAGCCACACTGTTTTCGGAACCTTGAGCAATAAGAAGTGCCGAAAACATCCCATACCAAGCCCTAGGAGCTTGTTTAAGGCCATATGGAGTTTTCTCGACTTTAGACACATTAGAGGGACTAGTGAAAAACAAAACCCTGTCCTCTGCATACAATAATGCAGCGAGAGCACCAAAAGAGATTGGTTCTACCCTAATTCCTAGGGCTCTCTTCAAAGGTTTGCACTGTGCCAGTAATCCATGAAGGTATGGAAGACTAAATCTTCATCCTCCAAAGGTGAACCAGACACAGGAAGTTTGTGAGAAATCTCCCTAAAATAGGTCAAGATAGCCTCCGTTTAAGAGATTTTCTTCAAGCGAAACAGATGTCTCTTCAGATCATGAACGCGAGAGCTTGAAAGAGAGCTAAAAAAAAATTGATTCTGATGTCATCCAAACTTGGTACGCTTGTGTGGCCAACAATGTGAGAAAGAAGAGACGGCGATACATGACAACCACCTTCCATCAGTTGTTTTCCACAGAACTAGGTAATGATCTGGATTAGAAATCTGATTTGCAGATGTATCAGTCACATGCAAAGGAGGACATGAAATCATCCACTTACGCAATCAAAGAGTGAATTCGCACGAAGAGATTGCAGAATCCAACTTTATTGTGCCAGCGAAGGAAAACAATTTGCAATGAGAAACGAGAGTGATGGAGGTAGGGTTACATTTAGGACGGAAGAATCCATCCTTGGAGATGAAGACGATGTATAGGTTGTCATATTCAATGGATCTGCAGCTAGCGCCAATAGTGGAGCTGTGGAGCTTCCAATCTGATAGGCGATAAAAACTAAGACCGAGAATCTACCGACTTTTCATCGCCCGCTCTGATACCATGAGAAAAAATGAAAAATATCTCACATTGTATCTTGAATGAATTCAGAATACAGAAAGAACGAGTTTATATAGCAAACTCGCGACCAACTTAGTAAACATTGATTCATTAACTACCTCTAATTAGTAACTAACCATTTTATTTAAGGCTAACTGGCTAAGTCTTAGCAGCATATATCTCTACAAAGGGCACAATCATGTGAACAAAGAGGTTTTTCAACGAAGAAAACTTCCAAATACCCCATAAACTTTTCTCTCATTGCTGGTCAATCTCACAGTGCAAGATGTTTTCGATGCCTTATGCTTTAATTTTTCTTCCAAAGGCAGGCTACCAAGAATGCAATAACTGGTTCACTGACTCCAGTGAATGAGGCTAGTAGCAAAAATACTAGGAAGGACCTCCAGCTTCTTTTGCAATAGAACATAAATAAATAAATAGTAACCCTATTTATTGCCCAAAGGAAGTAAATCCAAACTAAGATCGTATTAAATAAACCAATGACAGATTATATTTTTCTAACGGCTCCCCTGTAAGTTCTAAAAGCAGGTATCTAAAGCGTGTTAACAGTATATCAGACAACTACAATCAACCAATCAAACTGGGAAAAGAAAAAGATGAAGGCCTGAGGATAACCATCCAAGAGTAATCAACAATGAAAAGGAAAAAGAACAGCAAACAGTTGGTACAGCAAATATGAAATCTTTAATCAATAGGGACCATCATCATTTTGAGCTCATATACAGAACTATAACATCAAGTACCATTTATACCTTCTTTAAAGAGCAGTAAATTTTTTACTCTTAGAAGAGCAATACTAGTATGTAAGCAAATTGGCCCAACAAGTTCAGAATTTAACAGAACATAGCTTTTTATAAAGGGTAATAAACAATCCTGTCTTTAAGATGTGACTGCACACATTGGCCAGCACAGAGGTGCGCCAGTCACACGTAAGCCCAAGCACTTCGATCTAAAAAGCTGGGCCAGGCCAAACCGGGCCAGAGAATCCATGTGTGGTCGCTGCAGGATTAGTTAGGTCACGTGGCATTTCGTGGTTCATGCATCATGCATGACGTCACTCCACGAAGAGGTTATGGCATGTGCCTAGCACGAGCTTGCTTGGAACCTAAGTTAAATCACTCCATATAAAGTGCCGATCAAAACCCTAGAGAGGTACGCTGTTACTAATGGAGGTTTTTTGTCTTGCAGTTCTAGGAAAAGTAGAGGAGCTCTGTTCCAAGGTCCGAACCCGATATCCGAAGGAGAACAAAATCAAACACCAAGTCACCAACCCAAACTTACAATCAAGACTCAGAGAAACAGGCCATATACAGAAAAATCATCAAGTACCATTTATGCCTTCTTTAAAGAGCAGTATTTTTTTTTCCTTCATTTCTTAGAGGATCAATACTTGTATGTACGTAAATTGGCACATCAAGTCCAGAATCTAAGAGATCACAGCTTTGTATAAAGGGTAAACAAACAATCCTCTAATTATGATGTGACTTTTAGCAAATTTAACTCAATACTGGGACGGACCTCGGGCTTCTTTCGCAATTGAACAAACACCATCTAGTAGCCTTATTTCTTTTGTCAACTAGGTAGCTGCTGAAAAACTACAACAAATACCAGTTCCAAAACGATCAAGATCATCTCCTACACCTGTATGATCAAATAGAAAGTCATCCAAAGTGTTATCATCTTTTAATCCACTGTCCGTTTGCATGGGAGCTATGGTCTGTGGTGTTTTGCTGGTTCGGTTTACAATGGGCTATGTCAAGGAGTGTTATGGAACTCTTAATCGCTTGGAGGGGTGCTAGAGTGGGAAAAAGAAGGAAGCGTATTTGGGCCTTGATTCCGCTTTTTTTTATGTGAACTATCTGGCCTGAGAGAAATTCAAGATGCTTTGAAGGAATAGAAAAGCCTGTATTTAAAATCAAGAGTTTTGTGGTTAGTAGTTTGTATAGTTGGGATAAGGGAGAATGTAATCCTTCCCTTGACCAGTTTCTAGATTGGTTTGAATTGTTTATCTCACAGTGGTGTATAGGGCCTTTGTCTACGGCCTTCATTGTATACGAGCAGTATTCCCTTAATGCCTTATTTATATTAATTATTTACTTATCAAAAAAAAAAAAGGTGGTCATCCAAAGTGTGCTTCACAATGTATCCGGATATTATAATTCAACCAATCAAACCAGTAAAAGAAGTAATATAAGCCGCCATTCTGGCCAGTTAGATTTGAGCACATAGTTCCAAATCCACTTTGCAAAATATCAAGCTACCTTATAAGCAAGACAGGGGGAAACCACTTCATGCATAAGCACATTATCCAACAAACATAAATTTTTGGGGCGTTTCAATTTGCAATAAAATTATTTCTATATATCTTAAAAGTACAAAATACATAAGCAACTTAGCTGAAAAAAGTCCACAAACAAGGAGATCACATATAAAGGGCCTAAGGAACAATCCTATGTTTAAGATGTGACACAGCATATTGAAAGGAGGTCATCTGAAGGGTGTTTCACAATGTATCCGGTACTTATAATTGAGCAGATCATTAGAAAATAAAAGTAATCTAAGGAAAAACCAACCAAACTAATCATCAACAGAAAAGAGAAGTACTGCAAACAGTGCAAAGACAGCAATATGAAGTCCTTAAAATTACAAGTAACATTATGGCTGATTAGTTTCCAGCTCGTAGTTTCACCTGAAAACTGTCGAGCAACCTTATATGCAGAACACAAGAAGCCGCCTCGACTAGTAGCACTGAAGACTGGAGGAATCCTGTCCCCACCCCACCTTCGTACAGTTAAAAACGGAAACTTCAACAGAAGTATACCACCAGTGATCAGACAAACATACCATTCTGGCCTTCCTAAAAGAGCAATAATATACTATATCCTTTTTCGGATAGGTATTAAAAGTGCAATGATATGTAATCAAATAAATCAGCCAAAATCTACAAACTAGGTGACCACGAGGTTAAAAAAGGATCCGTGTTTAACATTGTGAACAATTCGACCAAAATTAATGTGCATAACCACCATGCCCAATACGGTATGAGCCGATTAAGGTAGCAAACAAAATAGTTACTGGCAAACAACAAAACACTCCAACTTTAGAGTAAATCTCGACTTAAAGGCTTAGTAATAAAGCCACACAAAAGTAAAGCATCTAACAAAACTGAAACACAATCCTAACCTGAAACTTTCATCAGGTTCTTCCACACCACTACTACTCAATCACCTTTCCCTCACGCAGCGAACATAGCACAACACAGCCCCCGCTCCAATTGCCGCTCCAGTAGCCGCTGCCGCTGCAACCACCGGCCACTGCACCTTCAAACCCACCAATCCCTTATCCTCCCCATCCCCCCTAAACTCCCCATCCACAACCACCGCCTTGCTCCCATTAACCAAATCAACTGCCCTCTCCTTCAACCCACATATAATTTTCTCCCGCGCCTCCAACTCCTTGCGCAACTCCGCCACCTTCTCCTCCATCTCCCTACCCTTCCTCTCCGCCTCCTCTAAAAGCCCTTCCAACTCATCCCTCTCTTTCTTCACCCTCTCCACCTCCAACTCCTTTTTCGCCACCAACGCCGCCCTATCCTCCACCACCTTCCTAATTTTCCTTACTTCATCCTCTCTCTCATCAACTCTCTCCAGCAAAAGATCCCTCTCCTTCTCAAACACCTCCGCTCTCGACGCGCGCTCCTTCAACCCCTCAACCTCTCTCCTCAACTCAACTATCTCTCTCCCCGCCTCCTCTCCCTCGTTCACCGACGTGATCAGGTCGTGCTGCAGCCTCGAGACCTCGGTCTCGAGCGTGTAAGCCCTAGCGGAGATCGATTCCAGCGCCCGCTTGTCAGCCCCGGACTGCTCGACCTCTCTCTTCAGCTCAGCCTTGTCGCTCTCCAAACCCTTGATCTCTTCCTTCAGCTTGTCGATCCTCTCCCTCACGATGTCGTTCTCGTGGACCAGTTGTCGCTTCTCTTGCTCTAGGGCTTCTATCTTCTGTGCCATCGTCGAGCCCGATGGTGCCGCCTTGGCGTTGGTCTCGTCGAAATCCACAAAGACTTCCACTGATCCGTCGTCCTCGCGCAGTGCAGCCCCGTTTATCGCCGTCTCATCTGCCATTGTTAATCCTGCACAAAAAAATTGAGGCGAATGTTAGTGTAAGAAACCATTAGTAGGAGATTTTGCAGCGTTTGGATTGCATAAATTGTACCAAGGGGAAACAAAAAGAAACTACTACGAGTAATTGGAATCGAAGCGAGATTTTGTGTGCCGACTACTGTAAAATTTGTTGGGAAGATTTTTGGGAAAGGGTTTCTGGTATGGGTTGAAAACAAGGAGGAGAAAGAGAAGGGACAAAGGAACCTCCACCTTACTTTTTCAAATCAAATGGGATTAGGGTTTTTTTTGGGATTAGGAGAATTTAAGAATGCCTGCCTAACGCATAAGAGCATCTCCAGTCTTGACCCATTTTAAGACCCAAATTTAAAATTTGGACAAAACCCACAAAAAACCATCTCCAATCTTTGACCCATACCCTTCCCCATTTTGGGTTTTACCCATTTGTTTGCCCAAATTTGGGACAACCTAAGTCTGACCCCATTTTTCCAACGTCTCTTTCTCTTTAAAGATCAACGGATCTTTGCCTCTTTCCCTGCCATTCTTGCCATGCCTTTTTGAGAGCAGAGAACCAGCATAATCAAATAGCTTCTCTTCTCTTCTCTCCTCTTCTCCTCTCTCTCTCTCTCAACCAACGTACAATTGTGAGTTTCCAATTTGATCAATGGATGAATATGAAATTCTTGAGGATTCTATGAGTTTGGAACAAACTCATGGAGTAGAAATTATATCGCAAAATTTTCCTGTGGCAGTAGGAAGCCAAAAGCAATCAATTCGTGGTAAAGGATTTACCATGGTGGAGGATGAAGCTCTTTGTCGAGCTTATTTGGCTATCTCACAAGATTCAATTATAGGCACTAATCAGACCATGGTGAATTTGTGGGAGCGTATACGATTATGTTTCTCTTCCCAAGCAGATGTTGACTGCAATAGAACCACTGTTTCTTTAATGAAACGGTGGTCGAAAATTCAAAAAGCTGTGAGCAAATTTTGTGGTTTTCTTGCCCAAGTAGAAAGAAGGCAAAAAAGTGGAACCGGAGAAAAGGAGAAGGTAATTTCCTTTCAACCCAAAACTACGAAATTTTTGTTATATTTTTTTGTCTCTTACATTTTGAATTTATGATTACTAGATGGCCGAGGCTAAACGTATGTTTAGTATTGATGAACGTAATAAGTCATTCATGTTTGAATCTTGCTGGGAAATATTGCGCCACAGTTGTAAGTGGGATGAAATAATGACACCATCGCAAAAACCTACGGTCCAAACAACAACTTCTTCAAATCCTTCCACTGGTACTCCGACATCCCTCGAATCTGAGCTAGATTTGGACCAACAACCTTCAAGAGAGGGAGTAAACCGACCAAGTGGTATAAAAGCCGCTCTTGAATCACGAAGGAAGAAGGTGATTGATGATGTTAAGTTTGATCAAATGGCAGCAAACCAGAGTCAAATAATAAATGTCTTGACTGGTATCTCCTCGCGAGGTATTGAACGAGAGCAGCAAAAAGCTGCTGATCGTCAAAAAAAGGCCGAGGATAGGGAGGCACGGCGGCACTACTTGGCAGAAAAGAATGAAAGGGAGCAAAGGAAGGAGGATCATATCATAATGTCAATGGACATGTCAAACTTAACTCCTATGCAGAGAGCCTACTACGAGCAGCGTCAACAACAAATCATTGCTCGAACTGGGATGCTTTAATGGCTTTATGTTTTGGTAGGGTTATATTCCTCGGGTCCTCTTGCCGTCTACATATGTTTCGATTGTACCTGTTTTAAGACTATGGGTTGTGTCTGTTAGAAGTTAGGATATGCATGTATTTTTGTTGGACCGGCGAATTTGCATTTGGTCACCTTTTCCTGTCCTTTTGTTAATGACAGTGGCGTTGGACAAGCGTAGTCCTTTGGTTATGAGAGGAATTGATGCATTTCAGTATATTATAGAGCTAACTAGTCCATTTTACTGGATGTTTTATGCAACTGTGGAATTGTTTTGCGGATAGTGACAGTGATCTTAGCCTCTTTGCTCATCTGATATGGGTGCTTTTTGTGTATTTTTTTTCTCATTGCATAAACCAATTTGTTGTTCTCTTCTTTGCTATGATTAATGTTGTTCCACTGCTACTAGGAAGTTTTAGATAACAATCATAACAGAGATGGAGGTTTTACAATGAAGTTTTAGATTCTCATGAGGGAGATGGATCGTTGCACTGTTATTCAATGTGGTGGTGAGGAAATAAGAGTATTAGTTTCTTTGCGAGAATGTCCCAGAGAAAAAGGCTTTGTTTACATGGTAACTTGATAGTTCCTGCATGGGTATTGAGAAGAGACCTTGGAGAGAGTTTGTAGAGACCCGTATTTAAATTCCCTAGTTTTAATGCTTGTAAATGAGAAAGAGATATATTATAATGTGAAAGATGTGTTTATATGAAATTTGGGGTTTAAAGTGAAAGAATTGGAAGTTTTGGGTGCTATGGCTAAGTGTGTGAGGTGTGTGTATATAAGTGTGTGGTGTGTGTGGCAGGGAAACAATTTTCCCCATTTCTTTCTTTCTCCCGTTCTCTCTTCTTCTCTCGGCTCTTTCTCTCTCGCACTCCCTCACCCCAAGAACTCATCTCCAACTCAAAACCCACAACAATCAACCTCAACCTCATCTTCTATTTGCGTATTGGAGCTCGTATCTCGTTGGATAGAGCTCGGTTCGGAGTATTTGGTTCGGTTTGGATTCCGAAAGCTAGGGCTTGATCAATCCCTTCGATTTCGACTTGGAAACTCGAGGTAGGGAATTCTATCTCTCTTTATATGCTTTATGAGTTGTTTTGGTAATTAAATCGTGCCCTAGATCGTTGGTTTCGTTGTTTGAATTGTTCTGGTGAAATCTGAAAATTGTGCACTGAGAACTCAAGTTCTACCGGTAGAAATTGTGGACCTATCGGTAGAAACGCTGTCCAGTAGTGTCACTTTTGTGAAATTTTGGTCTTCTACCGGTAGGAGATTAATGTCTACCGGTAGGTATTCAAAAATCTGTCATTTTTTGTGAAATTTGGGTCTTCTACCGGTAGAGATTAATGTCTACCGGTAGACATTGAAAAATCAGCATTTTTGAAAAAATTTCGAACGAGCATAACTTTTTCATCTGAACTCCGTTTTGGACAAATTTTATATTGAAATTGATGTACAGAAGGTCTACTTTCCAATGGTGGTGGTCTCATCTCCTAATCCTTAACCGATAAGGTTTGGTAGTCAAAATAAGATAGATGTGTTCGTAAACGTCGGATAATCCTTTTCCTTAGGATCGTGTGGGTGAGACACGGATGTTCTTAGGCTCTCTTGAGTACTTAATTGAATGGTTTGACGAAACTAGGGATGTACTAGGCCTTGTAGTGGTCGTTGAGTTCCGTATGAGTCCTTTGACACCGAAATGAGGGTTTAGAGAACATGAGGAATATAGGTGGGCGAAGGTTGTATGTGTTGGCATGCGATGTGAAAACCAAACAAGTAAAACATTCCTTTGAGTTAAACAACGCTAGGCGTGGATATATAAGACATTTTCCTTATACTTGATATGTGGTATATGAAGGTACGGGGTGTAATTATAGGTACGGTGAGGATGTGCGGTATTGTGATATGTTTAAAAAGAATGGCGTGTATTAATTTATTAGTCGGAATCTTGATATGCTTGACAGTCTGAAAAGTTATGTAATGGTGGATTGAAGAATTGTGGTACAACCGATAGATTGATGATAAAGTCAATTATGAAGTGAGGACGATTATGAAAAGTGTGAGAGGTGACCCAAGTGGTCGTTATTGAGGGAATAGACTCGGGGTGACCCTGCGCTCGAGGGAACTAGACCCGAGGTGACCCAAGTGATTATTATTATTGAGGGAATAGACTCGGGGTGACCCTGCGCTCGAGGAAACTAGACCCGAGGTGACCCAAGTGATTATTATTATTGAGGGAAGAGACTCGGGGTGACCCTGCGCTCGAGGGAACTAGACCCGAGGTGACCCAAGTGATTATTATTATTGAGGGAATAGACTCGGGGTGACCCTACGCACGAGGGAACTAGACCTGAGGTGACCCAAGTGATGATTATTATAGAGGAAATAGACTCGGGGTGACCCTGCGCTCGAGGGAACTAAACCCGAGGTGACCCAAGTGATGATTATTATAGAGGGAATAGACTCGGGGTGACCCTACGCTCGAGGGAAATAGACCCGAGGTGACCCAAGTGATGATTGAGGGGAAATAACCGATTAAAAGAAAGGAAAGGTTTTGTCATAAAGGGATTTGATGATGATCAACATGGACACAAGAAAGATTGTAGTACCGTACGAAGAATAATAAGATGTTTTGAATTGATTATAGACAAATGTGGAACAACGTGAGTTTATTAACGTGTTTAGTTAAAGAAGCAAACAATTAGTGGCATTTAGGTGAAGTCAAGGAACCTTAGACTATAGCTTGCAGCTTAATGGTAGTCACTTGTGCATTGAGCGTATTTGTCCATGTTCACTCATTCATGGTGCTTGATTCACCTCATTTGCATATAGAGTTTGCGTAGACTTTTCTACTGGGCTAGTGTAGCTCAAGCCTATTGTTATTTTCAGGTGCTAATCCGGAACTTTAGCTTGCATGATTGGAACGCTTGGAGTGTGGACATTACTTTTGAAAGCTAACCAAAGGAGTTACTCATTCATTTTTGTAAACCTCTTTTAAAGGATGCATTTGTAACTAAAACCGTAATTCTTCTGACTTGGAATATTGTAATCCTTAATTTTTTTTGAAATTTGATACTTATTTTAATTTGGGGCCGTTGAGCCGATGTTGTAATAAATTCTGGAACCTTGTGTCTCCTCCGGCTGCAACAGCTCTCTCTCAAAAAGTTCTCTCAATCTCTTATCACAAACGTTCTCTCCAAATAAAAACCCTACACGGTAAACATAACTCCTAACTTTGTAAAACTACCCACTACTCCCTATATTATAGCTATATAGCCAACTAACGTATTCTAAATAAGATTGACTAACCAAATAATTTAATAATTAGACTTGTGCCCTCAAATTAATAATAACGCACATAGTAACTATATTGCGCAGAAAAGAAAATTGCTAATTAGGACCCACACCATAAAACTCCCAATTAATAAACGGCCAAAATAATTAATAAGATAAATAAAATTTCTAGGCCGTAACAACATGGTGATGCAATAGGATGACCAAATGCTAGATATGGGAGTACACTAGTCACACACATCACACTCTCTCTCCCTCTCTCAACCGGCCATCTCTCTCTCTCTCCCTCTCTCTCTCTCATTGGTACAATGGACACCTAAGCTTGAAAGGACAAGGGTTTGGTGTTTGACTTGAGAAAGAGTAAAGATTGGGTTGTAAGGTTGTAAGAGATTTTTGGTACCCTAAAAATCTATTTCAAAGACTTCATATCTTCTTCTTTCATTAGTACAAGTACTTAAGTATATATATACTAGGATTTGAAAGAAAACAATCCAAGAGTACACCATATCCTCCTTCTCTCTCCTATCTCTCTCTCTCTCTCCCATCTCTCTCGGCTCTCCCCTCTCTCCCTCTCCCGAATTCTCTCTCTCTCTCCCTCCCTTGATTAGTTTTAAGAATATAAAAGGATGATTAACCCTAAAGGACAATTGTACTACATGATTCTATTCTAGATTTTTAGGTCAAAATTCCTAATAGAATAAGCCTAAATGCCACCTATGTACTTATATACTATATTCTAGGACTTTAAAATCTTAGAATAACATAATCATATCTAATACTTTAAGTAAATAGATACATATCATATCTAGTAAGTAATTAAAATAACCTAGTACTATAGCTTGACTTGGCCTTATTGACCAATGGACCATAATTCCCCTAACTTTTATTATCCAATGGATAAAGATGGTAAGTAATATATAAACATATAAAGGTGTACCTAGCAATCTAGTCACAATATCCTAGGTAGAAACCTGTTGTCCAATGGATAAAGATTACCCTAGTATTTATCGTCCAATGGATAAAGATCAAAGGTTGACTTTGGTCAAAAGGGTTTGTTTAGGGTTCAAATGGTTCACGAGGATCAAAGGTTCAATTAGGTTTCCCTAACGATTAGTTAGAAGCTAACTAGGTTTGCTAAATAGGATTCCCAGCCAAGAATGAACCCTTAGGGTTTACTAACTCACTTGCCTTTAGAAAATGACTATATTGCATGGCGCGATGAAGCTAGATTTTGAATCGAATAAATCTAATCATGACGGATTATTAGAAATCAAGAAATTTATAGAGTCATTAAAATAAGTAACGAGATTTTTATTCACTGAAAATCGGAGTTGTTACAGTATCCTTGTGATTTCATCTCGTTGATCTTCCTAAACTCCGTGAGCTCTCGTTCCATGAGCTTCTAGTATAGAAGCTAATAGTTAGTGTGTCGTAAAATTACTTATGAGTTCAATATGCTATGTAGAATGTGGTGACATACTTAAAGGAAATGTGTGTGCTTGTATATTGGTCGGTGTATGTGATGGTTAATGGTTTGTAGCGTAATGGGATATGATTGATTACTGAAATTGTGGACACAACGTGAATTCGACACAACGGGTATCACCATTCGGCTAAGTACCGACATGGTGAGAGGACCGGAATGGACACTTTTGGTATCGCCATGGATTCGGCAAAGTGATAAGATCTACAGATAGAAATGAACGGGTATCACCATGGACATTCGGTGAGATGACCGGACAACGCAAACGAACGGGTATCACCAATCGGTGAGATGACCGGAAACGAGCGATACATGCGAAAAACCTTGGATGTTATGACATGAGATTATTGGGAAAGAAAGAAAGAAAGATTGGATTTTATCAAGTTGACTTGTTTTAAAAGGAAAAGGATTTTTCTATTGAAAATCCTCCGGCTATTCTTGAGCGAATCAACGGTTTCCGGTATTTGTGCACAGAATCAACGGACTCTGGCTATTCAAGCTCGAATCAATGGAGCTTGACCACTATAGGTCACGTATTTCTATACATTACACCTATTTGGAAACAAAAGAGATTTTGATGACAGATGAGAAAGGAAATTTGTTGATGGAACGAGGAATGTGAAAGATTGTGAAATGAGAATGAATGTGGAAACATACATGCTGTGATGAATCGGTTAAGAACCAAAATATTGATTATTTGTGATTGATGTGGAAATGTTAGTGGCACTGGTATGGCGTGTGAGACGATAGGTGTTGTACATAGGATTGTCTAGAATCCTTTAGCCATAGTGAGCTGCTTGTTGATAGCCACACAAACCTTGGGCATATCTGTCTACACTCGTTCACTTTAGATGTATACTCGGCATATTTTCTTATAACTTGCGTATAGATTTCTCTACTGGGCTAGTGTAGCTCAACCTATCATTTTCAGGTAAAAAGCAAGGATCTAGACGCGGAATGCATGGAGTGTATGCTTGACCTCTCATCTTTGAAAGTTTTCGTCCTTGAGAAGGGGTTCTGCTATCATTTTGCATGATCTTTTAAAAAGATGTAATTGTAAATTCATTTGAACTTCTTTTAATTTTAGATATCATGTAATCTCTAAATTTACCGTCTTTGACCAACAATGGGATTTGGGCCGTAGTGCCAATATTGTAATCCTTAAACTTTGGGACTTGGTTTTGTAAGAGATCATTTGGGAACTTTTGGGTAATATCTATATTATGCGGAGATTGTTTGTTGAAACAGATTATTTATTTATGTTGTAAATCGAGGGCGTGACACTAATAGTCTAATACCTATAGATGCTCGATCCAATTATCTAAATTTTCATTCAGATTTTCGGGTAATGAATAATGAAAAATTAGATGATTAGATCAAGCACCTATAGGTATTGGATTGAGCTGATTTTTTACAGGAACCCTTGAAAAAATGTTTTACATTTAATGAATGACTCAAATCGTTTGTGTGGGACCCGTGGTGGGCCCCACAACAAAATTTGTGCACAATTTGTGCACAGATTATCTGTATGGACAGATTTACCGTTTCAGAAGTAAAGAGTAAGGGGTAATTACGTAATTGTGTTATTTTAGGGTTGCAGTTTCTACTGTTGTGCCATCGATTTCTACTTCCGTTCTACTGCTGCTGCTGCTGCATGACTGTCTCTCTCTCTCTCAGCCATGGCAAAACAGGTAAGAGAATAGCGCTCTCTCTCTCTCCCTCTCCCTCTCCCTTCCTCTCTCTCTCTCTGGTTGTCATCTAACCAAGATACACTGGTAAAACCCTACTGGTTCGATTTGTCACAGATTAGCAAAATACCGGCCGAAATTTTCGGTACCACCATCACGTCCTGTATTTTCCGGAATTGCCGGAATTTCAAGTTGAAATTCTACTTTACGGTGAAATTGATGGGGTTAGTTTGTGATTGGAGGTAGTAAGAATATTATAACTTCAGATGTTTGTCTCTTAAATATGAGATTTATGTTTTACTTCGATGATACTGTATGTTTTACTTGAAAGCACTATATATATGTGTGTGTGCGTGCGCGCACGTGTATTGGATTGTTGGTATCCATGGCAGAGTAGAATTGGGAAATGAGGAATTTGATGTGAGGCTTGCAAATAGGGTCTTGATAGTTGGGTTTTCTTGATTTTTAGAGCAAAGGTTAAAAATGTGATATTTAATATTAGTTGTGCGTTTGATTGTTTTGAGTCGATTTGGAGTTGATACTAGTTATTAGCAAATGTTAGACTTTACTCTAGACATATTGGGGTAGGTAAATTTTTTTTATTTTAAAAAACTTCATTTTTTTTTAAATGTGATATTTTTTGTTTGTTTTGTGGCTGAGATTTGTAAGGATTTATACTAATATGGTGCCATGATGGCTAATTAAAACTTCTGGGGAATGTTGAAGTGGAACATTTGTGTTTATTCTTTTAATTTTAGTTGAGCTTACATTTCATGACTTACAAAAAAAAAAAAGGTTTCTATTATGGACAAGGATTGTGGCATTTGAAACTTGATTCATGATGGTTCTTTTCAAAAAAAAATCAACTACATTAGTACTTGTATCTTGGTTTGTATGAACTTTTAAAGTACTACAAAAAAGAGAGAAAAAAATGATGTATTTCTTTTTACACTCTTTGACTTTCCGGCCGTAACATGTATCGATAGCTAGTTATAAGCAATTTAGTTGGTAAAATGAAAGTTTTCATAAGATGTTTGATATAATGCCAAGAAGAAAATCTTAACCCATTCTTGTAATTAGACACCACTCCACAACAAGGGTGAAGATTGTTGAGCTCCACATCAAGGGTTTCAAAGGCAAGGCTGAAAGTTAATATCAGGGTTTTCATTCATTCCTGAAGCCAAAAAAGTGTAGGGTCGATATCTCTATACTCTGGAAAATCCCCAAATCAGAAGTGTTGAAGAAAATGTCAGACTATCTTCCCGAACATGGGCTAGTCAATATCTTAACCAGACTACCCATAAAAACCCTCTTGCAATGCACCTGTGTCGGCAAATCGTGGCACACCCTAATTGTTAGCCCTAGATTCATCGATTTCCACCTCAATCGACCACCTACTCAAGCCTTTAACAATGCCCACCACCTCTTGCTTGTGCGGGCCAGCCCCTCCGATGATGGAAAAAGTTCTACTCCCTTCACTATGATGATGAAGCATTAATGAGTATGCCAAGCTCCATTTCCCTTTCAATCAGGCTTCTAGTAAGTTCTATTGGATAGTCGGAAGCTGCAACAGGGTTATGTGCCTCTCGGACGTTCATATGCCAAATGTGGACAACAGGAGCCTCTCGAACGTTCATATGCCAAATGTGGACAACACAATTCTGTGGAACCCCATGATTCGGAAGTGGGTGAGATTGCCAAAGCCTAGGGTTACCTTTAATTCGGACTTATGGGCTGATATTGTGATTGGCTTCGGCTTTGATGCCAAGTCTAATGACTAAAAAGTGGTCAGGGTTGTTTTACAAAAGATTTAATATCAGAAGAGGACGAAAACCTTCATCATGAACATTCAGAAGTCCCGGAGATTGATTTGTACTCACTGAGCACGGGGGCTTGGCGTAACATTAGCCATTTGGGTCTTCCTTATAAGATTTGGGGATGGGAAACTCCGGTTTATCTGAATGGGGTTGTTCATTGGATTGGAGATGATCGTGAAAAAGACCAATTTATTTTTGTGTCGTTCCATATGACTAATGAGTCATTTGACGCTATGTCACTACCAACTGGTACATCAAATTTTAGTGGTTGGGTCCTCAGTCCTGCTGTTATTCAAGGATCTCTTTCTTTGGTAGATCGGAAGGATGACACTTGTTGCATATGGGTAATGAAAGAGTATGGCGTGGCAAGCTCATGGACTAAACTTTTTGATGTTCGTATGGGTTTAAGTGTTGTTCATATGGGTCTAGAATTTAGAAGGCTAATAGGCTTCCGAAAGGAAGGTGATCTCATGATTGAAACCACGGATGAACTCATTTCTTTTAATCCTAGAGATGAACTAGTTAAGGAGCTAGGGGTTCGATGCATTACAGAAGAATGGTTTAACAGCTCACTTTATACAGTTGCTTATATGGAAAGCCTTGTTTTACTTGGAAGTTTGGAGCAAACAAAGGAGGATGAAGTTGCCTGCAAAGAAAATGAGGTTGAAGTTGGGGTGTGGAGAAGACGAAATAGAAAGCACAGATGCGGCAGAAACTAGGCATTATACACTTCCTACTTTGCCTAAATTCTATGCATTTGCCACTCATGTCATTTCTCATTGTTAATGCTTCGTATTCACATGAGGCTGCAAATGAATGTTGCAGCCCTACCTATGTTCAAAGCTTGACATCGATCAATATTATGAGTTCAGTACTTTCACTAACAAAGCAGTACCATTAGTTTAAACTATTTCGTAGATATGGTCATGTAGAGTTTTTGAATGCAGAATATAGTGATGATTATTTAAGGAGTGCAGGCCGCGTAAAGTAGACCATGCATCCGGCAAATCAAGTAACTTAAAGCATGTATATTAAGAAAACGGTGAGCGTGTATGACAATATAAGAAAAGTTAATTTGGAAGAAATGGTAGCCATTTGGCTTTCTCTTCCTTACCAACCAACTCTTTTCCCCTACCCTTGTGTGAACCCTATACAGGAGCGGCATCAAATAGAACATAAGTTAATAAACTTGCAGGTGAACAAGAAAATGAAAATTCTTTAAGGGCTCGCCACTTAATGAAGAAATCATAATTGTTGTTCTTTGTTAAGAGTTGTAGCATGTATTTGAATTCCTTGTCAACACCCACCTTCCTTTCCTTGATTTTAAGTTCATACAGCCCTTTCCTCTTTTCTTCCATCTTTTGCTCATGCTCGTCGAGTGTTATCTCCCCCTTTTTTTGAGGTAACAATATCCCGCTTTATTTAGAGATGCATAAAAAATGTCATCATTATGCATGGAAAATAACCACTTTCCTTAAAAATGCCAGCTTATAATTACTTGATTTTGTTGGATGTCATAGTTTAATTTGAATGGAATGTTGAGGTGGAGGATTTACTCCCGTCTTTGAGAGCCCATGCAACAATTAGAGGCTGTGCTTTTTGTGGCTTTAGTGGTAGTTATGTAACAAAATCTGTATCTGCCATTTTTATTGATGTGCTCCTGATTGATTATGCAAAGTCAACTCTTACTCTGAAGTTGTTATGATTACATTATCTGACCAACCACAAAGCCCTTTTTACTTGATGTTTGAGACGAAGTAAAAAAGAATGTGGTTTACTTTCAGGTACCCAAGCAATGCTAATTCTTTGGTTGACATAGACTTTTCTTCTAGCAACACTTAAAATTGCAAGTAATCAAAGTTATTCATGTACTCGCGTAATATGCATTTAGTTCTGTTAGAGCTTGTCCAAATTAATTCTAATGCCCTCTCCATCCATTGCCAATTTGGTTTTATAATTGGATTTTCATTTAGAGACTTTGTTTTAATCCTGTATTTACTCTTGATATGAGAAATTATAGATTATTGGTATTTGACTTAAATTCTGCCATACTATGTCTATTACCATGTTGTTGCATCTTAGATTTATATTGACTTTAATCCCAATTTTTCGATTGGTATGAATACTTCCCCTCTCAGCAATTTTGTTGAGCAGATATTGGGAGAATCTACAAATGCTGATTCTTAGGAGATCCAGATTATTGTAAGACTCTGCTTTCCTGTACTCTGGCCAGATTTTTCCTTACACCATGGTTACCAATGTTCATTCTTCGTGAAATGTTTTTCATTTAAAATTCAGAGTGTAGTTATGTCCTAAATAAGAATGTTATTATTACTGTAAAATTGAATGTCTACTTCTCCCATTGTTGCTTAATTGTTGTTCACCAACGTGAAGGGTTGATTTTATACTTCATTTAGTAAGAATTGGTTTCCCTGTTTGTAGTCTCATATACTTAATTGTCTTCCGCTTGGCTTGCTTCACTCGAAGTGTGGAAGCAACATTGTAGTTTCAGAGGATGCTGAAGAACCAGAATTTTAGCTTAATCTAAGCGGTTGTTGATGTTTGCTTCGTTTGCTCGATGTATCCATTAGAGATCACCCCAAGTGTAGGGTATAAGCGTCCAATTGAAGCATAATAAATCCGGTAGTCCGGGATCGTACCCAAGGGATAAATAATACGGCTTGATGGATTGTAGATGCAAGTATGGTTTCCGGCTTTTAGTCAGCCAACTTGGTTTTTCCGTATGCGGTGGAAAGTAAAAAGGCTAAATTAAACGAGAATAAACTAGATAAAAAGAAGGTTAGGTCTAGGAATCACTAGCGCCCACGACTCAAGCAAAACCACATTTTTCACCCCAATACACGGTTTTACCCGGAAGATAAGAAGGTTCGAAAATCAAGCTAGCTATAGAATTTATTTAGCAAACACCTCGAGTGACCGAGCTCCAAGCATCATGTGTGGTAAGTAGGCGAAGCTCTTACCTACACATGATCAAGGAGGTTATCACCTCGGTAATTTGACAAACAAATCCAAGCCCCACATCAATTTCCAAAACAAAGTTGCGAACTTTTTGGTGAAAAATGCAATTTTTACTCAAGCCATGGGGTGCTAGTCACCCCATGACCCAACCTTATGAAACTATTCACACATATCTATGAAGATAAGAGCAAACAAAAATCTACTTAGCATAAGTGTAAACACAAGCCTAAGAGAAAATTAGATAGAAAGATAGATCGGGAGAAAATGAACAACTTTAATTAAGGAGAGAGTAGCAAAAATTAACTTACAAGAGTTGAAAATGCAGAAATTAAGGGCTGGAAATTAAGAACACTCAAGAACACGAAGAACAATTTGAAATCTAAGTCTAGATCTAAAAATTAGTACAAATCTAATTTTCTACGTGTTTGCAAAAAAAAAGCTGTTTGTACAAGTGACATCACGCCCTTTTATACTCCAAGGTACGCGGATGGAATATTCCCCAAAGATCCTCTGAGATGCCCTCGTAAGCCCTCGGTACCGATGGCAAAGGGCTTAAAATGCTGATAAGGGACTCGGTACCGATGGCAGAAATCCATGCCATCGATGCCGAAGGGCTTAAGCTGCTGTTGATTCAAAGGGGTTCGGTACCGATGGATACCAAAATTTGGTATCAATGCCGAAGGATTAGGGGCTGCCAGGAGGACTTCCTTTGTTAATTTCTCGGTACCGATTGAATAAATAATTCTCCATCGATGCCGAAGTGTATAAACTCTTGTGCCTCAAAATTATATCGGTACTGATGGAGCATGTGGTATTGGTTGGTCAACGTCCATTCCTTAGTCTTCACAGTTGATGATGGACAATGGCTTGGTACCAATTGAAGATAATCAATGGTATTAATACCGAATGGATTAGGCTCAGCTTTTGACCGTTGACTTGCCTTGCTTCGGGTCACCTTCGGCTTTTAACTCTTTGCTCTTGGGACTTGATTATTCCATCTTGATCATTCTTTTGAACTTTGAATATCTTTGGCCCGTTTTGGTCTTTAAAACTCCTGAATTAATTGATTTTCCTACAAAACGCAACCAAAATACCTTACAAGCACAAGAGATTAAAAGCAACTAATTAAGCGATAAAATAAACTAAAACTAGCTACTAGCGCACCCTTTATTACATTCTCGGTTGCTTATCAATGTTGGTCATGTGCATTTTCAGCTTGGCTTTTGATTATGGAACATGTTTTTAGTGGTAGATTGAATCAGACAAATTCTTCTTGTTCTATATTTAGCTTACAATATAAACTTTGTAATGGTTCCTAGGCGTTCTCACTGCCTTTTTATTTTGTTTTCATGTATTTGGAAACGGCTAGTTCATACTTTTCTACAGTTGTTGCTTATGGTTAAAATCCTTTCTTTTGTTATATTCTTAGTAGCATCACTGCAAAATCGGAGCTTTTTTTCTGTTTTATTCTTGGTAAATTTAGCAATTATCTTGTACCCAATCATATGCTTCAAAACCAAAGGTACTTATATATTTCTCTTTCGTTTGTGAGTTTGTAGTGGGCCAAATTTACCAGAGGGGGCAAAAGGGTCAAAATGATATGAAACCAGAGATCTACGACTCTAGTCGTCTTTTTCGATTACGTTCGGTTACCGAGGGTAATCAGTTCGCCAAGTCAGAAAGCCCTATTTTCTTCGGGTTAGAGAAACACTTCTACGTTCGGATACTTATACACTCGGTAAATGTTGAACTCTTCGGATTCGTCATTATGGTTGAAGAACCAGTTCCTCGTCTTAGTCTTTCTTCGGCAATAATATCGTTCGGCAGCAATAAGTGCCTACTTTCGGCTTCTCCTAGGGGTAAAAGGTGTCAGAACAAAGGTGACGTCCTTGCCCGATGTGACAGTTCTGACGTTGATTTCGTCATCCACGTGGAACGATGGAACCATAAATATCTCTGACATGTGACGTCAGCCGAACAGCACGACATCGAGCAATACGACACGTGGAGGCGGTTTAACTTGCTCTGCACTACAAAGATCGCCTATAAATAGAGGGCTACCCCCAACAGGTACGTGTCTGCTCTCTGATACACTCTCTCTCTACTTATTTTTCTCAAAAAAGCTTTCTCGTGTATTTCTCCTCCACCTACTGACTAGGTCGTCGGAGCTTCTACCCGGAGGAACACCCCCCTTCGGATTGCAGGTACACCGGAGCACTTTGTTCATCCCTTCACTCCTCGGAAGAAGACGGAAAAAAACCTAAAGTGGAATTCACCCCCCCACAATTGGCGACTCTGCTGGGGAACCCTCAACAAGAGCCATTTTTGCTCGGCTCATTCCTTCCTCTTTTATCTATGTCGAAACACACGCCGCCACCAAGGCCGGAAGATTTTACTCTCGGACTTTCTGGGTTCGGTTATAGCAACACCCCCCAGCCACATCATGCCCGAACCGTCGCACCCAACGCTCGTCAACCGAACGCAAATCGAACCGAGTTGGATATCGCCCTTAATGAGCAGAAGCGGCAAGCTGCCGTGATAGCCCTTCTTCAGCAACGACTCGAAGGCCGAGACGGCCACGTTCCAATAACACCATCCCCTGGGAACAACGACGCAGGTACGAGTAGACACGTAGATATGCAACGACGTGGGAAGCGCGTCCTTGCTCGGACTGAGGATAACACCAGGACGAGGCGCCGTCCTAATCTCAGCCGAATCGAAGATCATCCAGTTACGCCTCCAAGACGGCATTTGGAGGGTTTCGGTCACGAAGAAAGTTCTACCCATTCGTCAGGATCTACGGGACGAAGCCGAAGGTCAGACGTTGCCGGGCCCTCCTTGACCCTGGGTCTTCACCGGCCAGAACGACCAGGGGCTAGGACTCGGTTGGATTTCGACATAAATTACCCTCCTCTTCGGGAGAGGCACGCTCGTTCTCATCTTCAGCCTTCCGGCGAGGAAACATTGGGATACCGCGGGGCTGACAGTAGGGATTTTCGTCGGGAAAGAGATAACAGTGTCGTTCTGTTCGATCCACTCACTGGTGAACCCATCACCTATCGCCCTGTGAGCAATGATTTGGCGCGACAACGGGGCAATAATGATCGCCCCGAGCAGTCGAGAGGTGGGAGCGCACGTCTTCGGGAACATCACGAACCAATTCATTATCGCCAGGCGAACGCCATTAATCCCGAGAGACGAGGTACTGGGTTACCACTGGGCACGTCTGTTCTCCCAGCAGATGATACAAAGCTCGGAAGGGCGAAAGCTTCGCCTTTCACCGAGGCTATCTTGAACGAACATCCCCCTACCCGATTCACCATGCCGAAGATAAAACCTTACGAAGCAAAGGAGGATGCCGTATTGTTCGTTACGCGTTTCCGACAGATAATGTCTTTGCACAATTTTTCCGACGCAATTATGTGCAAAATCTTCCCCCTTGCCCTGACACAACCAATCATGATGTGGTATAATCAATTGAAACCACGATCTATCACGTGTTTCGACGAGCTGGAGCTTGAATTTACCAAACGATTCGTGACGAGCAGCATCCAACCTAAGACACTTTCTATGCTGGTGAACATGCGTCGGCGACCGGGGGAGACGTTGCGTCTATACACCGAGCGATATTGGGAAGTATACAACCTGATCCCCGACTGCAACCAAGCCGTGGCGGCAGAGTCCTTTATGAATGGGCTGGATACTTCTTCTCCAATGTTTCGTGATCTTTCCAGAAATCCTCCGAAGAATATGAGTGAGCTCATGGCAATCATCGAGAAGGATTGTATGTACGAAGAGGCTGTTGCCGAGCACGGAAATCCGAAGACTCCTGACTTCCTGAAACCTTCGGCAGGGCTCTCTTCGGCGAAAAAGCAAGTGGCAAATGTGAAAAGCGTGGCACAGGGGCACGCGGTACAGAAATCAGGGCCGAGCAAGCCACAGCCCCAGTCTCTTCCAACGCAGCAACAACAGTTTCGGGATCGTATGCGTCGGGAACCGAGGCCAGATGAGTATACGGCCGAGACGACCGTGTTTGTCGTGCCAATCTATCAATTACTGGGAGTTATAGGCCGCCTCCCCTTCTTCCGTTGGCCGACGGAATTATTGGGTACGGCAAGCACACGCTCTGGCCATTGTACCTACCATAACGAGCATGGGCACTACACGACGAGATGTGGCCCGTTCAAACGTTACCTAGAAGAACTCGCTGCCGCGGGGCATTTGAATCAATGGATTGACACTCGTCATACCACGCTCCCACCCCCGCCGCAGGAGAGAGAACGACTTGTCAGTGTTATACATGGGGTTGTCTCGGTATCCAGGGCCGAGGAGCTTCGAGCCGAGGTTGACAAAGCTATGACTGAGCGGGCGGTATGTTCGGTTTCCGTGTCGACTAAACGAAAATTTGAATATCCCGAAGACGATTGGGTACTGACGTTCACTAAGGAGGATTTCCTCGGGATACATTCGCCCCATACCGATGCTCTAGTTGTAACTGTTTCGATCGACAAATCTTCGGTGCAACGCGTATTGGTCGATCAGGGTAGTTCGGCTGAGGTTATGTTTTATTCGACTTACAAGAGTTTGGGATTGGAGGCTTATCAACTACGGCCGGCTACCTCACCGCTCGTCAGCTTCACCGGAGCGCCAGTGTGGCCCCTCGGGTTAATCAATTTGCCCGTTCGGACGGGCTCGCGTGTGGTTGAAGCCGAGTTTGTAGTCGTTAGTTCGCCGAGCCCTTATAACGTCATCCTCGGCAGGGCATGACTCCATAACATGAAAGCCGTGGCGTCCACTCTACATCAGGTTGTGAAATTCATAGGATGGAATGGACGACAAGAAAGTCTCCGAGGAGACCAACTTCAGTCCAAAAAATGTTACGTGAGTACTGTGGTCCAGAGCTCGGAGAACTTGGAGGTACAATGTATCGATTCGGTTATTCCTCCGGTTCTCGAGGATGTCGGTACACCTGCCGAAGAGAGGTCTGCCGAAGAACTTGTGACATTACCAATCAACGAGGATGGCAGCCGATATTTTTTAGTCGGAAGCTCTTTGGATTCTTCGGAACGAACCGAGATGTTCGATTTCCTGATGAAGAATATCGAGGTATTTGCCTGGTGTCCGAGCGAAATGCCTGGGATCGATCCTTCCTTCGCCTCGCACTCTCTCAACGTCGATTCGACTCGGAAGCCGGTGATCCAGAAGGTACGGCGGTCGTCCCCTTTGCACGTCGAGGCAGTTATGCAAGAGGTGGACCAATTGTTGGATGCAGGAGCTATCAGGGAGGTTCTATATCCGACCTGGCTCGCCAACACTGTCGTTGTACCGAAGAAGAATGGGAAATTACGGGTCTGCGTGGACTATACGAACTTGAACGATGCCTGTCCAATGGATCGATTTCCCTTGCCTCGGATTGAGCAGATGGTCGATGCGACCACTGGTTACGAACGACTGAGTTTCCTGGACGCGTACCGTGGATATCACCAGATAGCGATGCATCCCGACGACCAGGAGAAGACCGCTTTCATTACTCCTCGGGGGATTTTTTGTTATATGGTCGTTCCCTTCGGATTGAAAAATGCAGGGGCTACCTACCAGCGGACGGTCAATAAGCTATTCGGTAAACAGATTGGCAAAACGATGGAGGCCTACATCGATGACATGGTCGTAAAAAGCAGATTCAGCTCGGATCATTTGGATAACCTCGGTCAGGCCTTTGAAGTTTTGCTGAAGTACCGGCTCCGTTTGAATGCCGAGAAATGCGCGTTCGGAGTCAGTTCTGGCAAATTCCTCGGATATATCGTCAGCCGCCGAGGAATCGAGGCAGATCCGAAACAGTTGACCGCTGTACAGAACCTTCGGCCACCAACTACAATTAAAGAAGTGCAACGGCTTACCGGGATGGTTGCTGCTTTAAACCGATTCATTAGACGTTCGGGAGATCTTTGTCGACCCTTTTTTCAGGCTATGAAAACGAGCAGACGGGGCTTCGTATGGACGGCTGATTGTGAGACTTCCCTTCGAAATCTGAAAGATTATTTGTCTCGGGCTCCACTCCTCGTCACTCCTGTTGGGGATGAAGATCTGTATCTATACTTGGCTGTCTCCGACCATGCAACTAGCTCGGTGCTCGTGCGAAAGGAAGGAGCCGTGCACCAACCTATATTTTATTCCAGCAAAACGATGACGGGGTCTCAAACGAGGTACCTGCCGATGGAGAAACTTGCTCTCGCACTTATCTCCGCCAAGACAAGCCTCCTTCCCTACTTTCAAACCCACCGGATCATCGTCCTCACCGAGTATCCGTTGAAGGCCGTTCTTCGGAAAACTGATTCTTCCAGTCGGATAATGAAATTTTCCCAGGACTTGGCCAATTACGACATTCAGTTTGAGCCGCGAACATCCGTTAAAGGACAGGCTCTAGCTGATTTCTTTGCCGAACTTACTCCGGGGCTTCAAGACGAGGCGAATCTCCTATTGCTTGCCGAGGAGAAACGTAACACAGCTGAGGACGAAGTTACTAATGACATCGCCGAACCGCAACTAGACGCATCTTATGCTCGGTTCACTATGGGTAATAAACGACCACGCCGAGAGTGGAAATTGTTCTCTGGGGATGCTTGGCGGTTAAATGTAGACGGGGCTGCAAATATGCATGGTGCTGGGGCTGGAATCGTTCTTGTTTCTCCGAGCGGAACTGTCCATGAGAGTATCGTATCTATCGGTTTCAGCGCCACCAACAATGAGGCCGAGTATGAAGCTCTTATCGCCGGCTTGACGCTTTCTCTCCGGCTCGGGGCCGACTCTGTCCACATCCTTTGTGATTCTCAATTAGTGGTAGGCCACCTCACCGATGATTACCAGGCCCGAGACAGCCGGATGAACGCTTATGTGAGCTATGTCCTTTCCCTCTTCGCTCGTTTAGGCCGTGTCAAGGTCGAGTGGGTCCTTCGGGAACATAACGCACACGCGGATGCCTTGGCTGGCCTTGCTTCGGTTTATAAAACCTCCGGCAGCAGGACTATTATCTTTGACGGCATTGATTCGCCGAGCGTAGAACCATCCGAAGGAAACCTAGTTTTGACCATTTCCCTCGGCCCAAGTAAGTTGGACCCTGTTATTGCTTATCTCAAAACTCAGGTTCTTCCCCTCGGCAAAAAAGATGCGTACAGGGTCCGTTGTCAAGCTGCTAATTACTACCTCGGCACGCACGACGTGTTGTATCGCCGAACGTTCACTGGACCTGACCTTCGGGTTGTTCACGAGGGGCAAGTTGAAAGCATTTTGGACGAACTCCATTCTGGTAGTTGCGGTGCGCACTCGGGCGGACGATCACTCGCTCAACGAGCCCTAACTCAAGGGTATTGGTGGCCGAAGATGGTAAAACAGTCCGAGGACTATGTTAAGCGATGTGTTCGGTGTCAGAAGCAAGCGGCCCTCATTCACAAACCCGCTTTTCCACTTAAAATGATTTCTAGTCCGTGGCCTTTTGCCGTTTGGGCGTTTGATATCGTCGGCAAGATGCCGAAGGCACCAGGAGGATTCGAGTATATGCTCACTGCCACGGATTTGTACACCAAGTGGGTTGAGGCTGTCCCGTTGGTTCACACTAAAGCAAGCGACGTACAGAGCTTCATTTGGAAAAATATAATCTCCCGGTTCGGCGTTCCCTATGCTATCATCTCAGATAACGGCTCTCAGTTTGTTGCCGCGGCGATAAAAGAGTTTTATCAACAGCATGGCATCATCATTCAAAACTCCTCGGTAGCTTATCCACAAGGAAATGGTCAGGCCGAAGCGTCCAACAAGACTATCACGCGGGGGCTGAAGCGTCGGTTGGACGAAAAGCTTGGTAAGTGGGCCGAAGAGCTTCTCCACGTTCTTTGGGCGTATCGCACAACTCCTCGTCGATCAACCGGACGAACACCATTCTCCATGGCATACGGTATGGAGGCTGTCCTTCCACTCGAAACACTGCTGCCTACTCCTCGGTCCGAAGATTTCGATTTTGAGGATAACAGCGCACACATCAGTGCCGAGCTTGCCTTCGCCGAAGAATTACGCGACAATGCTAATTTGAAGCACGCAGCCTATCAGCAAGAAGTCGCTCGGAGTTACAATAAAAACGTTCGTCTTCGATCCTTTAACATCGGTGATCTCGTTCTTCGGATGGTTACTGAAGCCGAGAAATTGACGAAGCTCAAAGATCCCTATGAAGGCCCCTACCGAGTAACCCAAAAAATTGGGCATGGAGTTTACAAGTTGGAAGAAATGGATGGGACCCCGATTGCTAACCCCTGGAACGCCCAAAAATTGAGGAAATTCCATGGCTAGCCCTCGGTTGTTCCCTTTCGATCGTCTCGGCCTTTCTTCTTTTCGATTTCTGTAATTACCAGTTGTAAGCCTCCGGGCCGAAGCGACCCCCTTAGCTCTGCTTAATTTACCAGTTCTTTTAAATATACATGAATTTTTGGTTCCCTTAGCTCTGCTTATCTTATACGTTCTTTGTTTTAAGGGTGTATACTTCGTAGCCCTCGGAAAGTTCCCCAAGGGTAAATACTTCGTAGCCCTCGGAACGTTCTTCGTTTAAAGGGTAAATACTTCGTAGCCCTCGGAACGTTCCTCACGGGTAAATACTTCGTAGCCCTTGGAACGTTCCTCGTTTAAAGGGTAAATACTTCGTAGCCCTCGGAACGTTCCTCGTTTTAAGGGTAAATACTTCGTAGCCCTCGGAACGTTCCTCGTTTTAAGGGTAAATACTTCGTAGCCCTCGGAAAGTTCCTCAAGGGTAAATACTTCGTAGCCCTCGGAACGTTCCTCGTTTTAAGGGTAAATACTTCGTAGCCCTCGGAACGTTCCTCACGGGTAAATACTTCGTAGCCCTTGGAACGTTCCTCGTTTAAAGGGTAAATACTTCGTAGCCCTCAGAACGTTCCTCACGGGTAAATACTTCGTAGCCCTTGGAACGTTCCTCGTTTAAAGGGTAAATACTTCGTAGCCCTTGGAACGTTCCTCGTTTACGGGTGTATACTTCGTTGCCCTCGGAATGTTCCTCACGGTGGAACGGTCCTTGTTTAAAGGTGTATCCTTTGTCGCCCTCGGTATTCTATTAGTCTAAAGATGGACATTTCGCAGCCCTCGGTATTCTCCTCGTCCCCTCGGCATTTTTACTTGTTTGGAAGCAATCCTTTAACAGCTTCTCACTTCGGCCACGTCCTGCATGTCTACTCATCTTTTCTTCTACCTCGGCGCCTCTTGCCCTTAGTGGCTAACATTCACCGAGGCAGGGGGCAATATTAGATGAGTACGCGGAATCCACTATGACTTGCGTAAATTACCGAGCCAATTTACTTGCGAGCCAATTTACTTGACGAAATTTTTATTTATCAAAACACAAAGGTATCAAAATGAGCGATCGAACTTATGAAATTACAAAATTAATATGCGCATTAAAGGACGAGCAATAGTCTGGTGAAACACAAATTCATTCCAAAAACACATCACCGAGGCAAGACAAATGGAAATCTATTCGGTGTCATCCTCAAAAAACAAATTACAGATCCAAGGGCATAGCAATAGTAAACCGTTCGTTGCTACCCCCATTTCGATTACAACAACGAAATCAAAAAAAACAAGAGCAAACTCCTAAACTAAAGTATCTATGCTTCGGGAGTGATGGTTGTTTCCGCGGCAGTAACGTTCGCTTCCGCGATGAAGCCTTCGGCCACATTCTCAGTAGCACCTTCGAGAACAGGATCCTCGTTTGCTGCCTCCTCTAGATTGACTTCTTCGTCATCCGGCTCCACCAAAGAAGGGACAGCCACGGTGGTCCTCCTCGGATCATCAGCAGCCACACCAGCATCATCCAAGGCTTTGCAAAAACCTAGGGTATAGCTTTCTACATGTTGCTGCTGCTTGAAAAACTCTTCGGCTTGCTCCACCTGGTCCACGAGGTCATCCCCGGCTTTTTTATAGCCTTTCGCGTACCCCTCGTCGAAAATTTTCTGCCTCTCTTTCTCCATCTCTTCTTTCATCTCCTTCTCCATTTCTTTCTTTCCTTCGGCACGAGCCTGCTCGGTCGCCGCCGTCAGATTTTTGACCATCTCGTTCAAATTGGACACCTGCTCGGCGAGCTTCCCACGCTCTAGTTCCGAGTTATCCAGCTGCTTCTTGTACCGTTCGGCCATCACCTGCTGCGCCTTCGTTCGCCTGTCGATGTCCACAATGTGCAATTGTGCTTGCATCATGGACTGCATAGCCTGCGAGTCAGTTAAAGTAAAATAATTACGCCTTTTTTCACCGTGTAGAAAGACTTGGGAAATTCAGAAACAAATAAAAAAGAGCATACTCGTCCAGCATGGAAGTAGTGGTCGTCGATTGCCGATTTGAGTGAGGCTGGCTTTATGATATCCTTCGGAAGGGCCAAGCCGTGGAAAAGAACTCGGGCAATGGATGGGTCGGCAGCGAGGCTGTCCTCGTTCGTTATTTGACGCTTCTCCGGCGCCGGCGTGACGAAAAGTGGGGTCCAAGGCACTGCTGAGCCGGTCACCCCCTTTTCCTTCGTCGTTTCGCCCTCTTCCCCCGAACCAGTGTCAGTTCTTTGTTTCTTTCCCAAGCGAGTATCCTTCGTCAAAACTTTACTTTGGCTCGTCGAAGAAAGTGGCCTTTTTCCCGAGGGAGAGTCGGGGATTTGAATTGATGCGCTCTTCGCTTTGATAGACCCGGCCGTTGGTCCACCAGCCGAAGGAACGGTCTTTGCCTTGACTCTCGCTTCCTCTTTCTTCTTCCTCTTCCTCTCCTCTAGATCAGCAATAATGTTCCTCGGAGACATTCCTATTTCTTCTCCTTCTTCGTCAGTCGTTTCGTCTCTTTCTTCCCTAATTTGTCCTCGGAGAGGACGATGAGAGCTCGGAAGCAGGCACTCGGGTAGTGGGCCAAAAGAGTCTTCTGGGACTTCTTCCGACTTCTCTTCTTGCCGCGTTTGCTTGGCTACCTTCGTTTTCTTAGCAGATTTTTCTTCGTCGGCGGGTTTCTTCCCTTTTTGCCTGATAAACCCTTGGTAAGTCGGCTTGTACCTTAAAATCGAGGGGGCGTCTCTTTCTTTCTCGGGAAAAGACAAGATCACCTCTTCTAAACTCGGTTTACCCTTGCACAGCTTCAGGAAAAATTTGTTTACCTTTGATGTATCTGCTGAAGCATCAAAACAAAATAAACGTTAGTCAAACCATACAGATAACGGAACGAGTAGAAACAAAATCCTACACGAAGAAAGTATGCTTACTCGGAGTGTCCCTGTGCTTTGGCACCGGGAATTTACCATACTCACCCGGCGGATACATAAAGTTCCCTCGGATTTCGACATAATCCGAGGCCCATTTTTCCGAATCGTACATACCTCCAACAATTAGTTTTGGTTTATTCTTCTTACTACATAAGAAGT
Source organism: Rhododendron griersonianum (assembly GCA_018127125.1). NCBI lineage: Eukaryota > Viridiplantae > Streptophyta > Magnoliopsida > Ericales > Ericaceae > Rhododendron > Rhododendron griersonianum. Next base: position 35,251,457 of record CM030793.1, on the reverse strand, counting down.
AGCGTGAATATTTCAGGTTTCGGGACATCAAGTAATTTTCAAAAAAGTGATGTGCCTCGAGAGGAAACATCTTCACCCGAGCGAGCTCGATTACCGAATGTATCAAGCGAAATGAATTTACACTAAGCTGGCAAGGGGCGAGGTCAAAATTGTAAAGCAGTTCCCTCGTCACCCTGTGCATCGGGAAGCGAAGTCCACCCTCGGTAATCGCCATCAGAGGCACTGTTATGTGCCCTTCGCTGAACGTAATACGAGGACCTGTAACTCGGGAGACCACGACGTCGTTAGGAATTTCGTACACATCTCGAAAGAGGCTAAAAGCCTTCTCACTCTTGAAGCAATCCCAGTACGGGCATGGCTCTTTTCCCGTCCTATCAGGGATCACATCTGGATCAACGGGTTGAATTTTTCGTTTCTTCCTCTTCGGCTGAGACGAAGCTTCAGCATCTTGTTTTCTCGACACGACACTAGAAGAAGCACCCACGGCTCCATCTTCGACAACGTTTTCTCCCCCTTCTTCGGTTTTACTTTCTTCTTCCTCCTCTTCCTCTCCTTCTTCTTCTTCCTCTTCTTCTTCTTCTCTTTCTTCTTCTTCTTCGTCCTCGGCAAAAATGTCCTCATGTTCCCCTCGTTGGGCCGACTCGTTTGAGGCCGAATCATCCTCAATTTCAACGATCTCTGTGGGATCGACCGCCTGAAGGGGGGAAATAACGAGCGGCATCTCGAGCCAGCTCTCGTCGGTAGGATCGAAAGTATCGGAATTCGACATACCCCCGGTTCGGTACGCACGACCAAAACACCGAAGGATCGAGGCGGTTTGCGAGTCCAAGCTGTCCGACTCCGTTGCCGACTCCGAGCGGGTAACCACCTCTCTTGACGAAGAACCGGACGACGCCAGACCTAGGGAAAAGTGCAAGGGGGAAAGACCGTTAGCTATATGCATGGTCAAAAATTCTTAAAAGTGCCTAAGTTCGGTGTACTGGACCTACTTACAAAGTCGTTTTCACAAAACAGAGCGACTGGTCGAACGAACCATCCGAGTAACAAATAGTGCTGTGCTTCGGGAAAACATGCCCAAACTTATAAAAACTATTCGGATGAGGTGCCCGTCCTATTCCTGCCAAAATTGAAATCTATCTGCTCGGAAGAACACCATTGAAGATGTTCGTTCGCTCGGAAGAACACCATTGAAGATGTTCGTTCGCTCGGAAGAACACCATTGTAGACATTCGTGCGCTCGGAAGAACATATGAACATCTACAGTACGACACTATTCATACCAGACCAAAGTTCAAAAGATCCTCCGTTTTCACCCAGAAAACGCTTCAAAACTATCAAAATGCAGATAAAAGTATAGAGGAATGAGAAATACCTGAGAATCAAGTGGATTTTGCAACAAAAACTCCAGAAATCTTCAGTTTTCAGGCGGTTTTTTCACTGAGAGCGGCGTTTGGGCGTCTGGGACGATCGAAGACAGAGAGAGAAAAGTGATTTTCTCTCTCCTCTTCCCCGTACTTATACCTAGGAGCGGAGTTCGAAGCGACGCGAAACCTCGGCCGTTGGATTTGAGCGGGAGATCTCAGGACCATGCGATGATCGACACGTGGGTATTTGATTCGACGTGCCGTATTAGCAAGCAATCACCTTGGGACGCGTGGCAGATTTGAAATCGGCGGTTACAGGGGCATTTAATGCATGTTGATCTTTCGGTAACCGAGGGTGATTCATATCTTTATTCGGAAAATATATTCGGAAACCATGATCTATTCGGCAGAGCGTAATTCACTTTTGGCATTACTCGTTCTGTTCGGCCACTGTTATCAACTCCTCCTTCATATCCGAGTACATAAAGGAGAAGTTGATGGGCTATTGTAGTGGGCCAAAATTACCAGAGGGGGCAAAAGGGTCAAAATGATATGAAACCAGAGATCTACGACTCTAGTCGTCTTTTTCGATTACGTTCGGTTACCGAGGGTAATCAGTTCGCCAAGTCAGAAAGCCCTATTTTCTTCGGGTTAGAGAAACACTTCTACGTTCGGATACTTATACACTCGGTAAATGTTGAACTCTTCGGATTCGTCATTATGGTTGAAGAACCAGTTCCTCGTCTTAGTCTTTCTTCGGCAATAATATCGTTCGGCAGCAATAAGTGCCTACTTTCGGCTTCTCCTAGGGGTAAAAGGTGTCAGAACAAAGGTGACGTCCTTGCCCGATGTGACAGTTCTGACGTTGATTTCGTCATCCACGTGGAACGATGGAACCATAAATATCTCTGACATGTGACGTCAGCCGAACAGCACGACATCGAGCAATACGACACGTGGAGGCGGTTTAACTTGCTCTGCACTACAAAGATCGCCTATAAATAGAGGGCTACCCCCAACAGGTACGTGTCTGCTCTCTGATACACTCTCTCTCTACTTATTTTTCTCAAAAAAGCTTTCTCGTGTATTTCTCCTCCACCTACTGACTAGGTCGTCGGAGCTTCTACCCGGAGGAACACCCCCCTTCGGATTGCAGGTACACCGGAGCACTTTGTTCATCCCTTCACTCCTCGGAAGAAGACGGAAAAAAACCTAAAGTGGAATTCACCCCCCCACAGAGTTCTTGGACTTTCTTCTAAAGTTCTTGTTGCAGCCTTTGGTCGCTGGTTATGACCCGAAAATGAATTGAACTAGCTGAAACAAGTCTGATTATTTGGAAGCCGTTTAGGTACTTTTGAGATGGCATTTAATTAGGTTTTAGCTTCCCAAAAGCTGCAAATATACATCATGAAGTTTTTGTTTTTGTGTTATCAATAAATAAGAGATTTCAAAGACGGGCAAACGAAAAGTGTATTGGAAACAAACAAGAAACAAATCCTATATACTGCAGAGAGTTGTAACCGAAGAGCTTATTACAACAAAGAGTTTAGGATATAGCATGGTTAAAAACTTTACAATAGACCAGTTTCTATCTATAGGATACAAATTTCTATCTGAATTTGTTCACCGATTTGGAAAAAGCAGAGCTTTAGTTAGTGTTGGAATATGGATAGGTCGACTGTTCGGAACGATAGCCAATAGCTATTCCCGCTCGATGAGTAGCTTAGCACTTGGAATTGTCTCACATTAGTTAATTATCTCCTCTAAAACTAGTATGAGCCCGGGCGGCCTCCTCGATTGCCAATTGGCATTGAGTTGAATGCTTTAATATGGTATCCGAGCTAAATTTTCGAAGGCTTTTTTCCCTTTTGTTTGTGTCATAGTTGAACTTTATTTCATTGTGATCCGTATATTTTGGATTCTTTGTTGACCTCTCCACGTGTGAGTCAGGGTCGCACGTGTAGGGGAGTATTGGAAATTGTCGCTTATTGATTAAAATTATATTACCTCGGAAATTAGTATCTGAGCTTGGATGATCTTTCCCTCATTGCCAATTGATATTGAGTTGGATGCTTTTAACAGGTGGGATGAAATAGAGCTTTAGTTTTTTTTTTTTATCAGCAAAAAATGGATTTCCATATCATTAAAAATAATACAAAAGAGAAATCCTGTAGTGATACACAAGGAAGCATCATACACAAACGATAGTACCCTTCCCTATCACTACAATCGCATCACATTATTTTAAAAAAACAAAAAGCATAAAAAAAAACCTGTTGGCAAGATGCCAAAAGACGGCCAGATCTTGCAACCTCAAACAAATCCCACTTTCCATTGGATGAAAAAGTGCCGACCTACACTATAAAACTAAAATCGATTTGGGTTTTCGGCTGAAAAGTGAAACCCCTTGGGAGAGGTTTCTCACACTTTAGAGAGAGAGAGAGAGAGAGGAGATGACAGGACCGACGTGCGCGATGGAGCCGGTGGAGCCGCAATCGCTCAAGAAGCTGAGCTTCAAAACATTGAAGCGCGCTCTCGATCTCTTCTCTCCTCTCCACGCTCACTTCCCCCCGATGTTTACGTTTCTGTGTTTGTGTTTACGGTGTGATATGTATTATTCGTTTATATTTCTCTTGGGTGCTTTTTAAGCCCTAGTTTTCATCTCTTCGGCATAGCCCAATCGGTTTAGGGTAACACTTTTTGTAATTCAAGCACATAATATCGTACGTTTCACACACACACAGACGCGCGTATATGGAGAGAGATGTATATTGGACGTTTCTCTCTCTATCTGGTGTTCTTTGAGACTTGCCCTAATGTTCGTTTTTCAGCGTAGATCAATCGGTGTTGAGCCGTGCTTATGGTCTAATTGAAGCACTTTTTTTTTTTTGATAAGTAAATAATTATATAGATGAAGGCATTAAGGAAATGCCACCCGTATAAAAAAAGGCCACAAAAGGCCACGAGACAAGAAGGCCATGTACACTTCCAAGAGAAAAGAAAAGTTCAAACCAATCCAAAAATTGGTGAAGAGAAAGATCACATTCTCTCTTGTCCCAACTAAACAAACTATGCACCAAAAAACTTTTGATTCTATATAAAGGTTTTTCCACCCCATCAAAGCATCTCGAATTTCTTTCCCGCCAAATGATCCATATTAGACAAAGAGGGATAAAAACCAAACTTTCTTCCGCCTCTTTCCAACTTTTGCACCTCTCCAAGTGATTAAGAGTTCCATCACACTCCTCGACATGATCCATCGCATAGCAAACCAAGAAAGAACCATAGTCCAAAGCTCCCAAGCCACCGGGCAATGAATGAGGAGATGATCAACCGACTCCGCATCTCTTTTGCACATACAACACCAATTGACAATGATTCTCCGCCTTCGGATCAAATTATCAATGGTAAGAATCTTGCCTTGAGTTGCACACCAAGCAAAAAAACTCACCTTTAAAGGCGCCTTCATCTTTCAGATTGCTTTCCAAGGAAAAGAAGTACCCCTTCCAAAAAAAGATTCATAATAGGATTTCACCCGAAAGGAGCCATCTTTGGATAAATTCCACCGAATTGAAGCACTTTTAATTACCAGTAATTCCTTAGATTTGGTTTCTTCACAATTGCGCTCTTCAGTATTTTGTACTAACTGGATTTGTGTTTTTGTGTTTCCCTTTGTTTGCAGTAAGAAGATAAGGATGAGCCAAAAGGTTAGTAACTTTAACTTGATTTGTTATGAAGACTAATTTCTTATGCATTTTGGTTAAGCAAACTACTACATATCTTTTGAGGTTAAAACTAGTACAGTTTTTGAGAATGAAACCGGTACAGATTTTTTGTAAAGTTTTCAAAGTGTTTGGAAATTGGAGGAAATAATGTGGGAGGGGAAGAGAAAATAACTAAGAAGGAACATGTGAGGAAACATAGAGGAAAATTTCGTCGTGCCTAGGGGTGGCAAATTGAACCCAGACCCATTAAGAAACCCAAACCCACCTATTAAAAAATAGACCCAACCCAACTCATTTATTAGTTGGGTCAGAATGGGTCCAACCCATCTAACCCATTTATTAATTGGGCTTAATTTGGTCAACTTAAATGACCCAATAAATCGTGAGTATAACCCAACAAAAAAAAACCCATTTATCAGTCGATACTCTCCTCCTCCACCAACCGGATCACTGCCAGCCGCCACCGAGCACCACCATTCCCACTACCGTACACCACTGCTGCACCTCCACAGCCGAACACCATCACCATCCAACCGAGATGCGTCGCCGCTCCAAACCGCCGCCAAAATCTCTCCAAAACTCTCTTGCCGGCGGTTTTCACTAACCAGAGCTCCGCTGATCGCCATTTCTGATCTTCGATCGATCTTGATTCGAAAGTTTATGCCTATTTGATTATCTGTAATTTTTTGCTGGAGTTTTTGATATGTATTTCGTTTCAATCGGTCGCATTAGAATCTTTACACCTGAATATCATGGGCTTGATAAGTATATAGCTATCGATTACGCGCCGGACGCAAGGTAGTCCGAACTCACCTCCCTACGTATATTTATATGTTGCTATGTAATTCTATCAATTTTCTAGTTCTGTACGTTTGAAGTTCCGTTGCGATAACAAGAAACCCGAGCCGAACCGTAAACCTTCGAAAAAGCTTGGAATTGGAACCTTAAATCGCTGTAAAAAACTAATTAAATGTTCGGGCCCAGTATATTGGTTGTTGCCCAGCCGGTTAAGTCTGATTTTAGCACTCTATAGTGTATAAAACGAACACAAATGAAGAGAGAGAGTGCAAACCAAGTTCCGATCGAAATCCAATATTTTTTTAATAAAGACGAAAAAATTGGCTTATTTTTGTCTTTATTCAAAAAAATTAGGTTTCGATCGTAATTTTTTACTTTTTAGATTTCTCTTGTCATGACGATGCAAAAATCCCCAAAAAATTGACGAAAAACTAACAAATACGATTTTTTTTTGAATAAGGACCAAAAAATAACCCAGTTGGCTTATTTAGCTGAACGGGATTATAGTTTTGCAAAGGAAGTACATGATAGAAAAAAGCGATGGTAATATGGTAATTAAATGTACTGGGTAATTTGGTCATTTTACTAGTAGAGGGATAGTATGGTAATTTTAGTGTATATTGATATTTTAGTCATTTTAAATTTTAGTATATAGTATTTAATTGGGCTAATGGGCGGGTCGAGTTGGGTATGGGTAATTAGCTTCATAGTTAATGGGTCTAAATGGGTCAATGACCCATTAAAGACCCAACCCACTTACAACTTGCCCAATTTGACCCAAACCCGCCCATTTGCCACCCCTAGCCGTGGCCCGTGCCTAATACCTTGTTTGGTTATTTTCTCCGCTGTCTCTTCCTAAACTACACAATGAAAGAGAGAAGTTTTTAATTTTCTCTTCTCTTCCCTTCACTTGTTATTGGGTGCTTTTGTGATTTGTGGTGTCTAGATTAAGGGGCTGTTCGGACAAACAATTGAGCCTGGCTTATTGGCTTATCCTAGAAAAAGCCATTTGCTTTTACCCCCTCCTGACACACACACCCCACCCCGACCCCACCTCCTCTTCAGAAAAAGCCATTTGCTTTCACTACCTCTCTTTTTGTTGGGAAGCCAGATAAAGCCAAGGTATTTTGGTAATTTTCGTCCTCTGCAGTGTGGCTTTTTTAGGTTGGCTTTTTTAGCCAAAGCACTGTGGCTTTTTTAGCCAGAATTGGCGGGAAAGCCGGCTCAATTTTTCAGCCGAACGGGGCCTAAGTCTATTTTGATTTGTGAAGTTTAATGCCGAGTATGGAGGGATAAAGAGCACAAGCAGTCAGCCTCTGACTCATGCAAAGTCTGGTAGTCAAGATCAAGCCCGAGAAAGATCTGGTCCTTCAAATGCTTTAGCTCTTCCAGGTACTTTGAACTGTTTTTCTCTGAGCTTATTTGAGTTTGACATGCAAATCGTTAGATTATGAGAGATGGATTTCTTTTGTGTTTGCACAACATTTTGAAGCACTTGTCTCCTTTTAGAACTGTTCTTATTCTTTAGCAAAGAATTAATTACAGCATGGAAAGAAAAAGTAAATAATAGGAGTTTAAATGGTTTAGATTGCATATGAATGAAGAGGTGGTTGGAGTATTTCTTGCCAAAGAGGTGTGCAAGAGCAAAGGTTGATGTTTTGATAGTTTGTTGGAAACGCGATCTCTTCAAAGTAGTAGGTGAAATAAGCGACAGATATTTAACTTACTGTGATTTTTAATGCCTGTTTGTCTATGAATCTGCTTTAAGAATCTCCGTTTCTGAGCATTGAAGGTAAAAAGATTGACAAAAAAGTTTGTTTTTAGAAAATGGTGAGCTCAGCTATTCAGAGAGGTGCAAGCAATCTGTCATTTAGAACAAATTTCCTTGTGCTGGTTCCAAAAATGTGTCGAGGAACTGACAAGTATGCAGCTATTTTAATGAACGAGCCACCTGTTCAGTTTAGATAACTGGCCGAACAATCTGTTAACATATTTTCTTAAGTTTTCTGGTGCTTTTATTTGGTCCTTTATAAAAACTTGATGAGGGGTAAGAGAAAAACCTTTATCACATCATTTCTTTTGCTCATTAGTTATTCTTTCATGTGTGCTTTATCTCTACTTAATGAGTTAAGATAGTAATAAAGTCTTTTGTTGACCGGAGACAATATGTGTGATTTGTTTTTCACCTAATGTGCCAAAAGTTGTCAAGTTTCTTAATGTTGTCTTGGATTTGGCTTTTGACTGCAGGTCCCGAAAATTCCAAGGATCCACAGAATGGAGGAGCTCTAATTGATTTAATTGTTGGTCCAACTGTGAAAACAAAGGGGTGCGTAAAATCTTTATTTATGAAGTCTCAATTTGGTCTGCAGGGCCAGTTATGTCTCTAATGTTTTCTTGGTGACTCCATTCCTTCACTTTCTTCTACAAACAAAGTGCTGAACCAAACTATATATAACCTAGTGGAGATTTGTGAGTTATCCACATAGGTCGCTAAAAGTCGTTAGGTGCTAGTCGGGCGGTCAGCCACCTTTGAGCTTCAAGGCCTAGTAATTGGCGATTAATTGGCGCATAGCAATTAGTCGGATCTAGTCGGATATGCCCCGCCAGCGATTAATCAGCTTAATTCTTTTTTATAGAACACTGCATGAAACATGTAACTGTGGAGAGTAGATACAATGTTAGTAATATGCACTGGGTCTCAACTTTGCTACATGGATCCCTCCTAAACGTACAAGACGCCCGTGTCATGGACACTACACTCGGATAAGGGTGTGGGGCCCGTGTCTGACACATTTAGTTGGGCATAGTGCATACACCTATCAAGTGTATTTTCGAATTTGAGTTTACCACAAACTATGCCTGCAACTCCTATATCATACATGAAATGCCCTTGGGCACTTTGAAAACACTAGTTATCTGAGAAAATGAAAGAAATATACTAAGAAATTTGAATAATTTTGTGTATCCCTAGTCCTTTGCATGGAAATTGGATGAAGCGGACACTTAGAAACAAACCTGCACCAGAGTCTGTGTAACATTGGGTATCGGAGGCATATTGTGGCCTTCTCATTTTTCCTTTCTTTTGTTCGTTATATATGAGATATGCAGTAATGTAATACGTTCAAAAAGGAAACTTCTGCATGGAACTGATTGGTGCTTGCAAATTGTATAACAGCCTTGATGGTGGTCTTTCTGAAAAAAGCATCACCATTGTTTCTGCTTCTAGTTCATCGGAGAGGTTCGTGTTTTTCACCTGTGTTTATTCTTGTCAAAGAATTGAGAATATATTTTCATAAAGCTGAACTTCAATTGGTTATTTCCCTAGATATCCATATTGATTTTGTTTGGTACATTGACATTAATCTTTCTTAGGTCAATCTCATAATATCTGAGATGGATGAAGATTTTGGATTGAATTTCAAACTGTTTTTAGACTCTTGCATTAAGGTCTCACTTCATTCGGACCGTTATGCATGTATCTTGATCTTCGGTGTCCACTTGCATTTGTTAAGATGCAGTTACCTCCGGCTACATAGCATAGAGTATGTTTGAACGTGAACAGTGCTTAATTTGCATTGGTGATTATGGATTCTTTCTACAGTGTTCTCAGCTAGACACCCCTAGGAGTTCTTTTCTAGCATTAGGGTCTAGGTGATTGAAACTCATTGGAAGGTTTTGCAAGTTATGTAGTTGCGCTCAATGAGCAGCTTAGACAACCATCCATTGCAATATTATGGTTGACAACACGTGGTATGAAATAATTTTATTTTGCTGTCTTCCAGGAATTTCTCAACATCGGCCATTATGGAAAGAATTCCAAGCAGATGGCCACGTCCTGTTTGGCATGCACCATGGAAAAACTACAGGGTAAGAGAAGTCTTGTTTTGTAACACTCTTCCATTTTAAGCATTACCTTAAACGTTAGGAATTAGTCAGTAATTTTAAATGTCCTAGTCAGAATTGGATTAGTAGAGAATCAGGGTTTGATTTGAGTGACCATCATTTTGAACTTCAGCAGTTAGCATTTACTATTTAGCAACCTATTTTCTGTCATATTTCACCATTGGGGCATCTGCCTCATCAATTATATTTGAAAATTGCACTCCAACTATATTTAGCATGAAACAGTGTGGTACTTTATCTTTGATTCTGCTGCTAGCAACCGTGATTGGAAGTCACCGACTAGCTAGCAGTACAAGTGTATTAAAAGTTTTCGATACGTAAGTAACTTAACTGTTGACTTGATTTTAATTTTGACTGTCTCGTGATCTGCTGAATTTCGGTTTCTTTTGTTCCTTAGTTTACATGAACCCCATGAATCGTGTGAAAGTTGGATACTCCAATTTCGAGGGTCAAAGAGTTTATAAATACTGTCTTTGTGAAAAAGGGGAAAAAAGGTGAATGACAAATCTTTCCTTGGCAGGGAACTGAAAGGCTAAGAGTGTTCCATACAATTAGTAGAATAGGAATGCGCTTTGCGACATAGCTGAACTCACTCTGAAAGTTTAATTTGCGTGACTGGTTGCAAACTCTGCCCTCCCCCTCCCCCATCTTCCCTTTTAGTTGATGTGGTTGGTCGTAGACCTGTAGCTGCTCTAATTATAGGATCATGAATTCAACGTATCTGCTTTTCGAACCCCTAGATGGATATTATATCTGCTTCATTGGCATCATAGCAACAGTGGGATTCAATACCAAGTTAGCATTAGTTGTGTTCTTTTCATATCCTATCTGTATGTCTATGGAGGTGTGGTTAAACCTTATGATTACCGGTCATTATATCCAATTTTCTTTTCCTCTTTCCTTGTTGAGCCTTATGTGCTGCTTGCTATTAATTTCACTTTCTGTGATTTTTCTTTTCGCTTTCACTTATGTTCTCTGACATTCTGAAATATTAACTTCTTTAGGTGATAAGTGGCCACTTGGGATGGGTGAGATCTATTGCATTTGATCCAAGTAATACGTGGTTCTGCACTGGCTCTGCAGATCGCACAATAAAGGTACCTTCTCTCTTGAACTTCCATTCTGCAGGTTTCTACCTAAGTTTTTCTACTGATGATAGAATACATTATCTGTGATGAAAGAGATTTTTAAATAACATTAGAGCATCCTCAATGTAATAATCAAAACTTGCCACATCAGATTTTGATTATCCATTTAGAGGTTGTTAAAGTTAGCAATGTCAAGTCCCACATTGTTTATTTTTTGCCCTTCTCTCTTGAACTTCCTTTCTGCAGGTTTCTACCTAAGTTTTTCTACTGATCATAGAATACATTATCTGTGATGAATGAGATTTTTAAATAACATTAGAGCATCCTCAATGTAATAATCAAAACTTGCCACATCAGAATTTGATTATCCATTTAGAGGTTGTTAAAGTTAGCAATGTCAAGTCCCACATTGTTTATTTTTTGCCCATAATCAAAAGGAGTTGGCGAAAATTCAAATCTAACGGTCAGTATGTTTCTTCTCAATTTAATGGTCTACATTGAATGGCATTCTAGTAAAATAAGTGAAAGTGGAGAGCATTTGTTAAAATCCATAAAGTGATCAATATTATTAAATGCACAACCACTTGCCAAAGTGGAGAGTGAGTTTCACCTACCAGCTTTATGGAGAGTGAGTTTCACTTTCCCATGATAGTTGTACTTGTTTGGGAAGATGTGGGGTCCGATAAATTTGGTTATTGGCAAAAGGTTGCTAGTTTTGATTATCCAAACCAAATGCTTAAATTTGTGAATTGCTAAGAGGTTGTTAGGTTTGATTATTACAATGTGAGCACTTTTTTGAGCACACATTGGTAACTTTAGCAACCTTTTGGTTTTGATAATTACATTGTGATGCTCTTATGAGAGTATACCAACCTCAATAGTTCAGGTCAACGGATTAGTATGCACTATGCAGATCGATATTTTCCTCCTCTGCCCAAAAAACTGTTCATTGAAGCCAAATGCTTCTTTCATTGGACGGTTGATATTCTTCTGACTAACTTCTAAGGTTTTTGCAATTGCTTCTCCTTTATTTTGGTGACAAGATATGGGATGTAGGAACTGGAAGGCTAAAGCTCACACTAACTGGACACATTGAGCAAGGACGAGGTTTGTTCCTTCTTGTGGCATTTACAGCTGCTGCCATTAACTTCATAAATCATGTATTGCGAATGGTTAAGTTGGATGTTTCTTTGCAGGACTTGCCGTCAGCAATAAGCACCCATATATGTTCTCTGCTGGTGATGACAAACAAGTTAAATGCTGGGATCTTGAGCAGAATAAGGTTGGCCGTGATAAGCCTGGATTAGAGCTTTATACAACATGCACATACTTCTATATCAATGACTATGTATGTATGTGGTTGAACTTAATTTGTTTTCTAGGTCATCCGGTCTTATCATGGTCATCTTAGTGGAGTGTATTGCCTGGCTCTTCATCCGACTATGGACGTTCTACTCACAGGTGGTCGCGATTCTGTCTGCCGGGTGAGGATTCATTTTCACAAATGAAAATAAAGATCACAATGCTACCTCTCCTTTAATTTCATATAAAATTTGTGTTTGAAGTGGAAATAATATTCTTATACTTGGATGCTACATCATGTTTTCAGCTCTGGGATATTCGTGGCAAGGATATTCGTAGCAAGGTGCAAAATGATGCACTGTCAGGGCATGAAAATACAGTTTGCTCAGTTTTTACTCGACCTACGGTAAGATATCTTTTCTGCAGTGGGAAAAAATGATTTTTCAAAAGAGATGGCTCGGTCTCCAATAGAGATTTGAGTTCTATTTTATGTTTAAGTTGAAGAAGGTGATGTTGTGTAGTAGATATATAATCGCAACCATCTGCAGCAATTAGCAAGGAAGCCCTTTTCTTGTAATTCCATCCTCATTATAACATGTTTGTTTTCAGGATCCACAAGTTATAACTGGCTCCCATGACACGACGATAAGGCTCTGGGACCTTAGATACGGTGATCAATTTTTCGGGTTTTGTTTTCCTTTTCCTTGGTTTCTTTTCCCTTTCGTTTTTAGTGATGACAATTGATTGTTTGTCTGGCAGTTAAAAGAACGGCAACTCTTACGCACCATAAAAAATCTGTGCGAGCAATGGCTCTACATCCTACCAAGTAAGTTCCTATGAATACGATAGTTTCCTTCATGAGGCTCTCCCGTTTTTTTTATTTAGTTTTTCTGACCTTAATTTCTTGCTCTTGTTTCCAGGAATTGTTTCGCATCTGCGTCGGCTGACAATATAAAAAAATTCAACCTTCCGGAAGGCGAATTTATGCACAACATGCTGTGAGTATCTTTTTCTTGGTAAATTACATTTCTACTCACCTTCCACTTAAGAAGATGTAAGATGGATATGTTCTTCAATGATTATTTTGGCACCATTATCTTTCTGATCTACATTTGTGTTGTTATCTCTCGTACGAGGAGCTTTCATTCTGAGGCAGTTAAATGTGGGACAATTTAGCCTTCGAGAAGAAACCTTAAATATTGCCTTATTCAGTGCTTACAAATAGTTTCTTCCCTGTTTATGTATGTTTTCCAAAACTTTCCTGTTGAAAGTGTTTTTGTGTGGCTTCCAACATAGTCAGCTGGTAGCCAAAGGGCCCTATATGAGGTCTCTTTTATGATAAAGTTGAAGATGTGCTATGATTTAGATATGTAAGAATGAAATTTAATTTTATTATCCCTGCGTAGAAAGAAGACTAAAATATATACCACCTATATATGAAAGCTGAGTCTACAAAATCTGGAATTGCTTAGAATTGTTGAAGTTCTACATGAAAACTTGACTGCAAAAAGATATTCTACATACTATTCTTTCGTCTCAAAAGTTTGCATTCACCCCCTTGAATGGACCTTTATTCATGCTTCCCTCAAATGAACCACATCAAACAGACTTCTTTTCCAAACTTCCGTGCCCTTCCAACTGCCATTCTTGGTTGTGCTTATCTTAGGACTTGTATTGCCCCTTAAACAGGTCATCCTGCACACGCCTGAAAATTTCCGTTGGAAGTTCAGAAAAACTAATACTCTCTCTCTCTCTCTCTCTCTCTCTCTCTCTCAACTTTATCTTACCTTGTTCTGTATGCTTAAATTCCTACATATCTCACATCGGCGGTGTTCGCTCATGCAGCTCTCAGCAGAAAACCATCATCAATGCAATGGCAGTCAATGAAGATGGTGTAATGGTCACAGGAGGTTAGAATCTGACTTTACCAATTTTGTGCACTAATGCTACTTTAGACCCAAAGGCAGAACTTTTCCACTCATTTCTGTGTTTTCTTGTGTCCTTCAGTTATTGTCTTTTGATAGTTGTCTGTGAGGATGTAACAGTTATTGACTCTTTCTTCTTATTTTCTGCTTTTTATTTTTTCCTGAAGGTGACAATGGAAGTTTATGGTTCTGGGATTGGCAGAGTGGTCATAATTTCCAGCAATCCCAAACAATTGTACAGCCAGGTATGTATCTTAAGCAACCTTAGATCCTATTTGGGAGATGCCGAATTTATGGGAAGGCTTGTGCTGCATTTTGACACTCTGCAAAAATACGTCCAATCAAATGCCAATATATTGTTTTCATATAATTTTTTTACCCAAATCATCTGTTAAATATCAGAATTTAAGCTAAAATGTGGATCCCATGGAAGGAAACAGTAATAATAATGAATTTAGATTTTGGGTTGGTATTTTTTCATGTCAAATTCCCTTGTGTTGCATTTTGACATCTCTACAAAAATACGTTCCAACCAAATGCCAATCTATTGTTTTCTTATAATTTTACCCAAATCATCTGTTAAATATCAAAATCTAGGCAAAAATGTGGATCTCATGGAAGGAAACAGTAATAATAATGGATTTAGATTTCGGTTGGTATTTTTTCATGTCAAATTTGACATGAGGGAAGAGATGACCAATATCACCTAAGCTATTGACACTTTGGTTTGACTTCTTTCGCATGCAAATTTTATCCACTTGACATGCTATCAAATTGATGGAGATCCTCTTAGACTCCAGCTCTGATCATCACAAAAAGTGGGAGGTGAACATTAATTTTGTGCACGCTTTGTTTCAGGCTCGCTGGACAGTGAAGCCGGTATCTATGCCTGCTCTTACGATGTGACTGGTACAAGACTAGTCACTTGTGAAGCTGACAAGACAATAAAGATGTGGAAAGAGGACGAAAATGCTACCCCTGAAACTCATCCTCTCCACTTCAGACCACCTAAAGATATTAGGAGGTTCTAATAGTCGTCTCTACAAATCTTCTTCCATTCTTTTCCAGGCTTTGAGGACTTCATGAAAAGCTTCGTAAAGATGTGATTCCTTTATGAGTAGGTCAAGGTTTGAACTATCAAAAGGTTCTAATTGTATGCCTGTACGGGAATTAGGTCAAGGTTTGACAAGAATACGAAGTAGGAATGGGTTGTCAAAGGTGTCAGCCTGTCAGGAGGCTTCGTACTATCTTGTTATCTTATAGTTCTTGTTGGCTTTGTATTATGTATTTGGGGCTGTAATAAGTTATTTCCTATATCCGTTCCGCTTTCTTTTTAAATCTAAGGTAATTTTAAACTCAAATATAATGAAAATGAAAAATAGTTTTTTAATTTTTTTTGAACTATTTAAAAGATCTCAATGAGATCTATCAAACAAGATTTATATTGGTAGGAAAATTATTTGCGTAAACACATGATTTTTGAGTTTGAAATTACCTTTCTTTTTTAAGAGTTACTTTTTCTAGAAACCGGAACACCTTTATGTATTCAGTATTTGGGGCTGTCATAAGTTATTTCATGTATTGACTATTTATTTATGAAGTTGTTCTTGGATTCCCAAAAAATATAAGGTGTCACGGGGAATGTCTATTGACTATTGGAGTAGTTAATAAAAGTGATCTTAGCTATCCAAAAAGTTAGATTGTATGTTTTGAAAACTATCACAATTTCACAAAAAGCGTCATCTTTTGTGTGTGAGATCACAGCTATGTGTATGACCGAGAGGGTAACTTCAAAAATGATGCACAGTTTTAATACAAGAGAGGTCTTAATTTTAAATGTAATCGTAACTTGAAATTTAATAAACAAACACAAGGAAATCCCTGTACTCCGTGAAACTATTTTTTATTTTCCAAAAAGACAGTTCCATTGATAGATGGATGATAGAAAGAGCGGAAAAAACCTAATAATTGCCATCTAACCGCTGAGGATCATCACGCAACCACAACGAAAGATCATAATGCCAAACCAAACAAGGGAGGATCCCCACCCCAAAACCATCTATTCTAATACTCCCTCTGTCCCAAATTAAGTGTTCCTTTTCACTATTTGGGAGGTTTCAAAATATTGCCTATATCTTTTTATCTATAATGTTTTTTATATTCAATATGGATTTTGTTTGATAGATCTCAATTAGTTCTATTCCTCCAGTTGGTCCTGAAGGGGCTTTGCAACTGGAACCTATGGCAGTCTTGGAAAGAAGAATGGTTAAAAGGGGAAATAAGGCTGTGGTCCAGTGGTTGGTGCAGTGGATGAACTCGATTCCAGAAGGTGCTACGTGGGTTGATCATTCAGAGATTGAAGCAAAGTATCCCCATTTCCAGCCTCGAGGACAAGGAGGGAATGTTACGTCCAGGCTAGTGATTAGGGATAGAATGGTAATTCTGTATTTCCATGATTTTAGGGAGTTAGTTAGGAGTGAGGGGAGGGAAATGTAAGGGAGTCGATATAAATAATGGGGAGTCTCCATATCTAGAGGTGTGTAATTTTTCCAAGAAGTAATACAAACTTGAATCTTTCTTCTCTGCATTTCTGTTTCTTCTTCCCTAGCCATAACAAATTTCAAATGTCAACATTGCTTATTCTCAAATATCCGAATCCATCTCAGTCCTTCCTATTTGCCGGGAAATCAACGAAATAAGCAATTTGGGATTCAGACATGGCTGAGAGTTTGTAAGTTCCCTTGTTCGCCATGATTTTTGTTACACTTTTTTTGTATCGCATTATTATTTCTTTGTCGATTATTGATACATCATGTAAAGGATGGGGTTTGAGTTAATTTTGGTCCCAAATTACTGGATTTCAATGAATTTTAAAAAAATTACCAATAGTTATTTATGAAATCTACCATGAATATTATGATGCAAATTTTTGGTAGGTATGGAAATACCACTGACGCGTGGAAAACAAAAAATTTCCAGGACCCAATAATACGCGTTTAGATTGAGCAACAAAAAAAAAAAACGGAAAAACCCTACATGGCGGAAATTAGTGTTTTACCTCAATTCCCTGCGACACGATCGCTAGTTGTTGTGTTTCTGATTTAACTCGACAGAACCTCGCGGCCTTCTATCATATTTCCTGCACACCTAGATCACGAACTGAGTGAGGGCTCTTCCGCGATTTCTTTGCTCTAGCTCTCTCAGTCTCTCTATTTCGTGCATACAAAAAACAAATTTGGCCTAGAGAGTGTAGGTTGCATGTATATTGTTGTTGATATCATATTTGATCTGCTGCAGTAAAAAATAAATAAAGTTCTTGTTGAATTCGGATCATTTAAATTTAAGGAGCCTTAACAAGTCGAGCCTGAACTTTAAAAAAGTTAGACGAGCCGAATTGAATCGAGCCTAAAAAAGGTTCGGCTTGTTTGCAGCCCTAACTATGAAGTGGCTGCTGAGAGTTAGAAACTTAATGACATCAGTTGTGATGGATTGTTTTGGACGAAATTGCTCTTCTTAAGGGCAAATACTATGGTGTCTAGTACTAGCCAAAAGAGGACACCATAGCACACAGGTTATGCTTCCCAAAAAAATTTTGTTATGTCTTCGAGTGGTTGTGTTATGCCTTCGAGTCGTTTGTTATCCTATTTTTGAAAAAGTGTTATGATTTAATATAATAATAATAAAATTTTCCCGGATCAGAGTTAAATTTTTTTCCGGAAAAGTTTTATTAAAATCTAGACCATCAAAAACACTTTTAGATGGTCGCAATTAATTGCTGTTGTAAAGAACTTGTTCACGGCTGAGCCATGAATAAGTTTCTCTCCACTAATAGTAGACCTACAACCATATTTCAATGCCAAAACCCAGAGTGGTGTAAGCAGTACCAATCCAATGCCGCACAATCACCACCCCTCACCCCATTCTTCCATTTATTGTAAATTAGACATGAACTTCAAAGGATCCATACCAATTTGAACAAAATATTAACCAAATTCCATCAACACACATAGGCATCCAATTAACCACCCTAGCTCTTTACATATCTCTTTCTCATCCATACCACCACAAAGCCCACACACAACTCCCCACCTCCATGACTGTAACTCTCAAATAGAAACTCATCCAACACAGGACAAATGCCTACAGAGTTACAAAAAGAAAGAAAGAAAGAAGCAAAGCCCAGTTTAGGGAACGACTTCGGTGTCTCTACCTCTTTTGGAGCCACCGTAATTTTTGACATAACGGAACTATTTCAAGCATAACCAAATCCATTACAAGCATAACAGAACCATAACAAGGCATAACCAAAAACCGAAGCTATGGCTTGTTATGATTTTGGTTATGCCTTTGTTATGATTTTAGTTATGCTTGTAATGGTTTTGGTTATGCTCATAATGGTTTTGTTATGCCAAAAATTGCGGTGTCTCCAAAATGGGTGGAGACACTGAAGTCATTCCCCACAGTTTATTATTTGCGTTAGATACGGGGAAAATCTCAAATTGAAGATACTCCCTAGTTGGGGCATGAAATTGCCCATCTCAATCTCATCACTAATTTATCTTCCAATGAGATTAACAAGAAGCATTCATAAGATAACAGCCAAATTGCTGTAACATCTCTCCTACTGAAAAAAAATTTGCTCACTAATCTAAAAATTACTACTAATTAGCCTATGTGCCTCCTATTCATGCAAATATATCCAAATTGAACATTTTTATAAATAACAAATTTTCAAAAAATAAAGGAAAGGAAAAAAACTTAAAACGACAACCATATATAACCCCCAACAAATGAACAAAAAACAAAAAAAATCTGTCTACGAAACTTATGTACCCATGACTTTTTCAAGGTCAAAGATTTAACCCCCAAGCTTTCTCTTCTCACATTCTAACCCCTCAAAGAAACTAGCAATAACCCTCATGGCCCTCACTTGAGCCTGCAATGCCAGTATGTACCCTGCAGTCTCTTCAAACAGATTCTCAATCCCAAGTGACTCACCTCCCGGTACAATCCTCTGCAGCGCCATGATCTTTCTTTCCACCTCTGCCTTCTCATCATCTTCACTGCCGTCGCTGCTGATCACTTCCTTTGAAACCTTCGCTTCTTTTCTCTTCCTTCGCGTTGATCTCCGGTGAGTCTCCGGCCGCCTTGCACGGCGGAGACTGGTTAAAGATTCATTACATGCGTTACCCAGGTCAAGTTTCTTCTGGGTCATCCCCTCTCTGCTTTGGAATGTGGTTAGAGACGACGTTGGGTCTTCAGCAGCATTCTCCATGGAGAGAGAGAGAGAGAGAGAGAGAGAGAGAGAGAGAGAGAGAGAGAGAGGCGGCTTGTGTTGTGACTTGTGAGTAATGAGGTTGTGTGAATTAAGGTTGTACATGTTACTACTACATGGGATGAGAAGGTGGGTAAATTATTGTTGGGATCATGCCAACGAGGCTAGGGGCCCATAGCCCCTCTGGCTGTGGATTAGTGTAGAGGTGACAAACACCACGCGCCTATGTAGAATGCGTGAGGTTTTGACGAACGTTCAAAAGACCATGTGACTTAATGCTATGTTCCACTAAGATTTCTGAGACTCTTTCTTGAATATTTTTTAAAATAATTTGGGTAAAAGTTTTTTTACTTTTACGATTCGTTTTAAAAAAAAATCAAATAAATACAAAACAAAAACAAAAAAACCTAAAAATCTTAGCAAAACTTAATCTAATTGCTCTTATCTTGGAGCATCTCTAGTCTCTATGATCCAACACATTTGTACTCGAGCTTAAATAATTTTCCGTATGCACTTACAACCCGTTTGTTAACTAGATAAGCCATCGTCCTTAAAATTTGTATTTGTTAATTTTGCGTCAAATTTTTAAGAATTATTTATTTAGATCTCGACAAGAGAATCGAAAAACCCGAAATAAATAAAAAAAAAAACACTAAAAACTAAGGTGAACAACTAAGTTTTTAAGATCGAAAATATGATACTCCTAGCTAGATAATTTCTCATTACACCTTGAGTTTGGACTACAGAAAACAGTTTGTATAGTTTTATTCGTCAAGTGAATTTAACGGTTCAGATGTTTCAAAAAGCCTAATAAGTATAAATCCGTGGAGTTCACGTTCGAGATGAATAAAGCAATGGGAGAGGAGCAGACAAGAAGTAAAGCAATAGGGATCACCTGGTGCAGAGAGTAATAGATCCCACTGAACTGAAGCTGGTGGAAGGGAAAAAGGCCGGCAGCGGTGGAGAACGGGGCCCACTCCAGAGAGAGAGAGAGAGTGTCGGAAAACAAAAACAAAGGGGGAGGAGGGAGAAAGTCAGATGCATGTGATCACATGATTTTCTTCAAACTTATCTCCCAACACCCATGTGAGAGTCCCTCCCTCTTCTCTTTCTTTCCCCCAACCATGCTTGCCACGTGTCTTTCTTGGGAACATGGGACCCACCTTGAGCCCCATAAAATACTACTCCTACTAGTAAACGCCGTTTATGGGGTGGGGGAAGGTGGGGAGGAAAGCGGACACACCTCTCTCCGGTTTGGATCCAGTTTTTTTTTTTTTTTTTGGGGGGGGGTGGGGGCCACAACAATGACCGAAATTGTTCACCGTGTAAAGCCCGTCGAGTTTGTCGTTCCCGCAAACAAATTACTAGCTTGATCGAATATCGGTAGATATATGGTCAAGACAGATTTCTTTTTACGAATCTGTTTCAATCATGTACCTTGTCGATGTTCGATCAAGTTGATTTTTAACGTAAATGATAAACTCCAAGAGGTTTTACAAAGTAAACGATTCCGATCATTGTTTTGGGTCCGAAGAGGCCCAACTAGCCAATGAAAACTGGACAGATGCTATGAAACTTATTTCGGTGTTCTTTACTTTTTGCAACTTTTTGTCGTAATTTTTGAAGTTAATCGTTTATCTCGACAAGATGAAATAGAAAAGTATAAAAATATGAACCGATGTTGAAAAAATTCAAATAACACAGCACTTTAGACAAATAAGACAGCTGTTTGATACTTTTTCCGTCTTTTTTTTTGCTTTTGGTAAATTTTTATTACTTTTTAGACTCATCTCATCGAGATGGATGATTAATTCAAAAAAAAAGACGCGAATGTAACAAAATTTAGAAAACACGAACAAAACTTATAAAACAAAGAAGAAAAATAAGTTTACAAGAATTGAGCCTTAATCCTCCGTTGTCAGGACCGACCCAGGCACAAGGTCTAAGAGGCCTAGACCTTGGGCATCCAGAAAATTTCAAATTTTAGGGCACTCCAATAATATTTGTAAATTAGTATATATATTATTTGTTCGTATTATAACATAAATGTCTTTGTTAGCTCAACGATAAGTTGATTTTAGTCCGTATGGAGTGTTTGAGTTCAAATCTTCTGGGCAGCTTTTTCTTTTGAAATGTTTTTTCCCCAAAAATAATGCTAGCAGTTAACATGCGTTATAATGTCTAAAGTAATTATATAAAGAAACATTTTTATCATTATTGTTTAATTCTAAAAATACGTAGAATTCCACCCCACAATTTAGCCTTTGGGCATCCAAATCTCTTGGGCCGACACTGCCCGTTGTTCCCATTGAGATTCCGAGAGTACGATGATTTCGTGTTTTTGTCGTTGAGGAATTTTTAAAATCACAAGTTATGTTGAATACGTTAAAGTTCACCGCAGAGAGAGAGAGAGAGAGAGAGTTGTGATGCTTCCAGGAAGGAAACCAATCGGCGGTTAGGTCATTGGGATTGTGTGTAAAAGATAAATTGTGGTTTTGGGCATATGGGGCTTCCATGTGATCATCGGAACTGCAAAATCTTGTTAATTTGTTGCCTTCACACTCTACAACCCTTATTATTTTACTAGTGCCTTACAAATATGTCAGCGTTGTCGTCTTTTTATTATTGAATGTCCAGGTCAGCTTGCACGGACCTTGATTCATTCCGGAGCCCTGAAGCCAACGACGGGATAAACTCTCTGGTGGCCCAAGTTCAGAATCAAATGTTTAGCCTCGGATTCGAACATTCGATTTCACGGAAGACAAACAATTACTTTGATTTCACATGCTGACTGCCAATACCAGCGTTGGCCCCTCATGTACTTCAGATCGTAAAGCACAAAAATATTATTGGATCAATCAAAAGGTAACACACCGATATCCGAGCAAGATCTTTTTTACTTTTCAAATTCTAAAGTAAAGTTAGAAATAATCTACAGGGTGGTGCTTATGTGACTTTTATATTTTTTTAAGAATGTGGTTTTTATGATTGTACCATGACATTATTATCACTCAGCTCATAACATCAAAGATATCAATATTCATTCAGAATTTATCTTTTTGGAGAGAGCAAAGGGTGTGTTGATGAGCTGGCCAGTGCAATACTTTAGGAACAATAAGTACATAACCACACACAAACGCTTACATATTGTGTGTTCGTGTTTTTGTGGGTAGCATTGTTGCTTTAGGAAAATACAGGCATCCGGTTTTCATCCATCCAATCCGGTACAATTTTAGGTTATTGTGAGGCTTATTGAAATGTAAATAAATCTTACAAGTGTCAACCTCTAAGTCCTAGGCCAAGACCACTATTTAACCTTTGTTTATCTTCGGTGATTTTTTACGATTTTTTGTCACACCAATTCACATCACGGATTCCATCCCTTGAGACAAAGTGGGCTTTGATAAAAAAAAAACAAAACAAAACCCTTACAATTAAAAAGAAGGGAAAAAAAAAAACAAGGAATAAAGATTTGACTTTGTTTGGATTTGGTTTTGAGTAGGGGTGAAAGAAAAAACCAGACCAAAAACTGAAACCAGATCAAACCGGTGGTTTGGTTGGGCTTCAAAAGGTAATCGGTTTGGTCCGATTTGATTTTTAGCCAAACTGAAAAAATTGGTTTGTTGTGGTTTGCAACCATCTAATCCGGTATAAGCCGAACCGGACCAGACATATATATACACAAATACACCTATATGTACATGTAAGATAACAGTAAATGTTGGTGAGGAGGAACACGCAGAGCTAGTGTCCAGAGGGGTTGTAAGTGCTGCATGCCCGTGGGAGGCTATCTGCTTTGTAATGTTCCTTCGCTTTTATATATTGCATTTTTTTTCTTGGTATAAAATGCACACAAACCAAAAACCGAAATAAATAGGTCAAACCAAACCCATCCGAACCAAATCAGACCATTAATATTTGGTTTGGTTTGGTTTATAAAATGTTCAAAACGAAATGTCTGGTTTGGTTTGGAAAAGTGCCTAAACCAGACCACATCAAACCATTTACACCCTTAATCTTGAGGAAGGTTTTGGGTATTGAGAGAGAATGAGTATAATTGAAGAGAAATTATTGGAGACCGTGTGCAAAGAGATGGGTTGGTTCTGGAGTCCTAAAGCTAACAGTAGTGGGAGTGACAGAGAGAGAGAGAGAGAGTTGAACTTGCTTGTTTTTACTAACACAACTAGTCTCTAAGACCACAAGGAGACGCTTGACTCTTCAAATGGGGACTCAACTCGTTCTGTACAAAACCACCCAATGCGGCGGCACTCTTTCTGTTACCATCCACTTCGGCCATAACACCCATTTTCAGTTGTTCTAATACATTCTTGACAAACCGTATTGAACGGTTCCTACTTTACGGTGAGCAGCCGCACTCGCAGCAGCAGCAGCAGCAGCACCAATTCCTCCGTACTGGGCTTTTGCCTGCAACAAATTCGCGTCGATGGCAACTCTGTCGTCAACACCATAATCCACCATAGCTCGAGTCATATAAAATGGGTTGTTGTCTACGTTGATGGCTATATCCGGAGCCAATTTGGCAGCAGCCATTCCAAATTGAGGGACTTGCTTTGCTTGCGAAGAAGAAGAAGAAAAGTCCCTCTCTCTTTCCGTCTCTGTGGAGGATCTTTCGAGCTTTCCGGACACGCTCCTGCGGTAACAGTATGCCGGAGGGTTAGCCTGTGGAGGAAGGAGGACTCCTGCATTTCTGGTTACACTTCCATTTTCATATGATACAACCGGCCCCACAACTCTTCCTGGTTTGGCTGGACAACAATCAAGTTACGAATATTAGGACTACATAAACTACTGAAAAGAACAAAGATGCATTAGACACGACACAAACAACCAGTCATGCCATTTCTCTAAAAAGTAGGATATGGAGCATTGAGAACGCATTGATTTGAATGTATAGAATACCGATACTGTGGGTACCTATTATAGTCTTAGGAAAACAAAGGCATTAACTTTACTAAACTAGGGATATGAAATAAATACACTAGTACACAAAAGTTACAAATATATAAAACCTATCATAAAATGTTACACATATATAAAAAGAACCATTACTAATACTATATAAGCATTCCAAAAAAAGAGAAGGGAATTGATGGAATTTGAGCCTCTCAAACTTTTTAACATTTGCATTCTGGACTCCACTAAAAAGTCCCTAGCGTGTTGTCCTTGTCCAACGCGTTTTGGGTACATATACACAAGGCTGGTAGCTAGCTGTGTTCGTACTTCGGAGGAAAGGATTAGTAAAGAACAGAATAGCATATGTAACAATATATAATATGTACGTATAAATATAAGGAGAGAGAGAGAGTACCCAGAGGTATCCTCTGTTGTGCCTGTGAGCTCCTTGATGGATTTACAGGAACTCCATCCATATCTTTGGAGTTCCTATTACTGCATGAGTCTCCCGGCCTATCTCTAAAGGTAGGAGCATTTGCTTGTTCTTTTGGAGGGACTGTATTTGCATGTACAATTGTAGACCTGCATGCATCAATCGGAATAAACAAGCAAACAAGTGTCATCTGGTGAAATTGACTTCATATCGGGTAAAACCTAAATCATTGGTTGAAACTTGAATGATATTGGTTGATAAATGTGTTGATGAAGAATGGGAATATTCCCCTTCCAATTCCTATCATCATTGTCACAGCTTGCGAGTTTGAGGTGACTAATGACTGCATAACAGGATTAGGATTATTCACATCTTCACATTTTACTCTGTTCACTATATTTTTTCACCAACACTTCTTTCAAATCATGTTTTCTTCAAATTGTTCAAATCAACATTTTTTGAGAGTTGCATTCATCTCAACTACCCACAACCTAACCAACTCCAATCATAGCTGTTCCCGATGTGTATAATATCTTCACCAAGTTGCCAACAATTCTGCGAGAATCACATTCAACGTCTGACTGATGTCAGCTAACCTTAAATGATAGGAGTATCTTTGCTCATATAATCATGCATGTGAATGATTCATTATTTCACTAGTTTTGCCGGTTAAAATAGTTGTTTTCCGCATTTCATTCCAATGTTTTTCGCAGCCTACGAGAACATGCTCTCGCAGACAATTGTTCTATTCCACATTTCAAATTAAAAGAAGATATAATCAAACTATGATATGATCTACGGACAGAAGTATCATGACCTGCTTTTTCTAATTTTTATAGGGAATTAATGTATATTTATCATGATGTTATGCTTTTGTTGTTTGTATTAAGACATAGCGTGTTTGCATCACTTCTTGGCACTACAAATATGAAGAATAAGGAGACACCAAATACAAGGTTTCCTAATCTTTTAAACAATTGATACCCGGTCGTGAAATTCATACTTCACCAGCACTGCATGGTCTTAAATACCTCTACCTACATGAAATGCACACAGATACCACATTCACCAGTTAAGGTGGCTTCTCTCTATCGTATAACCTCAAACAGAAGTCTAAATGGTAAACTAAAACAGATCGAGTAACTAACAAAAACTAACCATCCTGATTCTCAACAGAAGTAATTGGTAGATAATTCAGATTATTTCTTTACAAATAAAGCTTCAAGAACAACAAATGAACTGTGAGCTGTTTACCTAGGGAGAGAGGCGTGCTTTCTATCAGGTGGAATCATTGGCCCGTTTTTACCACCGTTTTCCTCAAGATGAGCAAACTGCTTCCGGAATTGATCAAGAGCACTGCACACGAAACACACTGACAAATGAGGGAAGGATACAATCGCATAGGATTCTCATGGGGGTAGAAAAGACAGAAAGATATTTTTTAATATGAAGAGCAACTGAAAACAAAAACCTTGGATAAAGAAAATTAGTCCTTTCTATTCCATTCATGTAGTCCTTGAGCAACTGAGGATGGTACTCAAGAATCTCACGAAAAATTAATTCACGTAAGTCTTCCTTTGTAACCTTTCGCCTCTCAAATTCAAACTCCATTTTTGTAATTGGCTGGCAAGATGGTTCCCTCTCCACTTTGGCTAGTCCTTTAAAGTACGGATCAGATAATGCCTGACAGAAACACCAAAAAAGATCTCAGTCTGGCTCATAGAAATCTAATATATTAAAGTCTACAACAGCATTTGTCCACTCTCCTTGGACAAAATAAAAAGGAAAAAGGAAGAAGAGAAGACACAAGCATGCAGGGACGGAGGAACGTATATAGGTGGGGGGCCCAAGCCACCTTCCACCTTGCTAAAATTACCCAATACATAGTAATAAAACACAAATAAAATAGTCATAATGTACTATATCGGCCCATCCAAACTTTTAAAAAAATAAATGGGTTAAGAAAATAATTACTTCCTTTTATGTGTATATATATGTTTTGCCAAGTATGAACAGAAAGTGGCTATGATTTTTTGTTGTAGAATACTATCCAGTAGAATTCCTGCTTGAGTTTCAAACTGAATGTAAGGAAAACTTAAAAATCCAACAACCACATTAATAATTGGATTCCCGGTTCTATGTTGCGCTATGCAAATCCTAGCTCCGTCCCTGCAAGCATGCTAACTAGACCTGCTATGCTATAACAAACCTCTTCAGCATTTGGCCTATCCTTTGGATCAAAAGCAAGCAGCCTCTCCAGTAGTCGTAGTGCTAAAGGATCTACATTTGGAAACTTCTGTGCAAAAGGCACAGGCTGCTTTTTCCTCATGCTAGTAAGGTATCTCCTGGCCTTTTCATTTCGAACCTGAAACCAAAAGGAGGAAAATATTGATTCACGAGAGCAGGTTTCTTTTATGTTTTGGGTCAAAATACAGAGCAAGGTGTGTATAGAGCAGCACAACGAAGATTATGCAAACTGAGTAACCTCATACCCGTGAAATAGTGTCCATTGAAGGTGTGCCAAGAAGATCAGTCATCAAATCCAGCTGGTGAACAACATTTTTTCCAGGAAATAGTGGCTTCCCAGTTAAAACCTCTGCAAAAATGCAGCCTATACTCCATATATCAATTGCAGGCGTATACTGCAACCAACACAGCAGAAAATTCAAATGCATTCGAGTAGCTAGAAACCCACAACACAATATGACCAAAACAGCATGATTGTAAAAGCTACCACTGGGTTACCGTACTTATTTGAAAACGATAAATCAAATAAGCCTAACAATACCAGAACCAGCTTGTCCACAGGAACACTCATTTTTCAAACCTGTGTTCGTATTCGAAATTTGTTTCTCCTAAAAAACTGTGAATATGCTTGACAAATGGTCTACTGAGATCTAAACCATTCCCTCTATCCACCACTCTTCTCTGTTCACCTCATCTCTTTCATAAGGATAACGATATTACTGTTGGGGGAAGGTTTTAAAAACTTAACAAAATATTGAGCTAGGTTGAGGAGTGGGGACCAGCTTGTGCTTGGGCCACCTCTTAAACAAGGAGATTGGAGGCCAAAACCTTTTAAAATATTATTTTCCAAGATGGGGCGAAAACTCGCAAATTGTGAAACCCATGTAAGGTGGCTTTCTTCGGGAGGTTTCTTGTTGCCAGCATAGAGGATGGGTAAAAGATTTAATCTTTAGAGACCCATAAATTTAGAAGCTCAAAGGTCATTTCCTTCTGAAACTATCAAAGCTATTGTATTAACAATTTAATCAGATTCATAAGCCATCAGCAAGGAGGCATTAAAAACTGATAAGAGACAACAGACATGAGAACCCATTATACATGCACAAACTAAGAAATTGAACTCAAGTGAAGAGTATGCTTCACATACACTAGTGAGGGTATAAGCACAACAATCAATACAAGCTGCCAATGCAAGAAATGTAAACCATGTCCCATTTATATTTCCACTTTCCCGAATAAATAGGATCAGGAAGCATATAAGAATATACCTTTGAGAAGAATGATCCACACAATTCTGGAGCTCTATACCATCTTGTAGCAACATAATCCTGTAAATATCAGAAATAGAAGTGGGAGAATTGGATCCATGAATTAAATCTGTCAAGAAAATAAAAAAATGTTGAATACAAACTGATAAAAAAAAAATAGCATATGCACGGATCTAAAGTTAATAAATTGCATACCGTCCACAATATTGTAGTAGGAGTATCACTGAATGCAACTCTCGCCAACCCAAAATCACATATTTTGAGCTTGCAGTTGGCATTTGCCAGTATGTTCTTCGGTTTTAAATCTCGATGATAGACATTTGCTGCAGGCAATTAAGCTAACCGTCAAATCTATTCAATGTTTCGAAAAGCCCAATTCACGACCGACCACCATCATAGACTCATAGAAATGTGAGAAAATGCAAATAATATACGTGTAAAGAATTACCAAGTTCGTCCGGGAATTTACAGTCGAAATGATCTGGGAATGTAGTAATGTACCACAATAACTTTTATTATCCACGGCTAAATCTAATACTAATATTGTTCATTCAACTGCATAGCACATAGTGCCTTTACCTAAAAGAGTACAGCCAGTGAAGTAGCACAATATTTTTTCCAGAGAGGATAACAACTCGTTTGCTGATGGGATATAGACGACGGACATACTATCACCTCGAATAGTATATCCGAACTACTTATATCCTGTGTTTGCCACCCGGATATAGAAGGGTGATATAATATACTCCGGATTGTATATAAACCGGATAAAATAACACCAACACCCCCCCCCCCCCCCTTTCCTTTATTATATTCGCCTTCACATCCAGCTTTGCAATTACGAAAATGCCAAATTTCCTTTTAGTTATTTATCCACCAACTCATATCCACCCCCACAATAAAACCAAGCATATACATATCCCTTCTTATATAGCTTACTCCAACAAACCATCTGCAACATATTCCCCCATATCATATATGCCCTCTTATCATATATCCCTTCATACAGTTTTTAAGTGAAATGGAAAAACCTACAAGGGTAAAAATACCTGTATGAATATACTTCAAAGCTCGTAGCAACTGGTAAAGGAAGAACTGATAATGCTCCCGAGTCAGGTCATCGTTGGCCTTAATAACTTGGTGAAGATCTGATTCCATCAGCTCAAAAACAACATAAATATCCTTGAAGTCTCTTCTTGAAGGTGGAAGCATAATGTGTTTAATTTCAACAATATCTGGATGCCGCAGAAGTCTAAGCAACTTTATTTCACGAAGAATTCGAGCAGCATCTGAAATGTGTTCGAAAATGTCACGTATTTTCTTAATTGCCACTTTTTCACCAGTATGGGTGTCAATGGCTGAACAAACAACCCCATAGCTGCCTTTCCCTATAACCTCCTGAATTTGATACCTATTGGCATCACCATATTCAGAGAAGAAGTCCATCTCACTCGAATTCTGCACAAATGACACAAAGTAAAATAAATCACCAATCACCACAGAAAATGACTCGTGCACTAAAGAAAAGGAAAAGACATCCACGGAAAACAACCACAGTAATGGAAATGATTAAATTCAACTTCATGCATGTTGAAAATCAATCCAATCCCATCCCTTCTACAGATTGATGTGTCTTACAGATTCTAAACATGGAAACCTAATTCATGATCGTATACTTCCTCTTCCTTCTTTAGAGGACATTACCCAAATCGGATAAAGGAACACTTGTATATATTGAATTTGAATTGATTTTCCTCTTCCATTGACCAAGTAATTCATATACCAAATCCTAGCCTATCAAAAATTGTCTCAAACATGGTACCGAGCTAGATATAATCTTTTGCTATGTCCTTCTTTAACTGTAGTTCGCCTCGTCATGACTTCTCAGAGATAACTTTCTTACTTTGAAACAAACAACTACATACAACCATGATCCCCCATGGTGATAGGAAAAATTACCAATACTCAAGATTGGAAATTCAGGGTTCATACTCAAAAGAAAAAGACCATCATCCCACAAAACTGCATAATTCAGACACAAACCCGAAGCCAATCATTTCTATATATCAATTAACTGTAGTTCAGAACTCAAAAGGACAGAAAAAACAAAGATTACTGTCAAAAACACACGTACAGATTTCAATCCAAAACCAAGATACAAGAACGGGAAAAGACCAAACAAATAGGATAATAAATTGAAAAACAAGATTCCAAGGAAAAAAAACCCACCTCGGATTACAGAATGAGTGTCAATTACTTGTGGGAAAAAGGGAGAATAAAGATGGCAATAATGTTGCGTTAATAGAAGGGCATAAGCATTTTGTACTTGTCTCTTTTAGGTTTATCACACTAGAATAAACCCACATCACCGAGAAAGCAAATGTAACGGCATCTCTACTAAACACTAACGGAAAGAAACTTAAAAGCACCCCAAAACTTAATCAATGCGGGACATCCCTTATCCTTCACCACACATTTCGTCATTAATGAAAAACAGTGGAAAAGATAAGTCCTTTGACCCAAATGATATCAAATTCAAGAAAGTAAGGGCCAAGATTTTCACAACATTATCTTCAAAAAATTAGGAGATAAAGCTTGCAATAAATTAAAAAGATTTGATGAGATGCTAAAAAGAGAGTGGATTCATAGCATTCAATCTTTTCATCCAACATGATTAGACGAGGTTTTATGCATAAGTTGGTAATTTCCAAAAACATACAATGATGGTTCATAAAAACCCATTTACTTAAAACAAAAATGGGAGTAAAAACCCTCAAAAACTCACTATAATCTTTGACTCAATCCTCTGACAAATTGAGTAAATGGGTTTTCTCCCTTCGAAACTTACAATTATGCCATTACTTTTCGAGTAATTTTTTTCCTCAAATTTTTCTTTACCTTTAATCCATCCCTTGAAATGGTTCGTATCAAATAAAACTTCTATCCAAATATTTGAGTAAAAGTACAGATCCTCAAATACAGAACTTTTATCAAATTAATCCTTCACTTGATTTAAAAGAGAGAGAGAGAGAGCAAGAAAATTGGAGAGCAACAAACATAACTCAATTCAATTAAGTAAAAAACTGACCTTCTTTCGGTGATCTTGCTGCATTGCTACTAATCAAACAGTTTCCTCCTCAAAACCCAAATCGCAAAAACAGAAACCGAAAACCCCGAATCGAACCAAGGTAATTGCTAACAGAAATCGGAAACTCGAATCAGCCGCATTTGCCCCACCGGCCGCGGCTCCGGATAACAAACGAGCAGTCCCACCTCACTCGCCTCTTCGAATTCTCAAAAACAAGGAGAAAGCCCACACAGTCAACCTTCATGCACTCCTCCAAACCCTCCGAAACGACGCCGCAGCACCCGCCCCCACCACCAGCAATCATAGACTTTTTTAAGTCGGTTGTTCAGACTCGGCTTTCGCACAGCAACTATTTACCCAGATCGTAACTAATAATACTCCATCTCAACCATCGATATATGTACGCGTATATATTATATAGGCGTCTGGTGTGTTAGATCTAGAGGAAGTGTGGGGATCTGCACACCGACAGGGGAGAGGGAGTAAAGAAGGAGAAAGGAATAGGGAGAGAGAGAGAGAGAGAGAGAGAGAGAGAGAGAGATTTCACCAAAAAGTGAGGAGAGAGAGAGAGAAGCATACGGCAATTAACGGCATAAATCTAGGGCGTATATGTATATATATGGTAGGTATCACAGCTTTGGTAGAGGTGTATATATATGGTACTCCCTCCGTCCCTTTATTACAGTCCAGTATTTCATTTTGGGCTGTCCCTTAATAAATGTCCATTTTATAAAGTGTGTGGGTAAAAGTTGGTGAATTGTCTATTTTGTCCCTAAAAGTAGATTCTATTTTGAAAAGTTAGTGAGTAAAAGTGTAATGATGATGGGTAAGTAGGGAAAGTGGAGGAAAAAGCTGATGTGAAAGGTATAATGATGATGTCTTTTTAATAAGTTGGAGTTACGAAGCAGGACATTTAAAACACAAGGGTGCATGGACTACACAAACACAAGTTGAAAGAAGAACTGAGATTCATTTGATCCAATAACTGATGTGTGCTCTCCAATTCTCTTAAAAAAACACCTACACTCTTACAAATATATTACAAAAATGTCATCGGTTCTTTCTACCCACACGGGTAAGCACTAGTAGGTACATACATCGCCTACATACGTGTTTCTAACCCATTTTGGATCCTAAAAAATTGATCTGCTAATTTTGTTTTGTTTTTTAATTTAGAGTTTTTGTATAAAATAAACTTAATCCAATATCAGCAAAATATTTATAAAATATCTAACTTTATTTCATAATCCAGGCCTAGTTTATTTTTTCATGGGCCGTAAATAACACATTTTGAACAAAATGAGCAGCTCAAATCATTTTTCTCATTGTTTAGAACCGGCCAATATGGTTCCAAAACACATATGTACGCGATGTATGTACCTATGTGTATGTACTCATAGACTTTTCATAAATTTCACACTACACTTCTTTTGTTGTTACCTCGTGATGAATTTATAATGTTGCCCTTCCAAATATGACAGAGTATACAAATGAATGGTTAATTTTGTAAACTCGCATAAGGGGACAAAAAGAAAGTGTATACTTATAAAAAAGATTGTCATTATGAAAATAAATTACCTTTATCTATAATACTCCCTCATTGTTGATCATGTTTCAGACATATCACAATCTATAATATTTTTTGTGATTTCAAAAATTTTGTTCAATAAAATTAATTGAGATATATCAAACAACATCCATATTTGATATAAAAAATATTACTCCATATATTAAAAGATATAATCAATTTTTTGAGAGGTCCTAAAATAGTAAACAGGACCAACAATTTGAAATGGAGAGAGTATATATTTATGGAGAGAGAGGATAAGTGTATCGTATTTGCTTATCCTAGATACGTGGATTGTATGGGTTTTTGATACGATGAGTTGCGGAGTCGATACAATAGTGGCAGTTGTTATCTAGGGTTTGAAGGGTGCTTAGGGAGTAGGAGTTTGGGATGGTTGAGTCATCAGAAAATTCTGTTCAACCCCTAGTACGGACAGGCGCCCCCTCTACTATTATATTGGAAAAAAAAAAGATAATGAGCAAATTTGCCCCATTCATTTTTTTAAAAAAAAGGGTTTATAGTCACAGCTAGTATAATATTTTTCTAGATATGAAACAATTTTGTACTAAAATTGGTCTTAATCAGCTTTAATTATAATCTTTTAAATAAAATAAGGATACCAACAACTATTACTTGAAGTTATGGGCTAAAATAAAATAAAGGAGTAAGTAGTGGGTTAATATTGTCTCATCTAATCAAATACTAATGGACTACTGTTATACTTCTATTAGGGTTTTTAACCAAACTAAAACGGACAAATTAAGCTACGAAACGATTTCTAAGTTGAGTCATGAAGTGTTGGTGAAGACAAGAAAGCCGACGATAGTATCCTCATATCAATAGGTTGATTTGGCTTATATTAAGTATTAACTTTATCCGTTTCAACGGTTACAATGGAATGTGCGTTTTTCTGATATGAAATGTGTGAAGACAAGACTTCGGAATATGATGGAAAATGAGTTCTTAAAAAGTTTATTGATTACTTATATTGAGCAAGATATTGCTCAATTAACATAGACTTTATCATAGATGTTTTTAATGACATGCAGTCGAGTGCATTTCAAGATGTCTGATTTTAGTAGATAGGATTAGATAAACGTTAATACTTTTGCAATTTAAGTTGATATAAAAACATGTTTAGTTTTTTTTTTTTTTGGGGTAAGTTAAAAATAAAATAAATAAAAATAATAATAATATCGATATTGGTGAACAGCCTTTGGTCGATGGAACAATGTAGGCAAGGGAAGTCGGCAAAATGGATCCGTAACTTCGGGAAAAGGATTGGCTCTGAGGACTGGGCATGGGTGTCCCAGTCCTGAACCCGTCGGCTGTCGGTGGACTGCTCGAGCTGCACCCGCGGCGAGAGCGGGTCGTCGTGTGCCGGCCGGGGGACGGACTGGGAACGGCTCTTTGCGGGGCCTTCCCCGGGCGTCGAACAGTCAACTCAGAACTGGTACGAACAAGGGGAATCCGACTGTTTAATTAAAACAAAGCATTGCGATGGTCCCTGTGGATGGTCACGCAATGTGATTTCTGCCAAGTGCTCTGAATGTCAAAGTGAAGAAAAACATGTTTAGTTTTTTTATGTATTTGTGTTATTTTGTATTTTTTTTGAGATAGCAAATATTCGCATTGTTGTCTCCCTTTATTTTAGATTTCTTGATTGTGTATGTACGCCCTCATACGAAAAAATTCTGGCTCTGTTCCTGCACACCTAACAGCCGAAGTTACCATTTTATCCTTTTATAGTACCATTTTCTCGCTACTCACATGCTTATCTTTTACCTTCATTGATTCATCCTCCTCCTCCTCTGCGATACCCCAACTCTTTTCCACATCGGAAAGAAAAAGAAAGTGAAATTGGTATATAAGTTATTCCGACCAACTAACTTGTGATTAACTTTTTAAGTCACGTGATTAAGCTAAGAGTTAGCAGGTCAGCTAGCGCAAGTTGTTACAGTTGGTATCAGAGCACAACCCTAGTTTACATGGTGAGAGCCACTTCTGGAATCTAATACGAGCCTGATAATGTGTTGTACAGAACTAAATGCTACAACATGACCACTGGGAGAATATTGCTGGGCCAAAAATGGGGAGATTGTGAGATCTCAACTCTTTCCCACATCGGAAAGAAAAAGAAAATGAAATTGGTATATAAGTGACCAATTATGTATAACATGATATTAACACCACATGATTAGATTATGAGTTAACAAGTCAGCTGGTGCGAGTCGTTACATCTTTCTTCGATCCAACTCTACCACCAACACCGCCACAAATTTTTCATCCAATATCCACCACCTCCACTAATCGACACCTTCTTTCTCTTCCACTCTCCTCTTCGATCCCTACCCCCAACTGCCGTGTCTTTTTGAGAGGAAAAAAAAAAAACCACATTCCTTCATTTGTCTGTCTCTTTCCTTTCACCACAAGATAGAAATCATATAGTACTCCTATATTCTTCTCTCACTTCGCAAAACATCTTTATTCCATGGGCGAAACTTTTCCTCATACCCTGCCGCCTCAAGCCTCCATTGCCTCACTAGCGAAAAACTGCACTTCATGTCCGTTCGAAACACAGGACTGAACAAATCTTGAACGTTCAATTTTTAGCTTCCGAACAAAGGGAAAGACTACAATACACACCCCTTATTTGGGTATGTATCATATACACCCCCCAAAATGTTATGAATTATATAGAAAATGTTACAAATCGTATTGCTAAAAAGTTACAAATCGTATAAAGGTTACGAGATATACCAAAATGTTATGAATCATAATAAAAATGTTACGAATCGTACTACTAAAAAGTTATGAATTCTAGAACAAAAGTTACGAAATAAACTAAAATATTATAAATGAATTAACCAAAAAATAGGTGCATATGGTACACCCTTAATTTTAAAGGGTGTGTATTGTAGACTTTCCCCCGAAGGAATTAAAGATATTCATGTTTTAATTGTCGACTGAGTTTTAAAGGTTACAGTTTTGGCCGTTCTGTAATTGTCATCCAAACAAAAAAATTTAGTTCAAACAAATGTATCCGATCGAACAATCGGGATTTGTACTACTCTTTCTTTTTTCGATTTTACGGATGCTCGCCAAGAGTCTTGCGAATCATTTGGTAGAAATTTGAACTATTCACATTCAATGGGAATTGGTTATTTACCAATTTATTCTTGCGCGCCAAACTGAGCTTTTGTTTCAATTTAATTGAGTTCTACTTGAAACTCCAGCGCGCATTTTTTTCCCACGATATGTAAATGTTATGGCGGTAGCAGAAGGCTAGATTGGCGATGACGGCAACAATGACGAATTCCGGTAATTTAGGTTTTCGGTGAAATGGGAAAGGTAAGGAGTGGTGGTACTAGTGTGGGTACTGTTAAAGAGATTTAAGGGCAATTTGGCAATTTATGAGAATGTTTTGAGTTTGGTTTAACTACTGAGAAATTAAGGGGGTGTGAATAGAATTTTCCCGAGTCCTTGGGCTATTCTAAATGCACCCAACTACTGCTCATATGAGTCATATCCATATTCTCTCAGTCTATTTGTCAGACTAGATATAAAAGGCCGATATGCAGTATATATCCCTGATGTTAGATATATTTGAACTATTTATATCCAATATTTTTATCCGAATATAAACCTTGGATATAATATCCTCAGATTGTATATCCACCTGGGAATTACAAGGAAGTGTTTAGGAGATTTATAAAGGGAAATGATATTGGCACTACAAAAATTGATGTAGGCACTCCAAAATCAGTGTAACTTCAAAGCCACTTTCCTTTGTATTTTGGAATGCCTGCATCAATTTTGGAGTGCCAATATCATTATCCTTTATAAAAATGCAATCAGTTTTCTTTCCAACTTTTTTAGCCCTATAAAAAATTTCTACCTGTTTTTTTTTCCCTATTCTACAATAAAATTTATCCATAATAACTATTGGTGCTCTATAGCTTAGAAAGACTAGCCACTTTTTTTTTCCCTTTTGATAATAAAGAGTGTCCCAATGAATCGAAGTAATCTCTCCAACTCCTCTCACAGTACACATGTTTGAGTGAGGTGAGACGGCCAAACTCATCCTAGAAATACTGCAATGGATGCCCTAGTTATTTTACGGCCCCAATCTTTAAAGTAGAGGGCATGCAGAGGCATATGTGACATATCTCGTAATCCATAAGCTAGTGAAAGCAACACTTTGGCTCTTTACCCACACACACAAAAAAAAGCAGCATTGACTCTATGGCTCTGTTTGTTTCGATGTAAAATGTTTTCCAAATAAAATGTTTTTTCAGAAAACAAATTTCTAACTTTTATTTTTCGGTATTTGGTTGGCACTTGAAAAATATTTTTAGAAATCGACAAAATAGTGTAAAGAGAGGGGGCTTAAACGGTGGAGAGATCTAAGAATATTGGAATTGAACATGGATCAAGAGTAACAATCGAGGAAGCTAAGCAGTGAGAATCGCAGTAGAAGGCAGCGGGTTCATTTTGGAAAATAACTTACGAAAGATTTAAGAGTAAGTCATTTTCATCCAATTAAAGGAAAATATTTCACATGTAAAATGTTTTCCTCATTTTTTACACAACCAAACACCGGAAAATAGGTAAAACAACATTTTACTGGAAAATATTTTACGCCCAAACAAACGGAACCTATATGTAGTTGACTTCAAGAATGTAAAAAAATTAGAAACTTTATATGAATATATATATATATATACACACACACACAGTCAGGATCCTATGAGGGATCCCTTATGGCCTTACCGTAAGGGACTCCCCTTTCCCGATCGAATTGCAACGATCCGAGCCACTCAATGTGTTTAGAACGTGATTTTAAGGGTACACGCGTGAAATCGCCTAAAAAATTTTATGCAAAACTGTTTGGATCAAGTTCTTCCCGGTCATTTTTTTGGGCGATTTCTCATAAGTACCCTTAAAATCACGTTCTGAACACATTGAGCGGCTCGGATCATCGCAATTCGATTGGAAAATGGGAGTCCCTTACGGTAAGTCCATAAGAGATCCCTCATAGGATCCTGACTGATATATACATATATACACACGCACGCACAATGTGTTGCGACAAAAGACTATTGATTTTTTATAACATTGATGTTGCATTTATCATGCTATAATTTTAGAATAAGTAAAGGGGGCGAGGGCAATTAATATTTCTTAGATTGGTGTAAAATCTTTGCTATTTTTTTCATAAAAAACGGTAGAAGAATATAAGTATGTAAATAATACCTAAATAATACTACATTAAACGGGACAAAAGTTCACTATCATACTAAGCCTGACTGAAAATTCATCCAGGGAACAAATCGCTAAAGAAATAGCCCCATTCAGAGGAATAAATAATCAATCTTTTATTAAAAATATATATATATATTTACCCATGACCTTCCCTATGGAAGCATACTTATATGGGTGGCTACAGATTGTTAAGTTTTCTAATCAGTACATGCATTTGCGCCACTGAACGAATATAACCAAACAATTTAGGAAAGAGTCACCTAAAAAACACTTGCTTCTTTCTTAGAAAATTGAAAAGTTAAATTTGGCGCTT
The DNA here is from genome assembly GCA_018127125.1 of Rhododendron griersonianum. Lineage (NCBI taxonomy): Eukaryota > Viridiplantae > Streptophyta > Magnoliopsida > Ericales > Ericaceae > Rhododendron > Rhododendron griersonianum. The sequence goes on along the minus strand of CM030793.1, from coordinate 35,212,982 downwards.
ACAACTTGTTTTTTAGCTTTGTTTTGTTAGACATCAATATCCTGAATCAAAACAGTCGCATGTGATGATCCTTCATTTTTTTTAAAAAAATTATTGAACAGCTCGGATCATCCGTGTGGGACCCAGAGTAGGCCCCGCGTGTCCGTCGGTACCTCGTCAGTATGGGTTTGATCGGTCCCCCTTAGCATTAACATTAGTTATAACTGCTAACAACTATGGGTTCCGCATGCCCGTCGATCGGTACCCCATCGGTATGGGTTTGATCGGTCCCTTTAGCATTAATGTTAGTTATAACCGCTAACAAGTGGACCATAACCTTTCACCAATAAAAAAAGGACAATAATCTAAGGGTGTGGTTCACTAACTAAAATAAATACATATTTTTTGAATTAAAAGTGATGTAGTGTGAGAGAATGATCTGTCTTGTAAAACGAAAAATAATTATTTTAAAAAATAAGAAACTTAGCGGAACGGGGCCTAATTAGGTCATATTTGAAGAAACCAACAAGTTTTCAACAAATTTCACGATACAAGAGATATTAATGTGGGAAACAAGCAGGAACAACTAAATACAGGCAACACCTAACACGTTCACGACATGCTACAGCTATTTGATGTTTTCCAACACGGTTTCTTTCGAATTCCGTTTGGGTTTTTTACCTTTTCAACTCTTTGAAGAAAATTCAATTAACAATCGCCACACGAAAATGTACACTTTTAAAACATGCAAATGGTTGAAGAGTTAATTTGGCCGGTGGTCAAAACCGGCTTAGCACCGACCCTTTTGGCCCGAAATGTCTTTAGTTCTACGGGCTGGGCCTCGCAGCTGGTTGGCAAAGTGGTCAGGGTGTGAGACTTAGGGGTTTGTTTGTTCTTAAGATCTCAGGTTCGAAATCTTTCAAGTGCTATTAACTTCAATGGAGCCACGCAACCCATAGAGATTTTTGCCATAAATTTAATTGGGATCCCCAAAAGTGAGCGGTGGGATTGATTTCTATAATTAATCGAACTACGCATAAGTTGGTCCGAACAACTGAACAGTTATCAAAATTATTCAGGCTGGCCGTTAACTCTACTGACTAATTCAACAACAATTTGCTCCACGTGGAATGAAAACCGACTGTTACAAGTTTGTTTTTTTGTTTTTTGAAAACTGGTGAATACCATAACTCAAAGCCATAAGGCAATACAAAAATCATCATAAGACAAAGGGAATGAACAAAAACCTAGACACAAACACTTACTGCAAGTGAAGGCCCGGCGAAACGTCGGTACAGTCACAGAACCAGTTGCGGAAAAGACAAGCATCTTATAAGACCTTAGAGAGAATTGGATTTTTCAAGAATACGTTCTGATCTTATTTTGTTTGTCCACTTTCGACAATCATGCGTTCTGAAATAAGCCTATAGTGCTTTTCAAACACTACCTCTGAATTGGAATTAATATATACTAACAATTACTCTAACCAATATATAAGCGCACCTTTGACCAAAAAAAAAACCAATATATAAGCGCGTGCTACAATTTTCCACAAAATTATACAGCTCGATTCGTATGGTTATTGGATTGATTTACTCCGTCGTGTTTACGTACTAGTGCTAGCCCGTGCCTACGGCACTACGCATCCCGGTTGGAAGGGGATGGCAGTTGTGTGATTTAGGTGAAAACCATGGGCACTTAATCGGGAACTGGGAGGATGTACTACAGCCTTTGGATCAAATGAATCTAAGTCATTCCAACCACTTGTCCTCACACCATTCTGTTTTATAATAGAGATTAAATCGCACAGAATTAATCGCGTCTTCACACTAGAAGCATGCATGAGAGAAATGGGAATGGGGTTAATTATCTGATAATCAATCAACTTGGGTTAGCTCACTTGGCCAGAACTCTTGCATCCCACTAGGAGGTTTGCGCGTGTGTTCTTTTCTTTGTATTTGTTAGGATTATTTCTCCCCTTAATGGGGCTTGTAATTGAGTTGGACTTATTTATCATGTTGGTTCAGTTGCTGGGCTTAGTAATCTCGTGGATTCTCATACAATGAATGTAGTGTCTTGTGAATTGTACTTTGTACTTCATAGATGATGTAATGATCTTTGGGAAAATGACGGCCAAGGACTTGTTTTGATAATTAATACCCGCCAATGACATTTTCAGCATTAACAAATGTTCTTGGCTTGTCCTTGGCGGGTATTAATTATCAAAACACGTCCTGAGCCGTCATTTTCCCATGATCTTTCCTACCAATTGGCACAAAAATAAAAATATCCGCTAATCACATCTTTGAAAATGTTAAAACTTTTTCTTTCTATATATATATCGGGGCGGTTCCGGGGAACCTTAAAAAAACCTCTAAAAAAATCCCTCCAAGTTCCCGATCGAATTTTGATGATCCAAGCCGCTCAATATAATCAGAACGTGATTTTAAGGGTACCAGCGAAAAATCAGCCAAAAAAAATGACCGGGAAGGGCTTCATCCGAACAGTTTTTCATTGAACTTTATTGAACGGTTCAATAAAAAAACTACTCAAATCAAGCTCTTCCCGGGTTTTTTTTTTGCCAATTTCTCGCGAGCACCCTTAAAATCGCATTCTGAACACATTGAGCGGCTCGGATCATCAAAATTTGATCGGGAACTATGAGATTAAGACTTGGAGGGATATTTAAAGGTTTTTTTAAGGGTTTCCGGAACCGCCCCGTATATATAACATACCCTCTGAATTGTGATTAACGAAGGGGAAAAAAAGGTTGTAATTTTTTGCTAATAAAAATAGTGAAACTTGGTTAGAAATAAAAGTAAGCCAACAAAAATTCAACTTTTTTTTTCATCGTTTCTTCTATATTTAACAGTTTGGACCAAATTAAATTTTTTGGGAAGATGAATTAATTAGATTTTAAAATAGTTTAACATTAATTTCATAATTTGTGACAAAAGAACTATAAGTTCGAGTACTCCAACCTTTTTCGTACAATCCAATAGATGTTTTGGTACGTAACATGTGACTTTCACCACACAAGACAAAAACATTACGTACGTAAATAAATTTCTTTTTCAATGGGCTTTTTGGTGGGACATCTGAATTAGGAGTATTATTTTAGTTAAGAGGTAGGAACTAGTTCGGGTATTTTCACCAAGTTGTGGACAACAAATATTTGGTTTTGTCCTTATTTAATTTTATTTTGTGTTTGTTAGTTTTGCGCCAAACTTTCATGTATTATTGGTTCGTCTCGTCTAGAGGAATCGGAAAAGTAAAAAATTATGACTTTTACACAAGTATTTTTGAAAATATTCAAGAAAAAAAAAATAGATATTTTCAAAAATACTTGTGTAAAAGTCATAATTTTTTACTTTTTCGATTCCTCTCGTCGAGACAAACCAATAATACATACAAGTTTAGCGCAAAACTAATAAACGAGAAATTTTTTAAATAAAGACAAAATCAAAAAGTTGTGATTCACAACTTGTTGGTTAATAGAAATACCCAGACCATGTTCTGCTTAACTTTTAGCATTTTTTGTCCTTATGTAAATTTTTATTGTTGCGCCAAACTTGTATGGATTATTGATTTGTCTCAACGAGACGAATCGGAAAAATAAAAAAAATTACTTTTACTCAAATATTTTGAGAAATAACCACTTTTTAGCCACACAAAAAAAATTGAGTTTTTTTTTTCTCCTTAAAAGTGGTTATTTCCCAAAATATTTGGGTAAAATAAAAAATTCTACTTTTTCGATTCTTCTCGTCGAGACGAATCAATAATTCACAAAAGTTTGGCACAAAATTAACAGATGCGAAAAAAATTCAAATAAGGGCAAAATCAACTTATTTTGCTAAAAGTTAAGTGCAACACAACCTAAGACTGCGCACCCCACCCATGGTTAACTTATCTGGATACGTAGAATTACTGGAGTGCCCTCCAAAACCGTCCAATTCTTTTTCTACTTTCATTACGAGGATTTTATAAGGATGAATAATTAAGTAATTTTTTCAAATTATTTTTTTACCGCTCTACTCTTATCCACCCATCAACTGTCATACAAACTCGATCGTTGTTAGCCAATCCTCTTCTTAACTAATCCCCATTATACTATATATGCATCTCTTAGGCCATCCACAGTGATATAATATAAAAAAAAGATAATCAAAAGTTGACACATCAGCTTTTGATTATTCGCTTAAGAGATTACTAAGCTTAACAATGTTGAATTTCACAATGGTCATTTCTAGTCCATAACCAAAATAAGGGTCCACTATAATTTTACTCTCTCTCCCCCTCTGTTTCCTGTCATTCACTTCCCTACATTTACTTTTTTTTTGGAAAAAATATATCGATTCCCTCTATTAATTTTGAAAAAAAATCGGTGACTTTCTTCCCTCCTATTATGAATTTTTTTTAGGGGAAAAAATATAGAAATAGGAAAGAATAGTGAAATACCTTAATCCGATGATGATGGGTTGAATTGTAGATGATCTAGAGATATGAGCTTCACTTTTTGAGGGAAAAAAAAGAGAAATAGTTTGTGGGTGAAATGAAAAAGATATAGAGTAGGAGAAGAAGAGAAGAAAAAAATATCAATTGAAACACGTGTGCATACAAATTTTGGAACTAGTTAACTTATGTGGTGCGGAGTCCACAAATTTTGATTATTGAAAAAGGTTGCTAGTTTTGGTTATCCAAAATCCAAAATTGATTATTTCTAAGGATGTTGCTAAGTTTGATTATACCATTGTAAGCCATCTTTTGCACCAACATTGTTAACTTTAAAAACAATTGACTTTTGATTATACCACTGTGGATGGCCTTACCTCCCTCCTTTTCCTTATTGGCCCGACAAACGGGTCATTAATCTTAATTCCCACAATAATGTGTGGTGGTGAAGGAGCCTAGAAAAAGGAATAAATTTCCCATCGCAATACGAATTTCATGTCATTTTCTTTCCATCATTCACTTGTTTTTCATAGAAAATACTACGTAGAAAATTAATAAAATTGTAATGATAGCGAGATGCCGGCCTCCATCAATACCATAATTCTGACCATTAATTTTGATTAAGATGACGTGTGCTTACGATTCCACCAACAATTTTAAAAATGACACCCTATCACACCATATGAAAATAATTCAATGAATGTCTTGATGGAGATGAGTGAAGAGATAAAAATTAGAAAAATGTGAGTGGATAAATTTATTGAGAATCGTGCGCAGAAAAAGAAAGGGGATTTGAGTTTTGATACCCAAAACAAACACAATCATGCTCCATTCAACTTTATAGAAAGGATGAAATTTTTGTTTTCTTTGCGACTTGCTTACAAAGAAAGTTGTCGAATCCATCATAACTTCATCTTTTCTAATAGAAAGCACTTTCCTGAAAAAATAGATTCTCCAGAAAAAGAAGAAATAATAATAGATCTCACATAGGAATTTTTATTTTTTTTTCTACTTTAATTTTCTTTGCTTTGCTAGAAAATACAATTTTCCATGCAACATTCCTCACAACGGAAATAGCCTTGTACATTCAAGTCATATGTCAGTATGACAAAGATTTATTATTAAAGGCGAAAGTACATAAACACCCCTCAACTATCACTTTTTCTTACAAAAACCCCCTCACATTTAAAAGCCCCCATACAGACCCCCTCAACTAATCTCTGTTACCCAAGTGACACCCTTCCGCCTCTAAACCGTTTGTGATGAACCCCCTCATCCATAAATCGGACAAAAATACCCTTTATTGCATTACATATATACACACCCTCTAACCCTTCTCTTTCTTCCCTCTACAAACAGCCTCCAATCAAAACCCAAAATCAACAAATAGATCTGAAACTTTGGTTTTTATATATATATATAAATATGTATGTATATCGGGGCGGTTCCGGGGACCCCTAAAAAAAACCCCCAAAGTTTCCGATCGAATTTTGATGATCCGAGCCGCTTAATGTAATCAGAACGTGATTTTAAGGGTATTCGCGAGAAATCAGCAAAAAAATGACCGGGAAGGGTTTCATCTGAATAGTTTTTTATTAAATTTTATTGAACGGTTCAATAAAAAACTGATCAAATCAAGCCCTTCCCGGTTATTTTTTTTGCCAATTTCTCACGAGCACCTTTAAAATCACGTTCTGAATATATTGAGCGGCTCGGATCATCAAAATTTGATCGGGAACTATGAGATTAAGATTTGGGGAATTTTTTTAGAGGTTTTTTTAGGGGTCTCCGGAACCACTCCATATATATATACTAGTGCATGCCCGTGCCTGAAGGCACGGCTTGAATGATCAACACATGCAAACAAATACTGGACATTCAACCAAATATATCAACCCCTACCCAATGAATTCAACTTTGCGGAAAATAATAACCCAAACAAATTTATTGACCTGTTTAACTTGAATCAGCAAGTGAAGAGCAAATAAATTTTCAATTTCTAACTTCTGTATGCACAAACTCAAATGTATAAAACTTTGATAAAATAAAAAACACCATCCAATCATCAATGCAAACAAAAAAGGGAGACTTAAATATTCATCCTCAAAACCCAACTGACTTATGTTTTCATCCTGCTCATTTTGAATACTTATGTTTTCATCCTCTATCTTTTTTAATTCCAAAAGTACCCTTATATATATATCCCCACTGATTTCGCCAATTGGGTGTTCAAGAAAACCATCCGAACCGTAAAATCGGTCCGATCCGGACCGAACCGTCCTATTTGGTCCGATTTTGCGGTTTTACGGTCAGGTTATGGTTCCAAAAAAATAAGAACCGTTAATTTTGGTTCGGTTACTGGTTCTCAATTAATGAACCGTGATTAGAACCGAACCGGACCGTTTAAAACTAAGATAAATATAGAAATACATATGTGTGTGTAATTAAACATGTATTTGAATTTGGTATGTTAATCTTTTTCTTGCTAAACTTAATTTATTTAGAGATGAAATCTCATTTGTTAGGAAAGCTTTTATTTTCTTCCTTCCTTTCCTATTCCAGTAGATTATCTTCCTATTTCTTTAATTTTATGAGTTCATATTTTGTGAATAAGTGTTTGGATGCTTATTGGATAGAACCGGAACCGAACCGAAACCAGACCGGTCTTGCGGTTTGGTTCTGGTTAGGTTCCATGCATATATTGGTTAGGTTCTGGTTCCCAATTTTCTAGAACCGTTTGAAATGGTCTGATTACTGGTTTTCTAGAGAACCGGACCAATCCGGACTGTGTACACCCCTACTCCCAATATATAACCGAAAGTTGGGATGAAATCATAAGATTTCAAATCCCAACAATAAATTAGGCCCATGAATTACTCCTTCCATCCTTATCTGATCCCCATAAAATGGAAACCCCATTAGAAATTTGAATATTTCTGAAATGGGTTTTGGAATCCATAAATGGACACGCCCATTACTGCCACAAATCCGTTCCCATCCCCACCGCGCATCCTCGTTGACGTCCTCTGCATCCCGGTGACCCCAATCAAACCATCCTTTCTGGCCTCCTTGCCGGCACCCTCGTCGGCCTCGCCTTCACCACCCCGCTCTTTGTCATCTGCAGTCCCGTCCTCGTCCCCGCCGCGCTTACCCTCGCCTTGGCCGTTACTGGCTTCCTCCCACCGACGGCCGTCGGACCAATCAACATCAAGATCGAATGCCGGAGGATGTGGTTTCCGCACTAGGAAGGTCTCGTCGGCGATCGAACGGCTCTCCATCGCCGTGATTTGCCCAGAACACTCAAATCTCGGTTGTCGCAGAAGAACGATGCTCCGTCGCCATTATCGTTCAACTTTGCCTTTGCCAAAATCAACGCGTTCAGAACCGATGGCGATCCACTCGTTGTCCAACGTCCTCCGCTTTGTCGCCGCCGTTCGCCTCATATCCGATGTCTTCAAGTCCAAACTATCCCTCCTCCGTGGACTCTTCACCATCAGCCACGTCCGCTACTCCATCGCTGGTGCCTCCATGGTCAAGAACGTCTAGCCCTTCGTTGACTGCTAGCAATTATATTGGTATTAGTTTTCATGGTAAATTATTTGTATCATTTACCATGAAATATGTTTCTATGTTATTTTCATTTGATAAAGTATTTGAACCGTTTACCATGAAATATTTGTTCGAATCATGGGATATTTTTCGTGTTCACGTTGTAATCGTCATGGGATATTTATTGTGTCCACTTTGTAATCGCCATGGTAATTTAACCATGTAACGGTTTAAGTATGTTATGTTATTTCTTTTTTTATGGTAATTTAGTCATGTTCCGTGTAATAAGATCAATGAAAAATATGACTTTTTGTTGTCTGGTTGACCAACTCGAAGATTGAAGAAAACATGCAAAGATGTGGTCAACTTATCATGTTATATTCCAAAAAAAAAAAATTCAATTCCACAAATACATTCCATGATAAAAATAAAAAAAAGTAATCAATAATATTTAAATTTACCAAATCCCACTGAATAAGGAAAATAATCCAATTCAATCCCATTAAATTGGAAAAACAATCCAATCTAATCCCATTAAATTAGGAAAGCAATATAACATAATATATGTATATCATAGTGAAAAGGGTAAGAAAGGTAATTCACACACTAAGAGGATGAAAACATAAGCATGAAAAAAGGGCAGGATGAATTCTTACATAGCATGAATAAAGATGATGAATATTTAAATATTCCAACAAAAAATCTACATTGATTTTGGGTAGGAAAAAATCAATAATAATAAAATGACAAAATATATGGTTGTATACCATTTTTCTTGACTACGATGTGTCCCCAAAAAGCGATTATGAAGAGGGCAATCCAAACATTGATATATGTCAATAGATAATAGAGAAAGCCCGTTCCCAATTAACAAAAGCTTGTACCAAATTAAGATTAGGCAAAAATCAAATTAAGATTAGGGAAAAATCACACATCGCGTGAGCAAACATTACAATAGATTAAATTCATGCCATTACCTTGGTTGATGTTTGGTGTGCTCAGAAGAACCTCAGCAAATCTGTAAACGACGTCTAAAACCACAGAAATCCATGAAATTTTTTTAGATACGTAAGAAAGTAAAATCATAGAAAAATTATGTAAACCACACTCACTTTGGTTGCATATGATCTCCCCGTTGAATGCCTCTAAGAACAAACTAACCATCTCTCTCTATTAGAAATCCCATAAATTAAGAATGAAATGATTAGCTGTAAATCTTCTTTTTTTTTTAAGTTTCTTATAAGTGAGCCTATCCGTTAAACAATTTTTTGATCAGTGGATACCTATATACATATGGAGATTATGGGATCAATCACAAAATTACCTTGCTTTCCATAATTTATGACAAAATTTGAATTTGAATGAGATAATAGATTGAAAATTCCATTAGATTAGGAGGGATGTGATTTATGTATTGACTAACATTACCATAATCAAAGAAGATGAAGTTTTGGTAAAGTAATGTTCCATTTCAGTTTCGAATCTTACCCGTTTGAAAATAATGAAAATTCAAAAACAGAGTCCGAGATTTCGGTTCCACCATAAATGTGCTCTCTTTTTTTGTCATAAAAAAACAAAGTACAGTACATACCAAAATGCCATTTTGTGAAATTGAGGGTGGAGATTTATGCAGAATAAGGGGATAAATCTGAAGCGTTGGTTATGTTTGGGATTCAAAAGCAGCTCTATTTTATTACGGAGTATATACTAGCGCATGCCCGTGCTCGAAGAATGTGGCATTAAAACTGGCTTTAAACATCTTTACTCTTTAGCAAGGTGCATGTGAGCAACTGCCCGTGTCTAAAGACACACACGCACATAACTTGATCCCAATGCAAACCTTATTAGGCCACCAAAACCTGTGCATAGCACAAAAATCATAAGCAAACAAAATAAATAAATTTTAATTTATATTTTCAATCATTATGACATTTTATTTCTTTTATCTAACATAAAAATTAATTATTTACAACCTCATGTACCTTGCAAACTAACACTCAATGAATCAATCATTAAATTTGATTATTTACATGTTCTCAAAAACTCCAAATTACAATATGAGAATGATAGGAATACACTCAAAGAAAGAATAATTTATGCAATTCAAAATAATTTACATTGTATGATTAATTTCATCCAACTATAACCTCCAAGTACACGCGGTTAATATAATTTCATATAAAAAATTCTAATTATTTCAAATCATCAACATTCAGAAATTATTTCAGGGCTATATACATACCTTATTCTAAATTTTTTTTTGCAGTGGAAGAGAGAATAGGAGGGACTTCTGCATGATCTCATGTTTTATAGGGCTTTTCTTTTGTAGTAAAAAACAAAAAACAATTATGTTGGCCTATGATGGGGCTATATATGAGGAAAATTCAAACAGCATATGCGGTATTGTTGCAAACGTACCTCATGGATTGTGCTGGGTAAATTTCAAATTTTCAAATATCATTTTAATTAGTGTTTTAAAGGCAATAATCAATACTATCTTTTTTTTGTCGCTCCCAATTTTCTTGTCACGTAAAATTGTTCCGCAAAATCGCAGAAACCACAGGTAACCCAATATACTTTTTCATATTTTTTCTTGAAACCACTGGAAAAAAAATCAACCTTGCTACTGGTACAGCAATTTGTGCACAGATTGTGCACAGATTTTTTTGTGGGGCTCACTACGGGTCCCACACAAGTGATCCAAACCGTTAATTATGTTTACAATATTTTTTCAAGGGCCTCCGCGAAAAATTAGCTCAATCCGATACCTATAAGTACTTGATCTAATCATCTAACTTTTCATTCGGGTTTTTAGAGAATGAAAAGTTAGACGATTAGATCAAGTATTTATAGGTGTCGGATTGAGCTGATTTTTCGCCGGGACACTTGAAAAAATGTTTTAAACATAATGAACGGTTTGGATCACTTGTGTGGGACCTGTAGTGGGCCCCAACAAAAAATCTGTGTACAATATGTGCACAGATTGCTGTACCAGTAGACTTTCTGAAAAAAAAATCATGCGCACCTATGTTCACAAACCATGCGGTTAAAATTCTTACCATGTGGTGCTCTGTCATTCAAGTATATCTCCCTCAGTACTTGAGCGGTACGCTCCCTCGGTTGAACTTGAACATGCACTCCTATTAAAAAATACTTCATGTTAAATAAGACTTGATTAAAAATAAGTATTGGGTGGTGGATATTAGTACCTTCACGAATAAGCTTATTGATAGTTTTCGAAAATTGATTGCGTCAGAAAATATTAGGATTAACATTCTCACTATTCATCATGTGAACAGGTCACCAAAAAAATGAAGATACTTACCCAAAAAAAACAAATGAAGAAGAAGAATGGAACTGGAAATAGCGACGTCGCCGCGGAACAATGTAAAACCAACTAACCTGAAATGGTTGATAGCAGCGGCGTCGGGTAAGTATCTTCGAAATGATGAGAACTACCAGCGGCGTGCTTCCAAAGATGGGAACTATCTTCGAAATGAGGAGCGCTATGATCTCCAAATGCATTAATACATAGCTTAGCAGCGGCGTCGGGTAATTAGGAAATGATTGGTAATTAAATGATTGGTATCTTCAAAATGGCTGGTAATTACTAATTAGGAAATGATTTACCAACCTAAAGTTGATTTGGTAAATCAAATTTAATGTAATTGAATCTTTCCTTTATTTTGTAATTCGAAAGCACGATCATGCCTTAATTAATGATTGATTAGGATATTTTAATTCAAATGAGCTCCTTTTGTGGTCTTGAAGTTTCCAATATTTACCAAAATGCCATGTTGTAGAAGAAGGATGAAGATAAATCTGGACTGTTGGATTTGTTTGTATGGGTAGACAAATTTTGGACAGGGAGAAATCTGAACCGTTGAGAAAGAATATTCTGTAAGATACCCGCTCTGTTTTATAATATAGATATAGGGGCCGGTTCCACCCACACAATTTTTAAACAAAAAAAATACTTCATCTCAACTATTAAAATCAATGGTTGGATTAAAACTTAAAAAGACTGTATTCTCCTCCCCCTCTCAATCATAGGTAATCTCTCCCTCTCCATCTAAGCTATTCTCTCTCTATACCCTAACTGATTAACCACTAGTTCCGGTGGCCTTTTTCTCTCTCCTCCAATACATACACACTCACTCTCTAAAGAAAAGTTTAAAAAATAGAGATGGAAAAAGCAACGCAGCAGCTACCGTCGACTAGCACCACCATTCTCCTCGACTTCTCTTCTCCCATACCTCTCTCCTTTCCCTCGTCTTCTTCCCTTCTCATTTCTTATCAGCAAAAGAACCACCGCGGCACTTGCTGCCGTTGCGCCATGGTTTTCAAGCTATTTTTTATGGTTATATACAGAAGGTTCTCTTTAAAATGATTGATGTAAGGAAAAAAGGAATTGTATGAAACGAAAAAAACGATTAGAACAACGACTGATAGAATAAGGGTATAATATAAATGTTAGGGAGTCTCCGTGGAACAAAGTGATAGTTGAGGGGGTGTTTATATACTTTCGCCTTATAAAAAAGGGTATCTTAGTCATTTCCTTCATTCCATTAACGGAGTTAGCATTTATTTCGTTTTCAGTAGTTTAGGGGGTCTGTATGGGCGCTTTTAAATGTGAGAGGGTCTCCATGGGAAAAAGTGATAGTTAAGGGGGTGTTTATGTACTTTCGCCATTATTAAATAATCACCCCATGATTTAAACCCAATTTTCCGTTAACCCACACTTATGTTTGGATCACGCAATGAAGTGTGACATAAATTTCGAAACCCTCAGAGATGTTTGGATCATGTACTTGCCGAGGAAAATGGAATTGCAGAGAAAATACTCATCTCTTAAACCTATCATATACAGCAAATGGATCATGTATATGATCCATGTACAGCTCAAAACTGAAAATGGATCTTGTACTTGATTGTCTAGGCGCGGGTGGGCAATCGGCGTTGCGGTGGCGGGGGTTGGTCGGTGTACTGCTAGGGTTTCTGTTTTGAGCTTTCATTGTTGGGCTTTGACCCCTTTACTTGGGCTTCTAGGCCTTTAGGTGTTTGAACTTAATTAATTTCTTTTATCTGGGCTTTTAGGCCAACAGACATAGGCTTTGTCCTATTTGGTTCCCCATATTTGGTTTCTTGCCAAAATTGGATTTGGATCTCGAATGGACATAGTTTTATCCTTAGCTTCGTAGCTCTTGTATAGGTCTCAGGTTAGAGATATAATGTCATCACTCCTTGTTCTATTAATCTTTGTAACAGTTTCAGAGATTAGTAAAATTTTCTTTCGCCTTTCAAAAAAATCATATACAGCAAAAAATCAGATTCTCCTCATTTTTTCTCCCTTTATTTTTCTTTCCCCAATCCACAAGATCAATATAGGAACACAATAATACTGTAAAAGTGCTTGACCCAGGTTTCAGATGGAGTCTTTAATTAAGACCTAGTTTCAGTGGCTTTCAATGAACTTGGGGGCCATAGATAGATGGAGTAAAAAAAATAAAGTGCTAAATGCTGAATCCACAACTGTTCTGGAAAAGCGAGTAATGATTTTAGGTCAAATCTTAAAGTCATAAAACAATTACTATTTGATTGTTTTTTTTAATTTTATGCTTTTCGTAAAACAAATCGTATATAGTAATTTTTTAATTGCGAGAAGATAATCACATGACCTGTTCTTCCCAAGGACCACATACTCTTTCTTTTTCAAAAAGAAGATAATTATCAACTTGCTTCCAAATTATCTTGACCATTGATTACAACAATGGACGGTAAGCGATCAATTGTGTTCCTTATTGTGTGCCTCTTGTTGTGGGACCCCTTGTTGTGCACGTAGTATTGTTGGCCCGGGAAATGGGAATACTCCATTACAAATTCATCGGAGAATTGAGCTTTGCAAATGTTTTCGGATTGGCAAGTGAGTGCAGTAATTGGTGTTTCCCTTATACTTCCATGCACATCGGCAGGGTTCGATTCTCGTAAGCACCCATCCTCTCCCCAAAGCCCCTAGGATGGAGTAGATTAGGTTTAACGAATGACAAAAAAAAATATTTCCAAATTGTCTTCTTATTAGAAATTATAAAAAAAAAAAGTAAGCTAGAAAACTATTTTTTCAAAGAAAGACTGACGGTAAGAAAAAGCAAAAATATGGATTCGCCATTTGCCCATCAAACAAATTATACTAAGCTAAATGCTTTAAAAAAACGTTTTATATCCTTCATATTAATGTCCAATACCCACCGATGATTTGAAAAAAAAAAAAAAACTTCATTTGGACATTTATTGTGGCTCATATATATATAGCATTAAAAGGACACAGGTATTCTGTCTTAACGGGAGGCCATACCTTCAGCCAAACCCAAAAATTGGCTCCCAGGCATTTTTCACTTCTCCAACGCTATGCCAAATCTTCGGCCAAAAAATAGCCTTGGCCAACTATTGCAAAATTTGGCCGGGAAAATTGCCCTAGCTACTTCTGTCAGATCAGCTTCCCCTTCCATTTTCAACTACCAAATCAAGAACCATAGTAGACACAACAACTCTTAACTTAAGATAATTGATTTCTAAAAAAAGAAAACATATTCTTGGGAGAAAACCCAAGAATTTTTATAATTGGAGAAAACTAAAAAATTTGTAAATCTGCTCACTAAATTTCATGAAAATTCTTTAGCCCAGAAAACTTTGTCGGAGATTGTGAGCTATATCTTTGCTGGAAAATTAGGTAGGGAAATGTAGATTAAAAAAAATTAGGTAGAACCCTAAAATTCGTGGTTAGAAGGTGGTTAAAAAATAGTGAAAGTGTACATAAACATTAATTGATAATTCAAAAGTTAGTTAAGAAAATGATATTTGGAAGGTATTAGAAGAAGGGAGCCAAATTTTTGCTTTGCCGCCACTGGAGCAGTTTTATCAAATTATGGCCAAAAAAATACTGGTGATGCTATTTTAGGAGTGATGATAAATAAAGGCATCTCATCCATGTATTGCATCATGCATTGAAGTGGTAGAACCATGTTGCAGTGAGTGTGGGATCCGGGGGTGCTTTAGGGCACCCCTTGTAGTGCATGTGTAGGGCGACACACAGCTGTCGATCTCATTAATCAACGGTTCAGATCAAAAATCAATTATGACGGTAAATTGGTCATAATTAAAAATCATATCTCAACCATTGATTGTCAAAATCGATGGCCCATGTGCGCCTTGCAGGACCTTGCACTACAGGATTTCCCAATCCATGAGTGTGGAGTTCACCCTTTGTGTTTAGCTGTTTATAACTTTCTTTCATAAAATCCATTCACAGAAAAAATAAAGTTGATCCATAACATTGTAGTAGCAAATTTATAATATCCAAGAAACAATACTTGCCTTGGGGCCACCGGAGGGTTTTCACGGTCGTTAACTTAAAATCTCCCCGAATTTAAAAGTGCGCTCAAACTGACCCGAAATCTGGTTATAAGAAGGGGGGAAAATTGAACAAGACCTGTGACAAGGATTCCAACACCGACTCATATTCCCCACATTTATACCTTAGCACCAAAATGGTGGGGGAAAATGACTTGTTCCACCTGATTCTCAAGGTTTGGATACCTTTCACTAAATTGTCATTTTCTAGAGACTGATTTATTTTACCGAAAAGGAATAGGAATCAACAATCGAATTAGGAATCATTAGGCCATTCTAAATCGTTGAGAAAATTTAATTATTGACGAAATGGGCCCACCACATTAACGGACCAGACCATCCAAGTTACTCCAGCTATGGATTTTTTTTTGTTGATAAATGTTAGTGCAACTTATAAGTTAGATTATTATAACTTAAAATTTCAAATAAATTGAAGATTTGTGTTTGGTATAGCTTTTCATAAGCTAAATTAAAATTTCAAACTGTTTGTTTAATAAGTTGTATAATAGCTTATTGTCAAGATTAACCTTGACTATTGTGTCGGGGCACACTTTTTTTTTCTTTTTTTTTTTGTCAAAAAGGGAATAGTATTATTCATCTGAAGGCAAAAGCCTAAACATCAGAGAGTGAGGAATCCCATGGAGTAAAGATGTTGTCCACAAGCCGGACAAACCACTGGAAAGAGTCATCTTAGCATAATAATGTGTGACTCGATTACAATCACGTTTGACAAACTTAAACACATAAACCATAAATGAATCTCTAAGAATTTTGCTATCTTGCACCAATATACCAATGTCAGACGGCGGTTCTATTGTCGCAAGGTAGCTTCGAACAACCGACTCCGAATTTGATTCTATAATAACCTTTGGCAGCCCCATAGTAATACCCAAGTTCAAACCATCTCTAATAGTAAGAGCTTCAGCAACCCTAGGGGAAGTAATCCCCTTATGAATATAGTGAGAAATTCCAATTACCTTGCCATCTACATCTCGAGCTATAGCACCCATTCCACTTACATTTAATGCTTTGGACATTGCTGCATTTACATTTATTTTCACCGTGTTAAAGTCAGGTCGTGCCCATGTACTCCGTTTAGTTGGAACAGATCGCAAAGAAAAGGAAGTTGGTTTCGTATTGGCCTCTATAAACTCATGATAATCTCCTAGCGCTTTTCCGTTTACCGCCTCCGTCATCCATTTGATCCTAACAAACACAAAGTCGTTTCGCGTTCTCCAAATCCACCACAAATATACCAGACCCAAGCCAAATCCACTCTTGAATAAATGCTTTTCTGTAAAATGTATTTTTACCATTCATCTAGTTTTTTTTTTTTAAAGGAAACAAGCTAAATAAGTTAGATTATAAGTGCTAACAAACGGGACCACACACATATTCAGTATAGCACAATCTCTCCCTCCCCCGACCTTCTAAAATTTTAAAATAAAATTACAGAAGAAACAGAATTGAACTGAAAAGATTATCTAATTCTTGCTTTCTTCATCTTTTACTTTTTTGTCAATGCGATTTAGTAAGTAACCACCGGAAAGTTCTCTAATTTTGACTTTAATCATTTTTAACCATTGAATCTATATCAAAATGCTGGAGATCAAGAGTACTGACCGACGGGTGACACTCTGATAATGTAAGTTTATCAAAGTCATTTGTTGTCCTAAATTAGGAACAAAAATAGATATTGTACTCAAATAATGAAGTGCTATTTTTGTTCCAAAAGAAGAAGAAGAAGAAGCAGCAGCAGCAGCATTGGCAAAAACTTGTCAAACCAGTGGCAATGGTCTATACATAAGTTATATAACCTGCGTGTGCGAGCGTAAACACGATCGCAAAGGAATCTTTTGAAAACATTTTTAAATTATTACGGCTAGTTTTTTGGGGAAAAAAAAGCCACCTGACTTTTTGGGTTTTTTTGGTCTATATTTAATTTTTTAATTTCCTGTCCATTAGGTTTGCATCAAAGTTTTTTGAATTATTAATTTTATCTCGATGAGAGAAAACAGAAAAGTAAGAAATTATGACTTTTACCTCATTTTTTTTGAAAATATCCAAAATTAAAAAAAAAAACCAAAAAAGTCCAATAACAAACGTGAAAAAAATTGTGTAATGACATAACAAAAAGCCAACTTGACTTTTCTTTTGAGAAAGTAGGCCTAATTCGAGCGAGAATTGAAAGCGCAACCTCAAATGACCCAAAATTGGAACCCATCCTACTTTCCTAGACTTAATGGAACCGGCATATCTATTTACTATTTTGCCCCTTACCCAGTTACCCCCTTACCAAACGACCCTATACAGATGAATATACGAATACTAATAAAGTGAATGTCAGGATACGTATATTGTACGTACGTACGTACTTATGCATTCCTTGTTGTTTACAGTTTACACACCCCACCGCATGTGCAAAAGGGGGACATCTTTGACGTCCACCACAAAGTACTCCTATATCCAATCGCTCTACTTCCACGTGAGGAACAACTATCCGGTGCACTTGGAGCACCGCTACGTAATTCCTCATCACCTGTATCTGCTATAAATCTATGTGGAGCCAAGGACTATGTGCATAAACTCCAAATAAGGTTGTGGTGGAGAACGGTGTTTGGCACCACGTGATGGTGCTGCGATACCCCGAATAGTTACTCTTAAGGGGTAGTTTTTTAAACATGCTAAAAGTATTAAAAGCGTTAATGCACTTTTAAGAATCCAAGTTGCTTCCCAAGAGTGTTAAAGATTTTTTAGAGAGATGAATTAGCTAAAAGTGCAAAAGAGTCGGCTTGTTCGGTTTGGGTTTTAAGGGAGGTTTTTCAGAGTAATTGTCGGACCGGTTTTCTACCATCTCTCCTAAAACCGATTGATGGAAAAGCGGTCCGACAAGTGGTATCAAAGCCAGGAAGTCATGAGTTCAAGCCGCAGGAGCGTCATCGTGAGGAAGGGATTGTTGGGCCCGGAGTACCCCCATGGATTTCGTTATACAATGCTACTCCCTACGACCGCTCTAAAAACAAACTTACAGGTGCGATGTCGAATACTATAAAAGACCTATTTGAAGCCTTCGCTAATACCAATTGGTTTTAGGAGAGCTGGTGAAAAAGCAGTCCGACAAGTGATAGTGTAACCAAAATTTATGGGGGCACTTCGGACCCAACAGTAATGAGTAGATAGAGAGAGATAGAGAAAATTTATGGGAAAATAATGGCCAAGGACGTGTTTTGATAATTAATACCCGTCAAAGACATTTTCAGCATTAACAAATGTTCTCAGCATGTCCTTGGCGGGTACTGTATTAATTATCAAAAGAGTCTTGCTACACACACAGATTTCTTTGTGGGGCCCACCACGGGTCCGACACAAATCATCAAAGCCGTTCATTAAATGTAAAATATTTTTCTGAGGGTCCCCGTAAAAAATAAGCTCAATCCGATACCTATAAGTGTTTCATCCAACCATCTAACTTTTCATTCAGATTTTCGGATAATGAAAAGTTATATGGTTGGATCGAGCACCTATAGGTATCGGATTGAGCTTATTTTTTACGGGGACCCTTGAAAAATTATTTTACATTTAATGAACGGCTCGGATGATTTGTGTGGAACCCGTGGTGGATCCCACAACAAAATCTGTGCACAATCTGTGCACAGATTGTATGTGCAATCAGACTTTCTATTATCAAAATACGTCCTGAGCCATCATTTTCCCAAAATTTATTGAAAATCGTGTCAGAGATTTTGAAGCCCCAAAGGGCCAAAACGAATAAGGTCCCAAAAGTCAAGTTGTAGCTTTTTTGAGAGAAATTACTAGTCTTTTTACGTACAAGTAGGGCCCGTTTTAGCGGGGGCCCAAGAACTGTCGGTTGCGCTACTGAACAAAGATGTACCCATCACCACCTATGCGGCCCAACTGTCGGTTTTATATGTACTATATATCATGTATGAGGTCCCTCCTCACTTCTTGGGCTACTTTCCCTACATGTGATTCTATACTTGATGAAGAAGAAGTTCCTCTACGATCAAAATGGGGAAAAACACACACACACACACACAAAAAAAACTCCACTTGAAAGTCTCTCTCTCACCTTTTTCTGCTTTTGAAAAGCCAATTCCAATTCCAATTCCCTCACCTCAAGATAAATTAATAGAGAAATCATATATTAAAGATAGGATTTGAACGGTTTCGATTATTAACGTGGATTTAGGAAAGACCCACAAAAGGCATAACTGGATGATCTAGTCCAAATTATGAACCGGAGAAGACAAAAAAAAAAACTCCACTTCTTTCTGTCAAAGCCAAAAACTCAAAAGGCTCATTCTACACATTGCTTTTTTCGGCTTAGTTTTTGAAACAAAGAAAAGAAAATTAATATATCCAACTTTGTTAGACGTTTTCAAACATAAAAGGGATTTCTTGCAACTATCATTTTCAAATTAGGAAGTGGTTACCGATGGATTTCAACCCGACGATCTGAATCGTTCATTTTGTAAGCATAGCGAGTTTGATTATGATCTAATTAAGCCAATTTAAAGTGTATCAAAATTTTTGATCAATTCCGTCCAAGCCCGAAATTCAGACTTTTTTTTGGTGGGGGGGCGGGGGGTGTGAAAGTTTATTCGCAATTACGCTCTACGAATTTTGCATTTTTTCGAAAGCGCATAATTGTGAATGAACTTTCACGCGCTAGGAATATGGGAACTCACTTTCTATTTCGGCCCGACTGGGAGCCCACTTTAAATGGGCCGCTTCTCCAAAAGCTATAACCTGGGCTTGGCTGCAAGGATGGGCTGAATTGTTCTCTCTCTCTCTCTAGGAACACCGGTTAGCGAATTGGGTCAGAAGCCCATTCACACTGCCAGCTGCCCGGCCCATTTCGCAGTCCTCTAACAATTCCATTTTTTTTTTTAGGGCGAAGCAGTCTTTGGAAGCTGCGTAAAAGGAAGGTGAGGGAATATAAAAAAATATTCAAGAAGAAAATTGTGAAAAAATGTGTAAGAAATTTTTTAATGGAGTACTTTATTTTGTTATCCTTTTATCTTTTTCTTCTCGAACCAAAAAATGGAAGCAAAAAGCTTTTTATTTTTTTATTTTCCTTTTCTCCTCTTGCTTTGCTCAAGTACCAAACAAACCCTAAATCTTATTCTACTGAACTTTCAAGAGATATTGTGAATCTTTTTCTTTTATAAGTAATTTCTATTTATGAAGCTCAAAATGCGTACAACCCCAGTAAAACGAGAAGGAAAAGAAATCCTCTTTGTCAAGACTTTATACACGAGAAGGCTTCTAGGAAGATGGCCCTGCTTGGATGGGGTATTGTGAAGGGGGTTGTGAAATCCCCCCTTTTAATCCCTGGGAATAGCCGAAGACCCTGTTTGGATTCCAAAATGGAGGGGGTGTTAGAGATGGGTAGGGTTGGACCAGTTGTTGTGGAATCCCCCCAAATCCTCCTCTATTTCGGACGATTCTACCCCTTGTAATCCTCATTTCCCACCCCGAGGTACAACCAAATATTTTAAGGCTAACCAACGAGAGCCCTAAAGCCAAAAATTAATTATGACCATAAAATGATCAAAGAAATAGGATTTTCGTACCGGTTCAAACGGATTGAAAATTAGAGCATTTAATTTTTTAATCATATTTTTTAATATATAAACTGTATGTTGAAAAATTAAGTGTTCCAAATTTCAATCTGTTTGAATTGGTGGGAAGATATTATTTTTCTGATCATTTAATTCTAAAGGGTCATAATTAAATTTTGACTCTAGGACTCTCGTAGATTAGCCCTAATAAAGTTGTACAACCAAATATCTTAGGACTAACCAACGAGAGCCCTAAAGCCAAAAATTAATTATGACCCTTTAGAATTAAATGATCAGAAAAATAAAATCTTCCCACCCATTCAAACGGATTGAAATTTGGAACACTTAATTTTTCAACCTACAGTTTATATATTAAAAAATAGGATTAAAAAAAAAAAACCAAGTGTGAAAGATTAAAAACGAATCTTTCAACCTACAGTACTAATTTAATCTACAGTAGTTAGTTTTTTTTTATCCACATCTACAATTAGTAAAACTGACTTTTTCAATTTATATATTAAAATAAAACGAATTTTATCAAATTAAAACTGACTTTTTTATTTTGTAATATTATTAAATTAGTACATTTATTAGTAAAATTAAATATTAAGGCTTAAAGTGTGAAAGATTATATTTGTAATTATATATATAACGTAATACATAATTATGTTTGGGACTGCACAAGGGCAAAAGGGTCATTTGACAGCTTTTTATATAATCCATAATTCCTTATACCCCCTATTTATTCTCCATACAAACCAAGTACTATTTTATACCCCCTCCATAAACATCACATCACTGTGGGCCATCCCTTATTAACCAATACCCCTTACTATCCAATCCCCCCTATTACATAACACCTCCAAACCTAATCCCGCATCCAAACGAACCCGATATATATACACATAGGCAGGTTCTAGCTAGCCGTTACGGCCTGATTGGATGCAACCAAAGGAGGGGATGAAGTAATCCGCCTAGATGAGGAGCTGATGTGATGTTTTTGCCTTGGTTTGGCAAAATTGACCACATAACCTACCTGTGGTTTTAAAAATGTGCAGATAGACCCCATGCCGTCATGTTTTTCATCCATATTAACGGAAATGTATCTCACACACCTCTAGAATGTAATATGAGTCGTTCATAATGTATTAAATAAATAATAGAGTATATTTGTAAAAAAATCATCTCGATCAGGCATCAATAACCCAGTGATCTAATTTTTAATAAATTCAAATTTGAAATTTTAATTGCATAACAAAATCGATTTGACCATGAGCTTTTCATTTTTTAATTGACTTGAATTTTGACATAAACGTAGTACTCGTCAAAATTTACAAATATCAACGGTTTGGATTCAATTTTTGGTATGCGGGATGGTTTGGTTAGATTTAAAAAAGAAGAAGAATCAAGGGACGTGATGGGGGTATAACGGTCTTTTAATGTTGTGTCCGTTAATATAGATGGAAAACATGATGGCAGGGGGTCTATCCGCACATTTTCAAAATCACAGGTAGGTTATGTGGTCAGTTTTGAACCATAAGGGGGTATCCGCACATGGCGATAACCACAGGGGGTGAAAGTGGACTTTCCTACATTATTTATGGACACCTCAATAAGTGGACATATTTAATCCGGGCAGATGAGACCCTCCTCATCCCCCTCCCCTAAGAACATCTCTATTGTAATAAGCAAATGGGTGTGGATAAGCAAATTTAATAACAATGTTAAAAAAAAACACCTCATATTGTAATACGCAAAGTTACAAGTCTTTTACAGCAAATAACCAAATTCCACTAATTCCATGACCAAACTTAACAACTTTTTACCAATAACCAAAACTCAATAACCAAACTCAATAACTCAAAACACCCCAACATTGGAATCTTCTCATTGAGACAAATAATTTGGTGTGGTCGGGTGTGTGATTGGAACTCGTTTGCGATTGGACAGATGTGCATTGTGCATTGTGGAATTTTTTTTTGTTAGAGATGCAAAAATAACCAATGTGGAGGTAGAGGTTGTTAAGTTTGATTATGGACTAAATGGATAATCAAGTGTTGACGTGGTACATTTTGGTTATTGATTTTGATTATTACCATTGTGGATGCTCTAACATTTCAACTATAAAACAACCTTATCCATTTTATCCCACATCGAAATCAAGTACTATTTTATCCTTCTTTTTTAATATCTTATCCAAACCAAACTAGTTTTCTATGCCCTCTCCATAAAAATCACATTAATTTGGGTCTACCTTCATAAATAATACCATCTACTATCTTATACTCCAAAAAACTCATCTCGCATCCAATTGGATCGTAAGGGCTTGGCCCAAAACTTAGAAGGTTGTTCTCTCTCATTAAAGTCTCAGGTTCAATTTCATTTTTTTTTAATCAGCAAAGAAAATTTAATAATCAACGAACTGAAGTTACTTAGAGGTTCAATTCCACTTGCCAGCAACTCTTGAGGTCACCTTACCCCACGCGTAAGCGTGAAGCAGCTATAGAAGGGGCCCTTTTTCTCCCAATTTCAAGAATCTGGGCTTTAATTGGAAGTTGGGAAAATTACCGGCAGGCGGTGTGGACCGGACTTATTCACCACTTTCATGGTGTCAAGTCTCCAAATTATCAAGACATGGCACTTGCAAACAATATCACCAATACATGGTATGGGGTAATAAACATGATGAGGCTGGACAAATTTGCCCTTTGTTAAGACGACACCGTTCAATCTACCAATCCCTTTCCTTTTTCCTTCTCTCTTCTTCTTCTCATTCCCCACAGACGAACCACATCCTCACATCTCTAGGGTTTCGCTCCTGCCGTTCTCTCCTCTGTGCTCCCCACACTCTGAAGATTGCTGCCTACTCCCTCCTTCGACAGCCAACCTTGTTCCCCAACTCCCTCCTTCGCATCTGTTTGAATCCTCTACCCCGGAGACGCTGCCTTCAATCGTCCACGCTTCCAACATTGCCATCCCCAGTTCATCAGGTTAGTTGAATCGATTCCCCTTCCTGGTATGCATAGCACACACTCTCTCTCTCTCTCATCAGACCAAGTCAGTTCGAGCTCTCTCGATCTCGTACGGAACTGCAACGAAAAGGAACGAAAACCCTAGGTCCCGTACTCAATCAAGTACTGTATATCACATGTATCGACAATTCAAGCACATTTTTGGCGTTTTTGTTTTTATATGTAGTTATTGGAATTTACCTCTTTGTGTTGATGTTCTTGCCATGTGTAATTTAGTTGTTTAATCAACTGTCGGGGTTCGTTACTTGATGAATTTTGGGCGTTTTTCCATTGGTGCGATTGAATCACACACACATATATAGGCTGAAGAACACACCTCATTTGAAGAACACACCTCAATCGTGTTGTTTGAAGTTATCCGGACAATTATCGAGTCCTCCATTAACCAGAAATCTTTCCATCTTTGAAAGGTAATTTAAGTACCTGGTTTAGCTACCAATGACCATTTACTATATTTGGCTACACCTCTGGTTTCCATCTCAAAAAATTTGTTTCTCAGAATAATTCCTAGCAGTGACTTGTGAACTTCTCAGTGTGCATATGGTAGGTGAAGGGCAATAGCTTAGTCTCATAGAGTCACCTTGTTCAAGAATAAAGGTAGGCATATTTTGGTCATGCTTGACATCAGTTCTTGGCAGGAACAATTTTTTTTTCCCTCTTGTGTCAGATTCATAACACTCCATTAAATCCTTTTCTGCAAGAGGACTTGTTTGGATATCTACAGAATGAATCACGGGTCTGCACTTCGTGGGACTATATTTGTAGCGCTTTCTTGTTCAGCCGCCTCAACGAAAATAACTATATACAGGGTCTGCACTTAGTGGTCCACTGTATATGACATGCATTAGTATAGTGTCTTGCTTTTGCGTATCAAATCTCAGTCAATCTCATCTGTCTAAGTGGTCTTAGTGTCTCTCGGGGGGAGATTTCTGAAAACAATGTGGTTAACGTAATGGGGAAATTTTAGTACACGTACGGATTTCCAATTATGCGGTTGTTTTCAAAATTTAACATAGCCTGCCGAGTATCTTCAGAATGTTTTTTATTAGACAATACCTATTAACGAGTACTTACCAAAAAAAAAAAACCTATTAACATTCAGTATGCTGAATTGGCTGCTGAAGTCCGCAGTGGGTGTGGGAGAATACCCGTCGCTGATTTCAAAGTATATTAGTGGAGACGATGCTGATGAACACTTCGATTCTGAACCTATGAAGCGTAGTTGTTATTCCTTCTGCATGTGTCCTGGTGGGCAGGTAATCTCCTTATGATATTACTGCTAGTAACTGTGACAAACCTCTTAGTTTTTCTTACTTGCTTTTACTGGCAACTTTGTTTCCATTTTTCCTTACCTCACTGTATTTGATGATGGTTTTTACTTGATGCACCAGAAATGCATGATTACATTCATTTAGGACCACATCTTCGGAACTATGTACATTCTGTTCCAGTAACTTATTTAGCATCTACTTACCCAAAAAAACTTATTTAGTATCCTTCCAAAAACCAATTGGAATAATGAGAAATAACCTATCAAACACTGGTATATTTGGGCAATCGAATAAGAGATGCTTTCATAATTAATTAAAATGCCAAGAATATTACATAGTCTAGATTTGGAACAAGATTTTGTTTAGTTTCCACCGAAACCGCCAAAACATTCCTCTGAAACCGTAATGGAACAGTAGCGGAGTGCGACTTCCCATGTTTCCACCCAAAATACTCTGAAACATATGGAACACTTGTAAACATGCCAAAGCATTGACTTGTTTTGACACCTATTGTCAAAATCCAACGATGACAGTTTCAAATATTTCCAAAGTCAATTGACATTTCTCTTATGTGTCCGAAACTTTTCTGCATCCTTGATATTCCTAGCCAACCGAAACAATTATCCGTAACCCAGTTTTGATCCTTGGTCATGTGATAGATAATTTGGTATGTGGAGAGGATGGAAATCTTCATTCCTGAGTTCATGTGGATGGGATCTAACAGGACACTTGCAGGTTGTTCTCACTTCTACAAATACGTCAGAACTATGTATCAATGGCATGTCATTCTCTCGACGTGCGTCTAAGTGGGCAAATGCAGCACTCGTTGTTACCGTCTCGTCTAAGGATTTTGAGTCTCTAAATTTCCATGGACCTCTAGCAGGAGTTGAATTTCAGGTAGTTTTGGTGTTCTATATTCCTCTTCACTTGGTTTGTTTCATTATTTTTTGCAAATCTCAACCCAACAGTTCGGTTAAAGTATCTTCCTGCTAATGGACTGCTCAATCAAATTTCTTTTGGTGTCCTTGTTATTACAATTGGCTCTATATGAAAGAGATGGACTGTTTCGTTTTTTTTTTTTGCATAACTGTCCCTATTACTACAAGGGCCATATTACAATTGCCCTTTTTGTGACTAGATGGACTGTGTAAATGTACAATAGAAACATATTTAAGGAGAGTTAGAGCATGTCTCTGCAATCTCACCCACAATCAATATGCACACAAAGTGGATACAACCAATCACATTGATGCACAAGTTTTTTTTCTTTTTTTATCACCACATGTATAGAGTTCTTTTCAAAAAAATTGGACCTTTTGATGCAATTTTTGTGTTTTTTCTTGGCTGTGTGTCGTGTCCTAGTTCTTCATTTGAGTTTCAGTCTTGTCCTGAGCCTCCTATAATCATGGTTTGACCATAACATTTGGTCTGATCCTGGTTGCTACTGATGCCTAATATCGAAGATGGTTTTGATGCTGGTGAATCATTTGTTTGCTGTTGCTGCCTGCCTTTGATGATACAAATTTTTGCTCGATAGTGATATCATTTGAAATGTTGTTCTCTGCTTCTGATGCTGCAAATACCCTTGCTGATGCGCATAGCTAGTTTCTTTAGTCTATTGATTTTTACTATCATGGATCAATTGGTTAACTGTTGTTGTTTGTTATTGCTATGATACTACTACTGCTTGTTGGCACTTCCCTTGCTCCCCATGATTGCTGGTGCTGCTAAAAATCAAGTTCAAATGAGCTTGTTGGTGTTATCTAATGCCATTACCTACTGCCCTAGGTCCCTCGATGCTGCTAGTGCTGTCTATTGCTGATTAGGAGTGATACTTTCTTGTGCTATCCTACCTCCAAAGCTACATTCACCTGGATTTTCGACTCTCACAAGTGCTGATTCGTGCTGGTGCTACTTTAATTATGATAGTGCTTGGAATTGTTGTTATCTCCTAATAATTTCTTGTTGAATGTATTTTTTTTCCCTTTTTCCCTTTTTCTTTCTAGCTCTCTCTGTGTTTCAAGGTTTCCTTGTAACTAGTGTTTGCCTTCCTCAATGTAACCTTTGTCGAGTTCTAATAAAATTTTTGCGGCCGATAAAAAAATTCTCATTTTTATGATATTGGCTTATTAGTTTTTGGATACCAAGGAATGGGTAGTCATTGGAATTTTTTTTGGAAGAAGGTGGCAGTACAACAAATGAGCCTTTCATAGCATAAACAAGACAATCCTATGGTGCGAAAAATAGGTTAAGATGCATTCATTTGTTTGGTTGTCCCTTTTGAGAGTAACTTTCAACTCTGGCACAGTTTCCAATAAATCTTTCTCTCTATCTTTCTCCACTCATTATCACTCAACTCTCAAAAATAACTTTCTAAAAGCTCAACCAAACAAAGTGAATCAAACATTCTCATTTTTATGATTACACCCTATGTCTGTATGGACCACATTTTTATTGTATAAAGAGCACGTCATATTTTTGGGCAAGTGATAAGCGTGAAAAGTTGGTGGTTTTTTCAAGACTAATACCAAGTCCATATTGCAAAAAGACTACACCCTATGTCTGTATGGACCACATGTTTATTGTATAAAGAGCACGTCATATTTTTGGGCAAGTGATAAGCGTGGAAAGTTGGTGATTTTTTCAAGACTAAGACCAAGTCCATATTGCAAAAAGACTACACCCTATGTCTGTATGGACCACATGTTTATTGTATAAAGAGCACGTCATATTTTTGGGCAAGTGATAAGCGTGAAAAGTTGGTGGTTTTTTCAAGACTAAGACCAAGTCCATATTGCAAAAAGACTACACCCTATGTCTGTATGGACCACATGTTTATTGTATAAAGAGCACGTCATATTTTTGGGCAAGTGATAAACGTGGAAAGTTGGTGGTTTTTTCAAGACTAAGACCAAGTCCATATTGCAAAAAGACTACACCCTATGTCTGTATGGACCACATGTTTATTCTATAAAGAGCACGTCATATTTTTGGGCAAGTGATAAACGTGGAAAGTTGGTGGTTTTTTCAAGACTAAGACCAAGTCCATTTTGCAAAACGACTACACCCTATGTCTGTATGGACCACATGTTTATTGTATAAAGAGCACGTCATATATTTGGGCAAGTGATAAGCGTGGAAAGTTGGTGATTTTTTCAAGACTAAGACCAAGTCCATATTGCAAAAAGACTACACCCTATGTCTGTATGGACCACATGTTTATTGTATAAAGAGCACGTCATATTTTTGGGAAAGTGATAAGCGTGGAAAGTTGTTGATTCTTTGAAGACCAAGTCCATATTGCAAAAATACTACACCCTATGTCTGTATGGACCACATATTTTTTGTACAAAGAGCACATGACCAGAAGGATCCCAGAGGTCTTTTAAAGCAATAATAACAAGTAAATGACTACACAGTTCTAAAAATAGAAAGCTATAAACTGGTTTTGATCAATGAAACAAAGTGATAAAATGCAAAGGAAAGTAGAAAATGGTTGATCAATGATCCCCACGCCAGTATTGCACGTACTGCCATAACTGGCGTATGGCTCTATGGTACTGGCGTGCGCCACTAATGATCCCACACGATCCTTGAAACCTTGCCAGTATTAGGGCCAGGACTGGTATAGATTACCAGCCTTGACCCTGCCAGCCCGCTCAGGGGTCAGAACAGAAAGCTTACAAAAGGTGGTATACCTTTGTTTTTGAGTTTGGAGGAGTGTTTTGAGCTTGAACTCGGGGTTTGATAGATGAATGGTGAATGGAAGGGTGTTGTAGCCCGTGGGATGATGTTTCCTTGCCTAAACCTTCAATGGATTAAAGGTAAGCAAGAAAACAAGAGAGAGAGAGAGAGAGAGAGAGAGGAAGAGGGCTTGGAAGCTCTTAATGGTGGTTAACCCCTTGCATATGAATGCAAGGGGAGTATTTATAGGCAATAGGACAACTGAAGGGGGCTGGTAATCAATTGGGTTAAGGGCTGGTTGGGTTTGGAGGGAGCCTCTCATGCATTATTTAATGCATGGGACTTGGGTTGAAAGGTGGTGTAGGAGAGAGGGGGAGACAACCTGCCCGTCCGAAATGATCATAGAACTGTAGATTACGTCAGGGTGGGCTCAAAAGTCTCTTGCACGTGGCTGAATAAAGTTGATTTGACTGGCGTACGCCATATATGTACCTGCGTGCGCCAGTGGCAACTGGGTCAACGGTCGATGACTGACACATGGCAATCCACCAGCGCACGCCAACGCAGTACCAACGTACGCATGAAGGGTTTTGCTAAGGCCATTTGGTTCTGGCTTGAAGGGTTTGAAAAGGAATGTTAAAGGTTTTTAAAGGGTTTCAAATACTCAAAGCTCAAACACACCAGCAATCTCGGGATGTTCTTGACCTTAATCATCACCGGGGAATCAAAGACCGTAAGTAAACTAATATGGACACTCCAGAATAGGGTGTTTATAGCAAGTGGTAGGCGTTAAAAGTTAGGTGGTGGTTCTTTGAAGACCAAGACGAAGTCCATATTGCAAAAAGACTACACTCTATGTCTTTGTGAACCATATGTTTATTGTATAAAGAGCACGTCATATTTTTGGGTAAGTGGTAAGCGTGGAAAGTTGGTGGTTCTTTCGAGACCAAGACCAAGTCTATATTGCTAAAAGACTACACCCTATGTATGTATAGACCACATGTTTATTGTATAAAGAGCACATCATATTTTTGGGCAAGTGGTAAGCGTGGAAAGTTGGTGGTTCTTTCCACGAGGCCACGAGCTCTAGGCATACCGTGTGCCAAGACCGTTTGACTAAATGGCATGCCATGGAGTTAACACCCCTAGTTAAGACCAAAAATGCAAGATTAGCTCTTATTTCGCAAAACCATGCTTTTAAGCCCGAGGGTTCGAGAACCAAGCAACAACCCAAGTCCTTGGGAAAGATTAACCGAAGACTTAGCCAAGAAACTACTCACACATAGCTAAAAAACAAAGCAAAACATAATAATTAGACATGTTATTTAACCGTAGAAAACGAAAATAAACTTGATATTACTAAGGATCTAGTCCGTACAAGCAACTTTAATAAAGGAGAAATTAACGAACAACAATTACCTTAAAGTGTTTTTAGGAGATTACACTTGAAAAAGCTTGAAAGCTATGGAAGAAAATTTAGAGAGGAATAAATATTTACAAGTCTAGATAATGATATAAAGTGGAGAGAAGGGTGTCCACTTCTCTCTCCACAAATACATAAAAACATACTAAAAGTAGAAAGTATTCCATAATTGCAGTGGGAGTGTCAACAAGGCCTTCATTTTACCATGTCCAAAGCAATCTTTACTGCACCTTTTCCTATACGCTTTCCGACCCGGCATTGCAGCATCCAAAGCCTATTTTCTTGAACAGTGAATTCAATATCCTAGGTCCACCATAGATAACAAAAGCAACATTGTCACAATTTTTGAAGAGATCTGGTATGTACTGTTCAAATATAAAAAACAAATGGAAATTGTTTTTTTGATAAGAATGGAGATCGTTATCTTTGCACGAAAATGAGAAATTTCACCATCATGTCTTTGTAATGTCTCTCTAAAATTTCACAATTCTCCACAGCTCCTTGTAAGCTTCAGGCATGCAACTTTTCACTGTGTCCCTGAAGTGTTTCCCATGTTCCCAAAAACCATGCATTGAATGTTCACTGCTGTACCCTTTAGTCCAGTTATCTGGTTAATGCTCCGATATTTGATGGTTCTCGGGCTGAAAATGATAAGCCAACTCTATCAATCTTGACTCTTATTAAGACATTTTAGCTACAAAGTGGACAGAAAACTAAGAAAGAGAACTCCTGTAAGATGTTTCTCAGTAGAAAAGGTTTATGCTTTACTCAAAAAATGTAATGATCCCACATATAACGCGACACTTACAACATCTCCAAACATGTCTAGAAAGCGTCTGTATGAGTCATAAGCAAACCGCTCTCCACTTTTTGCAGCCAACCCAGCAACCACTTCATCATTCAGTCCAAGGTTGAGAACAGTGTCCATCATACCCGGCATGGATATCTAAATGGTAAATATGGAAACAGAGTTACTATATGCATTGAACAAAAAAAAGAAATAAGCCAAAGGTAGTTACACTCCTACAGTTATGGTCTCATACTTTCATCTTCCATTGGCTCAAGCTGAGTACTTTCCGAGTGATTATAGCAAAAAATAAGTCATTGTAGATATAACAAGTTTCTTATCTACTGTAAGATGTGAAGAATATTTCGTCTTGCTTTGAGCCGTGATGGAAAAAAGAAACCCGTCAGAATTGACTGAAATATTTTGTCTTGCTTTGTACCTTTGATGCACCGTTGAACAGAAAAGGAACTTACCGCAGGACCAGATTGAACAGAAAGGAGGAGAGGCTTGGGAGGGTCACCAAGGAATGCACCCATGTCCTTCTCAACACTCTCTAAGCCTTCCAGTATCTCTTCCCACAGACCCTCAATTAGTTTAGATTCTAAATATGTGTACAAACGAAAAGGTATATTTAGGCTACTAACAAGAGTGTTTTTTATTTTTTTGTGTCCATCCTCAAATAGTTCTGATTCTACACAAAAATGTCATCAACTTCTTCAACACTATTGGGGCGCGAGCGTTTCCTCCGGTGAATTTCACTGAACGCTATAATTGCTTGCCTACAATAGCATATAAAAAAGAACGCTATCTCTTTAGGCTATGAAAAGTTGTATTTGTTGTAGTGCTTGGTGAGGAACCTTCTAGCAAAAAATAAATCACCTCCACTCAAGCTCAGGAGGCATACTGTTGGGGTCATGAACCGCACGCACCCCACACACAAGCTCAAAGAAACAATCAATCAACACTAAGAAATCATGACACAGATATATCATAGGTGATTAGCAAGATTGCCTACATTGAGTTCATATCAGTTTTCACTATATTACCAAAAGAAGAAGAGGAGCGCTTCGGCTGCTAGGGTAGCTTAGCATTACATATCCTACGACTAGGATTAGAGTACAAAATCCATTAACACCTACAGTCCTTAGAGGGAATTTTGCCTAAGATGCAATTGACCTTGGTACTAATAAGGCTCCACAAACCAAATAGGTAACCAAATCCAACTAACAACGAAATCAACACTTAGTCTACTACCACAATCGTCATATCCCATTGATTCTCCTCGAAGACCAAGATATGTGGCACATCCCCCGTTGGTGGCATGGAGTCAAATGCTTAGATCTCTCGGTACTAAATGATCCACGTGAAAGTGGCGGTCACACAACTAATCTGGTGCAGTAAATCCAATCAAGTGAATCTCCTTATGGGTTTTAACTTCGTTCTAGAGCAATCTTTAAGTATTTTGGATAGTCAAAACTTCTTAAATCTCTTGGATAGAGGCAAGTCTTGTAGAAATTTCAATGGTAAATCACTAAATCCAATAGAGCAATCTTTAAGTATTTTGGTACACTTTTGTAAAATCCTGTACTCCACACTCCACAGATTTTGTTATAGTCAGTACTGTACCAAAATGCAAATGACTAAAATACTTAATGTATCAAATCAGATGGGGGGGAAGATTGTAGTAAGAAAACTCAGAAAAATCCTCAGCAAAAGATTCCGGAATTAGTCCTATTCTAGGACCATTTTCAGCTTTCTACCCTTGCAGAATTTTTGTTGAATCACATTTGAACATATCAAGTACTTTCTAGGAGTCAAAATCCACCAACTGCCAATGTCTAAGTTTTAAGAGTGTCAAACGTTCAATCCCCTAAAAAATTGGAATATAGAAAGGAAAATAAAGAATTTACCTTGATGAATGAGACTGAACACCATTACAGCCTCAAAGGGACCACTGAGGCGTCGAACCTTCGATCTTGCTCATTGCTAACACGCATCGCAATTCGTAACAACTTCCTTTTCCATGGCAGCTACTTCTCTCCTCATTTTTTCGGCCAACTTCCATTGCGGCCTTGTTTAATGTTTCTACCTTCTTCGCCAACATCTGCAAGATACACATCAGAACAATTGTATCGACACACCCACCCACGCAGAGAGAGAGAGAGAGAGAGAGAGAGAGAGAGACCCTAGAAATGGTAGGCGGGGAGAGGCAGAGAGACGGAGAGAGCAGCAGAGGGAAACGTTGGGACAGAAATGGGATTAGGGTTTTTTACTGATACATAAGGAAGGGTATAATTGTCAATTCAACTTGGCACACCATGTCTTGGTGAATATTTTCCCTTGTGTCATGAGAGTGGTAATTTGGAGAGGGGAGTCCATCAGATGGTAAATAAGCCTGGTCCACGCCGCCTGCCGGTAATTTTCCCTTGGAAGTTCCACCGAGTGAGGGGGAATGCTCATAGCTTACCAGAGAGACAAGCGAGGGAGGAGGGATCAGCTAGGATTTGGTGGCTTAATTATTAGGTATTTAGAATGATTTGGACGACTGTATTTAACAGGGAAACGTCCTTTTTCCCTAATTTCCATCAAACACGCAAAATAGGTAAAGTATGAACGAGTATTATACTTTTTCTGGCACGTTTGATTCTGGGATTATTAAAAAGGGAGAAGATTTTACTTTTACTGGGATTATTGAGAAGGGAGAAGGTTTGGTTAGAAAATCTCCAATCAAATTTTGTATATTTATTACGGATTATCGTGTCACTCCAATCATGATTTCTATTGAGTCTCTGTGCAGAGATCTCATACTAATTCTCCAAAAGATAGAGACTCCTCCAAAAAAATGCAGTATAATATCTATATCTTATTTTCAACTTTTTCATATATTTAATGGAGTAAGATTGTGAAAAAAAGTGTAAGAAATTTTTTAATGGAGTACTTTATTTTGTTATCCTTTTATCTTTTTCTTCTCAAACCAAAAAATGGAAGAAAAAAGCTTTTTAATTTTTTTTCCCTCTTCTCCTCTTGCTTTGCTCAAGTACCAAACAAACCCTAAATCTTATTCTACTGAACTTTCAAGAGATATTGTGAATCTTTTTCTTTTATAAGTAATTTCTATTTATGAAGCTCAAAATGCGTACAACCCCAGTAAAATGAGAAGGAAAAGAAATCCTCTTTGTCTATACTTTATACACGAGAAGGCTTCTAGGAAGACATACCTTTCTTCTAAATAAGCCACTTTGGCTTATTTTTTGTCCTTATTCAAAAAAATTTCGTATCGCTTGGCTTATCATCATATTTTTTGAAGATTATTGCATCCTCATGACGAG
The DNA here is from genome assembly GCA_018127125.1 of Rhododendron griersonianum. Lineage (NCBI taxonomy): Eukaryota > Viridiplantae > Streptophyta > Magnoliopsida > Ericales > Ericaceae > Rhododendron > Rhododendron griersonianum. The sequence goes on along the minus strand of CM030793.1, from coordinate 35,178,484 downwards.
AGGAATCTAAAAAGTAAAAAAATTCCGTCGAAATCCAATTTTTTTTGAATAAAGACGAAAATAAGCCAAATTTTGACTTATTTTCGTCTTTATTCAAAAAAATTTGGATTTCAGACAAGATTTTTTACTTTTTAGATTCCTTTTGTTATGAGGATGCAATAATCCCCAAAAAAACGATAATAAGCCAAGTTATACGAAAAAAATTTAAATAAGAACAAAAAATAAGCCACTTTAGCTTATTTAGAAGAACAAGCTTGGCCAGATTGGATGCAGCCAAAGGAGGGGATGAAGTAATCCGCCTAGATGAGGAGCTGATGTGATGTTTCTGCCTTGGTTTGGCAAAATCATCTCAAGTCACTATTGGGACTATTTAATCCGGCCTAGGAGGGTAGTATTATTTATGGACACCTCAAAAGGTGGACATATTTAATCCGGGCAGATGAGACCCTCCTCATCCCCCTCCCCTAAGAGCATCTCCATTGTAATAAGCAAATGGGTATGGATAAGCAAATTTAAGAATAATGTTAAAAAAAACACCTCATATTGTAATAAGTAAAGTTACAAGTTTTTTAGTAAATTACCAAATTCCACTAATTCCATGACCAAACTTAACAACTTTTTACCAATAACCAAAACTCAATAACTCAAAAACACCCCACATTGGAATCTTCTCATCGAGACGAATAATTTGGTGTGGTCGGGTGCGTGATTGGAACTCGTTTGCGATTGGACAGATGTGCATTGTGTATTGTGGAATTTATTTTGGTTAGGGATGCAAAAATAACCAATGTGGAGGTAGAGGTTGTTAAGTTTGATTATGGACTAAATAGATAATCAAATGCTGACGTGGTACATTTTGGTTATTGATTTTGATTATTACCATTGTGGATGCTCTAACATTTCAACTATAAAACAACCTTATCCATTTTATCCCACATCGAAATCAAGTACTATTTTATCCTTCTTTTTTACTATCTTATCCAAACCAACTATTTTTTTATGCCCTCTCCATAAAAGTCACATTAATTTGGGTCCACCTTCATAAATAATACCATCTACTATCTTATACTCCCAAAGACTCATCTCGCATCCAATTGGATCGAAAGGGCTTGGCCCGAAACTTAGAAGGTTGTTCTCTCTCATTAAAGTGTTCAATTTCATTTTTTTTTATCAGCAAAGAAAATTTAATAATCAACGAATTGAAGTTACTTAGAGGTTCAATTCCATTTGCCAGCAACTCTTGAGGTCATCTTACCCCACGCGTAAGCGTGAAACAGCTATAGAAGGGGCTGTAGAAAATAATCCAAGATGCACGCAAGCTGGCCCAGGACCCACCATTACGGAAAAAAAAGAAATAAGAAAACCTTGATTGAGACAAGCAAGTTTGTTTCTGGGGGAGATTGTGCTTGAATTCCCTTTCCCCCTTTTCTCCCAATTTCAAGAATCTGGCCTTTAATTGGAAGTTCCACCGAGTGAGGGGGAATGCTCATAGTTTACCAGAGAGACAAGCGAGGGAGGAGGGATCAGCTAGGATTTGGTGGCTTAATTACTAGTAGGCCTTTAGAATGATTTGGACGACTGTACTTAACAGGGAAACGTCCTTTTTCCCTAATTTCCATCAAACACGCAAAATAACCTTTTGGTCAAGTATGAACGAGTATTATACTTTTTCGGGCACGTTTGATTCTGGAATTATTAAGAAGGGAGAATGTTTTACTTTTCGGGCACGTTTACTGGGATTATTAAGAAGGGAGGAGGTTTGGTTAGAGAATCTCCAATCAAATTTTGTATATTTATTATGGATTATCATGTCACTCCAATCATGATTTCTATTGAGTCTCTGTGTAGAGACCTCATACTAAAAATCTCCAAAAGATAGAGACTCCTCCAAAAAAATGCAGTATAATTAATATCTATATCTTATTTTCAACTTTTTCATATATTTAATGGAGTAAGATTTTGCAGGACAACTTCTAAAATGTTGATAGATATTATACGATTATTTTTTAAAGAAATAATGGTGATAGTGTTTGAAAAGTAGTGATGGGTATTGGTATTTTGTGATGAGTCCTTCTAGAACCACACCCAATTTTCACACCCAACTACACACGTGTGTAGTTGGGTGTGGTTCTAGAATAATTGTTTTGTGATAGTATATGATATAAATATTGTTACATTCTGCAATAAATTTTTTATATTAAAGTACAATCTGTCTATTCTCAACGGCCTAATTTAAGGGAATAATTTTGGGCACTCCATTTTTTGATAACTACGCTCTAAAGTTTGTCTTTTAGGGCTTGTTTGATAACTTAAATTCAGCACTTAAAATTGAATCAATTAAGTAATAAGTGATTCAGTGGGTTTGATAATGACATTTTACATTGCTTAACAAATTAAGTGCTACTTAAAATGTAGGCTAAAAAGTTGAAAAAAAATAAGTAGCTTTGAGCTACTTAATTCTGACTGAATTCTTGTGTTCTTGCATTTAATCACTATACCAACACCACAACCACCACCACTTCGCCACCATCACCACCACCACCACCACCACCACTTCTACCATTCCACCACCACCACCTCTACCACTCCACCACCACCACCACTCTCCTATCACTCCTATCACCACCACCACCACCACACCGCCGCCACCGCTACCACACTGCCGCTGTCGCCGCCACCACCACAATGTCACCATTGCACAACTATCACTCCACCGACACCACTTATTGCCACCATTATACCATCATCACTCCACCGCCACCACCACCATTACACCACCGCCACTCACTGCCACCGTTACACCACCATCACTCCACCACCACCACTATCGCTACCACTCCAACACCACCACCACCACCACTCCACCACCACAATCACCATTCCACCTTTACTATAAGTACATTTTGACCATTAGTAAATTAAAAAAGATCAAACGAAACTAAAATTATTTTATCATTTTTTTTAATTCAGTACTTAATATGTTTACCAAACAGTTTTTCAGCTTAAAAAATTCAGCATTCAGCTTTCAGTACTTAATTTTTCAGCTTTCAGATTCAGTTTTCAGTTTTATCAAACAGGCCCTTAGTCTTCTTGCATGTCGCATGTAATTTGAAAACTAAAAAGATAAATATTAGAGTGTGTGATTATCAAAAAATGGAATGCCAAAATCAATTACCATAATTTTTTTATTTCCAAATTTCAACGAATTACTTCCATGTACTTTGGACTTGTTAATATCACTTGGATAGTTGTAGTTCTATTAGAGCATCAGCAGTGGAATAAGCAAATATGAATAATCAAAACATGCCACATCAGATTTTGATTATCCATTTAGAGGTTGCTAAAGTTAGCAATGTTAAATCCCACATTGGTTATTTTTTGCCCATAATCAAAACCAATGGGCCCTCCAAACTTTTTCCCTTCATTTCATGCATATTTTTTGAAAGAGCGGTTTTTGAAGGGAAAAAACAATTTATGTTAGAAACAGTTCCAAAAAAAATATAGTTTTTCGAAACAAAAAACAGTTTTTCAAAAAACACACACTTTGTTCACTTAAAAACTGTAAACACAATTTTGGAAATTTTGAAAGAATTGTATTTACACAAATAGTTTTGAAATTTTAAAAACTATAAATAAAGTTTTTTAAAAACAGATTTTGTGTAAAAAATAGTTTTTTGAAAAATACACTTTATTTACTTACAGTTTTTAAAAATTTTGAAAATTTTGTTTTCTGTAAAAAAAAAGGTTTCTGAAAAAAAAAAATCTGAAAGTTACAGTTTTTTAAAATTATTTTTTGAAAACATTTTTTTGAGGGAGAGAGGGAATGGAAGAGAGAGAAGATTTTTGTGTAATGTTGGTGTACTTGATTGAGAGATAAAATTTGGTTATTGACAAAACATTGCTAGCTTTGATTATTGAAGAGTCAAAATTTGATGAGTTGTTAAGAGGTTGCTAGGTTTGGTTATTCCAATGTGAGCACTTTTTTTATCCAACATTGCTAACTTTAACAATTTTTTGTTTTGCTTATTCCACTGTGGATGCTCTTAGTCGATTATTGTTTTAAGATAAAATTCGAACATCTCACATAATGTCTAAACGTTGCATGATCGATGGATGCAGGGCCGACTCTGAGCCGGGACGAGCAATGCGGCAGATTTAAGCTCCCGAATTTTGGATCAAAATTAGGGCCTCGGATAGGTATAGTCAGTTATGTAATATATATTTAATCTAGCACTTATATAATACTTAAATAAGCTAGCTAGCCTAGTGAAAAAGTTTAGTTCCTCTATCCAAGAGGTACATGGTTCAAGTCTTATGGGTCTTTTTTTCCCTTCCCCATTTATCTTTTTTCCCTCATAGATTCGTCTTAAGTCCCGAGAATTTCAAAACCGGCCGTGGATGGATGAGAGGGTTTCGAGGTTTTTTTTTCCCCCAAATTGCACATAACAACAAAAAATAAGTGAAAGGGTGAAAAGATACTTCCAAACGGTGTTAAATTATATCTTCTGAGCAAGTAGGAGTTACAAATTTATGGAATTCTATGCGTCTTTTCATCATGAAAAAAACATGTTCAGAAAACTTTTGAACAACTAAAAATGAAAGGACTGTGCTGGGGACAAAGAAAAGACCCTCATGCCCATTTTCTTTATACTTAGCATTTCTCAATGAAAGACATAACTATGCACTCATCAACAAGTGGAACTAGCAGTGAAAGTCGTGCATCGCACATCTATTTATACGATCATATATGTAGACAAATATTTATAATTATCTTGCTATATATTATGGTGAAGCGTGTTTTAGTACTTCGATAATGTTTAGATAGAGTAGCACCGAAGATGAAAATTTGAGTTGAATACGAATAGATAAGAGTCCTAATTAATTACATAAATTTATGCTTATCTTTTATTAACTATTTTGTAATTTCCTTTCTTATCATATTTTTATCAGCTTATCTTTTAATGAATTATTTTGTAATTTCCTTTCTTATCATATTTTTATACTATCTTTTGCTGATAAAAAAAAAAACTATTTTTGTCAATTATTTTTTATTTTCACAAATTGTTTTAGAAAAGCATAACCAATAGCGTGTTGCCACTTGTTATTATACGAAGTATCAAACCTTCTAGCTAATCTATCATTTTACTTAATATTTAGAGATATACTCCGTAGATGTTCATAGTCACCATATCTAAGAGTATTTGATACCAGAGTTTCCCTATCTTCAAAATTAAATTTTTTTTTTCTAACAGTCCCCACATTTGTTGGTTGTCTTCTTATTGTAATGCACTCCCAATCTTGTGTATTTTAATGTGAGAATTATTAGCCATGAAATTCTCATAGATGATTTACTAGATAATAATAGAATTATTTATTTCGTGCTCTCGAAAAATTGATCATGAGGGAACCTTCAGAGAGCCGTTCACTCCAGCGTATTGCCCATGACATTTCACGCACTATTCTCAAGTCAAACAGATAGCACACAAAATACGAGAGATACTACATTACGACTATTTTTGTTCGATAGTGAAAAAGTCGCTCATGGTGTGTGTTGCGGATCAAACTTGCTGCTATTTATTTGTCGAGAGTATAACATGTTACTCAATAAAATCACGCACAGAGAATCCCCTCTTATATACTGAAGTGATTAGGTTTGTGCGTGTGGGGTCTTCTTTGTGTTCGATGAGGTTTTGAAAACTTTTAATTATGACGCGATTATATGCTGCTTTGTGAGACCCCTCTGATGGTGTGGGACTCTTCTATCGTGTCTCATAAATTGGAAATAGATGCACCCTCACTTGTCTCACTCCCAAATTTTAATTTTTCCCTTTTTGTCCACAAGCAGCAATCAACATCTTTTCTCACGTCACGACAAATAGTAGTCTGCGATGACAATTAATCTGTTTATTTTTGTCTTTATTCAAAAAAATTAGATTTCGATGGTAATTTTTTACTTTTTAGATTTCTTTTGTTATGACGATGCAATAATCCCCAAAAAATTGACGATAAACGAACAGATACGAAAAAAATTTGAATAAGAACAAAAAATAAGCCAGTTAGCTTATTTAGCCGAACGGAGTTGACTATCGAAATACTCACCGTCCAGTTCTCCTGTTATATGAAAGGTTTATTTAGACGTCAATATCCAATCATCATTAATATTCCTTCCATTCATGCTATCTAAAAATTTAGACCTATGAAATAAATGATTCAGATCCCAAATAAAATTGTTATAAATGTTTAATACTAGTAATTTACTCCCTCTGGCTCAATTCTTTAGTCCCTTTTGGGGGTGTGTGCTACTTTTCAATTGATTATGTCTTGCAATTTATAACTGATTTTGAAAACATCGTAGATCTATCAAACAATATCCATATTGTATATAAAAAGTATTACCAATTAAAGAAGGGAAATGATAATGCCACTGTTTTTGTTGGTGCAAAAGCTCCGGTATATAAAAGTCTTGTACATTGCAAATGGTTCAAGATTTTTGTACACTAGAATTTTGATATTAACAAAAACGGATTTAGCATTATCATTTCCTTTAAAGAATAATTAATTTTTTATTCGATTGAAATACGACAAGACAAGAGATAAAAGAACGGAGAGAAACACACTGTATGAAAGTCACATCCCCAGGACCCACAAGAGCACCACTACTCCAAAAGCAGGGTGAGTTTCACAATGAGTTCAGGCCCACGTTTGCTCCATACGTGTCCCATTATGATTGGAGTTCTAATCACCACCTAAGGTGAAATTCTTTTTCTCTCTCTCTCTCTCTCTCTCTTTTTTTGTCTTCTATCGACCCAAATCACTGAAATCAGGTTCACAGACTGATGGCATCCCCGTAATTCCACCCCATGCTCAGGTCCCTATCCAAAAAGCTGTACTGTCAACGGATGCCAAATAGAATTCAAATGCAGCCAAATCATTCCAGAGAGAGAAAGCAGTGAGAGAAAGAGAAAAGAGAAGAAGCACTTTGAGAGAGAGAGAGAGAGAGAGAGAGAGAGAGAGAGTGTTTCGCTTTCAATAATTTTGCAGTTGTTTATCTCTCTATAATAAAATAAAACTGATCAATTCCCTCCAATCATGCACTAGAGAGTATAGTGCATTTGTGTGTTCCAATTTGTTGTCTCTCTCTCTCTCTAGATAGTTTTATTATCTCTCTCTAGTCTCCCGGCGGGAGAGAAGGAAGTGGATGAGTAGAAGAAAGTTATTCCTCTGCTTCTACGGAACTGTTACTCTCTCTCTCTCTCTCTAATGTATTCGGTGTGTGCGATTGATTGTGTGTTCCTGTAACCCTCTTTGAATCTTGCAAAAATATCCACTTTCATTCTACTCCTCTCTCTCTCTCTCTCTCTCTATTCCAACCCTTGAACTTAAATTCAGGCCTTGTCTTGTCTTCTCTTTATATGTCCTTTTCTCTCTCTACTTTCTTCGTTCCAAGCGATCATCATATCAGGTACTCTCCTCTCCCCTCCCTACCCTCTCTTTCTAGTTTCTTATATCTGTCTGTCTATCTACGTATCTATCCATCTATCTATGTAGACTATTATATGCAGTTAATTAGTTGGGTTTTCTCGGATTTTTCTTTTGGGGTTTTGTGCTTGAAATTAGTATTTGAAACTTTTTAATTGTTGTTTAAGAAACTAATGGTGTTGCGAATTGAGCGTGTTTACTGTTTTTCCACCATAATTTGTATTGTAGCTTTTCAAAATGAACTCTTTTTGCGGTTGAATTGGTGGCATAAATTTGAGTTGGGAAATTTTTTATTTTGTTGCCATAAATTAGTTGGGTTTACTGGGATTGCTTCCGTTTTCGTTCTTGTGCTCGAGATTGGCTGATTTCGCTTACAAAGTTGTATTTTTTTAAGGGACTCTTGGATTAAGAGTGAACGGTGATGAAGTTTACATTCATACCCCTGTTTGTCAGCTTAATGTGATATTTGACTTGTATTTTTGTTTAGGGTTCTGTTTCAATTGAGCTCTTTGTGGTTGATATGGAAACCTTAATTTCGGTGAATTGTTGACCACGTACCCGCTAATTTTCACTTGCTGGTTTTCAATTTTCGGGAGTTTATTTGAAATTTCACTTGGTGGGTTCATACTGTAGTCTTGAGGTTGTGTGGTTAATTCTGGAATGTGAGCTGACTTGTCATTTGGAAGCTCGAATAGCGTACATTTATCCTTTAAAAGAGAGCGTAGATTGTTTGTCTCCCCTTTGTTAGCTTCAATAAACTGATGACTGCGTCGGCTTTGTTTACCTAGTTTGGGAAGGCTGGCCGTGCTTTGAATATTTGGTTGTCGAATTGTTTCTTCCTAACTGGTTGATTATTGATTATGACTTATGAGAGCTCAACAAGAAACTGCTCTGTTTTATAGAGAAACCGATCTCAGGACCATATATCTTTGAAACTTCACGACAAGGCAATCAACCAATGTGATTTTGTTCTAATGATTACTTTTATATATGCAGACATCGTAAACGGCAAGTACATTTGCTGACATCTTTGGAGACACCTAGACCTTGTTCATTTGGGGGCCTCAAAACCCTTGGGTACGCTCTCCAATAAATTCTCTCTATGTCTCTCTACTCTCAAAAACCTCCCTCAACAGCCCCAAATGAACAAGGCCCTAATGCCTTAGGTTGCATTCCCAAGACATGAAGACTCACATGGGAGTCATCTTAATTGTGTCCGTGTAATATTCAATAACGTAAAGCTTAGATCCAAAGTGTGGAAATACCTGAAAGGATAAATCCTGGGTATAAGCTTTTTAGCTTTTGTAATAATAAAACAGTACACTGATGCACAACCTTTGGCAATAGAAAAGGCATCAAGGGGATGTCATGTTGCGTATTTGATCCAAACCAACACACATGGACCATTGCACAAAGAATAATGAAGCAAGAAACAAAGAAAGCACGACACAACGATTCATGTGGTTCCCCAATTGAGTAGGTGTATCCACGGCCCACATTAGTTTATATTATATATCATTGAATAAGAGAGTACGGACAACATTGGTTGCTGTGTATAGTGAAATGTATATATTTCTAGGGGTTTACTTCACAGATTACTGTAATACCCCTGTTTAGGTTACATTCATAACCCACTCTAGTTTTTCACTATGTATCGAATAAAGAAGAGACTACAAATTACAACGGCTCCTGCACATAGAGAAATATATATCACAGGGTTTTGTATCACCAATTACCCAATACCCCATCTAGATTTCGTCGATGCAACCCTGTCATAGTCAACAAAGTGGCAAATCAGACCAAATCAGGCTTCACAAACCCAACATGCCACCATGTACAAAAAAAGGCCAAAAACAAAAAGGCCTAAACATCAAGAAACACTAAAAAGAAACATGTCAAGGAAATGGGCCTATACACCACTCCAAACGCCAAAGCTATCTATCATGTTAAGGAATTGGTCAAGGGTTGGGTTGCACTCCCTCGACAACATGCTTTTTGATATTTCTAGACTTCCCCAACAGAATGGATCTTGATAATATTTTGCATATGGACACTGTCCTTTTGGCATGTGTATTCTCCTTTCTACATGAGCAAAACTAGACATATCTAGACATCTATATTATAATCATAGTATGTTAGTCTTTTTAGGGGCCTTTGACAGACTAAATGGAGTTGAAATGATTGTCACAAATCTTTTGTGTTGCAGATACTAACTAAATGGATCAGTATTTCAAGGATCCTACTTCAGGTAAGGCCCTCCCACAATCACCCCTTTGGTCTCTTGTACTGGCTAATGTATAGATTCAAACATCAGGCTTTTGCTATACACATTTTTGATCATATTTATGCTATGTCTTGTAGGTCCACCTAAAAGTCCATCAGTAGATGTCTATGGTCAAGTGGGAAATGCATGGAGGATTCCACGCAGAACTGATGCATATCACACATCGACTGATGCTAGCTTGTTTTCTAGCTCATTGCCTGTCTTTCCGCGAGAGAAGTGTATTTGACTCTTCTTTTCATCACTGAGGCTCTGATTTGTTGTGACGTAAAATACTTTTTACCCAAACAAAATTATTCCCTTCGAAATATTTTTCATGTAAAATAGTTTCCAGTTTTTGTTTGGAAAAACTATTTCCACAACAAAGGAAAACAAGTGAAATAGGATAACGGAAGAGAAGGGAGGAAGGGGAAGACAGTTAGTAATCTTTGCCCAGCCTAATCACTATTCTGAGACAGTAAGAGATACACTTTAGAAATGTGTAGTTGATGAAAGGTTAAAAGCAAAAAGGGATAGTAAAAGAAAGGATGATTGATGAAGCCACAACCTGAAGTTGTAGCCTGTATGTGGCCACATTTTCTTCCTCCCCATTGGGTGTGTGCGCGCTCAGTAAGAGATACACTTTAGATATGCACAGTTGATGTAGGTAAAAGCAAAAGGGAAAATAAAAGAAGGGATGATTGCTGAAGAAACAACCTGTGGTTGTAGTTGGTATGTGGCCACATTTTCTTTTTCCCCTCTCGGTTTGCGTGTGTGCACTCATCTCTCTCTCTCTCTCTCTCTCATTGTGCGTCTTCTGACAATGTCAACGGTAATAATCTCGCCAGAGGTCGAGAATCCTGGGGTATGAAACTACCAACAATTACTTACGAGTGATATGAGACGAATATAGTTTTGGCCATATGATGTAAAACTTTTTGTTAGAAAACATATTAAACTCATTTTACAGGAAAGTGACTAAAACATTGTACAGGGAAATATTTTACTGCGGAACAAATGGAGCCTAACGTGAATGGTTTCTGACATGTTTTTGGCACCATTGCAGTGAACTTCACTGACTCTGAGCACGGTGGTCAATCTGTTGATGATGGCTTCCCTAGTGTAAAGAAACTTCACCAAGAAGATGACAGTGAGGATCCACTTGGAGATATTGAAGCAAGTGCAATTGGAAGCTTGCTTCCAGATGATGAAGATGAGCTTTTAGCAGGTATAATGGATGACCTTGACCTGAGTGGATTGCCTACTCAACTGGAGGATTTTGAAGATGATTTCTTCGGTAGTGGAGGGGGTATGGAATTGGATTTTGAGAGCCTAAACATTGGCCTTTCAAATTTAAGCATGTCAGATGGGGTTTCTGTTAATGGGATTGGTCATTACAGTCTTACAAATGGTGTGGCTACAGTCGCTGGAGAACATCCATATGGGGAACATCCTTCAAGGACATTATTTGTCAGGAATATCAATAGTAATGTTGAAGATTCTGAGTTGAGAGCTCTCTTTGAGGTATTTTATATTTGCTAGATTAGGTATTTGATCCTTCTGGTTCTAGGCGTGTACCATTTTTACCTCACTTGTCTTTTTAGTGTACTTGCCAAGTATTTTACTTTCTCCCAAAGAAGAGTATTTTGGTTTCTTCATGTAGGTTTATTATAACAACATTCAGGCACTCATGTGAAGACCAATTTTATTGAAGTACAAAACTTAGTCATTTTTTTTATGAATGGAAAGCTACTTCCTGAAACATGCCTGGTGATTTAATCCTGGACTGTGGTTATGTTCCTGAGATACCTACTGCCAGTTTGTCTCAACAAAATATTTGTTGTGCCGATAAAAAAACAATTTATTTGTAACTGAACAAGTTTTGAATTTAGCTCATGAACAATCAACCGTGCAAAATAATTGATGAAAAGATCTCCAGGTATGTAAATTTATTTATAACTGAATGACTTTTTTGTTTCTGTTTTCTTCTATGGCTATGATACTATATTGAGTTACTGAACAATGGTTGACCAATGCAAAATATTGAAGCACAATAAAATTCGCGAAGCCCACAACCTTCACTTGTTTGAACTGAGCTTATGAAGATCTAGATCAGGGCTTTTTGCTAGTTGTTTCCTCACATTTTCTGTTCTTCTATAGAAATGGTTTTGTATCTCAATTTGTAGTTTTGTACCATTAGATTAAGATCTAATTGACCATGAAACTTACCTTTTCTTGTAGCAATACGGGGATATCAGAACTCTATACACTGCATGCAAGCATCGGGGGTTCGTGATGATATCTTACTATGATATCCGATCAGCTCGAACTGCAATGCGTGCATTACAAAATAAGCCCTTAAGACGAAGAAAACTTGATATTCACTTTTCAATTCCGAAGGTTTGAACAAAGACTTCTGCTCTTATGAATCTATGATGTAGTTTGAGAATCTTGATTAGCTAACTTCTATATCAACTTTTTTTGTTCCTTTTCCAGGATAACCCATCAGAGAAGGATGTTAACCAAGGAACTCTGGTTGTGTTCAATCTGGATGCGTCAGTGTCGAACGACGACCTTCGTCAAATATTTGGTGCTTATGGGGAGGTTAAAGAGGTATAGTCTTGATTTCAGGGGCGGACCCACGTAGGGGGCTGTGGGGGTGAGCCCCATACTGAACTTTTAGAATTACCATATCATCTTGTGTAGTTGTACCGTTCCGTGTAAAATTGTGTGTGTCCTCATAAAGATACACTTGATCCTCTGTGTGGTGATATTTATTAGTTTTTTTTCCTTAGCATGATTATTTTCACTCTCCTTTTGTCGAAATGCACGCCTAATGTTAAACATGACGTGAAGTTACATATATAGGAAATATTGCAATCAATTGTAAACACGAGTATTTTCATAGCTTTGCCTTACGAGGAGAAAACAAAGTATCTCCCGAAAGGGGATGTGTCAAAATTGATTACCCTTTTCATTATGAAATAAAAAATAAAAAAATCACATTGATGCATATTCTGTATCTGCCATTGCTTGCTTTTCTTTAGTTCTCCTCCCGTCCCCAAAAGTCAACTACCGTGTCCATATGTACCTCTCTTTCTGGTGACCAATGTGAGTTGTTGGCTGCCTGTTACAAAATGCAGATCAGGGAGACACCACACAAGCGTCACCATAAGTTCATTGAGTTTTATGATGTTAGAGCCGCTGAGGCAGCTCTCAAAGCTCTGAATAGGAGTGACATAGCTGGAAAACGCATAAAGCTGGAACCTAGCCGGCCCGGTGGAGCCCGTCGGAAGTATGTATTGATAAATTGTTCTTCTCTTTAAGTCATTACAGTTCAACTTGGCACTCTTGTTGTCATGCCATCTTCTTTTTCTATTTTTGTGGAACTTAGATGCTTGTACATCTGAATGCCTTCTCTCTGTATGCATATTGTTAATTATTTACTCTTACAATTTCTGCAAGTGTTAGTGTAATTTTTTTTCCTCCTTTATACTGGTACTTTCAACTATATAACTGCAATCGTCTCTTATGAGAACTCGATTGTAATAAATAGATGTACCATATGGAAAGTGAATTCTTGATTAGAATTGGTCATTGCTCTGCCTGCTGGGATCTCAGATTGCAAATATCTAAATGCAACAACTTGTAGCACTCCACCCCAAGCTTAGTGAAAATTGACAGATATTTCTAGAACTGGACTTTCTTTTTGGTTTTGTGGCTTTCAGAATTTCAACATTTTGTTTGGTACCTTATATGCCCAACTTTTAGCCATCCCACCCCTCTTGTTGTACCTGAGACTACTATAGATGGGACTGCTGGCGATTTGTAAAGAATAAGACTCCAACAGGCAACAGCTATAATTAATGCGTCATATGTGAAAGTTTCCTTTTTTTTTAAAGCTAAAAAAATAGACTATAAAAAAATGTATAGCTAGGTTTACCAGTTGAATAGAAAATCTCTTCCATCATCTTTACAGTGTCTGCAAAGAGGGAGCCAGCTAGTGATAAAGAGGCTTGTTTTGTGATATGAACAGCCTGGATTTGCGAAAACCTGTCCACAAAATTACCATTTCTGAAGGTTCTATATGGACGGCTTTAGATTTAATGATCATCACTGTAATTTGCTTCTGTTAACTTTTGAAGGAGGTGTGGTTGCATATTTTTCTTGATTGAAGTATGTTTATTTTGCGGCTTTCCTGTTCTTTTGGTCAATTTTGTTCCTTTGATACTGCAAGTTATGGCTTCATAAACTAGGCATAAGTGATCTTGTTTTCTAAGTTTAATGGATTTAATTTCAAGTAAATACATGGGATTAACAGAAATTGTCATTCACTTACCCTAATTTCTACTCTCCCCGGGAATTGATAGTAGTTCTCAAATACAGTTTCCAAGTAAAAAATGCACTTCTAGCAGTTTTTGAAATGTTTTGGGAACAAAATGTGGAAACATGAACCTTTTAGGATTGATGCTTAGAGAAGGATGAAGTGAGACTGAAGTGCTTCCATGATTGCTTTCCATGACTTAACTACATATATATTCTATTCTAAGCCTACCTGAGAAGGTGCTTCTAGTAAGTCGTAAAACTGCAGCAGTTGTTCCTTTTAGGCCTGGTATGGTTCTGTTTCTCTGTTTATTGTTTTTGGCATGGGGTAGATAGTTTTTCCTTTCACCCGCTACACGTCTGATGAACAGTAGTCATCCTTAGTGTATTTGGTGTCTTCTACTCATGCTTAATGTCCCTTGCTTTTACTGGAAATTGTTGTTTTTTTTGTTCCATTTTATTTCATTTGTTAATTAATGGGTTTATGGGGTCTCTAAATTTATTAGTTCAACACAGACAAATAAAATGAATTGTCTGTACCTTCTATGTCCAGTTTGATGCAGCAATTGAGCCAGGAGCTGGACCAGGATGAAGCTCGGACTTTTCGGAATCAAATAGGCTCACCAGTAGGAAACTCTCCTCCAGGTACACATCACAAGCCACTTTAAATAAAAAACCAGTTTTGTTTATTGTTTTGTGTTCTAAAGCACAAAATTTTTTGGTGAATAGTTTTTGAAACTTATTTGCTGACCCATGTCTTGGTACAATTACAGTACCAAAAAGAAGTTTTCAAGGTCCAGAATATTGTTTCTGCTAAAGAATGAATTGCTTCAAAAATAATAGGGGATTTTTGTTTCCAAAAATTGTTTTGGAAAGTAAGTGGCAAAATTGCATTTTAAAAAGGTAATTTTAAAAGGCAAAATTGCAAAATTGCCTTTACATCTGTGTGAGCCCTGCTTGTCTCTTTGTTGTAAATGGGTTTTCTACAAAGCTAAAGTAGGGCAGTTATGACAGGTAACTGGCCGCATCTCAATAGCCCAGTTGAACACAATCCTTTGCAAGGGTTTAGTCAGTCACCAGGTTTGGGAAATTTCAGTCCACTGAAGAGCAGCAATATGCCTGGCTTAGCCTCCATACTACCACCACAGTTTGCAAACCATGCAAAGATTCCACCAATTGGTAAGGACCAGGGAACAATTAGCCATGGGAGCCAAGGAAATGGACCTATGTCTCATACCTTTCCAGAGCAAAAACTTACTGCAAGTTCTGCACCCATGTCTTCTTTTGGCGAATCAAATGCTAACTCATCTGGAATTGGAACGTTGTCTGGTCCACAGTTTCTTTGGGGTAGTCCCACTCCTTACTCGGATCATACCAGTCCTTCTGCATGGTCAACATCTTCGGTTGGCCATCCATTTGCATCCAGTTCACAGGGTCAAGGGTACCCATTCTCCAATCCACATGGCCCGTTTATCGGTTCCCCTAACCCCCATCACGTGGGATCTGCTCCATCTGGTGTTCTTCTTGACAGGCATTTTGGCTACTTCCCAGAGTCACCAGACACGTCCTTTATGAGCTCAGGTGGATTTGGGGGTACGAGCTTAGGTCGCAAAACTGCAAGTTATGTGATGAATGTGGGTCCACATCCGGTTATGAGTGCTGGCCTTTCTTTCCCTGGAAATATGCCTGAAAATGGTTCACCTAGTTCAAGGATGATGTCATTGTCGAGGAATGGTCCTATGTATATTGCTAATGGTTCTTTTCAAGGAATTGGACTGACTAGCAATGAGGGATTGCTTGAACGCAGTCGAAGTCGGAAGGTGGAGTATAATGTCAACCAAATCGATAGCAAGAAACAGTATCAGCTTGATTTGGATAAGATCAAGAGTGGCGAAGATACTAAGACTACTTTAATGATCAAAAACATCCCCAATAAGTAAGCTAAATCTAGTACTGTTTCTGTCATTCTTTTGACTGTTATATTGCCTTGTATGCATTTTACTTGGTTTTATAATTGCGAAGCATGTAAATTTCCTCAATCTAGATTCTAGATTTGCTGATTGTCTTGACGGTTTGTGCTTCTTTTTTCTAGGTACACTTCAAAGATGTTGCTGGCAGCTATTGATGAAAATCATAGGGGTTCTTATGACTTTCTCTACTTGCCAATTGATTTTAAGGTAATTCTTCTGTGGACCTTGGATGCATTGTTTCGTAATTCACACGTTGATTATAAAAAAATGTAATTCCCATGTTGAATTAAAACTGAATTAATGTACTTTTCTGTGCAGAATAAATGCAATGTGGGTTATGCTTTCATCAATATGGTTTCTCCATCACACATAATCCCCTTCTACGAGGTTCATTTCTATAACGCTTTGTAATTATCATAGTTCTTAAATCAATCTATGAATACATACCTGTTATCGTATCACCATATGATTATGGAATCTTTGTGGTCAAGGACAATTTTAGGAAGAGTTAAAAAAAGCATGCAGGCATGTTGATATCAAAAACAAATGTGGAAGTCAAGAATTGTCCCTTTACTCGGGGAGAAAACATTGCGATCAGTCTCATAGGCAAGTCAGTCACCTAGACTGAAAACATGCAAAATACCATTAGCGTTAACTACCAGTTCCCTCTATGTATCATGTAGCAACTCAGTAACACACTGTCACAGCAGTTTGAGGTTACCTGTATGGATCATATCTTCCCATCCGGCTCTAATTAAGGGCTAAAGTATCAATAAAGCTAAATCTTCTTCTAATATCTTTGTCCTTTTGTAGCATTACCATCTATCGTATCGTTGCATGGCATCAATGGGAATACCTAGGTCAAAGCAAAAACAAACGTACGAGTGTACGATGAAAACTTTGCATGTTGGGCAAGTGTGAGAAAGGCAATTTTGTTTAAAGTTGTGTTGATAAAGAGCAATTGATGAGAGAGCATAAATTTCCCATTGAAGAATTAATACGAGCATTACACTTCAAGCTTAAAGGCCTTGGAAAATGTTGGTGGAAATGAAAGACTACCAAAGCACATGAATGGTATCCGAATCAGGAATAATAATATTCATGCACAATTCAGGTACTAAGTGAATTTGAAAGGTCAAATTCACAAATCATTTGCCTCAACTAAGATTCTTACACCTAGGGAAAGTCTCCATGATTCGTACCTAATTATCTAAATAACCAAGATAAAAAAGAGAGTTGTCTTTTCTTTGCGAAGCAAAATGAAAAGGACGAGTACGCCAATGGTTGCAGGCGTTCAGTGTTGTGTTGTTTCCTGTTCTCTGGGAGGAAGTTATTCTGAGCAATCTTTTTTTCCATACTAAAGTGCTGAAGTACTTATCTACACAATTTGTGCAGGCATTAAATGGAAAGAAGTGGGAAAAGTTTAATAGTGAAAAAGTTGCCTCCTTGGCATATGCCCGAATTCAAGGCAAGGTAGCCCTTGTTACACACTTCCAGAATTCTAGCCTAATGAATGAAGACAAGCGGTGCCGGCCAATTTTATTCCAGTCGGAAGGCCAGGAGTTTGTTGATCAGGTAATTAAGTTTGTTTGCTTTCCCTTGTTGTTATTGTTGTCTTGAACTTCCATGTTTGGAAGCCAAAACTTGCCAGTCTAAACAAAATTAAAAATTCTCAACTGTGTTTCCGTATTCATACACCCGTTCTAAGACTTCAAACAAGCGGACATTGGAGGTAATTTCGAAATGTGATTTTTTTTTTTGGCAATAAGAAATTTGTCAGCCGCCAAAAATTGTCAATAGTTTTGAAGTAGAAATCTGGTGGCACTTCGCTTGAGTTTCCTCTATCACCACTAAAAATATGATATTGAACACGATGTTTAACCAAGTAAAAGGATTTTTTTCCCCCTGATTTGGGCTCGTTTGGGGAAAGGTAGGGATTCACTGGGCCAATATGCATGTTACATCCAAGAGATTTGAGACTTTAGAATATCAGAAACTCGGAATAAATATGAAACAGCATAGCAGTACGATGCCAATGGCTTTTGATGTTGAAAACAATACCACTGACCTTTCTAACGTTTGCTTTTGTTTGTTTTGTCCACTTTGTTTTCTGTGTTTTTTTCGTTTATTACTTTTTTATTTGTTGGGTTAGGTGGCACTAATTTCTTAGCTCACCTCACCTCATAATCCTTTTGTTCCTATTACTTGAGTTAGGGCACATAGATCCATTTTCTCCAGCTGATACTGTTAAAGGTCATATGCTTATCTAAGGTAGGGTCGTATCCATTTTCTCCACTTGATATTATTTGAGAGAATATCTTCAAATAGTTTAAGGTAAGCATTTGTTTCCAACTCAACCTGTCAATTCGTTTACGTTTATTGCCATCGACAAAGCACTTCTTCAACTCTTTACCATCTCGTAAAATTATCCCTCATTTCATCTCCATTGTGTAGCGTAGTCATTTCTTATTTATCAACTTTCTCATCTTAGCTCAGATTTTCTGATCATGTTTTTTCTTCACCATCCAACATTCTGTACCATATATCAAAGCAGGATTTATAGCAGTCCTATAATCTTGTCTTCAAGTTAATAGGAACCTACAAATACACATTAGTGCTCATGCAATCCTATCCCGCTTAGTTGTAACTTGGATTTTCGAGCCTGATTAGAACGTTACCCAGAGGCTTGATGATATATATAAACTCGTTGTCGTGGATTGCTAGGATCTCAGAACTTTTAAGCAGAGAATACATCAAATCATTTTCTGAAGTATATGGATTGTCCAGGAACCACTGCTCTCCAGCAATTTGAACATCTGTATTCGCCAGCCAGATGGGTCTTACTCCGGGGATTCACTAGATAGCCCAAAGAGTAATCCGGATGAGAAGCAAGAGATCTGAGAGCTGTGAACGGCCTTTAATTGGTGGTTGAGTTCTAACTAGTGCATCGGTATAAAGTGTATAATCGCTTGTATTATAAGCAGTGTCCGCTTTTTGGGTGTGGATATATTACCTATAAGTATTCACAAGGAAACTGCGAAAGACCGAGAAAGAGGGAGCATTTTGTTTGTAAGTAGAGCAACAGGAAGTTGATATCTAAGTAGGAGGGAGGAATAAGGTGGAGCATACAGCTGACAAGTGAAGTACCCGCGTTTGCCACTTCGACTTTGACTATGAGCTCTCCTTGTTCTGTTGTGTTTTTTTTCCTTTTTTGGTGACGGGTCTTTTGTGTTAATCTGCAAATATTACATGTTTATTGGGGTAAATATGGAAAGGGAGTTGAGAGTATAGTCTGGGGCTGTTTTCAGAAGTGTATAGAATGAAAGACAAACAGACCCCTGGTTGTGTCCAGTGTCCAGTGTCATGTACCTAATGAACTGAACTAAAGAAATTGCGTATTTGATGTGTCATTGTACAGTTGTTTAACTTTAACCATTAGGTACATGACATCTCTCTCTCTCTCTCTCTCTCTCTCTCTCTCTCCTGCGTGTGGTTATACATCTACATCTATCCCTTTGAGCACCTGGTCCGTATAGTTCATGTAGAGCCGCTTTTCTTTTTCTTTTTTCTTTTCCAACAAAAGTCGAGAAAATTAGGAAATAAAATCTACCTCTCCAATAACCAACCTATTACTCCTTGACTCATTCATTTCAAATTCCTCATTTACCCACAACGAATCAGAACCAACATAAGGTATAATTAAAGGGTAACTTATTTATTTTCTATTTTTACTAATTCTGTGACCATTTACCGAAAGGGTATTATAATAAATGGTACTACTATTTATTTTACTATCTACTTCTCATGTGCCTAAAATTATACTTTTACTCTCTCGTTGCCTCTTGTGTCTATCTTGGTGGTATTAAACAAAAATTTTAAAATCATAAAAGATGTTAGTATAATTTACGAAATAAAATAGTTTTTTGAAATATAGAGATGCAATTTTTTCTTTTTCTTTTTCTAAACATTAGTTGTCTGAAGTTCGTTCTCCACCTCCTATTCCATGCCTCCTTCAAATTGAAGATTTCTTGAATCAAAGCACAGCTTAAAAAGTACGTAAATGGGACAGTAAATGCAAGTGTCCAAACAGAAAATTAGCAGACTACAACTACATGTGGCCTCTGCTTGGATGCCAAGATGTGCTGCTTAACAAATTTGGAATCTCATACAACTTTAGTCAGTCTTGTCTCAAGTTTGAGCGGAATATGATTTCCATTTTCTTCAGCACCGGAATCACATAACGTTGCCGGCAAATAGCTAACTAGAAACACAACTAGAGATGTATGACGTTTGGAAACCATAATAAAACACACGGCAAGCCTACGCGTTAGTTCAATCGAATGTCAGGATAAATATGACAGCAACAAAAGCTGTCTCAAAATACAATGGAGCATTCCTTTGGACCTTATTGAAGGCTGCAGCAGCCATTCTTTTGTCTGATTCAATCCCCTTCAAAAGCATTTTAGATTTGAAGAGCATCTGCAATCGATCCGGCAAGGCTCAAAACTTCAAAAGGTGCCTTATTTGCTATGGCTTTCACAGTTTGAGGGCATGAGTCCGTGATCCAAAAGTAGGCGAAGGCCTTCTCTGATTCAGCTGAATATAAACATCAACGGCCATCAGAATCCAAAGAAAATGCAAAAGAAAGGAAAATAATTGTCAATATTCAGATAATTACCCTCATTCTTGTGAACAAACCGCTCCCATGATCGCTTAGGAAATACACCATGCGTTACATAAGCACTCACCTTTGATGCACCATGGGCTGCCAAAACTTTCTGGTACAGCCAAAGAGGTGGTAAAATGAAGGGAAAATCAAATACAAGAAAATATTAAAATGAAATTCTAAGTAGCATAATCAGCAAAGGATAAATTTTAGAGCAAACTCCATTTTCCAGTTTCACACAGCGAGGTTGTGATGTACAAAAGTAAATAATAATGTACAACACAGTATAAAAAGGAGATAACTCTGTCTCAGATAAACGTAGGCAATACCCTTTCAAACTACACCAGCAAATGAAAAGCAAATAAACTAGCTCGTTTTAGAAGATGGGGATGATCTCACATTTTTAATTCGTGAATCCAAATCCAATATTGTAATTCATGAATCTAATCTTTCTTGTAGCTACTTGAATATGCTCTGACTTCATATATCTTGTTTCCCTCTCAATCTCAACCAACTTGATGGAATATCTTTCCATTAAATAGCTTGATTTTCCTAGACCGCTAATAATGGGTCGTTTGAACCTCACTGACTTTTCTTCGCGGTCACAAATCGAATGACAGTTGCGATTTATTGCCAACTTTCTTTCAAAAAACGTGTTCCTTGAACAAAATGATTCAAATTAGATAGAAGAGAACAAGGGGGTGTCTTATCAACAGAAGTACCTGGCACTCGATTAGTGTACCTCCAGATTGCACCAAATCGTCAACAATGACAACATGAAAACCAGCAGGATTACCCTCTTTGAGCCGAACTATTCGTTTATCGCCTTCCCGAACTTTTGCACAAACCACCTGCCATTAGCCAATGCCAAACACCAAAGACAATATAAGAGAGGAAAGGAATAAGACTTCAATGTGGTGGGGAGAAACAACACCCACCATGGGAAAGTGATCCAGTTGCTTGTGGAAGCGCTTCCAAGCTCCATCGTCTGGAAAAGCGACTACTATCTGAACGGAAGCAGCTATTGATGAGAGGTAATGAATGTGCAGAGAATTTGACAGGGAAGAAAAAAAAAAAGAGAAGCAACAGGAGGCAGGGGAGAAACCCTTGAAGAAAGAACAAAATTATGTGGAAATGCTAAAATACTTGCTTTATCAGAATCAGGAAGCTGTTGAAGGCGTTGTTTCAACAAGGGAATACCAGTCTCAAAACAAGGCAGAACATGGTCACTAAAATAGAATCTTTCCTGCAAAAGATGCCAAAAGAATAAGAGCATAAGGATAACGTGGCCGCAAAGGGGAGGGAAAGAGAGAAAGCAAAACACTATTTGAAATTGCGTTCAAAATTCCTGCCTCCTGATACATCTGGAACATTTGAAATTGCGAAAAACCAGATCATTCTTCACAATACGGGAAATCATTCAAAATTCCTGCCTTCTGATTTATCCAGAACATTTGGAATATATGAAGGCAACCATACCTCATCTCTTTTCTAATTTTTATGCTGCGTCTATGAAGATAACTTACTATCAAACAACTGAAGAAGAAAACATGCAGATGAAGCCAGGGAACAATACACCATGTCCAGAAAAGAGCAGATGTAAGAGGTAAACCTAATTGCCTCAGGTGCTGCTTGCCTCTCAGTCGTTCAATTGGTTAATTAGACAAAATTCTTTGAGAGTAGTCATGCCCATAGAGTTAGTAGTGGGATCAAAGTTTCAGCTCACCTATTTACTTATTTTGTAGTACATCGTTAACTGTTGATATTTGATTATAGAAATGGACTTGAACAAACCAAGAGAAGTCAACCAAAAGAAACTGAAACAGAATGAACGGCATATCATGTATTTTTCACTCCTTATATTAAACAGGAAAAGAGACATCTAATTTAGCATTATATTAGTCTCCATGCATTACGCCTGGTGGTTTTCCAAGACACAGCCAAATGTATACAAACCAACTCCAAAATTCTATCACGTACAAAAACAGATAAGATACACATCTGCCAGTATTTAGTGATGAAAATAAAGAAGACATTTGTGGTGTGATAAGAAGGACCTTCCTGTCAGAAGAAATTCTACCTACATCTTAGTAACACGCACATACATACATACATACATATTTTCCTTGGTTGTGGCAGCTTCTGCAAGAAGCTAAAAGGTAAATTCACAGCAAGTTCATAAGAAGGTTTCTTTAACAGCATCAGCACTTCTACAAGTTGCTAAAAGAGAAGCTTATCCCATAAACATTCAGTATTTTTTTCCCTGATGGGGTCACATGAATTGTTTTTTTTCCCAAGTTTATTTCAAATTCCCTAATTAGGGAGAAATGGTTGCTAAATTCAATTATAATGTGATATCTCCGAGATTGATGACAAATTAATAAACAAAATGATTGGTTTCAACTCAACTATTGCATAAACTTTCTACGATGACCCCAATATCCTATGTTTACCTACCTTTTTTAGTTAGCTGATTTAGTTTATAGGGGTCTGAATAGCATACAAAATTTAAAAATCTAATATCATCGTAACAAGTATATAAAAATTGATGGGGTCAGTTGATCCCATCACCCTACGTGTAGCGTCCCCATTGCAAGCACCAAATCATATATAGCATGATTGAAACAACTTAACAGAAGTCAAACCTGCAATGCATGTATGTCATAGATAACTAAACTTGTTGGACCACCCCTTGAAATGGGAATATTTGATAAAATCCTTGCCATGGTAAATGCAGTCGCCACGTCACCTTCCTCTTCCATACGCTCGAATGAACCAGTTGGAAAGAATGGTAATACCAATGTAAAAGAAGCAACAAACAAGCGGGGTAGTGCAAATATGACAGAAAGCTGTTCAAAGATGACTCCCGGGGAGCTAAAAGATGCTAGAAAGGCAACATGGTGCCCTCGAATGTCTTGAGCATTGTTTATGAAGAGATTTGGAAATCCATCATCAAAACTCCTGCCACATGCATGAAGTCGCACAGTTATCCCATTCAACCAGATCAAATCACTCACGAATCAGTACAACAAATTTTAAAGAGCAACAGTTATTCAACTTGTAATAAATTTTCTGAAAATGAGAAACACAACCACAAAATAAAGTTTAAAAAAAAAACCATTCTAAATCAGAAAGAGGACTAGTACATAAGAATAAAATTTTCATTATAATCAATCGACAACAATTGCTTTATCAGGTGGTCATCAAATAGATCCATTAATTCGTAGAGCTATTTACCCGATCGCAGACATTTCTGGAACACCTCTAACAGAGGAACAAATAGTCAATTTTGAAAGAAGTTATTGTTAACCTCTATCAGATATCAACCTCTTGATTCAGAAGTGAACAACTGGCATCGGTATCTCAATTCCAATTCAGATCCTCTTATTTTTGTTTCTCGAACCGAGAGATCCATGAATCAGGATTGTGATGCATCATTTAGTAATTTAGCAATACGATTGTAGTATTAATTTCAACATTTGGTGTCACCCCATTTCTCCCAAAGAATATTAATGATCTTGAAAACATTTAATAAAGGGGAATATCACAAACATGTTTCTGTTATGAGTCCAATTCTCAAACAGAAAACAGATGAAGGGGAAAAGGAATTGAAAATCAGGAGATATGGAAGTAGTGCAGAAGAAAGCATTAAATACCACCCACTGAGTTTTCTCTTGTCAAGGAGGCGGGCAGTCACTATGTCAATGCATCTTAGCTAACAGGATATGTCTACCACCAGGCTCCAACGTGAGGTTACTCATACTAGAATATTGAAACCTATACCTCGACCCTATGTATACTTTTTATGGCCAGTGGGATCTCTCCCTCAGGTTTATTTGTATTCCATACCTTATACCTGACTTTTTCTTTTCGATAAGTAAGAAGGGTTATATAAAACAATTGGCACATAAATCAATAGGCTTGAAATGGGTGTCCCTATGCATCAAGCCATGCAAAGGAAAACAAAATACACATCAATCTATTCATGAAAGTTGATAAAATTGCAAAACTGATTCAATAAATCAAAGCAGGCTCAACTTCTCCTCAGAACCAACTACATGAAAATGCTCACAATTCTACTTTTTAGAGCAAAAAAGTGGAGTCTCCACACCTTCAAAAAGTCCATCTATTGCCTCCATCCATAGAGTCCACAATGAGGCAGTGGTCCTAAACATCGAGAGAGAGCCCAAATTATTCTACCCAACGCGCCATAGATGAGGAGCTCCATTTACCAATTAATTTTTCAATCACTCCTAAGATAATCACTAACCACAGAGCCTTTATCATGACGACCCTTGCAAGGACTGGAAAGTTCACCTCCAGTCTTGCGAGTCACCAACAAAGATGACACCAAAAGCAAACTCTCATACCATTTCCAACCACAAACCTCATGTGGGACTAGAACTCTCGCCAACCGCTCCTTTACAAAGACAATAAGACTCACTAACCGCCAAATAGATCCAGTCTCCCCACTAACTCCCATACTTCACCGTCACCACCTATGAAGCATCGACACTGGTAGAGATCACCGTATCCGGTGTCGGATACTCCGGGTACATGCGACACGTTGGGGTCACACGTATGGGTCCGGCCTCCGGGTACATGCGACACGTTGGGGTCACATGGGAATATGTATGGGACACACCACGTGGCGTGTCTATTAAATTATACTCCCTCCGTCCCATAATATTTGTCCGGTCCGCAAAACGAGAACTAAAAAATAATGCATTTCTTTCAATAAAAAATTCAAACTTTTTTCATAAATTACAAGAACTCATCGATATCTAATGAATTGTTGAAAAAAATTTGAATTTTTCTTGCAAAAAACATATTATTTTTACGTCCTTGTTTTGCGGACCGGACAAATATTATGGGACGGAGGGAGTATTGTTTTTCATGCTGGGAGTCTGGGACAAGTTGGGGACACAATAGGATGGTTTTTATAAATTTGAAAAGCTTTTTCGGGGTAAAATATTTGAAACTTCAAATTATTGGACAAAAAAGTGTAATATAAAACATGTGCGTATGTGAATAGGCATTCACAATCAGGCAATAACACATTCGAAGGACCCTTTCCTAATTTCCATGGGGTGTTGTGAACAACAGAACGCATGAAACAATGAGTACATCTACATTTTAATAAGAATAAAAGCGGCTTGGCAGATAGATGATGAAAATAGGACATCAAATAATTTGCACAAATAACCAGCTTAATACCGCACCAGAAGATACACAAATATGGAGCGTTATGTTTCACAGAGATGGTGACACTAGAGGGTGTGGCAGAATGGCGTAGCAAGAAGAAAAGAATCATGATAATTAGAATGAATGCAATAACTTGGTCATTCCTAGCCCCTTAACAGTTCAGCAATTAAATCTTCTTTTTTTCTCTGGGCAAGTTAAGTTTTCATTGAGAAAAAACCATCCAGCAAAGACCAAGGGTATGCCCTTGCAGTCCAGTACAAAGCTAGTTACTAACTAGCTAGAATCAATACAAGGATGAAAAGGAAAACAAGCTAAGCAAAGACATAAGGGGGAATTTGCCATGTAAGGCAACCTAAACAATTAACATCAGTCTTTTTAATGCCTCTCCAGGAGGTTAAGCAATTAACTTTCTCTTTTTGTTTTTTGAACAAGCAATTAACTTTCTCAATCAACCCTTAACTAGGACCCTTCTTAGCATTTGTGTTCCTTGATTTCGTTTCTTGCCCGCTTCATCTCTACATACTTTGTTTTGTATATTTGTCCTATCATTAGTCCATAAGGAGCATAACCTAATTGCACAATGTCCTTCAGTCCTTCGACATTTTCACCCTGAAACTCAAACATTCTACCTAAACACATTAACGCAAACATGCTGGTTCATATGAAACCAAAGATCCTTCAAGACTGAGCTTTGAGTTCATAAGTATAGATTTAGAACCAAGCAGTGAAAAATAGTAATGCCCACTTCCAATTTCATGAGAAAAATTACACTCACCCAAAATAAGAGTTAATCTAACTCATCTGAACCATGATAATACTCTAGAGAAGAAGAAAAATAACAAAATGAAATGAGAGAGAGAGAGAGAGAGAGAGAGAAAGAGAGAGAGAGAGAGAGAGAGGACCTCCAGTTGATGGATTGAAGCTGAATAAGGTCGGATTGAGCGGCTACTTTGCGAGCAAGATCTTCAGACTCCACGCAGTGGAACAAAAGCACTTGCTTCTTGTTGGGCTTCTCCATGTGGGTTTCTTGATCTTAATCAGTTGCTCAAAACCCTCTGATGGCTATTTCAGAAAGGGTTTAATTTGCCGCCAATAAAGTAGTATCGACATACGTACGAACGCAGGTGAAAGAGAGGATCGGGCAGGGACCTGGGGTGGAAGTCAATTTTTCTATGATGTCCCAACGTGGTATTAGGGCATGATGCTCTCGTATAATATGGGCCTTTAGATTAGGTTTTAGATGAATCGGAGTCTTTGGATCAAAATCATCCCGAAAAAGTATGGTGGTTTTGTCTTTTTTTTCAAAAAAAAATTTCTTTATACTTACCATGAACATTGGCTCTACTTATCATAATTTATGCTGATACGTACCACAAAATATTATGTATTTACCACAACAAAAGACTACACTTCAACGTTTTTGCCCTTTCTCTCACTAACTTGTTCTCTAGGTAGCCGGTTTAGCTGGAAAATAAATTTTTCCGGCGGAAAAATGTACCTTTTTGCAAGAATTTTTTTAATTATTGAAAATTATAAGTTCACACCACTTTTTGTCATATTCACCCTACTTTTTGTCATTTTCTTAATCATTTGTGTAATAGACTATCAAATATTGGGTGAAAATATAAATATAATTTAATAATATTTAATTTGCAAAAAAAAATTTTATAACAAATTTTCGAAACTAAATATTTAAGCCAAAAAATTGCCTTGATTTTAGATTCATGTTGTTAATATATTTTATTAAAATTATTTTACAAATATTATTGTGAAAACAATTATTCATTTCCTGTTTTGTTGACCAATTTTTTATTAAATTTTTTTGAAACTAAATATATAAGCCAAAATATTGCCTTGATTTTAGATTAATGTTAATATATTTCATTAAATTATTTGTAAGTAAAAAGTAATTTAAAAATATTATTGTGAAAAAAATTATTCATTTATTGTTTTGAACAACATACAAAAATAACTTAATATTTTAGGCGGGAAATACATTACTTTTGGGGTTTAATAAAACCACACCACTTTATACCACATCCACTCTAAATTTTGTCCTTTTGCTAAGCTATTGTCTCATGGGCAACATAAAAAATGTGATAAAAATATAAATGTAGCTTAAATTTTTATTTTGTGAATATATGTTTCTTAGAACAATTTTTTGAAATAAAAAATATAAACCATATAATGGTAATAATCTCCAAATGCCGCATTCAATAAATCATTTAGTTTCACTAATCATTAGGTATTCATTTTATGATGCCCATGTGGAGAAGGTATTCATTTATTATTTTTAATAACTTACAAAAGTAAATTATATATCTATTATAAACACACACACACTATATATATATCTCTCTAATAACATTGACTGAAAAAAGGTAAACCAATAAAAAAATATTAAATGTTTTAGTAGGGTTTTCCATTGAATTAAGGTAACATATTTAATACAATTAGAGTTTTTAATGAGATTTAGATACTAAGCAAATAATTGAATTAATTTCTGCAATCGATTGACATGATATTGTAATGATTAATAGTTATAATTGACATTAGACTATTCAGTTAGTGCTAGAGTGACGATTAATCGCTATAATCGACTATAGTAGCTAGAGTCATTTGACTAAGAGCTTAATGAGTGATGATTGAGCATTAATGCTATAGTGATGATAGATTGATCATATTCAATGAGTGATGATCAACTATAGTAGCCAAAGTCATTATCAATTGTATTAATGCTATAGTGATGATTGAGCATTAATACAATTGGCTAAAATGGGATTAATGTAGGTTAATAGTGATCAATGTCATTAGTAGATGTAATAGTTAACTATTGGTTGACAGCGATCAATGAGTAATTGATACAATTGGCTAATGTTAGAGTAGCCACTACCTATTGTTACCACCATGACATTCGGTTGTTACTTCATGATGTGAACATACCACGGTATAATAAGGCTCTTCATACCGCAACATTTTATCATACTTGTAACAACCCATAATTTCTATCATTAATAATATCATTAAAAAGTATTATTAGTACTAATAAAATTCTTTTCCTTAATATATATATACCAATGTAATTATCTTATCCTATTTATCTTTTTTTTTTATTTCTAAATTGCATGCATGCATACAAACTCCTTCCATCTCACCCTCTCCTACTCCTACTCAGTCTCTACTTCCTCCCTGAACTTATCTTCGTCCTTATCTCGTCCATCTCAAAGCCCAAGAGATAGAAACCTTTTTGAATACAATCTTATCACCCTCATTGAAATTCTCTTATAAATACCCCATAACTCCGACCCTAGGCACGCCACGCTACTCCCCACACCCCACCAGTCCAGAAGAGAGAGGAAATTCGAAGAAGCTCTAATCCATGGAGTTTTAGAGAGAGAAAGAAAGAGAGAGGAAATTTGAAGAAGAAGAAGCTCTAATCCATGGAGTTTTAGAGAGAGAAAGAAAGAGAGAGAAAAGTGGATTTCGTACCAAGACTCAACCGAAACCCAAATTGATCGTTCCAATCACTTCCCTCAGCCCCAAGCATCCCCAAACATCATCCAATTCGAGCCCAAGGTCTCCCGATCAAAGAACCCGAAGTCTTCTTCCCCAAGATTCAAGGTATTATAATCCATTCCAACCTCTCCTCTAAGTATATTAAGTGTTTTTTATGCTTAACCCAATAGCCCTCATGGTCCCATGCATTGAAACCGTAGCAGAAAAACGAAAAAAATTGAATCTGCGTTGAACCTTGCGGCCGCAAGGTTCGGGCCGCAAGAACCAGGGCCGAGTTTGCGGCCGCGAGCTCTACCGCAAGGTTGACTCGGTCAGACCTTGCGGTTTGTGTTGTTTTGGTTCGAATCGACTTTTCGACACCTTGAACACCATTTTCGACCCCCGATCTATTTTTCCTAGCCTTCTAACACATCAAAGATCATAACTTGTTAATGTCATTTATTTATTTATTTTATTATCTATTTATTAACTATTTATTTGATTTCTTGTGAAAGTTTACAAACGAAAAATCCTTGCTACCTTATAAACCATTTTATTAATTCTCGGACTATTTTTTTTAGATTCTTTACATTCCAAAGATGATATACCTAAGACGGCGTTCCGCACGCGCTACGGACACTACGAGTTTGTAGTCATGCCGTTCGGTCTAACCAATGCTCCTGCAGTTTTCATGTGTCTGATGAACCAGATTTTCACCCCGTACTTGGACAAGTTCGTGGTAGTGTTCATTGATGACATTCTTATATACTCTCCAACGGAGAAAGAACATGAGGACCACTTGAGAATTGTCCTCCAAGTACTTCGAGACAACCATTTGTATGCAAAGGCCAGCAAGTGCGAATTTTGGATGAAAGAAGTCAAATTCCTAGGACACGTGGTGTCAGAGAAAGGAATCTCAGTCGACAACAGCAAAGTAGAAGCAGTCATGGACTGGAAAAGACCTTATTCGGTGTTCGAGATTAGAAGTTTCTTGGGATTAGCCAGTTACTACAGAAGATTCATTCAGGATTTCTCCATCTTGGGAAAACCATTGACGCGACTGACCCAAAAAGGGGTTAAGTTTGAATGGAACGAAGCATGTGAGAGATCTTTCCAAGAACTTAAGAAGAGGTTGACTAGTGCTCCTATATTGATCGTACCCGAATGAGACGCAGGGTATACCGTATATTGCGATGCATCCAAAGACGGATTGGGAGCTGTACTCATGCAAAATGGAAAAGTCGTTGCTTACGGATCCCGACAGTTGAGGCCGCATGAAAGGAATTATCCGACACACGATTTAGAACTGGCAGCAGTAGTGTTCGCCCTAAAGTCTTGGCGACATTATCTATACGGAGTGCAGTTCGAGGTATTCACGGACAACAAAAGTTTGAAATACTTGTTTACCCAGAAAGAGCTAAACATGAGGCAAAGGAGATGGGTGGAATACTTAGAGGATTTCAACTTCACGATGTCCTATCATCCTGGAAAGGCAAACATAGTCGCTGATGCGCTGAGTCGTAAGAATCGAGGACAAGTGGCTAGTTTAGCTATAAGAGAATGGAAGATGATGGAGGACCTTAACAGATTCAAGCTACAGCCAACCGTGGAAGGCACCAACGCGTGTCTCTTCGCCGTAGTCACAACCCCAGCCTTACATCGAGAAATTCTTTTTGCCCAAACCTTCGAACAAGAATGTGACTTCATTAGATACCAACTCTCAATTGGAAAAGCAGCAGCCGGATGGACAATCCACACTGATAAAAGTCTTCGCTTCCAAGGAAGAATTTTTGTACCAGACATCGGTACCCTCCGGGAAGCAGTACTTAAGGAATTTCACCATTCCAATTTCGCCGTCCACCCAGGAAGCACCAAGATGTACCAAGACCTCCGCTGACAGTACTGGTGGGTTGGAATCAAGAAGGACGTGGCATATGTTTCAACATGCCTCACATGCCAACAAGTAAAAGCGGAACATCAGAAGCCCGGTGGAACCCTGCAACCCTTGCCTATACCCGGATGGAAGTGGGAACATATCGCCATGGATTTTGTGACAGGACTACCTAGGTCTCCGCAGTCCAACACCGCCATTTGGGTGATAGTCGATCGTTTGACAAAATCTGCCCACTTTTTACCCATGAAGATGACAGACTCAATGGACTCTCTTAGCAGACTCAATGGACTCTCTCAGCAGACTTTACATCCGAGAAATCGTGCGATTACATGGTGTACCCGTATCCATTGTGAGTGATCGAGATTCAAGGTTCACGTCGACCTTTTGGAATAGCCTACAGAAAGCATTGGGAACCGAGCTTCGTCTCAGCACCGCATTCCACCCACAGACGGACGGACAATCCGAAAGAACAATCCAAATCTTAGAAGACATGCTCCGTGCCTGCGCTTTGGACTTTAAGGGAAGTTGGGAACGACACCTACCCCTAGTCGAGTTTGCCTATAACAACAGCTATCAATCCAGCATAGACATGGCACCATACGAAGCTCTGTATGGGCGACCTTGTCGATCGCCAGTTTGTTGGGCTAAACTGGGAGAAGCAAGCTTACTAGGACCAGAGTTAGTCCGAGAGACAACAGAAAAGATCATAACCATTTGCCAACGGCTCCTGATTGCGTAGAGTCGACAGAAGAGCTACATCGACAAGAGGACCAGACCGTTGACCTTTTAGGTTGGAGAACATGTGTTCTTAAAGATCAGACCACGAAAAGGAGTTATCCGATTTGGAAGGAAAGGAAAACTGTCACCACGTTACATTGGCCCTTTTGAGATCCTCGAGAAAATTGGAGAAGTGGCGTACCGCCACAATTGGACCGAGTTCACAACGTGTTCCACGTGTCAATGCTCCGAAAGTACATAACGCATCCTTCCCACATCATCAATTGGGAAAATATCGAACTCAACGAGGACGTCACTCTAGAGGAACAGCCAGTGGAGATCTAAGACTATAGTGAGAAGTGCATTCGAGGCAAAACCATTCAACTCGTCCGAATCCTTTGGCGACATCGAGGAATTGAGGAATAACCTAGGAACGAGCGGATACTATACGCGCCAACTATCCGAATCTGTTTCCTCCTAAAGGTACACTTTAATTTCGAGGATGAAATTTTGTTAAGGGGGATAGGTTGTAACAACCCGTAATTTCTATCATTAATAATATCATTAAAAAGTATTATTAGTACTAATAAAATTCTTTTCCTTAATAGATATATACCAATGTAATTATCTTATCCTACTTATCTTTTTTTTTATTTCTAAATTGCATGCATGCATACAAACTCCTTCCATCTCACCCTCTCCTACTCCTGCTCAGTCTCTACTTCCTCCCTGAACTTATCTTCGTCCTCATCTCGTCCATCTCAAAACCCAAGAGATAGAAATCTTTTTTAATACAATCTTATCACCCTCATTGAAATTCTCTTATAAATACCCCATAACTCCGACCCTAGGGCACACCACGCTGCTCCTCACACCCCACCAGTCTAGAAGAGAGAGGAAAGTCGAAGAAGACGAAGCTGTTTTAGAGAGAGAAAGAAAGAGAGAGAAAAGTGGGTTTCGTACCAAGACCCAACCGAAACCCAAATTGATCGTTCCAATCATTTCCCTCAACCCCAAGCATCCCCAAACATCATCCAATTCGAGCCCAAGGTCTCCCGATCAAAGAACCCGAAGTCTTCTTCCCCAAGATTCAAGATTCGTTTTGAAACTATTCGATCCGATTCAAGATATTATAATCCATTCCAACCTCTCCTCTAAGTATATTAAGTGTTTTTTATGCTTAACCCAATAGCCCTCATGGTCCCATGCATCGAAACCGTAGCAAAAAAATGAAAAAAATTGAATCTGCATTGAACCTTGCGGCCGCAAGGTTCGGGCCGCAAGAACCAAGGCCGAGTTTGCGGCCGCGAGCTCTACCGCAAGGTTGACTCGGTCAGACCTTGCGGTTTGTGTTGTTTTGGTTCGAATCGACTTTTCGACACCTCGAACACCGTTTTCGACCCCCGATCTATTTTTCCTAGCCTTCTAACACATCAAAGATCATAACTTGTTAATGTCATATATTTTTTATTTTATTATCTATTTATTAACTATTTATTTGATTTCTTGTGAAAGTTTACAAACGAAAAATCCTTGCTACCTTATAAACCATTTTATTAATTCCCGAACTATTTTTTTTAGATTTTTTACATTCCAAAGATGATATGTTGTTAACCTCAACATATATTTTAATTATTAAATAATTTATTATCCATTTATTTTACTTTTGACAACTTTAAAAATCATTTTTTTATTTTAAAAAATGATTCCGTGACCCTCCGGACCCACTTTTTGGTACTTGAACTCGATATGTTGGACTTTTAGAACTCTTATTAAGGTCATGATAGTTATCCTAATATTTTCATCCATTTAATGTGTTTAATTAACTTATGATCAATCTAACTATTAATTTTAAATAGTTAATAAGAACCTAAAAATATTTCTCAAATTATTTTTAAGTTCCTACTTTAATTTTGACATCATAAGACTAAGGGCAACGGGTCACCCATAACAAGTTGAGTGATTGCATTGCTTGATATTTGCTTAATCATTTTCCGCTTGTTGTTTATTTATTTATTTGTTACCGTGATTATTATTTCTTTGTTAATTGATTTTAATGCTAGATTGGACCCTAGAGACATGGGGTGGTATGCGAATAGAATTCACCTAGATGATGTTAGGTAATGGATAAATTGGGAAGTTTTTGTTTTAGATTGCCCGCAGGTGTGATTTTGAGATTTGAGATTTGTGATGAGATTTAAACTGGCGAGAGTCCAGTGATGATTTGATAGACTGGCAAAGTAAGCCCTGTGATAATTGTGATGATTGTAAAGTGGTGCATAAGATAGGCGAACCCTAGTTATGATTCAGGCATGGTAAGCTTTCTTTTGTTGTAATGAGAGGGATACACGCTGGGTACATAACTTAGGTGCAATCTGCGACAGCAAAAGAATTAAAGTGATCCCATGAGACCGAGCATGGCTAGCGGTTGGGGAGGAAAGATCTCGTGGATGAGATCTTAGATTTCATATTAGGTTAATGGATAGCAATAAACTGTTTATGTGAAATATCTCTGTTTACTTCTTCGCACTATATATATCATGTTGCTTGCTAGCTGTAAAGTAAGAGGGATGGTTGGGTTGGATTATACTACGGGGTGAACTATATCACTCAGGTACGGATTGCCTGGCTTCCGTGCCAGATTTTGCAGAAAATCAGGAAGAGACACAGAATCCCGAAGGCGAGCAGTTTTATGCAGAGGAGAATCCAGAGGTGGGAGCCGAGACCGAGTACGTTGGGATCCGTATCAAACTTAGAAGTCGGCTCTGTTATTTGGTCTATTTTATTACCTCAAAGACTAATTTAGCATTTCCCCAGTTGATTGTAATAAATGAATCTCTATGTAGAGAATTCTGTTTTGGATTTTTAAACTTTAATTTGGTGAATATTTCAAATTAATATTTAATGCTTTCGATTCTAACTCCGAAAATCGGGGCGTTACAATACTTACCATCATAATAGCCAATTATTTCTTCATCATGCAAACATACCATGGTTTTTGCTAATACTTACCTTTCTGAAAGGAAATACTTACTATGCATTAAGGTGTTTTTATAGTTTGTTCTATTCAAGCTTACCATATTGTTATGATGCATCAATGATGATATAGAAATGTATACCTACTCTTCACCAATACCATACTTACCATGGAATAAGCTTACGGATACCACAAACCTGATCATACTTATCACAACATTAGGGCTATTACTTCTTCATGCGAACTTACCATATTTTTTGCTAGTACTTACCTTCCTGATCATACTTACTATATCTCGTATTTTTGTTTTTTAGCTTTATTGCAATTTAGCCCCACCCCCTCCTAGACTTCATAGTGCATTAGGTAACTTCAACATATTTAGACTATTTTTGCCAAATTCAGTAGCAGCAGGCGAATGCAGTAATTCTTAGATTTTGAACACAATGGATTTTTTTAGCAAACGATCATCCAAGCTATCTCGTTGATATGGTATAAGTTTGTTTAGGTTACGCTTACCACTATATATGAAAACACTTACCACTATCTATGAAAATTCTTACCACTAATAGCAGTCTTGCTAAAGCCTCAGTCAATGCTACACATAAAATTGGTATTAGAACATGTCACCTTAAGATCTTTGTTGTAAGGACCCACAATTTCAAATTTATTAAAAGGTTTAATCGATATTATAAATGAGGAAGATATGAAATTTGTTGAGTTTATTTGATTTGGGGTTAATGTGTTAGAGTGTTATAGTTGAGGGGTTAGTGTGTGTGGTGTGTATATAGGTGTGTGTGTGAGGGAGTAGGGAATAAAATTCCCCCTTTCCTCTCTCTCACTCTCCCGATCTCTCTCTCTCGGCTCCCATCTCTCACTCTCACTCTTTCTCTTGCTCTCACCCAAAACCACCTCAAACCTCCACAAAACCACCATAAACCCTTCATCCCGTCACGCATTGCAGCGCGTATTGCTCCGGGTTGAGCTCGGTGGAGGTGCTTTTCGTTCGAACTCAAAGATTGGAGCTAGGGCTTGGAGATCCTTTCAAATTCGTTCTTGAATCTTGAGGTAGGGAGTTCTAACTCTTAATATATGTTTATGACTCGTTTCTTGTAGCTTGATTCTTGCCATTGATCGTGGTTATTGTTGTTGATGTTGTGGTTGTTGAGAAACCCATTGAAATCTGCAGAAAATCTGCTCGACACCCTGTGTTATCGATACCTTACCCATTGTTATCGATAACCTTGTGCTCCAAAACCCAGAAAATCACTTGTTATCGATACCATTTGTCCTTGTTATCGATACCCTTGCGTCTGGAGAGCTTTTTAGTCAAATGGTATCGATACCATTTGACTAGGTATCGATACCTTTGGCTTAGGGACAGTTTTACAGCTTTTTCTAAACTTCATCTTTTTGAACCCCGATCACTTCCAACACCTCTAAAACACTTTTAAACCGTCTCTAAGCTTGGTTGTTCGTCCCTTGATGATCCGTTGATCGTTTCTACTCTTTAAACAATCGTTAAATGTCATTTTAGCTTCGTTGTAAATGAGAAACGTACCGTAAAGCTGGTTAAGAGTACCGTAGGCCATATGGGGTGCCGTAGTCGGTATTATGGGTAGACGTGGGCATGTCTAGCACGATCTCTTGTCCTCTTGATTCGTCGAACTATTAGTTCCCAATGGCGTTTGTTGTTAAAGGTTTAAGTATCGATACAGGCGAG
Organism: Rhododendron griersonianum; assembly: GCA_018127125.1. Taxonomy (NCBI): domain Eukaryota; kingdom Viridiplantae; phylum Streptophyta; class Magnoliopsida; order Ericales; family Ericaceae; genus Rhododendron; species Rhododendron griersonianum. Next base: position 35,141,778 of record CM030793.1, on the reverse strand, counting down.
TCGTACGTTATATAACACTAGGGGTTGGTAGATTACTTAGAGCATAATGACATATGTGGGGTATGATATGTGTTTATCCATTAGCCAATGTTATGATATAGTTGATTGTTTAGAATGCTTGGAGTGAGATCCATGTTGTGAAAGAATTATTTGAGATGATAAGATAACTTGCGTCCTCATGACTTGTCGAGTCTTTCAATTTCTTGGGCACTCGTCCTATGAGATTTAAGTGTGGAAACCAATGAGTAGAGTATTATCGGATTATATATGAACTTAATACATTACGTATGATACGGACTACATAAACTAATGAAAAGGCATGAACATGTATATTTGTGGAGTTACATAAAGGTTGATTAAAGTTTTGTGGTACAAACAATAGATGGATAATGAAGTTGATTGTGAAATGACGGATGGTCGGTTAAGCGATGTGCGTTTCCGCTAACCAATGATTATTACTTATTGAGGGAATAGACTCGGGGTGACCCTGCGCTCGAGGGAACTAGACCCGAGGTGACCCAAGTGATTTCATTATTGAGGGAATAGACTCGGGGTGACCCTGCGCTCAAGGGAACTAGACCCGAGGTGACCCAAGTGATTTTATTATTGAGGGAATAGACTCGGGGTGACCCTACGCTCGAGGGAACTAGACCCGAGGTGACCCTAGTGATTATTGATGGGAAACACTTGATTTAAAAGAAAGAAAAGGTCGGTAAACAAGGGATTTGATAATAACGAATGTGGACACAAGAATGATCATAGTATCGTACAAAGAAGGATAAGATGAATAATAGTTGGCTATAGTCTAACGTGGATGGACAAGAGTCTGTTAATGTATCTAGTCTAAGGAGTAAGCGGCTAGTGACATTCTGGTAAAATCTGGTATTCTTTGATCAAGGTGTCTAGCTCGTTGGCAATCATTCGCATTTTTTTTGCGTATCTGTCTATTCTCACTCACTCTTGGTGCATGATTCATTTCATCTTCATATAGTTTGAGCATAGAACTCTCTACTGGGCACGTGTTTTGCTCAACCCTATCTTTCTTTCAGGTACACCCGAAGATAGTAACACGAGGTGCTTGGCATGCATTTGACTTCAACCCTTTTGATAGCTATTGCGGAAAATTACTTGGGCATCATTTTGTAAAACTCTTGGGAATGTAATATTAGTTTCTAGTATGACTATCATCTGACATGGAGGATTGTAAACCCTAAAACTTCTTTTCTATCATGTTATTTGGATTGTCAAGCTCGATTAGAAACTTGAAACTTAATTTGCAATTGTGGGAGTAAACCATGACTTGGGGTATTATCAGTATTATTGCGAGATATTGTTTATCAAAAATCTTTATACTTTATGTTGAAAATCGAGGGCGTGACAACTTGGTATCAGAGCATCTAGGTTTGAATACTTTGAGACCGTGGGGAGACTTTAGTCTCATGGGTTCAAACTCATAGCAAAATTTTTACAAAACCACATGTGTGCTTGCATGAATGATAGTAGACTATTGTTGTGTCATTGCATTGGCATTATGGTAGAGTGGCATAAGGTTGTTGTAATATTGGAAAGGTTGTAGACCTGCATCGTATAGCAATGTGATGAATGCTGATGACTTTCTTTCGTATGCTTTCATAGTAGGATGTCTTTGAGATGTGGGGATAGGTGTGGTGAGACCGAGGATCGTGAGTACCATGGTTATAGTGCATACATGGAGAATGAAGCGAGTCAGTGTGCTAGGGATGAAACGATGTTTCCTGAGATCGTTGAGTGTGCAAAGGGTGTTGAGATTCCTGAGACCGTTGAGTGTGCGAAGGGTGTTGAGATTCTGGAGGGTGGGCAGATCGGTGTGAATGTGGGAAAAACTAGACGTCGAGTCGTTAGCGCGAGGTCATCCTCAGAGAGTGTTGAGGGTTCAGGAAAGAAGAAACCTAGGATATCAAAGCCAGCGATTCAAGGTCAGCAGGACCTTAAGCCACCTCCTCATTCTAGGACACCGGGAGTTCTCCTCAAGCATCCAACTGTGTGTTATCGATGTCGTCAGTCTGGTCACATACGTTCTCAATGTCCATGGCGTGGGGGATCTTGTTATACTTGCGGCGAACTTGGCCACATGGCAAGAAATTGTCCTCAAGGATTGGGAGTACCTAGTGAATCGAGCTCCATGCAGCAGCATAAACGTACACCGAAACAACAGATGCAGTTCCGTAGCTAAACCATTTCCTTCTACTCTCTAGCGTTCAGAAATATCAGTTGTTTGTGAGGTATCTTCTCCTCTTTGTCGTTCGATTTGTTCGTTACAATACTTTTGATTCGGAAGCATTTCATTCATTAAGAATCTCCTCATTATTTAGGTTTAGAATTGAAAATCCAGAAATCTCAGTCCTTGCGTGTTGAGAAGCATCAATAGATCATATATGTCGAGACTAGAGGTTAATCGTTCCATATTAAGGTGTTGCCTTTGACTTTTTTGTTTGCTTATAACGAGATTTGATCTGATTTGGACAAGGATTAGTTATAACCATGATGGTTGGTAATATTCCGAACGTGAATTCGTAAAAGTTGTTTCTTTTGTTATCCTCTTTCATTGGCCTAGCTGAATGTTGTTAGAATTGTATCGTAAACTACCTTTCTGTGAAATCCGTTGTGTAGTTGACCTGTTACAATTATCGTGCAATCTATTCTTAGCTTTCCCTTGGGAATATTAGAACTCTTATGGTGAAGTGTCCTATGACACGTTTGCTATTGATGTTGACGAATGTTCCTCGTTCCTAATTCGAAGTTCCATTGTTGCTACTACCGTACTTAGAATGAATTTTTCGTTGGTCTGTTTGGATCCCTCTGTCGCGACTTAGAGCTTGTCGTTGTCTGTAAATGTTGTTCTGCGCAAGTCCTTATGTTGCAACTCGACCTATTAAACCCGATCCGTGGCCACATCCTTTATGCTATTCTAATTTCTTGATTATGGAGTCATGTGATTTGAACTTGTACTCGCCTTGTACCCATTTGCTTGCCTGGACCCATTTGGTTGGCGTGAAATTCGTTGTTGCAGCTACTAGTCTGTTTGTCGGAAATGGCCATTCTACTCAAGTTCTTATGTCGTAATCGAAATCAAATCTTGTGGTAACATAATTATTGATACCCATTTGTTGATGCCGTTTAATTCGAATTCGCTTGTTATAGTTCCTCTCAGTATCGTTCAACTCTGTTATGGTTCCTCAACTCTAAAGGCACATAATTCGTCCTGTAATGCTTAGTCTCGAATTGTTGGAAGTATTACTCATTTCTAGTACTGTGCAATTTCTGATTTTGGATCGGTTAGTTTACGAGAGATCGGTCTCATTACCTTGTGATTGTCCTTAATATCGACATCTTTCAATTGTCAAGATTTTATCTGCTAACTCCTTTGATTTGTAGAGCAATAAGAGGGTTATGATCGGTCATTTTGAATTTCTTGGGTTATTGTAAAAATGTACTTTGAGTTTGTTGCCTAACCGCCTTAAAGATTCCATGTGTTCTTTGAATTTCAGATGCCCTGTTATCGTTGTTGAATTCTTGATTGGCATTGCTTGAGTTTTGGAGCCTGCTCGTTTCATTTGAGATAAGAATCGAATCCTTCTCGTAATCTAGAATGACCCAACCTAGAGCGAAAATTTGGTGCGCCTTTTTGAAGAATTGGCTTGTGTTGTGGATCCGCTAGATTTAGTATTGAGAGGTACGATGAAATCTATTCGCCGACGACATTTGGAAGCTTCAAAGAGAATGACCGAAAGGAGAAGGGTAAGAATCGTCAAAGATTGCTAACCGCGTGGTGCCGACCAGAAATTGTGCTGACCGTTGTCGTCACTTATTGTCACTCGAGGTGGGAAGATTCACGTATTCCGTAAAGTACCGTTGCATTGGAGTTTGTCTCGTCTTGGATGGAAAATGAAGCATTGATCGCTAGAAAGATAGGTTTAAGTGTTGGATACAGCACGCGTCTTTCGGATACCCAGGCGACAACCGATGAAATCCAGTTGGAAGAGGCGATTGATCACCGCATCTTCTAGAAGGAAGTCTCGGGAAGTCAATTGGACTATCGGATTATATTTAGAGGTGAGATTTCTATGCTGAGGTAATCGACCGTATATAGGATTTTCGTAATAAAAAGGGAATTTTAGAAATCGCGTTTCATTTAACTTTGCTAATGAAACCTTCGAGTAATTGTGATGCGCTCTACGTATAGTTATTGAGGGAGTATGAATCGAATCCATTATATGTGTTAGTGAGGTCCAAACTTGAGCTAGAAGCCGACGTGTCCCGCGGTGAGAAGCCGATACGTATCCTTGCATGGCGTGATCAAGTGTTGAGGGGTAAGACGATACCGTTGGTTCGAGTCATATGGAGTAATCAGGGTAGCGAGGAGTCCGCGTGGGAAAGAGAGGACGAAGTTAGAGCGAAATATCCGCACCTTTTTCCGGAATGAATTGATGTGAGTGCTTGAATTCGAAGTTTCATGCTATTTGACTTGTTGCATAATATTGATGGTTATACTTGTGGCATATCTATGTGGAGCATGTCTTAGTTGAGTATTGTTATTTAAATTTCGAGGACGAAATTTTTTCTAAGGAGGGTAGGGTGTAAGGACCCACAATTTCAAATTTATTAAAAGGTTTAATCGATATTATAAATGAGGAAGATATGAAATTTGTTGAGTTTATTTGATTTGGGGTTAATGTGTTAGAGTGTTATAGTTGAGGGGTTAGTGTGTGTGGTGTGTATATAGGTGTGTGTGTGAGGGAGTAGGGAATAAAATTCCCCCTTTCCTCTCTCTCACTCTCCCGATCTCTCTCTCTCGGCTCCCATCTCTCACTCTCACTCTTTCTCTTGCTCTCACCCAAAACCACCTCAAACCTCCACAAAACCACCATAAACCCTTCATCCCGTCACGCATTGCAGCGCGTATTGCTCCGGGTTGAGCTCGGTGGAGGTGCTTTTCGTTCGAACTCAAAGATTGGAGCTAGGGCTTGGAGATCCTTTCAAATTCGTTCTTGAATCTTGAGGTAGGGAGTTCTAACTCTTAATATATGTTTATGACTCGTTTCTTGTAGCTTGATTCTTGCCATTGATCGTGGTTATTGTTGTTGATGTTGTGGTTGTTGAGAAACCCATTGAAATCTGCAGAAAATCTGCTCGACACCCTGTGTTATCGATACCTTACCCATTGTTATCGATAACCTTGTGCTCCAAAACCCAGAAAATCACTTGTTATCGATACCATTTGTCCTTGTTATCGATACCCTTGCGTCTGGAGAGCTTTTTAGTCAAATGGTATCGATACCATTTGACTAGGTATCGATACCTTTGGCTTAGGGACAGTTTCACAGCTTTTTCTAAACTTCATCTTTTTGACCCCCGATCACTTCCAACACCTCTAAAACACTTTTAAACCGTCTCTAAGCTTGGTTGTTCGTCCCTTGATGATCCGTTGATCGTTTCTACTCTTTAAACAATCGTTAAATGTCATTTTAGCTTCGTTGTAAATGAGAAACGTACCGTAAAGCTGGTTAAGAGTACCGTAGGCCATATGGGGTGCCGTAGTCGGTATTATGGGTAGACGTGGGCATGTCTAGCACGATCTCTTGTCCTCTTGATTCGTCGAACTATTAGTTCCCAATGGCGTTTGTTGTTAAAGGTTTAAGTATCGATACAGGCGAGTCGTACGTTATATAACACTAGGGGTTGGTAGATTACTTAGAGCATAATGACATATGTGGGGTATGATATGTGTTTATCCATTAGCCAATGTTATGATATAGTTGATTGTTTAGAATGCTTGGAGTGAGATCCATGTTGTGAAAGAATTATTTGAGATGATAAGATAACTTGCGTCCTCATGACTTGTCGAGTCTTTCAATTTCTTGGGCACTCGTCCTATGAGATTTAAGTGTGGAAACCAATGAGTAGAGTATTATCGGATTATATATGAACTTAATACATTACGTATGATACGGACTACATAAACTAATGAAAAGGCATGAACATGTATATTTGTGGAGTTACATAAAGGTTGATTAAAGTTTTGTGGTACAAACAATAGATGGATAATGAAGTTGATTGTGAAATGACGGATGGTCGGTTAAGCGATGTGCGTTTCCGCTAACCAATGATTATTACTTATTGAGGGAATAGACTCGGGGTGACCCTGCGCTCGAGGGAACTAGACCCGAGGTGACCCAAGTGATTTCATTATTGAGGGAATAGACTCGGGGTGACCCTGCGCTCAAGGGAACTAGACCCGAGGTGACCCAAGTGATTTTATTATTGAGGGAATAGACTCGGGGTGACCCTACGCTCGAGGGAACTAGACCCGAGGTGACCCTAGTGATTATTGATGGGAAACACTTGATTTAAAAGAAAGAAAAGGTCGGTAAACAAGGGATTTGATAATAACGAATGTGGACACAAGAATGATCATAGTATCGTACAAAGAAGGATAAGATGAATAATAGTTGGCTATAGTCTAACGTGGATGGACAAGAGTCTGTTAATGTATCTAGTCTAAGGAGTAAGCGGCTAGTGACATTCTGGTAAAATCTGGTATTCTTTGATCAAGGTGTCTAGCTCGTTGGCAATCATTCGCATTTTTTTTGCGTATCTGTCTATTCTCACTCACTCTTGGTGCATGATTCATTTCATCTTCATATAGTTTGAGCATAGAACTCTCTACTGGGCACGTGTTTTGCTCAACCCTATCTTTCTTTCAGGTACACCCGAAGATAGTAACACGAGGTGCTTGGCATGCATTTGACTTCAACCCTTTTGATAGCTATTGCGGAAAATTACTTGGGCATCATTTTGTAAAACTCTTGGGAATGTAATATTAGTTTCTAGTATGACTATCATCTGACATGGAGGATTATAAACCCTAAAACTTCTTTTCTATCATGTTATTTGGATTGTCAAGCTCGATTAGAAACTTGAAACTTAATTTGCAATTGTGGGAGTAAACCATGACTTGGGGTATTATCAGTATTATTGCGAGATATTATTTATCAAAAATCTTTATACTTTATGTTGAAAATCGAGGGCGTGACATTTGTACCGGTTCAAACGGATTGAAAATTAGAGCACTTAATTTTTTAACATATAAACAGTCTAAAAAAATAAGGGGTCTAATTTTCAATCCGTTTAAACCCGTGCAAAGGTATTATTTTTTGATCATTTTATCTTAAACGGTTATAATTAATTGTTATCCTATATACCTTTACATTTTAGTAAAAAATACAAATAAAAAATAACAAAAACTAGGGAGTGAATTGATGCTTTTTGCTGCAGATTTGGAGATTCAATAAAGAACTCGAGCTATGAAGTCTTGTGGCTCCTCCGTGTATTCGTATGCGCCTTGGGCCTCGATCTATTCCAATTCCCATCCCTAACATAAACAACAGCTCATGCTCCATGGATAATAGCTGCTATATTTGGGTCTTACGAAATTGAGAAATAGCAACGAAATGTCAAGAGGTAAATGGATTAATAATTTAATATATTTGTTTGTGGGCCTTAAATGTGGGTGAGGGAGCTCAGGGAGGTTTAATCACCATGGAAGGGGAGAATTAGAGGAAGTCAGGTTCACCACCATAGTAGAGAGAGAGAGAGAGAGAGGGAGAGAGAGAGACTTTTGTTCCATACTTCCATTATCGGTTGGAACCAGTTACCAACTTTTGGGTTGAACGGTTGAGATGAATTCATGTGAATCCAGAGGCTTTGACTGTGGTAGTACAATTTGGGGGCAACAATGCCCCAATACCGGAATGGGGCATTGTAGCCAAGGCCGTGCGAAGTGCAAATAACTATTCCCCGGAGCTTCTAAATGCACACTATGAATTTGGGGTGCGACTATTCGCAGCCCCGTATTTTCTCCCTTAGTCCATTAAAAAATTTTAACTACCAAAATATGTTTCGACAGTTAGTTGCCGAAATTGAGATTCATATCCAGCATCAAATTACCGAAATATATGTTTCTTGTGCATTTCCGACATGTAGTTACCAAAATATAATCTTCGAAAATTTTTAACGGGTTATGGGAGAAAATACGGGGCTGCAAATAGTCGCCCCCATGAATTTGGCATCGTACACCCCAAAAGATTCCAAAATCTTGTGTTATTACAATTTTCTCACTGGTTAAATTATCAACGGTCCTGCTATTTCTAACATTTGCGACGGAGGATAATATGTCAATAATTACAAATAAATTTGATTGCTGTATCTTTAGGCACGACTCGAACATCAGCACTCAAAAAATCACCATGGCTTGAAATTCACTTTTTAGTTAGCTTCAATTATTTGTATTTAAAAGCACGATGCAATATAATCAAGATCAATTTAAAATCAATTATCCATTATTACTATTGCAGTAAGTCTGTCCACACAGATTTTTCACACTAAGATCGTGCACAGATTAGGATGTGGGATCTATTACGGATCCTACACAAATGATTCGAGCCATTCATTAAATTTAAAACATGTTTTCAAAGGCCTTCGCGAGAAATCAGCTCAATCTGTTACTTATAAGTGCTCGATCCAATCATCTAACTTTTCATTCAAGTTTTAAGATCCTAAAAACTGAATGAAAAGTTGGATGATTGGTTCGAGCACTTATAGGTAGCGGATTGAGCTGATTTCTCACAAGGGGCCTTCAAACAATGTTTTAAATTTAATGAACGGCTCGGATCGTTTGTGTGGGGACCCCTCACATCCCAATCTGTGCGTAAAAAATCTGTGTCATTAGCACTACTGTTACTATTGATGTTGATAGGAGGAGCCAAATTAGGCCCAGCTGTTAGAGTATCCACAATGCTATAAGCAAAAGTAAAAGATTTTTTAAAGTTAACAATGTTAGTGCAAAATATGGCTCACAATACTATAATCAAATTTAACAACCTCCTTAGAAATAATTAAATTTTGAGTTTTGGATAACCAAAACTTACAACCGTTTAACAATAACTAAATTTAATAGACACTACATATTCTCAATCAAATACACCAATCATTATACAAAATGGTTATAACTCTCTATACCCTTTTCCTCTCTCTCTTTCTTTTCGAACAATATTTTCAAAAAAAAATTATTTTTTTAGAAAATAGTTTTTAAAAAATACAGTAGTTTTTTTCCAAAAAAAATTTCAAAAACTATTTTCTATTTCTACTAAATAGTTTTTATTAGTTTCAAAACTATTTTTAGAAAAATTATTTTCTAACAGTTTTTAATTTTTTGTAGTTTGAAAAGATGATATGACAAATTTTGGTTATCCAATTTTAATTATGCCATTGTAGACATCTACATTGATAACCTTAATAATCTCTTAAATGAATAATCAAAAGCTGATGTGTCAATTTTTTGTTATCAATTTTTTATTATAGCATTGTGGATACCCTTAGGTGAATGATCGAAAGAAGAATAAACAAAAGGTAGATGTATATTTATTTATTCCATCTAGGCATTCTTACAAACACCTTGAATACAATATAAAATTTCTAAAGTTTCGAATGCCTAAAAAAATTTCAAACCCATAAAATGAAACAATTACCAATGGGGTATAAAAAAAACGAAGGGAGCAATCAACAGATGAATGCTACCTGTTATTAACTCCTTCCAGTGTCAATTGGTAAAGCTTCTAGCGTCGTGCGATTGAAATAGGCGAGATCTGAGGAGGGTTACTGAGAGGAGAGGCAGCAGATGAGTCTGATAAGAGCAGTGGCGGAGCCAGAATTTTAGCCCGAGGGGGGCCGACATAAAAGAAATATTTCCATGAAAAAATGTACTCAATATATAGTGTAGGTTTGTGGTACATTAATATATTGGATATAATATCTTGGGAAAATTGGTTAGGAGGACATACTACAGGGGGTTTTAAAGTAATAAGGACATGCTAACATTTCCTAACGGCGCCAGTACATTCTACACCAATTTTCCAACAACACCCCCACATTTAAACACAAGCGGCTGAAACGGTATCTCCATTTCAGTTGATCCCTGCCAGAAGAGAGAGAGAGAGCGAACGACAGAGAGACAAAAATCCTGATCACCGCCTTCGTTTTCCTTCATCGCCGTCTTCGTTTTCCTTCGTCGCCGCCTTCGTTTGGTTTCGTCGCCGTCGTCATCATCTACCTCATCATTTTCAAACAGAACTGGTACGTAAATATTACACATTCTTGTCTTCGTTAAGGTTTTGTAGTGCTCGTCATTGATTAGAGTTTGTATTTCGTTTCTACTACTCTTAGGGATTGGTAAGCATCTTGTAGTCCATTTAAAGTCTGTTGGTTCTTATTATGGTTACATTAGGGTTTGTAGACCGTTGATTAGGATTTTAGTTATCTGTGTAAGTTAGTGCTCTGGATTTTTGGTTGTTAAATAAATGTGGTTATCTTCCTATAGTTTAAGAGATAGTCTTAGATTTGTGCATTTTTGTAAATGTGGTTATCTTCCTATAGTTTAAGATTTTGTACTCTATTTCTATGTTTTTGCATTTTTGTAGTCCCTTGGTACTGATTGCGATCTGGTTAAGGTTAGGGTCTTGAGTCCGTTAGTTAGGGTTTGATCTGTTTTGCATTTTTGAAGTACATTTGCAGTTTGGTCGTACTGGTTAGGGTTTTTGTTAGCGTTTTGCAAACAATTTTGTTTGTGTTAAAGATATGGTTATATGTGTATTCTGACTTTGCCTGCTTAGTATTGTACTCTATTTTAACAGTTATAGTTAACTGTGATATTGTAAACTCTGGATTTGTTTGCTTAAACTTTAGAACACAGATTGACTTTGCCTGATTTGGTTAACTGTGACTGTGTTGTATGCCAACAACTTCAATAGATAACCATAACTGTCAAAATGTGTTCTTTGAATGTCGATAAGAACACATAGATGTGGTCATCTGCTTGTATGTATACTCTGAATTTTGTATGTGTACTAAATGTTTTGGTTAACTGTGACTGTGTTGTATGCCAACAACTTTAATGGCTTATTAACCTTTTTGGTCCCCAAAGTATCCAAAAAATCTCATTTTGGTCCCCAATAAACACATTGGAGAAATTTAGTCCCCAACGTTATTAAATGTGTACCAATGTAGTCCCCACCCCTCACGCTGTTTACCCCAGGCGTCAAAACCAGGGGCACGTTTGTCATTTCCCCTCCCCAACCTCTTTATCCCGCCAAAACCACACACCACCGACCCCCTTTATATAGACAAGGGCGCCACCTTCTGTTACCCTCTCTCTCTCTCTCTTTCTCTCTCCCATAGCAAAAAATCAAGGTAGACGAAGAAGAAGAAAATGGACAACACCCAGTTCTGCTACTGCCGAAAGGTTGGGAAAATCACTTGCTCTTGGACTGACTCCAACCCTGGGAGAAGGTTAATTGGATGTGAGAGATATGGGGTAACTAATTTCTATACTTTAGACATATCCATAATCCATGGGTTTCAAAACTAGGTTTTTTTTCCCTTATGGCTGACTTCATTTTTTGGCAGGAGAAAGGTGCTTGTGGCTACTTTATTTGGGTTGATCCCCCAATGTGTGAGAGGTCAAAAGTGGTAATCCCTGGGCTGCTTAGGTCACTATCAAAGCATGAAGCAGTGATTAAGAGGGAGAAGAAGAAGACCATCTATCTCTGGCTTGCACTGACCCTGAGCTGGGTTATGTGGATTAGTGGTTTGGTTCTGTTTTGCAAGTTCAAGTGAAGGGTCATGTAGTATGCAGTAGTAGTAGCAGTAGGGTAATGAAGTGCTATGCACTAGTTATTGTAATGTGGAAGGTTGTTTTTGTGTAATGAAGTGGGGTGGATGTGTAGTAGTAGTGTGGTAGGGAGGGAAGTGTGTTGATGTAAATGCCTGCAAAATGCCGTGATATAATGAAGCAGAATTTCCTGCCCCTTTTGGAATTAGCAGTTTGTGTCACTTTTTACCCTAACCACAAGCAATTTTATAGTTGTAATGTAGTAGTATGTGTGTGCACTATCAGAAGCAGTGTGAAGAACATAAAACTGTCAAAAAATGAGGAAATCAAAGCATGAACATTAGCAACCTAAAACTGGGAAAGCATAACATGAACTGAGAAAGCAAAGCATGAACATAAGCAGCCTAAAACTGTCAAACATGAACTGCACAAGATAAAACATAACCTGGTGTAGACACCCCAATCCGGACCTCGAAGGGTCTTTGATCGCCCCAATGATGAAATAAAGGAAACAAAGCCTTTGTGAGCTTGAATGAAGTATTCCTCCAGCATCCGCAGCCCAAACCAAACCATCAGCCCAGAAAAGCCCAAAAACTCAAAAGCACAGAGAAAGCCCAAAAAGCCCTGAACTGAACCTACAGTACCGTGCGCGACACTTCTACACCGCACGGCGTATCGAAATTTAATACGCCGCACGCAGGCATGAGGTTAACCGCACGGCATTTTGGATAAAGTTCTGACTGGCTCAGAAAGCTGTCAGCCACGCCCATTTGAGCCACAACTGCAATACGGCTCAGCCGAAAGCACACTTCTGGCCCGCCCAGAAAATACCTCCAACTTTTGAAATTCAAAATCCAAGGCTCTTGCCTATAAATACACCCCTCCACTCAAGGAAAAAGGGCCCTTGATCACCATTATACCCTTTCTCCCTCTTCTTGCTTTCACACCCACTTTCCCATTTCTAAGCCTTGAGAATATTGTTCTTAAAAGACATTCTCTAGGCCTTTTACTCCATTTTTCTCCTCACTATTGAAGTTAGCCCTTACTAACTTTGAGGTCCCAACTACCCAATATACCCATCTATTACACACATCCGCACTTCTACTTTCTTTTTCCACCTTCCGACGTCCATCCTCCTTCATCAAAGCTCATTCAAGCTCCAGATCCAAGGTAAAAACCAAGTTTCCTTGGGCTAGGCTCTGTCCTGGCCCTGAGGGGACCTTTCTGTTTTCAGGCTTGACCCTTTTGGTTGAGATCTGACCCAAAACCTCTTTTTCAAAACAAAACCAGAGTTCTGTACGAAGGTGTTCTACGCCGCGCGCCTCTTTAGAGCGTCGCACGGCGTAGTATACTAATACGCACGGCATTTCGAAAGAATACTGTTTTCTTGATCAAACTGTCTGGATCGCGATCGTCCGTTGTTAGGTCTCTTCTGTATACCAAAAGCTGTCTCAGAATGAGACCATTTCTACAAGCCATGTTTTAAACTCCATGGATCTTTTCAAAACAAGCAAGCGTATCAAAAATGGTTTTCCCTTCATGGTTTGAAAGAATGGTGCAGATCTGAGATGATCTGACGGCTGTGAGTTGTCTGAAACTTTAAAATAAAACCGTGCGATGTAATGGTGCACCGTGCGAAGCTTTACAAAACTATAAAAGCATATTGTTAAGCCGCGCGCTATAAGCCGATATGCCGTCTGACGGAGGGCAGTGATCCAGACAGTCCGTTTGAATATCTTTCCTGTTCATATCATCACCATGCCATCTTTATCATCTCTGTACAGCAAGCACCACTAGCACGGCAACGTGTTATGATCTATCTTGTTTCCCTTTCCCTTTATGTGTTTTTAAGGTTTTCCGAGATGTATTAATCCCCCCATTTAAAATGCTTAGTAGAGACCGGTTTTCACCGGGCGAGCGGGGTGCTTTTCAACAAAACCTTCCCCGTTCGTAACCTGGCTCCCGGATCCAAAATCTCAAACAGTTTCGCTAGATCAAAAGGCCTTTTTCTTTTCAAACAAACCCCCTCGGTTTCTCGGATCATCCATCTCAAAAATCCGGGTGGCGACTCTGTCATAAATCGCACCAACGGGCGCGGGAGCCCACAGTGGCGACTCTGCTGGGGACTTTTATTCAAAACTTCTTTTCTTAAAAAAAAAAAATACATAAAGAAGTGTTGAATAATCAAGAGGGCCAAACTTGAAAGGCATTTTACTTGGGGGACTTAATGCAATTTGGAGAACTTAACTTTTTTTTACACTCTGCACCGCACAAGCCTCGCTAGTGTGTTTCGGCTATCTTGCCCGGTTTACCGTTGACAAGCTCTCCCGAAATGCCTAGCAACCCTCGACTATGATGAGCCATTGTGCTGTTCGACCATTGTCTTGCAATACACTCGACATGGGGTAGTACATCTTGGCTCTAGTCCGGGGAACCCCTCTCAAACCAAAACCGGCCTTTGCACTTGTACATAACCATAGAACTTTCCCAACTAGGACAGGAACCCATGGCTAGGACTTATGTGATATATCCTGTTTATGTGTATTTATTTGTAAATACATATCATTCACGCATCATTGCATCTTGTAGGCTAGAGGATTAGGCTCCCGTAGAATTCCTTAGGACTCTCCGGTCAGTCTAGGAGACTATAAATCCATGGAGGTTGCAATATCTCCGGTGTTTGCCGTGCCCGAACGGCTCCCTTGACATGGGATTAACTTTGGAGGTGTGCGTATTTGGATTCTGACGGTCACATTGCTCTGTCTCGGATGGTCAAGATAAGGAGATTGGCTCTGGTTCCGAAAACGATCGGAATTTAACCTGCCTGACAGCACCTACCCAGATCGTCAGAAATCTTCTGTATAAACGCCCCAAATAAAACTCAAGTCACGGTAGGTTCTAGGACCTAGGAGGCACGTAGAAGGTAGGACAGACACTCGGGGCGGATTTTGAGTTGTTCCCTTTTGCTTTGATCCAAGTTCAGAAACATTGGACACCTGCAAAAAGAAGAGGCTTTACCAAATTGGTTTCGTCCATCTCGAAGATTGGTTCGCGTAGATACCCTGGAAGAAACTCAACTGGTTGAGGTCCACATAGAACAGGAAGGCCAGCCGTTATTAGCAGTTTCGCTAAGCCCAGCAATACAGGAGCCTCCGTCACTTGAAAATCTCTTACCCATGGCTGACAAAGGAAACGGGGTAGAAGAGCTTAGGCAGAACATGGCTACTATGGATGCTCAGTTTAGGCAATCCCTTGCTGGGATGGATACGCAACTCAAAGCTTCGGTTGCATCCATGAAAGGCGACATGAACATGATAATGGAAACCATGTAAGAGGTTTGCGACAAGCTTTTGGTTAAAACTGACGTACCCAAGGAAGAAACGCCATCCAAGGACACGCCAGCAATCGATCCTAATCTGGCCGCCCTTATGGTTAAAATCGGGAAGTTGGAAGAATCAATGCAAGAAAGCAAGCGATTAGGAAGAGGAGAGATTGACATGAACAAATTGTGCCTGTTCCCCAACGCGAAGTTACCAGAAAAGTTTAAGGGTGTGGATTTCGCAAAGTTTGACGGTATCGGAGATCCGAAAGCTCACCTCCAAGGGTATGTTGGTTCACTCACCATGAGAGGAATCGAGAAGGAAGCCATGGCCCAACTATTCCACGAATCTCTGTCGGGGCCCGCTTTGCAATGGTTTCTTACCCTAGAACCCTCTAAGAAAAGGACTTGGGAAGATATTGGGACGGCATTTGTGGCTCAATACGATTTCAATGTCGATCTAAAGATGACCACGAGGGAACTAGAAAGCACCAAGATGGGTGAGAAGGAAGGCTTCGCCGACTTTGTGAAACGTTGGAGGGCTAAGGCCACTCAGATGCAAAGCAAACCAGACTTAAAGGAACAGATAAGGATCATCACCAAGAATCTGCCAAACTCTTTTGCTCCGTACATGGTTCTCTCCCAGGCAACCCCAAATTTCGAAACTTTCTATGACTCAGGCCTGGCTGTAGAAGAAGCACTGCGAGATGGAACATTAGAAAGGAAGGAATCAGCAGCAAAGCCCAAAAGGGTATATTCAGGGAACAACAATGTCCTCTACGGGAATTCCAATCAGGCTGGAACTTCATCCGCCAAACCGGCAGAAGTAAACCAAATTTCAGAAAAACCAAAGTCCCAACAAAGAGCCTTTACCCAATTCAGTACTCCTAGATCCGCCTTGCTCAAAAAGCTCACTGAAGTAGGAGTGCTGAATCCCCTTCCGCCACCACAGAACATTCCACCCAACCTAAATCAAAACGTCTACTGCGATTTCCACCAAATGCATGGCCACACCACTGATAACTGTATCCGTCTCCGTCATGAGATTCAAAACCTCATCGACAATAAAGTCATTGATACCCCTCCTTCGGACAAACCAAACACCATGACAAATCCCTTGCCACAGCATAATACCCCATTCCATATCAACCAAATCACCCAAGACAAAAGCCAAGACTTTGATCCTACCTCTTTCATCATCCCTGATACCGAACCAAAGCCTGTTGTGGAAGTTCCCGAAGAAATCGCCCTCTGTTACCTTCGGGATTGGGGGGACTTGATTGATGATTGGAAAGAGTTTGAAGTTGCTAATTTCCAAGAAGATGTAAACCCGTTCTTTGAGCCAGAATGGGAAGCTGATTGGCAAAACATTTATGCTGACCCTCTCGATGGATTTTCCTTGAATATGATGTTCAACTTGCCGGAAATGCCTGAATGGGAGTGGAACCCAATTCCGGATGAGTACCAACTCTTGGCCTGGAATGATCCTTTAGATACCTTCTCTATACCCATGCTGTTTGCAGAAGAATACCAACCACCGGCGGTGATCTACGACTGGCCTGAACCGGTTCCGTTTCGACCAGACCTCTCCTCCTACCTCCTCGATCTCATAGCCAACGACCCATACAACAACGTGGGTCTTGCTCCATACCCAGAACCGCCGGGTCCCGAAGAAGATGTGGCTAGTAATGAGTTCAACCCAATGGACTATTTGGTCGATGAAATTAAGTCAGAATCATCTGTCACTTTCCCAAAAGATGCTGATGTTGCCATGATGAACTTGTGGGAAGATGAATCAGGTGCTAAGACAAACCTGTGGGGTAATACGGAAATCATCAACATAAAAGTGGGGAACGAAGAATGGACTGTAAATAGGGCAGTAGTAGAAACTGAGAAATGGAAGCCCGAGGATCTGTGGGAAGACCTGGTTGTCGCTGACTTGGCTGCCAATCTCCAAGATACTACCATTGGAAACAAGCGCAAGGCTCTTGCGGATTTGTGGAATGAAGAATCCAAGTACCAACAGATTGGTCAATTAACCCGGAGTGGTCGAATATACCAACCCCCTAATCTTCAGATCGGAGAATCCTCCAACCCCCCAGCTCCGCTGACCAAAAAACCTTCTAACCCGTTTGTCACCCCAATCAAAGATACTTTCCAACCCTTTGCCCCACCAGTTAAAGAGCCTTCACGCCCTGAAAAAGACCCAGAAAGAATGATCAAGCGCCAGCTTGAACAAACTCCAGCCAAAATGTCTGTTTGGGACGTACTAGTTCATTCCACCCGCCATCGCGAAGGATTCATCCAAGCTCTCTCTCACCTGAAAGTCCTCTCCGCCATAACCCCTGACGAACTTGTGGCACTCATCAAAACCATACCCGTCAAGCATGCTATCACCTTCACTGATCGAGATTTGCCCGCTGATGGAACTGATCACAATCGGCCACTCCATATCACTCTGAAATGCCATGGAAAATGGGTACCGGTAATCCTCATTGACAACGGGTCGGCAATCAATGTCTGCCCACTCCGTGTCGCTTATTGCCTGGGATACAAAAATAGTGACTTCTCTCCATCGGAAGTCAAAGTTCGAGCCTATGACAACACCCGACGGGATGTGACTGGCACTCTCATGCTTCCTATGACCTTTGGGCCCTACCAAACAGGTGTGGAGTTCCATGTGGTAAACATTCCCACATCCTTCAACCTACTGCTGGGTAGACCTTGGATGCATCGACCTGATATCATGGCAGTTCCTTCAACACTCCACCAGAAAGTTAGACTGGGACTAGAAACTGGGATGCTCACCATTCACGGCGATTCTGGGATTCGTGCTCCTGTGAAAGACAATGCCCCGCTTTTGGAGATACAACATGGGGAAGAGGACGTTGCTCTGGGCGGTTTCTCTCTTGACACCTCTCATTCTGTTTTCACTGTCAAGATTGATGACGACTTCGTCGTTAGTAATGTGGCCATAAAGATAATGAAGAGAATGTCCTACATGCCAGAATTGGGGCTAGGAAAGAATCTTCAAGGGCCAGCACAGTTTGAAGAGCCAGGAACTTTAACTCGCATAACAGGTGTGGGGTACTACCCTTCCGAGGATAGGAGGGAGAAGAAGGGAGACAGGCTGGAAGATTATTTTGTCAAAGAAAAGGCAAAACAGATTTATCAAGGGCAGCCAGAACCATTTTGGGACAAAGAAACCAATACCTTCCTACCAGGATTTGAGATATTCGCCAATGATGTCTGGCCTGAAAGTGATGAAGAGCCAGAAGCAGTAATCAAACCAGTAAATGCGACAGATTGGGTTGAAACTCTTGCCTTGGGTAGCCTGGCGACCTTATTCGAGGAGGACGAACCATTGGGTATAGTTGTGGAAGCAGAAGTGCAGATGCTGGGGCAGGAGGCCCTCGAAGATCCAACTTCACTCATCATGGATGCCGCTGGAGATTATAAGAATTGGACTTTCATACCGAGTGCAACCAGTCATGAGTCTGAATCTGAAGCTGAATCCTTTGAGTCTTCCGAGTCTTCTGAGTCTGTTGAGTCTGAGTCGGCGCCTCTTGGCCCAACTCCTCAGAGTCTGTATTTTGAGTTTGAATCTACCCGTGTGTACGGTGCCCTCGAGGCCTTTGCTAATGATGAAATAAATGAATCTGATTCCGCTTACTTCCCTGATTTTGAAATAAATTGTGTCGACCCCAATGATGAAGAGATCGATTTCGAGGGGGAAATCCCTGAAGAAATTCGGTCCCTAATCGAAAGGGAAGACGAAAGGCATGCTCAGCCTGTAAAAGAAGAAGTTGTTTCAATAAATTTGAGGGACGAAGGGAATCCCCGAATGGTCCAGATCGGTTCTGCGCTGTCAGAAGAAGAGCGTCAGGCTCTTATGGAGTTGTTAAAAGAATTCGAAGACGTTTTTGCATGGTCGCACGCTGATATGCCCGGAATTGATCCTGAAATCGTGGAACATCGGATTCCCCTTCACCCTGACGCGAAACCAATAAAACAAAAATTGAGACGCATGAGGCCCGACTGGGTGCTCAAAATAAAAGAGGAAGTAACTAAACAAATCAATGCTGGGTTCTTAATGGTAACTAAATACCCTCAGTGGGTTGCTAACATCGTTCCCGTCCCAAAGAAGGATGGCAAAATCAGGGTCTGTGTGGACTTCAGGGACTTAAACAAAGCTAGCCCCAAGGATGACTTCCCTCTGCCCCACATCGACGTGCTAGTTGATAACACCGCGGGACATGCCTTACTTTCCTTCATGGACGGCTTCTCAGGATATAACCAGATTCTCATGGCCCCGGAAGACCGAGAGAAGACCACGTTCATTACCGAGTGGGGAACCTATTGCTATCGGGTCATGCCTTTCGGGCTGAAAAACGCAGGTTCCACTTATCAACGGGCTGCTATAACCTTGTTGCATGATATGATCCATAGAGAGGTGGAGGTTTACGTTGACGATATGATCGTTAAGGCGAAAGAGCGAGAAGGTCACCTACCCGCGTTAAGAAAGTTCTTCGAAAGGATAAGGAAGTACAGGATGCGCCTCAACCCTGCTAAATGTACGTTCGGAGTCACCACCGGAAAAATGCTCGGATTCATGATCACCACTCGTGGCATCGAAATTGATCCATCAAAGATTAAGGCCATTCTGGAAATGGAGCCACCACGGACAGAGAAAGACGTGAGGAGTTTCCTTGGCAAAATACAGTTCATCAGCCGGTTTATCGCAAAACTGACTTCAACATGCGAACCCATATTCCGTTTGCTCAAGAAAGGAACACCCTTTGCATGGAATGACAGATGTCAGCAAGCTTTCGAGGCCATTAAAGCCTATCTAAGGAATCCGCCAGTCTTAATGCCGTCGGAACCAGGAAGACCTTTGATCCTATACTTGTCAGTCACTCCATCTTCCATGGGGTGCATGCTGGCACAGGAAGGAGACGATGGGGTTGAAAGAGCTGTCTATTACCTCAGCAAAAAGATGGTTGGGTCTGAAGAACGCTATACTCCCTTAGAAAAGACATGCTGGGCACTTGTTTGGGCTTCCCGAAAGTTAAGACATTACATGCTGGCCTATTCGGTGAGATTGATATCCCGAATGGATCCTTTGAAGTACTTGTTCGAAAAGCCAGCACTCACAGGAAGGATGGCACGATGGCTATTGATGCTGGCAGAATTCGAATTAAAATACGTCAGCAGAAAGTCAGTAAAAGGAAGAGCTGTCGCTGAATTTTTGGCCGACTGCCCGGTCGAAGGAAAAGAAGATGCCGAATTTGAGTTCCCGGATGAAGGCATATTGACCATAGTTGAGGACGTGTGGCAATTATATTTCGATGGAGCAGCCAATCAGAGAGGATTCGGAATTGGTGTGCTATTGATTTCACCGGATGGGTCGCACATCCCGCTTGCATTCAAACTCAACTTCGAAGTCACCAACAATCAAGCGGAATACGAAGCTTGAATTGTCGGCATGGAAGCAGCCATTGAAATCGGTGTAGAAAAATTGGAAGTCGTGGGAGATTCCAACCTGGTCGTTTCTCAAGCAAACGGTGATTGGAAAGTCAGGGAAGAGAAGTTAAAGCCGTACCATCGAGATCTCGAAGATCTCATTCCCCATTTCAACAAAGTAACTTTTACTCATGTTCCGAGACTCAAGAATCAATTCGCTGATGCCCTGGCAACATTAGCCTCCATGGTCGAAATCCCTATTGGTGTGAAGCTAAGGCCGATTATGATCGAACAAAGGGATACCCCGGTATACCAACATGTCATGGCCATCAACGAGCCCGAGGACGGTCACCCTTGGTTTTACGATATCTGGAGATTAGTGGAAAGAGGAGAGTACCCCTCTGAAGCAAGCAAGAAGGACAGGATCGCCCTTCGGAGAATGGTAGCCCAGTACATCATTTGTGGAGGAAATCTATACCGAAGGTCTCACTGTGGAACCCACAAACTGTGTATTCATGGTGAGGAGGCAAAAAGGGTGATGGAAGAAGTCCATGAAGGAGTATGCCGTCCTCACATGAACGGCATGATGCTTGCCAAAAAGGTTTTGAGACAAGGCTACTTCTGGTCCACTATGGAGACGGAATGTGTGGAATACGTACGACGTTGCCATAAGTGCCAAATTCACGCTAACCTCACGCATGTTCCGCCACATGAGTTGCAGCAAACGACCTCGCCATGGCCTTTCTCGACATGGGGTATTGATGTCATCGGAAGGATTGTGCCAGCAGCCTCTAACGGCCACAAGTTCATCCTGGTGGCTATCGATTACTTCACAAAATGGGTGGAAGCAGCCTCATATGCAACCCTGACCGTGGTTCAAGTCGCGCACTTTATCAAGCAAAATGTTATTTATCGGTATGGGGTCCCACAAGCATTCGTGTCCGACAATGGGGTGCATTTCAAAGGCCGAGCAAGGGAAGTCTTGGAGGAATTCCAGATCCAAGTACACAAGTCAACAACCTATCGACCGCAGACCAATGGGGCCATGGAGGCAGCCAACAAAACAATCAAAACCATCCTGGAAAAGACCATTCGATCTGCAAGGGATTGGCACGAACGACTACCTTTAGCATTGTGGGGATACCGCACGTCTGTGCGTACACCAACGGGAGCAACTCCGTACACTTTGGTTTATGGCATGGAGGCCGTACTTCCCATAGAATTAGAGGTTCCATCCCTCCATACTATGATCGAATGCGATGTACAAGAGGCAGATTGGCTGAGCAACCGGTTTGAAGAACTCATGTTATTTGATGAACGTCGTTTAAGGGCACTTTATCACATTCAAGGATATCAAAGGAGAATTGCACGTGCATTTAATAAGAAAGTGAAGCCCAGGGACCTGGCAGAAGGCGACATGATTCTGAAGGAGATACGAGCACCAATCTATGATCCCCGAGGAAAGTTCCGACCAAAATGATCTGGGCCGTATATTATCAAGACCATCCTATCTGGAGGAGCTACGCAACTTATCGATCTGGACGGAAATGAATTCTCAACTCTAGTCAACCTGGATCAACTCAAGCGCTACTACCCCTGAGAGAAGCTCGCTGCAAGTCCCAGGCAAAAATTAGAGCAAAAGGCCTGCTAGGATGAAAACCCGCAAGGGCATCTTAGGCAAAAATTAAGGCATACAATGAACAAGCTCGCTAGGCCGAAAACCCGAAAGGGCGGTATTAGGCAAAAATTAGAGCACAAAAGGAGAGTGCCAAAACCAGAGCGAACCCTATCCTTGAACTACGTCATGACCTGATTCCTTCATCAAAAGGATACGTAGGCAGTCTCACTATGAGACTCGGTCACGATCAATCAAAACAAAAATCCAAGTTGACAGAATCCAGAAAGGCAGAATCAGAGAGGGGGAGACCCTCTGTAACTCACTTTATTAAGATAACTGCTTCTAATACATAAGGCTGAGCATGATCTTCGAAAATAAAAAGGCAATACAATAAAAGGAGGTCCACGATCTATTCGATAATCAGGGTAGTAAGATCGAGTCAGTTTCCTTGGGCACCCGCCCTCGCAGCAATGTCCCTCCTGAGCCATTTCCTGTAACTCCCACGCACTGCAACAGAGGGGTAAGGATGGGCATCGGTCACCTCACGAGACCTCCAAAATCGCTGGTAGTTGCAAAGAACCGAATGGTGGAAGAAAGGCATAACTACATCCACCAGGATCTCTGCAGGAACCTCCTGTCTCAAACCAAGTTGACGCTGAATTCGATAGGGGATGTAGAAGGTAAAAGCCTCCAGCCCGGGAAGAACCACCCACTGGGAACCCATATAATGCACAGTCATGGGCGGAAGATCAAGCCAAGAGCTTCTCCAGGAGATAGTCTCAGCCTGTTGACGCTTGAAGAAGGTGACCCACTCGGAAACTCGCCTGTCCGCAAATTCAAAGCACCGAGAGGAAAGTAACCTAGCCCCATATGCCAAGTTGCCAGGAGGGAGAGTCAGTATGTTCACCTTGTCGCATAGCCAAATCTGCCCAAGAGAGAAAACAAGTAAGAAACCATAGAAAGCCAAGCCCAGCATTAAAGAAAATAGGAAGAGTTGAAAAGAGGGAAGATGAGGCGAAAACTAACCTGCAAGAGAAGGGGGTTGCCTCCAAAAGTCTCAGTCTCTCCAGAACGAACCTTGTCTAAACCCATCAGTGTCTCAGCCAATACCATTGGAATCACATCCTTCCGAGCTCCAATCTGCACTGCAATACTGACCAATGCCGAGCTAGCACGACCAGTGGAGGGAACCAAGAAGTAGCGGCAAGCAAGCACATACAAAGAGCGGTCATGCGCCGAGAGTGGTAGGTTACGTCCGCTAAGTTGCCAAGAGGAGAGAACATCTCAATAAGTCGCATCACGTTGAGATGACCATTGCTAACCAAGTAACGAGCAACACCGTCATTCAAGCCAAGAGAGGCAGCAAGAACTTTGGACATGTTCTCGCGCACCGGAGGGACAATGACATCTCCAGAGCCGAAACCGCCAAGATAGGTGCGAAACTCCTCGATCGTTGGGCAAAGCTCTTGTCCACCAAAGCGGAATACATGCACCTCCGGATCCCAAAGACTTATGGCAGCCTTTAGGAGCTCAGGGCGAAGGCGGATGTTACGAAGGTATCTCATAGAGTAGAGACCGTGCCCCCGAAAGTTGAGCCAATCAACCCCTTCCATGGAAATCAACCATGGCCGTAGCGAACCGGTGAGAGAAAGAGCCATTAGGAGAAGATGAAGATTTGAAGAAGAAGAGATATGGTCAATATGAGGCCTAAAGCCTGAATTTATAGAAGGATAAAGGAGACAACTTCAACTTCCAAAAGAGCCTTGGGTTCCAAAAGTGTAGATTTTCCATGAGTCTTACATAGGGAAAAGCTTGGTCATGCTCTAAAAAGAACAAAGCAGACATGCATTGGCACGGATATGGTATAGGACAGGTCAAATTTTAAACCTCGTGCAATCTGTCTTGGGAAGCAGCAAATGGCAGGATGTCAGGAAAAAGGTGACGCGCGGTGTAAAGAGGTAGCGCACGGTATATCAAGACCAGGAGAAAACCACGGCATAACAAGGATACGCCGTGGAATCAGAGTAAGCCCCGCACGGCGCTTTGTAGCCCCGCACGGCATATTAAGTCTGCATTTCTGCAGACTTTGACAGCAGAGGTTAGAAACCATTCCGAGGCACTCGCAGGCATCACCAACCCTCAGAACATGTCTCAATGGGTATTTGGGACTTCGGGGAACCCCCACTTCGAGTCAACTCTCAAAATTCGACGTAAAGGCACCAAAAAGTCAACAAAACCCATTTCCCAAGTCATGACAAGGTATCGGAATCCATTCCAAGCTGTTTCAAGTTGGTCTTTCGGGTCCTACAGGTCATAATGACCAATGGTGACCTGGTCCAAGTTCCGTTTCACGGTCAATGTCAAAATCTGAGAATGTCACCCTCCAAAGTCAAGGTTTTCTCGCTTTCCAGGCATATTTTCAACAAGTTTTCAGTTTCCAAATAAGAGTTTGAGTTCCGTAGTCACGTGTTAAGTATCCAGGGTCGTTATTGATGAACAAGAGTCCGCAACAGGGGTAGTTTCGTAAAGTCTTGTACACAGGGATCAGTTTTTCAAAAGTTATTCATTATATCTTCTTTGATTTCTATTCCAACGTCAATAAATCTTTGCCCTAACGTACTGCTCATCATAAAACTCAAAGTTCGCTTCAGATTATGGCTCAAAGGACTAGTCGCACGCATTGGTTAGTGTTTCTGTTATTCTTAGACAAATGACAATAAGGGAAGTTGAATGACATAAACACTGAAAGAAATAAGCTTCTCTATATATAATCTCCGAGATATCCATGAGTCGAAGTACCAAAAGGCGTGCAAGCCTCAAAATCCTATCTACTGAGGGTAAACAGGCACCCTTCCAAAAGAAGCACGCAGGCTCCAATCAAAAAGCAAAATAAAAGGGAACTCTGCTCTAGTCCTCATCCTCGTCGTCGTCCTCACCCTCCTCACTGTCCTCCCCAGAGGCCTCCTCTACCGGAGAACTAGCCGCCTCCTGAGTACCAGACGCCCTAGGCACTATACTCCCCGAGGTGTCCGAGAGGTCAACGTCCGTCGGCTCCTCAGTCTCGTCAGAGACGTCGACTGGCTCGTCCTCTGTACCCCCAGAAAGCCGCTGCCTCTTCGACGGAGGCTCCTCCCGCGAACCTGCAGAGGAAGCCTGTGGCGCCTGCATGCGCACAGACTTCGCGAAGCCCCTCCTCCAGCCTACAATGACATGGTAATCATCATTTGCATTGTAATCATGAAATAAGCAATAGGAAATAAAAGCAAAGGGTTCGAAAGCTTTAACATGGTCCCACCAGCGCGAGGAAGCACCTCTGGGGCACGCCCCATGGCGTACTGCCTCACCAGCTGCTCCAGGCCCATCATGGCCTCGCTCATCTCTCTCACGTACTCCGAAGTCGCCTGCACAATAGGTCAATTGTTTAGAACAAACAGTGATACTAACAGATAAGTGCAAATGGGCGAAAGAATGCAAGTTATACCTGAGCAAGGAACTCCGGAGCTGCGACAGTGGGACGCGGCACCACCACTACACCAGAAACCCCCTGGGCAGTCGTCACGTCCACGGTCCAGGAGAGTCGAGGCAAGCTGGCCCCGCTCGGACCTGCGCCGTCACCGCGACCTCCAACGCTACCCTCACGTCCTCTGCCTCTCCCTCCTCGTCTTCCTCTACCGCATGCACCACCTGACGCTCGAAGCGTCGCCTCCCGAGCAGCAGCCTGTATCCCGAAGCTCGGCATCAAGTACCGAGCCCGGTACTCAGAGTAGTCCACGCTCGCCTGGAAGAGCGGCTCCAGCTCGAGGTCCGGTCGTGTGAACCGCTCAACCTCTCCCCTGGTGTACAGGCTCGTCCGCTGCACGAGAGCAGGAAGAAGACCAGGGACTTTAAAAGCGTCCAACCTCAACGACTGACGTGACACCCGGTCACCCAGGTACCACTGCCAGCCGTAAGGGGACTCGAGCAGCACTCTCCCCTTCGTCACCTCCCTGCTCCGCACCAGGAAAGGAAGCTCGCAGCGGTCCCACACACGCCAGCGGACCTGCAATAAAAAATGAATGATATCAGCATGAGATTTGAATAAGAACTATCAAACAAACGAAAGCATGCGAGATATGATCATACCCGGTCAGGACGAAGCTCGTCTAAGAAGAGGCGGTAGGCGTTCAGGTCGCCCTTCCCCTTCCCCTTCTTCACCCCCCGGAACTCCTTGGACCAGCGAAGGGCCCGGGGAAGCACTGTGTCACTAGGGTAGGAGGTCTCAGGAGGGTACATATCCAGTACCTCGTACGTCCACAGCTGCAGAATCAAATATCAAGGATTAGTACAGGATACGCAATAAGTGAATAGAAAGACAAATGGAATGCAATAGAAGTTCGAAATGTACCTCCCAGACTCTCCAGTACCCGCCGAGGCTCTTCCCCGCTCCTCGGGAAAGAGACCCCATGAAGGCGTAGCACGCCCCTAAAGCTGCACCGCCCTAGTCAAAGCGGGCTATCTCCCCGACGTCCCTCAAGGCCGGCAGGAGCGAAAGGTGTACCCGGTTGCGCCTGCTGGGAAACAGGGACGCACCAAGCAAGTACAACAGAAAGCACCGCGCCATCTGCTCCTCCTGCACCCTGTCAGTCGGGAGCTCCTCCGTCCAAAACCCCAACAGCTGAGCGTACTGGGCGTCCTCACTCTCCGCCCTCAGCACGTACCCCAGTGTCTCCCGCTGAAGCACCGCGCTCCTCCCTGTAACAGCGTCGTAGGGGATAGGGTCACCCCCGACCCTCAGACCAGTGATCGCCGCAAAGTCCAGCGGCGTCACCGTCAGCTCACCAAAAAGGAAGTGGAACGTGTTCGTCGTGTCCCACCACCTCTCAGCTAGTGCCCTCACCACCTGGCGGTCGTTGCTTGCCCTCGTCAGCACACTCACAAACTCCCCAAAACCCGCCTGCCTCACTATCTCCCTCACAGCCTCAGGGAGTCTCTCCCAGAACGTCGGCACGTCGGCCGCACCACCGTAGCACGAGATGGTGATCGCCTGTTGCAATAAGTTGATAACATTCAGTAAACAGGTATACTATTCAAAGCAAATACAACATTCAGATAAAGAAATGAAAGTACGATACTTTGGAATTTGAAATGCAAGTGTTTAAGGTATACCTCGTCTCGGCGCAAAGAAAGGTGCTGCTGTGGGTCCTTTAGGACCAGAGCCTCGTTGTACGTAGGCCACGCCGGCCTGTAGGCGTCCAAAAGTGTAGGAACCACTACGTGCTGAAAAGGCACGTAAGACTTCGCCTCGTAAGGTCCACGCCCCTTCATGGCAGCTGCCGCCTCCTCCACAACACTCCTCCGAGGGCCTGTCCCACCTCCGGCAGCCTCCTCCTCTGCTCCCTGTGGCCCTCCAGCGGCCCCCGTCTCAAGCTCAACCTGGAGCACCCTCTCCTGAGCCTCAAGTAAGGCCGCAGCCAGTCCAGGCACCCCTCGTAAGGTCTCAACCAAGTCCTCAAGGGACGCCTCCTCAAGGTAGTCACCTAAACCAATGGGCCGCGACGACCCTGCACCCTCGCCACTGCCAACAAACATGGCCGGCGTCTCCCTCTCCTCCACCAACTCCTCCTCAACAACGGGACCCTTCCCCAGGTCAGTCTGAAGCTCTCTCACAGGAGAAGCCTCCGCCTCTACCTCCACTCCGACAAGCCCGTCGCCACCGCGAACCTCCGTAATCCTCTCCGCTGAGCCAATTGCACCCTCCGTCCGGCCTGTAGCCTCGTCCTCACCCCTGGACTCCACTGCACTCGAAGTCTCCGTCCCCTGACCGTATCCAGCCAACGCTCCACTACCACCGTCACCACCACCGCTGCCGACCGCCGCGGCAGCCGAGGACGTGACTCCCTCGGCCAATGCCGCCAGGGCCGAGACCCCCACGGTCTCCGGCCCCTCCCCGACTGCCGCGACACTCTCCGGAACCACCGTGGCCTGCACAACGTCGTCCCGCGGGGGGTGATCATCCCCGGGTATATCCGCGCTATCCATAATATGAGAGAGAGAGAGAGAGCGAGAGAACAGGGAGAGAGAGAGCAGTGAGAGAGAGAGAGCAGCAAGAGAGAGAGACAGCGAGAGAGAGAGAGACGATCAGGAGAGACGAGAGAGAGAGACAGGAGAGAGAGGAGGGAAATTCGAACGATCGGAGCGTACTGTGTACGCCCCGTATATATATGTATATCTCCTGAACCGGTTCGTCTGGACTTTAAGTGGACCGGGTTTGAAGAAAGGTAAGCCGCACGGCATACTGGATAGAAGCGCGCGGCATAACGGCTTAACTGGATGAGAATTCTCGGGTTACCACGACGCACGGCATTACCCATGTTGCGCACGGCATACTGGGTTAATTCGACAGTTTGGATTCTGAAAGCAGTCTCCTGACAATGGTATTCACATTCGATTTCGTTCGTGAACAGTATGAGCATGAAAAAGCAGATGAACAATGACAAGGAAGGGACTTTTCATTTCATCAAACCCGAGGAAATCCCCGGGAGTTGCATTACATTGTTCAAAAAAAAAAAGGGGGAAAAAGGTGGAAAATCAAAACAGGAAAAGAAATCCTACTGGCCCCCCCTTTTCTTCTTCCTCAAATTCTCATGCTCAGTCGCTCCCTTCGCCGGAGCGGTCATCCGAACCATTCGGATTCCCCTCCGAGTCCTCTGCAGTCCCGTCCGAATCGTGCCCCGGCGCATACTCCGGGTCATGTTTGCTGTCCATCTGGTCAAAAGCGAAGTCCTGAAGGTTGGACACCGCGCGACGGAGAGTGCGAATCGTTGATATGAGCCTCGCGATCTGACGGTTCAATTGCTCAATCTCCTTGCGGTAAAAACCCATCTCTGCCTCTAGGGAGATCACCCGCGCTGTCAAGTCGTCTGCCGCCATGTCTTGAGAAGTAGATTACGAATTTAGGAACCTAGAAAGATTTGGGAGAAGAGTGCATAGAATGAGGCACCCCCATCCCTTTTAAAAGAGGCCCTGACCGACGAAAGGGCACGCCTGTATTAATGGGCACCCTTAAACCAGCCAACTGATCTCGGAAATCGAAGAGGTGCATGGGAAAGCGAAAGGCCGCGCGCTCTTTCGATCGCCCGCACGGCATTTTGACTTCAGAAGAATAAATGTGTTTTCTCGGAAATTGAGCACTCTAGCCACCAAAATCATCTCGGAAACCAAAAAGCTCCAGCCGTTTTGCAGCAGAAATCCTTTGGAATAACGTGCATTAATGATAGGATTATTTGATCCTAGTCCCCCGGGACTCGCAAAATTCCCCGTCCCCCGAGGACTGGCTGTATTCACATCTGCTCGCATTATTTTCCAGGTTCGCGTCTCAACCCCGTTTCAAAAAAAAAAAAAAAAAAAAAAAATTTCGCCTCCCGAAGGCTCGTCTCAATTCAAGTCTCAAGTCTCAAGTCTCAAGTCTCAAGTCTCAAGTCTCAAGTCTCAAGTCTCAAATCAATTTCAAAAAATTTGCCTCCCGAAGGCTCGTCTCAATTCAAGTCTCAAGTCTCAAATCAATTTCAAAAATTCGCCTCCCGAAGGCTCGTCTCAATTCTAGTCTCAAGTCTCAAATCAATTTCAAAAAAAAAAAAAAATCGCCTCCCGAGGGCTCGTCTCAAGTCTTAAGTCTCAAATCAATTTCAAAAAAATTCGCCTCCCGAGGGCTAGTCTCAAGTCTCAAGTCTCAAATCAATATCAAAAATTCGCCTCCCGAGGGCTCGTCTCAATTCTAGTCTCAAGTCTCAAACCAAATTTCAAAAATTGAATTTCGCCTCCCGAAGGCTCGTCTCAATTGAATTTTTCGCATTAGCTGCTACATTTGCATCGTCCCAATTGAACTACGTTGGTCTGATCCCTACAAATGGGGTACGTAGGCAGTTCCACGAACGCGACCACCATTGTCATTTATTTGCATTTTCAAGCATTTTGTTTTTGTTTCTGTTCAAAGACTTTAGAGCAAAACGGATCGGGATGCCTATTCTTTAAGCGTCACTCGTATCAAAACAATGGTATCCGAGTTACGTTAAAGAGGGACTACTGTAGACACCCCAATCCGGACCTCGAAGGGTCTTTGATCGCCCCAATGATGAAATAAAGGAAACAAAGCTTTTGTGAGCTTGAATGAAGTATTCCTCCAGCATCCGCAGCCCAAACCAAACCATCAGCCTAGAAAAGCCCAAAAACTCAAAAGCCCAGAGAAAGTCCAAAAAGCCCTGGACTGAACCTAAAGTACCGTGCGCGACACTTCTACACCGCACGGCGTATCGAAATTTAATACGCCGCACGCAGGCATGAGGTTAACCGCACGGCATTTTGGATAAAGTTCTGACTGGCTCAGAAAGCTGTCGGCCACGCCCATTTGAGCCACAGCTGCAATACGGCTCAGCCGAAAGCACACTTCTGGCCCGCCCAGAAAATACCTCCAACTTTTGAAATTCAAAATCCAAGGCTCTTGCCTATAAATACACCCCTCCACTCAAGGAAAAAGGGCCCTTGATCACCATTATACCCTTTCTCTCTCTTCTTGCTTTCACACCCACTTTCCCATTTCTAAGCCTTGAGAATGTTGTTCTTAAAAGACATTCTCTAGGCCTTTTACTCCATTTTTCTCCTCACCATTGAAGTTAGTCCCTTACTAACTTTGAGGTCCCAACTACCCAATATACCCATCTATTACACACATCTGCACTTCTACTTTCTTTTTCCACCTTCCGACGCCCATCCTCATTCATCAAAGCTCATTCAAGCTCCAAATCCAAGGTAAAAACCAAGTTTCCTTGGGCTAGGCTCTGTCCTGGCCCTGAGGGGACCTTTCTGTTTTCAGGCTTGACCCTTTTGGTTGAGATCTGACCCAAAACCTCTTTTTCAAAACAAAACCAGAGTTCTGTACGAAGGTGTTCTACGCCGCGCGGCTCTTTAGAGCGTCGCATGGCGTAGTATACTAATATGCACGGCATTTCGAAAGAATACTGTTTTCTTGATCAAACTGTCTGGATCGCGATCGTCCGTTGTTAGGTCTCTTCTGTATACCAAAAGCTGTCTCAGAATGAGACCATTTCTACAAGCCATGTTTTAAACTCCATGGATCTTTTCAAAACAAGCAAGCGTATCAAAAATGGTTTTCCCTTCATGGTTTGAAAGAATGGTGCAGATCTGAGATGATCTGACGGCTGTGAGTTGTCTGAAACTTTAAAATAAAACCGTGCGATGTAATGGTACACCATGCGAAGATTTACAAAACTATAAAAGCTTGGTATCAGGATCGAAACCACGCACGGCATATTGTTAAGCCGCGCGCTATAAGCCGATATGCCGTCTGACGGAGGGCAGTGATCCAGACAGTCCGTTTGAATATCTTTCCTGTTCATATCATCACCATGCCATCTTTATCATCTCTGTACAGCAAGCACCACTAGCACGGCAACGTGTTATGATCTATCTTGTTTCCCTTTCCCTTTATGTGTTTTTAAGGTTTTCCGAGATGTATTAATCCCCCCATTTAAAATGCTTAGTAGAGACCGGTTTTCACCGGGCGAGCGGGGTGCTTTTCAATAAAACCTTCCCCGTTCATAACCTGGCTCCCGAATCCAAAATCTCAAACAGTTTTGCTAGATCAAAAGGCCTTTTTCTTTTCAAACAAACCCCCTCGGTTTCTCGGATCATCCATCTCAAAAATCCGGGTGGCGACTCTGTCATAAATCGCACCAACGGGCGCGGGAGCCCACACCTGGTTTTGCCCAACATAAAACATAAACTGTCACCACATAAGGTTTACATAGTCATTCTACTGTCACTAACACACAACATAAGCACAATCATGGTATGTACCATAAACTGTCACAACATAAGTTTACATACCCTTCCTACTAAATCCAAAAACAAGTTCATAACACCATTCTACCATAAGTATGGCACCATATCAAAAAACAGTCATATGGTACCATATCCAAAAGAAGTGTATTACAATGTTACCATATCCAAACAAACTTCATGACCTTGGCAGCATCAACTTCACACCATACTTGTTGGGAACTCCCCTCACAACCTGGTTAACCTGTGTGATAGTTGAGATTTGTGATCCTTGTGTTGCTTGATCATAATTTGTTGGAGTATTGACCTGTACAAAAAGAGGTAACAAATGTAAGAAACCATAATATATACCTTGGAATTTTTTTAACCAAAAAGAGATAAATAGTGTGAGGGTTCACCTGAGTTGCAAGCCCCCTGCCTGCACCCCTTCCTCCTCTACCTCTCACAGCCCTACCTCCTCTGCCTGCACCCTTTCCTTGCACAGCAACTGCACCTCCTCTCACAGCCCTTCCTCCTCTGCCCCTCCTACCACTGCTTCTACCTCTGACAGCCCTACCTCTACCCCTCACATCTGGTGCTTCTATGCCTGGTTGCACATTTGGTTCTTGCACATTTGATGCTTGCACATCTGCTTGGCCCCTCTCAGCACCACCTCTGCCCCTCCCACCACCAGCACTACCCCTCCCAGCACCTCTGCCCCTTTGAGGCCTTTGTTCTGCCAATGGTACAGTACAGGTCCTCCTATTGTGTCCATGAAGTCCACATCTCCTGCAAAACACTGAATTCTGCCCAACTTTACTCATCTTGTGTGGGTGCAGTGGATTGAGGTACTCCTCAGGACCTCTGATTCTTTTCATCCTAGGCCTCCCAACCTTCCTTCTCTCATTTGGGGGAAGAACTGGAGTGAATCCAGTCTTCGGCCGCATCTTGTACCCATTGATGGGGTTGATCAATGGTTCATATGCCCTGAAGTATGAACCCTTGGAATAACAACCATGGATGAAAGCCTCTGTATCTTGGTTTCTTTCTTGAATTGCTGCCATGGCATGAGAGCATGGAAGGCCAGTCAAATTCCATCTCCTACAAGTGCATGACCTGTGGTTCAAGTCCACTGTATATTGTTCACCATCTTTACCCCCCACCTTCACCTCAAACTGCAAATCACCAAACCATGTTGCATAGCATGTGCTAGACTCATTACTCAATACTTCAATCTTGTCATAGATATTTGGTAGTAGTGGATTGGTGAATTTTTTGATCCACTCTCTCCTAACCAGCATACGATTGCTTACATAGCATCTAATCCACTCTAGCATCTCTATGATTGGCTTATCTCTTGCCTCTAGGATTGCTCTATTAAAGGCTTCACACAAATTATTGCACACCATATCACATTTAATTGTTTCCCTAAAATGTGACCTACTCCAATATTTAGGGGAAATCTTTGCTAGCCATTCATATGCCTTTTCATCCTCATCCTTAACCCTTTGCATGGCTTCTTCAAATTGTGGTATATGTGATGCTTTGGCACAATCCCAAAATTTGTCCTCAAGTGAGTTACCCTTAAATGTGTTCTGAAAATTACTCAAAATGTGCTTGCAACAATACCTGTGCTCTGCCCTTGGAACCATCTCATTCAGTGTTGGAAGTAAACCCTGCAACATGAAAATAAGAAGGCATCAATAATGTGTACTAAGAAAATACAAAACAGTACATTATTAAACAACTACATTCCTAGCTATACCTTTTGTCTATCATTGATGAAGGTCCATTCATGTTCATTGCTATCATTAATGTTGCAATCCATCTTGATCAAGCTCAGAAACCATCCCCATGTTTCCTTGTCTTCTTTCCCTACCACAGCCCATGCTATTGGATACATGGCATTGTTTGGATCAACTCCAATTGCTGTTAGAATCTGTCCATTGTACTCTCCCTTCAAATGACAACCATCCATACCAATGATCTTCCTACAGCCATTAAGAAAAGCAGTCTTCACAGCCCCTAGGAATATGTAAAGCCTGTTAAACCTGGGTTGCCCAACTTCTTCATCCACTGGTGCATCCATTACAACTGTAGATCCAAGGTTGGATCTCCTCAATTCCTCACAGTAATTCCACAATCTCCCATACTACTCAAGATCACTTCCATAACTCAAAGCTGCAGCCTTCCTCTTTGCTCTGTACAACTGATTTCTTGTTACATCTACCTTTAACTCTTTCCTCACTCTCTCTTTGAATGTAGGAATAGGTATTCTTGGATTGGCCCTCAAATCATCTTGGTACTTCTTTGCAATCATGGTTGAACTTACATTCCTATTTCTATAAGTTTTAATACATTGATGTATGCTTTTGTATGTCCTCACCTGGTATGTACTCTCTCCCATAACCTTGGCTGCATACACCTCCCAAGTACAATCCTTAGTTGGACACACCTCATCTTCAATTGGCTTCTTCAACTTTGGCTGCACACACTTAGCCCTCACCCTTCTTTTGTCATTTTTTACAAGCTTTACAGGCCTTTGGTGCTTGATTGCATGATTCTTTACAGCTAACTTGAAGTCTTGTGCTGTGCTAAATAGCATGCCAACCTTGAACTGTGGATCTTCCATGTCTGACTCAGGCCTGAACTTCTTGAAGTGGTGCTCTGTAGTGTGCCCATTTTCCTCATCAGATGAGTTGGAAAAACTGTTGTCTGAATCATACTTTGAATCCCCATCACTTAAGATATCATCTTCAACAACATGTTTGCCTTTCAAGCTCTCATCAGGTACACCAACAAATTCTTCTTCTCTATCAATGTGGGTGTCATACAATTCATCATCATCACTCTCTATGTATGAGTGGTCACTATAGTACACAGCCTCACCGTCAGATGAGTCTTCCCCTGACAACACAACCCTATCTTTATACCCCTAGAACTGCTCAGTGGCTTTAAACCCTAATTCAACACCTTCTGGCCCATTTGCATTGTTCTCATCTGACCCAAACTCAATGTCAAACCCAACACCACAGTCCATAAGCAGTTGTTGAAACCCAAACCCATTCTCTAAATCAGTAGGCCCAATATCACTAGGCCCAGCATTACCAAAAGTACTTTCTTGGGTTAGGTCACAAACTTCAACTCCAGATATCCTATGTGGGTCACTCTGATGGGCTGCACTTACATTGGAACTACCCACCTGGCTCTCAAGTAAAGCCTCACATCCTTCATGCTCTAAGTACACTTTAGCTACCCTATCCTTATCCAGAAAGTCCAACATTTGGTATACCTCTTTATCAGTACTAAAAGGCACAAGGCCTTTATCCAAACTAAGACCAGGTTTTTTATAGTAAAAGGCCACACGGCCAGAATACCCAAGATGGTCCTTAGCCATGGCCTCCATTTCCAACATTGATATAAAATCTGGGATTAGTTCAGAAAATGTGTCAATCTTACCCCCAATGTAAACTTTCATGGGCCTACTACTAAATCTACCCCCATGATGCACTGCCATTGAATACAAAGAAGGGTCTGAATTAGCCCCTGCAAAAGGCCAACGGGTCAAACTTTTGGGACCACATTGTGTAAAACAAGAACAAAAAGGGAACAAAACTATTTTACACTCTCCACTATATATAGTCTCAAAGAGCCCTTTTTTAAGGCTTTTGTACTGCATTCATAGTCTCAAAGGGAAGAAATTTTTTTAACTCACTTCGTTTATACAGTTCAAACGTGATTTACTGGCTACTTCGATCAAACAAACCCTTCAAAACCAGAGAGAAATTCGTACCTGTTCCACCTGCATTGTCCATGATCAAACTCCGAAACTTGTAATCTCTGTCCGTCCACACTTGTAATCGACAAATTCTGGATTTGTTTGGGGAGTCCGGCGGGATTCTTCGAATGGTTGTATAGGGTTCTACAAATTTGGTAGAGTTTCCATGGATTCCGTATGTGTTGTGTACTATACGAGCAAAGCTTCGTAGGGAATAAAGAGGTTGGGGGGAGGGGAAATGACAAACGTGCCCCTGGTTTTGACGCCTGGGGTAAACGGCGTGAGGGGTGGGGACTACATTGGTACACATTTAATAACGTTGGGGACTAAATTTCTCCAATGTGTTTATTGGGGACCAAAATGAGATTTTTTGGATACTTTGGGGACCAAAAAGGTTAATAAGCCCAACTTCAATAGATAACCATAACTGTCAAAATATGTTCTTTGAATGTCGATAAGAACACATAGATGTGGTCATCTGCTTGTATGTATACTCTGAATTTTGTATGTGTACTAAATGATTTGGTTAACTGTGACTGTGTTGTATGCCAACAACTTCAATAGATAACCATAACTGTCAAAATATGTTCTTTGAATGTCGATATGAACACACAGATGTGGTCATCTTCTTGTATGTATACTCTGAATTTTGTATGTGTACTAAATGATTTGGTTAACTGTGACTGTTGTATGGCAACAACTTCAATAGATAACCATAACTGTCAAAATATGTTATTGAATGTTGATAAGAACACATAGATGTGGTCATCTGCTTGTATGTATACTTTGAATGTCGATAAGAACACACAGTTATGGTTATCTGTTGGTAAAGAGTGTAGGGTTTTTGTAGTCTGTTCGCTTGCTTCATATTTGCACTATGTTTTAACAGTTGTGGTTATCTCCTTATATGTGTAGAGGATATGACAAAACCAAAACAAAAAGGTAGAGAATTAATGGCCGTATGGGAAGCTCAGCCATTAAAAGTTATTTTGCCTTCACAAAAGAAGGTTTCCTCTGAAGAACAAGAAGAATATATGGATGAGCAGCGTCCGACAAAAAGAACAACAAGATCTGCCACACAAGAAGTGAAAAGTCCCTAGAAGAAGAAAAAGAAGATGGAGATGGAGAAAGTGAAAGTGGTTAAAATAAAGAAAACAAAGGAAGAAGTGAAGAAACCGAAGAGAACAAGTGCAAGAATAGGAACAATGAAAAAGGACATGAAGAAAATTCAAAAAAGAAAGAAAGAAGAAGTGGAAGAAGACGAAGAAAAGAAAGAAGATGACGAGGAAGAGGAGGAAGAAGAGGCATCAGAAGAAGAAGAGGGGCCAGAAAAAGAAGAGGAGTCGTCGTTGTCATCATCATCATCAGATGAAGATGAAGATGAAGATGATCAAAAAGAGCTGCAGAAAAAGGCTGCCCGCTCTAAACCCAGGTATGATTGTACTAAATGATTTGGTTAACTGTGGTTAACTTTGAATTCTGGACTGTATTGTATGCCAACAACTTCAATAGATGACCATAACTGTTGAATTATGTTGTCTGAATGTTGATAAGAACACACAGATGGGGTTAAGTTTTCAATTCTAGTCTGTGTTGTATGCCAACAACTTTAATAGATGACCATAACTGTCGAATTATGTTCTCTGAATGTTGATAAGAACACACAGATGTGGTTAACTTTGAATTTTAGACTATTTTGTATCCCAACAACTGCAATAGATGACCTTAACTATCAAACTATGCTAACAACTTCAATAGTAATCATTTATTTGATCCTATATGAATCCATACATATATCGACCAATAGTCTGAAAACTGAAACTCATGCAGGAAGCCTATTGAGAAAAAGAAGGAAGAAGTGAAGAAACCAAAGAGAACAAGTGCAAGAAGAAGTGGAAGAATGAAAAAAGACATTAAGAAAATTTCAAAAAAACAGAAAGAAGAAGTGGAAGAAGAGGAAGAAGATGACGAGGAAGAGGAGGAAGAAGAGGCATCAGAAGAAGAAGAAGAAGAAGAAGAAGAAGAGGGGCCAGAAAAAAAAGAGGAGTCATCATCATCATCAGAAGAAGAAGATGAAGATGAAGATGATCAAAAAGAGCTGCAGAAAAAGGCTGTGCGCTCTAAATCCAGGTATGATTATCAGTCAATTTATGTACTAAATGATTTGGTTAACTGTGGTTAACTTTGAATTCTGGACTGTATTGTATGCCAACAATTTCAATAGATGACCATAACTGTTGAATTATGTTGTCTGAATGTTGATAAGAACACACAGATGGGGTTAAGTTTTCAATTCTAGTCTGTGTTGTATGCCAACAACTTTAATAGATGACCATAACTGTCGAATTATGTTCTCTGAATGTTGATAAGAACACACAGATGTGGTTAACTTTGAATTTTAGACTATTTTGTATGCCAACAACTGCAATAGATGACCACCATAACTATCAAACTATGCTAACAACTTCAATTGTAATCATTTATTTGATCCTATATAAATCCATACATATATCGACCAATAGTCTGAAAACTGAAACTCATGCAGGAAGCCTATTGAGAAAAAGAAGGAAGAAGTGAAGATAATGAAGAAAGAAGTGGAGAAATTTCAGTATAGGTAATATAATCCTTGCTTTTTCACATACTTGAATTACTTGTTAGATAAGCTGTTGTATATTTAAATGTTTTAAATTATACATTATTTTGTTCAAATTTTGTGCAGGTCCAGCATGGTGTCTTTTGTCAAGCTTCTCAAAAATATAAAGTTCACATAAACCCAAAAAAAAGAGATTAAAAAATCACCTTTTAGTAGTCTTATCTTGGCTATAGCGGATGCACAGTGGGATGACGCATATTTTAAAAAAAGTGATCTTGATGCTTTGAAGCTTGTAGAACAATATGAAGGACATGAAGGACAACGAGGGAGGTTCAAGTTAGGAGCCAAATTGGTGAAGATAACGGCTAGAGAGTTTGGCCTTATATTTGGAATCAAATCTGGGCCCATTAGAATTGAACTATCAACAAAACCCAGGATGCTAGAAATACCGTTTGCCTATGAAATTAGTGTGAAGAGGATAATGACAAATATTAGTCTGAGAGAATTCTTCAATACAAAAGTTATGGCGGGAGAAAGTGAAGAAGATGCAAAGGATGTAGCACGTGTGCTAACCCTCTATCTCATTTCAACGGTGTTTTTGCCAAGCACAGCATCGAGAATCAGTTGGAGTTACTTTCCGTTTATTGAAGACTTGGAGAAGTGCAGCTCTTATGCGTGGTCAACGTTTTTTACGGAAGAGCTGATTAAGCAGTTGAACACCAATTTTACAACACCAACAGTTGCAGGTGGATGCATCGTGGGTCTCTTGGTAAAAACCTCTACCATTTTCTAATCTAAAATAAAATGTTTCCTATTTTGTATCGTAAATGAATTTGTATTTTCATTGAATACAGTACTGGTTGTGTGAACATACAACCTTAATACAACAAGCAAAGCCAGATAATATGCCAAGGTTCATGAAGTGGAGGCTTTCTGACTTGACTGAAGCATTGGTGACACACCCGTTATGTTCTCTTGATGCAGAAAAGGTAAAATATAATCTATTGAATTCTGGATTGTGTGCTATACCAACATCAATGGATAGTCATAACTGTAAAAGTTTATGCTCTGTATCTTGTTGTGAATTTCTGAATTGTTTGCTATGCCAATAACATCAATAGTTATGGTTATCTATTATTTTGAGAAATTTCAGTCCAATTTTCTTAATTTCAATGCAAGTGGAGGAATTAGAGTTGGAACCGAATGATGAAGAGCAAGAGTTCCTTGGACTTACCGAGGGTGATGAGGAGGAGAAGGACACAAATGAAGCTACGAAGACTGAGGATGTGGCGCATAACGACACAAACAGAGAGCAAAATCGAATAAAAATCCTTGAAGACGAAATCAAGAGATTGAGAGAGGAAAATGAGCAAAAGGATAAGACCATTTGTGAGCTTAAGAAAAGGATTTTGGACCTTGAAGATGAAACAGTTCCTGACCTTAGTTTTGAAGTAGAGACCTCTCATGTTGAGAGGAATTTCATGGCAAACGAGGTTAAGGACAAGGAAGTGGAGATTTGTGAAATGCTTGTAGAAAATGAAATAATGGCTGACAAGCTTGAAAAGGCAGAGGAAAATTTGGACGACATGGCAGCACATTGTATTACCCAACAAGTCAAGGAGGGAAAAGAAGTAGAGCTCCCTGATGAACAAAGGAAAGACGAAGACGAGGAGATCTTTCCCAACGAAGGTGCCACCCTCTTAGACGAAATGGTCCCCGATGTACAAGTCGACAAGACAATCAATGAAACAGTACTTGACTTTCTACATGATCAAGACAAACCCAAAAAGAAAATTGGGAAGACCCCATCATCTATGACAAACAGGGTCAAAGCAGTTTACACAAGAGTGGAGAAGAGGGACTCGAGTTATATCTATCCTGAGGATGGGAAGAAGAAGAAGGATACTGAGGATGAGAAGAAGAAGAAGGATACTGAAATGTGGAAGGCTGAAAATACAAAGTTGGGCCATTTCCTGCCAGAAAAGGACATGAATTTGTTGAAACGCTTCCATCAGTTATATCAAGGACATGAGATGTAAGTAAAAGCTCTAACTCTGATATTCTAAATTTTTGGTATTCCAACATCAGTAGATAACCATAATTTTTATGCTTTTCACAGACACTGTGAACCTGTATGGCAAAACAACAAAACCAATGAAATTGTGCCTCTAAAGTCCATAATCAAGCTCTTGCAAGAAGGAGATGTGGGGAATCAGGTAAAGAAAATTTGTATTATCAATATAAATAATTATTTGTATTATAGTAATCCATTTATCTGTAGTTTCTGTAGATGAAATCTCAATCGTCCGTTTCTAAATGATTATCAGTCAATATGTGTACTAAATGATTTGGTTAACTGTGACTGTGTTGTATGTCAACAACTTCAATAGATAACCATAACTGTCAAAATATGTTATTTGAATGTCGATAAAGAACACACAGATGTGGTCATCTGCTTGTATGTATACTCTGAATTTTATGTGTACTAAATGATTTGGTTAACTGTGACTGTGTTGTATGCCAACAACTTCAATAGATAACCATAACTGTCAAAATATGTTATTTGAATGTCGATAAAGAACACACAGATGTGGTCATCTGCTTGTATGTATACTCTGAATTTTGTTTGTACACACAGATGTGGTCATCTGCTTGTATGTATACTCTGAGTTTTATATGTGTACTAAATGATTTGGTTAACTGTGACTGTGTTGTATGCCAACAACTTCAATAGATAACCATATCTGCGACTGTGTTGTATACTTTTTGTCGACCTTAATATATGACATGAAAAAATAAATTATGCAGGTGATTGATGGGTATACTGACACGCTGAAAACACAGCAGGAACGTAAAGGCCAAGATCGTGGAAACGTTGCGTACATCACATCCACTTGTTGGGTAATTATATCTCATTTCCCCACATAAGTTATGTATTTTTGATGCGTAATAACTAAATATTTTCAACAGACATTGATCACATCGGCAAATGAGTCACTCAATCATCACTTTCATAAGAAGATTGCAGAAATGCAAGAGGAAGTACAACTAAAGGGCAATGATTACTATAGATTAATTGTTTTCCCCATCAACTCTTTTGGAAAAAAGACTTCCAAAAATACCAATCCATACCATTGGACAGTAGTTTATGATGTTGAAGCAGAGGAATGGAGGCATTACAACTCCTTCCGATCAAGAAGAAAAGTTGATCCTTACCTTCAAGATGCCATCACAGTGGTACGAAGTCTTGCCCTTTATTCCATTTCGCATAATGCATGTTTAAAAGATAACAAACTGAAAAACAATATTTGTTTTGGAAACATAGAAAAACTGCGTAGAAGAGATCATGAAGGAGCTGGAATTAAAGAAGAAAGACCTTCCGCAGTTCGACCTCCTATCACAAGCAAGACCCATCTTTAAATTTGGTGCTCCGATAAAATCAGTGGATGAAACCCCACAGCAGAATGAATTATCGTAAGCTTCCAGCAAAGTTGCTTTATCGTAAGTTCCGATCATCATTCTTTCCTCTCTAACTTATTTTCCCTTGAATATGTGCAGCGTTGATTGTGGCATATTTGTGTGTTACATCATTAAGCGATTGGCAGAGAAAAGGGAAATACCACAAACACTACGGCCACGTGATGTCGCAGAATTCAAAGTACATATGGTTCGCAAATTTCTGAATGATGACCAAAGAACATGGACAGAAGATCTGTGGAAGGACCACCAACTGGCTAATGAGATAGAACAATAGAAAAAATTCTGTAAAATGGTAGTGTTTTGTCTAACAAGAGGGAAAAATACAAATAGTTGTGTTTTATCTAGTTTTATGTAATTGATCGGCTCCAAACAATTGGAATTTACTGTACATGTTTCTTAGTG
This sequence comes from Rhododendron griersonianum, assembly GCA_018127125.1. NCBI lineage: Eukaryota > Viridiplantae > Streptophyta > Magnoliopsida > Ericales > Ericaceae > Rhododendron > Rhododendron griersonianum. The sequence continues at coordinate 35,099,608 of CM030793.1, read as the reverse complement.
TCTGGTGCAAAACTGTTGATCTGTTGGGAAGTAAAATTAGTCTTTGTACAGGTTTTTTGGTGTCCGGTGCTAAACTGTTGATCTGTTGAGAAGTAGAACATTGCAATTTATTCTACATGTTTCTTGGTGTCTAATGCAAAATTGTTGATCTTTTGGGAAGTGGAATTATTCTTATGGTTAGCTTCAAACCAATTGGAGTATAATGGTGCATGATTTGTTGGTTTATGGAATTACAATAACTATGGAATTCTGGGCTGTGTTGTATGACAAATACATCAGTAGATGACCATAACTGTCAAAAGTTGTTCTCTGAATCTTGATAAGAACACGGTTTTTTTGGTGTCCGGTGCTAAACTGTTGATCTGCTGAGAAGTAGAACATTGCAATTTACTGTTCATGTTTCTTGGTGTCTAATGCAAAATTGTTGATGTTTTGGGAAGTGGAATTATTCTTATGGTTAGCTTCATACCAATTGGAGTATAATGATGCATGATTTGCTGGCTTATGGAATTACAATAATTGTGAAATTTTGGGCTGTGTTGTATGACAAATACATCAATAGATGACTATAACTGTCAAAAATTATTATCTGAATCTTGATAAGAACACAGATAGATGTGGTTAACTGGGAATTCTGGGCTGTGTTGTATGACAAATACATCAGTAGATGACCATAACTGTCAAAAATTGTTCTATGAATCTTGATAAGAATACAGATAGATGTGGTTAACTGCGGAATTCTGGAATAACTGTATAACAGGCATGCACAGGTTATCAAATGATAATGCTATTTTATCTATTGCCAACAAAGCTGCAAAACATACTATGTTTATTTATCCCTAAATGAAAGACAATTACAAAGAGTATCCACAATTGTAACAATAGCAATCACCACATGACTCCTTACAAGTCTTTTTTATTCATCCTTAAATGGAAAACAATTACAAAGAGTATCCACAATTGTAACGATAGTCATCGAAAAATATCAATCACATGCCTCTTTACAAGTCCTCCTATTGTGTTTTCCTAATTTTCCACACCTCCCACACTTCAATTGCCTCACTTTCTCACCCCTTGATCGTATTCTCGCAACTTTAGGCCTCCCACGTGGCCTCCTTGTTTTGGGAGGAAGAATGATCACAGACTCTTTTGTAACCCACCGGTGCTCCAAGAGTGGGGATCGGGTTTATAGCAACTTCGTATGACAATTGGAAAGCCGCAACGGTATAGTAGGGATTAATATAGTTGTACAATTGACGTTCTGTCTTCTGAATAACTGTGAAAGCATGCACACATGGAAAACAATGAAGCTCCCAACGACAACAAGTCCATGTCATCCTCTTAAGATCAACCACAACTGTTGGCAATGAATAAACTTCAAAAATATCATCGCTTGCTGCTGCCACATGCCAAGTACGACCTTTATCAAAACGGGCAATCAACTTTTTATCCATTACAGGACAAACAGAGCTGTTCCACTTGCTCGACAGCTGTTTCCTCTCACACATTTGCTCCATCAAAAGAACCCTTACTTTATCAACCAAATCACATATTGGCAAATGACGGAATTTTAGAATCTGGTTGTTAAAGGACTCAGCAGCATTTGAAGTCATTTCACCATATCGTTTACCTTTAAAGTACGCGTTTGCCCAGTTCTCAACAGGTAATGACTCAACAAAGTTCTTTACACTCGCTCCACCAATAGTACACAGCTCATCAAGAGCCTTCTTGAAAGTTAACACCGTAGGGGCATGTGCAACATCGTTGAACATATTGACTAAATTCTCCCTAAACCCATTTGATAATCGACCAGAAATCTTATCCCTTAGGTTTCCCTTCAAATGCTGCAAACAGTAAGAATGAAAGCCATTTGGGAAAACTGCAGGCACATACTTTAAAAGACCAGAATGACGATCCGATAAGAACGTGACAGACCGATCAGATACAATAACAGTTGACAACTTCTTCAAAAACCAGCACCAATTGTCATCAGTCTCAGAGTCCACAACACCAATAGCAAGAGGGAATAATCCTACACCAATAAAAGATAACAAAATATATATATTCTCAGTACAACTTCAATAAATAACCATAACTGTCAAAATATGTTATCTAAATGTTGATAAGAACACACAGATGTGGTAAACTGTGAAATTCTGGAATGTGTTGTATATGCCAACAACTTCAATAGATAACCATAACTGTCAACTTCAACACTGCAATTTTCAAAATAAAGCAAGGAAAAAGTAACTAACCTTGATTAGCATCCTTTCCTATAGCTCCAAGAAGCGTTCCTTTGTATCTCCCCGTCAAAAAGGTACCATCAAGTGCCAAGATAGGGCGGCAATAGTTGAAACCTCTAATGCAAGCATCAAACGCCAGAAAGAACCTTGTAAAATGGCCTGTCTCAGTACAATATTCCACATCCATGACTGTGCTTGGATTTTTCTCCTTTACTTCCGCAGCATACCACCGGAGTTTGTCAAAAGACAATTCAAAATCACCAAATAACTCCTTATTTGCCATCTCAACTCCTAACCATGCATGGTGATAACCTATCATACTACCATACCGTTTCTCAAAATGTCTCAAAGCCTGTATAGGTGCATAAGATGGATTCGAACGAATCTCCTCAAAAATCTCTTTGGAAACAATTTTTGACGTCATCCGAGGATTTTTGGAACTGAAAAATGTACCAACACAGTTGTGTTCTTTGTGAAGCTCTCTAACAACAAAAAACTGATTCGATCTTTCCAAAGTAGCATGAATAAACCATGTACAGCCATTTAGCTTCTTAGAACACTCAGCTGTTACTCTTGTTTGGTCATTTTTCAAATATTTAAAGTTGAATCCAACTTCAATGGCGTATTTGGACAAACAAGTCCTAAACTCTAGTACACCACCTCTAAACTCCTAGCCAACATGGGAAATCAAATTAACCCAACCCGCAGAAAGACGTGCCGTCTCATAATGAGGACAAAATTTGTCAAGGGGATCTTCTTCCTCTCCAACAAGACTACTACACTCACCATACTCAAAACTTCCACCACATTCACCATTTTGTGTAGCCAAACTTTTACCACATTCAATGACAGAAGAAGAAATGATCCCAACAGAAACATCAATACAATTCACACCATATGCAGCAGCTAATGCAATCATGCAACCAAAATCTTCATCATTGTCCAAAACACAACTATGATGATCAGCAACTGCATATAAAAGCCCAAATTTACTAGAAGCCAAATTCTCCCACTTGTTACAAATGCTTTGCACAAGATCATTGAATCCAAAACCTTTTGTAACCATAACAACTAGAGTTACTTCACCATATTTGCACATTAGTAGAACAGAAGCAGCCATTGAAATAGTGTAATTCTACTCTGCAAAATCAAACACAAACACAGGTATAAGAGGACAGATAACGTTATCTAGTACACTTTGCTATCTGTATCCATCTTAACTGTCAAACAGATAACATTATCTATTTCACTTTGCTCTCTCTATCATTCCTAATTACACTATCAAACACCAAAAAAAAACAAGATAAATGTTAGTACAACAACTACAGCACAAAATGCTGAACAATGACAGATAACACAAATTATAGATCGCACAAAGCATAAACACAATTACGAGAGAGAGAGAGAGAGAGAGAGAGATAGAAGAATATCTTCCAATTCTTGCAGCAATGACAGATCAAATCAAACACAGAACACCAAACAAACAAAACATTGTGACAGAGAAAAAGAGAGATAGTTACGAATTAGAGAGAGAGAGAGAGAGAGAGAGATCACGAAACCCTAGAGAGAGAGAGAGAGAGAGAGAGAGAGAGAGCGCAGCTGGTTTTTTGAAATCAGGTTTGAAAGAACGCATTTAAATACCGAAGGACACCATTGTCATTTCATGGACCTTGGACAATAAATAAACGGCGGTAATAGATTGGAAAGGCTACAAAAACTTGGGCTGGACTGGACTCTTATTTGGGCCTATTGTCTTGGACCTACGGCCAATTTTCTGTAATATCTTTTGCATTATTGTCAACAATTGCAACGCACATGTGTGATTATTTTCGACTTGGAAAGAATTTGAGAAAATTTTACCTGACAATGTAAAATAACCTTAATTTTCAACTAGATCAAATCAAAATTATTCATAATTATAGAGATTGCTATAGTTATTATATAAATAATAACCATAGGGGTCGGTATTAGGGACAATACATTTGACAATATATTTTTTGAAACCCCGCATGGGACCTTTAAACAAATGATCGAAGCCGCTCAATGTATTTAAAACATGTTTTTAAGGAGTCCCGTAAAAAAATAACGCATTTGGATATTGGTAAAGGCTTGATCGGCTCATTTAGTTGATTCCTGTCAAATTTGACAAGATAAAATTGAATGAGCCGATCAAGCCCTTGCCGATATCCAAATGAGTTGATTTTTTACGAGAACCCTTAAAAACATGTTTTAAACAAATTGAACGGCTCCGATTATTCGCGTGAGGCTCTGAAAAATGTATTGTCAAAAGTATTGTCAAATGTATTGTCGCTAGAACTGGCCCCCTTACATGTAATATTAGTTAAAATATTTTAAATGTCGGGAGGGGCCTGGACGCAGAGAGAGAGAGAGAGAGAGAGAGAGAGAGAGAGAGAGAGAGAGAGAGAGAGAGAGATTTGATTTAATGGTTGAGCACGTCTCCTCTCTCCAACCCATGAGATACTGTTAGTTTGGAAAGATAAGGACCCTTGAATTTATGTATAGTGGAGTAATATTCAAATACTGAGCTAGCTTATTATATAGATATTGAACCAGGAATTCCATTCCCAAATTAAGTAGAAATCTAATTCCTCTCATCCGTGAGAATCATAGATTATTATCTCAATCCATACAAAAAAAATGTTTAACTTTAAAAAAAATCAAAATGAATATATAGTTCCTGAAGAAGATATTGAATTAGTCCAAACGTCGCGTAATCAAGTTCCTATTTTGATCAAACTAGGTACATCGCGACGTGCAAGGCACGTCCGTCATGCCCGTTGAAAAAACCAATTTGGGAAAGCACGTATTGTAAGCCAAAGGATAACATTTACACACAGATAACGTCATTAATGGCAAAAACCAAATAGGGTTGAGCAGAAAAAGAACGCAGATAATTACATTTACAGCACATATATTTCCAAGCCTCAGCTGCAACAGCCTCCATGGCACGTCTGTCATACCCGTTGAAGAGAGCAATTTTGAATATTTCTAAAATCGTTGCAGTAGTTGGGGATGGCTTGAATCTGCTCCTTCTCGGTGGTCAGGAGGTCTCAATTGGAGCAATTCCCTTGTCACCTGCTTTTCGACTTCCACACAGTCTTCTGCTTGCAAGTTCAATATCTACAAAATACAAATATGTATAAAAAGCAAGTATATATGCAAATCAATGTTAGTGTGTGGGGCTGTCCAAAGTTCCTTCAATGGCTAGAATACAAGAAAAACAATCCTATGAACTTGTTACTCAAATCATGCGGAAAGTTGTCCAATTCCTTTGCTTAACATATTGAACGGAAAAGGTAACAAATTTTTACAAGAATTCATGAATCCAATCATCAAACTGAAATGTTATTGCTGTCTAATGTCTAATGCAGAAAATATATATCATTAGGACACCCTAAAACTGTAGAGCATGATTTTTTTTTTGTCTTCTAGACATAATTTTTGACATCTAAACAACTATTATGACATAGAAAGTAAAAATATATTAAGGTGGAACACAGAAACCTGTTAATTCATGAAGCAACTGATCGATCTTAGGTTGTTATACAACATATAGAAATTAACGCAATGTGATGAGCCCAACTTGTGCTCGAGTACAGAGTTAGGGCGGTTATCATTCGAGCAGAAATTGCGTACTCACGTGGTCAAGTACTGGTTGGCTTTTAATGTTTATGTTGGCTGCAGTTGGTGGACATGTATGCGAAATGTGCAGAAGATGGGTCTATGGTTAATTCAAGGAAAGTTTTTTGATCTCCTTCCTATTCATAATTATGTTATCTCTTGGACTTCGATTATCACAAGTTGTGGGCAGAGTGGAAGGCATAGTAAGGAAGCCATTGAGCTCTATTGCAGGATGATCAAGGTCAAGTTTTACCTAATCGGTTCACCTTTTCCAACCTTTTCAAGGCACTAAAAATTTGCAGCCGAGGAGCTCATGATTGATTTCCAGTTCCTCAAGGGAGCAAGCTGGATGTCTCCAGGGGGAAAAAAAATTCAACATGCAAGATAACAGATAGATCTTCATCTTTGGGAGAAAAAAAACCTAGGACCAAAAGCTAGCTAAGAGAATTTGAAGAAAAGAAAAAGAAGGCAAGCAATCTCATCCCAAAACACACTGTTAGTGTTAGAGCATTCTGAACATCTAATTGAATATACTCCATCAGCACAATACATTCGAAAATATAGCAGCAAAACAGCACATGCTAAGGTAATCATTCCTACGTATAGGTAATCCACTAAACATATGGTCCATATGTTTGCACTCAGGCAGGGAGACAAAACTTTTGCCCTTAGATATGTGACTTCAATTGAAAGAGGGGGGTAAATATAGCCAAGACTCAAAGGCAACTTCATACTCAAACTGCTTATACGCGTTTTGTCGTTACCCAAGTCTTTTGTATTGTTTTTTGTATTTTTTTTTGTAAGTATCTGTATTGTTTGTTGATTTTGTGAAAGTAGAGGGTAACAACTTACAGTAACGTGCCATAGCCTAATATCAGCAACCAATGCACATGGCCAAAAATTAAACCTTGTCCAACCGAAAATACATACAACCCACCCAAATGACTACCCAAATCCAGCCTAAATCATGTAAAAAGAATTTAGAAAATTACCTTTAGAATATCTGAACCCTCAATCTGGAGCCACGAAGTTGTAGATGAGCAACTATTGGCCCATTTCTTCCCTGTTTTTTCTTTCAACCAAAATCCTAACCCTAGAATATGCGTTCACGGAAACTCCGATCGACAACCAACAAACCCTAAAAAAAAAAAATTGCAACCACATTAGCCAAACCAAACAACATGCAAACCACAGCGAAGAACATAAATCGGAGAAATCCACCGAAAACCCATAGTTTCTGCACTTTCAAGTTAAGTTCTAGCTATTTCCACCAAATCTAACTACATAATATCTTAACTCAAGTTATGATGGTTTAATTATAGATCCTAAAAAATCAAACTACTGAAACGAAGAATTGGAACACAATCTACTACCAAACTGGCAGGTAGAGTACGTAACATCTTACCAAGAGAAGCAAATCAAGATTTTCAAATGTATATCTATGAGATGAAAGATCTGCAAAGAGGAATCCAAAATTATGAAAGTGGATTAGTTGAAGAAAGGTAACCATTCCAACGAATGTATCTCTGTCGCATTCTAAGTAGCTTTGTTAATATCTATGAGATGATGTCCTCTTTTACCAACTAAGACTTGCAAATTTCAGTTTAAAACATGCTTGCTTTAATCAAATATAGAAGCTTCTTCACTACATAGATTCAAGACTTTTCAATCCTGCAAATTATCTTGTTAACAAGCTGCATAATATGTGCTAATTTGATTATCAACTCACTCTTCAATCACAAAATACCAAATTATTAGTCAAAATACCAATCCAAGATTTAAGCTCTATTCCACATATTAGAGTAAATATAAGTCCAACAAATCTAAACACATCACTGCATATTGGAGTTTAAAGTCCATCCATTGGAGGAGTTAGGGTTTTGGAAAAATATGCTTGCTATACATTAGAGAATTGAACAAAAAAAAGCTACGAAAATCGTATGGATTAATAAGAAGCATATCTTTAAGCAAACAAAAGAGAAGCACAAAGTAGATATGATTAGAGAGCCGACTAAGGAGTACTTACAAATTCGGCGAAATAAGTTCGACCAATCTACGAGTCTAAAACAAATTAAGGAAATAAAGTTACACAAAGTAAATACCAACTACAATTTAAGCAGCACACAAAAAACAAACATAGAAAACTACGGTTTCAATGCTTATAGAGTTGAAGCTCCAATTGTATACTAACAATCTGTAGAGAGAAGAGAGACAATACCGAATGTTACATCTTTCGCATGCCAACAGTTTTTGAGAAGAGTCCCATTAACGATTTGACTCTTTTTTTACATCGAACTCTACGAGGATTTTGAATCGATGAATTAAGAGAAATCAAGCTGCAAAAGAAAGACAGTAATTAAATCATAAAGAAAAGACAAGTGCAATTTTACAAATCGAATCTCAATCTCTAAAAGACATTAAATTAGATACATGCAATAGATTTTAGTAAAAGAAAACCACTCATCAGTATAACCAGAGGTAAAGAAAATCATCAATTGAAATGAGAGAACTCTTACCGATGTTCCCAATGGCAAACCCCGAGAAAACAACTTGCGTCTAGACACATGAATAGATCTGCAAAGAGGAATCCAAAATTATGAAACCCCATCAGAAAAAGAATAAAAACTAATAAGAGTAGCGACAGAGATACACAGAGAACGGAGAACGGAGAACAGATAGAGAGACAGAGATCTGATTAGTTGAAGAAAGAGTTGGGTGGAAGGGAGGGTTCGGATGGAGTCAAATCGACTTACCGTATTCCCAGTTAGGGTATTGCCGAAAATCTGAAACCCAGTTCCATACCCCGTCGGATCTGCCACAGGTCCCCTCATGTCTTCCTCTCCCTCTCTCTCTAAAACTTAACTTCTTGGATTATCTCTCTCTTCCTCTGCGTATGTGCATGTGCGAGAAAGGGAGAAGGAAATCATTTTGTTGGGGTTGAGCGTGATCAAGCCTGAAAGGAGGGAGAGAGAGAGAGAGAGAGAGAGAGAGAGAGAGAGAGAGAGAGCCATGGCCCATGGGAGCCTGAAGAAAAATCGCAGGACAGAGAGAGAGATAAGGTATTACGTGGTTGTCTGGGAGGGTGTGGCTGTGGGAGTCCACGCCACGTGCCCCACAATGTACAAGAGGCAAAAAGACTATTCTGCCCAACCAAACAAGAACACCATCCTAACAATAGAGGGGTATAATTGTCCAAATTGGACAAAAGTTGGCAAGCGAAATCCACTCAAACCTGCTCTTCTTTAAGAGAGGTAGGAGATTACAAATTATAGGCATCCAAATTAGCTGGGGTGCACTCAGAAAAGCCATGTTCTGAGACTAAAGTTTGTGTGCTAGGCAAAAGTTTTGGTGACCTTTTTATTATTTTCTCTTAACTTTTATTAGATTTGAATATAAGTTTTATGTCACGTCATTTGTATCGACGTGAAAAATCAAAAAAGTATTAAAAAAAGTTGAAATTTTTTTCATGTAGGATGAACAAAAAGACACTAAAAGATAGTCAGAAAGACAATCAATTAGCAACTTTATCGTTGTTTTTATTCAATTTTTTCAACTAAGTCTCTTTTTTTTTTAAAAACTTTATTGATTTTCCTTGTTCGAGACGAACGAATCCAGTATAATTGAAGGGAAAACAACAAAAAAGACGAGTCAAAACAATACCAAAAAATTTGTTCAAAGGAAGCCTTTTACAAGCTCCAAATCTACACATGCATGGATGAATATTCCAATATATGCTCTTGGTGCTCTCCTCTACTCTGTGGAACTTTGGTCGACCCACAATGCTAACCAGTAACCAATAGCTAGCTCTGAAACCACACACAACTACACAAAATACTTACACGCTCTCAAGGGCGGAACTAGGAATTGGTTCTGCCTTGGGCTAACCCCAAAAAAATTTCTGTGGGCAAAATAGTGTATATAATATGCATACAACATTTTCTAAAAAATAAGGCTTGTAATTCCACCCCAAATTTGGCGCAATTTCTAGATTTTTTCTGTTCCATTATAATCTAAACCTAAAAGAGTAAGATTGTATGAGCCAATAGTTTAAACCAATTTAAGCACATCAGTCACTGCTCTGCATCAACTAAATTAATAAAAATCTTAACACACTAGCCAGTACTCTGCATTTAACAACATAAGTACAAATCTAAGCACACTAGACTAGCCAATGCTCTGCATAATAATAAAATACTTACGGATCTGAAGCATCGCGATTCGAGGTATTTTTGGCTGAAATCATTTGGATGATGGGTTGGGCTAGGTTGAATTTTGAATGATGTGTTGGGCTAAAATTATTTAGATTGAAATTTACATATAAATTATTATATACTTTTTTTTGGTTTTTTGTGGTAGACATGGGCTACAGCCCAAGGTAGCCCATGAATAGTTCCGCCCTTGCACACTCTCATTCACAAGTGAAGTCACATAATTTGTATACGTGTGTGTGAGATCGAGCATGAAAGCCTTTTTGAAATAATATCGTAAACTACTAAATTCGTGAGAACGGTGATTGAAAGTGTAAGCATAAAGTGAGAATTGAGAGTAGAAATGGATTTGGATTCTAAAGAATTACTGACTATGGCCTCACACATACTGTAGTGCTAGCAAAATTGCACTGACTGCGTACTTTTGGAATAACGGGAAGATTAGTTTATATATATGCTCATTTAAACCCTTTTAATTTTTAAAAATTCTTCTGTACAATATTTAAAAAAAATGGGAACCATGAACTCATATTATATAAAGTAGATGTATATCATTTTATAACGAATACTCTAAAATTAAGCTTATATTAATTATCCATGTTCATTGAAAATATAAATTCGAAAGTGCAATCATCACGCTTAAAGTATATAACTTGGGTAAATTTCACCGGCCTTCCTGAGGTTTTTGACAAATGCAGAGACCTCCATTGAGGTTTCTGAAATTATGCTGGCCTCCCCTACTTTTGAAACTATTATATAGATTCCCCCTTCTGTTAACTAACTCACTAATGGTGTCACTAATGGTGTTAAATTTAGCTCTTAAATGACACAAATAATCTTAAAAAATATGTTGATATATTTATATATGTATTTTTTTTCAGCATTTCATTTTTAATTGGGTTTGTTGACTAATATTAATTACTAGTATTTTGTTAATTGAATTATTGGTTCTTGTTTTTTCATTAATTTTCTAGGGCTTTTATGTTCTCGTACTATTTTTTAATTTACAATACTATTAGAATTTATTTTCATGGACTTATTTTTCATATTGTTCCTTCTCCATTTCTCATGTTTCTTTACACAGTGATCTTTTGAAAAATGTGATTTTTTATTTTTATTTTTTATTAGTTTTTAAGTCGTTATTCATAAAAACATATTGAAATGGCTAGTTGATTAACGGATAAGTTTTTTTTTTTTTGTTGATAGGCAACATATAAGTTTTTTTTCGGATCCAAAAAAAGAAGAGAAGAATGAACAGGTAAGTAATTGAACCACTTGTAACAATTTCTTTTCCATGCCAAATTATCACCAAAATGACACTCTTATGTACTTCAAACGACATTACAATGTCATGCCCAAACCAAGGGTTTCAGCAGTGAAAAGTATTTAGGAGTTCTTTTTATTTTTAATTCAAAATACAAGAAAGAGAGAAAAACAATAGACCATGATGATTATCAAAATATATAATTCATAAGTAATTTCAAAAGTTCGAGCATAGTATGTATAACTTAAGTCTAATCTTGTTTGAACATAAAATTGCAAAATTAAATAACTAAAAAAATTTACAAAAGAGTTGAATGATAAATTACATTAACTTTTTTCCGTAAAAAATACATAGAAATCGGAAGTTAATAGTATTATGAATTATGAAATATAGATAGTTTTTTTTTTTTGGGTAATTAATATAGATAGTTAATTTTAATCAAACATTAAAACTTTAATTTGAAGAAAAATAGAACAAGAAGACTTGGTTCTTTAGTGTACCTAATTTTTGGGGGGTATTTAAATCATTTAGTAGCCAAAATCTAACGGTGTTAGTCTCTAGTTAACGAAATGGGGAATCTAGACAATAGGTTATAAAGTAAAGGAAGTCAGTATAATTTCAAAAACCTCGGGTAGATCTCTGCATTTGTTAGATTGTGAGCTAGAAAAAAAGAACCAAATTGAGCACATGGAATAACGTTTTGCTACTTTCTGTTACACCTATGGTATCATTGTGCTACTTTTAGTGATAAATTTGACATCATATATTATCTCACACACACTATTCAATCTGGTTGCAACAAATTGCATTAAAATGCACTTTACATAAAGTAGTACAAAAATGCCGACATCATTGATTGGAGATACGTATTGTTTTGTTCTTATATATAACGGGATGTGCAGACCATTTTGCGTGCACCTCTATTAATTTTGGGGCCTTGTAGTTAACGACTGGGAAAACCCTTCAGTGGCCCCAAAGTTTGTAATGTGTTGGTGTCTGTGCATGAGATTTGAACATGCAACTTTATGAAAGACAAACGCTTAATTATTTTCTTTCTCATACCCACTCAGGGTTTTGATTGGTATAATGTTACTCCCCCCGTCTCATTTTAAATGTCTCCTACGAAAATTTGTGAATTTTCAAACAAAAAACAAATTTTTACGTATTATTTTTTTATTTTCGTACACCAAATTAAAGTACTCAATGAACACTTCAATTTAGTATATGAAAATAAAAATAAAAATATGTAAAAATATACTACTCCCTCCGTCCCATTTTCATTGTCCTTTTTTGATGTTCGTGTCAGTTTTTAATCGCTTATATCTTCCGATGTGAATCTCCAAAAATATGCAATATGGATCTTATTTGATAGATTTCAATTTGTTTTATAATACAAAGATGTCAAAATCATGAAAAATATTATAGATTGAAAGATATACGCAATAGACACAAAAGTGACAAAATGAATAATGGATAATGAAAATGGGACGGAGGGAGTATTTTTTTTGGGATTTAAAATTACATCAATTTTCGTAGGAACATTTTAAGTGAGACGGAGGAGGTACTACCTAAGAAGCCTTCTCTATATTTGTCATATGAATTTTGGCTACGTACATTACAATCCAAAGAATGTACGAGTTTGGGAATCCCAATAGGTTTGTGAGACGGGACTACAAGGGGATAACTAATGATTAGAAAAATCCCAAGGGATTGGCCAAATGGTCTTTAACTTAAGATTTAGGTGTTTGTTTCATCTTAAGATCGCAGGTTTGATTCTCATTGCCAACAACTTTGAGGCCACCTCATCTTTACGCGTAAATGTGTGAAATGGTTGTGGGAGGGATTGTAGAAATTAGTCTGAAGTGCACGCAAGCTGGCCCGAGATACTCTGCATTAAAAAAAATAAAAAACTAATGCTAGAATAGACATCCCACGGTACTAAATTGAAGGTACATGATTTCTTGTTGTGAGAAATGAATGAACTATGGTAAGATATGTGAGGCCAATCGTATCTAACTATTGGATTGTGTGCCAAATTTTATCTCACCTCTCTCCCCTAGTCCTGAGATAACTAATGCTACACATGGATAAAGTTTATTCCATTTTTGGTGGCTCTTATTACTCTTAATTACTATCCAACCACACCAAAGACATGAAGTTGTTGAGTTGAGATCTTGGATAGGGATTTTGTCCCATGATATTATGTGCAAGCAAACACAGACTAAAAAACTGAAATATTGAAGGATGTGGGGCCCCCCTGGCTGATCATACCAAGACCCATTGTCACCTGTGTTGTGCATGTTTTGCAACTGGCTTTCAAATGAGGTTTGACTTTTGTACGTAGGGTTTCTGTGTCCTTGTATTCATAGCCAAGCCCGCTAGTACTTGGGCTTAAGCATATTTTTGGTCATGTGGTGTGACTTGTAAATCAAAATTAAGGTACGGAACCAGTGATTTGCTTAGGGCGTTATATGTAATGTCACAAAAACACCGAGGAAATCAAGAAGAAATAGGTACACCATCCGTTCTTTTTTTGTTGGTCCTAAACTACATTTTTCGAATAAAGAAATACACTTCCTTGGCCAAGTTTTCAAAGTTTTGTTTTTTTGGCGCCAATCAACATATATAACTCAATTAGATCTTTTGATCAGTGCAAAAAAAAAAATTAAATCAATTTTATTCCTCGAGAAAATGCACTTTTTTTTGAAAAAGGAATAGAGAAAGGTGATCTTTTTTTGTTGGTCCTAAACTACATTTTTCGAATAAAGAAATACACTTCCTTGGCCAAGTTTTCAAAGTTTTGTTTTTTTGGTGCCAATCAACATATATAACTCAATTAGATCTTTTGATCAGTGCAAAAAAAAAAATTAAATCAATTTTATTCCTCGAGAAAATGCACTTTTTTTGAAAAAGGAATAGAGAAAGGTGAGCGGATGGAGTATTATTTATACCGAGGCTTTAATTTCCTTGTGTAGGGATTAACATAAATTCCTTATAGTTCCCTCTAAGGTGATATATCTCCTTATAATTTAATTCTAGTACCAATTTACTAGCTAGTTGTTAAAATCCGAACAAAATTTACAAGGCCTTTTCAAATTAAGTTGCCATGAACTTTGTGTGGTTATTGGAAACTAATTGGATACGTAAGTCGTTCTTTAGCGTGCTATAGTAAACCTGGAGAGGAAAAGAAACACAAAAGGTGCGTGTTCAAACACTTTATGTCGCATGCGAATCCTATGCATGATAATCAAACATCCACATACATGAAATGATTTGCGGGTTCACCAACTTGTTAACAAGAAATGCATGATCTTGACTGCCTCATGAGAACCAATAAACATAATAGAGTAGTTTGAACCAGTACCAGAAACATAATAGAGTAGTAATAAATAAATAAATAAATAAAAACAGAAAGATTTTGCAGATCAATTTGAATTTATGATCAAAAGATTCCATTCGGACATTGAATTAAATCTGCCATTTTCACATGGTGGGTCTAGCTTGCCTTCTTCTGTTGGTCTCTATGGTTGTCTTGGTAAATAGCGATGGGGAAGAGGTCTTAAATTTGTTGGTGAAATACTGTTGAGATCCCAACAAAATCATTGTGTGCTTGAAATGGGAGTAATTTACGAGGGAATAATTTATGGGAGAGTATTATCGTTTCCATCAGTTAAGGCCCCGTTCTGCGCTAAGGTTCTTATTTTTTAAATATTTATTTTTTCGGTTTACGGTATATGTCATTCTGTCATAATACATCATCTTTAATTTCAAAAAATAAGTACTTATTTTAGTTAGTAAAAAGTAGACAACAAGATCAGGGGACTGATTTTCACAAATAAAATTTACTATACGAAAAGGCTACTGATTTTGCCACTCCCTTTTTTGTTAACGCTACTCCCCTGCAAGTGTATTTTTGGTGCAAAAATACATTTGCAGGGGAGTGACGTTAACAAAAAAAAGGAGTGGCAAAATTATATCCCAACGAAAAGTATATATAAGTAGTAAATTTATATCTCGGATCAGTATCCATATATTATAGCAATAAAGCATGAGGTGTATTCCTCTGAAACAAGTTATGGGATAACGTACCTCTTAAAAGGTTTCATATTTAATGCATCAAGGATTTTTATTGGAAGGGTAAGAACTTTATTTTTTTAAATCTGCGTAAGAACTTCATTGATAATATAGATTATAACAATCTACCGAGTGCATCTAATACTACTGAAGAAAAGAATCTATTGCACACAAAAGAGTCAAATAACAAATCCATATCAAATAAAGGATACACCGACGATAAATTGACAAGGCCATCAAATATCGGAGAAGCGCGCATGCAAGTTCTCGATGAACAGTTGTAATTATGGTAGTTCCACTATTAACGAGATTTCTTAAAGAAACTGTCGTTTACCAACTACGCACTCTAAATAGAGAGCACTGCGTGCAAAAAAAAAAAAACGCTCATGCAACTAGATAGCCGAGGAAATTAATGGATGAAGAGGTTGAGAAGTACAAACAAACTTAATGGATGAAGGTGGTGATGTTTTTTGAACCCAAAAAAGTCAACTCTAATTTGTTGCAAATTCCTTTTTAACTGATGGGATTAATTGACCACAGGGTGGTGCTTAAGAGGTCAAATAATCAGATGGTGCAGATGATCAAACTCAATCCAGGTTTGACCTTTTCTAGAGGATTGATGATCCATTGAAACACAACATTGATGGTCTTCTGGTCTTATCTCCAGACTGAATTTAAACACATTCGCACACAATCCAATACACCAACCATTTCTATAATGAGGTTGTCTTTTTCACGGAGCCTCCGTGAACAGGATGTTTAGGAGCTGTTCAATCTCGTGCGTCCATTTCGGTTTTGGACGGTTTGGATCTTAATGAAACTTTTTCCCGGAAAAGTTTTTTTTAAAATCCGGATCGTTCAAAACACTTTTAGACGGTCGCAATTCACTTCCGTTAACTTTTCTTCATGGAAACTTCCGTGAAGAAGTTTTTCTGTTCTATAATAAATGGATTGTAAATAAGTTTGTAATGCTACGTCTACGTGTCATATTAGAGTTCCTTTTTCTTTTTTTAATCAGCATATTAGAGTTCTTTTAAGAAGTCACTATACCATTGATACCAATAATTTTCCCAAACGAAATAGTGAATAAATCATGTTAAGTGTCACATCAGATGATATACATATACGGCGAATTGCTATAATCACTAAACTATTATATATCAGAAGTATTAGTAGGAAAACATGTCGGTTGATGTGTACGATAGTTTTAAAGCTGGCTCATATGTTTCCTCTCCAATCGGCCAGTCAGGGGCGGACCCAGGATTTAGTTACAGTGGGGTCAAATATCTACAACACATGTAATTTTGTGAGACCTTCTGGGCAAAAATATATCTTTTGGAACAAAATTACATATCTTTTGGGGCAAAATTACAAAATACTCCTCAAAACTATACCTGCTCTAAATGTATTTTGGAAGTCAGCGGGGTCAAGGGACCCCGCTTGCCCTATACTGGTTCCGCCCATGCGGCCAGTTACATATTTTCGATCTCATCACTTGGCATGAGTGTACATACATACATACATACATATATATATATATATATATTAGTTAGAGAGAGAGAGAGAGAGAGAGAGAGAGAGAGAGAGAGAGAGAGAGAGAGACGTTTTGACAAGCAATTAAGAGTAGATTTTTCAAACAAAAGAAGATGGTCACCCACATTTCAACCTACCAGTGTTGTTAACCAAAGAAAGGAAAACCAACGTAGTAACCCCATGCAGAGGACACCTATCAATTTCGAAAACAAAACAAAATCAGCAAAAACTAAAACCAAAATTAAGAAATGCTGAGTCCATCCTATTAATGCTAGCGGACCAGCGGTGTGGCCTAATAAATAGATACAATAGTCAACTTCCCTCTAAACCCTTCAATTACCCCCCTATAAATTCTCTCTGCACCCATTCCTCTCCTCATCACCACCTCTAGATCCCTCTCTCTCTCTCTCCTCTGTCAACCCACAAGAGAACAAAACCATGGTGTTTCCCACAGTGCTTCTCAAGCTACTGGACTGGCTATTGTACCATCTCTTGGCCAACTCATGTCACAGAGGAGAAAGGAAAATGAGAAACCATGGCTTCTTCTCCAAAAACCCATCTCTCAAATCACCTCCACAGCCTCCTCCATATCCAAACTTGACCAAATGTGGCGATTTGGAGGGCAGGGTGTCCCAAACACTCGTTTGCGACATCCAAAACACATTGTTAGCTAATTCCCAATCTTTCTTCCCCTATTTCATGCTTGTTGCCTTTGAAGGTGGTAGCATCATAAGGGCACTCCTCTTGCTCCTATCCTCCCCCATCCTGTTTCTCTTGGACTATGAGCTCAAACTAAGGGCAATGGTCTTCATCACCTTTTGTGGGCTTAAAGTGAAGGACATGGAGGGGATCAGTAGGGCTGTTTTGCCCAAGTTTTACCTTGAAAATCTCAATCCCAATGTGTACGAGGTCTGGGCCTCAACTGGGAACAGGGTTGTTTTCACTAGTGTCCCAAGGGTTATGGTGGAGGGGTTCTTGAAGGAGTATTTGGGTGTGGGTGATGTTGTAGGGACTGAATTGCACACTGTGGGGCAGTATTTCACTGGACTGGTTTGTGGGCCTGGTTTGGTTGTGAAGCACAGAGCCATTAAGGAATTCTTTGGAGAGAAAAAGCCTGATGTTGGGATTGGGAGTTCAAGTCCTCGTGATCACCTCTTTCTCTCCCTTTGCAAGGTATTCTTTCTTCTTAATTAGCACTAATCAATATTCTGTAATGGTAAGAAACAAGAAAAGTTTTCCAGAAATTTAATTTATTAAAAAATCAGTTGTATATATGGTGTAGATCGATCATCAATTTTGGTATGACCCTCTCACAGTAAATCTGGATATACATCTGTTTTAGGGACATAAAGTTCCCCTATGGGTTTGTAGTGCACCTTGAAATTGCTCTCCGGAGATATTATTATCACGATCTGAATTATTGATCATATAGAGCTCGTCAAGCACTTGTTTGAAAAGCCAAGTTGATCGGATACTAATAACAACATGATCAGACATTACGTGTTTCTAAATAATTGATGGTTATTCAAAGAATGAACTGGGACACAAATTTCTCTCGATCATGTGATTATAAATGTCCTATGAACCTAATTCTTGGAAGAAATAAAGTGGTCGACAAACTCTGTAAAATCGCCAAAATATATGGTTCAATCGTTATGATAATATCTCGAAAGACCTCACTCTATAAAATCGCCAAAATATATGGTTCAGATCGTTATGATAATATCTCGAAAGGCCTCACTCTCGAGCATTACAATCCCGCAGTGCAATTGTTGCGTTACGGGTACCCAGGTCCTTGACTTACTAGATAAAATGCCGAGTCTAGTGGTTCCGTAGGATAGCTGATCCTACTTTTTACTATAATGGAAGCTAGCTAGTCAATACTTCTAGAAAAGAAGGGCTAGCTACAAGTACAAATTGAGCAAGTGGTGTTTTTATGTTCATTGCCCCTCAAAACAAGGAGAAACACTTCGGTGCCGAGCGGGTATTGCCCACGTGGCACCCGCTCGGCGAATCCGAGCCGTCCGATACACTTTTGGACGGCTCGGATTAAAACACTCTCTCTCCTCTCCTCCAAACACTTTCTCTCTCCTTTTCTCTCTCCAAATCTGAGCCGTTAAAAAACAAAATGGACGGCTCGGATGGCCGAGCGGGCACCACGTGGTACCCGCTCGGCACTGAAAAATTTTCCCAAAACAAGGGTGCTATTTTGCACTTTTAGGGCTGGCACTAGACATAGTTCTCAATGCATTTGATCTAGAACTAGAAGGGTGTGTAGTGTAGGAAACCACTTTTGTCTTTTGTTTGTAGAATAAAGCCCTTGCAATCTTATGCTACACGTTTACAAAATGCCACTTTGATATCTAATTAATCGAGACATCAGAGATTTGCTTTGATGAAGTTTTGGTTTGATTTGATTTCAACATTCAAGGATATAGATACCCAACACATATATGTGTGTAAACGACCAAGACGGCGTTAATTATTGTTCTTTGAAGAATTTTAAACACATTTTAGGGCGTGTTCCATTAACTAAAATAAGTACTTATTTTTATTTTTTGAATTAAAGGTGATTTATTGTGAGAGAATGATATGTCTCGTAAAACAAAAAATAAGTACTTAAAAAATAAGAACCTTAATGAAACGGGCTAACTGTATGTTATATATCAACCTTAGACCAAAGTGGGGTCCTATATATTTTACATAATAATAAGGGGTTCCTAGGCCGCAACTTTATTTTTAACTCTAACAAGTACCCCACTTAACAATTCTAATCTTTTGGTCCCTACCTAACACAAAAAGGCACATTCCTTGGTTCGGAGAATTATGTACCAAATCAACATTCGTCTTTTTTTTTTGGTAACGGAGAGTGTCCCCGGGCCAATTTTCGCGCACCACGGGAATCTTTGCGGCCCCCACCAGCCTTTACTAATCCAAAGGGTTTTTATGCATGGGTGGCTCCAAGGGTTTTTTCGCAGGGGAGTCAAACATGGGACCTCGGAATGGTAAGCCCCTCTGTCCTGGCCAATCACCAACTACACTACCCATATTACATATTTTTGTCCAAAATATCTGGAAAATTCTATTCCTTTATAACAATTGATAAAAAGCTCATATAAACTACTATCACAGTGACATTTTTGCCGTTATAAACCGGATGCCATTCTTTTTCGAGCTCTAATGAATGAAGGCACAATACGATAAGTTTTCCCATACAAATTACGGTTATGTAACACTTGTGTTTACCATACAAAAATGCTTTTACCATATAAATATCCACATGTTTGATGCATTTTTTGGCTGCCATTGTCTGTACCAGGAAGCTTATGTGGTGAACAGCACTGAAGACAACATCAAGGCTGGGGCTAATTCAGCAATTATGCCAAGAGAGAAATACCCAAAGCCTCTTGTATTTCATGATGGGAGGCTGGCTTTCCTGCCCACACCCTTTGCAACTCTTTCCATGTTCATGTGGCTCCCGCCAGGAATAATCCTGGCCATTTTCAGGCTCTTTGTGGGCATCTTTTTGCCCTACAAAATGGCCATTTTCTTGGGCACTTTGAGTGGTGTGAGAATAAGGGTCAAAGGGCTCAACCATTCTGGTACAGAGGGTGGGAAGAAAGGTCATGTGCTTTATGTTTGTACCCATAGGACCCTTTTGGACCCTGTGTTTCTTAGCACATCACTTGGGAAGCCCTTGACTGCAGTCACTTACAGCCTCAGCAAAATGTCTGAGTTCATTGCACCTATAAGGACAGTTAGGTTGACCAGAGATAGAAAGCAAGATGGTGAAACAATGCAGAGATTGCTCAGTGAAGGTATGTTTTTTTTTTCTTTTAGGCAACTTCGAGTTTCTAAACTAGAAAAATGCTTTGAAATCATATTAGACTCCTCTGTCCCGAAATATCTTCGCTAATTCTTCAATTTCGATGCATTGGCAGCTGCGCAAGTTTCTCTTATATATGAGTTTAGTATTTGGAGATTTCAACTACATTGTGTGGTCGAGTAACAATTTCGAACAAGACATTTACATTTCTGTGAATACATTCGCTTTTGGAGTCAATTACATATCTAAAACAACAAAATAGTAGTTGCTTTAAAAAATGGACAGAATCCCCTTTTTCCATTTCTCTTGTCCTCTGTTCAATGCATTGGCATCCCCACAAAATTTCGTAGTCTTGAATTTAATAAGGTTTGAGATTTTAGACATATTATTAAAGATGCAATGGCATTAGAACAAATGGGGAAAAAAAACAATTGCGATTCTCTGCATCGCAACTGAAGAACAAATACATGCGTCTCTACATCGCTGGGTGGATACTGCTTATTTTCTATCTATGTATTTACATTTGCGATTTTTCGTGATGGTTTGTTCACTATATTTAACACACATTCTAAAATTTTGCCAACAGGCGATTTGGTGGTGTGCCCGGAAGGAACCACATGCAGGGAGCCATACCTCTTGAGGTTCAGCTCACTGTTTGCTGAACTAACTGATGAAATCGTGCCTGTGGCTATGAACACCGAGGTGACCATGTTCTACGGGACTACAGCCAGTGGCCTCAAATGCCTGGACCCAATCTTCTTCTTGATGAACCCCAGGCCCATCTACTACATCCAGGTCCTCGAGAAAGTGCCCCGAGAGCTAACCTGCGCCGGCGGGAAATCCAGCTTCGAAGTGGCTAACTACATACAGAGACAACTGGGTGATGCTTTGGGCTTTGAGTGCACTAATCTCACCAGGAAGGACAAGTACATGAAGCTTGCAGGGAATGAAGGGGTGGTCGTCCAAGATAAGAGAAGGAGACCCTAATTAATTTCAAAAAACTACTGTAGTATTTTATTATCCAACCTTCTGGAAAATTCCCATTTTATCATTCATTGATTTTGTTTGTTTTTAAAAAAGATATCTAGCTAGGGTTTATCATCTATGTGGTAGATTTTTGGGACATTTTTGTAAAGATCTCGGGGGTATTTGGTATATGTTTCTATCAATTGTTATTGCTAGATGTTACTATATAAAGAGATCTTGGATCGTTTTTTTGATACCTATTACCTACTGTTATACCAATTTTGGAATGTCTCTGTTATTACGTACATTCATCAAATTACAAATATTTTTCATTTCGTTTGGATGAATTTCTAGTTAAGGTACATATGTTATTTATAAAATTAAAGTGGACATGGGGGTCTATCAGGTTCGAAATATAAATTCTTAGTTCACACGGGGCTCTATCCTGACTTTAAAAGGGGGGATTTGTTAGTGGACGGTAGGATTGATCCCTCAACTATTAGTTGAGACGTGTGTTGGAACTTAAGTGTATTTTCTCTAGTCCCACATTGGGAAGTTACAAAACTTCTTTCTATTTTAAATGATATTGCACACTAATGAGTTTGTAAAAGAGGACTCAAGGAGAGGTCTCGCGCGCTCAGGAAAATGGGCGGCAATTTGGAAAACTGATTCTGAAACCAGTTAACCGGGTGTGCGTCACGAGTTATTCGCGCAGGGGGGGTGCAAATCCGGGATTTGAGCCTCGCGCACACACACGGTTAAGCCCACGTTTTGCCAAATTTCTGAAACGTTTTTTTTCAGTCAATCAAATCTTTTCGAAATGGAAACTCTTGCTGGTGAAGAACGTGATTAAAACGTGTGCTAAATCAAAGGAACGAGATTTGATTTGATTTCAGCTGATTAAGGAAAAAAACGTTTTTTAAAACATGTGCATAATCAGCGGGATCTGATCAGCTGCTGATTAAGGGATGATTTCGGATTGATTATAAAACATGTTCTAAATCAATGCTTTGATTTGATTTACGTTTCCGAATTCAGCCCAGTCCGCACCTATAAATTGAGCACTTCAGAATCAGTTTTAACACACCAAAAACCAACTCTCTCTTCCTCCCCTAAAAACGTTTTCTGAGTTCGAGCAGTAGGTCGATTGTGTTCTTGTTTTCGGTTTTTCTTCCGTGCAGAGAAAGCCGAGCAGAGGTACAGAATTTTATCCTGGAGACGGCGAGGCATTCACGAACTGCTTGCACAATCTGGGCAGAGCCGCGAAACGTCTTAAAGAGAGCGACCTAGTCCGCGACTCAACCCAGCAGTAGTTCTACAATCTGGTATTCCGTATTTCAATAGCATCATCTCGAGGTAATCCGTTCTTGTTTTTACAGCAGTTATTTCAACAATTTCAAGACGTTACGATCTGCCATGGATTCTCAAAACAAGATTTCGGTTACCACCATTGATATCAACAAACCTTTTCGCTTTGAGGGGATGCACTTTAAACGTTGGAAGGCTAAGATGTTTTTCTTTCTTACGACCCAAAAACTTGCTGCATATTGTGATTCAACTAAACCTGTTGCTGCGAATCCCCCTACTACTGAAAACACTAAAGAGATTTCAAAATGGACCAACGAGGATTTTTTGTGCAAGAACTACATTATGAATGCTTTGACTGATGAGCTTTATGATTACTATTCCACTTTTGATACTGCTAAAGAACTTTGGGATGCCCTCCAGAAAAAGTATGATACCGAAGAGGCTCGGACTAAGAAATATGCTGTTAGTCGTTACTTGAAGTTTTCTATGATTGATGAAAAATCCGTGGTTTCCCAGGCACACGATTTACAGAAAATTGCGCATGAAATAGTTTCTGAGGGCATGTCTATTTGTGAACAATTTCAGGTTGCTGTTTTTATTGATAAATTGCCTCCTACTTGGAAAGATTTTAAAAAGGATCTCCGTCATAAGTCAAAAGATTTTTCTATGGAAAGTTTGATTGTTAGGCTCCGTGTTGAGGAGGAGGCTCGGAAACAGGATCAGAAGGATGAGGTTCTCTTTGTTGCAAACAAAAGGAACCATAGCTCGGCGGTGCTCAAGCCGAGAGGAGGGATTGCGAAGCCAAATCAGAACCAGAACCAGAACAGAAGACTGAATCAGAACAAGAAGTTACCCCCTTCTGGAGGCCAGGCTCGAAACACGGACTCTGTCCAATTTGTGTGTTACAATTGTAACAAGCCTGGCCATATGGCAAGAAATTGCAAGAACCCCAGGCGTCGCGCTCCACAGGCGAACCTGGTGGATGGAGAACCACTAGTGGCTATGATATCAGAGATCAATCTGATAAGTGGTTTAGAAGGGTGGTGGATAGACACTGGCGCCTCTCGCCATGTCTGTTATGATCGCTCCTTGTTCAAGAAGTATTCTGAGGCTGATGATAAGAAAGTGCTGTTAGGAGACTCCCACACCACTAAGGTTCTTGGTACTGGTGAGGTGGATCTCAAATTCACTTCTGGAAGGACTGTCACTCTGAAGGAAGTCCTGCACACTCCAGAAATGAGGAAGAATCTTGTATCCGGCTACCTCCTCAATAAGGCCGGATTTACCCAGACTATAGGAGCAGATCAGTATACTCTTACTAAAAATGGCATGTTTGTTGGAAAGGGTTATGCATCTGATGGCATGTTTAAGCTTACTATTGATATGAATAAAAATGCATCTTCTTCTTACGTTGTTTGTTCTGTTAATATGTGGCATGCTAGACTTTGTCATGTTAACAAGAAATTGATTAAGAATATGAGCAACTTAGGTTTTATCCCTAATATTTCCTTAAATGATTTTGATAAATGTGAATCATGTAGCAAGGCTAAGATTACAAAGAAACCTCATAAATCAATTCTTAAGGAAACCGAATTGCTAGAGTTGATTCATACCGATATGTGTGAGTTAGATGGAGTTCTCACTAGAAATGCACATCGATATTTTATCACGTTTATTGATGATCATTCAAATTATACCTCAGTTTATTTGATGAAACATAAGAGTGAAGCATTTGATATGTTTAAGATCTTTCTTAATGAGGTTGAGAACCAGTTTAATAGAAAGATTAAGAGACTCCGTAGTGATAGAGGCACTGAGTATGATTCGAATGAGTTCATTGCATTTTATAACTCTACTGGTATAATACATGAGAAAACTGCTCCATACTCACCCGAAATGAATGGAAAAGCAGAACGCAAGAATCGAACCTTATGTGAACTTGTAGTTGCGATTATGCTTAGTTCGGGTGCAGCTTCACATTGGTGGGGTGAAATTCTGTTGACTGTATGTTATGTGCTGAATAGAATTCCTAATTCTAAATCTTTAATTTCACCTTATGAATTGTGGAAAAACAAGAAGCCCAATGTGTCATATTTTAAAGTTTGGGGCTGTTTAGCATATGTTCGTATTCCTGACCCGAAAAGGTCAAAACTTGCAAGTAGAGCTTATGAATGCGCCTTTATTGGTTATGCTGTGAACAGTAAAGCATATAAATTCTTCGATATTAACAATAGGGTGATCGTAGAATCTATAGATGCAGATTTTTACGAAGAAAATTCCCCTTTAAATCTAGAAATAGTGGGGGCGCTGAATCTAGTAGTAGCGTGCCTAGATTAGAAGAACCTAGAAACGAGAACTCTAGCGACACTGAGATTGAACCGAGGAGGAGCAAGAGAGCTCGAATCGCTAAGGACTTTGGTCCTGACTTTGCATTCTCTATAGAAGAGGACCCCACTACTGTTAATGAGGCTTTGACTTCCCCAGACGCTGATTTTTGGCAAGAAGCCATAAATGACGAAATGGACTCTTTGGATACTAATAGAACTTGGGAATTAGTAGACCTACCACAAGGCTGCAAAGCTATAGGTTGCAAATGGGTGCTTAAAAAGAAATTGAAACCTGATGGTTCTGTGGATAAATATAAAGCTAGACTCGTAGCTAAGGGATATAGACAAAGGGAGAACATAGATTTTTTTCGATACCTACTCTCCTGTGACAAGGATTACTTCTATCCGAGTTTTGATTGCCATAGCTGCTGTTCATAACTTAGTTGTACATCAAATGGACGTTAAAACTGCTTTTTTAAATGGAGACTTAGAAGAAGAGATTTATATGGATCAACCCGAGGGATTTGTTGTCCATGGTCAAGAACACAAAGTGTGTAGATTAATTAAATCTCTTTATGGCCTTAAACAAGCTCCAAAGCAGTGCATGAAAAATTTGACAGTCTAGTTGTTTCAAATGGTTTCAAAGTCAATGAGAGTGATAAATGCATATATTACAAGTCTGATAATCATGCATGCACTATTATCTGTTTGTATGTGGATGACCTTCTGATATTTGGCTCAAGCTTATCTGTTGTGAATGAAACCAAATTATTGCTTAGCCAAAATTTTGACATGAAGGATTTGGGTGAGGCTAGTGTAATCCTCGGAGTTAAAGTTACTAAATCTGCAAATGAAATTTCTCTTGATCAATCACATTATATTGAAAAGATCTTGAAGAAATATAATTACTTTGACTGTAAACCTGCTTGCACTCCTTTTGATCCTAGTATTAAATTGTTTAAGAACACTGGAGACAGTGTTAGACAATCTGAGTATGCTAGTATAATTGGTAGTCTTCGTTATGCTTGTGATTGCACGAGACCAGATATTGCTTATGCAGTGGGGGTATTATGCAGGTTTACTAGCAGGCCAGGAATGGAGCATTGGTTTGCTATTGAGAGGCTCATGCGGTATCTGAAAAGAACCATGAACCTTGGATTACACCATCAGAAGTTTCCCGCTGTTTTAGAGGGATACAGTGATGCCGATTGGAACACCCTTTCGGATGACTCCAAAGCAACCAGTGGGTATGTGTTCAACATAGCAGGAGGTGCAGTCTCTTGGAAGTCCAAGAAACAAACCATTTTGGCACAATCCACTATGGAGTCTGAGATGATAGCGCTAGCTGTGGCTAGTGAGGAGGCAGCTTGGTTGAGAAACCTTTTGTCAGAGATTCCCCTATGGGAAAAACCGATACCGGCCATACTAATCCATTGCGATAGTACCGCGGCTATTGCAAAAGTTCAGAATCGTTTTTACAACGATAAGAAACGACAAATACGTCGTAAGCACAGCACAGTTAGAGATTTGCTAACAAAAGGGGCTGTTAGAGTGGATTATGTACGGTCAGCTGAGAACCTGGCTGATCCTTTGACGAAAGGATTAGCTCGGGAGAAGGTGTGGAACACCTCGAAAGGGATGGGGCTAAAGCCCATTGAGAAATGAGTCACTTGTGATGGATACCCAACCTATAGACTGGAGATCCCAAGAAATAGGTTCAAAGGGAAAAACGAGTCACATGGTGATATGGTAAGAATCATGCTATAAGAAGTTACACTCCAAGTCCATCCCTAAGAAGCATGACATCCTGTAGCGAAAGAGGTTGTGTTACTTTTAACACTTAATGAGTTCTATAGCTCTATGTGGAGTGGAGTACCTAGACTACAGGAGTACTCTTGATAGACTCACCTATATGAATGTTGAAGTGTGGCCGCTTCTTGGGAGAATTTGGGCAAATTCTCTAGGTCATTCATGAAACTGGGATATAAGCACATGGCCATAAAGTGCTGGCTTTAAACATTACACATTAGTAGAGTTGTGTGTGTAGTGCTCTCAGACTTAGAGTTCAAGATCACAAGTCACTCTAGTTACTATCTGAAGCATTATTACTATGTAATGGTTCAAGTCGAAAGACACCTTTACTTATGCACAGCTTTATACCTTTGCTCGAATATTTTGTTTTTTAAAAATATTGATGGGGATTGTTGGAACTTAAGTGTATTTTCTCTAGTCCCACATTGGGAAGTTACAAAACTTCTTTCTATTTTAAATGATATTGCACACTAATGAGTTTGTAAAAGAGGACTCAAGGAGAGGTCTCGCGCGCTCAGGAAAATGGGCGGCAATTTGGAAAACTGATTCTGAAACCAGTTAACCGGGTGTGCGTCACGAGTTATTCGCGCAGGGGGGGTGCAAATCCGGGATTTGAGCCTCGCGCACACACACGGTTAAGCCTATGTTTTGCCAAATTTCTGAAACGTTTTTTTCAGTCAATCTTCAAAGGAATGAGATTTGATTTGATTTCAGCTGATTAAGGAAAAAACGTTTTTTAAAACATGTGCATAATCAGCGGGATCTGATCAGCTGCTGATTAAGGGATGATTTCGGGTTGATTATAAAACATGTGCTAAATCAATGCTTTGATTTGATTTACGTTTCCGAATTCAGCCCAGTCCGCACCTATAAATTGAGCACTTCAGAATCAGTTTTAACACACCAAAAACCAACTCTCTCTTCCTCCCCTAAAAACGTTTTCTGAGTTCGAGCAGTAGGTCGATTGTGTTCTTGTTTTCGGTTTTTCTTCCGTGCAGAGAAAGCCGAGCAGAGGTACAGAATTCTGGGCTGTTTTATCCTGGAGACGGCGAGGCATTCACGAACTGCTTGCACAATCTGGGCAGAGCCGCGAAACGTCTTAAAGAGAGCGACCTAGTCCGCGACTCAACCCAGCAGTAGTTCTACAATCTGGTATTACGTATTTCAATAGCATCATCTCGAGGTAATCCGTTCTTGTTTTTACAGCAGTTATTTCAACAACGTGCGTAAGCTAGTCTGAATATTTTGAATTTGGAAGGAAAAGAAAAACTATCAAAGACTCTTTGATATGATACGTGTTACCTAGCGTGGTTTCTTTTCTTCTTTGTAAGAGATATATACTGTATTTAGCTCCCTTGCATAGTTGCATAAATGTTCAAAAGTCAACAACCACAGTTACACTTTCCAAAATACGGTTGAAAAGGTATGGCCCGAATGGTTGATTCATAGGTCAACATGATAAATGGCTGACACCACGTTAGTTCATTTATGTTGAGTATAAATGTTCCACACCCAATTCTTACACCCACGTAGGGCTGCAAATGAGCCGAGCTGCTTGCGAGTAGCTCGAAGCTTGGCTCGAAAAGAGCTCGTTCAAGCTCGATTCGAAAAGAGCTCGTTTAAACTTAACTCGGTTCCTAAACGTTTGTCTTGCACGAGGACAGCACACGTGATTGAAAGGAATTGATCCGGGCTTCAATACTTGTAGCAAGTGGGAACCCAAAACGGAAAACCCAAACCACAAAGTCCAATCCACTGAATCTTCTTGAGAGTACTAGGTGCATCGCGACGTGCCTTGCACGTCTGTCATGCCCGTTGAGGAAAACGATGTTGAATGTTTGTGGAATTGTACAAGTAGTTGAGTCGTAAATGAAGTGAAGTCAACTATCAGAAAATTTCGAGACAACAAAATTTAGAGACAGCAAAACTGGAATGTCAGATTGGTAGGAGCTTCAAGCCTTAAGCGCTAGGCCCGACGGATTCCCTTTCGGGGGGAAGGAGTCGACTGAACATCTCAGCCCAGTTTCCATAAATAACCAAAGTTATTAAAACAAAGAAAATGGATGGAATCAAAAATTCACCATCGCTTAGCCCACTCAAACAAACAAACATCCGAGAGCAATTGAGTTGAAGATTAAGTTTATATTTAACACACATTGGCTGATTCCTCCGCAACCATACATATAGGTGAGAAACCGAAATCAATTATTTGATGTGCTCCGTGACTCAAGGCATTGTGATCTTCTAGACACTGAGCATACGAAAAATAAAATCAGAAACCAGAAGCACTCCTCGAAACATAGGGTTCTACAGAACACGTAAATTAGTTATCGAATGACCAAACATTGTTACACATGGTACTTCCCCACTTCTCTCTAAGTCTTTGACCAATCTAAGTGCATAGATCACATGAGCTTACCTGATAGTATTTGAGAAACTTGTCTCTCTTCTTCTTGGAAGTTGGGGTGAGAAGATCTC
The DNA here is from genome assembly GCA_018127125.1 of Rhododendron griersonianum. Lineage (NCBI taxonomy): Eukaryota > Viridiplantae > Streptophyta > Magnoliopsida > Ericales > Ericaceae > Rhododendron > Rhododendron griersonianum. The sequence goes on along the minus strand of CM030793.1, from coordinate 35,069,927 downwards.
AGTTCATCTCAAATGGTATTGGGTCAAGGTGGACACCTTTTATCAACTCAAAACCTATTAGCTGCAAAGAGAGCAATATAAGTTAGGGACACAAAAATTTCATATACCTATTTTGTTTCATTCACAGAACCTTTTAATCTCAACTTTCAATACAAAGTATAATTGCTATGTGTACAACCACAGAATAGCATGTTAAGAGAGCGAAATGTATACCCTGCCAAGTCGTTTTCTAGTTGTGGCTCAAGTGAGCGTGGCCGACAGCTTACTGAGCCAGTCAGAACTTTTCCTTGAAATGTCGTGCGGTGTACCTCATAACCATGTGCGATGTAACAAATTTTATTACACCGTGCAGTGTGGGGGTGTCCTGTGCGGTATTACATGATCAATCCTGGGCTTTTAGGCTTTTGAGGCTTTTCTGGGCTTTTAGGCTTTTTGGGCTATGAGAGTCCTCATTCAAGCTCTTTGAAGGCATTGTTTCCTTTATTACATCATCGGGGCGCTTAAAGAACCTTTGAGGCCCGGATTGGGGTGTCTACAATAACCTAAAAATTAAAGTTAGTCTTTTTTTGTACTCCTTGTACAAATGACAAATATCATTTACTATAGTTTTTGTTATGTTATTTTAATTTTTTTATAGAGTCGATGACTATTAATATTGTAATTCATGTTTTTATTTTTTTAGTATACATTTCGCCACTGCTAGATATGGTAAAATCCTGGTTCCGTCCCTGATTATCAAATAAACAAAGTTTGACAGATGTGCAAGCACTTTTTGGAATTGAAATTACATTAAAGAAATATTCAGAGCAATCCCTAATAATAGTTGGTCCATGGCTCGACAAACTCCCCTTCCTGAACCGAGAGGCCTTCAGTGGTGTACTGCTCCTCCGGTTGATGGCATTGCTCCTCCTCGGTACCTAGCGTTTTAAAACGCCGTGAGTTGACACTCAGTGGATAAGCCCTTACCCTACTAACCCCTTACTTTACAGCTACCAGATAATTCAGTTGATAACAATTGAAGAACAAAAATGTAACACGTCATCCTTTTCTTACAATCCATTCTCTTACGTGAATCTACGATTTTTTCAACAAGATCGATCCTCCCCCCAATCACTAACTATGACCGTGTCATGGGCCAATCCCCCTTGCCTGTCCTGCACGTGGGGCTCTAAAGGGATATATTCCATTTATAGCCATAACAAAGGCACGATGACCTCTTGGAAGTGCCCATGGCGTACCACTAGTTAAGATTGCGGCAATCATTGAAACTGGCCCCTTGTTCGCACCCATTTCAACAATTCGGTCCTCGTAAACATTTATTAACACAAGACTGGGCCCTGTTCGCACCCATCCTCCTGCAAGACTGGGCCCCTATTCTCCTGTTCGCACCCATCTTACTACAGGACTGGGCCCCTGTTCGTACCCATCCTCCTACAAGACTATAACTTTCCGATTCATCCATTTATCTTGCATCGTCTACATGAACACTAACGTATACCAACCCAATGATCTAATCCCGATCATATCAAACATAGCATAATCGAAACTTTAAAGTTGATACGAAGGTACGGAAACAATAAGTAAATCATATAGTAATGTACAGGCATCAAATCAACTCATATAGTAGTGAGAAAGCATGTTCCGATACTTAAATTAACACGTAACATGTTAAGAATGCATGTTCAGGCATTTAAATTGTAGAGCCCCGTAGTTTCGGCAAAATCGTTTAAAAGTTTTATAAATGCTAGAATAGGAAATTTGTAGAGTTTAATTGAATTAGGGTTATGTGATAGAATGGCTTGTAAGAGGGTGTATGTGCAATATGGGTTTATTTGAGTATATATGTGTAGGAGAGTGTGGTGTAGAGAAATAACTTTCCCAAACACACACACACCACGTCTCTCTCTCCCTCTCGGCATTCTTCTCTCTCTCTCACCCTCTCACCCAAAAATCCCACTCCAAGTTCAAAACCCACTAAGATCCTTCACCAAATCATCATCCTCTCGGGCTCTCGACCTTGGGTTTCGTTGGAGCAAGCTCGGAGAGGAGTATTTTCGAAGGATTTCGAATTCAAAGGCTAGGGCTCGATCAATCTCGTTGGGTTTCGTTCTCAAAGTCGAGGTAGGGATTTCTAACTTTCTCTATATGTTTATGAGTTGATTCGGTGTCCAAAACTTGCTTTGGATCGTTGTTTGGAAGCCTTGTGTTCGCCCTTGAAATCTGTCAAAAACGTGCTGAAAAACCCAGGCGCTACATGTAGCACCCTTTTTCTGCTACATGTAGCAAACCCAGATTTCTTTGATTTTGGTTTGCTGGCTACATGTAGCACCCTTTTTCTGCTACATGTAGCAAACCCGGATTTCTTTGATTTTGTTCGCTGGCTACATGTAGCACCCTTTTTCTGCTACATGTACCAAAACCCAGATTTTACGTTCTGTTCGCTGGCTACATGTAGCACCTTTTTCTGCTACATGTACCAAACTGGAAATTTCTGAAAAGTTTCTCCCTTCATGGTTTGGACCCCCGATCACTTCTAATACCTTTTAAACACCTTTAAATCATCTCTAAGGTTGATTGCTCGCGTTTCAATGATTCGTTGTTCGTCCCTACTCTTCGGGCTCTCGTTATAATAAAGAAAAGTATAAAACTAAATGAATACGATACTTGTTCGTTTGTTCACGCATTTGGGCTATTACATGAGTATTGTGGCATGCTTTATGAATGATGCGGACTTGACATACGTCATGCTCTACGGTATTGAGGCTTGTAGAACGAAAAATCACAATTTAGAACGATAGAACGAAACGAAGAAAGCCACGGATCCACCGAATGGTGCGATGCCGGAATGAATTCGGGACGCACGGGGTCCCAAATGCCCGGAAGTGCACAAGAAAGCCACGGATCCACCGAATGGTGCGATGCCGGAATGAATTCGGGATGCACGGGGTCCCAAATGCCCGGAAAGAAAATCGAGAACACTTGATATAATGAAAACGGAGAATTTTAGAGATTATTAAGTGACGTGAATATGATCGGTATTGATTGTCAAGTATTAACCACTTGTTCTTGCTCACATGGGAAACTTTCTTGTATCAATGTTCATCTCGGTGCATCGTCCATCTTATATGCATATAGTTTGAGTAAAGATTTCTCTACTGGGCTAGTGTAGCTCAACCTATTATTATTTTCAGGTACCTCTCAGGGACATTGATATGGAGTGCTTGCTGTGCATCTGACCATACTTTTGAAAGCTAACTTTGAGGAATTACCATGGCATCTTTGTAAAATCTTTTTTGAAGATGTAATCGTAATTTCAATTATATTCTTTGACTTCCTCTCTTTAGGATACTGTCTAAGAATTTGGGGCCGGAGTGCCTTTATTGTAAACCTTTAAACTTAATCGTTCTCTTGGACGGATTATGGGAAGCAAATTTGGGGTATTATGATGTATTATTGCGAAGGACTTTTATTGGAAATGCTATTATTATTATGTTGAAAATCCAGGGCGTGACATAAATCAACTCGTACAATTATAGGGTTGCATGGTAAATAGTCAAATATCAATAAAATAATGATCGGGGGTCAAAACGGTTCACAGAACTATGCTCGGGGTTCTTCGGAACATGTTAAAAGGTCCGAAAACGGAAAATGCAAGGTTTAATATTCTGGCCGTAAGGTTGATTCGCGGCCGCAAGGTTCAAGTTTGTTGCCGCAATGTATGACTGGTCTAGCCGCAAGGTCTGACCTAGAAGCCCAACCGCAAGGTCAAACGGGGTCAGAGTTTGCGGCCGCGAGGTTCGGTGTTGCGGTCGCAAGGTAGGTTCTGGTTTTCTGCAAAATTTTCTATCGCTTTGTTTTGATGCATGGGGCCTTATAGGGACAAAGGGTAAGGTCCAAAATACTTAAATATACATAGAAGAAGGTAGTGTAAAGGTTTATCTACCTTAGTTTTGGTTGTACGAGCTCAAAACACAAACAGAGCGTCTTCAGTAACTTGAAGAAGACGATTGGAACGGGAGACTTCGGGGCTACTTCCTTGTGATTTGTTGATGGGTTTGGAATGCTTGAGGATAGTTTTGAAGTTTGGAACCTCGAATTGGATCGGAGCACATAGTTATAATATAAACCCACTTACTTTCTCTCTCTAAGCCTCCATTAATGGCTTCCAAGCTTTCTCTCTCTTCTTCTTCCTTCTCCACTGTTTTTCAGTGGTGGTGATGTTGTGTGTGAGGTTGGAGAGGGTTGGAGGGGTATGGTGGTATGGTGCCCAAGTTTGGAGGAGGGAGAGAGAGAGAGATGGGACAGGTGGGTGGTGAGGTGGTGGTGTAGAAGTCAATAAAGAGGCTTTCCATTAAAGGGAAACTTGGTGGGTAAGTTTGTGTGGGGAGGAAGAAATGTGTGAGAGAGAGATATTTCGGGAGAGAGAATGAGAGGTGGCTGGTGGGTCAAGGTGATAGGGAGAGGTAGGATGGTGATGGTGATGGGTATGGGTGTGTGAGTAGGTTTATTTTGTAGGTATATATTTCTCTATATATATATATATATATATATATCTAAAAATATATATATAAACCTTTATTTTATATATTTTTATTCGAAAAAAAACTGGTATATTTTTTACTTTCACTTACCGAAATATAGATTAAATTTTGATAGTTGTTTACCGAAATTCGTAGTTATTGTTGACTGCCAATTACCGAAACAGATCCAGAGAGCTATAAAACTTGTTTTAATGGACTTTTCAATTTTTGATATTTTCAGGGTGATGTTTCAACGCACGGTAGTCACATAGGTCCAGTGACCCTATATGATTTCACAGGAGTGTTTACGACGGAGAAGGTGAGTGTTTTCAAACAACTTAATTATTGGTTGTTTTGATTTTGTTCTTTTACTGCTATTGAATGTTTTTGTTCAACCATGTTTATAGGTTTTTCAATCTGAAGATTAGTTGAGACATTGGATAATATCTACCGTTAAAAAAAAAAGGGTTTGTAATTATCATTAAGGCGTCAGAGAGAATGGCAGAGAACCGAAGGCCAAGGATGCGATTTGCATGCGAAGGCCAAAATATACAACCATTGACTATCTAACATCATAAACCCAAGCTCTACCCTCGGCCAACACCCCACCTACTATAAACAGTCGCTCTCAGCCGTAGAATGGCCTGTACCTCTTTTAGTGCCGCACACAACTCTACACCTCCAAGTTCGGTATTGGCCACAGCCCTGTCTACCACCTCAAACACAGCTAGTACCTGCTCCTCGCGACCTTGTCCCCAGACAGGTGCCTGCTCATGTCCCACCCTAGGGTGCGAGACACTCCTAAACCATGGAAGGTATTCTGGACTGCACGTCGAGACACTACTATCATATCCTATACAAACTCGAATATTCAGAGGCACCAAGTGGTACTGAGGGCTAGCCCAAAATCCGGCTGTCCATTGGTAATCAATTTTGTACGAGCGCCGCCCTCTCTGTGCACGATTGGGTGCTATAAGGTCCACGGGTTTTACCTGTTGTAGACCAAACTGCCTCAACATTCTGTCAGGAAGATACGGCTCCACCATATCCATGTAACGAATCGGACCGATGTAGAAGGTAATATCAGGGACAACTCGCCTGCAGGTCTTGTACGGGTCAAAATTCACCTGTTATGATCATACATAAAAATTTACAAAGAAGATAATCAGTATTATGTAAAACCAACCAAAATTGGAATATAGTAACCGACTTCAACTCAATTTGATTTATACCTCATATGCATGCAAGTTGTCCAACAACTACCGGTAGTAATTTTTAGAACTGACAGTCTTGCGATGTGAACACCAGAATTATGCCAGTGGAAGGTCCTCAGTGTAGTCTAGATTAGGAACCGAATTTAAAGTGGGGAAGTGTGCGCGTCTATCCATGTCTATAACAAAAACACAAGTTTCTCAATTCTTATACTTTCACTTGTCAAAAAAAAAAAATTCAATAGGACCAGACCATGAATAGTAATAATGCTTTACATTGGACGAAATTACCCAAATACCATCAATGCTTGTAGAAACATTTTATGATTGAAAAAGTTACTCACCGCGTGGAGTCAACAATTGTAAGTAATAAAAGTTACGTGGTGATCATGAAAACAATGTCAAGTTGTCCATAAAAGCTAACTCAAGTGAATAAAAGGTTAAAAAAAGGCAAGTGTACCTCTAACAATAAAAGATAGCCTCCAACATGCTTCGTGTCCCTTCTACTTGTACAACCAAGCTGTCTGTAGACACCCTATTTTGGACTTTCCAGATTAGTTTACTTACGGTATTTGATTCCCAAATGATGAAATGGATCAAGAACACTCCAGGAATGTCGAGTGGTTAAGCTTTGAGTATTTGATACCCTTTTAACCTTAACCAAACCTAACCAGAACCTTACTAGTGCGCGTATGTTTCCTTTCCGCGCACGTTGGTTCTTTTAGCACCTGTCAACTTTGACTGGCGTGTGTAGATCCGCGACCGCGCGCGCTGGTTAAAGTTTCGACCGACCTTTTACTTTCCATTTATGGAAGGTTTCTGGAAGCTTTCCATTTATGGAATGGTTTCCACTAATGGAAGGTTTCTAGAAAGTTTTCATTAATGGAATGGTTTCCATTAATGGAGGGATTTTGCCCCATATGTACCCCCCCTCACTCTTCCTTCCAAAGGGTTACAAAAAACAGGATACAAGCTAAGGTTACTAACTTTTGTTCATCTCTTTGTTTATTGAAAGAGATACAAAGGGCATTCAAACCAAGCTTCCAACTTACTACTTGTTCTCCATCCACCAACACTTCTACCCTTCAACATCCTCCATTCATCCTTCCAACTCAAGCTCAATCATCTTTTTAAACCTAAAACCAAAGGTATACACCTTTGTACTGTTTTCCTGTTCTGATCCTTGAGGGGGGCTGGTAGGGCCAAGGCTGGTAATCAATACCAAGTTCTAGCTCTAAAGCTAGCAATGTTTCAAAAATCGTGTGAGTAGGGGACCAGCGCACGCCGGTTATTAGTACGCGTGCGCCACTCTGTGGCTGCGTGCGCAGATCTTGCGTGGAGACTGGGACCTATCTGGAATCTGTCTGGAACTACCGTACGCGAGTTCAGAACCCGTGTGCGCATGTTCAAACCCGCGTGATCCACTTTTGGACTAGCGTGCAGATCCAGCGTCGGGTCAGGATCCCTGTTTTATGCTTTATTTCTTGTCTATACATCACTGGAGCATGCTTAATAACCAATTTACTGCTTTTCCATATTAAAACTGCTGGTTATCTTTTCAATACTCATTTCTGTTCATATGGAATACCCGTGGGGTCTTCTGAATATGTCTCAGAACCCAGAAACATGTAAAACCAAGCACTGGTCAAAAGACTCAAACCTGCGTGTTGTAGTGGTTTACCCGCGCATGCAGGTCACTTTTTGACCAGTGGCTAGCCTTTACATGGGTAACTAGGCCTTGGTCTCTGTTTTATCCCCACACTGTTTATGGAGTGTTTTATTCATTTTGTGGCTTTGTAGCCCATTTAAACCGTCTATAACTGTATATAAACTGTTTGGTTTGTCCTGGGTGTGCACTGGTCATTTTCAGAGCGCAGATGGTCGAAAATAAGAGCTGTGGGTTTAAGCTTACTGGTGTGTGTGGGTTGTGTTGTAGCGTACGCAGATTTGATCAGCATGTAGTGACTTGATCAGTCATGTTGGTTTCTTCCTGCGCATGTCACTCCAAAACAGTGCATTCCAGTCTGTTTAAAACTCCTACATGAGTCTGTTTTCATCCTATACTTACAGTTTCAATTAGCAATCATGCCATCTATCATATCCTGCCAACATGTTACAGTTTTAATCCCTTAAACTATGCCCCGCCCTAACTGGCTAAAAAATGATTAATGAGAGAAAATCCAAACGTTTTACAAATGCCCGAGTAAAGACCGATCTTCGGATTGGGCGAGAGGGGTGCCTTAAAACCCTTCCCCTCTCGTAACCTGGCTCCCGAACCTCAGATATCAAAGGTGACGACGGACCAGTCTACAAACCTTTTCCAGTCAAAACAACGTAGCAAGCGTTTCAAGTTTGGTTCCTTGGGTGGCATATCACAAAAACCCAAGTGGCGACTCTGAATTGAGTGTTTTGCCGCGCTTTTCCAAAAAAAGGCGCACCCAATTTTATAAATTTTAGGGGCGTGTGCCCACATTGTCTATATAAGAACGCCAAGCAACTAGAACCACATCCGTACGTACCCACCTGGTCTAAGTCCTCCAATAGTATTAACTTGTACCATCGACCCTGACTTGTCGCAAAAAAGAGTGCTCCCAAAAACATATAGCAAGTATGCCCGAGCACAACGGTCAACCTTCACGTCTGTGTCCCCCTCATTTACCTCGCAAAAATACATTTCCAACCAACTAAGCTTAACTGAACCACAAGAAAGTTCTGCCTTCATTATGTCCTCTGACACACCAAGCACAGTCATTAAAAGATTCTTCATATCCCTCCTGTCTTCCGTGAACATAGCTGACCCAATAACAGAGATCCCAAGTAGTTGTTATACGTCATCTAGTGTCATCCCCATCTCCCCAAAGTCAAAGTGGAAGGTATTTGTCTTTGTATGCCACCTTTCGACGACAGCAGAAATTCTTCCGGAATTACAAATCGAGTAATTAGTTATGCTACACAACAGGAGCAACCCCGATCTATTAACCCTTTCTTTCAACCTATCATCTAAAATTTTCCACTCAACCAACAAACCTGAGTGATGATGCAATCTCAATTTACCCCGCTCTTCTCCCTCCAATATGGCTTGAGCCACGTGCCTGCGAAAACTCTTTAGTAAACTAAGGTCTGCTTGACCACCCACCGGTCCATCCCCTTTCTGTGGCTGGGCTTCACCCCGACTTCAGCCTCGAACTCCACGCGGTGGATGCATAACCTGCATGTATATGCCAATAATACAAGTTAGTGTTCATAAAACTTGAAAAAACTACATAACATGCAAAAAAGCAAGTATAGAATTGGAACAAGTTTACCTCATCAGCTTCAGATTCGTTCTCATAAACAGCCTCTTCCTCTTCCTATGATTGTGCTTCGGGTAGGCCCGAACCTCGACGTCGGCCTCCTCCTCGAACTCGAGGCCCCCGACCAATAACCTACACGTATATGAAAATAATACAAGGTAGTGTTCAATAAAATACAAAAATAAACTACTTAACAACTGTAAAATTGGAAAAAAATAATCTGCTAAAATTTAAACATTTGCTTGCCGAAATAATTATAACATTTTGATTTCTGATTACCGAAATTGGCAAATAATTTCGGTTTCTAGTCATCGAAAGTACTTACATATTTCAGTTTTTTGTTACCGAATGTTTCATTTCGTGTAAAATATAGTAACCATAAACGAAAATAATACATTACAAGTTGGTGTTCATAAAACAAACAAAGATAAAATACAAACTACTGAAAGGTGGTGTCAAATTGGAAATTTTTCATCTCCTCATCCTCAGGTATGTCCTCAACAACAACATCTTCCTCTTCCTGTGGATGCACTTCGGCCTAGCCCCGACCTTGGTCTCCTTGAGCTCGAACTCGAGGCGGTGGTCGCATAACCTACACGTATATGAAAATAATACAAGTTAGTGTTCATAAAATATAAAAACAAACTATTGAGCAAGTGTAAAGTTGAAAAAAAATAATCTGCCAGAATTTCAACATTTGCTTGCCGAAATAATTATAACATTTCGGTTTCTGGTTACCGAAAGTACTTACATATTTCAGTTTTTTGTACACAATTTTTCAACAATTGTAACAAGAAGAAAAGAAACAAAGGTGCGGTATATCAGTTATCAAAAAGCAAGCCAAGCCAAATTCTAGGTAAAATGGTGAACTTAAAAGAGGAAGTTTTATCGTCAATCTCCAATTACTAAAGCTACCTCAATTCGTCGCCACAAAGAAAACTATTGAAAGCAGTTTACCTCAACAGCCTCAGATTTGTCCTCATGGACAACCTCTTCCTCTTCCTATGGCTGTGCTTCGGGCAATCCCCGGCCTCGGCCTCAAACTCCACGTAGTAGATGCATAAGCCTGCATATAATAACAGTAATGCAAACTTAAAAGTCCGAAATGGCAAAAAAAAGTTTAAAATGCCGATAATACTCTTGAAATCCATAAGTGTTATGTCCTACACATGTTCAAGGGTAGGAAAACACCTACTTCTACTTCCAACAGCTATGAACTATTATTCCAACACTTTAGGTTACCTTTTCGGCAAATATAAACAATTTCATGCACATAACACTTAATCCCTGCACTTAGTGGTGATTTCTACTAAGGCAAGTGTAAAATTGAAGAAAAAATAATTATAATATTTCGGTTTCTCATTACTAAAAGTGGGAAACAATTTTGGTTTCTGGTTATCGAAAGTTCTTATGTCATTCGACATTCAAAAATAAAAAATATGCAAGTAATACGGGGTTTTTGTTTACCAATTTCGGGATTTAATTACCGAAATTGCTACACAAACACAGAACTTGGTTGCCGTTATTATCGTTTTCGACAACAACTACGTACAGATTTCAACATTCAAAAACCGTAAATAAACAAGTAATAAGGTTTTTGGTTATCAATTTTGGGATCTAATTACCAAAATTGCTACAGAAACACAGGATCTAATTACCAAAATCAATTTTTTCAGATTTGTTTGGGTTTGCGTTTTCAGACTTGTTTGGGTTTGCCGTTATTGTACACATGTATGTATATACCCGATGCAGAGAGAGAGAGAGAGAGAGAGAGAGAGAGAGAGAGAGAGAGAGAGAGAGAGAGAGAGAGAGAGAGAGAGAGAGAGAAGAATACCTTGAAGAGAGGAGGAGAAGGAGTGGTGGTGGTGCCTATGGCGGGCTGGATGGTGGAAGCGTCGACAGAGGGAAGAGAAGAGGAAGGATTCGTTGTTTTGATTTGGGGTGGGTTTGAGTTTGTAATTTTAGGGATAGGTTTAGGTGTTTTGGGAGGAGAGGAGTATAATAAGAAGATTTGGAGAAATTAATGGGTTATATGGAGAAAAATTTTATTTTAAAATATTAGGGATGGGTTATGTGAAAGAAGTGGGTTAGTGGAGAAAATAAGGGATTGCGAATAGCCGCCCCCATTTCTTACAGTATTTATCTCTTAATGGAGTTTACTTATTCTATCACTGGTTTAAGTCCTTTATTTAGGAGTATTTCAAAAGCCAAGTTAGACTCACCTCAAAAGGTGTTTAGGTCCTACTTTAATTTTTGCTCAAAATTGCCAAAAACTCTTATGAGAAAATTAACCTATTAATTTTTCCAACAGATCCAAGTATTTAATTCTTGGTTTCAAATTTTTGAACTAAAAGTTTGAACCAAGTGAAAGTCTTTTTCGATCGAACACTTAACGATATGCGATCGAGTTGAGTTTTTGCAAGATCGACTAAAAAAATCAAACGGCTAAAAAACTTTGATTATCTATGTGTAATTTGGTAGGAATCCTGCAAAGGCACATAAACTGGATTATTTTTGTGTGCGAACAAAATTGCACTCAAACAACCCCACTGGTTCTTCTTAGCAATTATGGTCATTAAAATCAATAATCCTAATAATTCCGACATGGTCGAAGTGACGTTGCAGGGAGAGCGAAATGAAGTTTGACATGGTCTAGTTGCTAATAAGTTCCGCATATCGAAATCATAATTTTACATGGGATTTCATACATCATCTACACTTTTGAGTCGTTAGTCACAGACTCACGATACCGAGGAATAGATGTTTGAACATATCTTTATTTTCCTAGGATTGTTGTTCAAGTCCAAGGACAAAAGGTGTTTCCGGCCACGGATTGTCCGACGATATAGTTTAGTTGGAAGTGATAATAAGTGTATCAATGCTCTACATTACGAATCCTCAATCATGCCATCTTAGAGATTTGGTATAATCTTTCTTTATTTAGATAAAAGTCGATACAGGTTTGTAATTCGTTCCGGTGTACTGAGCGATCCTCGTATATGTCTTGCTGAACCTTTACGTGGGATCAGCTGAGGTGGCCAATTAGGACCAAATTTTGACTTATCAATATCAATTCTGAAAATAGTTTCTCTTCCTAGTCACGTACATGTGTTTAATATAAATGTGAAACATTGTGACAATAAATATGCTTCTTTTTTCTTTTTTTTTGTTGAGAAAACATGCGATATTTGTTTTGACAATTATACAAAGCTAGATGTTAGAAAAATATATTCTCCCCTCTTGATATTGGATTTTAATAACTTAATCAAATAATCACCCAACTATCTTTTAGAGAAAGAAATCAGAAAATCCATTTTCTTAAAAAAAAAATTAGAAAAGCCTATGGAATTGGTCAAGTCACACGAAACAACGCTCTCCTTACAAACATCACCATTCTGTAATGGGTTGGATGGTATTCTTTTCCGAAAATAAATGACAACTTTATTAAAGCTTGTTTTGTGCTGACAATTGAAGCTCATAGACTCTTTATTGCCCAATACTCATAGCTCAATGACTTTGTGTTTTTGGAGAAGAAAAAGCATATACTGCCTGTTTTGGCTAAACAATCCTCTCGGGAGGATTATTGTTTTAAATTTATTAGTTTTGTGTGAATTATTGATTCGTCTCTATGGAAGGAATCAAAAAAGTAAAAAGTTATATATTCAAGACTGAATTTTTAAATAAATCCAAAACTAATCCAAAAAGCACTCTGTTTGGAATTATTTTTGTCTTTATTCAAAAAAATTAGTCTTGAACATCTACTTTTAATTTTTTTTCGTCGAGACGATCCAATAATAAAAAAAATATTGACGCAAAACTAACAACTGTTTAGGGTTTGTTTTGGGTTTCTTGGGTTGGACCTTGCCCACCTTGGTGGGTTATATTTTCTTTTCTATGTTTAATTGTAAGATTTGGGCTCTTAGGTCATCTGGTGTACGAGTTGTATTCTGTAATATTTGGGCTTTTAGACCATCAGGTGTTATGGACTCTGTCCCTTGATTGTAATTTCCAACATTTGGTTGAAATTTTAACTTTATTGACTTTGCTATCTTCTCGTGAACATGTATGTTGTGTACAAAACCCAAGGGAAATTAAACTTGATATTTTTGGAAAGAGAGCAAACTCCTAAGTTCCATATGTGATGCCAATTGTTTAAGCATTCAAAAGGTGATTAATATAAATTTCTAAGTCTGAAACTTATTTCTGTATTTTTTACTTTTTTGTAATTTTTTGTGTAGTTTTTCGTCGTAATTTTTAGGATTAGCCGTTCTTCTCGAAGAAAACGAATTGAAAAAGTATAAAAATATGGACTGATGTAGAAAAAATTTAAATAAGACAGTACTTTAGACAAATAAGATAGTTGTTTAATACATTTTTCGTCTTTAATGAATTTCTTTTTGCTTTCGATCATAATTTTGTACTACTATTTTTTAGATTCCTCTTATCGAGACAGATGATTAATTAAAAAAAAATTACTTGAATCTAACAAAAGTTCAAAAAAATGAACAAAACACACAAAATAAAGAAAATAATTAAGTTTACAAGGATGAGGTAAAAAATAGTAATAAACCTGAGAATACACTAGATTCCAATTAATCTACGGGGAGATGCTTTTGAGACACGTACGACCCACATAGATGCTGAGCTGGCATTCCTAGCGCATCATCCACCGTCCGATCATTCCAACGACCTTTCATAGCTAGATTCAGCTGTTGGATGAACCCTCTTCTCTTCTCCTCACAATAGCTCAAGAAATGTGCCACGGCCACAGGGTCCTCATCCATCCAGCAACTGTCGCCAGATTCCGCCAAATCGCCGTCTCCGGAAAACCCCCCCACCACCGCGCCCAGCCCAGCTAGTCTACTTATATACTCAACCATGCCATTTAGCAGAGATTTAGGGGCATTATTGTCATGAAGCCACACCCGCGCCATGCCCTGTTGGACTGCCCTTAACATGGCATGGTCAAAATCGGTCTCTAACTCCAAAATTGAGGGACTTAAGTTAATCACAAACTCATGTTCTTTGAAGGAATCAACCGTGACCGTGTGGGTCAGGTTCCGGCCGGCAAGCCGGAGGGTGACTCGGTTGACTTCCTCCTTATTGGGCTGGCTAATGCTACTAATGGGGTAAAGAATTGCTTCAACAAATTTGCTAGTGCCGAGGACTAACCGGGTGGCTCTGTCGTTCGATACGTACATGAGTTGAAACCGGCGGCTGGCGACGGAGTCGGTGGGGGCACGGTTTTCAATGTGGATCTCGAAGCCTCTAGAGGCTTCTTGGTTGGCCCACAAGGAGAGGATCCCGACCACGGCGACGGAAAATAGGCGGAGGAGGATTTTGGAATTGGACGAGACGAGTTTGGTACTGTTATCATGATAATTCTCATTGGAATAATTACCAACATCTACAAAGGTGTTGGAGGTGTTTGTAATGTCGGTTGCTGCGGTGGCGGGTGTAACGGCGGCGGTGGTGGGGAGTAGGAGGAGGGGACGGGTGAGGTGGTGGTGGTCCTCCTCCATGTGTGGAGAAAATAGATCGAACAATGAGAAAATGAATGTTGAGAGGCATAATGAGCAGTTTTTGTTAGTAGGCTTGTCCACTCCAGAGCGAAGCCATAGAGGCAAGGAAGGCCCACGGCCAACTTTCAAAATGGTGCTCCCTCCTCCTAGATTTAATACTCTTTCGTTCAATTCTAATCGGATAAAAAATAAGTTATATTTTAAAATTAGTAATAAATTTTATATCTAATATGGATCTTGTTTGATAGATCTCAATTAGTTCTATAAGACAATGTTTTCAAAATTACATAAAATATTATAAATTAGAAGATATAATCGATTGAAAAATGACACGAATTCCCAAAAAGAACTATTAAATCCGGAAGGAGGGAGTAAGAGATATGTCACGTCACTCGCGTTTTATGCGCGTACGAGGAAAGATGTAGTTGTAACTTCTTACAGAAGTAATAGCTTTGGAAGAAATTATTTTTTGTTAAAAAACAATCGGTATCATTTAAAGATAAAATTATGAGTTTCAATTAAGAGAGGTGACAGAGGCACATCAGTTGTGCCACACCTCAGCCACACCCCTCTCACATACAGGTGGAGAGAGGTGTGGCTGAGGTGTGGCACAACTGATGTGCCTCTGGCATTTTTGTTTGATTAATTAATTTTTGTTAAAAAACAATCGTTATCATTTAAAGACAGTCTTTGTTTAAATGCAAGATGTCTCGGGCCAGTTTGTGTGCACTTAAAACTATATTGTACAGCCCCTCCCACAGCCGTTTACTTATTGTATTTACTTATTTTTGTAAACCACATTGTTTCATTATTAATCTTTAAATTAAAGATAGAATAAGATGAAATTTACCCCCCCTCCCAAAAAAAAAATAAAGATGAATAACCAAAGTGGTGCTAAAAATGAAATATATTCTTGTTTCCAGGAATTTTGTTTATAATCTCAATTTATCAATACGGGGAGAAGGGATGGAGAGAGGATACGTTTAAACCAGTGGCCGCGCGACTGGGGAAGTCAATTAGGTAGCGTTGTGTACGTAGTAGTGGAGTATGATAAAAGGAACAAAATGAGTGGCTTGCATTCCTTGATGTTAACTGCGACCATCCAATTTAGCTATCAACCACAACATTTTAATCAAGTGTTCCAAGAGGGACATGACATCCCCCATTTGGTAGGTAGAAATTGTCTTCTGTCCTATTCACAGTCTTCAAGAAGAAAAAATAAACAAGCCTTTGTTGATCACATCACATCCATGGGTTCATAATTAACTCCTACTACCACTCATTAACATCTTTATACCAATTGTTATTTTTTTTTTAATTTTAGATCTTACGTTTGTATGAACCTTTTTGTTTGAAGTACTCTTTTTCTTTTTTCTTTTTTTCTAGGAAACGTTTAAAGTACTATGATTAGTTCCTTAGGTTTTCCCATATTTACCGGTATTTGGGGTGCATACCGGCATGCTCGCCTGCTCAACCCAACCTATTTTTGTAGGGTTTGTGATATGTATTCAAGTCCATCAAGTTGAGTTTGGTTGGGTTGGGTTGAGTTTTTAAGCCTGTTTAGTTAATGGAATAGGCTTGAGAATATATCTTAAAATGAAACTTGGCCTGGTCCGTATAAAATAATAATCACGAGGATGTGCATTATATATTTATCCTATCAAAAAATGTTCAGAAGGAAATAAAAGCTACTACCCTACCTATATAGACATAGTACCCTTCTTTTAATGCATACATATACGTATATTCCTTGGTATCATATAACTATGGTGTCATATAACTATGATGATTGAAGTTGTAAACTATAATTTATAATAGTGGGTATGATTAATTTATACTCGGGTACTATTCTTTAGAAAATAAATGGGTTAGTTAGAAGACTTGTGTTATTTGTTGGTTTAATTTTAAATCGGTAGTCCCATTCATCCACTCTGGGAATTTATAGTGCTTCAGGTTATTTCAGTTGCTGTAAGTTCCCAAAATGCAATTTGAGCCCTGAAATTTTGAGGTCTACCAAAATTCTCTTTCCACCATTCACAAAACAATGTTCATAGGATAGTCCCAAAAACCTTAACACTGATATACCTGAACTACAACAAGGTGGGGTGAAGTATGATTTCTAACAAAGAAAAACCAAAAACTCATCAGATTGATCTCTCTCTAGACCAATCTCCCTCTCTCCCACAGCTATCACATGTACACAAAATATATCAATTTCAAACTAAGGCCTTGATATTGAAGCCCCTGCTTAATTAGCATGTAGACGACATCTACGTCCCTGTTGGTCTGGTTAAAAAAGCCAACTTGTCAGCAAACCAAGCAAATTTCCAACCCATTCCGGAGAAGGAAAGTAGTGGTGTCATTTGCAGATGAAATACGGGTGGTTTTTGGCTAGCACAATCATCACGAGCAGTGTTAAAATCGAGAATCCAGGCCTTGGCATGGCAGCTGCTGAACCGGTGGGGTTCGAAGGTCCTGCACCAAAAACCGTCGATCCACTTGAATTGGTTGTGTTTAGAACTGATGAGCTTGTGCTGCATTTTGAAACACAAAAGATCATGATCAGTGTCTCTTTCTCAGCCCACTATGCAAATTGGAAAAAAATAAAAAAAATGAGCTACATGTGCAAGAAAGATCACCTAGTTGATTGATATTGACAGGTCCCATTACCTGTGGACAAAGGAAAAAAAAAACATGAAATATGGAAGCACATGTGACATATATACTGCTGTATACCAACAATCAGCAAAAACATATCAAGAAATTGAGAGGGCATAACTAACTACTTTCTCAAATATGATTCCAAATGGAGCTAGGATTTTGACCCGAAAATGAAATGTTGAGGCTAGGATTTATTCTCTTATACAAGACGACGACATCTACACCTACCCAAAACAATAAGATTACGCTTAATAAAGTGTTTCGAAATAACATTATAAGAGATGGAATAGCATTATTATTCCAAATCACAATAGGATTACTCATAATAAGATTATAGGTAGTTCACTGTTGTTTACCCAAGGTGGAGGAATAAGAGAGTTCCACTGATCAGCCTAATAACGTGTGTACAACATGTTATAACTGTTTTACTCTGCTGACTTTTTTTACTCATAAGTACAAGTAACCAGCATAAGTAGTAATGATATTGTTGAGAAGAAGAGGTAGCTTACTTGGATCAGTGCTAGTAATAACAGCAGTGCCACCAAAATTGCAGCTATTTGGGACTGGATTCTTCTGGTAGTAGCTGTTGAATGCATAAGAAGCATGGTCCCGGATTGTATTCGGCTGGTAACAACCCCCACTGGACTGAATCGCTGAGCAGTCGGCCCCACCGTACCCACAGGCATAATCTAAAGCAACCTGTAATGCAGTTTGTGATGCAGATTGGCTAGCAACACACCAGCTCCCGCCTGAAGATGCCGGGGAAGTGGTGGCTGGTGTTGTGACTGGGTTGTTGGTGGTGGCGGTGGCGGTCCCAGGTGAGTCGGGGTTTGAAACCGCAGGGTTAACCACCGGAAATGTAGGCGTTGGAGTGCTGGGATTTGTGGTTGGAACTGTTGGTAAAGGGGTTGTGATGTCTGCTTGGGTGGTAGAAATGGAAGCAGAGAAGAGTAGTTCCTCGTCATGGCTTATTTGTTTTTTGTGTGCTAGAACTGACTGTCTCTCTGTCAAACCAGAACCTGATAATTGAAAGAGATATCAGATGGATTCCTGACCTTCAAATTCGGCATATATGGACAGATATACACAAGTCAAGAGCTACTACTTCAGATACAAGCCACAAAAGGAGAGAAACCTTGTACATATCAATCACGGAGTTGTGAACTCATCACTCTTAAGAAAAAAAACCTTGGCCATATCATTCTGGAGATATATTCTGGTCAGAGGTTATACAAGAATAACACTTTACAAAGAGTGAAGGTTTTTAGTTGATACTAAGGCAATCAAGACTAAGAGGGATTTGGTATGTAAAAACATCAAGAATCTGCGGATTAGCAATCACTGGTTCATAAACCGAACAAAGTCCAAAAGCTCCTGCTTCCAGGAGAGTTTGAGATAACAGTACCTAGTACCACCTGGAGCGATGATCTGGTGATAACTGATTAGTAACATACTCTCATGTGGTTTGGAATCTAGGAGGTCATTGGTTCGAGTCTCTTGGGTGATGGTTGCATAGAGACACAGCCATTAGTCCTAGGCCACTAGTTTCTTGCCAGTTGCCACTATGCCCTTTGGTGGGATTGTTTTAGCATCTAGCCAATCCTGAGGGAGCACTTGTCGATCCCTCATGTGCATTACCCCGCGGTGCTCTAGGCTCCTATTCTGTCTTCCCAGCAGATGGACTCTTTCGCTCACCCTCAGAGCGAGTATCAGAGGGGTTGTCATTTTGGTCACCATCTCCTACTTTTTTTGCTTCGCAAAAGATCGGGGTAGTATCCCCATTCCTCTCTCTTTTTTCCCCTCTTTTTCGTAGAGAGTTGGGCTTGTTCGTTTGGGGTAGTCAAAACCCCTGCACACGGTCCCCAATAAAATTTCTCTATCTATCTCTCTCCACTCATTACACTTTAACACCTCTCTCAAAACCCAAACTGAATAGGAATGATTTTCATAAGACTTGAAACCTTCCAAAATGCTTGGGGCTATATAATTTGTTGCGTGCCTAATCATGACCTACAAGAGCATCTACAGCAGAAGGGCAAATATCCTGCCACTGCCTAATTAGGCAGCAGGTTTGGCAAGTGACCTCTCCAGCGGGTTGCTAAACTTGTTGCGATATTGTCACTACCCCATCTATTCTGGCAATTTTTGGCAGCAATAGCAGGAAAAGTACAGTGAAAGTTTGGTTCCTGGGAATATCAATTTTTGTTAGGGTAAGTTTAAATCTCAGTAAGAAACCAACCGAAAGAGGAATAAGGGAGTATCCTACAATTTTGAACAACCACACCGGAAGTAACAAAAAACAGATACACCAAGATCATTCCAAAGGACTAGAAACACAGTGACAAGCCAAAGGATTGACAGAACAGTCTAAAGAAATGAGGTTTTTAGGCCATATATGCAAGCATCAATGCCCCTGCCTTCAAAACATGTTCCCAGGCCTCGCCAATTCTTCTATTTTCAAAAGTGGGCACATTCTTCAGACGCCAAACAAACTGTAATGTTACTAATGGTAAGCTGATAACCCGTTGACTATCTATACTCTTTGTTGAAACACTCTTGTTCCTTTCTTTCCATATACTATATGATATAAAGCAGCTGAGAAGGCTACCTTGAAAACCACGTCCCTGGGAGTTCTTCCCATCCTGTGATCAACAGCCCAATCTAGCTCACATCCCATCTCACAGGACTTCTAGCAATACCACGTTCAGACGAGCCCCATCCATACATTAGCAGAGAAGGTGCATTCAAAAAATACGCGCACGAGATTACTCACAAGTCACAAGTAACCACTGCGCAGCATCCAAAGCATATCATGGGCAGGCCCCGTTTGCTCAATCTGCCATTTCTAGAGCCTTTCCCTAATAGCCAGCCATAGGAAAATGACTAAAACATTCTACAGGTGCACCAATGACTAGTAAGAGCTCAGTTCTAATAGCTTGCCAAGCAGATTTGGAATTGTAGAAACTAGTAGCAGTACGCCAGTACCCATCCACACTACCTCATTCAAAACAAAATTTAGGGACCAGAGTTGCCGGAGTTTGAGCAATAATCTCCTGAATTGCAGAGCTTCTGCCCCAAGGGCATTTCCGCTCTCCATTCGAAATCACAAAACTCACTTTACCTGGCCTTTGGAAATATTTTCGTCTTCATCCAACCATCAAAAACCTGATCCTCCACCCTTTATACATTACTTATCGCACCCAAATCAAACAAAGTACAGCTAATACCACATTACATCCAATCCCATTTAGTATCTCGGGGGCCAGAGATCCAATCATTAATCCCACATTTTCTAATCCTTCAAAAAGATAATCGGACAAGCAAACCTTCAATATTCTTCAGAATTTCCGGAGGGAGACTAAAATGGAACTGCAATATACGAGGTGCTGGTTAGAACTGAGGTAATCAATTGGGCTCTTCGCCCATGGCCCCAAATTGTATCCTAGCAAAGATTTTGTCCTTCGGCATGTTGGAATCAGTGTTGTTAAGTCTAGCGGTGATCGAAGGGACCCCTTTTTACTCCAAAGGAAAGATAGTTTCTGGAATAGCAAGAATGCTTCCTAAGCTACTCTTGAATTCAGAATTAAATGCAGAAATAACATAGCACATTTACTCAAATTAGGCTGGAGACCTGAGTTCTTGAAAATCCTAGAGATCCATCAATAGTGCAAAACGTCTTGTGTATCAGCCCTGGGCAGACACAAGGGGGCGGGGTGCCCGGGCCCCTGCACAACTCCAAATACTCTAACTTATTATACTACTTTTTGAGATTAATTACTCCTGACAGTAAAAAATTAGATAGAGAAAAATATTTTTCTCATCAATATTTTATTTTTAATTTCTCTCACTTTGTTTTCAAATCAAACAGTGGAAGATTTTTTTTTTTTTCCCCCTTCCTTTCTCGAAGTTCCAAACAAAGCTTCTATTTTCAGTTTTTGAAAAATTAAAAGTATTTGCTCCAACGGCTACCAGTATTCAGAATATTTGACATGTTGCATTTTCCAACCAACACTTGTTGCATTTTCCGGAAAAAAAGAAGAAGAAGAACACTTCTTATTTATTTACTTCTTCCATTTCTTCCGTTCCCATTTTTTAGTCTCAGTTAACTTTTTTTGCTATCCCGAAAATATTGTCACACTTTCAAACCTACTTTCAAATCAATAGTATTAAAAAATTAAAAAACAATAATTGAAGGGTAGAATAGAAAAATATGGTGATTAGACTTTGGAATTATTATGTTCCCTTGTATAGTTGGAATTCGAAAAATAACTGAAAAACGGGGACGGATGGAGTAATTATTTTATTTTATTTTATTTTATGAAAGTGGAATACAGCACACCTTGAAACACATGTAAAACTAAAACATAGCGTCAGTAAAAAGCTATCCGATTTGCATAAAAGAACAAAAAATGTTTCAGAACAGGGGAACCAATGTCTGCTAGGAAATCAAATCCAAAACGCCAAAGGAGAAACACCAACCTTTTCAAATTGAAAAACATTTGACATGTTACAGGAAATTGATTCGGCTCTTTTCGAGCAAAGGGCGAATGCGGGTGTGCCGGTGCCAAAAACAGGCGTAAACACTATGATTACATGAATTAGAAACTCATAAATGAAGATCGGAGATGGGTTTAGATTGTAGAGTCCTAGTCAAGAAAACATAACAGAAGCATTTTGGAATGACAAATAGCAGAAAACAAGATTCCAAATTTCCAATACCAGAGAAGAAATAATTGAACCAAGAGATGCAGATGGGTACAGAATCATGAAAAGGAATAATCAAGACCGAGAAAAATCACCTGAACAAAGAAGGAAAAGGCCCAAGTGGATGAATACAAGACAGTGAAGAATCCTTCTACTCATTCTCTCTAAACTTGTTTTGTTGCTGCTCCTACCTCTGCTTCATCTCCTCTTATATATATACACTCCACTGGAGTACTGTTTTTCAGATATACAGTTTGGTTTTTCCTTCTGTTTGAAACAAAGAAAGACAAACGTATATATCTCAAACCAGAGGATCATAATTACCTTGTTGGAAAGTTGAGGACAGAGGACTTTGTGTCCTTTATGTATAAATATATCCTAGAGAGAGAGAGAGAGAGAGAGAGAGTGAGTGTGTGTGAGAGTATAATACTACTGTAGTATAATAGTAGAAATTGAGAATGAATGGGGGGGAGGTGCAAGCGAGAGAAAGTGGAAAAAAGAGGGAATGGTGGAAGGAAGAGAAGGAATAAAAAGCAAAAGAGGTAATTGTTCGGAATTTTAGCGTGGGGTATGACTTGAAGGAGTGACGATGGTAATGATGTGGATGATATTGGGATTCTACCTTTTTTTCCAATCGGTGCTTCAACTTTTTACTGCCTCTTAAAACTTTTTACAAGTACCCAAGACCCAATGGTATTGAAGCATGCACCAAGGTTGAAGGTCAAAGTAACCATTTTAGAGCATCACAGTGGAATATTTAAAAGTGAATAATTAAAAATTGTCACATTATTTTTTAATTAGCCAATTAAGAGATTGCTAAAGTCAGCAATGTAGATGTCTATAATAGCATAATCAAAAAATTAAATAATTAAAACTTGTCTCATCACTTTTTTAACTTATTAAAATCTAAAAATTGTTCCCATATATATAAAATAATTTTAAAAAAAATAGTTTTCAAACTAATAAAAAAGGTTATTATAAATGGAAAATAATTTTTTGGAAAATTTTATTTTGAAAAAAACACTTTTTGGAAAAAGTTTTTAAAAAACAGTTTTTGAAAAAAAAAAGACAGTTTAAAAAAAAGACAATACTGTCTTATTTTAAAAATATGAGAGAGAGATGGAAGAGATAAAAAGTTTTTGTGTAATGATGGGTGTACTTGATTACGAAAATGTGAACCACTAAATTTGGTTATTGGTAAAAGGTTACTAGTTTTGATTATTCAATAGCCAAAATTTGATGAGTTACTAAGAGGTTGTTAAATTTGATTATGCCACTATGAGCACTTTTTTAAGAAAACATTGCTAACTTTAGCAACCCTATGGTTTTAGTTATTCCACTGTGGATGCTCTTATGCCTTATTTTTTCATAACTAAGGCTGTTTGGGCTAGCTTTTAGATGCAATTTGTCTAGTTCTTGAGAGATTAGTTCCACTGTCCATTAGCGATGGTTCTAATCAAACTCCGGGGAACAAAACTTGCTTTGTGCATGGTCTTTTATGCTTATGAAAATCCACTAAATTGAGTAATAACAATTCCTCGCTAGTTGATGATCTTTACCTTGCTTTCTCTAATAATACTCATATTTAATTTACACAATACTATTATAAGAACATTCTTTTAATTCTTAATTCTATAAGGTTCAATAAAACCCGACATCGTAAGTTTTGAATTAAAGAGAACAGAAGGCTACCATGAGATAAAATATCCACTAAAGATAGGTACGTAAACTACCTTTTTACACTATATAGTTACACTATATTTTATGTAGGGTTTATTTTGGGTCTCACAAAAATCTAAAACAATACCGATAAATTCTAAAATATTGTTTTTATGGGGGTCTTGTAAAAAATCAGCTCCAACGAATATTGGTAAGTATCATTTCTAGATTCGTAGTGGCGAAACTGCATAGTTGAGCAGTTTCATCCCTGCGAATCAAGAAGTACTAATACTTACCGATATCCGCTGGAGCTGATTTTTTATAGTTCCCCATAAAACAATATTTTATAATTTATGGATATTTTTTTAGATTTTTGTGGGACCTGAAATGGGCCCCACATAAAATATAGTGTAATGTGTAGTGTATTTAGCATCTCTCGAAAATATCTCTTTTATGAAAAGCTTCATATAGACTGACCCCATCAAAGTTACACAAGATAGAAGTTTGAATTCGAGACCTTAAAGAGAGCATCCACCGAGTCCAAGCCTTGACCAACAGGCCAATTCCTTGGAGTATGCTCAAATATTGACTTGCGTTGATTTCTTCTATCCTATTCACATGTCAATGAAATTCCTCTACAATATTCAAAAATCAAGGAAATTCGAAATCTGCCCATCCTCACTTGCACGAATTTAGATTTCACAAACTTATTATTTTCTCCAATGGGAACAACCATGTCCTATGTCGTGGAATAAAGAGGGTTCCAGAATATATTTCTCTTGGTGGTGCCCAAAAGCACTCATGAAAAAGGCAGTGGCAGCAATCAAGAAATTGACCTCTTGTTTTTGCCCTACAATTTTCCTTTTGGTTGGGTTGTTGTGTGACCATGACTACTAACTGCATGTTGCACCACCATCATAGACATAATTTTTAGTATTTCAGAGACTAAGGAAGACTTTATCTGATCATTTTCTTTTAGGTGTATCTGTTAATTGCAACTCCCCCCCTCAAGCTTGGATATAAGTAATGATCTTTTGATTGAGGTGAACATGGTGTGGAGTCCAATGGAAACACTACAATGTGCTGCAAGGCAATGGGATCCCCTCGTGGTGTCTCACTTAGGCATAATGCTACTTGGATGTTCAAGTAGCCAGAATCTGACTTTTTCAAGAGGCCCCATGTTTAAATGTCATGCAGTACTGGATCACTGATTAATTTTAAGGTATGTTTCATTAACTAAAATAAGAATTTATTTTTTGAATTATAGGTAATGTATTGTGATCAGAATGGCCTGTAAAATGAAAAATAAGTACTTAAAAAATAAGAACTTTAGTAAAACGGGGCCTTAGTAGTAGCTCTTGCTAAGTTTGCCCAGAAAGTCAACTTATTTTTTTGGTCTTTATTTTATTTTTTTCACGTTTGTTAGTTTTGAGTCAAACTTTTGTGGATTACTGGTTCGTCTCGACGAGAGAAGTAGAAAAAGTAAAACAATTATGACCGAAAACACAAGTGGCACATTGTCGGTACTCTCCCTGTCAGTACCTCTTGCATTTTCCATTAGGAAATTGGTTTTGGCACTCATGTTTTAGCCACTGGCACTCCACTTTGTGTCTTGATTATATGAGATTACAAAACAAAATGTAGAATGCCACTAACTAAAACTGAAGTGCCAAAATCACATCCCTTTCCATTATTGTTAGAAACTTCACATTTTCTTCAATCCACCCACTCCGAAACTTCACCGCATTTGATTCCTACCTAGCTAGTACAGTACCTAGTACCTACCCAGTTTGTTTTCAAACGTAATTTTTCCACACAAGGTTAGATCCTTAACAACCACGCGTTGAATAATTGACTTGGTCCCATATATGCAGGTGACTGCATTTTTGTGTCTTTTGTTTTGTTTGAATTTTTATTATATTCCTGTTAATTTCTTTAATTATTCATTCTTGACGAACGGAATTTGAAAAGTAAAAAATGTTCGTCAAACAAAACAATTCAGTACTGACAATTATTCTATGAAAATGATAGTTTTTACTGTCTTTTTGTTCGTCTTATTTGGATTTTTTAATCATTAGTCTATATTTTCATGCTTATTTGATTTATCTCGTCCAGATAAATGTCTAATCTAAAATGTTTGATGAAAAAATTTAAAAAAAAAATTCACTAGGCATCACTAATTAAGTCCACAAGTTCATCAAAATGAACGACTGTTTCTCTCAATTGCAACTTCTTGTACTACGGCGCAAAAATTTTGTCAGTAGAAGTTAACCTAATGAAGCTAAATGTGCTTGACAAAAAAATTTAAAAAAGAAGCAGCTAAATGTGAACCATTAGGAGCCCTTTTTTAAAAGTAAAACCAAAAATTTGAAAATCACGATCTTTAAAGTGGATGGTCCAAAATCTTCTAAAAATGCACTTTTGACTAATTGGTTCACAAAATATGTACTACAGGCTACATATACTATAATTGTAGGGTCCTCTTTAATCCTCAAGTAAAGGCACCACTTGATTGTTTCCACCGTCAGCTCCTATTTCTTTAATTACCGAATGTGGACCCTGGAACTAGCTTAAATCATGTCTAGTTAGCTACAGTATATTTTAATTATACACGTTGCCACTCTATATAAATGGCTCTAGCTTGCTATTATAGAATATTTTTTCTTAAGGAGTGAATGTCTTGAACCAAATATCAAATACTATATAATAAATTGTCTGTGGAGTAAACTATTCAATTCTCTTGGGGCACCGCCACTTTGTGTGGACAGGGGATGCTGCTGAGCGGCATCCTTGCAAAACAATGTCAATTGGTTGATCCGGTCGTTCATCCCGGCACAGATGACTCAGATTGAACTGAGCGCATACAACATCTGAACTGTTGAATGCTCGGCAAAGATCCGAGCCGTCGCTTACCAAGATGAATAGCCGAGTCGGCCACTTTGCAGGGGGTGCTTGACAGCATCCCCATTCCCACGTTATGCTCCAAACCCCTCCGATACCGCAATTGTTACGGGGTCTATTCACTTGGTTTTAGGATATATATATATATGGTGGTGGAAGGGCTTGGGACATTACGTACTGGTGCATTGGGTAACACTAAATAATTTTAAGTTTTAAATAAGCTGCTAATAAAAATTTATTATGGACTTTCATATGCTCTTTGCCGATGTTTTTTTTTTTGGAAAAAAATCAAAATGGTCCTTGTAATTTAGTGTTTGTGTCAACTTGATTCATGCAGTTTGAATTGGCTCGATTTACACTCTATAGTTTTCATTTTGTTCCAACTTGATCCAATTACTAACTGCCGGTAGACTCTGTTAACCCCAGACAGGAATGGGCCCCTTTTCTAGGGTTAAAATCGTATTCCGCCATTCTCCACTTATCCTAATATACCTCTGAAGCAAAACACATAGCCTCGTTGTTCCATTCTCTACTCTCTTTTTTCATGGCTTCCATTCTCCATTTGTCGCGCCTAGGATTTTACCTTCGACCGAAACGTGTCTCGTTCGCCTTCGGGGGGAAGGAGCGAGAGGGATTAGGTTCTGGATAAGTGATCCGAATCCTATGGATTGCAACGTGGTTCTTGAAAAGAAAGGAAAAATGATGAGTTTTGTGTTCTATAAAAGGGGTTCGGATATTTTTGAAAAATGCCAAGTGATTGATCCGGCTGTTCATCTCGGCACAGATGACTCAGATTGAATCTGAGCGCATATAACATCTGAACCGTTGTTTGCTCGGCAAAGATCCGAGCCGTCGCTTGCCGAGATGAACAGCCGAGTCGGCCGCTTTGCAAGGGGTGCTTGACAGCATCCCCCATTCCCACGTTGTGCTCAAATAATCCCCTCCGATACCGCAATTGTTACGGGGTCTATTCACTTGGTTTTAGAATCAGTATGTGGTGGTGGAAGGGCTTGGGACATTACGTACTGGTGCGCTGGGTAACACTAAATAATTTTAAGTTTTAAATAAGCGGCTAATAATAATTTATTATGGACTTTCATACGTTCTTTGCTGATGGTTTTTTTTTTTTTTTGATCGGCTGTTCTTTGCTGATGTTAGGGTTTCAATCCTTGTCATCGCATCTGCCCAACATCTCTATTATAAAACAGAAGGGTGTGGGGACAAGTTGTTGGAACGGTTTAGATTAATTTGATCCAAAGGCTGTAGTGCATCCTCTCACTTCCCGGTTAAGTGCCTATGGTTTTCACCTAATTCACACAATTGCCATCCCCTTTCAACCGGGATACGTAGTGCCGTAGGCACGGGCTAGCACTAGTGATATAATAACTCCGCTTTGTTCACCATTTTGAGAGTAACTTTTAACTCTCGGCACAGTTTTCAATAAATTTCTCTCTCTATCTCTCTCCACTCATTACCACACAACTCTCAAAAATAACTTTCTAAAACCTCAACCAAACAAAGTGGTCTTTTGTTTAGAAAAATGTCGAAACATTAGTATCATCATCATCATCATATTTTTGGCCTACTGTAGTATTAAAAAGTCAAAAATAATTCCTTCATTGTGCCAGTTTTTTTTTTTTTTTTAATACTCTACCATTTTGGCACAATCTCAAATTAAAACTGCATCTCAAATTTAAACTGTTGGATTAAACTCATCTTACTTTGCGATATAGTTTAGTTGACTAGGATGATGTGGCAATTTTTACAAAGCCAAAAGTTACTGACAAATTTGGCACTAAAGATGAAATTGTCATTTTTGACAACACTAGTTAGCGGCTGCAGACAAGGCCCGCAAACACCCAATTAAAATAATGCACTGATTTTGTCAGCAACTAAACAACGCATCAATGGAACCCCTTAAAAAAAATAGAGGAGTCCCTCTCTCGGGACTTTGATCTCTCTAAAAAGAAACGCACCCCTAAGCGATTTAGATTTGGGGGAGGGTGGCCGCTGCCTTCTCCTCCTCCCTACCCCCGGCGCGCTCGCTTTCCCCCTCCTCTCCCTTTCCCCTCCTCCTCTCTCTCCTCTCCATCTTTGGTGTATCTTTTCATCGGTTTTGTAGTGATTCCACATATTTGAATGGTAAAAAAAAAAGAGAGACTTGAGCATAATGAAGACAATAGAATGGTGGTAAAATAACAAGAAAGATGATCTCCTATGCAAATGTTGAATTGGTTCCACCAAATTGAAGATGGGACTATATGACTGCAAAAGCTCACAAGGCTAAATAGTTTTTTTTTTTTATCAGCACAAGGGTAAATAGTTCAAAATCCGTTTTCTATGCTTGAAAATGAAGCTTAGGGCAAGCCATTCCATTACTTTATTTTCTTGGCCCAAAAGAAGGTTGGGTTGGGTCTAAGTCACATAATCTGCGTGCAGGTGCGTTAGCGCTAACGCGAGCATGAAAGCGTATTTGAATCACATGTCATACTATTAAAATCCGTGAGAGCGAAAATTGAGAGTGGGAGTATAAAATATTTTGAAAGATTACGTGACCGAGGTTGGGACTTGACGAAATTTTGGTGTTAGAATGAACTGCAGCCACATGACACACACACCCCCCTTATCCATTGCGGGGGATTGGGTTCTCAGTTGTGAGTATTGTGACCACAATTTGACACTGTATACTCTCTCTTATAGCACAGAATTGACCATATATACTCCATGAAGTGCCTAGAATTGGAAAGAACAGGCCGGAAAAAATGGCACAAAGTTTTTGCACTTCCATTCCACCACCAACCTGCATCTCCAAATTCATCTCAGACCAACCTTACCTTTCCATGTTAGAAACAAAATGCACCAACATGAGAGACCTCAAGCTAATCCATGCCCAACTCATCAAAAATGGTCTAGCCAAGGACACCATCGCCGCCAGCCGTGTCCTGGCCTTCACCGCCGGCAACCCATCTCGTGATTTGAACTACGCGTACTTAGTCTTCACCAGAATTCGAAACCCAAACCTCTTCACTTGGAACACCATCATCAGAGGCTTCTCTAAAAGCTCTACGCCACAAGTTGCAGTCTCTCTGTTTATTGACATGTTGGTTAGTTCCCCAGTTGAACCAGAAAGACTCACTTACCCTGCACTCTTTAAGGCCTATTCTCAAATGGGTCTGGCCTGTGATGGAGCTCAACTTCATGGCAGAGTCATCAAACAGGGCCTCCAATCCGATCCCTTTACGCGAAATTCAATCATAAGTATGTATTCGAATTGTGGGTTTTTGTCTGAAGCCCTGAAATTGTTTGATGAAGGTGGTGATTTGGATGTGGTCGCGTGGAATTCGATGATAATGGGTTTTGCTAAAAATGGGGAAATTGAGTATGCAAAGAGACTTTTTGATGAAATGCCTAATAGAAGTGCTATTTCATGGAATAGTATGATTAGTGGGTATGTTAGGAACGGCAAGTTGGTTGAGGCATTAGACCTCTTCAGCCGAATGCAAGTGGAGAATGTTAAACCAAGTGAGTTCACAATGGTGAGCCTTTTGAATGCTTCGGCTCGCTTAGGAGCACTTAGACAAGGGGAATGGATTCATGATTATATACGGAACAACGGTTTCGAGTTGAATGTTATTGTTGTCACTGCAATTATAGACATGTACTGCAAGTGCGGGAATATCGAGAAAGGTCTTCAAGTGTTTTTGACAGCCCCAGTGAGAGGATTGTCATGTTGGAACTCTATAATTTCAGGGTTAGCCACAAATGGGTTTGGGGAGGAAGCACTAGAGTTTTTCTCAAGGCTTGAGTCATCCGAATATGAACCAGATTCTATAAGTTTTATTGGTGTTTTAACTGCTTGTAATCACACGGGTTTGGTTGATAAGGCAAGAGAATATTTCACCTTGATGACAGAAACATACAAGATTGAACCATCATTCAAACACTATGGGTGTTTGGTTGATGCATTGGGTCGGGCAGGATTGCTCGAAGAAGCACAAGAGGTTATAAGAAGTATGCCAATGGACCCAGATGCTGTTATGTGGGGGACTTTACTTTCAGCTTGTTGGAGGCATGAAAATATTGAGATAGGCCAATGGGTGGCGAAGAAGATAATAGAGTTGGATCCAAGCGAGAGCTGCAGCCATGTGCTTATGGCAAATGCGTATGCAGCGTCTGGTCATTTTGAGGAAGCGATTCAGGAGAGAGTTTTGATGAAGGAGAAACAGGTCGAGAAGCAACCTGGATGTAGCTCCATTGAAGTAAATGGAGTGGTTCATGAGTTTGTAGCCGGGGGAAGGTTGCATCCTCAAGTCCAAGACATCTATGATCTATCAAATGACTTAAGCTTAATGTTACGAGATGAAGGAAAACCTGTTCTAGATTCAGATTCAGTAACAAATTCTTTATATACATAATTTTAACCCAGAATACAAATCCATTATTAGGGGTCGAATGTTTTTCTGCCCTTTCTAGCTGTTTGAGTGATTTATAGAAGCCTGCTTTGAGCTAAATCTGCACATTGCAGATCATGGTCTGGATGTGAACTAGTTGAGTCGAGTTATGGGTTCTCAAACTTGGGTTCAAATTAAAGAAATGAAGGGTTAGTTGCAACTCGATCTCATCGATGTTTTCCATGATTAAACTCCCGTCTTCCGCATAGCACAAGTCTTGTGCCATATATTCTTTTGCTTTTGCTTTCTGTATAGTTTAACTCCATTTTCCACTCTGTTACCAGATTGATGATCTTGCTATGAGAGTTCATGGGTCTGGTTCAGGACCAAGGTCAGTTGTTACAGGATAACTATATAACCTTCTGAGGTAGAATACATTATAGGCCATCCCTGCAATTTGAAGTTTTACAAGATACAAGACACACAATAGCTCCACAGGCAAAACTAATTTATGCAAAGCCCATTTCTGGAAAATGGTTTATCAATAGTTTTGGTTCTGTTAGTTTACTGTTCCCTTTTCTACTCAAATGTATTCAACTGCAAACAAAGCTAGGCAATCAAGGCCTTTTGTAGTTCAGGCAAAGACTTGCATGATGTTGATTGGGGTCCAGCCCGAGGACAAAGCTATGGTACACCCTGGTGTGGCTTAAGGGTAATTTTGATGTATGTTACGCATATTTTTGGCTAGTTACGAAAGAGGTGTGCCTTGGAAGGACGTGGTACAAATAGTTTTGGGGAATGGTACGCATATTCTTTGTTTGTTTTTTTTGAGTGAAAAATAAAACAAAGCACCAAATCTCATTCTGGGCGAGGGATAGCTAAATCCAAAAAACCGATTACCTATATCCAGATCCAGGAATTTGTTGGGAAAGGCAATTGACATGAGAGAAAAAGTCAGTTGAGAGTTAGGCTAGGTTTGGCTTTTTAATTACAGATTACAGAGTTGGTGTCACTTAACCATCTCCTACCCCTCAAATCATTCCTTTGATTTTTCCACATAAATTTATATCCCCAGTTTCCCTTACTTAAACCTCGTTCCCCAGTTCACAGCTTCAGTGACTCTTCCACTTTCTCCAATTGGGTTTCCAAAATGGACAGCAACTCAGCAATGCCAGCGGCTGATCAGGGGGAAAGAGAAATTGCGCGGAGGCCCCGTGGCAGGCCCGCGGGTTCGAAGAACAAGCCCAAGCAGCCCATCATCATAACCCGGGACAGCCCGAACGCGCTCCGGGCCCACGCAATGGAGGTGGGCTCCGGCTGTGACATAAGTGAGAGCTTACTAAACTTTGCTAGAAGGAAACAACGTGGCGTATGCGTGTTGAGCGCCGCCGGCTGCGTCACCAATGTGACGTTGAGGCAGCCGGCGACTGCAGGGGCCACCGTAACCCTACACGGCCGGTTCGAGATCCTCTCGCTCCTGGGATCCATCCTGCCCCCGCCTGCGCCCCCGGGGGTCACAGGACTAACCGTTTACCTGGCCGGGGCGCAGGGCCAGGTCGTGGGCGGGAGCGTGGTGGGTGCGCTTGTTGCCTCGGGTCCCGTGGTGATCATGGCGGGGTCGTTTATGAATGCCACTTTTGACCGGTTGCCACTGGACGAAGATGACGCGGCGGCGGCAGCGGCTGGACGACAGCACCACCACAACCGCGTCGACGTGGCAGAGATTTATGGGGTGGTGCCACAAAATTTGCTGACAAATGGAACGCTGCCTCCTGAAGTGTATTCTTGGGCACCCGGGAGGAAGTGTTAAAAGGGTTAATCAGATTGGGAAGCTAGCTCATAAAATCATTTATTCCTATTCCTATTCCGAACAGATATTAGTAGGAATTATGTTCGTTATGATTCTTAATTTCTTCCAAATGCAATGCTTTCAGTAGTCAATCACTTCATGAGTTTTCTCTCTTATGCCATCTCCAGCCTTAACTCGTAGGTTTTATTCAAAATTTGAATAAAGGGTCTTAAGTATAAACTTCAGGTGAATCATGTGGAGATCGATTCCCTTTATGGCTCTATTATGTGGGAATATTTACCCTTTGAGTTTATACTTCGAAGGAGCTGAATGCTTTTAAATGTGGAAATATTGACTTCAAAAGAGAAAACGCTCCGGCCGATCGATGTTGGTAGCTAGCCGAAAATATCCTGTGACGCTAAAGTCAATTTCCTCTAATAGCAAACCAAAAATCAATGAATGACACTACAACTTTTACTGACCATGCACTCGGGTATGAAATATATTTCTGAATCCCTTGCCATATATGTGACTAGTTTGTGTATTTATAGGAGAGGTTTGGCTGCCTAACCTTGGTCAGAAGGCCGGCCTCGAACCATGGTTAAACGTCATCGTTGTGATCTTTCCGCCACTAAGCCGAGAATTGAGCTCTGCTTGGTCTCTGAGTATTCCCGTGCCAAAATCTTTAACTTACTCAGCCAATGTACGCGACCGAGATCCCTGGCGGATGCTTGAACAGACTACTAAAGTTTTTAGTCTACTTCTTCTTCTTCTTTTTGCATCAAACAACAGCAAATGACTTATTTGTTGTCAAAATCTTGTGATTATATAGGTCAATGTATCTTTCCTCACTTCCATCTATAGCATCAGCGTTGCTAAAGTTGAAAGCACCAGGGAGCTAGTCGTCATTGCCGACCACCATGCTCAAGTTCTTCAAGTTTGCACTTACTAAGAAGCTCCACCTTTCCCATAATTTCATCAAACACATGAAAACATCTTTGCATCCGTTGGGGGAGTGCATGGGTCGGTTCAGATCGGGTTTACAATGCCATCCAACCCAAAAGCGTGGGGTTTGAAATCTGCTCCTCCGTAATCGACCAAACAACTTTCCAAAACCGACCGTGCCAAATTCTATAGGTGACGGTCGGATTGGGCGAAACCGACATACATAAAACTGAGAGGAAAGTAAACCTCAAATGGAAAACAGGTCTGTTTGAGAAAAGAGAAAGAAAAAGAAAAGTGATTAATTGGAACTACGTACATTAGTAACGTCACCACAAACTCAACTGCCACTAAAGAGGAAATAAAGCAACTGTTAGCTGAAGCAAAAAATAGCAGTAGCGATGTGACAACTGCGTGACTAATGCCAATCAAATTTTCGACGAGTCATTTACCGTCACGACTTGAAATGCTAACCAAAGATAACATCCTAGGGGCCCGATTGGATGCGGTATGAGTTTTGGGTGTATTATTTATGAAGGGGGGATAAAATAGTCGGGGGTATTAGTTAAGAAGGGAGGGTCCACATTGATGTGACATTTATAGAGGGGGGGATTAAAAAGTAGATGGTTTGGATGATGTATTAGAAGGAATGGTGTATGATGTAAAAAACTGTCAAATGACTATTTTGCCCTTGTGCAGTTGTAAACTTTATTATGCCTAACATTAATTATATAATTGCAAAACTTAATATATTTAATTATTTTTCAAAAATTCTAAGTTATAATAATTTACTTCATTAACTAATTAAATAATTTAACAAATTTATAAAATATAAATTTCGTTTTTTTTTTTAAAGTAGGGGAACTTGTAATACACATGGTCACACATGTGTTTTTCAAAATTGTTTGTGACCATTGGATTGCTCTTCATCATTCTACACCATATATTTGTAGAGTCTCAACTATACTTGATAATTTTCCCATTTTCCAACTTTGATAATATCGACTGCCTTTCACATTTCCCAGTACATGTATACGGACGAAGAGGGAGAGAGAGAGAGAAGACAGACAGAAGCGTAGAAGAAGAAGAAGGAGGAGGAGGAGCGGCCCCCGATTGTCTCTCTTCCGATCTGTACACAACCCATCCTCAATCTGGTAATCGTCTCTCTCTCCGATCGGTGGGTTGTCTTGTCTCTCTCTCCGATTTGTACACAACCCACCCCCAAGAACAGGTACATCTCTCTCTACGTATACATACATGTTTTCTGTGTGTGTGTTTATGTGGTGGTGCTGGTGGTGATCTGTTGTTGTTGGTGTTGTTCTTCTTCTTCTTGTTTCTCTGTAGCAAATAGAGAGAGGGAGAGCCGTTGGGGGAGGGGGATGAGGAGGGGTGTTTTGGTCAAAAATCAGGCGTATACACCCGGATTAGCTATTGCTACCTGGGAGGGTAGCAATAATTTATGGCTGTGAACGGTGTATTAGCGAATACG
This sequence comes from Rhododendron griersonianum, assembly GCA_018127125.1. Classification (NCBI taxonomy): domain Eukaryota; kingdom Viridiplantae; phylum Streptophyta; class Magnoliopsida; order Ericales; family Ericaceae; genus Rhododendron; species Rhododendron griersonianum. The sequence goes on along the minus strand of CM030793.1, from coordinate 35,034,845 downwards.
GGGATTAGCTAATACAGGGTAAAAAATGGATGCCAATCGGTATATTCACCTCTCATCCGGGTGTATTATGTAATACACCCACCGAATACACCATCCAATCGGGCCCACTCTTTTCTTAGTACTTAGCTCGACTCAAAAAAGAATTTACAACTATACTTCTACGGGATACTACAATACTTTTTGACATGCCGACCAGCAGGTAGTGGTTTCTGGGATACACCAACACATGCTCGGGTTCTTCCGTACTTGATACATGCAAGATTTTATGGTGTCGCACGTATTGGTTTGGTTAGGTTGAATTATGATTAACATAATTTTCTTGCTTAATACGGGTTAACAAACAACGAACGTGTTTAGAAAATGGGCTTTTGTTCCCATTATATAATCGCTTGGTTCCCAAAAACGTCAAAGCGTGGTCTCAAAGGGCGACTTAGCGTAGTTTGGGAATAAAGTTTTAGAAGGTCGCGTTTTGTTTAATATAAAGTACGGAGTAGTAAAATAAGCCCTGATCGGTTAATGGGCCGGGATTTAGCGCCTGGAGTTTTGAAACGTATACAATGGGTGGTGTTAATCAATAGTTAAGAGAGGGAAAAAACGGCGTCGCATGACTTAAAGGTTGGGAAGCGATCTGAACCGTGCGATAGATTCATTAATGTGTTGTCGGCTCCCTGTGAAAAGGTTGGGTAGATGTTCAGAAAGAAAGGCGTGGAGAGGATTTGAGTCCACCAATACTTGTCGTTTCAGTTATTTTTTATATTGACTCAAGCCATTTTTGCACCGTTATACTTGCTCTCGCCAATGAGAGGGCATTTTTGAATATATCCAAATGCTGATTTAACTTGTAGTAAAATTTTAGAGACATGGGACCTTAACTCCAAAATACTTCTTCTGTTTTTTTTGGGGGTAAACAGCCCCAATATACTTTGCCTTATTCTTACACTAAAGGATTTTTCAGCAATCATCTCAATAAAATAAATAAATAAATAAGGGTAATTGACGAACCAGTACCAAAAACAACAATCCATTCCCTCCAGGTCCACCCCAACTTCTGGAATTTCCCACCAAGGTAAGCACGGAAATTCCTACCGAAATTACCCCTGCCAGACCTCCCCTCCCAAATTTCACAGACCGCCTCCCAAATCATTGCCAACTCCACCCGCCTGAGATCACCTCCGCCAGTGCCGCCATCCCCAACAAGCCACCGCCGCACAAGCCAAGGCCGTCGAGAACCACCGCTCATTCACCATTCCAGGCGTCCACATAGCCAAGGTCATCGCCGGCTGTCGAGAACCAACATTTTTTGATGGCATCAATAGCCCATTCCCAGTCAAGATTCACAGAGAATGTTCTCAATATTCTCAATCTTTTTGGATTGAGAACATTCTCAATGTTAAAATACACCACATCAACCCCTCCACCACCCCTAAATTCTCAATCTTTTTGGATTTGATCCAATACACCACCTCAACCCCTCAGCGATTGACTATCCAATACACCACCTCAACCCTTTAGCGATCGACTATAGCTTGGGAGATCCTCATGGGAAATCCGAGTTCCAGAAGTAATCCAAGATTTCGTTCTCATTCCTTTCACCTTTTGCCTCCGTATGAGGTATTAGAAAATTTTAGAATCAATGGAGTATTGGCTGATTATTAGAGTCAAAATATCATTCTTTGTGGGAAAATTTTCATGTTTTTGCACAGTAGTGTGGAGGTTGTAAGATCGGGGTAAGGAGGTGTTGTGGTTGTGATGAGTGTTCGATCACTTTGTTTATGCATATGAAGTGTTCGATAAAATGTGTGAGTAAAATCTTAGTTATTCAAAACTAGTGAATTTCACTAGTTTGTGCTTAGTTGTTTCGATTAGTTCTGTTGATTCGTAAATATTGGATGGAAACTCAAGCTCGTGAAATTCACGATCGTATAGCTTATGAAATTCACTAGATAGTTCTGACATTGTTCTAAAACAATTGTTTTGAGATCCAGTGAAATTTGCGAAATTTAAAGCTAGTGTAATTAACGAGCTCAGATTTAGTGAATTTCACTGCTACAAATAGCCCCTTTGGCTGCCTAGGTGAGAAAAGGAAAGAAATGGGAGCGGTCTCTCTTATTAGTGAGAGAAGAAAAGAAAGGGGTGTGGTTTCTCAACAACTCATCCCTTCTTCGGCGACCACACAGCCATTGGTCCAACGACGAAAAGACGCCGTCGTAGCCCGCACGCGCTGCCGGAAGTTGAGCGAGTGAGATCTACTCTCACCCATGCTCCCCACTCGCCTCTCTCTTCTCCTTTCTCACGGAATCGCGCTAAAAGTGGCGAGAAACAAAAACGGGCTTTGAGGGGGCTCTCGTCTCCCGCCCTTCCTCACCCTCTCTTGCCTTGTGGATCATCCAAATGGAGGAGAGATTGAGTTCTCCCTCCTTCCCCTTTCTTTTCTCCCGAAATCGCTCAATCCAAACGAGACCTAAGTGATGAATAATTGGGTTGTGCGGCCTCAATTCGTGAGCTTCAAGCTCGTGAAATTTATGAGCTCAAAGCTAGTGAAATTCATGAGTTTGAAAACTAGTGAAATTCAAAAGCTCCAAGTTAATGAAATTCACGAGTTTGAAAGCTAATGAAAAATCACGAGCGTGTAGCTCATAAAATTCATGAGCTCGAAGCAAGTAAAAATCACAAGCATGTAGCTCGTGAAATTCATGAGCTCGAAACTAGTAAAAATCACGAGTGTGTAGCTCGTAAAATTCATGAGCTTGAAGCCAATAAAAATCATGAGCGTGTAGCTTGTGAAATTCATGAGCTTGAAGCTAGTAAAAATCAAACTACTGTAGATAAATCACCGGAAAAAGTCACCAGCCGGAGTGAATTTTTTGAAGTAGTGAAATTTCGCCAGAAAAAGTCACCGGCCGAAGTGGTAGCTGAAATTAGTGAAATTTGAGAAGTAGTGAATTTCACTAGTTTTTTGAATTAGTGAAATTTCGCCGGAAAAAGTCACTGGCCGAAGTGATTGCCGGTCGGAAGTAGTTATCGGATGGAGGTGGGAGGAGGTGATGAAAACTTAATTGTAAGGAGTTGTAGCTAAGGATAGTTAAAGCTTTTAAATTATATAAATTGGAATTAAGTCTTGGTTTTTTAGACCCACATGTAATTTGCTGAAAAATTGATCTTAGGTCCATAATGTGAATTTCATAAGCTCACAAGTCCACTTATTAGTTTTGTAAGATGTTGTTTACATCCTAAAATATACCACCCAATAAGAAAATTACACGTGGCACTAAACAGTGCATGATCCAATCAAAACACGTTGTAATTAGGCCTAAGATACAGAGAATCGATGGGTTTATTACGATGTTATTTTAGTACTACACGGTATCAAGATGATAATTAAGCATAACCGTTGAATAACTCTTAAAACCATCGAACAGTGTCATTAGAGGCCTGTTTCATAAGGGAAATCGGTTTATGCTTACTGTGAATCATCTGGGTAAATTATTTCGAAGCACTAATTCATGTTGCACAAAAGCAGGAGCCCATTATCCAAAAGTTAACCACGATCTACATCAACAAACGTAGAAGGAGAAGAGTTTTCTGAGAAGACCAAGTCAAGCAGCAGTTCGAAGGCCTTTGCAACCATTTTTGGAGGGAATTGAGGGCAGTCTGAATCAAATTTGAATGAAGACTTGAGCGCTAAAAGAAAACGAGGAGAATACAAGTTGAAGACAGACCCATCGTCTATAAATAGAAGACGCAATCGAAGAGAGAACCCCGGACAAAAATTCATCATCTGACATTTCATACAAAAATGGTTGTTCAGAGATCTAGAGTAGTTTAGGACTTAGAATAATTTAGTTATAGTTTAATATTTTGCAAGTATGAAGACTTATTTGAATGTAAGTGTACTTTCGATTAAATTCAAGTTATCTTATATCTTTCTGTCTTTTTCTTGCCAAAGAGTAGTCACATATAGGCTCGTTTTCGGTTCAATTCAAGTGTGCCTATTTTTCTATCTTATTTTTGTCGAAATCTTAAGAGTAATCGTATATAAACTTGCTTTTGATTGAATCCAAGCTTATTTATATTCAATTATCTTTTCTGATTGAAGAGCGTCAATCTATTATTGATTGATACATTTAGAAAAATCCTCTTAGTTGAGGTAATCGAATGGATAATCGCAATTGCCTGATTAAATTAGCTATTTTTTAGTTAATCTGAAAAGGATAAAATCTATTCTTTTCTGGCACGCCCGCACACAATCATTTTGCCAAAAGTTGAGCTAATTTAGCCCTAACAGGTGTCAAGTCCAATTTAAAAAGTTCATAGTAGGGTACTATAGAGTTTATGCACTTTTATAGGGTTTTAGAGTGTACTTTCCTATTATAGGGTAGGGTACCTTAGGGTTTAGGCACTTTTATATGATTTTAGAGTGCACTTTTCTATTATAAGATTTTAGTGATTTAAACCTTTTTATAGGATTTAGGGTTTTAGACACTTTTATAGGTTATCCTACCGTGTGGACTTGTAGGTTTATAAAATTAATAGGTATACTTGTGGTTTTGAAATAGCAAAAATAGTACTCCCTCCGTCCCTATTTAATTGTCCACTACAGTTTGGCGTGCATTTTCAACTGCTTATATCTCTCGATGTATATTACTAAAAATATGCAATATGGATCTTATTTGATAGAGCTCAATTTTTTCTATAAGATAATGATTTCAAAAATATAAAACATAATATACGTTTGAGAGATATAAACCGATGAAAATGCACGCAAAACCGTAGTGAACAGTTAAATAGGGACGGAGGGAGTAGATAAATTAGGATGAGAGCTGTTACTTGCACCCCCCGTGTTAGGCCCCTCCTGACACGGGCCCCCTTCAAATTCCCATTTTACCCCCGATTGCCCATGCCCTCTCTCTCTCTCTCTCTCTCTCCGTTGTCTCTCTCTTTTATTTTATTTTTTGTTATAAAATTTTAAATGTTAACAACTTTTTTTTCACGTATTTTTTTAATAAATTTTATATTTTTGAAATCTACTCAACGAAACCTATCAAACGAGTCTAATATTGATGGTGAAATAATGTAAAACGAAAAAACTATATTTTTGTGGTAATTTAAACTGTCTAAACAGGTTGAAAAATTAAGTGTTCTAAATTTCAATCTGTTTGAACCGGTGGAAAGATTTTAATTTTTTGATCATTTTGTCCTAAATGATCATAATTAAATTTTGACTCTAGGACTTCCGTTGAGTAACCCTAAGAAAGTCGTAGAATCAAATATCTTTTAGGGTCAATCAACGAGAGCCCTAGAGTCAAAATTTAATTATGACCATTTAGGATAAAATGATCAGAAAAATAAAATCTTTCCACCGGTTCAAACGGATTGAAATTTGGAACACTTAAATTTTTAACTATATTTTTTAATATATAAATTGTCTAAAGGGGTTGAAATCACGTATTTTTTTAAATAAATTATATATTTTTGAAATCTACTCAACAAAACCTATCAAACAAGTCTAATATTGAATATGAAATAATGTGTCTAGATTAAATTATTTTTTTGGGCCCAATATATTATCTGTTTGTTTTTATTTGTTTGTCCTTCATTTTTTGCTATGATTCAATTTTTGAAGTCTTCATAACCTTTAAAGTACGTTTAAAGGCAAAGATTTTGATACCAAGAACATGCAAAACCGATAAACACAGAATTAGTTATGAATTTTTGAATACTGACTGTCACTTGTGTGTCCAAATTTGATTGTGTCTGTCTTCACTACTTGCATGGCTATGGTTTTTTTTCAGGGAGTAAACCTTTATGTTGGAAACATTTTGGCATTGGAATCAAATTATTTGGATAAATATACAATATTTGGTGAATTTTTAAAGTAGAGTTGTCTGACAGGACATAAACTGTGATCAATCTGTTTTCTTTTGTTTGCCAAGAAAAATCCTTTTGATTTATGAATCTGATATTTTTACTGATAATAATAATTTACTTTTCTCAACTTTGAGCGCTGGTTTCAATATTTTTTGAGTTGAAATGAATTAGTTATGGATTTTCTACTAAAACATGTTTAGCTGCCCTGTTTTTCTGTAGAACAACTTGTCCTTTTGAAATCTGGAGAATATTTGGTAGATGACTAATCTCTAAATTTTTATAGTAGATACACATGGATGTTACGCAAGTTTGGGCACTGGTTTGAGTATTTTTGGACCTTATATGAATAAATTATGATTTTTCAAAGAAAATGTGACAGATTTTAGTAAATTAACAAAGTATTGTTTTTATTTCTTAAAATACCTTGCATGCATAGGTTTTTGAGAGTTTTTACCCATAATTTCCATGTGATCCATGATTTAATGTGTTGACTAGGTATGTCATGTTTCATATGAGCTTTAGCTTATGGAGTTTTTCAAAAATCATACTTTTCAGGTCAGCAGCTATAGATGGACTTGGCTTTGCTCTCAAGCCAAAGTTTTTTTTTTAATTTTCTACGTTTTTGGTTGTGCTACAAAAAGAGTACAACATTAACAAAAATAAGTAACAAATGTGTATAATAACAACAGTAATAACTAACCTGGTCAGTCGTAAATTCGACTGTATAATCACGCCCAACGTAGGAGCTGCTCTCCCCACAAGGAACATCATTCGCAACATCGTTCCCAACTGACCAACTATCCGAAAATAAAAAATTGTACTGATCCATAATGTTCTTTTATGAATTACGAAAATGAAATAAAAGTTCAGAAAAACTGTGAGGATGTGATTACTCAAAATTACTCTCAATCTCAATATATGCAAGAGTACACCATCATCAGATTATATAGCCAAGGGAAATGTTCAACCATAAGCAAGTTGTTCTGCTCTGATCTGCAGCTGCTCTGAAAGTTGATAAGGTGCTCATCTCAAGATTTTTTTTCTCTGCAGGATAACTAATTACTCCTACTTTCTACCCCACTGTAATGTTTAGTCATCAAGCCCCAATTCACCTATGTGCTCCACGTTCAAAACTCTTCAAGGCTCACATGCACACAAAAGCACCACGTGCACTACAAGGCACCAATTGCCTCTCTTTTTTCTTTTCTTTTTTGTTTCAACCGGTGGAAAATTTTTAATTTTTTGATCATTTTATCATAAATTGCCATAACTAAAATAATCAAGAAACTTTTTCTCTTTCCACCGGTTCAAACGGATTGAAATTTGGAACACATTTTTCAACCTCGTTAGACAGTTTAAACTACCGAAAAAATATAATTTTTCCGTTTTACATTATTTCTGTAACGACCCTAATTTTGGACCTAAATTTTTCAAATAAAAACTCGTATTGTTACCCAAAAATTTTATTAGTTAACTAAATTATAAGTATTTTTATTCAGAAATTATCTCTTTAAAAAAATATAATAATTAGCTAGTCATATATCTTATTTCTATATTCATCAAACTTTTAATATACAATTATATATGTTTGTGTACATGATAATTGTTCCCTAAAATTGTGGGATTGTGTTCCCCAATCCCCATCTCTCCTGACTCCCTCTCACCTCTCCGATTCTCTCTCTCTCCCTCCTCTCACCCCTTTGTAACTTCCCATCCTCCCACGTACCTACCCATACTTCCCATAACTCCCCCATCACCTCACATCCCCCTTAATCATCTCTACCTTTCTTTCTTTTTTTTCTTCCCACTTCTTTTCCCATTTAAAACGGCAGAGAGAGAGTGAGTGCTGGGCACTGGGCAGTAAAGGAGGAGGAGAAGAAAAGAAGAAAGAGGGAGGAGAAGAAAAATAAAGAAGAGCAGTGGAAGAAGGCACCACCACGAACTTCATTTTCGTTCATTCCACGTACCTGTTTTTATGGCCATTCTCCTCCTAGTTAAATTCGTTTTTAGGCTTTGTTTTCTTCATAAAACTTGTAGAGGGTGTCGAGAGCTTCAATTCCAACCCAAGAATCGCCCAAAACGGTCTAGAATTGATAGAGTTATCGCCATTCAAAGTTCGGTAAAATTCTCGGATTTTGATTTCCAGGCAGATTCAGCGACCCTTCTAAACTTCCATTTTTCTCCTACTTAGAGTGGTTTTCGGGCTTAGACTTCTTCACGAAAGTTGTAGAGCATTTCAAGATCTTCGCGTTAGATACAAGAATTGTCCAAAACAACAGAGGTTTGGTCAAGTTATTTCAGTCCAAAGTTGCTGCTAGAGTACCGATCTTTCACCGCCAAACGAAAATCCACCGGACTCCACCGAATTATTTTGTCCAGATTAAAGGTAGGATAATCACTCTCCTACTTTCCCCTAAGTATATTTAGTTCCTAATTAATGTTTTTGATGGCTTGGAACGGATGGAATTAACCCCACGCATCAAACCCACCTAAGTTGAAAATCCTCTCTTTTCTGTTGAAATGCTACTGTAGCTTTTACGTTGATTTTCAAATTTTGCATACTAAAATTACACTCCACCCCTGTACTTGCTCTAATTTACGAGACTGACTTAAAATGTTGCTATACTTCCAGTTCTGCTATTTGCTATATTAACTCTTATGTGAAATACATGTCATGACTGTTTTTACTCTGAATGTCCATAGCTGTTACCCAAATATTAGTGGTAGTTAAAGTTAATCATAAGATTAATAAGGCTCCCAAATAGGAGAATCATATTTATAGGCTTAACAAAAACAAAAAGAAAAGAAATCCTTAATGATAAGACTAATATTAATTTAACTTAGTGGAGTAAAAAGTTTATTTACTAAGTAAAACATTGAACCTGATCAGTTAACGTAGTAAAGTATTGCAATCAATAAGTACAAATAACTCGTTTAATAATATTAACAGTTTTAGAAAATTAGAAGATCTAAGAAAAAGAAAAATGCTGTAAAGTAACACCAATGAATAAAATTGGTTAAGTAACAGTAAGTTAAAATACTGCTATACAATGTTGGAATTACAAACGGCTAAAAGTTAAAGTAGCAGTATATATACTAGATTCATACTTAAACCTTAAAAGATTAGCGTATCAAATTAAAAATTCTACGTTCACTTCATCATACCCTACAAGCTTACCAAATTATCTAAACGTTTCTAAGTACACTCTTGAGTTAATAAAATTTCTATCAAAAAGTTTTCCCAGTACGTTATCAAAACTAAGCCTACGAAATCGCTAACGGCACCTTTGAAATTAATAAAAACTTTAATTAATTTACTTGTTCAACAAACCTTAAGGGCATCGGCCCAAAGCATAAAATATTATGTGTTTACTTACTCGCACAATATTATTTGATATGTACTTATATCTCATTGAAATGTATCATGTTATGAATTGAGTTGTTATTGATTGTATCATGTTGTACGTGCTAGAATGGACTTAGGTTCACCTGCGTGGTTACGAGTAGTGACTCACGTAGACGATGTTAAGTAAATGGAAATTGGTAAAGTGTTGGAAGTGTGATTGTGTGGATTGTGATTTGAGCCATGGTGATGGCAAGGGTAACCAATGGGGCCCTGTGTTGAAATGGGTAACCAATGGGGCCCAGTGTTGAGAGATGTTGTGACGCTAATGTATAATGCGTCATGGGAAGTTTCTCTTTGAGGAAGAGAATGGGTCCCATGAGACGGTTATAGTTAGTGGTAGGTGATGTCCGACCCTAATGTACGATGCGTCATGGGATGACTCGATCCTCCTGTTATGGTCTTAAGTGAGAACATACTCGGTACATAACTTAGGTGCGCTCACCTAGGACCCTGGTGCAGGACAAGCAAGAGGAAGGGTGGACCCATGAGACGGTTGTAGTTAGTGGATGTGGGAGGAAAGGATCTCGTGGAGAGTATCCTTAGATTTCATGTAAGTTAATGGATAGTAAAGAAAATGATGATGTGTTATTATTATTCTGTACTTTCTGTAAATTACCAATTCTTATATTGTTGAACTGCTAACTGTAGAGTAAGGGGTTAGTAGGGTTGGGATTATCTACTGAGTTTCAAAACTCATTATAGTGCCCTTGGGCTGGCGTTTCATGCCAGGTAATCAAGAAACCGAAGAACAGAATCCTCTGCAAGTTGATTAGTACCAGGGTGAGGACCTCCCAGCTAAGGAAGGGGAGTTTGTCGAGTCTTGGATGCCCTTCCCTTAGAAGCTCTGTTAATTTAAAGTATTATTATTTTAAATTTCCAAAAGTGTTATCACATTTATCAAACTCTGTTTTATTTCGTTGGGTTGTAAGACAGTTAAGTAATTTTGAATTTAGTTTGGTATTTCCGCTGCTAAACTCTGTTTAATAAAATTTTATTTTCTTAAATTAGTTTTATGGGTTATTAAATCAATTAAAAATAATTTAATTAACGTGTTCGAAAATTGGGGCGTTACAATTTCACCATCAATATTAGGCTCGTTTGATAGGTTTCGTTGAGTAGATTTCAAAAATATTAAATTTATTTAAAAAAAATACGTGAAAAAAAAGTTATTAACATTTCAAATTTTATAATAAAAATCAAATGTGAGAGAGAGACTGCTGGGGGAGAGAGAGCACGTGGGGTGGGGGGAGGGGGAATTATCTGCCGTGTCAGGCCCTCAGACACGGGGGGGGCGATTAGTAGTGATTAGTAGTTTACATTAGGATATGGGTGTTTGACCTATCATCAAAAAAAAAAAAAAAAGATACGGGTACTAAGGGGCTCCGTTCCAGAACGCTTCTTAAAAAATAAGTACTTATTTCACATATTCAAAATTCGAAAATAATAAGGACCTCCACAAAATTCAAATACAAACTTCACTTCACATTTTCAAACTAAAAAATAATGTAAATGAAAAAAATAAATAAAAAATTTCCGCACTGTATTAAAGATCTCAATGAGATCTATCAAATAAGATCTATAGTGATAGGAAAATTATTTGCGTAAACACATGATTTTTGAGCTTGAAGTTGCCGTATACAAAAAATAAGACTGTTGCTATTGTGTTGGGCGCCGGCGGAGGGAAATCGTACCGGCAGCCGTGCCGGGCCGTCTTGTGTAGGGTACTTGATCCGAGCACCTACCCTACACACCACGGATGCCGTTGATTCCCGCGCAGCCCCCTTGGGTTTTTTTTATAGAATTTTTGGACTGCTCGGATCGGCCGTCCAGTGGCCGGAGACGGCCCGGCGCGGCCGCCGGTACGATTTCCCTTCCGCCGCCCATGGATACGGGGTACCTAAGGGTGCTTCTTCCAAAATAAGAAGCACCCTTTTTATTTTGTGGAACGCACCTTATTATTGAACAAAAAATAAGCTCTTATTCGGTTCGTGGAACACGGCCTAACTGCAGAAATTAGGCAATGGCGGTAATTTCTCTTCACAGTCTAAACCCTCCCCACGTAGTTATTGTACTAGAGAAGACATGCAGAAAGAAGACGACTCTCCGTGGCGCGCACCACGTATTTCTCAATATATATATATATATTTATTTATTTATTTAGCAGATAAGTCTAGTTTTTTCCTGGGCATTACTCGACTAATCTCATCTTGAGATTTTCCGCTTTTCTCCGGCGGGAGTGGGCGGAGCTCCATCCTACTGATTCACATTGTCATGGGTACGCCCCGCTTCTCGTATTTCTCAAATCTCATATTTGTTTTTCAACAAATTGTCGATGTTCCGATAACTATGTATCGACTTCGACCGTAATCTGAATTCGATTTTGGTTCTTTCATGTTGTAGATTTAGCGGGTAATTTTCAATTCACGTTGGGTTATCCGAATTAAATTTTCAGTTTACATTGTGTTGTGTTGTCATGGGTACACCCCACTTCTCATGTTTCTTCAACCCCATATTTGTTTTTCAATCAATTTTGGGTTTCTGATAATCTATGAATTGAATTGGACCCTGAATTCACTTGTGTATGACCGTTCGTTGGGAACCCGAATAGATTACTGTAATAGATTACGAGTATCTGGTGCGTGTATGTGTCCAACCTTCATACATTACTAAGCTAAACTTGAATCTCAGATACGAGTTTACTGATTTTGGACAAATATCTCACACCCGCCGTGCCCGAGTACTGAGTGTCCGACATGAGTACTTCCATGCATTTAGAAGAGTCACTGTAACAAAGGTTCTAATTCCCTCTGCAGACTACTGCAATTCGTAACACATCTCTAATTAACACATTAATTCCCCTGAGTTTCCAACTTGGATTTAAGGAGCACCGTCAGATTATTATTCAGGTCTATAACACCCATGAAGTAACTTCCCTTCTCTTTAGTATTTTATCGAAACAGAATTAGTTTTTCAGGAGTTTAGTTCTATCAAGTTACAAGATTACATGGACTTGGTTGAGATTATTTGGCTCCATTTTAGAGACTAAAATGGAAAATAGTTTCCCACAAGCAAAATGATTGAAATTGAGGGTTCTACAGGTTAAGGGGAAAGATCAAGAGTCGTGGTTGTTTCTGGCATTTATAGTTCATCAGTCAAGAAAATCAGTGTTCTAAAACAAGGAATTAATAGCCGATTAATCACTGGCGAGGCCCATCCGATTTGGTCCGACTAACGATTAATCGCCGATTACTGATTAATATGCACCGATTAATCGCTCGAAGGTGGCCGACCGCCCGACTAGCGCCTATCAACTTTTAGAACATTAACGAAAATACATATTTTAGATAGAGCAGTCACATGGCTGACGTACGACCGAAAAGTACAAATACGAAAAACAAAAGACTATTCAGCGGACCCTAAAGTTGGTGCAAGGTTTTAACTTCATTTAGGATTCACGACACTTCTAGGTTTCTTTGGTCTTTGCTTGTTAGGGATCAAGGTAGTTTTTCTATAACCACAAATCTCAACCGAGGGGTGAATTGAGGTCCCAGACCAAACAAACATGCATAACCAAAGGCACCTCATCTTAGAGGAAGCAAAGCTCTATTATGGCACTTCCCTTTACTGAAGTGGTAAAGCAACCACCTACAGTGCGTTACAAGAAAGTTACCCTTTCATAGTCTTGGTTAGGCTCCTGTTTATGTTACCTTGGGGAATTTTTGTTTGTTTGCAATGAAATCTGGTTTCCACTTTCCGTATAAATATCGAAGGATTAAGGTTTTATTGTATGATATATCATCTGCTATGTTGTGTTGCTAATGCGTGAGTTCTATTGTTTTGGCCCAGCTGTGATAACCATGACGATACATAATGATGAAGGTTTTTGGCCTGCCTGGGACGGGTAGAGGGACAAAATGTGTTTTAACTTGCGATCATTTTTTGTTTCTTAATATGTGCCGTGCTGTGAGGTTTTCCAGTCTTCAAGGCGGAGTTGTTACTAACTTTGAAGATTGCAAAGAACTAAAAACTAAAAAGAGCAATTTCAGTATTGAATTTACTTTTCCCTGTCTGCCTTTGATAGACAGGTAGACACATGTACTTCTTGTTTTATTTTGTGTTCTTGACTATCCAATTTTTTCCTTTGGACTTCTAAATATCTATTTAGTCCTAGGATATTTCTATGATATTTTGTAACCATCATTTCATGCTTTTTCTTCGCTTGGTTTGTCATGAAGAACTCTCTTGATATCTTGGTTGTAAAAACACATTCACTTTTGATTTTCGAGCTTCCAGCCTGCTAATTGAAGATCCCTCGGAAGTATTTACTTGGTTTGGTGTGGTGAAAATACAACATGAGCAGTAGGGCCTTGGGTGATGGCAATTCAGCTCCCATAAGTAACAATCCCAAGAAACAAGGGAATCGCCTACAGCAATCAAATTCAGACGTCATTCTGGGTAGTGAGTTGTGGACTGATGGACTTATTTGTGCTTTCGAATTTGTTCGAGTTCGTAAGAAGACAATATGGCCAAAATCTGGTTCCATTGAGGTGGCAAAGAAGCAAACACATGGATCTATACCAGGAAATTCTTTACCCACACAAGTTTATGAAAATAACTTTCTAGATTCATCACCCACAAAAGAACCAGGAGCCAGTGAGATGGATACATTGGATGGCAATAGTTATAAGCAGGATTATCATTTATGGTGTTCCCAAGTCAGGGAAAGGTCTCCTGGAAGTTATTGGGTACCAATTGGTTGGGCTAGAATAACTGAACTTGTCCAGATAGTGCAAGTTGATGCAGGCTGGGCCTCACAGCCCGCCGAGTTAACAGAAGAGGAAGATGATGTTACTGTTGCAGATGTTGCAGCACCATATTGGGAACGGCCTAAAGGGCCAACGTGGTGGTGTCATGGAATGGCAGGCCATCCATTTGTTGACACATGGTTAAGTAATGCTCAGTGGTTACATCCTGCTATTAGCGTTGCTTTACGAGATGAAAGTAAACTGATAAGTGAGCGTATGAAGCACCTTCTTTATGAGGTACTTTATTGTCCTTCTCAATTGGACGACTTCTAGTGCATTTCATGTAGGCATTTCAAAGAATAAGATGTCCTTTGGTTAGCTTTTATGTTTGGTCTATCTTAGAAGTTGCAAGCATAATGTGGAAAGAACAGGTGAAAAGAAACCAAATAGACAGCAGAGTAAAATAAAAAAAGAATGAGGTACAAGGATGAATTAAGTAGTGGCATAAAAATGTTATATGCTTGGGCCAATTTTAGAGCAATTGGAGATAGACATTATTTAACCTCTGACTAATTGATTGCCATGGCTGTGCATATGTTTGTTAATTTGTATGGTACATTAACCAACAGAATTCAGTTTCCTTCTGATTACCACCTCTGACAGTTAATGCGTTTTGGTTATCAAATACCATTAACTGACAGAATTCAGTTTCCTTCTCATATTTTCCTAAGAGGGGTACCAAAAACTACATCATATGGACAATGATATAGAAAAATTACATGAGCAAGTGTGTGGAGACTTTTAGCAAGAATAAATAAATTGAAAGATGAATAAAGAAAATGGCAGTGCATACACCAGTTCCTGGCCTTTTGTTCTTTTTTTAATCCTCTGCTTTACACTCATTCTGCACACTTAGTGTTAGTTTCTTAGATAATGACCTAGTGTCTTCAATATGGAAGTTCCTATATTTTCCCTTAAGGATGAGACCTTTTGTGTTCCAGCTGTTAACAATCTTTCTGTGTGACTTGTTGGCAACATATCATGCACATTCTGCGACCATAACATGATTTTGCGTTGATTTCAAGAGTTGTTACGGGTCAAGAAATTTATCTTTGGCATGATTTTGTAAAAGGAGATGACCCCTTCAGAAGTTCTGTTGTACTTAGCTTATCGGGATAGCTACTCCTTTCTTAAAAAGTTCTATCATGTTGCGAGTAACAAACCTTGTAGCTGCTAAAATTCAAACTTTCACAAAGTTCCGCATACCAAGAATGGTGCTCTAGCTGCTTGTTGATTTTTTCTCACTCAATTCATTTGGTTATTGGCGGTAGTGTATTCTCAATGAAAAATCCTCTATGGTTCCCAAATATTATGTACCTTAGTGGGGATGGTTCATCTATACTGCCAAATTATGGTTATTATCTATGCAGGTTCCTGTAAGGGTTTCTGGTGGATTATTATTTGAGCTCTTAGGGCAGTCAGCAGGTGATCCTTTTGTTGGTGAAGATGACGTCCCTGTAGTTCTACGATCATGGCAAGCACAAAACTTCTTAGTATCTGCATTGCATGTTAAAGGGTCTGCATCAAATATTAATGTATTAGGCATTGCAGAAGTCCAGGTTCGTACATGCTCAGCCACATGCCTATTTTTTGTGCCTTTGTTTCTGTCAACAGCCAATTCTGTCTCAGTTTTCATGCTGAGGTTGTTCTCTTCATCTTGTCATTTCCTGTTTGCCTCTGATCAGGAAATGCTTGCTGCTGGAGGTTATAATGTACCACAAACAATCCATGAGGTCATTGCCCTTCTGGCTTGCCGCCTTGCTAAATGGGATGATAGGTGCTAATTGATTTATCATTTCTGCATATGTCATTTTTAAACAAATAGTTTCTGGCCCAGCTGTTCATTAGATTTGGAGATTTATTATTTTCAAGCATTTAACTTATTTGTCAAATTATAGTCATCTATAGAAGTCAAATATGAGCTAAAGTTTGTTTAGTGGAACTTGAGTCCACTTTCACTATGACCCCACAAACTAGGGGGGCATGCTGACCACACAGATAGATAAGTGATATCAATTCTAATAAATCACAATTGCGAAATGAATGCAAAATTTGTCTAGGTCTGTAGACTCTGAACAAGGGGTTTACCTGTCTCTCCAAGATTCCCTCAGTATATTTTGTGAATGGCATGTTTTGTGCGGGCTTTAGTTACTCATTTTGTGATTGTTATGATTATTTGGGTTTTCTTTTGTGTTCTGATAGATTTCTTGCACATTTATGTCCACAAACTTCTACCCCTAGCTGCCGCTCCACATCTCCTCAACCTGCAATTCTCTCTCTAAATTTGCACATCTATAATTTGGAAGCCATGAAGTCAAATACTCTTCTATCCTTATTTGGTTACCAAGCTTCCCTAAGCCGTAGCTACAGCTATCCCACCATTCACCCCCACAACCCACATTCACTTCACCAGAAATAGTCAGCCATTTAAATTAAGAGATTAGTGAAAATTTTCTGATTGTCACGAAAAGAGAACATATTATGGATTATTTCGGGAGCCTTTGTTTACAAAAGTTTTAAATTGTGAAAAGATCGAATTTAGACAAGTCAGGTTATTACATTCACTGTTCACTTTCATGCAAATGCTCGTTCTTTGTAGTGCAAAGTTGCTACTCCTGTGTGATCACAGTTTAGATGAACTTCTTTTCACTTTTGAAATCATTATGTTTTGAATGAAAGGTTTTGCTTATATTACTTTATGTAGGTTATTTCGCAAATCCATATTCGGGGAAGCAGATGAAGTTGAGTTGAAGTTTATGAATAGGTGGTTTCCTGCACTGTGGTGACATTTGTGTTGGCTTTACAAATTTCACTCGATGTGACTTAAATATGTTTCGTATATAATTTACAGAAACGAAACGATTTTACTTTGATAGGAGAACTCATGAAGACATGCAACTATTCAGCGTAATTTTAAACCAAGAAATTAGAAGGCTATCCACCCAGGTATCTTACTTTCCTTCTTGCTTTGAGGGGAAGTCATTTGTTTATTGTGTGTGGAAAGTGCAACTGATATCATATTTTCATGAATGAAGCTAATAATTTTCTCTTCTTTGAAAAGCAATAGTTTGTTTCTTAAGTATGTTTAATCCCTTAGATTTGTAGATTTTCTCAAGTAGCGGAAGCTTGGTTTGATTCCATTTTCTTTTGTTTTTTGTTAAGCCAGGGCATTCTATAAACCGACCATCAAGTGTGTAATTGCTTTGCTTCAATTTCGACTAATAGAAGACTGATCTTAAGCATCTTTCCTTCATCCTCAAGTGCGTCATTGTTACATCAAACTCTTAAACTTTATTCAACAAAATCGAACAGCAATTTTTATTCAAAATCATTGCCTATACAAAATTCCCAGCTGTTGTGGGCATTGCCCTGTACTTTGTGAAAAATCTTTATTTTGCCTGCTCTTGTAGATTGTTAATCATATATGTGGAAGTGTTTGCTGTTTTTATTGAGGAAAGCTGGGCCTCAAGTTAATTGATTCAAGTTACCCTTCTATCTTACAACTTGAGCTTTTAAGTGAGTTGGTGGTCAATCTTTCAACATGCCTTTTATTCCACACTCGGGCTAACTTGGGGCTAATTTGATTCTTGGGTGGACTTCTTTGTATTAACATTTATCTTAGAAGTCGGGGCTAAACCAATTTTGGACCTTGGTTATGGTGGTGATTTATGGGACATTCAGGTTTGTTACTTTCTTTGTATGTTGTCTTTACTAGGTCTACCATTGTCGTGATATCATGTGCTCTGAATGCCTACTTATGGAGCCCAAACACTTCTTGAAATTGGAAAGGTTCAGCGGCCTGTGAATTTTTGCCCTCTGTTTCAGTTCATTTTAGTTGAGTTTTTAAGAGACGAACACCAACTGTGTACTACTGCCTAAACTGATCAAACCCGTGGCTTTTTATACACGGGGTGTTGAAGATTTCTTTCCACCTCTTTTCCTTTCTTCTTTACTTGAAGGCTCATTGGTTGGAATGTAGGATTTAGATATGCTAGTTGAAACCTACTCAGACTGTTAGATCACCAATTGTTATAGCATCTTAAATTATTTTTCGATTGACCCACCCATGTATCGATCAAGCTATAAGGTATCAACATCCTCCATCACTTGCAACCCTGTCTTGTACCTAAAGAATGAAGGTGCTAAGAAGAATACAAATAGAGAGGAAGAAACCCGACGGTGCAGCCAAAGATATGTAGACACAAGACCTCTCATAAACCGAAGCTCTCATGCACTTTGTGTCGACAACTGCCCCAAAAGCTTGAGCTATTGGGAACGAGCCCAAGAATGTATACCTATCTATCCAACAAAGATGTATTGGATTCCCTCCTTTGAAATTAGAACCTAATCTAGTAAATGCTACTTGGCCTTGACTTGAAAATTGGGAACCCTTCCTTGTTATCTATGCAAAGTTTCTAGTGTCTAGTTTTCTGTAATCGATTGAACGGTCTTTTGTCTTGAGAAACATTAACATCTGAGCTTTCCATAACCTTTACGCAGGCTGCAGGAGCCAGTAGATAAGTTTAGGTTTCTATTGGGACTTACATTACTTACAATGATGCAGTAGATTTAGGTTCCCATTGCAGCTTGGATGCTAATTATTTGTAAGTTCTTCTCCATCTTTCATCTTATTCCAGGTTATCAGAGTAAAATGGTCTCTACATGCAAGAGAGGAGATTGTATTTGAGCTTGTCCAGCATTTGAGGGGAAATGCAGCTAGGAATTTGCTAGAAGGAATAAGAAAGAGTACTAGGGAAATGATTGATGAGCAAGAGGCAGTTCGTGGTCGCTTGTTCACAATTCAAGATGTCATACAGGGCACTGTTCGTGCATTGTTGCAGGTATTACACTACCATGATGCTCAAAAGCTTTTGTTTCCAAATACTCTTTTTCCTCATGATAATGACTGTTTACATACTTGGTTTAACTGGTAGCATTTTTGTTGTAACACTGCTAAGGTAATTTGTTGATGCTTTCTAGATTGCTTTTGGTTGTCGTATAATATCTCGCCTAATTAACAAGAGGATATGCAAATCATTTTATTTCAGTGTTATGGTTCAGTTGGGATGCTGAGAATTCGGATCTTAGCTATTAAGAATATTTGTGATATTTTGCTTTTCTTATTTTACAGCTGAAACTTCTCTCTATAAACACCCATGTATGTGTGTAGCTGTATAATTTGTCTACCCACATATCTTCATATGGATCAATATTATTATCATTCACTTTAGATTATACTAATAACACATGCTACAAACTGATTTTGTTTGGGAAACGATGGTCTTTCAGAAAATTTAGTAATCATGAATGAACCAAATGAAGGCAATGCAAAATCACTGCTGTTTATTATTAGGAAGATTGATTAGGGAAGCTAGTTTTCTACATCAGCAAGTGATTAAGTAGTTTGGACTTTGGAGAGAATTAGAAGGCCCTGCATGTTTATTTTATGACCTACAAAGGCTTGATAAGCTCTTTGGGGTCATAGGATAATTTGTGGCAAGGGGTGATGTTTCAGAAAAGGAGGTTGCATCATATTTGAAGGAGCAGTATCTATCATGATATTGGACGGAATGAGAAATTTTTTACATCACAGGCTCGCATTAAAACTTGGCATTGAAGTTGTTCTATCGTCCATTAGTCGTTTATTTAGCTGTAGAGTACAAAACTGGGAAGCTGCCCCATGGTCTATGATGATGCAGATGGTTTACAGGACAGTTGATGTTGACCAAAGTAGGTGCCTCCGTGCCTGTGGGGTTCTAGTTGATCAGTTGGGGCTAGGTTGATCCTCTGATCCGAGCTCAGGTCTTGTTCTCTCCGCTCTCAGGTGTTCCTGCACAGGTGACACCCACCGTTAGTGTCCACACCGGCTGGAGTTGACCGGGAAGGCACTCCGATGGTTAAGTATGTCTTCTGTGGGAGGAGAAAGCCAATGGACAAAGCTTAGGGAAGGAATAGTGGCATACCTTTCTAGGGTTTAAGCTCTTCCTTTATATAGAACCTCCAGACTTGCTCTCCAAGCAAGCGCGTGTTCGACACGTCCTGTAACCGCTCTTCGGATGATGTCACGTTTGACGTATCGGATAAGACGGTTACGGAGAACATGACACGAGCTGGCCCTTATGAGTGCGCTTGCCATGTGTGGTAACCTCTTCGGCCTACGTCATCATGACGTACGTGACCAGGCGGTTAGGTGCACATGAGCAAGATGCCTTCCACAGTACGGCAGTTGCACTGGTTGGATCCGGGTCGGTTATCCACGACTTGTATAAGTCTGAGCACGACGATCCGGTTGCACCGGAGAGAGCCCAGGCGTAATGACCGAGCGATCAAGTAAAATCCGAACAATCCGCCTTGACCTAACGGACCTTGTCTGCCAGATCAGACCCACGGACCACCTCAAGCCAAATGGCTCGGTCATGGTCCGAGCTGATTATTCAGGCCACTACAATGCCAGTTAATGTAGAATTATGAAGAGATGATAAGAAATAAGACATTCGAATTTTAACTAACTTGTCTTAGTTTTTGTTTTTGGAGGCGGTTATTCGTTTATTGGTTTCAAAGTGACGTTTTATATCACCAATTTCTATTATGACAACATTGTTTACTCACCAAACCAAATCAAACCCAATTGAACCTTAAGTCCCAATCAATTAGGTTCAGCTACATGAATCTATTTTTTCAGTTGAGTTTATTGGTGGGTGGGTAGGACTACGTAGTTCGTCTTCCTGTAGGGTAAGGGCATCGTGTTCCATGATATCCAAGGAACCTAGGTCTTTTTGAACTACCGCCACTGAAGTCAATTTTGGTTTACCCTTCCTCTTAGTGCTACCATCTATTGTAACCATATCACTCCATGTAATAGCGCATCGATCGGTCTATAATAGGCGACACCTTAATCCTTCCTCAGATTTTATCTTTTATTGGTGCTGCCCCTACCATCCTGCGAAGGTTTCCGTTTGTAATTCTATCTCGCAAAGTCTTACCATACACACATCTCAATATTCTCATTTCAAATACACTCATCTTATACACATGTTGTTTCTTAAGACGTCCAACACTCCGTGCAATTTAACATGGCTGGTCTTGTAGCGGAATGGTGGAATTTCCCCTTTAATTTTGTGGGTATGCTGTGGACATAAATTGCATTGTAGATTTTAAGGGGAATTTCCCCTTCAATTTTGGAATTTCCCACTTACGAAATACAACATAGTAATTTGCGTTGTAGATTGAAATAGCCATTATGATTCTCTTCTTCTTTGGTATGCTTATGAACACTATTAAATTAAGAAATTGTATGCTCATGTTACTCCTTTTTTCTTTCTTTATTTCTCTGTTTTGGAAGAGTTAGTTATTTGAAGTCAATTTATGTAAAAGCAATTTCACTGCAAAGTTCGGGAAGCATGAATCGTGCTTTGATGGTAGAGAGCTGGAAGCAGTAGGTTTCAAGAACGAAACATCCCAAAAAGTAGTGGGCTTTTGGTTAAACTGCAAACAACGATACACTTTTTTTACAGTAGCTGGTTTATTTTACTTTTTCCTTTGGACTGTTATTTGTAAGGGCAGAGATATTGATAAAGGTTCTGTGCAGTGTGCAGTAATGTTTTATGAGCAAGTCTACTAACACAATGTGTATAACAATTTACACAACATGTGAATGTGGCACCTCATGATTGGTCATTGCAAAGCAGTTATTTTTCAATTATCAATCATGCAATGCCATGTCAACATGTGTAAATTGTGTACACATTGTTGTGTTAGTTGACTTTCTAATGTTTTATTACTTGCGTTTAAGGTAGACTTTATGCTATGATTTCCATTTCCCTATTATTGTTGAAGATTTCTGATTCTGAGTGATGATTTCAGGATCAAAGCCTGAGGGTCAGTCATAATCTTGGAGTCTTTGGTGGCTGTGGTCTTGTTCTCTCTATCGTAACTGGACTCTTTGGAATAAATGTGGATGGAATTCCGGGGACTGAAAATTCACCTTATGCATTTGCCCTTTTTTCGGGCCTCCTCATCTTTTTGGGCATTGTGCTAATTGCCATCGGGTTGCTCTATCTTGGATTAAGAAAACCAGTCACTGAAGACCTGGTTGAAGTAAGAAAATTAGAGCTCCAAGAGCTTGTCAAAATGTTTCAACAGGAGGCTGAGGCACATGCACAAGTCCGAAAAACAACCCGAACCAAGATGCCTTCTGCTGCAGCAGGGATACTCCCTGATGGATCAGGTTATGTTCTCATCGGCTGAGTAAATCAAATGCAAGTATGCTATGAGTCCTCATTGAGGTAACTGCTCTTTGCTTAATACCTTGTTTGTGTTCAAGGCTTGCCAGTTGAGTCCTTCAGGAGCCAGTGGGGCTTGGCTTGGTCGTTAGCATCAAGGCCCTCAGATTTGTCTCTTGGATTCAATAAGGCTGGGCTGGGATGCTGACCTAGCAAAGAAACCATAGTTGGATTAAATTATCAATTCTCACTTTGGCCCTTGAACATAAGATTTTCTTGAGTTGGTCCATCCACTATATAATTTTGTCAATGGACCTAATGCATAACTGACGTCCACTTTTCTACCAGAAAACGCCATGTGACATTGATATGAAAGGCCAATATTGGTACACCTAAAGGGCGAAAGATGGAAAATTTCAGTGCCACGTGGTGTTTCCAGTGGTACACGTAAAGGGCCAAATGGATGGCAATAAGTAATTGGGACAAATAAATGCTCCACATGAGGAAAGATTTGTATATTTCAAGGGCCAAACTGAGAATTGGAAGTACTTCAAGGTTCAAACTCTATTTCACCCATTTTACGATGCCAATTACAAATCTTCGTGATAAAATTCTCATTCTGTAACTGTTGGGCACTATCCTTTCACCTTAAAATAATATCCATGATTTAGGCAACAGAAATCAGTACGTCTATTTTCAGGAATAGTTTATCTCCAACAAGAATACCATAGCTTTTTCAGATTGGACAAACACATTGTCTGTCTAATTTTTCATATTTCGCACATTTTTAGGGAGAAATATATTGAAATGTTCATTTTGCACAGTGGCATATACTAGACATATTATTGTCCAAAGTTTTCTGTTGCCCAACGTACAGTGAAACCACAGTGGCTCGCTCATCTGTGTAGCATAAATGTTCTCAATGGACTAGCAATACTGACCAAGCGCGTGCTTTCAAGGAGGGAAATTTGTCTTCTGATTTTCGGACATTGAAGATTATCTCTCGTCATTTATCATGATCTTTGGATAGCACTCTACTGCAGTCAACTTTCTTGTCTAGACTGAAGAGGCTTTGTTGATATTACTGGAGAAATCTGTTCGAGAAATTTCCATTCACTGTTAAAAGACTCTATGAAAAGGGTTATGTTCTGATAAGGATTTGTTTCTCGGGCTTTATACATTGCAGCTAATGTCTATTTTTTCTTTCCAAATCAAATGACTGTTCAACTTAATTTTTTACCTCGATGTTTGTTCAGAATGAACGGTTCGAATTACTGTATTGACCCAAAGTGGATCTCGTTTGGGCAAGAGTAATTATTCAGCACTTCTAGAGTACTACGTGGCATTGTCTACGTGGTGCCCCCAACCATTTATGTAGCAACAAATTTCACGGTAGGGACATTATCATTTACTTTTGGTGGGTGACTGGAAGACAATGAGTGACCCACATTGTGTGGTGACTATCTTGTATTTGCGGGGAGTAGTACCACATGGCAATGGCACATGACACTTTGGCAGTACCCAATAATTGGCCTTTCGACAGGGCACTGCAGCTACCCAGCCATCTCCAATCTGTTTCCCTTTCGAAAAACCAATGCTACTCCCTGCTTGCTAGAAATAGTAACCGAGGAAATGCCCAGAGCAGTTATGAGCTGATGAGAAAACCTTTGTCGGTAGTTCATAAATTCAAATAAATCAAAAACCCAGGTCATCTTCTTACTATATTCGAAAATGTGACAAAACCAACTTCAACAAATTGCCCAGAATTCCAGTAACACTCACGAGAACATTACTACTATTTCCATTCCTCCGAGCCAAAAATGCTTTTCTAAGACTAGGAAATGATTCACTCGGCTTGCCTGCCAAACCGATACATACCTCACTCATGTGCTATATATATATCTTTAAAACCTTGTCCGAGTACATGTGATCTGGCTAATTATTACTGCAAAATGGTGAAGAGTGGTGCAACAGCTTTGGTCGTTTCAGTGGTTGTCATGGCACATGTGGTGGCAGCCCTCGGGTGCATTGATCTCGGCCCATCCGTGGTCCAATGTTCCCTATATGCTACAGGCGTGGTGCGTGAGCCGTCTCTCGCGTGCTGCAACGAGCTGAGACGGCTCAATGGTAGGGCGCAAACCACGATTGACCGGAGACGAATATGCTTTTGCTACAAGCAGATTGTCCCTCAGTACCCTAATTTTAGGGATGCTGCAGTTGCTGCACTTCCTAGGTTATGTGGTGTTTCCATGCCTTTCTTAGTCTCTAGGAACATTGACTGCAGCAAGTAAGTTCTTCTTTCTTCTTCCTTTTGTATTCAATTCTTTGACTTGAACATCTTTACCCCTCAGCTGCTCATGTACCGATTAGGATAATAACGTTTTAAGAAGTAGCAATTACGGAACCTGGTTTTTAATGCATATCGCTTGAATATTCCCGATAAGCAGATTCAATCAAGCATGCATCCGAGTCTCATGTGATGATCTTGTCACGTAACTCTCATGTGATGCAAAATAGGATAGATCGTAGTTCAACTTGATGAAAGGCCTCGATGTGTTTGTTATCCGCGCAAAAAGAAGAAGAAGATTGATATGATATCAAAATATCTACTGGAACGAAGCATAATTGGCACAAGAGCCAAGTAATGGTTAGTGTCTGGCAATCCATTTGTCTTGTGAACAATACAATGCGATCAAGCATGTACAAATGTCTGATCAATTTAATTTCTTTCATGGACCCATAAACAAAAATAGATTTACCAAATAGACCTACCGGACTGTCAAGTGGGACCGTGATGGGTCTCGTTTTAAATTATAGGAGGATTACAAGATGATATTACATGAGAGGATATTGATTCGGTTCAATAATCACGGTTAGGTAGGAGGTAAATGGACTCAACTCGAGTTCTCATTTTTTCTCTAATTTGATAGTTTCATGAAATTGTTCCATCACTATTTGGTTTTTATGATTGTTTCATTTGCTTTTATTTTTATTTTTATCTTGGTTTTATTAAAATATGTGCAGGATTCCATAGAGAGGTGCAGTTCTGAAGATAGTAGTATCTATGAAGGGAACACGAAGGACAGAATGTTTGTGTGGACTGGGATATTAATAACGGTTACCCCATTTTGTATGGATGGACCGGATCCCCTCCTGCTTTGGCAGCCTTTTGAATAAATGCTCGTTTACAGCCCTATGTTTGAATAGTTTTTTTACTACAAACCATTTATATATATGCAAATAAAGCCTTGTGTCAAATAAATATGAGGTCGACAACAAGCACCATCAACATGTTTTTCTTCTTCTTCTTCTTCTTCTTCTTCTTCTTTTTATTTTTTTTATTTTTTATGTTAAGTGAAAGGAGACTGCAACAAAAATCAAGTTCATTACACAAAATAGTTTCAATGGAAAAATAAATGAACTTATTTACGGTGGGAAACTCCTTCGGAAAAATAATCATTCTCTTGATAGAGAATATAGGAGGGTGACTAACTAAACTAGTCATAATTGATGATTACAGCATATTTTACAAATGTTACTAATTCTTTCATGATTTCCTATTCTGAACCTCTGGATCTTGTTGGATTGTACGTATATACTCCTTCAGAGACAACAGTATTTTCCAATTTTGCAGGTCAAAAAAAATATTTGAGGTAACATATATAAGTGAGATCACTCAATTATTCACCATGCCATTGCAAATCTCACCTAGAATGGTAAGCAATCAATTATTCGGATGGGTTAACTTTTAGTAAAATCTAGGGTTATAATCAATACACATGTAAAATGTGAACTTATGGCCACTATTGGAAAGTCAAAAACCATATTTTCTGAATTGAGGATTCACATATACGGAGTATAACACACACATCAGGGTACGTATATGGTGCCTCGATATTCTTTATCGAGATTTTGTCACCGTGATCTGAATTGTTCAATTTGTAGAGTGCGTTGAGTAGATCATTCAGAGTTTTTTTTTACAAATTGATCGGATGTCATTAGTCCCTTGTTCAAACAACACTAATTATAAAAAAATTGATGATGATATGTATAATTTCAAAAATGTACTGGGAAACAAATCTATAATCCACCAATATCGATAGGTTAAGACAACTTGAGGCCACTAATTAGCATATCATTAGCGAATTAAATTAAATACAAGTTAGAAATTACGAGAGTCTTGTGTCTTAACACAAATTACTCCTACAATTATTAAAACTACTCTCGAAACACCATACTAAAAAGATGCCAGTTTTTTCACCGTTTCTCTCATGACGCTGGTGAGGTCCACACGAAAATAGCTGATGTGGGACCATTAGGATCATGAATGAGAGGGTCTTACATGGTGTGTAACGAAGAATCTATAACTGAACAGAAAATCTATCGAAGTAGAGCCAAGAATTGACGAGAAGGCAGCTATATGCAACTGGAGGGGATTTGCCGACCAAAAGATTGACCTCGGACATTAGAACAAGAAGAAGTAGAAGGAGGTCCTTGAGGGCCATTGTAGGACAAATTGATGTTCGCCAGCTTGATGTTTTGGCAAGGAACAATCCCACTGCATTGTAGGGAAACTGCAACTTTTGAGCTTGAACTGCCCCATATGTTTCTGAATGTAACATTGCTTATCTCAACTTTTGAATCCTGCACATAACAAATGCAATAGATAAATCTCGATTGTTACGACGTGTTTCAAGTACTTAGTATGCAATTTTGGAGCATCAAACCTGAATGTTCGTATGGTGCTCTACGACCAAAAAGAGTAACACTCACAGGATCGATGGAGTCAACCGACAGACTCAAATGGACGTGGGAGAAATTGAATGCAGAAATAATAGATGGATGATTGATAATTTGCTTGTGTATTTTGATAAAATGTTTTTAGCTGCAGTATTCTACATGAGTGTATCATGTTCATTTTGAAATAGTCTATGACTTCAGAAAAATATTTAATCCTACTAATTAGTTAAAAATCATGGCTCTGCCAATCAATCTCTTTTTTTGCCCCTCATTAGTGAAGAGCAAGACGTGTGCGTGCCAACTTGAGAACTATTGAATAGTTCTTGGATGACTCTTTCAAGTGAAATAAGGAATAATCTAGAAAAGAACAAGTTAGAGCACAACATACGTCGTCATTGCAATAAGGCTTCGGGCAATACTGTTGATCGATGATAATAGGGTTGTTCACGTTATCCATGAAGATATTCTGAAACATAAAGTTCGAAGCAACGCTAGCCAGAGAAGGGGCCCACGTCTTGATCCTGACGCCGTTCTGGGTCCCACGGAAAGTACAGTTTGTCACTGTGATCCCCGTCACAAACTCCTTCGGTGACTTTCCTAGGCTCCCGACGCTGATCCCGTGGCCAGGGCCGCACGAGACACCGGAGATGTGGATGTCTTGGCTGCCCGAGACCATGGAAATGCAGTCGTCGCCGGTGCCGATGATCGATCGGGTGATCCGGATGTTGGTTGAGCTTCCGATGTGGATTCCGTCGGTGTTGGGACTGCCTTCCGGGGCTGAGATTCGAATGTGGCTCATGTTCAAGTTGTTGCATGCGAATAAGTTGAAGTGGGAGTTTTTGCTGTTGATTGACCTCAAGTGGTGCACCCTTGAGTTGGTCACGAAATCGAACCTCATTGACTGCTCCAACCAAATGTGAGATTAGCACAACGACATAAATAGTTTTTTTTTTTCCAAGTATTTTCCTAACAGGAAAAATTGGTCATGCACACATTTTTTTTATATGATATGCACCCTGTAACATTAACCACCAAGAAGCAGCATAACATTCAGTCAATCACCACATAGAAGAGTTACATTTTACTGCAAAGAGGCGTAAAATTTTCAACACGAGAGTACATTTCATCCCAAAAGGCGACATTTTAACACAATAGGCGTAACACCTATAAAGGTGAATACCATGGCACCTCTAACCATAAAGAGGTACTAATATTTACCCAAAAAGACATAACATTTCACCTAAAGAGGTGTAGCTAGCGTTAACAAAACATAGGCACAACACTTTTCAAAAGTAGGAGTGTGTATTGAAGCATTTTTCAAAAAGAAAATTCAACTTGACCATAGTCTTTGTTCTTTTATGGTGCAAAAACCCAATATGGACACAGTAATTTCTGACTTATTAACATTGCATGTTTGATCAAAATGACTTGCACACGCATCGCATATACCCCGCCTCTAGTTTAGTCACGTAAAATACTAAGAAAAATATGTGTGTTTGTTTCTAAAGCTTCCATTCCCATTAAAATGAGTGGCCTTTTATAATAACTGATGTCATGGCATATGCAATGCGTGTGCACAATTTGTTGACTTATTAGATTCAAAGTACAAACAGGTTTATTCTTTAGATGAAGATGATCATGAGATATATGAATCTAACAAAAAATATTTATAAGCATATAATCTTTCAAGTATAAACGCTTACACAAATTTGTATCACATGTATATAGAAATCTGGACCGTGTACGAAAACTGCCAAAGCAGTTGCTTATTGGAGGAGTAGTTACTAGTTACTACTAAATGGAATTTGGAGGAGCAGTTGCTAATGGGACGATGAATTACATGTTTATCCTTACATTAAGGAATTCAAGAAGCCAATTATTCATTGTAAAAAACAGGGACTTTTAAGAAAACGTAAAAATGTGAGCCAGTCTCAAAGGCACTGCCGGCTCTGAGCTAAGCCGAGTAAGGAGGCGGTGGACTTAAGCCCCGAAATTTGGCCAAAAATTAGGACCCCTATACCTAGGTACGTAATATATATTTAATTAGTTGCTTCCATTTACTAGAGGAGATAGCTAGCCAAGTGGTAAGTTTAAGTCTTGATATCTAACAGATTCAAGGTTCAATTCTTAGCCCAAGCAACTCTCAACTTTTTTCCCCCTTCTTTTGTTTTCCTTGAGGTTTATTTATTTATTTTTAAAAGAAAAATAGGGCCCCTGTTTTACAAGTTCGACTTAAGCCCCAAGAATCTCAGGGCCGGCCCTGCTCAAAGGGAAGTCCCCACCAAATGGTGCTCCCCCTCACATATTGGAATAGATTCTTACAATCTCCAAAAATAATTTCCGGTAAACATGACAGCATTATATAGTAAATCTTCCAATTGAACCAAGTAGTAGTAGAAGTGCTAGTAGTATTAATAAGTGATGTGGGTCAACTTGACATCTTCATAATATATACTAATACTAGTCCACAAGACATGAACAAGACTAAACTTAATTACAGCAAAAGGAACAAAGGAAATCCAGGAGACCTAAATGAAATAAACCGTTTTGTAAAGATAAATTATGCATTTGAACCCTATGGTTGTAATAAATGTACGTTTTGTTCCCCATAGTTTTGCTTTCATCAACTAAATCCCAGTCATTTTTTCGCTTCTGTTTCATTGTAGTGTCTTACTCACTCTCCTTTCATTAGAGAGCAACTCACGTAACCAAATTTTTAGGTAATTTAGACATGCATGTCACAATACCAGCAAGAAAAACTAGTCACCTAACCTAAGACCTCGCAAAAGGTCATCCATGTTGTTTAAACTATTTTGTTCTATTAAATGGAACCATTTTTTTTATTTATTTTTATGATTCAAGACATTTACTTGGTAGACATTATGTGCAAGTGATTATAAAAATTAGTACTCCAATGAGCATTCTCGGCTGGTAAAATAATTTTGTTTATTGAGCAGATTCAAGATATAAATGTCCCATGTTATCTTTACCAAGACCCGCATTTCTTAGTTTTTCTCTATACAATTTTTATCTTCTACTCCGCATCTATTATGTTTTAAGCGCTGAGTAAATTACTAAACTAATATTGTTGTCTTATAATATTTTTTTTCTATTTCAATTTGGTGCCTGAAGTTTCAAATATGTCGTCCACTTCAAACATCAATTGAAAATGATGGAGGGGCTATCTTGAATAGAAAATGAAAGTTAAAAGTTCACATTGATGAGATTAAAATTACAAGAAAAAATTCAAAAATTAAATTGAGTAGGATAGATGCCTATGAAAAAAAATACTCCCTCCGTCCCGATTTGTTTGTCTTTTTCACTATTTGGAACCTCCTACAAAATTGTCTATATGTTTCGATATATATTGTTTTGTATATGCAATATGGATTTTGTTTGATAGATCTCGATTAGGTCTATAATACTATATTTTTGAAATTATATAAAATATTATGGATTATGAGATAATAGATAATTTTTTGAAGAGCACGTATTTCGAAATTGAACAAACAAATTGGGATGGAGGGAGTAGAACTTACAACGGGGAGAGGCTTGCAGTTAGGGTTGGAGTAGCAATCATTGTAAGGCCAGCCAGAAGGACCTTGGCCATCCAAAGACCCTCCACCTTTAACCACCAATCCGTCGATGTATTGGAACCCA
Source organism: Rhododendron griersonianum (assembly GCA_018127125.1). Lineage (NCBI taxonomy): Eukaryota > Viridiplantae > Streptophyta > Magnoliopsida > Ericales > Ericaceae > Rhododendron > Rhododendron griersonianum. The sequence continues at coordinate 35,004,144 of CM030793.1, read as the reverse complement.
ATCCAATGGTCAATAAAGAACATATGAGGATCGGTGGAGGCCGTAAGTATTCCTTTTATGATAAACATTATTGGGCCATTGCATGGGCCTCTGAAGATCACTGAATCCAACATGTATGTTCCCTTTGGGATCACAATCCTGCTCTTCCCTTCCCACATGCATGCTTCCTTCCAAGCTCTTAAAAAGGCCTATGAATATAGTATATCAAAATTTATGTGTTAGAACATTAACCCAAAAAAGAAAAGAAAATGTATTAGAACTTACAAAAATAGTATCGCGACCCGATTTTATTTGACTAGGTAGTGGTGGGGCAAAATCGGGTGTCACCAATATGGACTATTCATTTATATTCTAATGAAAGCGCGGTAGATGAGACTCCTGTAGTGCGGTGGTTTGAGCAATTTTGTGAGAAATTATGGACATAATGAAAAGAGGAACTCATTTTATATTCAATAATTAGGCAAAAAGGGTACGAAATGTTATCTTATTTTGCTAGTTTTGTATCTAACAAATGATACAGAGACTTGTGTTAATATTGTGAGATCCTCGATCACGATGGCTTTAGAAACTACGAATGTAAAAAGAAAAATAATTAAACAGCACAATCACAAGAATATAGTGGTTAGAACTAACAGACCTAAAAAAAATAGAGTTTCATAAATAAATAAAAAACAATCTTTTTTTAATAAGTATTATTACGTTCCACCCTTATAAACAAATCGAATGTTTATTTTTTTGATACAGAGTTGGATTGTTCATCCAAATATATAAAGAAGAAAAAGATTGACATCTACATTCTTGTTTCCCATATTTTTTACTCACAAGTCACAGCCATGGAAACTAAATACTATTAAGAAAGCTCAATCTAAGTACCAATTAAGAGAGATAGATAGAGAGAGAGATAAAGAATAAAAATGGTGCAGATCTGTGAGGATTCAGGAACAAATATTACATGATGCAAATAACCGCAAAAATTAGCCCGTAGGAAACAAAAAACAATTAAGCCATAAATAAGATTGCGAATACAGTAGGAAAAAAAAAATCTCTTACGATGGTATTATCAGTCTTGCCATCTGCAATCGCACCATAACTTGTTACATCAAAAAACGCAGGTGCCCGACCTCCATGGACATGGGTGGTACTGCACTCCAAAGCTAACACTAAGAAGAAAATCGTGAGAAAACTCCATCCCAAAGCCATTTTCTTCTTCTTCATCATCGTCTTGTTCTTCCTGTTCTCCTCTCTCTCTCTCTCTCTCTCTCTCTCTCTCTCTCTCTCTCTCCTGCGTCTGTTCACCTCTCTGTGTCTTCTTATACACACAAAATACAAGCTTGCACAATTATGATGGTACGTACGGTACTTGATTGGGAATGGAATGTGAAAGGACAAAAAAGGCTTTTCAATTGTTGCAAAGATTCAGTAGTAGGAGTGTATATTAATCTTTGGTGTGATTATTGTAATTGATATTGTTTCTGTTCCAACCTAACTGAAGTTCCCATTTATACAATGGGCAATAATTTTAAATAGGAAATAAATATACAAACAATAATGTGGCTCTGGCCGGGTTTTAGTTGAACGTACGGCTGAACTGAAGGCATACATGGGTTTATAGTTAATAGACTTTATTATTCTTCTCAAAAGAGTCTATAACTGTTAAATACATTTATGGGTCCACATATTTAATTAATGGATTAAAATAGGATGGTAAATTTGAGAAATTAATAGAATAGCATTTGGTGTAAATTCATCCATTGTCATCTCACATCTGTCCGACCTCTTAAAAGTAAATCGGATTTCTGGTAATTAACTAAATTGGAGGGAAGGAATATTAAATTCATTTGTTTTGGTGTTTTCGTAACTCTCAAAATCAAATTAGGGAAATCACTAAAGATTACTTGTGTGGTGATTCTGCCAGCAGGGGACCTGTTGGGCATGTCAGAGTTTCTTTTAAGAGAGAGAAAACTTATTCACGGAGCCTCCGTGAACATCGTGTTCGCGAAGCCGTTCAATCTCGCGCGTCCGTTCCGGCTCTGGACGGTCCAGATTTTAATGAACTTTTCTGGAGAAGAGTTAACATCCAGATCACCCAAAGCTGAAACAGACGACAGAGATCACGTTCCGTAAAAACTTATTCACGGAGGCCCATGAATAAGTTTTAATTCTCTTCTTTTAAATTTACATGATTTGTACTTTTTTCATCAAAATGTGACCCGGCCCTTTGTTAACCACACATGTTTCACTTGGTATAGATTTATCAGGACCTTCATTAGTAGCCGATGAGATTAGTCTTCTAAAAATTAAATAATGTGCCGGTGAGATTGTCTCATGCGTAGCAGTGCGAATCGGAGAAGTTCCTTCATCCTTTCCCTTTGGAGCTAGGAAAGACATGAAATTTCTTAAAGCCCTCTTTTGACGGCCCTTAATTCAATGTAAATAAGAACTAGTGGGACTTCAGATTTCAACTATATGTTGAAAATTACGTACTATCGCATTTTTGTTATCAACTACACAAGTTTGTAGACGGGTTTAGAACGAAAAGTTGAAATCCACAGTATCTATTACTTCCGCTGTCCCAAAAAAAAATTGTGCGGCCCGCAAAATGAGAACTTCAAAAATTACATTTCTGTTCTGAACAAATTTTACAATTTTTCCTGATAAATGAAAAGAAGTCTTTCACTTGTAATAATTAGTGGCACAAAGTTTAAACTTTTATTGACAAAAATATATACATTATTTTTAATTCTTATTTTGCGGACCGGACAATCTTTTAGGGATGGAGATAGTATTTATTTTACTGTATCCTATACTTGCATAAGCTTGGGTGGGAAAGGGTCCAGCCAGAGCTGGCCTACGGGTAAGCCTTGTAAGCTTGCGGGCTTGGGCAACCCCCGCCATGGGCAACCAAAAATAAATTTGTAAGCACAAAAAAAAAATTATTGCTTCAAAAAATGCAGCCATAGGTTGTTTTCTTTGAGTCGGATTGTGTTAATCATAAAGTACTATAACCGAGGTTACATGTTGATTTTGATTTTTTAATGTAATTCAAACTAAAAGCACAGTATAACCTTGGTTTTTTTATTTTTATTACTTGTATGTCTTTGTATTTTATAACTTAATAATAGTAAGTAAGAAACCAAGTTGCGGATCAAAGAAAGAAGAAGTAAGAAACCAAGTATAGGGTCAGGATTGGGCAACCCAAACATCAGGGCCAGCATTGGGTCCAAGCCAATCTCACTATAATTCCGCCACCGATCACCATGTATGTTGCTATTCAAACTCGTCAAAAAACTAATTCAAGTGGAGCCAATTAACTCCTTGAATATAGTGTCTCCATGCCAATATTGCAATTCTGAAGATCTCCGGATAAAGTAACGACGGAGCAAATAGAGACCATATCGAAGAGCGATCGAAATTTTGCTCGCCCAATATTGAATATTAAGTATCCATTCCTCTCCCTAAGTTTCCCAGCTAGACTAGAGTAGATTAGAATTAATAAGGCAAAAAAAAAAAACACATTGAATATTAAGTCAATATTAGTAACATATATTCGATTGGCCCTTCACTAAAGATCCAGGTCGATTTCACTGCATTCAAAGAGCACATAACAAAATGGGTAATGTTCAAAAATTTGTTTCCAAATGCGGCTCGAACTTTCCTAACCTCTGTTGAAGGCGTTTTCCTTGAGTATGTATTTGTTCAATTGATCGGCTATACTACACTAGATCATCGCCAAAAGACCAAGGAGTGACAGCTACTAAACTTGAACCTTTTTTGGATCAGCGCAACATTTTAGCTTAAAGTCTGAGAACAGAGCTTCACTTGATCTTTTTTTGGATCGGCAATACTATAGTTGATATTTTTTCTGGATCGACGATACTACGGTTGATCTACGCCAAAAGGCCAAGAACAGACGGTACACTTGATCTTTTGTGTGATCGACGATACTACAATTGATCTTAGCCAAAATGTCAAGAACGGATCCAAGACTTCATTTTTTTTTTTGATACTACAGTTGATCTTAGCCAAAATGTCAAGAATGGATCCAAGACTTCAATTTTTTTTTTGAATGGTGATGCTATACTTGATGTTGGCAAAAAAGCCAATAACGTACAAATGCTACACTTGTGTTTTTTTTTTTTTCCCTCCGAATTGCAATACTGTACTATGTTTAATCTTAGCCAAAAGTCCGAGAACAGATGCTGCACTTAATCCTTTTCTAGAACGGCGATATTACACTTGTAATTAGCCGAAAGGCCGAGAATACATACTACACTAGATATTTGTTTTGATTAGCAATACTACACTAGCTTGATCTTTTTTTTATTGGAGACACTACACTTGATATATATTTGCCAAAAGGTCGGGAATAAATGTTGCACTTGATCTTTTTCTTTATTTATTGGCGGAACTACACTTGATTTTAGCCAAAAAGCTGATAACAGATACGATACCTAATATATATTTTTAATTAGTGATACTAAACTTGCCCTTTTTTTTTGATCGGCAATATTACATTTCATCTTAGCCAAGAGGTCGAGAACTGATACTACACTTCATTTTTTTGGATCGGCGATACTGCACTTGATCTTAACCAAAAGGCCGAGAACATATGCTATATTTGATTTTTTTTTTATTGGCGATACTGTAAATGATCTTAGCAAAAGACCCAAAATAGATGCTACATTTGATCATTTTTTATCAAATGTATATATATATATATATTTTTTGATCGGTGATATTACACTCGATCTTAGCCAAAAGGCGAGAACAGATGCTACACTTGAATTTTATTTTTATTAAGGCGATACTACTCTTGATCATAGCAAAAATGCCAAGGACAGATGCTACACTTGATCTTTCTTTCTTTTTCTTTTTTTTTATATTGGCGATACAAAACTTTACATTAACCAAAAGGCCTAGAAAGTATACTACACTCGATATGTTTTTCAATCTGTGATACGATACTTGATCTTTTTTCTTATCGGCGACACAACACTTGATCTTATCCAAATGGAGGAGAACTGATACTTCGCTTGATTTTTTTCTTTTGATCAGAAATACTACACTTGATCTTAGCCAAAAGATCAAGACCAGATAATACACTATCCTTTTTTTATCGGCGATACTACCCTTGATCTTATCTTAGGCAAAAGGCAGATACTCCACTTGATCTTTTTTTTTTTTTTTATCGGCCATACTACACTTGATCTTAGCCAAAAGGCCAATAACACATATGACACGAATTGATACTGGACTTGATCTTTTTCTTTTGATTGACGATACTACACTTGATCCTTGCCAAAAGTTCGAGAATAGATCTACATTTGATCCTTTTTTGATTAGCGACACTACACTTGCCCCTCCAAAAAAAAAGTTAGATCAAATTTTTGTAGACATATGATTAGACAACAAAATGTTTAAAAGAAATAGATATTTCGTTCTTTGACAAATCTCTCCTAAGTATGTAGTCATAAACCTTCAATTAATCAAATTCCTTATACAATTAAAGTACTAGGCAAGCTCTATGAAGATGAGCGTTCGGATGGTAATAATGATATCTCAATGGATGGCACTGCAGCACACTACAATTCAATAGTCCATGGTGAACTATAGGGACCCTGAATTCATTTGATTAGCTAGGTTGGGTTGACGTGTGATTAAATGTCCACCATACATGCTTTTATGTATGGTTTGGCTTATGTGCAGATACATCCCCCAACATTCAATTTCGTTGCACATAATCACTTTGGATTTTGTGAAAGATTGCATGTGCACCTAATTACGTCTAATTTGAAAAATGTAAAAAATTTAGCGTAAATGTCCTCATCTTTTTCCTTGAGTTTAATCAAAATATAACAAATTCAATCCGAGCAGTTCAGAATGTATTAATCAAATAGTTTGCATCTCTATAAAAAAAATCAAGTGACATTGATAACCTGGTTCATATTTAATTTCTTTGGTTTCGGGTAACGTAACCTGGTTCATATGTTCACTATCAGATTTTAGGGCCAAGCAGTTCAAGAACCAAGGCTCACTCACCGACACAAGTACTCGATACGCCCTGCCGTTTTCCCTACAGAATTCCAAAGCCCTAGAAAGCAAAATCGAAATAAAATAACAACTCAATACGTACTAGGATTAGAAGGGCAGAAGATCCATGTCCGAATGTGAGTCGGACAGGGGATCTGGTCTCGATTAGAAGGAGTATTAGCTTAAATTTTTAATAAATTCTGATTACGTGTTACTCCTATATAGGGGAAACCCCACCCGCCCGTATCGTTCTAGATTTGTTGTAGGCTCCTCTCTCTCTTCTCTGAAGCCTTCGTTTAACCTTCATCTAACGCAAACGGAAAACGTCCCCCGCTCCCCTATTTATGAAGCACAACGGCTATTTCTCTCTCTTATCTCCGCCTGTGCTTTCTCTCTCACTCTAATTTCAAATCCAGATTCTTCTATCTCTCGTTTCATATCCTCGATCTAGCGTGATCCTCGTTGATGTCGTCTCAGATCGCTCTCGTTCTGGTAATGCCTAGTTTCGTACACGACGACGCTCTGCATTGCGTTGGTAATTTGCGCATTATTCTTCTGTATTGAACGCTCGTGATCGATCTCGCTATTCTCCGTTTGGTTCTCGACAAAACTCGAGAAAGGGGGAAAGCTAGTAATGAATGCGTTCCTTTTTCTTTTTTGATTTTCTAGTGTCGTCTCGATCGTCTTAGGGGTCTGGTAACGCGCATTCCTCGCTATTCATTGCGCTGGTAATTTCTCCTTGTGTATTAACCGCTCTTGATTTCGTGTGTTGTACGTTTGGTTGTCGAGTAAACTAGAGAAAAAAGGGGAAAATTAAAAGAATGCGTTTGCGGCGTTTTCTTAAATATTCTTCTACTCTCTTCATTGAAATCTTTCGAATGTTGTTCTTTTTTGATCGGCAAAATCTTTTCAATGTTTTTACCAGTTACTTCTTTCTATTGCTATAAAACTATAGCATAACTTTGTTCCTTAAACAACTTACAACTTTTTTTTTTTGGATAAGTCAAACAACTTACAACTTGTTCGTATTGGTATCGCGATTCTCTTTGATCTCATCTTGATCACTTCCGTTCTGGTAAGGCGCACTCTGCCCTATTCATTGTGCTGGTAATGAATAACCAGGCACGTATGCTCTTCTATATAACTACTTACAACTTGTTCATATTGTTATCTTAGGATTCTGTTATTTGTTTTCGAAAATTTTGAAGATCGACGGTGTAAGGTAATTTTGCAAAGATTTCAGATCAACGGGAGAAGGAAGGTGGATGTGTGATCAGATGTGGATATTCTTCCTTTTATCAGGTGTGGATTAATGTTTCCCTTTGTGGTTCTTTACATCAACTGTTTAAAAGTAAATGTTTAAGTGTGTTATAATAGTTCAGCTTTCCGACAACTTGATGTTTTTACCTGTTCAAAAGCAATCTTTAGTGTATCAGTTCAGCTTTCCTTCAACTTGATGTTTTTAACTTCTGAACTTTTCACCTTACGTTATGGCTTTACTGGTCCCTTTACTATTTGGCTAGATGATTTATATGTCATTTGCAGATGTCATGATAATGGCTTTTGGTGTGTGATAAGACAATATGTATGCGTACCATAGTTTTAATTTTCTATCTTTAGCATTGAGACAAATAAAGCTGCTGCCTGCTGGTATGAATGTTTATTCAATGCTTTTTGCCTTCTTCTATCCCCTCATCATATGTACAGTATTTACATTTTTCTTTCTTTAGCCTGGAGAAAAATAAGCAGTTGTAACTTGTGTGGCCTTTCCATGGGTAAATACTTAGAATTGCACACATGTATTTTTAAGCTGGCAAAGAGATTGTGTATTGCTCCTTGCTTATTTGCTACTACCTTCTAGCTTTGTTTTGTGCTAATGTATTGGGAATATGGTTTGTAGCGTGGGTATATTACTATATTGTTTTCCTTTTCCCTTTCTGTTCTTCATAAACTGATTTGCCTCCTTGTTTAGATGCATTTTCCCATTGATTGCAACAAAATTCCATTGGTAACTCTTTTTATTCCATCTTTTGTTTGCTTGTTTCTGGTGGTGATGAATTTAGAGATTTTAGGTACTATTACTGCATTACTTTATCATAAGTACTGCTTCGTAATGTTTCAAGATCTTGGCAGAAATGCATTCCCAGAAATAGAATTTTTGGATGGTGTATTTAGAAGTATCCTGTTGTATCTCTGGGATTGCATGTTTCAGTCAACTTCTTCCCACCTCAGCGCTAATTGACATGTATGAGGTAGTTCATTTTTCCTTCTAAGACTGTGTGAGCGCATGCATGCGCTCTAATCATCAGATCTTACATTTAAAAAAATCCCCTATTACATACTAAATTACATGTAAACTTGTTTATCACTTCATGACAGCGAGAAAACATAATGCTTACTTGATTCTTGTAGGATGTTAAATCCCCTATTACATACTAAATTTAGTAAATTACATGTAAACTTGTTTTTCACTTTATGACAGCGAGAGAACATAATGCTTACTTGATCCTTGTAGGATGTTACTATTTTTGTCACGCCCTCGATTTTCAACATAAATAACAATAATCTTTATAACAAAGCACTCACAATAATCCATATGATAACCCCCAAATGAGTTGATCATTCCCTGTTTAACAAGTTATAGGTTAACCCAAGAGTTTCAGATGATTACAGTAGTGGCACATCGGCCCAAAATAATACTAGTACGGGAGGGAAAGTAGAAAAGTGTTTACAGTCATCCAATGTCAAAATAAATCGAATTAAGTTACATCACATCTTCAAAATAAAGTTCTTAAAAGATGTTAAGCAACTCCTCAAGTCAGCTTTCAAAAGAAGTTTTCCATGTCCAGTCACGTCATGTATGCAAGCTACACTCTGGAAGCCGTACCTGAAAAATGACGGGTTGAGCTACACTAGCCCAGTAGGAAAGTCTAATCTAACCTTATATGCAATTGAAATGATGGGTGGGATAAGAAATAGAGATGACAACAACATGATATACATATAGGAATCAAATAGCAAGACCCATAAGCAACACTTTCATCATGATTTGACCTTCAACGTTACTTCAATATTCACGGTATTGCAATGCATACATGCATGGCCATTCTCATTCATTAAGCATCTCATTCTCTTTGTAACTACGTCGGGCCAATTTAGGGATCCCGATACCCCCTGCCAGACACAACACCATCCGGTGGTCCTGAGTGTATTCTGAGCATTTGCTCCTGCCGGGCCTATTTAGGGATCCCGATATCGGTACCCTGCCAAGCACCTCACCTGTCGGTGGGTCTTGAATACTCTCATTTCGTTCTAAGTATCCTCATCAACCAAACACTCGCAATTCACGCCTAACATGCTTCCATACCACTTTCCAAACTAACATAACACACATGCTCAATAATTCCCATTTTATTACGACATTCATAGCATAAATACTCGAAGTACGAACAAGCACAAACACATTTGAGAATCACCAATTGGATCGTACGTAAAGATTGTCCAAAACTCAAGTAACGATCATGAGACACAAGCAATGAATATCCAAGGGTCGATGGAATACGTTAGTCGGTGTCGTGGGATGACTTTGAGGTATTGAAGAGGTGTTAGGAGTATTCGGAAGTTAGGATGATCAAGCACAACTTTTAAGCATGAAGTCACCTCAATCACATGTAAAGATAGTTAGAAATCCCTACCAAGGTGGGTTTTGAGCAAAACCCTAAGTACACCGAGCAAAGATCCGTCAAGAACAAGCTTTCCCAAAGCAATACCACAAGATCTACAACCTAGATTATCCAAAAATGTGATCAATGTATGAATCCAAGCTAGGGTTTGAGAAGAGAGAGAAAAAGAGAACCAAAAACCATGAATCTTACCTCCAAAGATGAGAAACTCGAAACCCGGTTGATATTTGAAAGATTAACACATAGATCTTGAAGATTTGGTGGTGTTTGAGGTGCAAATCCAAGGATTTGGGTGGAGAATTGAAGAGAGAAGGTAGAGGGGCGATTTTAGGGTTCAGTTCGTGGTCTTGGAGTGAAAAAAATAACATAAGGGTCTATTTATAGTGTCCTGGATCGGGTACAAAAATCGTCAGAAATTTCCAGCTTGTACCGGTACCGGGAAACAGCAGTACCGGTACAGCTACCCAGAAGATTCAGCATTGTACAGTTTCTGGTCGAGGTGTACCTTTACCAGGAAACTTTTGGAAATTTTTGACAACGTTCATCGAATCAAACCCCGATTGCTACCAACACTTCCAAACATCATTTCAACACTGAAACTCAAAGTTTAACTATCAACCGAATGTCTCATACATAATGACACATCAATCCGTGCTATCACATCAATTAAATAACCAAAGTAAATCAAAGCACAATTTTACTAAAAAGAGATAATTGCATGGGTCTTCACAATTTTTTAAGTTGGGCAATTGAAAATTATTATTCAAAGTTTTTTTTACTCCACTTTTTTGCTGGTTTCGATGTTTTTCTAGCACTATAAATTATTTCTTCTTCTACTCTATGGTTTGGGTATAGATATAGCCGGGGGAAATCTGATCCCCATCTGGAGGTGGGTTTGGTGATTTATTCAATACCCCATTGAGGATGGGGTGGGGATGGTAAAATATTTCTCCAATTGAGGAATGGGGGTGGGGTCCCCCGATCCATACCCTACCCGTTATTGCTAAATTGCATTCGCTCGAGGTTCTTGTCGGTAAAGGTTATCTTCTATAGTGATGTCTTATCAATACGAACTTTTCAACTTCGACGTTTTTAACTTCTGAACTTTTCACCTTCGTTATGGCTTTACTGGTCCCTTTACTCTTTGGCTGGATGATTTGTATGTCATTTGCAGATGTCATGATAATGGCTTTTGGTGTGTGACAAGACAATATGAATGGTAGTTTTAATTTTCTGTCTTAAGCATAAAGACAAATAAAGCTGCTGCCTGCTGGTATGACTGTTTATTCAATGCTTCTTCTATGGACTTATCATGTGTACAATGTTTACATTTCTCTTTCTTTAGCCTGGAAAAAAATTAGCAGTTGTAACTTGTATGGCCTTTCCTTACTATATGAAAATAATTCCTTACTATATAAATTTCATAACTTCCTTATCAGTTATGTATTATACGATAGTTCTTATTATAAAAAGAATAATCATCAGATCTTACATTTAAAAAATCCCCTATTACATACTAAAATACATGTAAACTTCTTTATCACTTCATGACAACAAAAAAACATAATGCTTACTTGATTCTTGTAGGATGTTACTGTTTTTTTAAGTTGGGCAATTGAAAATTCTTATTCAAAGTATTTTTTCCTCCACTTTTTTGCTGCTTTCGATGTTTTTCTAGCACTGTAACTTATTTTTTGGGTATAGATATAGCATGCAGAAATCCGATCTCCATCCGGAAGTGGGTTTGGTGATTTGTTCAATATCCCCATTGAGGATGGGGGCAGGGATGGTAAAAGATTCTCCAATTGAGGAACGGGAGTGGAATAGGGTCCCCTGATCCATACCCTACTCGTTATTCCTAAATTGCATTCGCTCGAGGTTCTTGTTGGTTAAGGTTATCTTCTATAGTGATGTCTTATCTACTTGGCACCTTTTGGCTGTCGGTTCAAACGACATCATGAGCTGTTCCTACTGGGATTAGCAGAGTTTAGCTATTAGCCTCCGCTCCTTCGTTCACCATGCCATTGCTGGTTTTGATCGCATCGATATCTTTGGGTTTGTCTTGGTTCTTTGGTGACGTGACTTTGGTCTTCTCTTCATTAATGAACTCCTTCAAGTGGCTGACCACCGCCAATCCTCCAACTGGTTGTCATATGTCCTCTTTCCTAACTTCTAGTCCCTAAATTTGGGATCCGTCATAAACTTCTGGGTTTGTCTGAAGAATGGCATGTTGTAAATTTTTTGAAGTACCACGTGTAGGAAAACACTGACCATTTTAAAGAATTTATTTGTAAGTTGTTTGCTTTCTTTTAGGTCTCCTTCCCTCCCTCCTTGTTGGATGAGTTCTCCTCGACCACTTATTATTGTTCCTTTGCTTCTTCTAGCCTAGCTTGTAGTTCGATGCGGCTCATTAGCTCGTTCATGTTAGCTGAGGGAACCAGAAAGAGGATTTTGAAGTTTGGACCCTTAGAATCACATCTGAGTTTAAATGATGTCACGATGATCTTGGGGTCATAACCTTCGATTTCATTGAATAGTTTCTTATGTCAGGAATGTTTCATTCTTGCCTTTCTATAGGCTCGAGTAAAGCATCAACCTTTTTCTTCTGCTTAGTGTTGGTCATGATTCGAGCCAATTGATTGCTCCTTTCCTATCAGAGGTACACCTGTTCAAGATGTTTGTTGAACCAAAGTAGCCAATGTTCACCCAGGCTAAAAGGGAACAGTTTACACACGAAAGCATCAATCGATAAATATAAGGACATCATTGGTCAGTAGTGAACAAGAAAAGTTCATGACAGTCTTTAGTACATATAGTTGTTGAACATAAGGTGAGTGGATTCCATTGGCAGCCTTTCCGATTCTATTTTCAGGATGAAAGGGGCGGATGTTAGCTGAACATGGATTAGCTCAAACTTAGACAGGTTCGGTTTCAAGTCCTCTTCCCGTTTCTTCTTGCTGAGCATTACTTTGCTGCTTCAACTTTTTCTCTCAACTTTTCCATTTTTTGCTTCGTGGGTGGGCGAGTTTCTGAACTGTGGAGCCTCTGACCTATCCCATTCTCTTGGCTTATGTCGTTTGAGTTTAGAGACGTGGCTAACCATCCGCCCGAGGGACCTTTCCCTTACTACCGTCTTGCAAAAAAATTGAGAAAAGATAAGACGTTTTTGTTTGAGCGTCAAACATGTTCGGAGAGTGTATGTGTCCGGGGAGTATGTGATGTTAGTAAATGACCTCCAATAAGTGTATGTGCTTCATCAATAATATGAGGAGGCTTTTTGGAACTTGGGTGGGACAGTCATCTTTGTCCAACCTCCTCTATCCATGCTACCGCAACACCACAAAATTAGTGGACCACTACTACTGTTAAGTTACTATTAGTCCCAAAAGCTTAAGTTTTTTGGAAATGGTTCCAACAATGTATATCAAGCTGTTTAACACCCTCCCTCATGTGTAACCCAAAATCTCTTCCAACTAGAGCTCTGATATCATGTTAAGTTACCTGTAGTCCCAAAAGCTATTAAGAAATGGGCCCAACAATGTATATCAAGCTATTCAACAACTACAAACACTAACACTGATGGTCGAATCTAAAGTAAAAGACTCAAGAGCAAGGCTAGGAAACTTGACAGATTAGCCGGTAGTCCCAAGGGTGAATGTAACAATAGAGAACATCTATTGGAAAATATGAATATTGGGATTCAAATTAGAGAGTGAGGATGCAATCCTGAAATCTTCCCAATTACACTTTCGTTGCTCTAAGTAGGCAGTGAAGTGATGATATGGTAATATTTGATCGGAAACTCTTAAGCTTATTTTAATACTTAATCAAGGGTTTCTTAGACATCTTGGTCATTACGGGGTGCACAAGTGTCTCAAATATGCTTGGGAGCATCATGAAACTTCATGATTGTCCTGATATGAGGTTCCAAACTATGCCATAACGAGCCATAACATTTGAATCTATAGCTTCCCATTCAAGAAGAGTGGCGTTAGCTTTTGAGTGGAGGAAGATCTGTTATGCATCTAAGTTTTGTCTTACCCTTGAGAAAGACTTTAAAAACATGTACTGAGGAGAGGTAATTGACACTATTTAGTAGCTTAGAGGTAATACACTAAGCATATTAGAAAACACAATAAAATAAGTTGTCGAGATAAAAAAAAAAGGATGCAAAATTGAGGTTTCGGACATTGTACATGAGCTCGAGCAAATACACTCACGAAAGCATGTTAAAATCTCACCAAATGAGTAAAAGTGTAAAACTATGGTAAATCTGTCCTTGACAAGTTATAACGGTTCCCTATGATGGATTTCAACCACCATACTTTTTGGGTAAAGCTCCAAATTGCAAATCGAACAGCTATGGTATTTGATTCAAAATTAACTAGAAAATCGCAAGACTCTCCCAATGACTTCAAATTATTCCACCAAAATCATCATCCTTACTTGCAGATCGCTAATTGAAATTGTTGGGCATTGATATCGTACAAATTCCAACGTCATTAAACGTATGAAGATATTAGTCCATCCTAATCACCTCACAACGGTTTGTAGAGTTGTTACGTCTATTAGGGTTGGACAAGATGGCTTTGATACCTAGATCTCCTCAAGGTAAGTACATAGGCTATAGTATTAGCCATATGGAGATAATGATTAAGGTTGCATAATCTTCCCCTTCTCCTAACCTGTATTTATATATTATGCCACAACAATGACAATAATACCTCGGTTACTAATCATAAAGAAACAAGACATGAAAATAACGAAAATAACATTCTCTCTAGTAGTGACGCGATCCGATACCTATGTTGCAAGTTAACTCGGTTTCGTCTTAGTTATGTAGGTATTAGAAAAAACTTAGTAAAATGCAATCACCTTTCTTTCTACCCATGGGAAATAAGACGTTCCAAGTACCAACAAAGCTTATAAACGAATAATGAGAAAAACTAACGCGAATTTAAGCAACCTTCCAAGTTGGTTGAAGCCCTTGAAGTTTGTCTCTTTTGTTTCATTATGTGTAGAAGCTTTTGTCTATCTATTGGATTTCCTCTTACTTGAGCATCTCGGTCAATGCATTTGCTAATGTTGAACCTTTAGTTTTTCTTATCCCTAATGTAACTTGAGGGAAGAAATTGACAAAAGTCAAGCAAAAATAGTTTCACAAAACTTCAAAAATGAAGTAACATCAATTGACCACCTTCAATCCTTCCCTTCTAGCTAAATGGGTTGTTAAACTTGTACATTGTGGTACTATTTTTCAAGAAGCCTCCATGTGCTAATATCTTGAATATAGCTTAAGTCATGTCATATTCTTGTCATTTTCTCTTACAGCCCTATATGATTTGGTCAAGGGTCACATAAATGGCTGGCTCCCCTTTTTCTTAGTCTTGCATTGGATATAGCTTAAGTCAAGTCATATTCTTGTCATTTTCTCTTACAGCCCTATATGATTTGGACAAGGGTCACATAAATATCTGGCGCCCCTTTTTCTTAGTCTTGCATTGCTTGCTAATGTCGATGATAGCTTTGAAAATGCTCTGGAATCTATATTGCTAGGTGAAAAAGCGGTATGTTGTTTCTAGAGTAGTCATGTTATGAATGTTAGGGATCCACTGAATTTTTGTGGTAGTTTTGACTTGTTTTGCCTCCTTCCTATTCCATATCTTGTGAATGAATCCCTTTCCAATCGACTAGGATTTTGTGGTTACGGGATGGCAAATAAACTTTCCACATTGAAGTGATTTTTTTTTTATTGGCCACATTGAAGTAATTCATACAGTTAGTAATGCATTTCAGCTAGCTTATCATTTGCTAACCTTTGACCAAGCAAGTTGAATAAGCCTTCCTCAATAACTCCACATTTCAACTATCTGTCTTTCTGGATAATAGTTCCTGTAATTCTTTGGTGCTGCTGCAGCCCTCCACCTATATGACAACCACTTGCAACCCTCGGCACAATGTTTGGGACCTCTACAGTATGAGAAGAAAATCTTTTGAGAATCTTCTGTTTAATCGCTTTTGCATCTGTAGCGGAAACAATATGGTGGATATTAGTTAAAATACTCTTGTTGATTGTAGTTCATTGTTTGGCAATATTATTTTTCAAGCTAGTGTTGCATGTCACTTTCTACTTGGGGCACTTTTAGGTTAAGATATTTCATCTAGTTCTGAAGATTGTAAAGTCACTTAGGTTTTCAACCGAGGTTACATTACTAGCCTGTTACTTTTATTTTGTTATCTTGTCCCTTCTAAAATCAAGTTTGATCTGTAGTCCGGGCTTTTGTTCCTATAAATTACCCGAATCTTTAAGTTCATCAAAATGCCTCTTATCTTCATGATGTTAAGATAATATTTTTCTTGCTAAATTTCAAACTACCTGGTAAGAGTTTTTATCTGTCTTGTAGCTCTCCTCTATGAAAAGGTTCTTCATTAATTACTCTTACTAAGACATCCATGTCCTCTCAATTATAAAGAGGATGTGTACTTTTGCTTCTCAATTAAAACCGATGCATCCATTTCCCTCTCAACTAAAGAGAACTTGTCATTTTTGCTTTGTGCAGCAGCTCAATTTCAAACTTGAGAACTAACTTATCAGAACATCTCTTGTTCGGCCGTTTGTTATCAGATTTGTTGCCCTTGGTCCACCATATGATTTTTTTCCAAGTACTGTGTATTTAAAATATTTGGGTCTTTTTCTGATTTCTGTTCTCTATCATCTTGGTACTGATTAAGTTTCCCTGAAATTTATCAGATTATCACATTTATATACATGTATGCATGTCTATGATGGTTGGGAGTTTGCTTCTCAATCAGAGAGTAGTGTGTTGTAAGTGGACTGTACAATCGTACCTGTGCATTACTTGTGTACTTGGGCAAGCTAGGAATGTGTTTTGTTTCTTCTGGTAGGCTCCACTGCTTATCTCATAGGTCGAGAATTGTTGGAGGTTGCCAACTATTTTGAGCCGTGGAAGGGAGCTGTAAAATGTGCTCCCCTTCTTCTCATCTTTGCATGGGACTTGTTTCATCCCTCTCCATCAGCAGCAAGAAAGGAGTCCTCTTGGTCACGTCCTGTTTGGAGAATGACGTCTTATGGCATCACTATTCATTTTTAGCTGGTCATTCTTATTGAACTTTATGGCAGCTTGCTGCAAGTTTGACAGATTATTTGTTGATTTACAGTTTCAGTTAGAGTTCAGTACATTCTTATCATAAGATTGGTAGGGTAAGATCGCACTTACAACCGTATCTATCAAATTGTATCCATTGGCACATACTGAAAATCAGCTTGTCTTGTACCTGCATCTTTTATCTATAACTTGTTTGCAGCTTTCGTTCTGTATATTTATTTTACTATAGTAATCAGTATTGGCGTCACTGCTTATATGTGTGCAGGCACCTATTATCACAATGTAGAACATGTGACGACAGAACTGCTTTTGTTCGAATATGAAGTCAATGATAAATAAGAAGGTACATATGACTTTTTCCCTTTTCATGAGTAACTGAATGAAAAATGCATCTATTGTTGACATGGCTCTTTTTTTGGTTGAATGAAGGGAAATATAATAATCTTTTGGCTTCTAAACATGTGTTTTTGGGTTGCACAGATTTAGACTACATGAAATGCTTCTTGATTTATGTTGATTATAATGTTGGGAGCACATATTAGTTCCCCCCCCCACCTGGATTTTTAATGAAATGAAGTTTCTTAAATATATTAGCAAGTGTGACGGGCTGGACTGTGACCCAACACGTATTTCTTTCTCAGCAACGGAACATGCACGAAAAATACCACTGGTTTCAGTAGCACTACTGAGTTGGCATCAGCTATTTTATCACCAATGAAATCAATTGGCAGCGGTATTATGTTCA
Source organism: Rhododendron griersonianum (assembly GCA_018127125.1). Lineage (NCBI taxonomy): Eukaryota > Viridiplantae > Streptophyta > Magnoliopsida > Ericales > Ericaceae > Rhododendron > Rhododendron griersonianum. The sequence goes on along the minus strand of CM030793.1, from coordinate 34,986,559 downwards.
ACCAAATCAATATGTACTTCTTACCATAATTTTCACAAAACAGTGAACAAAATAGTTATAATCAGTTGTCCATCTCAGGTGATAAATATATTAAGAAGCTAAAAATCACCTGTCACATGCAGTGCTTTTAGCCTTTCCTTATTGTTAGTTGTCTCAACTTTACTTACATAGCTGTTTTCTTTCCTTACCTCACACAATCTAGTACTGATTTCATTGATAACGTTGAATCAAGTTTTCCTGCGTACTGATTTGTGGTTTTTATACCACTTCTCCCTAATGGAAGGATAAGTTGTAGCCATTGCAGCGTTTTGCTGATAAGTGATCAACTACGTGCATCCAATGGTCGATCCATCTTCTCTAATGCAGTTGTAATCTGCCACATTTTCGCAAAGAGAAATTGGGATCAAAATAATGTGAATTCATTTATAATAATTTGCAGAGATACTGAATTGCACGGCTTTGATTTTACCCCAGTTTTGTAGCTCTTGCTGGCATTTCATAGTTTTGTTGTTGTGGCTGGCGAAGCTGAAGATGGACTGGTACATGCAAGTCCTCTCCAAAGCTTAAACTGCTTGTGAGTAGAGAATTTCTATTTCCTCCATTCATCTCCCTTGTTTCATAGACCTGGGGGAATGTGCGAAACGCTTGCTCTAAGGGTAACAATTCAACGTTTTTTGCTTCTTAAGATAAGTTGGAGGATGGAAAGAGAGTAGTCTATATTACACTTAAGCTTCTATTAGTTGTCTATCTGATTACCTTTCCTACATAACTCCTTTTTTTTTTTTGTGATGAAGTAGGTTTACCTTCTTATACAGCTCCACATTTTCATGGTGAATGAGGTTTCCTGCAACAGATTCCATCAAATTAAGCTAGTAAAGGTGAAACTGTACGAGAATAAAGCACCTTTAGTGGCCAAGTTATTATAATAGACCTTTCGGTTAAGATCTTGAATTTTATCAATCAGTATTTGGTCCTACAAAATTAGAAGTGTTAGGATAATCCAGCTGTGGATGTATGTAACAGATCATCAGATAACTATTTGCACAGGGTATGGAAGTTTCAGACCTTTCTTGAATGAACACCTTTAAGACTCATTTCCAGTTGGTTTTCCAAATTTTGTAATTCGTTAACATTTAAACCAGACAGCTCTTCTCCCATCAGTTGCCTGTAACAGTCAAGAGCAAATATAGTATGAGTTTGCATACCCCCTGCCATTGTTTATTATCCACAATAGAGGCGCATCTGTGAGATAATAGTGGCTTCTTATTATTTCAAGTTTTAGTAGGTTAAATCTTCAATGCCTGTAAGAAGTTTGTCTCTATCTTTAGGACAAAATCTGGTCTACTTCAGAATGAATTCTAGATATTAAGGCGAGCCAATTTTTGGCTATCTCATACTGGTCAATTTCCCATTTTTTGTTCCTCGCATAGGTGGGTTTGACTGGAAATGTGATGTGGTACTTAGTCCCAATGCATTTGTACGGCATGTAAATTACAGTCATGACTATTTTTGTTGTAATTGTCATGTTTCACCACTTTTTGACTCACATAATTATTGTTGGTCTATGTTGAAGCCAAAAGACTGTCCACATGGCTTACTCACGTAATTCATGCTCACGTTTGGTCTAGTTTCTGTTTAATTGATGTCATGTAATAAAAGGCAGTTAGAAGCTTTTTGCATTGACTATCTTTCAATGATATTTTTCTCCCTCTTAACGACTTCCTTTTAATCAGTAGGGTTCTTGTTTTGTAGTTTTTTTTGGTTGTCTGTAAGAACTTCAGTATTACATGAGAGGGAATGGTTCAGGATGTCAGGATTGAGATCCCACTATGAACGTGGAAATTGGAGACCTAACCACTCTTGGCCCTATTTTTGAACTAAAGTTGCAAACTATTTAACTCAGATATCTCAAACTAGGCAAGATGCGATAAGGTTTTGCTGGTAATTGAGAATTTATGCTGAGGAGTTGGGCTTCAGTGTTTGATAGGCTTTGGTATTCAGCATGGTCGCTTAGTCATAACTTAGGTGCAATGTTGCCGTTTCAGATGTTTGATGTGTTAGTATGACTTTGTTGATCAAGAAAAATACATACAGGATGAGTCTAAAGTTACCTTTCAGATGTTTGACTATGACTCTATTGATCAAGAAAAATACACACAGGATGAGAATTAGGTCTAAAGTTGCCGCTACATGATGAACAAAGAAACGTAGGCCCTTCAGCGTGCTTGTCAATCACATGAAAACATTATGAGCAAATAACACATTTTGACACATTTTTTCTTCTCATTTAATTACTATAGAAGTTTTGACACATTTTTTCTCGATAAGAATTCGTTATTTGAGATGGTGACTCGAGTGCCCTTTCCCACGATTGCTTGATATATCCAAAATGTCCCTCGCTTTAGTGCATTTGTCTTCCTAGCTGCGAGGATTGTTTAGTAATTTTGGTACGTGCAACTATTTATGGCACTGTGTACTTTTTTCTTACTCAAGAAGCAAAAGCACACTTTTCTTTCTTTTCTACCTACTCTTGTACGTTTTCCTGAGCAAAAACTGCCATATAGAGCTCTTTTCTTTCTCTCGTCTCCTCTTCGCCCTAACCCTAGCTCTGTAAATCCACAAAACCGAGTCATTCCTTCCTTCACCCGTGCTTCTCTCAACAATGAAGCTCGTTGGGTCCATCCTCTCGTCCGTGTCTTTATTTTCGTCTTGTATTTTCCCTGTCTTTATTGAAACCAAGTGTTGCAGGGAGAAATAGCTCTAGATCTTCCCAGGGGTCATGCGAAGCGGGTTCGGAAGTGCTCCTCGAGAATGGTTATGACAACAATGGCAACTGTGTATTTCAGGGTGGACCGCTGGAAGAGTTTGAGGTTTCGACTTTAAGTTATTTTTCCCCTCCACCTTCTGCAGTTTATTATTTGTTTTTTTGTATGTCCAGATTATTTAGGGCTAATGATTTTGCCACTCCCCTATTTGTTAACACCACTCCCCTTTTGTTTTTATTAGGGTGAATTTACTAAAACACCCTTGCAATTTATGATGCTAGCTTTTTCTCTCACTTTCCAAATGCATGGGTGTTTTAGTAAATTCACCCTAATAAAAACAAATAGGGGAGTGGCAAAATCAGCTGCCATATTTAGTTATTTTTTTTGGGGTAAATTAAACCACTTTATAAAGCAAACAGCCACAAGCCAACAGAGAATACAATACAGACTCTGAAAAAGGTGTTCAAACAGTGAACACCATAAAAGGAAAAAACGTCAAAGCCACCTAGTCCTACTTACAAAAGCAAGACAAAACAGATACCCATCAAGGAAAACAGGCTGGAAACAACTAGGAACTGAAAATCCTAGAACTTAAGCCCAAACAACATACATCAATCTGGCTTCATCAGCACGCTGAAGGCCTCGCCAAGAGCAGAGACAAGCTCGAACTTCTGCTACGATGTGAGAACTCAACAAAGGAGCAGGAAGAGATTTACCTTGAAATACTCTATTATTCCTTTCATGCCAAATCCAATAGATCGAAGCTGCCAACGAAAGCTTGTAAACTCTATAGCGGATTGAGGCTCCACTCATCCGAGAGCATACCCAGTCAATTTCCCCTGACAACCCCAAAGCTGATCGAGTAATATGATTCTTAGAGAGAACCACCTGCTAAACCTCCTTAGAATACGGGCATGAGAAAAATAAATGTTCATGAGTCTCTACGCCATTTAGGCACAAGCTACAACCTGCAATAGTCCCCAGCCCCCAACTACACAATCTGTCCATAGTCGAAAGTCTGCCCAAAAAAGCAATCCACACAATGAACACCCACCGAGGAACATGGTGAGGAAACCAAACACTCCCCGCCCACGGGACAGTAGGATACGACACCCTCAAAGCCTGCCAAGCAGATATGGCAGAGAACTGACCATCTCTAGTAAGTGACCAATGCACCGAATCAGAAGTAGTGGTATTAGGAACCAAAGTAGAAGGGGTTTGAGCTACTATCTCCCTTGTAACCACACTCCGTGGCCTAGGCCACTTCCAGGAACCATGGTGAATAATAGAGGATACCTTAGCAAGCAATGATCTCCCCAGATTGACATCACCAAATTTCAGATACAGAGGGCCCAATGAATGCCAATTATCAATCCAGAGAAAGGTAGAGGAACCATCACCAATAGTATATTTAATCCAAGGTTGGACTAAATCCCTAAGGTGAAAAAGCTTCCTAATGGTCCAAGAAGCCTCAATAGGAATTCTAACTCTCCACAAACTTTGATTTTTAATAATGTATGTGTGAATCCATATTATCCAAAGAGTGTCAGACTTGAGACATAAGGCCCATAAATGCCTTAACATAGATGCTCTATTCCAATCTTTGAGAAGTCTGAACCCCAAACCTCCTTCCTCCTTAGGGGCACACACAAACTGCCAGGCATCCTTAGCATTAGAAGTTTTAAGCTCAGAGCCAGACCAAAGGAAAGATCTCAGCATCCTTTCGATGTCAGCTAGAACCCGCTGGGGAAGTATGAAAATTGAAGACCAGTAGACTTGTATACTGAAAAGAACAGACTGCACCAACTGGGCTCTACCCCTGTAAGAAAGGGTTTTATTAGACCAAGACTGGATTCTACTGAGAATCTTTTCTTTCAACTGTGCACAATCTGCAGCTTTGAGACGAGTTGAGATAAGAGGAACCCCTAAATACTTCACAGGTAAAGTGCCCATAGGGATTGGTAAAATAACATTCAAACCAGCTTTAGTTATCTCATCAACACCTGAGAAAAAGATGGTACTCTTCTGCATATTAGGACTAAGACCAGAGAGCACATGAAAATCAGCCAAAGCATCTGCCACTAACTGAAAAGTATTAGCTTCAGCCCCACAAAGAACAAAAAGGTCATCTGCAAAAATTAGATGGGTAATGTTTAAGGCCCTGCACCTTGGATGAAAAGCAAATTCAGGACACTGGCTAATACGATACTGAAGAAGAGCAGTAAATCCTTCCATGACAATCAGAAAAAGGTAAGGAGATAATGGATCCCCCTGTCGTAACCCTCTCTTTCCAGGGAAGAACCCCTCCAATTCTCCATTTATCACCACTGAATACATGGGTGAAGTTATACAGACTTGAACCCAATGAATGAATTGACTAGGAAACTCCATTGTCTTCATAATATTCAGCACAAACTCCCAGTCCACTGAATCGTAGGCTTTCATTAAGTCCATTTTTATGGCACACCTAGGCTTGCCACTCTCTCTTTGATAATTCTTGACAATCTCCTGCATAAGCAAAATGTTGTCCAATATCGATCTTCCTTTTACAAAAGTGGATTGATTTGGACTGATAATGGAAGGAAGTAGAGGTTGCAACCTATTGGCAAGAACTTTTGTCACACACTTATAGACCACATTGCAACAAGCAATGGGTCTATAATCCCTGATAGTATTAGGAGACTGGATTTTAGGAACCAAAGTCTAAGCTGTGCAATTCCATTGTCTAGGCGTTATCCCACTTTGAAAAAATAGTTGAATAGCATGAACCACTTCCTCACCCACCACATCCCAATTCTTCTGAAAGAAATCAGAACTAAAACCATCTGGACCAAGGGCTTTCTCCCCTTTAATTGACCACATAGCAGCCTTGATTTCCATGCTAGAGACAGGCTTAGAAAGAGCTTCTTTCATATCACTAGGAAGCCGCTGGCCTACAGCAATACTTACCACATGAGAGGCATCAACCTTTTGAGCGAAAGAGGTGCCCAATAAACCCATATAATACCCCAGTATCTCACCCTTCACTTCAATAGGATCAGTTAACCTTGTACCAGAAGCATCTGTCAAACTTAAAATTTTACTTCTTAAAGAATGAGACTTCATCTTGTGGTGGAAGAACCTGGTGTTGTGGTCTCCTAAAGCAAGCCATTGAATTCTAGATTTCTGTTTTTTGAATGACTCCTCTGCTAAACTCAACTCCACAAACCTTGTATGCAAAATCCTTTCTTCTTCAATAAGGGCAGTATCATGAGGACGTTGAAAACATTGCTCTTGAATAGAAGCCAACTCCTGTCTAGCTTGGTCAACCCTGCCCCCAATATGAGAGAAAAACTTTTTATTGAAAGCCCTGAGAACTGGTTTCAATCTCACAAGTTTCCCATATAACTGAGAGTGTCTAGAGCCTCTAAAAGGCTCCCTCCAAGATTTCTGCAATTCATCCTTGAAGTTGGCATGTTTCATCCAAAAGCTAAAGAACTTAAAAGGAATCTTTCTGGGAGTTTCAGGCAGAACATCCACTAAAATGAAGCAATGGTCAGAAATACCAGGAGGCAAAAAAATTGTTTCAGATTCTGAGAACTTATCCAACCAAGTAGGGGAGATGAAACCCTATCCAGCTTACTCTTCCTATCTCCAAGGCCCCCCCTTTTATTGGACCAAGTGAACCACATCCCTTTGAAAGGCATATCGTCCATACATATACTATCAAGACAATCATTAAATTCCATAGCAGCACCCCCATCAAAACCAACTAGACGTTCAGAAAGCCTTCGAACTACATTGAAATCACCTAGTTGAATCCAAGGTACATCACCAATAGAAGAATACAAAAATCTCATTTCCATCCAAAGCTGTCTTCTAACAGACATCAAATTATGGCCATACATATAAGAAACATAGAACATACGCTGATCAATAGTAAGTACCTTAACCACCAACAGCTGAGAAGAAGAATGAATCATATCTACTGTAAAAAGTTGGGGATCCCATCCCAAAATAATTCTTGCAACTGAATCATTATAAGCATTATGGAGAAAAGACCAACTATGAGGAAAACAACGCTTGACTACATGGTCAATGTTTTCAGGCCTTACCTTGGCCTCAACAACACCCATCATACCCAACCTATGAACTTTGATCATGGAGTGAACTTCCTTCTGCTTCAGGGGATCATTTAAGCCCCTAACGTTCCAGGCCCCCAAGCTAATTTTGGACATAAAATCTATTGTTTAGTACCACCCCCACCCCCCTTTTTTGGAATAGGGGGATCAACTTTCCCTTTGCCTCTACCCCGAGCTCTTTTAAGAGGCATAACAACTTCAGGGAGATCAGGGGAATCAAGGGGCACACTTCCTACTAGGATAGAGTCAACCCCATCAAGTTCCTCTTTACCAGCTATATGATCAAGCTCAGCAAGGACAGAGAAAGAGTTGCCACTCCTAGCAATAGAACACTGACCCATATTCAAACCACTTTCCACGACAGGAGATACACTCAGAAACAGTAGCTGCAGTAACCACAGCGCGCTTCCCTTGAGATTTCTCTGAGACAGTCATAGATAAATCAGGAGCCAATTGTGTTATAACGACCTCTTCTGTAGGCGGAGAACCTTCTTCAATAGAGGTCAGAGCACCTTTCTTAACCCATTCAGTTTTAGGCTTTGTCACCTTTGCTTTAACAACACACTGATCGTCAGAGTGGCCAAAAACATGGCACTCCAAACACTTCACAGGCCGCCAAGGATACTTAACCCCCACAGTTGCAGTGAGGCCACAATATTCCACATCAACAGTTTCTGGTAAGACAGATCCCACTTCAACCTCCACACACAGTCGAGCATAACTAAGCCGTTCACAGCTCTCTGTTAACGCATCAGCATAGAGGGGAATTCCTATAGCACTCGCTATATAGCTCAACCCAGCTGCATTCCATAAAACCAAAGGAACTTGATACAAGTGAACCCAGATAGGGACTTTGGCAAACTGCTCCTTCCGAAGCTCCATCTGAGGAGTCCATGGTTTAAGGACTAGGAGTTTATCTCCAAAAAGCCAAGGACCAGCAGCAATGACCCTCTTATGAGCATCAACTTGCGAAAATTTGAAAAAGAAAAAGCCCTGCTCATTAGACATAACCTTTTGGATACCAAATTTCTTCCAAATCCGGAAAGCAATATTTGAAATAGCACCAAATGGTAACTTCTTGTCCAAAAAATACCCCCCCACTACACAGTTATTCCATTTAGCGATACCTGCCTCAACTACGTCCTCAGGAGGGCACACAACGACCCTGGCTTCCTTAACCTGTGGGGGATGGAAAGATAATTTCATACGAGGACCACTAGGATCCTGTGTTACTACATCAGTCCAAGTAGGTTTAGGACTAACAACACCAGTTGAGAGCACGGCTTCAATTGGCGTTTTAGACTCCAATTCCTTGCGCAGATACTGAATTTCAGCATTAAGAGACTTAATCTGCTTAGCGGTTGGACCATCCGTATCATCTATACACAAGTGATCTGTATTTTCCACAGTAACACGTTCAAGATGATCGATAATGTTGCCATGATCACCAGAACCAAAGACCAAACCCTTAGATGAAACAGGGCTCAAACTAGGGTTACGACCTAACGGAGAAGAGCGAAGAACAGGAAAATGAGTTGCAAAATCCATAAGCCAGAAAACAAGAGCCTTACCAGAACAATCAGAGAGAGAACGAGGAAGAATCAAGCAGAGAACCAGTAGAGGAACACTCGAACTGGAATCGCCCAAATCGCCCTCCATAGCTCTTCTCTATGGTTTAGTGTTGACGGAGTAAGGACATATTTAGTTATTTATCTGTTCTTAAGTTGGAATTTGCACCATATGCATTCTTTATTGTTCGGGAGATTTAATTCGTAAATAGCAAGTTAGAGTTTGGACCATATGCATTCTGAATCTTCGGTTTTCGATTCATGTGATTCACCGTTTGATTTTTTAGAATTATCTTCTTTGCGTGATCTTTAATTTTGTGGTATAAGCAGGGTCTTGATGAAGTTGAAGAACGAGACATGATTGAGCTCAAGAACGGCACCATTGTTCACGGCACCATCACATGTCTCTCTCTCTCAAAGAAACAATAAACGAAGAAATTAACACCGACTATGTTTAGTTACCAAGACCAAGGTGACAAGGTCCAACTTTTTTCACTACTAGGTTCTCCTTCGTGCAAGGCACGAAAATCATGCCCGTTGAAGAGGACGTATTTTTAGGGCAGAAATTAATGCTATTTTTTATTGCTAGGGTGGGAATGGAGGAGTGGAGCAAAAACAGTTGACAGTTACAAGGAGTGAGCATCAATGGAGCATAGTGATTTTTTTTCCCATTTGAGTGGAAGCATGCTCGCCACATAAACTGAAGTAAAATTACATTAGAAAGTGCACTAAAACAGCCTCCAATCTCTGCCAAAACTGCAGTTTGGAGACACACACAAAGCAACTATTGCACTTCCCCAGCAATGTGCACTAAAACTGCATTCAAACTCTACTAAAAACTGCATCCAAATTGCACTACAAACTGCATTCAAACTGTACTATATGCCTTTTGGCTCAAATTTTCAAACAGCATAGCCAACAATATATGAAATGCACATCATAGCCAACAATAGCAAAAGAATGTATATAATTCAACTACCACCCGTATTCTGTAAAACTTCCATGCCAATGGGCTAAAGAATGCCCATTTTGCCAGGGAACTTTCCACTTGAAATTATTCATGCGGAAAACAATTTCAGCAATGATCTGGTCATGGAAGAAACTTAGGAAACGGTGTGCGAAAACCTGCGATATAGATCTTATCAAGTAATGCAGCAAACTAACAAACGAATAAGAGTGCAAACTAAGAACAAGATAAACGAGCTTGCAAAAGAATTATAGTGGTTGAGCATTAAGATTTTCCAATCAGAAGTGTAGGCTCAGGTAAGGTATGCCTTTATAAGAGTATCAGCAAAATCCAATCCTTTTAAGCATAACTGAATTCTTCACTGTAACATGGTCATGGTAATGTAGAATCGCATGAAAGGATAGCAAAATAGTAGAATCGTGATCAGCATTTTCCCAATCAGTGGCATAGTTTACTCGAAACAATGCTACAGCATATAGTCACAGCAGAATACAGCTGCAACTTCGAAATATTTTCAGCAGTAACTTTGTGTTGCAAAAACTGGTTGCAATAAGATCCCTCATATGCAGTAGCAAGCAAGAAAGTGTAGAAGTAGCAGTAAAGAAACAGATGTACAACACAGGCACTAAGATTGTCTAATGGCCAAAGACACCACCCCAAAGGATACGAGACACAACAACAGCCACCCAAGACACCCCCAACTAACCCAAACGAACTACCCAAGTTACTGTCAGGAGACAATAAGCAGGCTCAACCCCCAGAGTCTCATTTGTTTTTGACCCAAAAAGCAATTCTTTACTTTAAAGTGTCCTCATTTTTCATAATGACCAGATAACTCCCATTATTGTGAAGTTTCTGGCTCGTACAGTTTCCTCGAAGCAAAAAACTTTTGAGTTCCAGATATTAGAGTAGGTATGCACATATTATACACTGATTAGGTAAAGTAGCATAGAGTTTAGCTGATTACATGCAGATTTTATACTGCATATGGTATTTACAGATGGCAAGGTAGTTTCATTCTAGGAAGCACTAAAAAACAAACCTTATGCACCAAAAGATACATGTTTTTAAAGTCTTTAGGAAGCAAATTATCCACACCAAAAGATTTGCTATGAAAGTTTCGCTGATCTGAGCTGAGAAGGTCATGCCTTTTTTCCTATAATGATGTGGAAACGACAAAACGATTATGGGAATATTTTTTTTTTTTTTACCTATAATCAATCTGGAGAAGAAGAAAATAAAGGGAAAGTGCTTTGTCCAAAAACGAACACTATATAACACCTATTTTTGAATATTTATGTACATGATATCTGATGTAATTGAGGAGAAGATGGTAATGTAAATAGCTATCATGAATGGCCACCATGAAAATTTAACAGGGGTAATCTTAGTGAAGATTTGTCATGAATAGGTACGAAAAATAATGCACAAAACATGTGTGGTTTGTTTCTTCGGAGTTTGAAATTTGCCGCAGATAGGGTTGGAAATTTGTCGGCAAACTGAAATCAAACAGGGTTTTTACATATAGAAGTGCAAGAAGCATTTAGATTAAAATTAGTCAGTGCAAATTATAAACTAATTCGCAGCTCATTAGGAAACTGGCTTTGCAATATGCAAGACAATTGGTAAGAAGCATGAAAATGCATGGCATATACAGAATCAAAGGAGGTCAAAAATGCAGGTAGTGGGAGGCAGAAATCAGAGAATAATAGGTGTCTCTTGTAATTAAAAGCAGGGGCAAAGATGCTCAAAACATGAGAAAGAAAACACATAGGTTCGACGGTTTGGAAAACAGAGGAAGCAGAGAGATTAGATCTGAATAATTACCTCTTCTTCTGGGATGAGGAAAAGAAGGCCATGGAAGCACTGAAACTGAAGTACTCTGGGAAAACACAACAATTAAGAATATGAAGTGGTGAGGTAATAAATAAAAGAAAGGAAGAACAACACTCAGGGTAATGGAGAGAATGGTTGTAAGCATTGGGATGAAGCCACGTTGTCTAGCAAAATAGCTGTGTGCAAAATTATGCTCATGGACATGTAAGAAAAGTATATTTACATGCATGTACATAAAATTTGGGTTATGTAATTTATCAAAGTAAACTACATCTGTTATGGTATCGTGAAAATTGATTTTTTTTAGTTTCGGTAGCAAAGATAGACATGTATATTACAACAATATTGTCTGTGTGCCCAATTTTTTGTTCCTTGTTTTACTCTAATTAAATTAGAACATAATTCTAATTTGTAACTTGTAATATTGTTTTAGGCAACATAAATCAAATAATCCAATTTTAGAACACTAATAAAAATCACGAAGATATGGGAGATCAGGAAAACCAAAGCTAAATCAAATAACACATGGTGGGATTACATAATACAAACTTCCTAGAGATTTCCAAATTCGATAGGTGGCTTAATCACACGAATAGCACCAAGGCATACATGTACTGCTGCTGTGAAAGCAAAAAAACGAAACCCAGCACCAACAGCCACCACTAAAGAGCAACGGAGGTAACCACACAGAATACTTTTCACATCAATAAGGATTTTAGAAACCGAGAACATATGGCAGAGCTGGTATTCCTGGGGAAAACAAAACAAAACCCAACAGCAGCTGGTGGCTCCATCCTATTGTTAGAGATATTTTTCTTTTCTTTGGAGCTCATCAGGTTTCTCGGAGGCTTATAAGTAGATCCGGGATCCAGTCAAAGAAGTGATAGCAAGATTCGCCATCACGTGAATGTGTAATTGAGAACGTGACTGCCCCACTTGGAACTAAATGAATAGGCACTTTGATCGTTCAGATCTCCCCTTTATTAAGTCAAAATCGATTGCATGATTAAAGGGGTTGGGTCACCATTCATGTAGCTGGGGGGAGCAAGGGGGGTTTCCTTTATGAGTTATCTCAATTAACCTCCACTTGCGAGCCTATACACAAGCTGAATGAGACAGTTAAGTCTATTTGGAAAATCAAACTCAGTGCGGTTACGGTACTGCAATTACCGATATCGCTAAAAAAGCAGCTAACTCAGTTCTTCAAATGCAATGTGATCGGAGCTTGGACAAGACGATGAAAATGGGAAGGAAGGATTCAATCCAGCTGCTACCAATATCACATAACACTAAATGCCTATATGTCGCATGATTCCCCTTTGCCGAAACAGCAGCAACAGAAGCAACCTTTTAACCATGAGCAGTTTCAAAAAAACAAATGCATGTGCCTGTACATGTGTAAAAACCATACCTAATCTTATCCCACCCGAGAAATAATGTATGGACGACCATTTTGGCAAAGACATGCAGAAGAGGAAATTGGGGAGGGTTCATATTATTTACCATTCTAGACATCCAACAACACCACGCAAATAAAAATCGGGGTGGCAGAATTGGAAGAATCGAGCCAAAATTGGCACCCCATAAACGCATCCTTATATTTAAGGGGAGTAGGAAAAGAAATGGAACCAAGCATTCTGTTATTTTACCTTCCCTATTTTTGCTTAACAATCCCCTAAAGCATATTTCTGTCTGACCCAAAAGGAAAAATCCCCTATACCGATGGACGACAAGATAAATAAACAACTCTTCCTTTTGATCAGATGATCACTGAAAGCACGACAACATAGGATACCCTTTTGATTTAACCTCAATAGAATACCCTTCCCTGGGACTGACCACCACCCCACGTAGGTGTCCGGCTTCTCCCCAGCTTGAAATAGGATTACCTAGGATTACCCATCAATGGATCTAATTGATTGGCTTCTCCCTAGCTTCAAATAGGATCACCCATCAATGGATCTAATCGATTTTGCCCGAGTTTCAAACAGGAAGCATGTAACCTTTTTCAACAAATGAATTTGCAAATTAGAGAACCCTATATTTCAACAATGTCTATTCAACCATTTCTGATTGAGGCAGTCTCACTCAGGTCCAAATTACACTGTAAAATAACAAATTACCCGTACCACGTCCGGGGGGAAAAAAAAAGATTACCCATGCCTAAAGGCACTTCCAAAAACATACAAATCGAAACTAAACTTATCAATATCTAGCACTATTTATCATATCCACCAAAATATCATTTCATAATCTGCTTTTCTCATTTGAAGATAGGCAAAATAAGCATCACATTCTAGTCTTTCAAATTTTCCCACACATTCAAAAGTTGGCCATACCTTCCAAACGTCGTACCGGTTTCCCTTGCTAAAATCGGTAACCAGCAAAATACCTCCCGAACGCACCAGTTTTTCTTGCCAAAATCAAAAACAATATTACCTCTACAAAACTTCCATCAATTTTTATACTCAAAACAGTCACTGAGAATGAGATAACTTACCAACGAAGATGATCGCTATTACAATCGAAGGGGCTCCTCCTCTTCCAAAACCCAGCCATGGCCTCCTACAGCAAGCATCATAAGCCACATAGCAAGTGCAATTCAGAATCACCTGACGAAGCTGACTCTGACGTACGGCCGAGCAATCGATGCACCATAAGTTCCCGTACGTGGCGGAGGCCTTCCTCTTCTTTTTTTTTGCAACCAAAGCGCATTCAAAAAAAGAAACCCCCTGAAGGAAATCAGAATCGAGTGATCTACCCCAAAAAAATTATAACAAATCTGAATTATACGTACCTTGCTCTCGGACTTGGCTCTCAGTTTTCTGGAGACGGCATTGGTGAGCTGTGACGGTGAGATTCTCAGTTGTGATGGTGTTGAGAGAGAGAGAGAGAGAGAGGAGAGAGCGTTGCCCTTGCGAAGAGAAGAACAGCGGCGTGTATTTCGGCAGGCAGGAGAGAGCAAAGTGGAGAAAATACTTGCACAGGAGAAGACCACGTGTAAATAAAAGCGAACAAACATCTGCACGTAAGACATAAGATAACCGCAGAGCAAAGTGTACAGAACCAAAAAAAACCCCGCCATTTCATCGCCTCACACACGAAGGTTTATTGACCAAGAAAAGGAGAAGATCTCTAACAGTAAAACACAGTCCACAGAGTTAGAAACCACAAAAGCATGAAGCAATACAAGATAATCACATAGCACAGAGTTAGAGTCAACACAAGATAATCACATAGCACAAACCCCAACCCAAAAAAACCTCGTTATTCCATCACCCAAACAACAACCACAGAACGGAAAATAGCATCGACCCATCTAAAAAATAACCACAAACACAAAATCGAAAAACAACGCAAAATCAAACAAAACACAAAACGCACAGCAGAAGCGAGAGACGAGCGTGCGTGTACATGTTCAGGGAAGTAGGGAAAGAACAACGGTAGAACACTCACCTCAGAGGACGAAGCAGCAGATCTTCCAAAGAACCAGAAACCTCCGCAACGCAGCAGTGAGAAGGCACATGGAAAGAGGGGGGACGAAGAGGGGAACCGAGCGTGTTCGAGAGAAATCCCCAAACGAACGGACACGATGCAGCACGGATCCCGCGGAACTCCCAGATCAAACCACCTGGGTTTCGTAAGCAGTGAAACTATCATCACCACAGCTGGGCCTTAAAGCAAGGAAGTAAAATTACAATTATGCCCATCTGGCCTGGGCAATCTGTAAAATGCCCGAAATTAAAGGGCAAATCGGTCCCAAATTGGGAATTGGGCATCCGAAAATCTGCTCCTTTATATTCTGGAGGAGAGATATATTCTGGAGAGGAGGATTACTGACTTCTTCTCCCCTTCCAGTGAAAGAATTGGAATTCAACTCCTTCAAGCTGAATAGTTATATGAGGATCTGAAGTTCAATTTGATATCCGTTTTCAAGTAGTGTTACTGTTTGCTCACTTTCTCAGTATTGAAACGATGATTAGGGTGTTGAACAGACCACGGTTTCGGTTTTTTGCGGCCGATTCAATTTCTTTTTCCCTGGCAAATTTTCGGTGTTTATAGCCAATTCAATTGTGAAACACCCCCAACCTCCTACCATAGCCACCAACACATGCAAACACATCAATCTGAGTTCTTTTGTAGGGTACATGTTTCTTTTATCGTGCTTCGTGACTATTGTCCTTCAAATATGTTATATGCCCCATTTTCAACTAA
Organism: Rhododendron griersonianum; assembly: GCA_018127125.1. Taxonomy (NCBI): domain Eukaryota; kingdom Viridiplantae; phylum Streptophyta; class Magnoliopsida; order Ericales; family Ericaceae; genus Rhododendron; species Rhododendron griersonianum. The sequence goes on along the minus strand of CM030793.1, from coordinate 34,971,087 downwards.
TTGTTCGGCTATTGTCCTTTAACTACTTGTTTGTGTTTTTTTCTTGGTTTCTTTTGATTTGGCAGAAACTGGTTCCAGTCAATGTGGATGGAGCAGTCATCGTTGCTGATGGAGGAGGAAAAGGAGCTACGGCTGTGGCTGTACCAAAAGTGGCTGTGAAACTAGATTCCAAAACTGTGATTGAGATAAGCCCTGATACATTAGAAGAGATTAAGATCAAGAAGCCGGTAGTGAACGATAAAAAAACCCAGTGATGGGTCGTCGAGAAAGAAGTCCCAAACAACCCTCACTTCAATCCTCACTGCTAGAAGCAAGGTAGCATTTTTGATATCCATTTGTTTGATAATTCCTTTTCTGTAAAGTTGCTGTTGTTTCTGACCTTTCATATGCATTTTGTTTGGGGTATTGGTATGTAAGGATGTTCAATCCAGGTTGTCTATGTTTTCTTCTGTATGAAAACATATTGAAGTGACTGAGGACTTCAGTGCCAAACACTGTGTTGGTGAAGGAGGATATGGTTATGTTTATAGAGCTTCTTTGCCCAATGGTCAAGTAGTTGTTGTGAAGAAACTTCATAATACATCATCTGATGGTGAATTGGTTGATCCCAAAAGCTTCACGAGTGAGATCAATGCGTACACCGCAACATCGTAAAGCTTTATGGGTGGTAGATGGTTTATGAATTTTTGCAAGGGGGAAGCTTGGGAAATGTACTGTGCTCAGAGGAACAAGCAGTAGAGTTTGATTGGATTAAGCGAGTGAATGTCGTTAAAGTGGTGGTAGATGCTCTCTCTTATATGCACCACGGTTCTTCGCCTCCAATCATCCATCGGGACATATCAAACGAAGAAATTAACACCGACTATGTTCAGTTACCAAAGAACAAGGTCCAACTTTTTTCACTATTACTGACTTCTTCTCCCCTTCCGGTGAAAAAATTGAAATTCAACTCCTTCATGCTGAATAGTTATATGAGGATCTGACGTTCAATTTGATATCCGTTTTCAAGTGGTGTTACTGTTTGCTTACTTTCTCAGTATTGAAACGATGATTAGGGTGTTGTTAAACCACAGTTTCGGTTTCTGTTCGTTTGCGGCCGATTCAATTTCTTTTTCCCTGGCGAATTTTCGGTGTTTATAGCCAATTCAATTGTGAAACTCCCCCAACCTCCTACCATAGCCACCAACACACGCAAACACATCAATCTGAGTTCTTTTGTAGGGTACATGTTTCTTTTATCGTGTTTCGTGACTATTGTCCTTCAAATATGTTATATGCCCCCATTTTCAACTAATTGTTTGACTATTGTCCTTCAACTACTTGTTTGTGTTTTTTTCTTGGTTTCTTTTGATTTGGCAGAAACTGGTTCCAGTCAATGTGGATGGAGCAGTCATCGTTGCCGATGGAGGAGGGAAAGGAGCTACGGCTGTGGCTGTACCAAATTTGGATTGCAGTTTGATTTGTCAGTCTCTTTGTCGTTTCACGCTCTTACTGGAAACTGTAGCGAATCCCCTATTAGTTAAGAACCGAAGGTGAGTTATATTTCTTTGTGCCTTCCTTTTTGTAACTTTTTCACATCTTGGAAATATGGGCTCAGAGATTCTCTAGCTAACAATTTCGTCTATGTAAGCTTGTGCTGTATAGCGAACCAATAGTTCTGTTACAAAATCGGGAATTTCTCAGTTTGTAGACATTTAATTTAACGATAAAATAATAATTAAAGAATTTCTCCGTTCAGAGCACATCCAAAACCAAATTTGAAAATTAAGAGACCATGACATTGTTCGATCATGCGGAGTTTCCGATATTTAGAATTAGAATTTTGGCAAATGGATTTGCGAACCTCATATTTGTGGATATGCAATCTATGGAAGTTAGTCTATCTTTTTGAAGCACATAAACAATTTTTATTTATTTATTTGGGTTTAGTCCTCTTTCTCTTTAGGTTTCATCTAATGAGGTCGCTTCTCTTAGGCCAAATGACTGCAATGAATAAGATGCCCATAGCTTCAGGTGGATAACAGAGATATCGGGATGGAAATGAGAGGCTGTTGCTGCTGTTCTTCTAGAGTATGAGTGAACCGGTCACCAGATTGAGAAGGTTGCCAGTATTTCCTTTGGACTAGCCTTTTAAAGAACAGAAGCCAAGGCTCTTGAAGCTCGGTGTGGCGTGTAATTGAAGATTTGGAAGAAAGGAAAGGTGAGTGTAAGGAGAGGGTATGGTTTCAGGCTTCATATGAGTTGGTGGTTAGTTATTGTTCAACTGTTACGTTGTGAACCTGTGGTTGTATATTATGCTGCCAGGGTTTTGATGCATCTGTTCCTATTTATATTTCTATTTAGACAAGCATTTAGGAGTGATTAGGACTGCAGATATGGAGGGATTTTGAACTTATGTGATGGATATCATTGTCAAGTTTACTACTATAACTTGCTCGCCATTCAAACAAAACTTGCTTGCACCTACGAATTTGGTTATTTGTGTTTTATTTGTTAAAAAAGTGTTCATATATGTTGAGCAGTTGAGACTGGGTAAATCTTTGATAGGGGTATGTTTAGAGTTTCATTGGTGTTCAAAAAACATAGATGTGCACATTTTGCTTTGTTTCTGATATAGAACAGTTGCACCATTCGGTTATGGAATTGAAGGAAAGGGAAGTGAAGCTAGATACAGATATAACTACTCCTTTTTATCATTCTCATTGCTAGCATTGGTACGATGTTTCTACTAGACATACAAACAAGAGAAACTTGCATTATGACCAGTCGTTTTGTGCACTCTGCATACTTCAGAAACACCATGAGATTGCTCTTTGTGATAACATGCCTACGTTATTGAAAGAATGTTGGTTGGTCCATAATTAGTGGACACCACCGAGTATAACTCCTTGGGTTTGAAATTTCAATTATTCAATTGGTGAAAACTTTTACGCTAATCTGCTATTGTTATCCATCAGTTTGAGGTGACCATGCACTGGATGTTATACTCATCTCCGTGACTAGTGTACAGGTTTTAGGGGTTGGATGTGGTGACATAGCTTTGCTTTCAGCAGAAAGCAAGGATTTTTGGAAGGAACTGAATTGCTTCAACTTGGACGCTTGTCTCATCTTCAGGTTGTGTTCATTCGATTGTAATTCCCTTATGAAGAATGGCCTCAGGAGTGAATTCACTTTGTGGGGAACGCATACATATATATGTTGGAGGTTTCATTGCGTAGATTATCATAGTTGGTGTTTTCTTGAAATTACGCCGCTTGACAAATACGAATCATTCCCTAAATTTTACCATTAAACTTATGAAATTTAAGTTCCTTTTGGAAGAGTATGGATCAAGTTATTATCGTACGTAACAAGAATATGGCAAGGACTAAAAGATCAGGATTGCAAGGAATATTCTCTTCTTAAGCCTCCTATTCCTGTTTAACAAGGGAAAATATTTTCCATGTATACATAGACTTATCATTTTGTTTCAATCCCAAATAGTTCAAGCTTAATAGATAGGTACCAGAAAAATCAATGCGCTGAAAATTCATGAGCCAACTTTTAACTAAAAACCACGGGAGAATAACCTAAATGAAATGAAATCCGAAGGTAACAGAAACATCAGAAAGAAATATAAAATAGTCAGATTTTCAGAATTGCCTACGTGGGTATCGTTCATGAAGTAACATGCAAATTATGATCAGGCATGCCTACTTATATTTGATTCAAGAGGTTTTATGACGTGTTTGACGTGAACTTCACATATGAAATGTCTGACTTGAATGCTTTTCTTTGCAGCCTACTTCTATTTGCTTCAACTTGGATGCTTGTCTGTATAAATCCAGTGTTGCAAGAGATTGGAGCTTTCTTTCCAGCTCAATGCAGATATGGTGTTTGAAAAGGTGAGCACTGTGATACTTCATTTCAATTCCTTCCATATCCATGGGCGTTTGCCAAAGTTACTAGACAATACTTAAAAAAGCCTACGATCATGGACATAGATGAGTCAAACAGGGACCATCTGGTGCCTCATATTTCTTTATACAAGATCTATTGTGGAGCTCGAGCTCTGCTTATTTAATACTCAAATGAGCTGAGAAGAGCATAATTCCAAGAGGAACACGGTTTGTTCATGAACATGGTATATGCAGTCATATCAATAGCATTTTGGCTACTGCCATAGTAAGGGAGGTCGCTGTAATAGCAAACCTTGGTCTAGAATGGATTGTTGGATATTGCTAGCGATTAGTGCATTGCTTGCCTTGCCAATTGCTGGGCCCTTTTAGATCGATTGGTGCATATTATTTTGCAATTAGATGATTGAATGCAAGTGGTGTTTATTTTCATTCAAGTATTGTAGCAATTTTAATTTGCTTTAGTATGTACATTTTCCCAGGCTATGAACGGCTTGCTTGAATTATTTACAATTGTTGGTGTTTATTGTTAGCCCGTCTCACACCTTAAAGTCCTAAGTGGCTAAATCTTTATTATCCTCCTCCACTTGGTAATGTCAAATGTTTTGTATTTTTTCCCCCACTCTGTATTGTTAAATAGATTTAGGCTCCATTTGGCTAAACGTGAATTTCAATTTAAGTCTATGTTTAATTAGACAAAATACAGAAGGTGTTGTTATAGGTAATTTGTGGACCTATAGAGTGGAGGATGGACAATAATGGAAACATAGGTAATTTATTTGGACGATTGGACAGCTGTGATCCTTACCATGAAGAACTTGTTATTTGCATTAGTTATGACTGATATGATCTTCTTTACAGCCACAGGTTCTACGACTTTTGAAAAGTCACGAGCCAAATCAATTCGAAATGAGACGTGTTAATTCACATTTTGGATTATTTGAAAATCACTTTAAGCCCAGCAGATTGGGTCGCTATGTTTGATGAAGAAGGTTGAGCAATTGATGTTCGCTGTATTTCCACATCTACAACGATATCCAGCGAGGCCATGTCAATGATGAGTTGTGCAATATTGACTCCCAAATCAAACTATCGAAGTTGCGTCAAAAACTTCACTTGAGATATGCGTAAATCAAGGATAGGCCTACAGCCCTTTACTTAAGCGAGAGGTGTTGTATCAATACAACAACATCAAGTATCCATCTTCTTTCACACCCAAACACAAAGTCTTATCCTCCAATAAGGAAATCCTACTCATATTGTTTGAGTCACACATACTATCAGAATTATGAAACATCCATGCACAAACAAGAAATGCACTATTCGAACCACATAAGTATCATTTGGCATGACATAAGATCCAGAGTGCTCCAAAAAAAAAAAAGGAGACCTTCCGTGCTCAAGGTCAGGTGTATCATTACATCAATAATCTATATCCTCGAAATAATGAGCCTTTGTTCCTCTAACTATACTTTTGCGATACAGAACAGGAAGTACAGAATAGGTTCAATCGTCTCAATAGTTCGGATAAAGACGTGGTATTTTACTGATGTGGTATTCAGAATGACTGATATATTTGATGCAGTGCTTGTGTATAGTCTGAATTGTTGTCAAACATTTATCTTGTACGGTGATGTATTAGTTAAGACTGATATGATCTTCTTATATATGATATTTTCTCCTCTCATTCCTATTGTCTACCAGAAAGCTAAGCGTAGCTATGAGAAGGATATATCAGCTTTCAAAGGCGCCAGAGTTTCTAATGACAATGCATTTGTTCGTCAAGAGGATAATCAAGGGACTGTGAATGCTGAAGAAGGTAAAAATTAAAGTGTTAGTTCTAACTCGTGCTAACTTAGACACTCTCTAATCATGCCTAATGCTCAAAGCATGAAGAACTTGTCTTTGAGATTTTCTTTTAAAGATGACTTTCACCAATGAGGTTCAGCTAGGACGTTGGATGTTGGAGTTATCTTGCGGCAGCATCCTAAATCTCTGTTAGGTAGGCATAGTGCTTTTACCTTTTAAACTAAGGGCCATGCTAACAAATGCACACTGGGCTGTGGTTAAGGTTCACATAAAGCCAAAAAAAAGCTCGTTTGCACTTAATACATTGCAGTACACTTTCACATATTCCAACACAACTTCACCTTAAAACTACCCAAAAGTGCTTGTCCCGTTCTCTTCTCGAGCAAATGAGGTATGCTCAACTAGAATTTTGGTTTTGGTTACCACATAATCCAAGCTTGAGCAATTCTGGTTACTGGAACCAAAGATTGGTTGATTTGATTGATTTTGTTTGACTAATCCATTCTCTGTAACGTGGGGGTTTCAGGTTAAGTAACAGTGCTCTCAATTTTTAAGTGGAAATCACAGATGCATTACTTCCTATTGAGGTTGGAGTCATAAAAACTTGAAAATGAAAACGATACTCTTCGGCAACATATTCCCTGATGCTGGTGCAAGGAACTAATGTGTTAATCTGACCTCTTAATTACTTTACGTGAACATCACCTCTAAATAGATGCCACATGGAGAATGATATACATCTTCGGTAGTGATACTGTAACTACTGTTAGAATAAAACGTAAATGTTTGTAGGAAAAGGGAAAAACATAGGCACGGCAAAGAAAAATTATACTATCCAAGACCACATAGTTTAAAGTTTGTGTTCTCAAATGTGAATGAAAGCTTTCAGTTGTCATGTTTTTATTACCCCACTTTGTCACATCACTCGAGAGATTATACAAGAGGCTCTTCGATCTTTTTTCTTTTTATCGGTGATACTACACTTGATCGTAGCCAAAACACCAAGATCAGATACTGCACTTGATTTTTTTTATTGGCGATACTACACTTGATCTTTTTTTTTTGACGATACTAAACTTGATCTTAGCCAATAGGCTGAGTGCAGATTCTATACTTGATCTTAGCCAATAGGCCGAGTGCAGATTCTATACTTGATCTTTTTGTAGAATCAGCGATACTACACTCGATCATCGCCAAAAGGCCAAGAACAGATACTGAACTTGATCTTTTTTATCGTCGATACTAGAATTGATCTTAGCCAAATGATAGAGCGTAGATGCTACACTTGATCATTTTTTTTATCAGCTATACTACACGTGATCTTTGTTTGATCGGCGATAGTACACTTGATCTTAGCCAATAGGCACTACACTTGATCTTAGCGAATAGGCCGAGAACAGATATTACACTTGATCTTTTTTTATAATTGGCGATACTACACTCAATCCTAGCCAAAAGGCCGAGAACAGATACTGCATTTAATATTTTTTTCATCGACAATACTACACTTGATCTTAGCCAAAGGACCGGGTACTGATGCTACACCTGACCTCTCTTTTTTTCGTCCGCAATACTACACTTTATCTTAGCCTTGTCATTAGACAAAAGGCCGAGAACATATACTACACTTGATCTTTTTTTAGAGTCGGCCATGCTGGACTTAATGTTAGCCGAAAGGTCAAGAACTGATACGACACTTGATCCTTTTTTTTTTTTTATCGGCGATACCACACTTGATCTTAGCCAAAAAACCGAGAATAGATACTGCATTTGATCTCTTTTTTTTATTTTTATCGGCGATACTACACTCAATCATCGCCAAAAGGCCGAGCGCAGATACTACACTTGATCTTTGCCAAATGACCGAGCGCAGATGCTACACTTGATCATTTTTTTTTATTAGCTATACTACACTTGATCTTTTTTTCATCGGCGATACTACACTTGATCTTAGCCAATAGGCACTGCACTTGATCTTTTTTTAGAATCGGCGATACTAAACTCGATCCTAGCCAAAAGGTCGAGAACATATACTGCAATTGATCTCAAGTGTAGTATCTTTGACAAGATTAATTTTCAAAGATAATCTTCTTCCATATAACTTTGTGGTTAGGGGAAGAGAGGTAGTTGATTGACAAACGATCTCTATCTCACTTCGACACATGACTAGCTGTGATTAGTCTTCCTTGTCCATTCTCAACTTCTATATGAGTTCTAATTTCAACGCTAAGAAAGCATAATGGAAGTTTTTTAACTGAATAGCGGATTGACCCGCCTTCTGTAAGAAAGCCTTCAGTAAAAAAATCGTGTAATCTCTTCATTTTTTAGGTAATTAAAGTAACAATCATATTTAAAACTATAGCTGAGTCCCTTTGCCAGAATATGCTAGGGTCATGGGCTACGCCTAGGCCTAGATATTTTGGCATGGGCAGGCTCGATGTTAGCCCAAATTTTGGCGTTATCTAGATGGGCTTGGGCCGGGCTAGAGCCCAATGACTTTTGGGTTATGTCAGGTCGGGTCAAATTTACATTGCTAGACTTAGCAGTAGGGATAAGGTTGGCACTTCACAGGTCCATTAAATATAGCCTTAGTTATCCTTTCTATAAGAGTAAGAGTTTCCATCGAACTAGGACTGTTAAGGGTTATCTCCATAGAGACGTTATGCAATATAAAAGAATCCTTGCCCTCCTAGAACCCCTTTAGGGTGGTAGGTCTGTTACCCGCTGTGATTCCATATGCTCGACCACGTATGGTCCGAGCAGGTACGCGCCCCTTGAACTTGGCCTATCACTAGTGATACTGATAATAATAAAATATTGCTAATCAACATAAGTAGTACGATAACATATTCTAGACACCTCATTTTGGGACCACTAGATGAATCCTGAAAATGGTATTCTGGACCGATGACGAAAATTGCCTTTGACCGGCCAATGGATTGATTTTAGACCCTTTAAAGTACAAGGAGATTTGTATTTGTTCGGTCTTATGGCACAAAGTCAACGTAAATGTTAACTAAAGATTAGTTTTTTTTTTTTTGATCCGCAACTGAAGATTAGTTGACTCAAGCAAAATGTGTTGGATGCAACATTTGACTAATCAATACGCAAGGTTTGACCTTCTGACCCGTGCACTGTATACAGTAGAGAGTCTGTCAGATAGGACCAAATTGCATGCTCTTGGAATTACGTATCATAAGCAATATTAATTTGTCGCATACAAAGTTTAATCTATCGTACACAAGGTTTTACCATAAGATGTCTTGTGACTGACAACATAATCAATGTGTGTAGTTGCAGGGTGTAGACTGAAAATCTCTAACCAGTCATTCGAGAGACCCTTGGGCCAATGGGTGAAAACCCCATTTGCTTATATATAAATAGTGTCATTGACCTCTAGGTAAGGGGGGATGGAGTTAGCTAGGGATTGGCTTGAGCCATTATTGTGTAATAATAGTGGCAGATTGGCAGTTAAGGAGAAACTCTTCTCCTGGTGAGTAATAAACACATATGATATACACAAGGCATTTACTCTTCCCATTGAGTCCTTCAAGACATATTCAAGGATTCTTGTGAGTTTATTGGCTATCGTCTAGTAGGAAACACATATAGTGAAAAGTCAACTTGTACTTTGAAGGGCAAGTGGTTTGAGGGGAAAACGTCTGCCTCAGGCATAGTTGTCGATATTGTGTCTTGAGCCCATGTAGCATTTGAAAATAGAACCTCCTGAAGTCGGAGTTGCAAAGTTGCATCTTTTTGTGCGCAACATTATTCCTTGCGAACATAAGGGTGTACATGGCATCCGCTTCGTCTTTCTAGAGTGTGCCATGTTTTGTTGGAAATGCAGTTTTTGGTGTTTATTTGTGGTATTTGTGTTTATTTGTTTATGACATGCATAGCAATATATTTTGTTCATCATTCTACCTATTTTATACAACCAAAGACAAGTTGGTGTACGCAATGTTTTCTTTGTGTACAACATCTTATTCGTTGCAGATGCTACCTCTTGTCACGTATGCCAAAATGCACCAAGACAAATTATTATGTGATGCAATACTGTTTGACTGCTTTTCTTACTGTTTTTATGCACTGTTTGGTTATGATTTACGTCATGCATGCACTACAACAAAGATGGCTTTTTATAGCATTATCTAACATCATTCTTTTAAGAATGCTATGTAAGAAAACCAATTATAGTGTTCAGTGATAAGGAGTGGAGGAAAAGCTTGCGCCTAAAATACTATAGCGTTTCATTTAGTATAGCATACAATAGCGTTCCACAAAAATTCCTTTAGTGGCGCTCTATATCGCACACCCCCTCCTGAAAATTTCAATCTTTCCTCCAAAATCAGAGGCGCAAATATAGATCTTCTTCTTGGTCGGCGTTGAAACCCTAGAAAATGGTGAGTTTCGATCAAGCTTCTCCTGGCGACGCGATCTCCAGACCCAAGTGCGTTGATCAGTTCCACACCATCGAGAAAGGCGTTGGACACAAACAAGGTCTCTCTCTCTCTGAAAAACTTCATCTCCCCCTTTACCCCTTCCACTATCCTCCTTCTCCTCTGTTTGTTTGTGTGTGTGTCGCGAGTCGCGACACAGGAAAACAAGGATAGCAGTCTCCGCCATTTGCGAGCGAGTGAAGTTTCTAGAAATTAAGCCCAATTTCAGAGAACCCATGAGTAGCAACAACACACGACAGATACGACAACCTGGTTGCTTCTCTCTCTCTCTTGCTATACATATATGGGAAATCTATAACTTCCAATTTCAAAAAACCCTAGATTTTTCTAGAAAAGAAACTAGATTCGAAAACCCTCAATTGTTTACAGAAATTAAGCCCGAAGTGTAAACCCTAGTTCTCTTATCTAGCCCTAAATAAACTCATGGTTCGTATAAATCTGTATATATGGCTTGGATTTCATATGTGCTTGTGAGTAATTTATGATTTCGCGGAGAAGAATTGATACCTTGACCCGTTGAGAGTGTTAGTTCCATTCAATAGAATATCAAATATCATATATTGGGTTCCTCTTGATCGAGATTTTTGTCACTTTAATGGATATAGGCAACTGGATGGCTTCATATTTTTCCGTTGAGAGTGTTTATTGCTTTTGATCCCCTTTACTTGGTTAACTTGTTTCCCTGCCCAAGGTGTTTTTAGCTAATATAACTATAAGTTTAATATCCGGGGTGAGTGCACAATAGTTCAGGGGTAAGTCTAGGGAGCAGGAAACAGGAGCACAACCCAGCCCATGATGCTGACGTGGCAGTGGGCCTCACGTCTGCGTTAGCAACATTAAAAAAAAACATTTGTGACTTCCTTCTCTCCCCCTCTGCAACACGGACCCATTTCTTTCTCTCTCCCCAAATACCATTGATGACCACCATCGACACCATTTCCAGCAACCACCACCGACGCCGGCGACCACCACCGACGCCACCCCCATCACCAAACCGCCCTTCTCTCTGCAACTCCCATCTCTCTCTCTCTCTCAAATTGAATCATCTTGTAGGTTCCACCCAAATCAAAATCCCCACAGATATGAAATCAGAATCATACCAAGAAAGCACTCTAATTGTCGAATCTTTCACTCCCTGATTTTGGATTAAACTAGGATTAAATTTGTTGCTAGTACATGAAAAATGGCTTGCGTACCCACATTAAAACCTCGTCGTTTGGCCTGTGCGCGACAGAAGTTTGATGAAAATCTGGAACCAGCTCTATCGCCTTGTAGTAATATGATTTCTGGCCCGTCGTCAAATATTGGATCCCCCCATGTGTGAAAAGGGTCTTGTTTGACGCAAACCAATGCCTGTATCCAGACGAATTTCAAGCATGGCAGGTCAATTAATGCTCCTTGTATTTTTTTCCATTCAATTTGAGAGAGAGAAAGAGAGAGTGTGTGTGTGTGGTGCGCTCTGTGATTGATGGTGGTCGTCAACTGTGTTTGGGGCAAAATTAGGGTTTTGGTGGAGGTGGGTCGCATTCGATTGTGGGGAGAGAGAAAGAAATGGGTCCGTGTTGCAGAGGGGGAGAGAAGGGAGTTGCAAATGTTTTTTGTTTTTTTAAATTTTGCCGACGCAGACGGGGGGCCCATTGCCACGTCAGCGTAATGGATTGGGTCGTGCTCCCGTTTCCTACTCCCTTGACTTTTGGGTTGGAATATACTCCCTCCATCCCATATTGCTTGTCCTTTTTCACTATTTAGGACCTCTCAAAAAATTATCTATATTTTTCAATTTGTAATACTTTTTATATTCGATATGGATCTTGTTTGATAGATCTTAATTAGTATTATAATATGATATTTTTGAAATTATATAAAACACTAGATTGTGAGATATAGATAATTTTTTTATGTGGCACGTCTACTCAAAAAGGACCAGAAATTTGGGACAGGGGGAGTATGTTATTTTTGTGGTGGACAAAAGTGCGGTGAGCCTAGCTTTACTGTATTATGTGAACAAAACGAGATTAAATTCTATCCAGATGAACTGGAAACGGAGGGTTTTCTGCCACCCCCATGGGCCCCCTTCGCGTATTTTTTGGGTAATTCAAATTGTGCATTTTGTAGGGCTTGTAAAATAATGTATCCATGTAAAAAAATTAGCTTGTCCGGACATCAATATGTATGTTAAAAGTTGAGTTTTAGACGAAAAAATGAACGGCTGTAGAGAATTTAACTTAAAAAACAGTTAATAGATCCAGACTGTCTATTTTTTCGTCTAGAACTCAAATTTTGACATACCTATTGATGTCCAGATAAGCTGATTTTTTACGTAGATACATTATTTTCAGTCATGCTATCCTGAATAAAAAGTTAGATGATTGGATCGAGCACTTATAGGTACCAGATTGTGCTGTTTTTTGGCGGGGACCCTTGAAAAAATGTTTTACATTTAATGAACGGGTTGGATCGTTTGTGTGGGACCTGAAGCGGGCCCCACGTCACAATCTATGCACGATTATTTCACAAAAAATGTGAGTCATTTCTACATTATTTTACTGGCCTTACAAAATGCACGGTTTGGATTACCCAAAAAAATGCGTGAAGGGGGCCCACGTGGGTGCTCGGCTCATCAGGACAGAACTCTCTCTCAATTGTGACATATTCTTCTCTCTCTCGCTTTCGCTCTCGTTCTGTTCAAATTCCATGTCTTTGTGATTACCTTGATACCAGTTTTTCAAAAGTGTACCCATTTCCTCCCTTCATTGTTCAGCCGCTGTGTAGACACCCCGTTTGGTAGTCCGTAACACTTAGGCCTCCCGCCAAGCAGCCGCCCAATGATGAGAATGTTGCTTTCAATTATGATTATCCTAGAGAAGTAATCTTGATGCATTGATGTTCGGAGATAACCTTTCGCCGTTTCTTTCAAAATGTTTTTATCAAAATTCCAAACTTTCTTTTAAATAGTGTTGCGTTCCATTTTAAATATTCTTTTGAATAATGTTGAGTGTTTTTAATCCATAAAACAATTCATTTTTAGCCCCTAAAAGTCTTATTTTTAGCTCAAATCGTCGCTGTTTTTTACCTAAAAATCAGTTCGAAACGCATCGGAACGGACCCCCAAGCCTGGACCAAGGGAGGCCTGCCCGGAGCCCATAAACATGGGCCAAGGCCGGGTCGGCCTTCTTGTGGTGCCACGGCACCGTTTTGTTGTTTTTCCTCGGTTTCTGCATTTTTCCGTGTTTTTTGCAGTCCCACATCAAAAACTTAGCGTTTTTCCTCCGCGAATTCACCCTATATAAACCCCTTACCTCCATAGGTTTCAAATCGTTCAGAACCTTTGTTCAAAAAATCATTTTCGCTTGAGAGCAGGCCAAGGTCTATTGGCTAGTACTCAAGTATAGTAAAGTCTTCTCTACAATGTTAGGCTACCGAAGGCATCTTGCATCAAGGTTGCTCCCCCTACGGGCAATCATATTCAATTCCCGCTCAGTTCCTGAGGGTGGTCCACTTGGTCTTGTGGAGTCAAGGTATGTCGTTCTTTTTAATTTTCTTTATTGTTTAATCTAGTTTAGCTGCTAGTTAATTATTGCTTAGTTTAATTAGCTAGTCGCATGTTTAGGGTTTATTTTATGTTCTTGTCTTGCTTAGTTCAGGCAAGTTTAGGCTTTTCAATTTGTTTTAATATCGTATGCTAGCGTAGTTTTTGTTCATGCATGATAATCTAGGGTTTAGATAGATCATGTGTAATGACCGTTTTGCTCTTCATACATGTTTAGTCGTAGTACTGCACGTTTAGTTCTTCATACAAATTACCTGTTGTTACTCTGTCCGTATGATCACTCGCACATGCATCCACGTAGTCGTTACTCTGCTCGCATGCATATTTACCATTTTACCCTAGTCGTTATGCTATCCGCATGCATATTGATATTTTAGTCTATGCTGTTATGCTGTCCGTATACCCTTGTGCATATCATCTGTTTTACAATCGTTATGCTGCTAGTTTCACCCCAACATGTCAAATTATCGTTTTACTCCTACATGTCGCATATTAGCATGATGTTCGTTTAATTAGCTGTTTTGCCCTCATGGTTCATCCATGAGTAGCCTGTTGATGCATGTGGTTTCCTAATCGGGTAACTTTCCTAATTTGACCCGGTTTCCTAATCCGGGCAGGTTTCCTAATTTGGAAAGTTTCCTAATCCGGTCAGTTTCCCAGTTTTAGCTAGTTTCCTAATTCGTTCATGTTGCATGTTAGTTCAATTTAGTTCAATCATATCATGCATGTTTCCTATTTCTATTTAGTTGCATGTCTAGTTTAATATCACATGTTGCATGCACCCATTTAATTCAAGCCTTTGCTATGCTCGTTAGCTTTAGGGTAACTTCCCTTGGAAGTAAAGACCCTTCCAGCATTCGCAACGGCAGATTAATCTTTCATGTGTGCTAGTTTAGATCTACGGACCGTATGAGGACCTAAGGATGGCTGGTGATCATCACCTGTGGATACAGGATGATAATGGGCTGTTCATCTCTAGGCCCTCATCCATAAGTTGTATGCTTTTGTTTTCTTTTTTGTGTGCTTCATTCGACAGAGGTAGTTTTTCAAATGATTTTTCCCTCTTGCAAAAGACTCCTTTTTCAAAAACGTGTTTACTAAAACCTACCTATCCGTTTGCTTGAGTCTCGTGCATTTAGGATAGAGATGATTTGAACCAATGGTGATGAGTGGAGGCCAATCGTCAGATTGGGCAGAGTGGGTGCCTAACACCTTCCCACTCGGTACCTTAGCCCCCGGACCCGTCTATGGTGATGCTAGGATCAAGCCTTTCCATAAGAGTCATTCATGGTTCTTGGACCTAAACCAAGTGGCGACTCTGAGTTTTGTCGAGTACTTGTTTAATTGCAAGTATTTGACAGTGTTTTGTGCCAGTCATCATGTTTTTAGTAAAGTCTACCCACATGTGCTCGGTCACGCGAGCGCCGGGTGCCCACCCTCCGGGCGGCTGCGCTCACACAGTGTCTGTTGCTAGGCAAAGGTTTTGTGGTCAAATTTGTTGATGCAAAACAACTAAAGATGATGTTCAAATGACGACCCAGTTCTTCAATCTGTGAGTATTCAAGTTAATTGGGGTTTGAAAATTTCTATTTTTTCAATTGGTTTTATTTTTTATTTTATATGTTTAAGGCCAGAATCAAGGCTCATTGATCAACTTACAAATAGTTATTTGTTTGGCAGGTTGGTTTCCATCCCCTGCTTTGCGCAACACATCTGCTCGTTGCGTTGTTCATATGTTTTCAAGGTACATGCTATCTTTAGATGGTGTTCAAAATTTTCTTTTCAAGTGAAGTGACATTATGATGCGAAGAACCCATTTGAAAGTGATGAGAACATGTTTCAGTCAAGTTTTAGGTTGTTTATTAGAGATGAAATTTGAAATTTGGATG
Organism: Rhododendron griersonianum; assembly: GCA_018127125.1. Lineage (NCBI taxonomy): Eukaryota > Viridiplantae > Streptophyta > Magnoliopsida > Ericales > Ericaceae > Rhododendron > Rhododendron griersonianum. The sequence goes on along the minus strand of CM030793.1, from coordinate 34,955,483 downwards.
GACCATGCTGAATAAAACCACAATTGATGCCATCTCTAGATTGTTCATGGGCATACGATTTTTGTTATGCGTAACCTTTTATGTTCTTTTCACGCAAGATACCTCACTACATGGATGGATTATTTTCTTCTATTTTTATTTTTCACATTGACGAACTCAAATCAGTTCGTACGTATAGCATGTGGAATAACTGAGTACAGATGATACAAGTAGTTTGTATAATGACATTGAAGGCATACTAGCCTAGCCTAGTAAATGTGCCTAATATGACGTATTAAGGCATATAATAACTCATGGAGACATACTCAAAATTAGTTTTAAACATGATAAAATGCCATCGAAGGCATGTTATTTGAGAAAACATGATGAAAGTAAGGTTCGTGGATTACTAGCTAGGACTTATATGTCGTAAATTTGATGACATACAGCTAGCCTGGCAAACATGCTCAAAATACCATAGAAAACATCCTCAAATTAAAACCAGCAGCAATGAGCAACTTGACGTCCCAGTAGTTGACATCATTTTATGAAATCCCAAATTAAGACAATTAGCTCAAAAAAAGAAAGAAGAGCACAAATCTATGGCGAATTGTAGAAACACAAATCCATCCACCACGAAAAGGTTAAGCCAAACTAGTGCAGTTCAAAGCTGACTTTATACTCTGCACGGTAGAGCTAATAAGAGCATGGACACTGGCCACCATCTCCATGCTCACGTGCTTCAGAGAAGAGGCATCACAATCCTGTATCTGGAAAACTATGGTGAGAAGCGAACCTTCAGGGTTTGTAGTGGTGCTAGTAGATGCACCAGCTGTGGTGCCTGGATGGCCATCACTGGATATTACGAACCCTGATGGAACTAGCGGTATGTAGGAAGAGTCTCGTCCATTCACTGCCATGTCTAAGGATGCTATGTCGACAGGGGCATAGGCTACTATTGCTCCCAAATGATCGATACTGCTCTCTTGAAGCACTAGGATATTGTTCCCAGAGGAAATAACAGGCTGCTTGAGACAAGCAATTTCAGTTAACTTCCTTAGACTGATTCTAATTAGGATCAATTTTTTGTTCTTGCACAAGAATAGTGAGGAGCATGAAGCCTAGCATAATTAACCAAGATTTGCATGTTACATGAACTTGGACTATTACTTCTTGCATTCTTGTTGTCGAATACGTGCTTAGAATGATAGATTACAAAAGAATTTTTAAGTCTCGTCTAGAATGTATGACATGAGTAATTTTCACACTATCAGTGATTATGGCGGGTGTTTTAGTTTCGAAGAGAGGACTGCAAAAAAGGCCACGTTATTCTGCATAAGTGATTTTTGGATAAAATTTCTCTTTATATAGCATTGCCATTTCTTTTAGTTGAGTATCATGGCTAGAGTTGTTTTCTTCTTGTGTGAAAAGATAGTTTTGGAATTTTTCAAGCAACCAAACAACTCTAGCAGTTGATGTTCCAAGAATCCAAGAAAGGTTGTTTCTTAAATCCTTTTGTCATTTCTAACATGACTAAAATCAATGTATATAGAATGTAGAAAATCTCTCTCTCTCTCTCTCTCTCTCTCGTGGTTTTCCACATACTCCCTTCTGTAACTAAAGGAGAACTCTATAAAAGCTTACCTGGATGATAGATATGCGATTTCCTGTATGATCTCCGTATGACATTTTTGCAATCTCTTGGAACGAAATCCCTTTAGCGAGAATGTCCCACTGGTAAACAATGAAAGGAGTCCAACTACTTAATGCTCATCAAGGATGACATTTGTGGCAAGTGGTATATGTAACATTCAATAAAAAAAAATAGTTGGAATGTTTGCATACCTGAGCTCTCATTTTTTCGTCTCTTAAAAATTCAAAGATAGATGGACATGAAAGTGGTAGCCAAATGGAGGTAGCGGCATTGACAATCAAGCCATTAGTTTGGCCTCCTACGGTGCTTGTGAAAACGGAGAATCGGATTTCAATGTTCTTGTTTTCAGGGAGATGAGGTATGTCCAGTTTATTTTTCATCCCTAAGTTTGCAAACAAATTCTTGACCATCCTGTGTGAAAGGGTCATTATGCTTCTTCTACCTTCATGCGAATATATTACTTTTGAAAAAAAAACATCATTAGAAACCCCACATGACATATAAAGTAAAAAAAAACCCAGAGAAAATGATATGGATAGAAACAAATCATTGCATGATTAGAAGAAATTAAAAGTTGATGGTAAGATTACCCTCTCCAAGATCATGACTTTCTATCATATTGGAATAAAATCTTTCACACATTCTTTGAAGAGTGAGAAGCCATCTCTCTGCTCCGTATGCCAGACTGGAAGATATGAAATCTCTATAAAGTTGATGAGTTAGGGCCTTGTCATTGACTTCAACATGGTCCACCCAAGTGATCTAGCAAATAAAGGAATGCGGCTCCTATTAAAGTTAATGTAGTAGTACGTAAGGATTTAAATAGCGGTATCGGGACCCGTGACGGTAGCGGTTCTAGGGTAACGGTACCAGGAGTATATTTAAATAGCAGTATCGGGACCCGTGACAATAGCGGTCCTAGTGTAACGGTACTAGGAGTATCCAACGATACATCACACGAATCAGTTGTAGCGTTTTTCAATTTTTTAAAATCACTTTTACAAAAGAAGTAATTTTAGAGTTCCTAAATCAATTGTACCAGTAAGCTATCAACCGTAATGGCTGTGAACTGGTATGTGAATTGGAAGCGAACCGATACATAAGGGGAACCGGCCGATATGCTTGCGATGCATCTCACTGTTATGTCGAGGTTTAACAGTATCAGAAAGCGTAAAAACCGATATGCCATGTAACAACTTATATTTAAAACCTTGAGTAATAGGGAAGGTAGCAATATTTTTATTCTTGCAAACTTTTTATTTTGAAACATGTGGAAGTGCATAACGGTGGTTAAATGAGACACATAATATGATAATATTACGTTAGTAATGGTGGAATTACTGACACTACCAAAAAAGTTGAATCTGTTAAACACCCTTTGCCTGGTGAATTGCAGATGTTGCCAAAATTACATCCACAACCACGAACACTATTGGTATTATATTGTCGCTAAGGGCCATACTATAACTATCATTGCCAAAGTTGTTAGGCTGTTCATATTAATTAGTGAGCATTGCGCTTGTATTCTATTTTTGGAGTCATATAAAGTATGACATAAACAAGCTTTTGGGTAGATGTTCCTCGCAAAATATGGCAAAAAAAAAATGATTCGTATGTTATTTTGCATGACTAAGGACTATGTTAGAAAAGCTCAGCCCATAAAGTCTCCTTAAAACCCAGGTATTAAGGGGAGGGAAGCTAGGGCCTTATAACCAGCATAGAGGGGGCATGTCCATGCGATGTGGAGCACAATCCAACAGACTATGCTAGACGTTGTATTTAAGTTCCTATGGGTTTAGTTCTTCTCTAGTATCATCATATTCAATAAAAACTAGTTGCCCATGATAGTAACACCTCCATTAAAAAATAGGATTTAGGGTACTTCATCTAGTCAACAAAGTATGGTAAGTAGTCATTCTTCTCTACAGCTACTTAAAGAAAGCCCATATATTGATTGATTGTTTAGTTCGTATTTGGTAAATTAAGTTACTAACATCGAGTAAAACCTTCCTTATTGTGTTATAAATATAGCTTGTGAATCGTGATAGTTCTAAATATGATCTCCATAACTTACTTTTCAACAATATAATTTGCAAATGTAACAACATTATTAAATAGAGAAATCCTCACCATTGAGCACCCATTTGACAAGTCTCTCACTATGCACCCAGAAGGTAGCCTCCAAGAGTGGGAATGGCAGTCCCTTTCTCGGCTTCCATGGAAGATGTCATATGATACCTCTACTATCATCCATTCACCTTCACCGATTTGATGACAATAGCGAAGGAAGTAGAAATCTCGAGGTGCCACAAAAGGCGAAAGTATATGCATTTGTTCATATTCCTGCATGAAAATCTTAAAACTAAATTAACTATACTTGAGCGAAGTTCGTTGTATAGGAAATGGATTGAATAATTTTTGGCTATCAACCAGATGGAATGAACCAGTAGGGTTTCCTGGTGTTTGAGCTGTAATTTCTTGAAGTGTCGTTGCCTTTGTGATGATTGCAGGAAAAATATCCTGCCTTTTAGTCTGCAGAATTTGGTTGGCAGTTAATGGGACGTGCCAATAAAGATATGCTAAATAGGGTCATACGTTTAAAGTAGGCACAGTTGGGTAATTATATAGACTAACCGAATCAAGTAACATTTCAACCAACTGTGTTGCATTCATTCTGACAAGACCCTTCACTTTTGACGACTCAAATCTCACACGTGAACTTTTGAGATGATTAATCTTTGTGAAGGTCTTTTCATAGTTCTTGCAGTGAATTACGTATCTCTGGTTTGTGGGATCTTTTATCCACAACGATTCACTGACCAAGAGTGTTGACAATTCATTAGCAGCTTTTGCAATAGTCAAAGCCATGTGTGACATGTTAGAGTGTTCGAGCTGCTTTTCCCGGTAGAGTTGTATGTGATCATTATGGTTTGTTGAGTCAAGGTCTTGATGAAGTGAAATACCTCCTATCCTTTGTCCCATAAAATTTTCTTGTGGATCCGATGATGACCCAGGTGATTGGGGTAGTGAAAAGCGTTTTGAAGCCGAAATACCCATGGAGTTGAGGAGGTTGCTTAGTCGTTCATACTGCAAAATATGGTAGAGTAAAACGTGTTGGCAACATGTGTGAAGGATAACTCGACATCATAACTAAAGAATTGGCTCAAATAAAATAATGTTCAATAGCAGAGAGAGAGGGAGGGAGGGAGATCTGACCTTGTCAATTAACTGAGACTTTTCTATCTGTAGTAGTTCTAGAATGTGGTCGCTCACTTCGTTGCTAATACCTTTACATCTAGAGCAAAACTCATCCTTTAGCATCTCTCTAGTCTCAAAGTTCTCCATTTTTAGCCTTTCGTTCTCTTCCCGAAGAGCGTTGCCTTCTTCTCTCTCGTTTTGTGCCTGAAATATACCGAGATCTGTTAGTAAATCTACCTAATAAAACAGAAGGGCGTGGGGACCACACAAACACAAGTTGAAAGAATGGCTGAGATTCATTTGATCCAATGGCTGATGTGTGCTCTCCAACTCTCTTAAGAAAACACCCACACTCCTACAAATATATTACAAAAATGCCATCGGTTCTTTTTACAAACGTGTAAGTTATTTTCCGAACTTCACAGATAGTAGAGTATTCACAAATCAAGATTGATCCAAAAGATTGAAAGAAAGTTGTTACATTGGAGATAGAAAGAGAGAAATGGGACTAATCCATTCAAGCTAGAAATCATACAATCAATGTCTAAATCTAAAACAGTACATATGACTTTAGCATGCACACTCAAAGTCTGATTCAAGATTGATTGGAACAAAGAAGTTACATATGATGATAGGAACGTTAACAACATGCCCTTATTCACTAAGAAATAAAAAAAATTCGATTAAAAGTGTTAGGATCAACATGAACAAGTGTTATAACACATTGTCCATTAGGCTGTAATAAGGGAACCAAATTAAGCTTCATTTATACACCAAATTTAAAAAAAAAAGAAGGAAAATTGGAACCAATGTTCGCCTTACGCTTCAAGCCTTTGAGTTTGGTAAAATGTATGCCGATTGGGCGCATGCTTTCTTCCCATTGAAGAAATCAAGGATTCCTGCTTTCTTGCAACCATGATTGCAGCCATTTCCAGTCTTCTATAAGGATCTTTGCTCAGGTCCATGTAATCTGTATACAAAATGACTTGAAATAACTCGTATCCCTAATCACACACAATAAAATGCAGCGGAAATGAAAAAGGACTACACAGTCTTAGAGTAATTTCATAACAACTATGCATATACGAATGTATATATATATTTATAGAGAGAGAGAGAGAGAGAGAGAGAGAGAGAGAGAGAGAGGGGAGCCTGGTTTTCTATTCTAATTAAGGGCAACAACCTGGTTTTGTGTGTCAAATATTTTCTGTGTTCTGGTTTATAACACACTCACCTAACCTTAGGAAAATCATAAAGTATATAGAAAAAGACCTAAGGAGTAGACCCATACAAACAGGTAAGATCTTTGCTGAAAAGTAACTAATCCTATGAACTTTGGTGGACGATTCTCTCTTCTTAAATGAGTAGTAATCCACTCTTGGCCTGAATAGAGCCTGCTTGGCCACATCTTCATTGTAAGAAATGACCTGTCAAAAACTTTCATTACCCTTTTGGGATGTTTCGGATGTAAACTTCTCCAACCAAAAAGGGTAATGACTTTAATGAGAGATCACTTCAGGTCCACTTGTTCGCTCTCCTTAAAGATTGTCTTAGTTTCTTTTCTTTTCTTTGTTTTTATTTACTCAATACATTTATTTTGTTGTCAGAGGAAATCTACTTTAATGCTCTAAATCTCCTTTGGATTGTCTAAATAGGAGAGTGAGTTATGAAAAATAAAGTACTTAGAAGGTTTCATTATTTTTAATATGTTGGTGGGGCCAAATTTATAGTTTCTTATTTTGCATTGAATTTTCCTTGTCAAGTAGCTTCAGCTTTATTGGATACTAATATCCATAGTAGCTATAGTTTCCTACCGTGGTAGTTTTTTTCATATTCATATTTGGCAAGTGTTAGAATAATCAATTGCATTTAATAAGTGCTTTGATGCATAAGGGAACTTGTGTAAGAATTGCACACTTCTCCTTGTATGCTAGATTTTCTTGTATTCATTTTTGGCAAGTGTTAGAATAATCAATTGCATTTAATAAGTGTTTTGATGCATAAGGGAACTTATGTAAGAATTTCACACTTCTCCTTGTATGTTTGAAGAAATGTGAGGGCTATTCCATCGAAGTTTCCCATGTGAAAAGAAATTGAAATGCCTAGGGGATTAAGAGTCTATTTGTACAATTGCTTAGCCACAACACCAAAACTCTCACTACCCTTTCTGCTTTAATTTTTTTATCTCAAAAAAAAAAAAAAACCTCCAAAAGTCTCAAGGAAATCAACACCGTCTTCTTGAGGTATCCCTTAGCCACTAACCTAGCTTTCTATTTAGCTATAGAACCATTTCAATTCCTTTTGAGGTTCAAAACAGACTTGCAACTTATGTCTAGTCTTATGAAGCTGTAACAGCACAAGCGTCCATGTACCTTTGTATTTATCATACTGACTAGAGTCCCAATAAGAGATTGCAGTCGTTTGTTATAATTTGATGGCAAAATAAGTGAGGGAATGGTGACAACATAAAGACAATATAGATTTTCGGATTTTGAAATCCCAGCTTTAGACCTAGTAAGTATGGACTATGGAATGAGTATATGTTACATGGACTTGTCACTTGGGAAAGCACTCACATCAACACAATGTGGATGTATTGTGGAATATGTCAAGACATGACATTTCAAGAACGGACATGCTTATCACCTGCAGGCTATGTGGACTGTTATAGCAAAGATTTCTTGTTTATTATCATTGCTTGGACAGTTATGACATGCATTAACTGCCGTGATTTCCTATTTTTTGGTTTGCATGTAAGGGAAGTCCAATAAGGCTTATGGGCTGACAACTTATTAAAGAGTTTGGGCTTTGGAGCTTTAAATGACTTATCCTTGTTTTTTGCCCAACAAATTTCATGAAGAAGTACTTATTCACCAACTTCTTAACTCATGTTTATTTGGAAGATATATGGCTAAATATTAGTTAATGTATCCCTGAACCTGTATCATAGTTTGCACCCATATATGTGTATCCTCAATTTAGAGTTTTTACATTCTGACCCCTAGATAACACCCACACGCGATACACCTCCGAGTCCAGAGGTAATGTAGGAATGATCATTAAGTGGTTGGGTAAAATTGCAGGAAGGGAAGACAAAGGAGGAAGGTGTACTTTAATAGGTTCAATAGGTTCAATAGGAATAGAATTGGAAGGTGTGGAGGAAACATGAGTAGGAGTTCCAGAAGAATTTCAGGAATGGACCGATTGCTGTGACTTGTGAGGCATTAGGGTATTAAGGAGGATGAGGAGATACAGATAAAGTAGGCACAAAGAGGGAGAAAGTAATGGTGAGTCAGTGGCGGAACCAAGATCTTCATTTGTGAAGTGCTGAATTGACCGTGATTAAAAAATTTTGACATTAATACACCATCATTATTACATATCCTTTCCTCTGTATAGCACATCACATAATTGTTATTCTTTTCTTTTATCTACTAGAATACGCATAATTGGTTATGTTAATTACATGAAAATTTTAAGATAAATTTTCAAGGCGCAAGGTAACTTAATCTAAATTGAGGACCAATTTAACATACATAAGCCTTACTAAAACATAGAAATACGGGTGTAGGTGGGCAAAAACTGATGTTGCTTGTAATAGCACGCTGAACGCAACGGCCACTCGTGCCGCTTGACCGGAACCCTAGCTTCTCGTCGGAACCCTAATCTGCAAAATAGATAGGGGTGAGTGCACCTATGCCTCTCGTCAGCACAGGCCCTCTGATGCCTAAGTTAGTATTGCGTACTAGGGAGAACCCTAATTAACAGTAGGAAAAATAATGTGATTGCAACGTATTGCGTACCTTTTGCCTCTAGGTTTACCTCGTTTATATAGACACTTGTTTGCTTGCTGCCCAAGCACCCTCGTTGCCCTAAGTTTCCTTATTTCGTATAGGAAACCCAGGCTATGTCGGGAATCGCTTCCAGAGGCCTTTTAGGACTCTTTTCCTTTACTGGCCAAACATCCTTCTTTCACTAGGAGATTCACGCAAATCTTCTATTTGCGGGATCCTAGTCTTTTTCGGAGTACAACTATACTGGTACCTTCTAGATTATTCGTACCGCCTTATCACTTAAGGCTGCATTTACAAGAGTCCTTCCTCTGTTCGGCCCTCTCACTGCCAAGCAGAATGCTTGGACCAATGACTTCTCCTATCATGGGTCCTTATTACCGATCGCCACTCTCATCGGCGATGCGATCCGTTTCATTTAGCGTGTGGTCCCCGGTACCACGTGCTCGGGTACTAATTGCTCCCCAGCTTTACTCGTTGTTTCTACTCAAATGACAAGCAAAGCTCCTTAATGCTGAGCAAAATCTTGTTGCTTCCTCCATTTTATACCGTTCAAACTTAGAATTGGTGCAACCCTCTTAATTGGGCCAAGCCAAATGTTCCAGCTTTTCGAGTTATGCAGGCTTTTCCTGCAACCGCCTTTACACACGGTGTGATCCATATCGTTCGCATTTAATGTGAACGGACATTTACGTGGAACGAGACGCACTAACGGCGTCTGGGGTGACATTTCGCATACGCCACTCCACTCATTAGAGTATATATGGGATTTCGTCCCATTTTGAACCCCACTTCTTCTCTCTAGACTCGTTCTACAGAAAGGAGAGTGCACTTCCGCCATTGGAGCACTGTTCATCAACCCCAAGCCACTCCTTTCTGCACCAGGTTCATCCAATCTCCGTTTCGTAAGTCATCGCTCCCCACTCCACTCTTATTTACAATTGCCCTTCGTCGATTTTAGGGCTATTCATTCCTAGGGTTTTTGCTTTTCTCGTAGCTTTCATCCCCCTCTAAATTGCATCTTTTCGTGCTCAGAAAAATGGGGAGGTTTAGGCAATTTTGTAACACCCCTCAAGCTATGGCTGATTTTCTGGCTCGTTATGACATACTAGACAGCATAGCTACCACCCTTGCCCCTGAGAACGTTGTTCGTGAGTGTCTCAATAATGACACTCTTCATATTCCCGTCATCGCTGTCGTCGAGGGCAGTGTTAGGTTTCCTCTGGCCTCGTTGCTCGCCAGGTCTTAGCCCATTATAGATTGTTCCCAATGCATGTCTATACTAACTTTTTCCGCGTTGTTATGGGTATAAACGCCCTTAACCACATGCTTGGTACATCCCTAGGCTTGTACGACATCCATCACTTGTACAATATTTCTAGGACAAAGGATGCCCTCACGTATTATCTGAAAAGTAAATATTCTAGGAAAAAACTCGTTCTTGAGCTTCCTGACTCTGCTCGGGGTGACGACGATGATTTCCTCATTGTCACAGGGAACTTCGAGCCCGGATGAGGACGGCAGGGTGGTAGGCTTTCATGCGCCGCACAGATTTGGCACACCACGTTAGTTCTTTACTCTTTATAGAATTTTTCGTATGCCGAGCAACCTTTGTTTATTGTTTTGTTAATTGATTGTTCTGTCATGTTTCCTTCTTTGCAGCTACAAACATCAACCAGGGGAATGACATCATCACCCCTTTAGTTTACGTGGCTGACATCAGCTGCGCTTTAGCTTTTAATGGGCAGAGGACCCATCTCGCAGGCGGAGCTGCTCAAGTGCTTCTTAGCTACAGAGCTTCATATAGCGGGTTCATCGACCGCTGCACTCATGCAGCTGACGATCAAGGGCCTCCAGCTTCCTCTACTTCGAATCCCATTCAAGAGAGACACAGCTGGTCACGGACCCCTCCAATTCCCGATGAGCCCGTTCTCCTCGCCGAAGAAACCTCCACTTCATCTTCAAGAGGTTACTCTCCCTTGCCCCATTTTCCCGGACAAGAGATGAACCAGGCGATCAACCTCAGTAGCTTGCTCTCCCTTCCTAGTCATGGTCGGGGTCGTGGTGCTGCTCGTGGCCGAGGCTCCGACCAAGGCTGCGAAGGTTCTCAAGGTCATGGCCGTCGGGCTGCTGCTCACTCCGACGTTCCTCCGGGCTTTTCCCCTGAAGAGATCGCTGTCGGTCATCGTGACAAGCGCCATCGCCCTGACCCTACTCCCACAGGTACTGACTTACCAGAGGGAAACCTTACTACTCATGGACCCACTGCTTCCATTCCGATTTGGGCCCCTCAGCTTTCTTATGGCAATCGCCCCGTTAATGTGAGAGATAATGCTGACGCTGAGGACACCGCTTTGGCCCTATCCCAGGCCTTCATGTTGCCCGGGGACATGCAGAAGGAGGTTGAGTATTCCCCCGACAAGCTTCTTAGCTCCTTCATGGTCAACAGTGCCAAGGTACACTACCCATCTTCATTGTTTTGCTTAACAGCCCCATTTTCGTTACTGATCCTCTCCTTTATCAGGCAATGCAAAAGATGGTGGCCATGGCCAAGTTGAGCCCCAACGCGCAAAGCTTGCCAGTGAGAACGCAAAACTGCAACGCTCCATCACCAGGCTCAAAAGGGAAAGGAACCAAGCTCGTACTGCTGCGGAGGACCTGAAGACCAAATTGGATGGTACCGAAGATAGCCTCAACCAAGCCCTCACAGAACTCGAGACGAGCAAGGCCGAGTCCAAGTCCGCGTATCAACAGGGTTATAATGAAGGGATCAACACTGCTACAGAGAACTACAAGGCCCAGATGCCCACAATTCAAGATGAAGTTTGGGTTGTTGCTTGGGCTACGTGTTTGAAGAAGGCTGGTGTTTCGGAGACGTCCCCGCTCTGGGCCGAGAACGATATACCAAGCACCGTGGCTATGCCTGAGGAGGATTTTGCTGAAGAAGAGGACAGCCTGGACGAGGAGCTAAACGCCGAACACCCCGCGCAATCTGCTGATGACGCTGTGCAAGAAGGTGAAAATGTTCCCAACCCTAGCCAAAAGGAAGCCAGTGGTGAAAACAATGCTGACAGCACTGTTGCGGAGGTCAACACTATCCAGGCCACTCCTGCACCTATTCAAGACCTGACCCTGGAGGGATAGGTAAGAAAAAACATCTCTCATCCTAGAACATTACTCTACCAACTTACAAGTCCTGCGTGACCATACCCTGCGTGGCACTAATACATTCTCAAACACATGTTTTTTAGCCCTTCATGGCATTTAACCCTATTTGGTGGCCCTTTGTGGCTTGGTAAATTCTCCTGCATCCCTACGAGGTCTTAACTTTTGTTTAAGCACTATTCGTTGCTCCAACTTCACAGTTGTATTATGTATCCAAGTGTTTCATATTTGGCAGTATTGATATGTGTGGCATTCGTACCAAAGACATATATTGTAGGCTCATACGGAAATCCCCAAGCCGTGTTCATGCTTAGTCAATTTGAGGTAAATCTGTGCATATGCTCGTACGCTCTTAAGATTTCATAATTAGACAACTTCTGTGTGCCTAAGTAGTTTCAGTCGTTTACAACTCTGTGCATGTGTTCATATGCACCCAAGTTTTTCATATTTGGACCAAATCTAAGTTTCCCATACTTAGCCGATTTGGTTTGTTCGTATGCTTCTAAGTTTCCTCATACTTAGATAGTTTGTGCTTGTGTTCGTACGCTTCTAAGTTTCCTCATACTTAGATAGTTTGTGCGTTTGCTCGTACGCTTCTAAGTTCTTCGGACTTAGAGATTTTGTGCATTTATTCATATGCACCCAAGTTTTTCACACTTGGACAAATCTAAGTTTCTCATACTTAGCCAATTTATGCGTTTGTTCGTACGCGCCAGAGTATATGTGCCCATTCTTTGCTCCCCAATACGAAGGAAGAAAGAGCATTAGCGTATTCTAGCTTCATATTCGTATAAACACAGGATAAAATCGAACCACGAAGAAAAAGATCAAAAATTCCTGAAAATTCATAATTCACTGCCAAAGTGGAATTTTATTCATTATTCTGAACTCAAGGGGGCGTTACACGTACCCCTTGCAACTACAAAATATATTTAAAAAAAACAAGGGAATTGTATTCATAATTCCCACACAATCACGATTTCCATCCTAAAACAGAATGAAGATAACCTGAAGTCTTTTAAACAAAGAACTTCCTCAAATTGTGGACATTCCAAGGCCTTGGCACCAGGTTCCCATCCAGGTCCGCCAACCGATAAGCCCCTATGCCCACAATCTCAGTTACTCGATACGGGCCTTCCCAGTTGGCCCCCAACTTGCCCTCGTTCTTCACCTTGGTATTACCGAGCACCTTTCGTAACACCAGGTCCCCAACACCGAACTCTCATGGGTGAACATGTTTATTGTAGCTCTTCATGAGCTGCTCCTGATATGAGGCCAAATGCACCAAGGCCTGCTCTCATCATTCCTCGGCAAGATCCAACTCAATTTCCAAGGCCCTGTCATTGCCCCCGCTTTCAATCAAAGCGGTCCTATTTGTCGGCAAACCAACCTCGAGTGGTATAACAACCTCTGTGCCATATGCCAATGAATAGGGGGTCTCTCCCGTAGACCTCCTAGGCGTGGTTCGGTGCTCCCATAGGACCAGTGGTAACTCATCGGGCCACTTGCCCTTTTTCTTGTCCAACCTCTTCTTGAAGAATGGTTTTGTTCGATGCCTCTGCCTGCCCATTGCTTTGAGGATAGGCTGGGGTGGAGTAGTAGTTTCTTATCCCATACTGGGAACATAAAGCTTTGAACTTCTTCTGGAATTGTGCCCCATTATCAGTGATCAAAGAGTAGGGGACCCCAAACCTTGTGATAATGCTTTTCCAGACAAACCTTTCCACCATAGGTTCCGTAATCTTGGCCAATGGCTCTGCCTCAATCCATTTTGTGAAATAGTCCGTTGCAACCAACAGGAACTTTTTGTTCCCAGTTGCCTTGTGGAGTGGACCCACGATGTCCAATCCCCACTATGCAAATGGCCAAGGACTTGTTCAAGGCACCAGATCCTCGACTGGTGTTCGGATCGTGGGTGAGAACTTCTGGCACTTCTCACAAATCTTGACATACACCTCGCATCCTCTTGCATGTGCGGCTACCAGTACCCTTGGGTTATTGCTCGGTGGGCAATGGACCTACCCCCAGCATGGCTTCCGCATGTTCCCTCATGGATCTCGTGGAGGAATTTCTGCACCATCTCAGGGTGTACACAAAGCAAATACGGTCCTGTAAAGGACTTCCTATACAGTTTTCTTTCTGGGGACAGCCAAAACTGCGCGGATTTTGTCTTTATCTTATGAGCCTCCTTTTTGTCAGAGGGGAGTGTCCCATCTCGTAGGAACTCTATAATTGGATCCATCTAACTTGGTCCTTGGTTCACGTCCAAGACCAACTCTATGCTTCTTCCAATGCTAGGCTCACTAAGGTAGTCCACCGCTACCCTTCTCTTGAACTCGGTTGGAACAGCTGCGGCCAACCAAGCCAATGAATATGCATGGGCATTCTGCCCAGAACTTATCTGCTCAACATAAACCTTTTTGAAAGTATCAAGTAGATCCTTGGCGGCCTCCACATAGGCTGCCATCTTTTCGTTCTGGGCCTCATATTCCCTGGACAATTGATTCACCACAAGCTGTGAATCACAGTATACCCTTATCCTTCTGACTTTTAGAGTCTTCGCACTCCTTAGGTCCACTAAGAGTGCTTCATATTCCGCCACATTGTTTGACGCGCTGAGGCTCAGCCGAACAGACAGCTCCAGCATTACTCCTTCAGGAGGAAAGAGCACAACCCCAATCCCTGATCTAGTATTACATGCTGAACCGTCCACGAACAACTTCCATTCCAGGGGGTCCTGTTCGGCTGGTGCTTCATTTTTCTCGATGGGAAGCTCGAGTGCCTGCCCCTTTCTCGTAGGACGTATGAGGCTGGGGAGCCACTGCAGGAGAGAACTCTGCAACAAAGTCGGCCAACACTTGTTCTTTAATCGCGGTGCGCAGCTGATAGTCAATATCGTATTGACTCAACTCTACCGACCACGGCGATATCCTTCCCGAGAAATCTGCTTTTCGTAGCAGTGACTTCAACGGGTATTCTGTGTATACCACTATCTTATGACTCTGGAAGTAATGCGGCAACTTCCTTGCCGTTGTCCTTAATGCCAGGACCAGCTTCTTTAGGGCCAGATATCTCATTTCTGCGTCCAATAATGTCTTGCTCACGTAGTAGACAGGGATTTATTCGGGCCCCTTATTCCTTAGCAATACTGCACTTACTATATGTTCAGAGACTGCTAAATACAAAATCAAAGACTCACCCAGTTCTGGAGTTGACAAAAGTGGTGTCGTTGCCAAGTACTTCTTTAAGTCTTGGAAGGCTTGCTCGCACTCTGCTCCCATTCATACCCTTCCCTCTTTTTTAGTAACTGGAAAAAGGGCCTGCACTTGTCACTTGACCGACTTATAAATCTGTTCAAGGCTGCCGCCATCCCAGTCAACCTTTGAACTTCTTTCGTGGTCCTTGGGCTTTGTAGCCTTTGTAAGGCTGTTATCTGATCGGGGTTCACCTCTATCCCTCTTATGGTTACAAGGTGGCCCAAGAATTTTCCAGAACTAACTCCAAATGCGCACTTTGAGGCATTTGAGTTTTAACTTGTAGTTTCTCAGGATCTCAAATGCTTCTTTCAAATTGGCTATGTGGTTCTGTTTCTCTTTGCTTTTGACCACCATGTCGTCTATGTACACCTCCATTGTCTTGCTGAGCAACTTCTTGAGCATAATCGTTGCCAACCTCTTATTGTAATAAAGGAGGTCTTCTCCTGATCAGGCCCGAACATAGCAATCTGGTGATATCCCCGATATGCATCAAGGAAACTCATCCTTCCATAGCCTGCAGTTACATCAACCAACTGGTCTATCCTTGGTAGTGGAAAGCTGTCTTTAGGGCAAGCTTTGTTTAAGTCCGTGAAATCCACGCAGATACGCCACTTCCCATTCTTCTTTTTCACGACTATTGTGTTAGATAACCACTCTGGGTAGTAAACCTCACGTGTAGCCTTGGCTTCTAATAAATGATCGACCTCCTCAATGACAGCGTCTACGTGTTGTACGATCGATCTCCTCTTCTTCTGAATTACGGGTTTATGTTGGGGATCCACATTCAAGTGGTGACAAATCACGTTTGCGTCTACCCCGAGCATCTCCTCGAGAACCCATGCGAACACATCTACGTGCTCCTTCAAGAACCCTACCAGTTCGGCTTTCTCGTCCTTTCCCAGTGTTTCTCCAATTAGAAAATACCTCTCTGGATCAGTCTCGTTGATTTGTACTTTCTTTAAACCTTCCACCACTTTCTCGGCAGGGTTACCTCCGACATCCTCGATGGTCGGTTGATCTGGAAACTCCACGGTCTGAACTAGGTGGGCTTTCGGGGCCTTCTTGATAATGGAGATAAGGCACTGCTATGCCACCTTCTGGTTGCCCCTGATTTTCTCAACTCCATTAGATCCAGGAAATTTCATTTCACCATTTAGTGATAAGTAGAGGAAACCGCCCTTATCTTGTGCAACCATGTTCTTCCTATAATCGCGTTATAGGAGGATGGAACATCTACCACTAGGAAGTCGGTTCGTAACACTATTGTTCCCGCCCGAACAGACAACGTTACTTTCCCTAATGGCCAAACTGCTCCCGCACCGAATCCTACCAGAGGGGTTATCAATTGTACCAGATCCGCCTGTGTCAGTCCTAGCTTTTTAAACGCATTGTAGTATAGAACTTCTGTACGACTTCCTGAGTCCACCAGGATTCTTTCAATGTCATACTCCCCAATTCGTAGGGTTATGACCAAGGCGTCCTTGTGCGGCACTTGGACTCCTCCCTGGTCCTCTTCTGTGAAGACTATGCCTTCGTCACATACTTTGCCTTCACGTCCTCTCTTCTTTCCCAGATGCATGACATGCTGGTCGTGCTTAACTTGCCTCTGGAGTAGCCTCACCTCATTTCTCGTATTTGGTGTGGCCAATCCATGTATCATGTGGATCACACCCTTTGGATTTTGCTCGTAATCCAACTCCATTACTCTCCTATTCTCTTTGGGTCCTTCCTGGATGAACTCCTTGAGATATCCTTGAGCCACTAGATCGTCAAGGTGTCTCTTGAACATCTCACAGTCCTCTGACATGTGACCCCAATCTTTATGGTAGCTACAGTGCTAACTCGTAGCTCACTTAGCATCCTTGTCTCCCTCCAATCTTGGGGGCCACTTGAAGTAGGGACGATTATTTATTCGATAAAGAATTCTATAGATTGGTTCCTTCCAGACCGTGGTTATTGAAAAAGAAAGACTTGGGATCAGGAGCTTGCCTATCCCTGTACGGCTTTTTCTTAGCCTGCTCATACTCCTTTCTTACCCTGTAGGTCTTGGGCAGAGTTTATCCGCCTTCCTCGCGGGCCCCTTTGCCTGTTCGGCTACAACTTTTCCAACCTTCCGGAGTATGTCATCCTCCATTCTGGCATGCTGTTCGATTCCCTCCATCAATTTTGCTAACGTGTCCACCAAACTCATGTTTAATGACCGACGCAACTCTCCCCAAACAGGCAATCCAGTTTTGAACGTTGGTATTGTATACTTCTCACTGCAACTTTCAATCTTGTTGAAAGTTTCCCGGTACTTCTTTGCATAGTCCCTGATTGGCTCATTCTCTCTCTGCTTCATTACAGAGAGGCTCTTAAAGATTTTTGGTGCTCTTTGGCGAGCAGTGAATTCTTTGGCTAACTACCTTCATTCCCGTATGGAGTGCTGGCCCAGCTTATGGAACCAGGACAAAGCTACCTTCCCCAGACTCGATGGGAACATCTTACACATGATGGCATCATCCCCATTGTGCATGAACATAGCTTGCTGGTAATGTTGTACGTGAGCTATGGGATCCGCACTTGTTTCATATAGAGCGAACGCGCCGTGCTTCACCCTGCTCGGCAACTTTGCTTCCTGCAACCTCCTTGCGAAGGGAGAGGCAGCTATGTTGCTGAGGGCTTTTCGTGCTGCTTCCCATGCAGTCATGGTCCTGTCCTCTCGTCTTCTGGTATTGTGAGCTCCGTTCTTCTCCCAATCGGAGTCAAGTCTCTCGTACCTATCCCTATGGTGCTTCCTAGTCCCTCCCTCCTCAGGGGTGGGGCTCCTGCTCCTGTTCCTTCGTTTTCGTGAAGAAGCCCTCCTCCGCTCGGCGGTACGGCTTTTGCTCCTCCTTTTTTTGTGAAGAAGCCCTTTTCTATTTTAGGGTACAACTCCTACTCCTGCTTTTTCTTTCTCGTGAAGAAGCCTTCCTGTACTTCACTAGGGCTCGACTGTTCCCCCCGGAATTTTTTCGTGAAAGTCCAGAGTCTTCGTGTGCTCCCGAATCCGCTCTATTTCCCGAATCTCATGCTCTCTTCGCTTGATTAATCGCACAAACTCCTCGATTTCCTACCTCTTTTTATCGAGGATATCATCCCTGTTGTGAACACTTTTTGAGTGCGCAGCAGATTCTTCCCTATGCTGGGATTTCTCCCTCCGTGTGGACCCTGTAGCCGTCCTTCCATCTTTGTTCTTAGAACTATCGGGAATGGTCAGTGGGTTCCCCTTGCTTGCTGTCTTCTTCCCGTATCCTGCTTCGGGCTTTCTCGGGGCGCCTGGCAGGGATTTGTATCCCCTCCATCTAGTAGGTTCTTTGGGTCGAGTGGTGTCTTTGGATCTTCTCCCACCATGGTCATTTTTCAAAGGGAACTCTTTCGTTTCCCACAGACGGCGCTAGTTGTAGGTGGGCAAAAACTGATGGTGCTTGTAATAGCACGTTGAATGCAACAGCCACTCGTGCCGCTTGACCGGAACCCTAGCTTCTCGTCGAAACCCTAATCTGCAAAACAGACAGGGGTGAGCACACCTATGCCTCTCGTCGGCATAGGCCCTCTGATGCCTAAGTTAGTATCGCGTACTGGGGAGAACCCTAATTAACAGTAGGAAAAATAATGTGATTGCAACGTATTGCATACCTTTTGCCTCTAGGTTTACCTCATTTATATAGACACTTGTTTGCTTGCTGCCCAAGCACCCTCATTGCCCTAGGTTTCCTTATTTCGTATAGGAAACCCAGGCTATGTCGGATTCTCGTTCCCTTATCGAATCGCTTCCAGAGGCCTTTGAGGACTCTTTTCCTTTGCTGGCCGAACATCCTTCTTTCACTAGGGGATTCACGCAGATCTTCTATTCGCGGGATCCTAATCTTTTTTGGAGTACAACTGTACTGGTACCTTCTAGAATATTCGTACCGCCTTAATTACTTAAGGCTGCATTTACAGGAGTCCTTCCTCTGTTCGGCCCTCTCACTGCCGAGCAGAATGCTTGGACCAATGACTTCTCATATCATGGGTCCTTATCGCCGATCACCGCTCTCATCGGCGGTGCGATCCGTTTCATTTAGCGTGTGGTCCCCGGTACCACGTGCTCGGGTACTAATTGTGCTTGTTCGGGATTACCTCCCTACAACGGGGGTGGATGGCCTCGGCTATCTCCGCCTCGTGGTGGAGTAGTAGATGTAGTTGAAGTCAAAAGGAGAAGATGGGAACATCCCGCATGTCTTTGAGATGTCTTAACCTTTTGACCTTTCTTTATATATTTTTGTCTTTTGTGAACATTTTGGAGTTTTTGGTTGAACATTTTATGGCCTATTGTTCATCTTGAGATAGTAAAAACATGAACCAAATGTGAAAAAAGCTTAGAAAAGACAGAGAAGCTGAAACTTTTGACTTATTTTTGTTATTAATGAATTTTTTTTTCCAGATTTGCTCCATTTTTTACTTTTATGATCCATATCAATTCAGAAAAAGGTGAAAATAACCCCAAAAAAGCTAAAACTTTAAGACATTGGTCATTGTAAACAAAATGGCTGGACATATAAACCTTCCTGTGGCAATGTCTAGACATTTATAACCTTTGAGAGCGGAAATATAACACAAAACGATAGAAGACATTGTGTATTCAGTGGCTTGTTTGTATTTAAGGGTCTAAGCCAGGAAAAACACCCAACCAACCACTCTTACAAATTAGTAATCAGGTTGTTGGTGATATAAAACTTCTAAAGGCATTTGTTGAGTGAAAGAGGAGCTTTGCTTTTCATTGATTGGATTAGTAGATGCCAAAACATCAAACCAGTAAGCAAAGGGGCTATGGTAGCTTTCATGAGGTGCCTATACTTCCTCTCAATTGCTCCATCCTCTCAACTACTCCATTCTGGATTGAGTATGGGGACAGCCAAGTTGATGGAATAGCTTATGTAGTTGAAAAACTTTGAGCTAGTAAATTCACCACCACCAGCAATCCTTAGAATTTGAGGACAAGAAGTGAATTGCTTCTCAATGAAGGACTTAAAAGACAGGAATGTTGGTGGAAACCTCCTTTTGTAGAAGAAGGGATACACAAGTAAATTTACTGTTGGAATTTGTCCCACATCGGTTAATTATCTCGTCCAAAAGTAGTATATGAGCTTGGGCGGCTTCTTTCCTCATTGCCAATTGGTTTTGAGTTGTATGCTTTAACTTGGTATTAGAGCTAGGGTTTTGGAGAATCTGTTCGCCCTTGTTTGTGCCATAAGTGCACCATTGTTTGTTGTGATACAAGTGTTAAGGATCGTTTGTTTACCTCTCCACGTGCAAGTCGAGGGAGTCTTGGAGTTTGTCCCACATCTGTTAATTATCTCCTCCAAAAGTAGTATATGAGCTTAGGCGGCCTCTCCACTCATTCTTAATTGCTTTGAGTTGGATGTTTTAACATTTACTAAAATCATCAATGAAGAAAACGTAAAGCTTGAAGCCATTAACAATTGTTTGAATGGCCCCAAACCAATAGTGCTAGGGGCTTATTTATGTGGAGTAACTGGAGTTAGAAAGCTTGAAGGGCAGCCTATGGCTTGTTGCAGTGCAATGGTGTTTATGAAAAAGAAGATGCACATTTATCTGGGGAAGACAGATTGAAATGTTCTAGAATATGCTTACTTTTCAATGTTGAAGAGGGGCCTTACGGCCGTAACCTCTATAATGGCAAGGAGAACCAGAGACACTAAAGAGTGCAACTCTCGGGTGAGGGGTGTGCTCTCGTCCTCCTCACTCTCCTTACCTTACTGAATGGTGAGAAAACTTCTGGTGATGGCATAGAAGAAAACTGGTGGAGACCATGGTCCTTTGTTTATTTCGGTGTGGAAAAATAATAGTATAAAAATGATTAAGAAATAAAAACATACTAGTATTTTGAATTTTAAGTGGATTGTGAGAATACCGTCTCCGAGAAGTAAAGATTCATTTCGTCACCTCTTTTGCATCCGATATAGTGTCATTAGTTTAGGTTGTAAGATGGATTCATACTACTTAAACTAACAGGGCAGCTCAGTTATTATTTAGCAGAAATAGAAAACGGAAACTTTCACATCCTCTTGTTGTTTATTGTGGAGTTAACAAATTAAAACATGCTTGAAAAGAATAGGATAGATTTCTGTTTGTTTAGGTCTTACAATTTGCACAACATTATGCCATGATGTTAATGTGTGAGTGCACTGTATTGTGAGTTGAAACATATAAATCTACCCAATTACCAATGACACTTTCACATTGGCATGTTATGCATAATGTTGTGCAAATTGTTGAGTTTTTAGACTTTCATGTTCGTTTCCTATCGCATCATCTTCACTTTTGCAGAATCTTCTTACATTTGAGAAGATGTATCTCTTGAGCCAGATCTTTAGCTACCTTCGCAGCTCTACCCCGACTCCTGAGTACTCAGAGAGTTGAATTACTCATATCCCTTTGATAATGGCTACAACGGACTGAATTGCAGATGGTCCATTTTTGTACTTCCTGGAAGCCGGTTGCTTCTTGTTATATTTGTGTTGTTTTTTGAAGCAGCCAATGGCCTGGACATGGAAGCCCTTTTCTGTTTTTTTGGAAAGCATGGAAGCTCATTTGTAATCCTTTATTTTGTGCTATCCTCAGGTATTCTCTTCTCTTTGCTGAATATTTGGGTCTATTATAAACTTTATCCACAAACGCGAGCACTTGAAAATACTCTGCCAGCAGCTTACTAAAGAGAATCAATAATCGTGAACTTTATTCACGTGTCTTACGTCTGCCATATACAAAATATTTGGCCTTTTCTCAATAGGTTTACTGGAGCCCATGTCTCCAATGAGTATGAAAACTATTCTTGTTTTGATCTCCATTCCTCAGGCCAAACTAGCACACATGGTAATTGACCTCTAGATTTACTGAAAACCTGTGGTGGTTAGCACAAGGCTGCCTCTGTTTTGGTTTTCCGCATGGTATATTAAAGCTTGGATGCTGTTCCTCCTTTTTTCTTATGGGCAAGTTACTCTACTTAATAGTCTAAAATCGATGGCGAACACTATCATATGTTTTCATTTTCTGTGTATTTGAATTCCTGATGTCCCTGCACCACACCAAACCACCCTAGAATCTGTATCGAAGATGACAGCAATTTGTGCCCAAAACACTTTCGAAAATATTGATTTGTTTCGGTTCAACCAAATAATATTCCTTGTTTGGCATCTACAGTGTGATGGTAGCATCTGCAGAATAGTGTTTTCCCCACTTGCAGATTTTTACTCTTAGGTCTCCTTTGATGAGTCTTGCCAATAATGAGATGACATGATGAATAGTTTGATGGAAATAGTTCTGAGGAAATTATCAATACCTCATTTTTCGAAGCCCTTTATCTCACTTTTCGTGCGATTAGTGGTGGGTGTGTACGCGCGTAGTCCCTTCGTCCGCTTCTTGTTATATTCAACTTTCGGAAATGCGGTCTTAGGTTTTTAATCGTCTCATGTCTAATTCGGTCTGTCAAAACATAGCAGAAAAAAAATGTCCATTGGTATTAGCTAAAGATGAGCTGAAATTTTGGGAAAAGTTGCCACCAACATTTTATCCTAGCTTATTTTATCTGCAGCGGTGAAATTCTCTTCATCGCAGTAGAGGGGAACTGGTACGTATGACTTATTTCAAGATATGGAACTAAAAAAAGAAAAGAAGAACAAACACAGATCAAACTACTAGTTAATGTCCATTATCTTTCATAGAATGAGAAACTAGGAAAGATTCTATTCTTATCCTGAATTCCCAATGCTCTCTCCGTCCCTTTTTACGTGTCGAGCTTCGTAACTGCAACTTATTAAAGAGATATCATCATTTCACATTTCACATCAATTTTTACCTCTACTTCCCTATTTACTCTCTATGAAGATATCATTATTATTTTTTTACTCACTAACTTTTCAAAAATATATAGAATCTACTTTTAGGTGCAAAATAGAAAATTCACCAATTTTTACCCACTAACTCTACAAAATGAATACTTATTAAGGGACAATCCAAAATGAAATGCTGAACTCTGAACAAGGGACGGAGGGAGTACTTGTTAAGCCTACTTCTGCCGAACTACTTGGATTTTTACACTAATATTTAAAGTAGAGATTTTTAAAAAGCAGACGGTTTGGAGCATAAAAACAGTAGTTTCATTTTTATACCATAAGATAAATGAACAAAAAATTTAGTCTTTAACAAAAAAAAACAAAGACTGATTTTATACTTAACATTTATCTTCGGAATCTTACGACACACATGCAACAATGCTAGTGGACTTCCCACTAAACAACACCATTTCTTATCCTAATTGTGACTCCGTCACTCCCCGTTTAATATAAAAAGTCTAGAACCACAAACAAGAACACACAATCACTGGGTATGTGTGTTTGTGTGTAGTTGTAAATCTTGTTAAAAATAACCTCTTTATCACGACGAACAAAAACTATGAAATGAATTTTAGCCCATTATTGAGTACGTCCACATTTTTAAAAAAAAAAAAGGGAGAAAAGAAAAACAAGTCATTTCCAGGAGAAACACTTCAGTGCCGAGCGGGTATTGCCCATGTGGCACCCGCTCGGCGAATCCGAGCCGTCCAATACACTTTTGGACGGTTCGGATTTGAACACTCTCTCTCCTCTTTCCCAAACACTTTCTCTCTCCTTTTCTCTCTCCAAATCTGAACCGTTAAAAAACAAAATGGACGGCTCGGATGGCCGAGCGGGCACCACGTGGTACCCGCTCGGCACTGAAAAATTTTCCCATTTCCAGACGGACAGAGACACCAATACCATCAATAGAAGATATGTGGGTGAAATTAATTCATTATCTATCTATCTATCCCCTTCTTCCATCTGCTTCATTTTTTCAGGACTCCTCCACTGGATATATAGAAAGTCAATAACAAATCTGTGTTCAAGAAACAAAGATGGCTAAGGCTTTTACTTGTTGCAGCTGGAGAACGACCACTTTGCCGCGAGCACCGCCGGCAGTTGATCATTCGCCGTTCGTTCTGCACGTCGCGTATATTAAAAACCAACAGCGGAGAGATTATCAGACGAAGAGTCCATTATTCACGCCTTTTGCTGCCAAATCCGGTGGTTTTTCACTTGACTCGGTATGTGTGTTTCTTTTCGTAAGCCGATGTTCGGGCTAGCTTTACTTGCACCTCAATTAATTTTGGGTCCTAGAGTTAACGATAGGGCAAACCTTCTGGTGGCCATAAAGTTATCGTATATGTTCCAGTTTTAATTTGCTGCTTCAAACATCATCATAATATCATCTCTGTTACAAATTTGCAAACATAGAATCTAAGTTTCCGGTCATGAATCTTTGACGGAAATGAGAATTGATACCGTCTGCTCATTCCGACATTTGGAATGGACTCAAATAGATTTATGATTTTTTACGAGATATACAATCAGAAATCACGTTCCCAAACTAATACGTAATAAGTAGCAATCTGAAACGATATTATCTCAGGTAGGAGTAGATATTATTTGGCAGTATTTGATTTCTACCAATCAAATTCTCTTTTTATTCAAAAAAAATTACGATCATCGCGACATAGCCAAAGTGCATAGGCTCTAAGTGTTTGCTCCAAAAATGGAACTCGTATCCTACGGTCAGGGAACGTCGAGTGTGAGTGATGCGGGCGTGCCAAGACCGTGTGAGGTTCAAACGGATTAGGGAGTCGTGGTACCCTGATATGACTTCTCCGTGCAAGCGATTGCTCCACAACCTCTTGGGGAAGGCCGTGAAAATTAGTTCGGCTTTGCCTTACTCATGAAAGACTTAGAGCATCCGCAATGGTAATAATTAGAGATGGCAAACGGACGGGTCTGGGCGGGTTGAAACGGGTTGTGGATCAAATATGGACAGGTCGAATATGGGTCAAAAAGTAAATGAATTGAAACGAGTCGAGTCGAATATGGGTCAAACCAAACCCAAACATGCCCGACCCGACCTGTTTTCCTTTTTTTTAATTTATTTATATAAATTAAATTTATTAAATTTATTTATTTAAATAAAACTAATTCCCCTATATCGAAACTCAGACTTACTAAACAAAAATACCACATCTACGAACCTTTCAGAATCAATAAGAAAAAAAAAACCCCAAGTCATGTCTTAAAAAAAAACACAAAATCGTCTTCGGTTTTACTATTAAATTAAAACTTAAAATCAATGATGTTTGTATAAGAATATGGTTAGTTTATGTATGCAGAGAGAAAAAAACTTAAAATCGTAAAATACTTGTCACAAAACAACAAACACGAAAAAAGTTGAATAAGAACAACACGAAAAAAAAAAAGCACAAAAGAGAGAGAGAGAGAGAGAGAGAGAGAGAGAGAGAGAGAGAGAGAGAGAGAATTTGTGTGGATGAATTTGACTGCCCGAATGTGCCGAGCGGGTACCGCATGGGATATACCGACCCGGCACCAAAAAATTCCTCGTACGAAATGGAAAAGTCATACAGCTTGAGTTTATTCAGTTTGCCACGTGTCATTTGTTTGTTACACGTGGCTTGTGGATAGTGGTGGAAGATGAGAGCTGTGTGGGACCGAATGGGGTTGGATGGGTTTTGGGCCATTGATTGGTTACTTTGATTAGATGAAGAGTGATGGAAGAGTTTTTGGGCTGTAGGTGATATTTGCCAGCAACGGAAAAGGACGTTGGAGTTTACAGGTTCGTTGAGACAGTCTGGCCCTCACGAGTGATTATTGGCAGGTGGGTCTTTTAATTTCAACCCACATTGAACTCATTTTCAATCCGTCTAAACCCATGTAAATATGGGTTTATATGAATTCAACCCATATATATCAACCTATTATGTAATATGGGCGGGTTGGGTTATAAATGGGCTGATTGGGCGGGTTAAAAAAATATGGGTTGTAATTGCCACCTCTAGTAATAATCAAAACCAATAACCAAAATGTGCCACGTTAATATTTGATTATCCATTTGGTCCATAATCAAACTTAACAATCTCTACATCCACATAGGTTATTTTTGCATTTCTAACCAAAAAAAACTCCACAATACACAATGCACATTTGTCCAATCGCAAACGAGTTTCAATCACGCATCCGACCACACCAAATTGTTCGTCTCAATGAGATGATTCTAATGTGGGGTGTTTTTGAGTTATTGAGTTTTAAGTTTGGTTATTGAGTTTTAATTATTGGTAAAAGTTGTTAAGTTTGGTTATGGAATGGGTGGAATTTGGTTATTTGCTAAAAGATTTGTAATTTTGCTTGTTACAATGTGGGGTATTTTTTTAGTATTGTTAAATTTGCTTATCTACACTCATTTGCTTATTACAATGGGGATGCTAGTATTTAGTGAATAACAAAATGGAACAAGAAACAAAAACCACTTGTATTTCCGTGAATAAAGTGACAAGGTACAAAAAAAGGAAATGAAATGAAAAGATTTAGTAATATCGGAATTACAAGCTAGTCTTGCGTGAAAATGAAAAGTGCTGAAAGTAAATGCTAAGAAGCTGTAAAAACTGGTAAATGATTAATGAGGGCGAGAGACTTGGGCTTGCTCTTTCCCTACTTGTAAATTCCTTGAAAATTAGAGCATTTCCAATGGGAGATGTCAATTCCTACGTGGACATTTTAACGGTAAAAATTGACACCAAAATTCAATCCAACCTAACAGCCTTCTTTGATGCCAAAATCTACGTGGCTTTGGAGGGAATGGCAAACCTGTCAACTTTGACAGCCACCCTCCTCCATGCCAAATTTCAAAAAATGACCGTTTGGATTTTGGAACATTTGACATAAGAATTGACATTAAGGGTTGGAGAGGGATAGTTTGATGTCAAATAAATAGAGTTTGGCATAAGACTTGGAAATGAAGACTTTGATGTCAAATTAGATATGCCAAAATACCACGTAAGCCTTCCAAAAAAATTTGACATTTCCAATATGAAGTCAAGGGTTGGAGATGCTCTTAGCGTCCATTAGGCTCCGTTCCAGAACACTTTCTTAAAAAATAAGTACTTATTTCACATTTTCAAACTCAAAAATAATGTAAATGAAAAATAATTTTTCAATTTTTTTTGCACCGTATTAAAGATCTCAATGAGATCTATCAAATAAGATCCATATTAATAGAAAAATTATTTGCGTAAGCACATAATTTTTTAGCTTAAAATTGCCTTCTTACAAAATACTCCCTCCGTCCCTTTTTAAATGTCCTGCTTCGTAACTCCAACTTATTAAAAAGACATCATCATTATACCTTTCACATCAACTTTTTCCTCTACTTTCCATACTTACCCATCATCATTACACTTTTACTCACTAACTTTTCAAAATGGAATCTACTTTTAGGGACAAAATAGACAATACACCAACTTTTACCCACTAACTTTACAAAATAGACACTTATTAAGGGACAGCCCAAAATGAAATACTGGACTCAAAAAAAGGGACGGAGGGAGTATGTACTTATTTCCCTTTCGGGAACGGGGCCTTACTCTGATTGTGCTCCACGATCTTCCAGTTAACTGCTTCCACTTATTCGTGCATGCATAGAAGAAGTAATAAATTTGGCCGTTGATTGATGTTGCTGAAATCCCTTGATTGTTGCCACGTGTAGCTGACTTGGTCTCCTTGGCGGTTACAACTTCTTCCAAAAACCTCGCTTGCACCCCCACCCACAGACACACACACTAATTAAGCACGTTGCAAGTATTCCGGGCATGAAGTCTAAAGCAAATCAAACTCTTTTGAATATTATTAATTAATTCATTGACCATGATCGATCTGCTACCTATCGTAGCTAGCTAGCATCATCTTATCCTTATGGATATTTTCTTTTCTAATGGCCGGAAATTCCACCATGCATGCATTTCCCTGATTTAATTTCGATAGGCCCACGCTAACGGCCTCGATCTTTTGGTACCCTTTGCGGAACTGTTCTTGTAAAATCAATGTCGGATCCATAAATTTAATGTAGTACGTACGTAGTTGGCGCGCCATGAGTTAAAGCTAGCTGTGGAATTATGTTCTCATCAACCCCAATGCTCAACTTAGCGTAGTTCCTTTACTAACCACGACAGTCTCTCATGCGTAATATTTAGAAAGCTGTCTAGAATTGGTTACACACAATAAACAGTACACTTTTTATCGTTAAGTTGGGCCAAATGGGATGTTCCATAATTCCATCTGTTACTTATCGAAAAGCATTAATCAATGACCACTGACCAGTATATATCAATGACCACTAAGGATAAACGACGACGATTTGATGCCCCAACTAGACCAACAATCCATAAACTTACGCACGCTGATCATATGGACAAGTTGTTCCTATACATGCACGTCTATGCATATAACAAA
This sequence comes from Rhododendron griersonianum, assembly GCA_018127125.1. NCBI lineage: Eukaryota > Viridiplantae > Streptophyta > Magnoliopsida > Ericales > Ericaceae > Rhododendron > Rhododendron griersonianum. Next base: position 34,927,054 of record CM030793.1, on the reverse strand, counting down.
TTTGCTAAATATTACTATCCTTTTCTCCATATTTATGAATAGTACTCTCTCCATCGATCTCTAGTGTTTTATTTACGAGATTAAATTCTTTCCACCGGCGGTAGGAAACCCCACTTTTCCATCACCACCTTTTTTGGTCCTACCGTGTGTTTATTGTTGATCTAAACCGTTCATCTTGTAGACTGCGCATAGTAGCGTATCCATACAAAAAATAAACTTGATTGGACATCGATAGAAGTATCAAAAATTGAATTTTGCTTTGTAAATGGATAGTTTATCTTTATTATTATTGACAGAAATCAGATCGTCCATTTTATAAATCAAAATTCAAATTTTGATATATCTATCGACTTCTGATTTTTTGCATGGCAATACTATATTGCGGGTCTTAAAATATGAACAGTTCATATCACAACAATAAACACTTTGTGAGACCCATAATAGGAGGTGGTGGAAAAGTGGGCGACGGTGGATAGAATTTATTCTCTTTAATTATTTACTTATCCTAAGAGGATAAATATATATGTTTTGTGTAGATCATAAAAAGGTGCCAAACGTGTGGAGGCCAAGGTGCAGTAGATTGTGCTGGATGTAAGGTTGTCATTTACCCTATTGTCACTCAATTTCCACTAAAACCTATATAACCCTGTCCTGTACTACAAATAGTTGAGTAGTCAATTTATGTGTTTAGTTACACTTACACTAAGTTATATTTGTTGATTCAGGGTACAGGGAAAAATAAGAAGAACGGAAACATCTTTGAGCGTTGGAAGTAAGCGAAAAATTTCACTTCTTTTAGGGCGAAATCACGTCATCTATTTATGGTTGTAAAAAAAAAAATTATAGTTAGTTTTCTTCGGTCTGATCGGTTTTGTGAATTTATATGAATTGCTGTAGATGCTATGATTGCCAAGGATTTGGGTTAAAGAGTTGTCCAAGTTGCGGACAAGGCCGCGGCTTAACGCCTGAACAAAGAGGAGAAAGATAATCATGGTCATGCTTATCTACATTACGTGCCAATAGACAGCTTCAGGACATCTCTGTTACTCGACATACTGGTTATATATTTTTTGTGTTTTTTTCCTATGTAAATTTTTTTTGGGTGCTTCGGAAAATATGTTTTCTTTGTACATGTGCTTGTTAACATTCGAAATTCCTGCCTTCTATGGACTTCAGTAATCATAATACTTACCGGCTACCGTTTACGTCAAGAGCTCGATCGACAAGTAAATGAACGGTGATTTTTGGGTTGTAGTTTAAAATAAATTTCAATTGGTTATGTAGTTACACATATCCAACCGAAGATTGTTTCCGAAAAATGAACGGTGACACATATCCAATCGACTTTATTTCTGAGAGGAATATCCCACTTGTTGATTTCTACAAAGCGAACAGTTTGGATCGAATTTATGGATTCATTTGCGATAAGGTTGGATCATTATTATAGTGTTAGTGGGGGCTACAAAATGAAATTTGGGAAAATTGCTGATCAGTGGAAGGAGGGGCAAATATTGCCCACCTCATGGACTACTTTTTAGGAATTCTTAAGTGATGAGAAGGAGAAAAATAATTCCCCATACATGGGAATCAAAACATATATGGACAAAATTACCCCTTTGTTCCAAGCCGACGTCGTTCATGTCTCCCAGGGAGTGTTCCCGCTTCCCCAGTCCCCTCCCCACTGAAGCAAACCCTTCTGCTCCACAGGAACGTAAACACCATCACCTCCACCCTAGGGTTTGCTCCCCCTTCATCTCGTCTGTGCTCTCCATCATCTCGTCCGTGCTCTCCATCGTCTGTGCTCTCCATCATCTCCTCTGTGCTCTCCATCATCTCCTCTGTGCTCGTCTGGTCCGAAATAACCCCGGCGATACAGCCGCATCTGCTCCTCACTCCAACGCTCGCTCCCTTCCACCAGGTTCCCCCATCTCTCTCTCATAAATTTTAATTTTTTGTTGATTATTGGGCAATATTTGTATAAGATAATGGCTGGTTCCTCTCATATGTGTTTATTCTACAGTATTTCACCATTGTTTTTCATCATCTTATTATTATTGTTTGTCCGATATTCAGAATTTTTTTCTGTATTAATTGATGGGGATCTCAATTGTCTCTGTGTGTGGGTTGATCTTGTTGAAGGGAAATGGTTGATCTTTATGCTCAGATCTTTTACGTGTTACTAGATTTTTGTAAGAAACCTGATTTTGAAATGGTTGAAATTAGATACTCTACATCCTTTGTTATTCTTTGGCCTTTTGTAAAGGTCTGTGCTATTATTTTGGTAAAAAAACAAACCACTTCCATGTCTATTTTTTTGTATTTTTTGGCACACATCAAGAACCTAGTGAATCAACCTTTAAATTGATACGAGAACAATCGGAAAAAATCAGAATAGTAATGCTTCTGAATTGAATATTGAATTCGCGTAAACATTCCCTGCAAAGCCTCTCCACTCTTTTACTCAAACGCTCATCAAATTATTTTTATACTGAATACTTCTTTACTGATTTTGCAGTCCAGTCGAGATGGACAACTGTTTATTTTCCCCTTATCTCGTTCCTAATGTTGAAGTCTATTTCATGGGTTTCAATTTTACGACTGCCCTTTACTGAAACTTGTGCTTAAATCTAAATTTATCCATTCCTAATCCTTTTGCTCAAATGTAAGGAAAAGTTTGAATAGTGGCTGTATATGGGCTATGAAATCCAGATAACTTAATACGTCAGTATTACAGGGGTAAAATCTTCTATGAACATCATGGGGTCTGAAGATTCTGGATTTAGGAACTGGGTTTTTATTGCACTGGACAAGCATCACAGAACTGCAACAATTGTTAGGGGTACTAGTCTACATCGTTAAGTAAGGGAAAGGTTTCTAATTAGCATAACATGTCACTTAAGCTGCATTTGGATCTAATTGGATTGAAGGATTTTTTAGCGGGAAACGAAAAGGTGAAGGATTTTTCCCTTTCATTTTCTTTTGCATCGTTTTATCCCTCCTCAAATGCTTGATCCAAATACATCCTAACGTTCAAAGCATAGGATGCTAACAATGCAAAGTAGTCCAGGTCCCAGGATGATAACCGTGAATACAAAACATATAGTGACTAGTGAACAATGGGCCATTATCACCTTTTCACGAGAAGCACATGTATGAAAATGATGGACACATATTTTCCTGATCACTAAAATATACTGATTGTTTCCCTGACAAGTGACAAGGCTTGAACACTCTGCCCGTCAGGCAGTATTAAGCAATACAACTCAGAATAGAACTACATGGGTCAAATTCAACGTTCCATTGAATGTATGCTCTACACTTTTTTTTTTAGATTTGTAAAAACAAAGACACATTATGTTTGGCTTGATATTGATGATCCAATGGAGAGTTGTGTAACTTGTGTTCCATTTAAGAAATTTCATTCCGCTTGTCCTTTTCTTTCTTTCATTGTTCCATTGCTCTTGATAATTTGAGAAGGATTCAGCTTTTGTGTTTTTACAGTGCAAGTTATTGTGATGTCGACAAAAATGGAGTACGACACGTGGTGTTGTGCCGTGTCATATTGGGGAAAGTGGAACTTGTTCGTCATGGATCTGAACAATGTCATCCCAGTAGTGAAAACTTTGATAGTGGAGTTGATGATCTGGAAAATCCTAATCATTATATTGTTCGGAACATGAATGTGGGTATACATATCTATCCAGAATATGTTCTCAGTTTCAAGATATCCCACAGTGCTGAAGGTGCGACTTGATTCCCTAATGCTGCTATTTTGATGGTTAATTGTTCTTTTTCTGATCCGAGGAATTGAAAACTTTTGGTCCACCTTTTGATATTCGGACATGAGACTTCTCTTAGGACCACCAGTTATGTTCGCTTGAGGTAGCACAAGTGGTTTATTTGATAGTTAGTTGGAAGATTCAGATTTCTCCTCATGAAAAGATCTTCTACATCTTCTTTTGTCCGTATAGTGTTGGCACATTGACAATTAATGCATTTTTTTGGATAACTCCAACTTAGCTCTTGTAATTTGTTGTACTGTGTTGACTATTGAGTCAGTGAACACTCATGTAAAGGAGGTGTGTGAAATGTGAATCTAGCATTGTTATTCATGAATCTAGTACGGAGTAATTTTTTCAAGATATCTATAACTATTGGAGAGTATAACTTTCTCAATGTTGTTACAGGTGCTATCATTGGGAAAGAAAGCAGGTTTGATATTCCTGGGGTTACTTCTTGTCAGGAACATCATCACCTTCAACTCCAGTTAGATTCAGCTTCAGTTGTTTCACTAAGTGTTCTTAAGCTTTAGGAGTCTCATAAATTGTATTTCTTTCCTAATTTTATGTACTGGGCAGCCAGGTTTCTGTGGGTATGTGATTTGATAATTTTCATGGTTTTACAGAAAGAGAAATAGGATACACCAAAAGAAAAAGGTTCCAAACCTATCTTGTGGAGGCGGGAGTATGGAGATCGTCGAGAGGTAAAATGAGGAATACTAAGATACCCATTAAGGTCAGAGTTGTGATCTTTTGTTAGAATACAATCTGCCTATCTAGTTATATTTACATATTTGATTTGTTATGAAGCAAAGAACTTTACGTAGCAGCCTCCGTTTGAAAACACTTGTTGATAGGCTGAATTCGGTTCAGGTTGGTGAGGTTATTGGTGATTTGGGAGTTGAGGATCCTGAGCTTGCTATCGAATTGTTTTATTTGCTTAAGAATGAGCATGGGTTGAGGAAGTGCTCACAACTGGTCCGTATACCTAGCTATCACTACAAGAAAAATGGGTATTATTCTACTGTCTTTAGGTCACTTTCTAGTGAAATGTCCTTATGAATTTTGTTTGTTGTTATTGTATGACATTTGTTTATTTGCTCTGAGTTATGTGCAATAGTAATATTTAAGGATAGAGCTTTGGTTTTTGTAGAATTGTGTGAATTTGGGAATAGAACTCCCTATGCAAGTGAAAAATATCGAGCTATGTGAAAAAGGGAATACCCGGCAGTTTGTTTCCAGTGTTTTTGCAAAACCCCACTAAAGTGACTGTAATGGAGCAGATCTCTACCCTGAAATTACACTATCAATGAACTCATTCTTTATAAGTTAGTTCTTAGACTTTCTTTTACTTTTTTTGCTCGGCAAAAGGAAAATTTTTATTGAGCTCGACAATGGTACATCGAGAGAGGAGGCCACTTAGGTCCCACCCCAAAAAAGGAGCAAGAGACCAAATGGCAAAAGGGAAACGAACTACAAAAAAAAGAGAGGGGCACTTCCAACAAGTCAGTTGGAGGTGCAAAACTTAGAAATCACAATGCTCCCAAGATTAGTGGTTTAATCCTCCTATATATATATAAAGTAGATAGGTAAATTGCTGAGAGATGATTTAATCTGAGTTAGTTTACCCCCTTTGGTCGTGCGCCTCCCTTTCCATGTTGAAAGTTTCTGCTTTATCCTATCCACAATAGGCTGCCATGTACTAATTCTTCTTGGGCTTGCACCTAGAGGAAGTTCAAGGTACTTCAGAGGAAGTTTGTCCACTCTACACCCCATTATGTTGGCCATTTGTGGGATTTTTTGGATATCCCTTCTCTTCCTCCTATTGCTTAAGTATTGTATCTTGTGGGTCGAAATTGACTCTCAACTGAATGTCCCTGCTGAATACGGCTCATTGGTTCTTTGTGATTCTTGTTGGATGACGTTATTATCTCCACAAGAAGAAGCGTTATGTCTAGTTAGCTACTTGATGCTTGTTCTGTATCCGTAGTAAATAACACTAGTTGGATTCTGCTTCTCCGCAGGTAATTTCCATGCTAGGAAATTCCTACCCAACTGCTGGTGTGGGCCACTATCTCAAAGCCATATTCAAGCAATGAATAATCTTAGTTCTATGGGAATGTTGAATGATGTAAATTCCAATGATGGTGCTCCCTTTGATAGAAATGATTTTCCTCAGCTCACCAGCCGCCCCAATTCTGCTGGAGGGCCTCAAGGACAATTGGGTAAGTTGGGTAAGTTCCAATGATGCTTAGGAAATGATTTTCCTAAGCAATTTGGAGGGAATTTGTCCTAACGTGGGCCCAATTTTGGAGGGAACAAAATCCTAAATCTACATAAGGAAAGCAAAAAGAGTTTTTTCCTACCCGGTTTAGACAACGTACGTAGGAAGAGGTCTCTTGCCATTGCTGGGATCAAGGATGGTGTGGGTCTTGAGAATCTAGGACCACCGACATACGATATGTACACTAAACCCTAGGTTTCTACTTCGATCGATCAAGGATGGTGTGGTTTTTGATTAAGTTATTCAGTCAATGCATTTGTTTAAACAATAACCCTTTTTGGATTGTTTAAGATTAGTGTATTTTCCCATTGTTTAACAGCTCGGTGACCCACCAAACCAACTTAGTGTCTGAGTTATTGTTTATTGCTTCCTTATACACCATTAACACAATATCTTCTTTGTTTATTGCATGAAGAATGATGGCCGAATCAGTGATTGTTAAATGAGTGATTGCTTAATGATTATTGCACAACTGTTTTCACCATTAGCCCAATTTATTTCACTTTTTTGGTTGTCCAATTTTTTTCATGTTTGTTCATTTTGGGCCAAATTTTTTTTGACCTTTTGATTCGCCTCACTCAGAAAAGTAAATTTTTTTTTACTTTTAGCCAAATATTTTGAACAAGGACCACTTTTGGGGAAAAGGAAAAGAGGAAAACATGGCAGTGGTTCCTTGAATTGATTGGGGAAGACCTTGATATTGTGAACTCATATGGATGGACTTTTATGAGTGATAAACAGAAAGGACTGATTGATGCAGTTAGTGCTCTTTTCCCAAATGCTTCACATAGATTTTGTGTAAGACACTTGTACAACAACTTCAAGGGTGAGTTCAAAGGTTTGGTCTTGAAGGAAATCTTATGGAAGGCTGCTAGAGCAACCACTATCCCTGCCTTCAAAAATGCTATGGAGGAAATGAACAAAGCTGACCCAAAGGCATACAAATGGTTGTCTGAAAGGCCACCCATTAACTGGAGTAGATCCCATTTCAGCACTTATCCCAAATGTGATATTTTGTTGAACAATTTGTGTGAAAGTTTCAATTCAGCAATTCTAATAGCTAGAGATCAGTCCATAATTTCCATGCTCAAGAGAATTGGGCATATTATTATGGAAATGGTGGTCAAGAGGAGGGATGCAATGGAGAAGTGCAAGGGAGATATTTGTCCCAAAATATTCAAGATAGTGGAGAAGCTTAAAAGTCATGTAGGTGAGTGGATTACAACAAATACAGGCAATTCAGTATGAGACAAGCCCACACCAGTTCATTTAATTTTCAATATATGTCATCATAATTTCATTTTCATTATATGTCCATTTTCAGGTTGGGACCACACCAGTCCAAGGACCACTTGGGGCCACAAATGGACTTCAAACCTCAACAGTGGTGAGACAAATTTCTTTTTTTTCAAATTATGTCATGAAGTTTTTTTTTGATCCGTGTGTGGTTGAGATAGGGTCAAGTGAAGTGCTTGAGACAGGGCCAACCCAGTCTTCAATAACAACACAACTGCAAGGCAAGGGCATAAGGGTGCACAAGATGATGTGGCTAGGGATGCAGTGAACAAGACCTATGTGCTGTTCTTTTTGTGCAAGGGCTGTTTTTTTTTTTTTTGTGGACTAAGGAATTTGTTCAAGGGCTGTTTTTTTTTGGGAATGTAGTTAAGCTATGAGAACAAGAACTCTGATGTTTTTTTTGTTTTTTTGTTTCACTTCTGTTTTGAACAAACTATGTGAACAAGTGAAGTGTTATTTCAATCTAGTACAAAGAATGCATTGTATGCTAAGCATATCACCTGCTTAGTAAGGTAACCAATTTAGCTGTTGTGCTAGTCCAACCTAATTGCTATGTTGGTTCTTTCTCTGTGGCACTTGCTTTGTGGTTATAAGTTGGTGGTGGACAGTTACTCATTTAGTTTTGGCATATCCCTAGCAGTCAGTGGCCTAATTCTTGTCAACTCCATCGACTGCTGCTATTTTGTTGATGTTGCTTTCTCTGTTATGGCTGCTATTCTCTTACAGTCCAAAAGATGATGGTATTTTGTTGGAGGATTGATGGGGAAACAATGAAAGCATTCCAAGAGTTGAGAGACAAAGCGAGATCATGTCATATACAATGCCAAAACCAGCAACAACAGAAATATGTATGCAGGTCTAAGCCTTGCTGAATCTGTAGCGAACTCAGCTTCAGAATTGCTACCGGCTTTTTGTTGTAAAGATAGAACATCATGTACGTTAAAGCGCAATGGCAGCAACCGTTCGGTATTCAAATTTATTCATATTAATTAATTTGACATATGAATACCTACCTTTTTTACCCGTGCCTTGTGAATTTCCTGACAGAACTGAAAACTATGGAAAGACGAGAACCTTAACCTTTGATAGACGATTTTGATTGGAAAATTGTGTTCCATTTTAGGAAATAAAAAGGCTCTTTTTGAGAATCCATCAAGCAGTGAGAAAGAAGTTCAGGCCTAAGAAGTAAAACTAGTACTTTAGTTAGATTACAAATTGCTACTGTACATTCTCATTCTTTTGAGCCTTGTGTTAATGAACAAGTCAAGTGCTATAATCAATTGAAACATCCATAGCATCATTCATTCATTCAACCAAACATCATTCATTCATCCAACCCAAAAAAAAAGTCAGTCACAAATCCAACCAAAAGATCGTTCATTCATTCATTCAAACCTTTGAGTTAAGCAACTGATTACATACATAACATTACCATGGGAATGTTCACCAACTGATTATATTCCCCCAACCGTTACATCACTGAAAAAACATTGACATTCCTAGCACCATTATCCCCACATACATAACCAAATTCTAAAAGAACAATTATATCCAAACCTAGACCACATAAACAGCCAAACAAACCCGCAGCTTCTTCTCTCTTGCCTTGCTTGCTTTGAGCTCCCCTTCCCACAGCTTCCTCTTTTTCGCTTTGCAAGCTTCAATTTCTGATTCTGCCTTGTTAATCCCCCTCAAAAAAAAAAATCTGAACAGATCTTGCTTACATGGGGGATCAATCCAAGCGAAATCCCTGTAGTCATCGTTTCAGGTAAGCATTTAGATCCTTGGAAGTAATGAATTGTTTTGTAGCTTCTATAGGTATTACTAGCATAATGGTAACTATCCTTGACCATATTTCTTACAGACCAACACAAAAAGGAGAACCACATTTCATACAGACCAACACACAAAGGTAAAGGGACAACCATTCATTCATTTCATTGAGGTAAAACACGGGTGACTGCCCTTAACAGTCTAGGGCATACTTTCTTACATAAAGAGCAACAAAAATTCTTACAAGGAGTAGCATTAGATGACTTAAAGAGCAACTTTTATATTTTCAGGAAAAAAACAAGTTACATAACTTCAAGGAGAATCACATTTCATACAGACCAACACACAAGGGTAAAGGGACAGCCATTCAGTGAGTTAAAACATGGGTGACTGCCCTTAATAGTCTAGGCATACTTTTTTACATAGAGAGCAACAAAAGTTCTTACAAAGAGTAACATCAGGTGACTTAAAGAGCAACTATGCCCTTAACAGTCTAGGGCATACATTCTTACATAGAGAGCAACAAAAGTTCATACAAGGAGCAACATTAGTAGACTTAAAGAGCAACTATTATATTTTCAGGAGAAAACATGCCCTTAATAGTCTAGGGCATACTTTTTACATAGAGGGCAACAAAAGTTCATACAAGGAGCAACATTACGAGACTTAAAGAGCAACTTTTATATTTTCAGAAAAATACAAGTTAGAAAACTTGAAGGAGAACCACATTTCATACACACCAGCAACAAGGGGTAAAGGGATAGTCATTCATTGAGTTCAAACATGGTTGAATGCCCTTAACAGTCTAGGGCATATTTTCTTACATAGAGAGCAACAAAATTTCTTTCAAGGAGCAACATTACGTGACTGAAAGAGCAACTTTTATATTCTCAAAAAATTACAAGTTACATGACTTGAAGGAGAACCACATTTCATACACACCAACACACACAGTGAATTAAAACATGGTTAACTGCCCTTAACAGTCTAGAGCATATTTTCTTAAATAGAGAGCAACAAAAGTTCATACAAGGAGCAACATTATGTGACTTAAAGAGTAACTTTCATATTTTCAAAAAAATACAAGTTAGATAACTTGAAGGAGAACCACATTTCATACGCACCAACAACAAGGGGTAAAGGGACAGCCGTTCAATGAGTTCAAACATGGTTGACTGCCCTTAACAGTCTAGCGCATACTTTCTTACATAGAGAGTAACAAAAGTTCATACAAGGAGCAACATTACGTGACTTAAAGAGTAACTTTCATATTTTCAGAAAAATACAAGTTAGATAACTTGAAGGAGAACCACATTTCATACACACCAACAACAAGGGGTAAAGGGACAGCCATTGAGTGAGTTAAAACATGGTTGACTGCCCTTAACAGTCTACGTCATACTTTCTTACACAGAGGGCAACAAAAGTTCATACAAGGAGCAACATTACGAGACTTAAAGAGCAATTTTTATATTTTCAGAAAAATACAAATTAGATAACTTGAAGGAGAACCACATTTCATACACACCAATAACAAGGGGTAAAGGGACAGCCATTCAATGAGTTAAAACATGGTTGACTGCCCTTAACAGTCTATGGCATACTTTTTTACATAGAGAGCAACAAAAGTTCATACAAGGAGCAACATTAGTTGACTTAAAGAGCAACTTTTATATTTTAAGAAAAAAACAACCCTTAACAGTCTAGGACATACTTTCTTACTTAGAGAGCAACAAAAGTTCATACAAGGAGTAACATTAGGTGATTTAAAGAGCAACTATTATATACACATATAATACCATAAAGGAAGACATTCGGAAAGTTTGGATTTTATCACATGTTTGGCTCTATAGATTATGTGAAATTGAGGTAGAACTTGCTGGTATTTATATTATATGAGGGTGGAAAGTTAAGGGAGCCTTTCCTGAGCTATAGACAACCAAGTCAAAATTTCATGAAGACTACACTTAATATATGTGAAGACCAATAGAAGGTTTCATGAAGAGTAAGTCTTCTACGGATTCTGGAATGTTGGGAAGCCATCTACCATTCAACTACAACCAACCTTCTCTGAGGTATAAAAGACCAAGTCAAAAATTTATATTGGAACTACACTTAATATAAATGAAAACCAATATAAATTTGCATAAAAACCAGTCTACTTCAGATTGTGGAATGTTGGGGAGGCATCTAAATTCAACCTCAACCTTCTTTGAGGTATAAAAGACCAAGTCAAAACTATCAGAATTGATTTGAAATAATTACTCTGACCCGAATAGATGGCTTTGGTGTTACTTAAATCCATATAGCACTATATTTCCCAAAATTGAATTGAATAGCCAAGAAAAACAAAGTTTTTTTGTATAACCAACATTACCGACCAAACGGAAGGCTCAACGGGATATCCTTCAGAATCCACTACAAAACCACCTGATTAACACATACAACCAAAGCTACGAAAACCAATGAGTAGAACAAACAAAGAGTCGGCACCTAACTACCATGGTTTGAACATATGACCATTACACCCATAAAGCAATACTTAACAGAGAGAGAGGCTAATTACCGTACAAAAAAAAACAGGAAAAAGTTCAATTTTAAAGGGTCTGGTACAAGCAAGCAAGTGGAAATTAAAACGAAACAATTCATCTAACCTTGTTGAATTGTAAAAGGCCGGGATAAGGTCATTAATTTGTCCTGTCTTTTCTACAAACAAGTCGACATCATCTTTGTTTGAGTGGAACAACGTTGCAACACCATTTTCGTCATTCAATGTTACATACTTTGTCTTGTCCCTCTTTGTGTTATAGAAATACAATTTACCTTCCAAATTAATGTCAAGTGTCATGACCCTAGCCCGTCCCTGGAGGAATTAGCCATGACAAAGCGCCAGTGATTTAATCACTAAGGCCATTTCAAAGTTAAACATCTAATTAGCAAATGACTAAAGGGACTCAATTAACGACAAGCGGAAGCAAATTCCATTTTATTACATACGCCAAGACTAGAAGTCTTTACAAGGATCTCTTGTCACACCCTACGTCTAGAAACACCCAAAACGAAGTGTAACAAAGAACAAACTACACATGCTCTATAATATTCCCAAATTCACAAATCAAACTAGTGGAAATAAGACAAATAAAGCAACCCACGACTTTATATAATAGGAAAACTATCATTTGTACAATCTGTTCCGTGATCCAAAACACCTTACAAGCCACACCTGGCTGTACAATATGTTACATAAAAACTTAAAAAAAAAAGAAAGGCAGAACCCACACACTCGCAACCCACACGAAGCTAAACTGTACACAGTGGACCATCCCTTCTATCTCGTACCTTCAAGGCCTGAAAACCAAAATCTGTGTGGGGGTGAGCTAAAATCAACGTGCTCACAGACACAAGCAACATATTACTATCACATGTTAACCAAAAACACTTTATCAGCAGAGTTATATCCAAATGAGATTCCACAAACCAAACAGTTTATATCAGTTCAAATTCACCATCTGCATTAATCAAAACTGTCGATATAATCTAAATAGCCACCGATTTGGTCAACTCCAGACCACGTGTCCCACAGTACTGTAACCCTGCACCTACCCTAACACGATTATCTGGTTGGTGATCAAGGCCATCAATCACTGCTCATTAAGAGTTATAAATCACACTTTCGTGTCACAACACCACCATGACACAACTACCGTGTCAGGTATTACCAACGACAGGCCACATAAGCCTTGGCTATAGAATTATATCAAAATCCATCTATGGTAACATGGCAAAAAGTTTCCATCAATAAAACTTTACTTTCAAGCTCATAAAAGAAGCATTAAATTGGCATAAGACTTGCACATGTAATAAAATATGAGCCAAGTGTCAAGAAAACCCCATCTCTAACTTCTACACAAAAGATTCACCGACACATCGCTCACGACCTACGTATCTCGGACGAGCTCGGAACCTCGTTAACACCTAGTACATAATTGATATCACCAAATCACCTTTACGAAAAGAAAATCAAGTTTACTTGCACAAAGCAACATATGAATGCATGAAATGCATGTCCCTCCCAAATACAAGACTCAAAGTTGTATTTTTAAACACTAATCCGTGTAGAGTTAAGAACCACGAATTTTTTGGATCAAATTATTTTCACAATTCATCGTTATAAATTTGCCTAGGTGGAAAAATGGGCGCTCAATTTGCCCCCAAAATTTTCGATTCCATTTGCTTACTTGCTTTTCATCACTTGAAACAAGAGGCCTTCCTCGAAATCGACTTTCATCCACCAAATCTTATTGGACGCCGCCCTCCGCCTCCATCCTCTTCGCATTCAGGTGAGAGATATCATCTTTACCTTGACGATTCTGGAATCTAGGGTTTATTTGACTGTGTCTTGGAAATGGGGGTTCACGTTTCATCAATAGTTTACAGTTATTGGGTTGCTTTATGGTTTTAGGACTGATACAATTCGTTTTGGTGGTCTCAATGGGTTTGACCACCCCTATTTTTTATATTGTGATAACAAAACTGGTCCAATATTTCTTCCTCTATTCTCAATCTAGTTCAACACTATAATCTGGGTATTGACTACATAAGTGCACTTTTGTTCTCTTAGTTGCGTCAGAAACTTAGATTTGGGGTTATTTGTTTCTAAGCTTAGACTATTCTCTTAGATTAGTCATGTTCATTGGATTGTTTTTCTTTTTCCTTTTGTCTCTTGGATTAGAAGTTTTTGGAGTTAGGGAAAGTGCTTGGTCAGATTACGTATCCTCCAAATTTATTGCAGTTCATTGATTATACTTTCACAAGTGAATGGTTATTCAACTTATATTTGTTGTTGTGATGTGCTAATAGCTTAATACTGGTATTTTTTTTTTCACTTTTCTCTCATTCCTTCCTAGAATACCCGAAGATCGAGCCATTAGCTGCAATGCAACACCAGTTCGCACAACTAGAGAAACCTAACACCAGTTCACCGAAAACGATGGGGAGATCTGGTATCGGTACTGAACTCATTTGAAATTTTTAGTAAGGGGTGTGCGATTTAGGGCGCGGAGAATTGGCTGCCCCTCAAATTTTGGGAGAACGTTGTTATAGAGTTAATGAAACGCTATCATACCACATGCGCGAGTGTTTCCTTCTTCTTTTTTTACTACTGAACGCTATAATAGTATCCCTACAATAGCATTTCCCAAAAAACGCTATCAACTAATGTTGTGGAAGCCCATATTTGTTGTAGTCTCAATCGAAACTATATTCATGAAAGTAAAAGGAATTGGAAGAAGACAATAGGAAGTTTACCTAATTGAAAAGCCGAAGCAAAATCTATGAAGTCGTCTGTCTCCAAAAACGTTATCTCCAAAACCAAAATCCTAACTTACAACCCTAAATACATTTGCAAAAAAGAAGTTGTTCTTAAAAAGAAATAGTTGTTACCTTTGCAAAATCATATTTTAAATTATAGTGAACAAAACTGATGACCCCGAGTAGCCAAACAGTAGCTCTTCAGACGATCGAGGAACTACTCGTGTGTAAAGGCTAAGCAATGTCTAAAAAAAAATTACCTAAGCAATGTCTAAATCATTTTAATCTTCTCGCTTCCACCAAAAAGAATACAAATGTTCCTCAAAGTTTGAAGCGCACAAAATAAAAATTGATTTCAATACTACAGTTTCCAATACTCATTTTCTATCAACCAAAACATAGAATTCCATTTCAAGGCGACAAGTCATAAAAAAAAAGAAAAGAAACTGGCATTACATATAATGTATGCCCCAGAATTCCATTTCTGGGGCATACTTTCTTACATAGAGAGCAACAAAAGTTCATACAAGGAGTTACATTAGGTGACTTAAAAGAGCAACTTTTATATTTTCAGAAAAAAAACAACCCTTAACAGTCTAGAGCATACTTTCTTACATAGAGAGTAACAAAAGTTCAAACAAGGAGTAACATTAGGTGACTTAAAGAGCAACTTTTATATTTTCGAAAAAAACAACCCTTAACAGTCTAGGGCATACTTTCTTACATAGAGAGCAACAAAAGTTCATACAAGGAGTAACATTAGGTGACTTAAAGAGCAACTTTTATATTTTCAGAAAAAAAAAACAAGTTACATGACTTGGAGGAGAACCACATTTCATACACACCAACACACAAGGGTAAAGGGACAACCATTGAGTGAGTTAAAATATGGGTGACTGCCCTTAACAGTCTAGGGCATACTTTCTTACATATAGAGCAACAAAAGTTCATACAAGGAGTAACATTAGGTGATTTAAAGAGCAACTTTTATATTTTAAGAAAAAAACAACCCTTAACAGTCTAGGGCATACTTTCTTACATAGAGAGCAACAAAAGTTTCACAAAGGAGTAATATTAGGTGACTCAAAGAGCAACTATTATATTTTTAGAGGTAGCAGATAACATTAGGTGACTTAAAGAGCAAATAACTTTGCACTGATATAGGACATGTGCATGCTCAAGGTGTTGCATATCATGCTTCGGTTTAAATTGTATATGCAATTAGCAATTGTTGCATGGTCTGGCACAACTTTGGTAAGATATAGGTTCCCATGTTACATTAAGTATTTCTAGTGTCTAATCAAGTATTAGAAAGAACATGAAGTGTATTTTGTATTGATTTCATCTTTCATCTTTCTCGGAATAATCGGAAAAAAACATGTTACATAACTTGAACAAGAACCACATTTCATACAAACCAACACACCTTTGTAAATAGACAACCATTTAGTAAGTTAAAATATACGTCACTGCCCTTAACAGTCTAGGGCATACATTCTTACATAGAGAGCAACAAAAGTTCTTACAAAGAGTAACATTAGGTAACTTAAAGAGCAACTATTTTATTTTCAGGAAAAACAACTTCCATTGCAATGAGGGTTCACAATGGTGGATCAAATGTTGGTATTAACAGAGTACCTTCTTCTCCTAGGGGAACTAATGGGAAAGTCTCAATATTGCCCCTTGTATTCCTCATCTTCTATGGGGTATCGGGGGGACCATTTGGGGTTGAGGATACAGTACACGCAGCTGGCCCCCTTTTAGCCTTAATGGGTTCTCTCTCATATCCAATTCCCAATTCTCAATCACCCACTCCCGCCGAAACACTAATCCCTCGATCTCAAGTTGGTTCTTTTCCTCTATGCCTCGTGAGCACTCAACTCGACCAACAATCATTAACTCTTGCAACGGCTTACTGTTAATTAGATATCCTCCGACTATGCATTTCTTGGTTTTTAATCCGACTATACAGAAATATATATTTATCCCTTATCCTGCTGTATATTCATATGGGCCTAATCCTGTGAGGTTATGTTCTCCATTATTCACCATGGTCATTCTCCACAGTAGAGGAATTTTGAGTTCCACCTAGGGCTTTGCAAGTTTTGAGCCCGCGATCCCCAAACCACAAGGAAATCCAAAAATTTATCTTCTCCCTCACCATATTTCCAATTCCTCTAATTTCCCCTACCTTTTTTCATACACTAATCATTCAAAACCATTTCCCCCTGTGCCTATACCCCAAGTTCGAAAATTAATTAGAACTCTAGCCTAAATTTCTGATCCTTCGAAATTGCCTCCCTACAAAGTTGTATTGCTGAGTTATGGTTATTATTATCACAATTTTAATGTTGGGTTTAACCATTGTAGGATGGGTTGCTATTCTGTTGGTTGGGGGTTCCCTCATACAATGTTATCCTCACTCATACTATGAAAAAAAACCAAATTGCTTACAAACACAGACACATGGACGAAATAAGAGAAGAGAAAAGAGAGAAAACTGCAAAAAAAATTGAAACACCCAAAACATATACGTACCAGATGCATACGATGTCCCTTGGTCAAGGAGAAAAGACTGCTTCTTCTTCGGTGGAATGGAGAGAGTACTATTGCTACAGAGAGATGAAGTGAGAGAGGAAGAAGGGGTGAGAGAGAAAGCTTGAAGGGGAACGATAGTAGAAGCAGAAGAAGAACCCTCCCCTGCTGTTTTGTTCCTCTTCAGCAGCAGCGTACGAAGGAAGGAGAAGGGAACGGTGGCTGAGTTAAGATTTAGGGTTTATTTCATCAGGGTTGTAATAGTCATTTCAGGTGCCCTCTCCATGTATTGGGAATTAATTTTTTCCTTGTCATGTTTGGATGAATTCTGGAAAAACTACTCCATCACCTGGGCAATATTTGCCCCTCTCTCCACTGATATGCAATTCTCCCATGAAATTTGGAAGAATTTGTGGGGATGGGGTACCGAGGGGAGCTCATCCCTCTACTTGTATGGCACCAAGTACGAAACAGGCCCAAAAGCGCACGTGCGCTTGAAAAACTGAATTTTGGCTATTCTTATGTCTATCACATGCATGGATCTTGCATCATAATTTTAATGTTAGTATTTATTTATTCTGATTGTTTAATTAATGCTATCATGCAGCTAGTAGGACGGACTGACTCCCACTATGCATATAACTTTTTGTTGCGCTCGCCAAGCCGTCCATCTAACCCATTGTCTTACCAAATGGGCGATGACATCCTCCTTTACTACCACAGCTACAAGGGGATATAACGCCTTTTTGGATTGGAGCTACTTCGGAATTTCACGTTTTGTAACTTAAATAGAGATCCTGTCCTACATAAATACTTAAGTCTCCATCCTAGTGAGTTTAAAAACTTATCTTTCCATCCTCAAATTCAAATAAACCCCATATTACCCTTTATCTCTCCTAATCCTTCAAATCATTCTCTCTCCATTCCCTAGTTTATCTCACTCTCTTTCTTCTATCTTTCAAATCTTTTTTTTTCTCCTAATCATCTCTCTCCTAAAATCTAAATACAAAATTTAAAATAAAACTACTATTCTCTCTCCAATTTTCTCTTTCCTAAAATCTAAATACTCCCTCCGTCCCTTTTTAAATGTCCTGCTTCGTAACTCCAACTTATTAAAAAGACATCATCATTATACCTTTCACATCAACTTTTTCCTCTACTTTCCATACTTACCCATCATCATTACACTTTTACTCACTAACTTTTCAAAATAGAATCTACTTTTAGGGACAAAATAGACAATACACCAACTTTTACCCACTAACTTTACAAAATAGACACTTATTAAGGGACAGCCCAAAATGGAATACTGGACTCAAAAAAAGGGACGGAGGGAGTATATTTCATGACCTATTCCAACAATTATTCATGACTTCAACAAGTATTTCATCAAAAACCAAGATTCAACAAATAACATGAAATAAAACAAGTGAGTTCAAACATGACAAGTTTCACGAAGATGACAAAATTCGTAAAACGTGGCAAATTTGAAACATGATACAATTAAGTGAGTTCAGACATGATATAAGTAAGTTCAAACACGACAAATTTCACGAACATGACAAGTTTCGTAAAACATGCATGATACCTACAATGACACTCATTGCAACCCAACATTTTCTAAAACTACTACAAGTGAGTTCAAACATGAAAAAAATTAAAACTGCTTGAAAACCAGAGATGCTTAATCAACATTCAAAAAGTCAGAGGAAGGCGATAAGATTAGTCGCTCCTCTCTCTCTCTCTCTAGAAGGCGATAAGACAGAGGAAATTTTTTCTGGTTCTGCCGCTTGGGGGGGAGGTGCTGCCTCTCTCCTCCTCCTCCCCCGGGCACTCCATCTTCTTTATTCCAAAAATGATAGGCGAGTAACGTGAGGACGGTGGCGGCGGTGCTGGAAGATTGATGTCGGAGTTATGGGTTTCGACATCCGGCTTCTCCAGATCGTTTATGGGGGCCGAATCGACGGCTTCTCGGCGATCATTGACGGGGTTTTCGGACGGCGACGAGATCAGCCTCGGTGAGATTTTCTCGGATCTTTCTGTCTGTCTCCCTCCCCCTCTGTTTTTTTCGGACCCCTCTTGCCCTGTTCTCTGTACCTCTTCTACTCTTTGCCGTCTCCTTGCTGCTGCTTTCTTCTCGGTCGAGTCCTACTCCGATGGATCTTCCGGCCTTGTAGTCCTTGGGCTACCTGCGTTTTTTGCCTAATGGCAAGGCAGATCCGGAGGTTTTGGGGCTTGGTTGGCATGGCCTCCTGCCGGTATCTACTGTTGGGTGGTCCGGTCCTCGCCTAACGGCAATGGTTGAGTGCTAGCGGCTGTTTCTGGGTTTCCCATCGTCGGTCCTCCTTTCCAGTGGTGTTGGCATGTGGTGCTTGGCGGGTTTTCTGGTTTGGGCGATGCAGCGGTGTGGTGGTGGTCAGTCAGATTTTAGCGGCGGTGGATGGACGGCATTTGGTTGAAGACGTACAGTTGTTTAGGGTTAGGATTTTGGGTTTTCTTTGGCTGGATCTTCATTGTAATATCTGGGTTTTTTGGCCTCTTGGTTTTTTAGGGCTTTGTCCCTTATGGCTGGTTTTACGGGCTTCATTGTATATTTTAGGCTTTTAGGCCTTTGGGTGTTTCGGGCTTTGTTCCCATTTGGATGTATTCTAACTTTTGGTTGGATTCCCCTTCCCCTTTTCCCTTTTCCCTTAATAAAATGTTACTATTGCCTATAAAAAAAAAAAACCCAGAGATTCGTGACACTTATACATACATCCATTAAACTAATCTATCTCTAGTTCGAAATTGAGGAGAGGTTCATTTTCCGTGTCAAAAAAAAAAAAAAACTAATCTATTTGGAAAAATTAAAACCATACAATTTTTGGACCTTTCGTCTCTACTTGAAGATCCGACGTCGGTGACAGAGGGGAATGGGACCGAGGCTTGAGTGGAAAACAGCGGCTTGCGCCGCTGCTTTTCGATATGGAAACTATTCCAACGAAGAACGACGTCGTGCAATAGAGACACCATTTGAGATGCAGCACATCAATTTGGTTTGACGACGATCGGTAAATGGCTAGCTGCAGTGGTTGAATCTATGACAATCAGCGATGGAGGGGATCGAAGGGGCGGCGCCAACTAGGTTTGAAAAGAGAGGAGAGAGTGTGTGTGGAGAGGAAGCCGTGAGGATGGGAAGGGTTTTTTTTTTTTTTGAACTGCCGAAAATTAGGATGGGAAGGGTTTGGTGGGGTGGGTTTGAGAGAGAGAGAGATAAAGGAGAGGGGACCAAATCCCCTAATTTGTGCGATGAAAATTTATCGGGTCAAACACATACACACACATACTACACATATATGAATATATTATTATATAAATATAGATAGGGGTATAATGGGACAAAATGACAATTTAAGGATGGAAACCTAAGTATTTAAAACCTCTAGGATGGACACCTAAATAAGTCTAGTAAAGATGATGCCTATTTAATTTTGTCTACATATTAGCTGTTGTATTTCCCTTGCTGTTTTCCTTGTAAATTGTTCCGTCATATGTGCATTTGTAGCGTTTCCACTAAAAAAAAAAATCTCAAAATAATATCGATAAGTTTCTTTCTACAGTTTGTTTGATGATTTTGATAACTCTGCACACAAGAATTACTTGAGATCTCTTGATTTGATTTATTGTTGTAATAGGATTTATCAAGTGATTTGATTAAAAAAGGAAAAAAAATGTTTGAAAACGGACACCAAATAGAATGTGTATGAAGGAAAAAACTCCTACAAATTTATTACAAAGAGTTACAAATACTACTAAGAAAAGAGAGGAAGCTGAGAAAACAACTACTCATACTTTCTCAATTGGCAAGAGGTTCTTTTATTTTTACAAAAATGCAAAAATAAAAGCAGTTGCGCGCACTGATCTGCCAGGACGTGTCTCCTTCCGTTTTATTTTACTTTTTTGCAAACTGATTTGGTTCCATCGCTGTAGTAAATGGTGCAACCCTTTCCAGCAACAAAACAACAGTTGCAGGCTGGACTCTGTTTCTTATGTCTGGTTTTCTTGCATCTCATGTACTTTGCCGCTTTGCAAAATTGAGGGCACACTTTAGCCCTAGCATACGCCGGTGTAGCCGCCGATAGAAATAGAATCATGCCTGTTGTAAATCCCACAAAAGTTAATTTAAATAAGGCCCTTTAAATAATTCGTAAAGAAGTGTGAGTAAAAGAATTTCAAGCAACTCGAATAAATAGTGGTAGACGCGAGAATCTCATAAATGTTATGTTTTGATAAAAACCAAAAAATGCATGGGGTCAAATCAAAATTTATCCACATTCAGGGAGGCGGTAGATAGGGATTTAGTGAATCGCGACGAGTGCTATATCATATTACACTTTACGAGCGAGTGTAAACACTATGAGAAAGAATAAGGAAGAACAAGGAGAATATATACCGCAAATGAGGAGTAAAAACAGAACACCAATATTCCTGTTAGCTGCCATGCTCGATACTAATGTTGGCACTTTGGGGTTGTTTTTTGATCATCTGGAGGGGGTTGGCTTGGGGCTATTTATCGAGAGAAGGGAGAGGGGGATCGAACACATGTACCCCTGCAATTGAGAATATTTCCATTGTGCTCATATTGTCATAGTTGTGAAATTTCGTCCTCTAACTAACCACATTGAGGTAGTTTTAAACTTTATTCCCTCCGTCCCTTTTTTAGAGTCCGGTATTCCATTTTGGGCTGTCCCTTAATAAGTGTCTATTTTGTAAAGTTAGTGGGTAAAAGTTGGTGAATTTTTCATTTTGCCCCTAAAAGTAGATTCCATTTTGAAAAGTTAGTGAGTAAAAGTGTAATGATGATGGGTAAGTAGGGAAAGTGAAGGAAAAAGTTGATGTGAAAGGTATAATGATGATGTCTTTTTAATAAGTTGGAATTACGAAGTAGGACACTTAAAAAGGGACGGAGGGAGTAGTATTTATTACAAAAAAACAAAATTTGACAATATGCACTTTTCAAATTAGCTGATCAATTAGTAATTGCTTGAAATTCTTATAAAAAATTAGTTTGACCAAACATAAATAGGTACGTAGCTAAGGTACATGAACAGATCGGATTTTATTTTACGAAACGTATGGCAAATATATTTTGAACTTAAATCTTGTATTAATGATTCCTTCATGTATCTACTGATCTACGATCGAGCTCAATTTTTAAAGATATGATGCATGTTCTTCGTGAGAGCAATGAGTTCAACAATTCAGATCATTACTAAGAATTTGGCATAAGGACAAAAAATAAAAGTTTGGAGGGTATGGCGGATTAGAGTATGAGAGGAGCTTACCCTGCAACAAGGGCTCTAAGCATAATAGATGAGAAATACTTTGAATAAAGAGGGGTACTAGTGTTATTTGAACAATTGAGTGGATCACACCCTTGACTCCATTGAGTCCCGAGCTGCATGTGCATTCACTCTCTCCAACCAAGCTGTTAAACCAGATGTAGTCAACTCATAACTATTTAATGCTTTGTGCTCTATTTATTTATTCTTCTTTTTTTGGGTAACGCATGGTGCATCCACTCTTCTTACTAATCGGATATCGATTGATATAATTTCGAATGACATTTACTTTGAAATAAATAGGCTTTGATTTTTTATTACAGTCTCCCTTTTACAAGATAAACATGGTCAGTGTTACGAAATCATGTCAATTTTTATTCGATCAACGTGAATTTTGGTGTAGGTAATAGTCTTCTTGAGCTGTAAAAAGTGAATGATTGCAATCATGGTGGGTCCCAAGACAACCACAAATAGCCTAAACTGTATCTTTGAATTGCACCTTGGTACAGTTGTGATCCACTTTTTTTTTTTTTACCAGTAACGAAAATCTATATAATAAAACAGAGCTGTGTTTGAATCCAATAGACAACCAACGCTCAAGATTTATCCCTCTCCCTACATAAATCCTCACCCTTCATTTTGTTTAAATCTCTTCATGGTATCTTTGATTTCTCTTCACGATTTTATCACGTCTTTATGAAACGAATTAATCTGCCAACAATTATTATCCTTATGGCAATCCCAGGGGTAATTCCAAACTGAAAAGGAAACCTAAATCATCAACATGTCAAAGTCATCGTATAATTTATTATCCTTATGGCAATAGTTTTCCAAAGAAAATGTTAGGAGTACTTCCCATTACCATTTCAAAGTAATCTCTAAAAGAACCCTTTGTAAAATTTGGTAATCACGATTCCGTGATTTTTTTCTTTCCCCGTGATTTGGTGGGGTCAGATTATAACTTCTTTCTTTTTAAGTTCAGCTTTTTGAGTATGTGCCCGTCAATAAGGTTAATTGAAAATATTTACCATAATTTTAATGACTACAAAAAGTCTACAAACACGTACACATTTATGGAACAACAGCGTTTGGAGCTATTCTATGCATATGAATCCATGTGCATCGAACCACTTAGAAATATTGAGGGACAAAGAAGCATTGGAGTCTTCACATCTCTAGACACAATTGCGTCTGCAGCTATTCTATGCATGTGGATCCATGTGCATCGAACTGGCCACTTAGGAATATTGAGGGACAAAGGAGCATTGGAGTCTTCCTGATCATGATTTGTTAGGTTAAATTCTGATTTATTTTGTTTGATTTTTTGTTGTTGAATTATGTATGGTGAATGATGTTGACAATTAAGAATAAGAAATTTTTTGGTTGATATGAATTTAGATTAACTATGTGTACTTCAATTCATCCCGTGCACAGCACATTTCTAGAAATAGTGTAACTCTAATGGTTTAGTTCTCATTTTCAAGATGCAAGGGAACAAACTATTTGTGCTTCGCTTAGTGGACTCTTTTTGCCCCGATCTGCGCTTTGCCACAAACTATTTGTTGCGTTGAACTTTATTGTTTCGTGGTGAAAATAGCTTTTAATTTGGGAAAGCTATAGACGGCATAAGTTTTTAAAGTCTTCAATAAACGTGTTGGTTTGGTTAATACCTTTTTAGCCATCTAGGTTTCATTTTGTTTGAATCCACTTAGTTGTAGTACTAGATTTGTACTGTGCAATTGGGGGTGTGGGTTGGATGAGAAAATAAGAATTGGACCGAAATTCCATTCTATTAAAAATCCCTTTGGTGGTCACGTCTAATTTTAAGATTATTTGATTACATTGAGAACACTATGATCAACTGTTTTTGGATTTTTTTTCTTTTGCAAGTAATATTTGATTGATGTGTGGTGAACTATTTAAAAATTCTTTTTGGTGGTATGGTTTTCATATGCCCCTGGAAAATCACTGCCAATTACAGATGTGTGTTTTTTTTTTTGGAATTCAAGGTATCTTCTTGCTTTGGAGTTAAAGCCAATTAGAAATTTAAAGATACTAAGCTAAAACATGTAGTGATCAAATTGGCAACTTATCCGTAAACAATGTTCATTCTTAGGCGCAGGGAATGCAAGCCAAAGTTTAGCTAGCAGCTGGTTATGTGATGGTGAAGGATTTGATGAACAAATGAGTTTTGAATGAGGTCAAGCTATTTTGTTAGGTAGTTGAATGAGATCAAGCTATTTTTGTATTCTAAATGCCTGTAAAAATTACAGAGGAGAGAATTTTGGACATTTGCTTGGCTCGATCAAAGTTATATTTTTGGTCTACAATCTTGGTGATGGATTAAATCCAGTTGCATTGCCCTTCGTCTATAACATTGGTACCTAAGTTTTTCTGTAAATCCTTTTTATTTTTTATGCTAGCAAGAGGTGGTGGTTATGTGATTGAGTAGGTCCTCACAGTTGCTTGAGAAGTATTGCCATGTGATTGTCTGGGCTTGGGACTATTGCTTCAAGTAATATTTTGTTATTGCTTTCAATGGAATTTTTTTGGAGGCAAAATCAAATGACCCTGGTTGGAGGTGATGTTAATGATGGTACATACTAAATCTGAAAGTCTTTGTGAATGATTGGGTTTGGTATGTCTTTCATTGAAAGCAACTCACGAAATTTATATTGATATACGGATGCTCTGTGATTTTGATTTATAACTGGGAGAAGGATAGGTGGAGATAATCAATCGGGAGAAGAATAGGTTATTTACAATGTGTTATGCAGTGTCTTTAAAGATGGACATTTGAACGATGGTCAATGATGAGTGTAGAGACCCGTAGATTTCTTTATTTAATTTTAATGTTTTATAAAGGGATTAATGGAAAAGAATTAAAGTTGGGGGTCAAAGTGCAAGAATTTGAAAACCATGGGTTTTTGTGCAATTTGTGCATGTGTGTGACGTGTGTATACCAGGAGAGCTCTTTTTTTTTTTTTCTTTTTTCATTTTCCATTTCATCTCTCTCTCGGCTCTCAGCTCTCTCTCGATCTCTCTCACTTTTTCGCCCAGAACTCACCCAATCACCCAAAACCCACAACAATCACTCTCAACTCCATCGTCTACTTGCACATCCGAGCTCGTATTGCGTTGGATAGAGCTCGATTGGGTGTATTTTCGTTCAGTTTGGATTCCAGAAGTTAGGGCTTGCTCAAAACGCTTGGGTTTCGCCTTCCGACTTGGGGTAGGAAATTCTACCTCTCTTTATATGTTATTTGAGTATTCCTATGCCTTATTTGAGCTTCTATTTGTTGTTATTGGGATTGGATCAAAATCTGTTGTTGCGGTAAGAATCGTCTGTTTTTCTTGAATTTCTACCGGTAGGCCCGTCCTTTCTACTGGTAGAACGTTGTTGCGTTGCCAGAAATTTTGCTTCCTACCGGTAGAATTTTTCTCCTACCGGTAGATTGTTTAAATTTTTCCTCGTGAAAAATGGTGGCCTTTCTGATTTGCTTTTATACCGGTAGGAACACAAAAATTCTAATTTCTACCGGTAGATTTCTAATTCCTACCGGTACACCACCAGAAAAATTCCAAAATCTCCTGCGTGTCTGTAGTTCCACTTTTCCTAAGGCCATTGACTTTTCAAAGTGTTTATTTATTATTTATACACATGTAGCAAGAAATCAAACAGTGACACTTGTTTTCCCGTGCAACTTGATGTATTATGAAATTGTCCAAAATGGTAGAGATATGGAATGATAAAAGTGGGCTTCTTGCATGACACTTGTACGAGCGATGCACTTGAATTTGTGAACGACGCGCGAACACTCAGGGCCCATCAACGGGTAGGTGCCTGACAGGGGATATCAGGGTCCCAATAATAGCATGTCAGGAGCTAATGCTCGTATTGAATATTCAAGGCCTAACATATAAGGTGGGTGCTTGGCAGGGGATATCGGGGTCCCATAAACAGCCCGGCAGGAGCTTCGGCTCAGACACAAAGGACACGATGCATTGAGATACAAGTTGAACAAATATGATATGTGGGTGTGAAATAAAGACGGATTGGAGATATTGAAACACTTGATTATGATAGCTATACTTCCTCCGCTGTCATTTGTTTTCCCATCATATGTTCTTTCGTTTGCTCATTTGCATATAGAGTGTGCATAGACTTTTCTACTGGGCTAGTGTAGCTCAAGTTTTATTTTATTTCAGGTACTAACTCAGGACTATAGCGTGCATGGCTGAAGTGCTTGGATTATGGACACTTCTTTTGAGATCTAACATTGACAAGTTACTTAGGCATCTTTATAAATTTCTTTTGGAGATGTATATGTAACTTAAGTAATGATTTCTTGATTACGGGATATTTTGTGAACTCTAAACTTTCTTGACAATTGACATTTGTTTTGATTTGGGGCCGTTGAGCCGAAGATGTAGTATTTTGAACTCTCTGGACTTGGAGTACAAGTATGGGAATCTAGCAATCTTGTGGGTAACGTACGGAATATTGTGAGGTTTTATTTGTGAAAATCTTTTATAATATTATGTTGAGAATCGAGGGCGTGACAATGGGTGAAGAAGGATGTTATGTTGAGTTTTTTCTGCCTTTTGCATTAAAGAGGTTAGGGGGATAAAATTGAATAATTTTTTGACCATCGATTCGGAGCGGTGCCTTCAGGCACGGGCATCCGCTAGTTTATTAATAAAACTCGACTGTGTTAATAGTTTTGCGCTAATGATGCCCTAATTAAACTACGAGGGATCAAATCCCCAAACGAAGCTGTCAAAAAGAATGCAAAAATGGACTTTAATTGCATTTGACACGAAGGCTCAAATGTCAAATTTGGCAACACAAAATTAAAAAAAAATGATGCCAACATTTTATTTTACTTTATCTTTTGCATTATATCGCATTTTATAACCAACCAATTCAAAAACAAGGGGAATTAACCCACGATACAGGAACATATATGAAGGGAACAAATTAAACCTCACAAGTTTTATTGGGGCATGAGATATTCCATTGGGGCATGAGATTATTTAGAAATAGGAAGGGATGCACATATTACACCTCCATGGGTAACAATGCGCACGCGCGCCCACACACACTGACACACAAAAAGAAAGAAGAAGAAGAAGAAGTAGTAGTGCATGCCCTTTTCTTTGATTGTCCATCGATGCTTTTTAAGTTTCCAATATCAGCTGCAAACTGATTTGGTTCCATCGCTGTAGTAAATGGTGCAACCCTTTCCAGCAAAACAGCAGTTGCATGCCGCCTCCTGCTTCTCTCCGCCGCATATCATGTACTCTGCCACTCTGCAATCTTGAGGGCATATTTTAGCACTAGCGTGTTCCGGCTTGGCTGCTAGTAGAAACAACCCTGACGTAGCCAAAGTGGACAAAAAAAACAAGCAAATTAACAAATGCTGAGGAAAATAAGTTAGTAGTAAAATTCAGTAGATTCATTTGATAAGGCTTTGTTAAGTTGAGGCTCACGAAATTGATGCATTATTTGTTATCACAAGTACGAAATGCATAAGCAAAAAATAGAGCAATCACGCACAAATAGTGATGGAGCCAGAATTTTGGCCCGAGAGGGGCCGACATAAGAAAAGTATTTTCATGCAAAAATGTACTTAATATATGGTGTAGCTTTGTGGTACATTAATATATTGGATAATATCTTTTGCATTATTGTCGACAATTGCCACGCACATGTTTGATTATGTTCGTCTATGAAAGAATTTGAGAAAATTTTACCTGACAATGTAAAATAACTTTAATTTTTGGCTACATCAAACCAAAATAAGTCATAATTTTAGAGATTGTTCTACTAATTATATAAATAAAAAAACATATTACTTCTAATATTAGTAAAATATTTGAAATGTTGGGAGGGGTCTGGGCCACCCCGGGCCCCTATATACCTCCGCCAGTGCGCACAAAGAACATAAGAATATATATATATATATATATATATATATATATATATATATATATTGTGATTCAACTTGAAAGCCTACATCCACGTGCGCAAGGGTAGAGCAAACATCTCCACCGCGGAGGAGCTGAACTGAGAGGAAAATAATTTCTGGCAAAAATGCCCTTGTCATTTTGTTTTCCTTGCTACCTGATATAATACATTAGATATAACTGTTTTGTTTGGTTATTTGATATTAATTAGAACGCCTCAGATGCTTATGTTTGATAACATGCCGTGAATAAATCTAGAGAAACTTTCAAAAAGAAAGGTATAATACTATATATCAGTGCTTAGAATAAAGACTAATAAAATTAGTTTCAATTTTTAGAGATGAGTAATTATCTTTAGAGTGATCTGCTAATTATGCAAAACAAGAGGGTGAGACAAGCATACCGCAAACAAGGAGTAAAAATAGAACACCAACCCTGTTAGCTGCCATGCTATATTTCTATGGAGTATACCTCTTTTGTGACTCTGGAGGGAGCTGGCTTGGCCTTGGGGCTATTTATAGATTCAATAAACCTATGGGTACATATGAATTTGTACATACTATGTATATATGAGTTTTGTGAGGTCCGCCTCGAGTTCCAAAAAATGATTCGAACCGCCTATTATTTTTAAAATACTTTTTTTGGAGCCTTGTAAAAAATCAGTTCGACCCGATATCGGTAAGGATTTTTTTTTGAATTTGTGGAGACGAAACTGCTTAACTGCTCAGTTTTGCTCCTACAAATTCAGACTAAAATCCTTAGCTATATCAGGCTGAGCTAACTTTTTACAAGGCTCCATAAAAAATTATTTTAAAAATAATGGGCAATTAGAATCATCTTTGAGGGACCCGAGGTGAGCCCCACGAAACTTATATGTATATGATACATACATTGCAGAGTCAGTCTCCCGTAAGAACCACCTCATTTTAATAAAATGCGGACCTTCCTTTTTCGATTGAATTTCGATGATCCGAGCCGCTCAATGTGTTCAGAATGTGATTTTAAGGGTACTCATGAAAATTTAGCAAAAAAAAAAGACCGTGAAGGGCTTCATCCGAGCAGTTTTTGTTTGTTTTTTATTGAACGGTTCAAATAAAAACTGCTCAAATCAAGCCCTTTCCGGTCATTTTTTTTGCTGATTTCTCGCGAGTACTCTTAAAATCACGTTCTGATCATATTGAGCGGCTCATATCATCCAAATTCAATGGGAAAATGGGAGAAATAGGGTGGTCCGCATTTTAGTTAAAATAAGGTGGTCCTGAGTAGAGAATGACTAATACATTGCATATGTACACATAGCAATACTCTTACAGATTATACGGGAAAAGATAAATGTACCAGTTGTTCATTAAGAGGATGTGAGGTGCTATGTGTGTAGTCATAAAATCAAAGTCAAACTTGTTGTGGGAGAGTTGGTCTCAATTTATTTCAAAGGTCTGCCATATATATATATACTAGGTACTTTGCAACGTGCAAGGCACGTGTGCCCTGCCCGTTGAATTGATCGGTTTGAAATTTTGTTGGGATATAGCTGCATATAAGTAGTCTATATTTATGCTTGCAAAAGGCTCATCCACAGTAGGTTACATAAGTTTGCTAGATTAACATAAGTAGTTTGCAAAGGGGCTAGCAGTGAAGTAGATTCCAAAAGGGCTAGCACTAAAGCAGTTTTTGTGTTCCTTGGACACAACAAAAGTCTATGCCTTGCAAGCTGTTCATGACAAAAGCCTGGGCAGGCCTGCTGATGTTGGAAGTGGCTGGCTATTTGTTGTCGTTGTGGCTGTCGGATGTTTGCTCAGCTGTTGCAGTAGAGTTTTCCATTGGGTTGTTTACTGTTGAGAAAATGCAGGATGTGAACGAATTTCATCTATTGAGTAACAGAAAAGGTTATAGAGATTAGCAGGGAAAATGCAGCAGGGGAAATGCAAGACTTTTCTTACAGCAAAGGCATGAAAAGAAAAGTGCATATATATATAAATATATGTTATAAGAGAAATTATGAAGATGCAGGATGTGAATAAAAGATATATGAATGAATTCCATTTATCAAGTAATGGAAAAGATCACAGAGAGGGAAAACGTAACAGTTATAATACGTGGTATAGCTGTTATACGTGGGAAAAGATCATATACCACTAATCAATGTAAATAGAAAAGAGAAAAGATTAGATATACCAAATGGTCAAAGCTTCCAAAGCTGTGAGAATCAGAGAAGGCAAAATGATGGACCAAATTGATAGATTACCAACAGCAGAAATCCAAAGCTTTTCAGCAGAAACAATTCTTGCTGTGAACGATGTTACTACTCTGCAATTGCATGGCTCAAAGGTTATACATAGTTTAGGAGATAAAGCCGTGTGCAGCAGACTTAGAAAGTGGGAAAGTAATGCTTTTGTTTACGGAGAAACCAAAGCTAGTTGGGATTAGAAAGTGGAGGTTTGAGTGGGAGGGCCAAAGGTAGCAAAGTTTAAGAGGTTTAATCAGATAGTGGAGGTTAAGACAGTGAAGTAAGTGGTACTCAAGGGCTATAGCTACTCTCTGCATAATCAGTAATCTACTTTTTGCATGCGGTGGGAAACTCTGTGCATGTAATGAATTACGTGTCTCCATTGTGAGGGGGTGAAGCTGATGTGTTTTTTTTTTTTGGCAACTTCAGTTGAAAGATCATATGTTCTACCTTTTCAGTTTTTTCCTGGGTGTAATGAAGATACTTAGATACATTAAGGGAGGAAGAGGAAAATCATGGTATAGCCAGAGAGGAATAATACAAAGGGATGGTATGTGCATGAACTGAAACTGTGTCTTAATAATACAAGTAAAGAATAAGGATTAGCATCAAAATAAAGCAGCATAAGAATAGGAGTTTTTAGAGATCACGTACCACTAATCAATGTAAACAGAAATGAGAAAAGATTAGATATACCAGATGGTCAAAGCCTTTAGAGCTGTGAGAATCAGAAATGGCAAAATGATGGACCAAACTGATAGATCACCAACAACAGAAATCCAGAGCTTTTAAGCAGAAACAATTCTTGCCGTCAACGATTTTACCACTCTACAACTGCATGGCTTAAAGGTTATAATACATGGTTTAGGAGATAAAGCTGTGTGTAGCAGACTTAGAAAGTGAGAAAGCAATGCTTTTGTTTATGGAGAAACCAAAGCTAGTTGGGATTACAAAGTGGAGGTTTGAGTGGAAGGGTCCAAAGGTGGCAAAGTTTAAGAGGTTTAAGCAGATAGTGGAGGTTAAGGCAGTGGAGTAAGTAATACTCAAGGGCTTTGGCTACTCTTTGCATAATCAGTAATCTACTTTTTGCATGTTGTGGCAAACTCTGTGCATGTAATGGATTACGTGTCTCCATTGTGAGGGGGTGAAGCTAATGTGATTTTTTTTTGGAAAGTTCAGTTGAAAGATCATATGTTCCTTCTTTTCAGTTTTTCCTTGGGCATAATGAAGATACATTAAGGGAGGAAGTGGAAAATCAGCTTAAGTATCCTGCTAACTGAAGGAAATTTCATTAGTTTCTGAATCTCTCTATTGGATTCAAAAGATAACATAAAAGGAAATTCCTGACGATGAGGATGAAAAGAAAAATGAGGAAGAGAAGGTAAAGGACGTTTCATGAGTGGTTGTTCATGAATAAGCAGAAGTCCTTGCTGCTTTCCACAAGAGCATTAGCAGGAGCACAAAAACCACTCTCTATCTTAAAGAAAACCAGCTTAGGTATCTTGAGGAATGCTGACTCAAGGAAATTTCATTAGATATTGAATCTCTCTATTGGATTCAGAAGATGACAGAAAAGGAAATTTCTGATGATGAGGATGAAAAGAAAGATAAGGAAGAGAAGGTAGAGGATGTGTCATGCGTGGCTGTTCAATGACTGGCAGGAGCAGTTAGCTATGAAGCATTTTTTTGTTAAGGGTCAACTGAAATCCAAAGGTGCTCTCTTTGTTTCTAAAAGGGCATCTTTTGATAAGCAGATACATTGTTCATAGGTTAATACTAAATTGATCATTTCAGCAGAGAAATCCTTTCATTTATGTTGGGAAGTAATAAAAGTGCAGAAAGCATTCATAACTGCAGAAAGGAGAATTAGGGGATATGTGTTCGTAATCTATTAGTCAATTAGTGAACAGTAAATATTCCATAAGCGAACATCTCACCAAAGCTAACAGAGTGCCAACGCAGCCCATAATAGTAATAGATGACACTATGGGGAAAAATTGCACACAGAAAGCCCAAAATACCTGAATTTGCCTGCTTCTGTTAATGCTTGATATACCAGCACCGTTTGACACCTGCAAAATGGAAAGGTAGAAAGAGTATCACGCATCTCTAAGTTATAACTTAATGCATCACATATGTTGAACTAAACTAATACCTGGAGTACTATGGCGTATGAACGAATTATGCACAAGAGCATCCAACCATTTAACGAAATCATCACGCACAGCCCATATTAAATTGTCACCCAAACCCAACATGTCTGCATACTCGCGCGCGAAGATACTGAATGCTTTATACCAGGTGTCCAGGACGTTGATACCTTGTGACAGCAGCAATCACCCTTCGGCCTTGAATAGGGAGAAGACAATAAAACCCTCCATGTAGAGCTTGAGGATTTCGGTGCTTCACATGCACCCACCGGCGAAATGGAACACAGAGAACCATGATACTGCATCACCGAATTTAGGATTAACAATTGATTGAATCATAAAAGGTATGATCAATGAAGCACAAGATTTTGGTAAACACAAATAAATTGTCACTGTGCAGATTAATCTATGTGCCTACAAGTCAATATACATGTGGATGAATTCCATATACCTAGCTATATGAATAGTGACTGAAGAACCAAACCAAAAAGACAAGTTAATATACACGTGGATTAACTCCATATACTTAGCTATATAAATAGTAACTGAACAACCAAACGAAGAAGACCACATTACCATACAGACTAATCTATGCACGTAGAAGTTAATACACATGTGGATTAATTCCATAGACTTAGCTATATGAATAGTACTTGAATAAGAAACGGAAAAGACCAAATTACTCTTTACTCTCTATTTTTCAAATTGGTATTACATTCTGGGGTATTCTGGATTGCTTGTCTTTTTTTCTCTCTTGATTCTTAATTTTGGATCTTGTGAGTGTGGCATGGGAGAAGCAATGAAACTTTTGCTCAAAGAGCATTAGCTTTCTTGTGAGTGTGGCATGGGAGAAGCAATGAAATTTTTGCTCAAAGAGCATTAGCTTTCAATAAGGATCCAAGGACAATACCGAACATGCAACGAAAAATAGCTCCATGACATGGAAGAAAGAATGAAGCTTTTGCCCAAACAGCATTAGTAATGGATTAATTCCATATATTTAGCTATATGAATTGTACCTGAACAACAGAGAAAGAATTACCAAGTGGATGGCTTAACCGAGAGTCGCGTGGAACTTATTGAGGCAGACACTCTTCATCTTATGCAAGTCATCCTTGTTCTGTCACACTCCCAAGCGTATATTGTCTGAAAATTATGTGAAGAAAAATACAGAAACTCGGGTTTTAGCTTTGATATAAACAATGTAGAATTCCGTGCTCCCAAGGATAGTCCAATTTCTTCAGGGACTTTTATGCAAGCAAAGGACGCACTTCATGCTATTCCATTGTAGCCGAAGAGGAAGCTACAACTACTTGCTTTTGAGGACTGAAAAAGTCTCTTAGCGAAGCTCTAAGAAGTGTTGTTTCAAACAAAACAACCTTACACTAACATATCTTAGAAATTACATACCCCACTCAAAACATCCCACCAATGTGAACGAAATTCAAACACAACACAAAAATATATAACATACAGGTTTATACCATAAGAATCCATGCTTGGACTGCATTAAATCAATACTCATTCGAAGCTGTTGCATGCCGACAGTGAATAAAAGAGAACAGCATCGGGGAGCCAAGCTTGCCTGAATCAAATCAACAATCAATATTCCTGAAATAATTATAAAAGCCAATAATCAGAAACCTAAGTCTGTAAATCAAATATTGCAGACAAACATGAACAATATAGTTTTTTTTTAAAAACGGCAAAACATGAACAATATAGTTAGAAGCTTTATAATCAGAAACCCTAAGTCTGTAAATCAAATACCACATGCACGCATGAACGATATAGTTAGAAGCCCTAAGTATTACTTATATTCCCTGAAACCTTTATTCCACATCACATATTTTCCAATTCCTCCACCAACAAACCCAATGCAGTGGCCCCGCTAACCGTCGACGTACCACTGATGCCGTGAAATGCTTTCGGTAAGAAGTTGGGGTGGACGGTGTGGTCTGTGGTGTGCGAGAGTGTGACGCTATGGGGGAGTGAAGGAGGAGAACAGAGGCCGGAACAACCATAATCTTGCCAAAGCCGAAATCTCTCGAACTCAACATTCCTGATCATCTCCGACTCAAGAAGCACCGGCTTCATGGCGTTGAGGATTTCCTGAGAGAGAGAAAGAGAGAAGAGAGAGAGAAGATGAAGAAACAATGGCGTGGTGGTGGAGTAAATCGGTGGGAGAGAGAGAAGGGGAAAGTAGAGTTGAAAAGAATTTCTCTCTCCTGAACCTGGTAAAGCCACGTACAAAGCCACGTATCCAGACTCTGGAAATGCGAAATGACAAATATACCCAATTGGTTGATACTACATGACTTCCAATCGAGGAGCAAAATTGTCCGAATTGGCCAAAAATGCCAAGCGAAATCCACCCAAACCGATTCTTCTTTAATAGAGGTAGGATATAGTACGGAGTATAAGATAAGATAAGCTCCAACCGACAATCTATGATAAGATTATAATCAAATCCACCGACAGTGGTTTTTTTTTTTTTTTGAATTTTTTTTTATAACCAAATGTACGTTTAGATCAGCTTACGCCGACCTCAACTAATTCCAGGGCTTTGAAATTAATGACCAGACAAATCCTCTGATAAGACCTACGTTTGGAATGTTTGGTCTCCGTGTGATTCGAACATGTGACCTCTCAAAAGGTTTGCCCTAAAGGTTTGGAGTCTATGGCTCTATGACCTCTATGAAATTCGAACATGTGAGCGACCTCATGGAAGAGAAACACTTATTTGCTTTATAATGCCTACTTGGCCGAACCTCTTGGTGATAAATCCATTGACACTGTTCCCCGACTTACTGATTTTGTCAAGCGTTTGGAAACAACGCTGCTACCCCTACCGCACCATTTTACCGCTCCTCTCACCGCTCCATATAAAACGGTGCCGTTTTGGCCTTAACACCCGTTTTCCCTTTGTTCCCTATTTGGTGTCCAATAAATGGGCATGATTATTGATTATTTTGTGGGATTCATTTCGGATCCCAAAAAAATGATTCAAATCATAAGTTATTCTTAAAATATTTTTTATTGGGTTCTTGTAAAATATTATCTCAATTCGATATTGGTAAGACTTTTTCAAAATTCATACAAATTTTGAAAAAGTCCTTACCGATATCGAATTGACTTAAATTTTCGAAGAAACTAATGAAAAATATTTTTAAACTAATGAGCGGTTTAAATCATATTTGTTGAACCCGTAATAGTCGCTCAATCATCATAGATTAAAGATTGATGCTAATAAAAAAAAAACAGATTTAACGATTTATTGATGATCTTGTGGAGCCCATTTTAGGTATAAAAAAAATGATTAAAATTAATCTCAAGTTATTCTTAAATTTTTTTAAAGAATAAACTGTGCATGTTGGTTCTTGTAAACCGTGTGTATCGGTAATGGCGATTCTCACTGGGTGGAGGTGGTCGCCAGCCATTGAGTGGTGGTCGGAGGTGGTGGTGGTCATCGCGGTGTTTAGTGGTGCCCGTCCCCCCTCTCTCTCTCTCAAAACCAGAAGAACATGTTTACTACTCATTTGTGTATGTGTGTTTTTTTTAAAGGTGGGGCCCACTGCCACATAGGCAAGCAATAGGTTGAGGGTAGGGGTGTAAACGAGCCGAGCCGAGCCGAGTTTCGGCGAGCTCGAGCTCGGCTCGTTTACTTAACGAGCCCAAAACTCGAGCTCGAGCTCGGCTCGAGCCTTAACGAGCCGAGCCCTTAACGAGTCGAGCTTAGTCATTTACTAAACGAGCCTTCCTTAACGAGCCGAGCCTCCCTTAACGAGCCGAGCTTTTGTCGAACGAGCCGAGTTTAGTTAACGAGCCGAATAGTCGAGCCGAGCCGAGCCGAGCCTTAACAAGCCGAGCCGAGCTCGCGAGTAGCTCAGCTCACTTACAGCCCTAGTTGAGGGGCAGGAAAAATTCTACAACCACACTCAAAATCACACACCCTCTCACAAAATACAAGGGTCCCACACGCACTATGTGTGCAGTGTGTTTGGGACCCTTATGTTTTGTGAAAGAGTATGTATGTGAGTGTGTAATTTTGGATGTGGTTGTAGCACATCTCAAGGGGTAGTTTGGTGCGGTCAGAGTGGACTCTCTTTAATTGGTTAACTAAACCAAACGTGGCCAACTCATAACTTTAATGCTTTATGCTATATTTATTTTATTTTTATTTTTTTGGCAATGCATAATATCTCGGGTCAGTTTGCATGCAACTAGAACAAATTCTTACAGCTTCTCCCACAAGAGTTGTTAGTAAGGAGGATTGAACCTGAAACCTTCGCAAATAGCAAACTCCAAAGTCTCAAGCCAAATTACTTGACCAACTCCTTGGAGTTAGCATAATGGGCGTGGAGCCAAGTGGAGGAGCTAGAGTGGTCTCAGTTGAGATTCCGCCATCAGCAAGGCCGTATATTAGTGTAGTGGTAACTATGGCTTAAGTTGGTTTAATACGTACTTTAATAGTATATGACTTCCAGATGTACCAAAAAAAAAGCCCACACGAAATGTTTTTCTTATCCTTTTCTCTAATTGCGGTATGACCTTGACTTATAGTTACTAGCCTAGTTCGGCAGTATATCAAAGTGTTCTTTTATATTCTTTTTCTCTAAACACAAAAAAGAAATAGGCGACAAGTTTACCTCTCAAGAAGGAGGAATCCCCCGAAGGGAACACCAATGCGTCATCGAGGAAGATTACAGAAGGGACCCGAGCAACGAGCTTACCTCTCAACAAGAAGGCATTCCTTGAGGGGAACACCAATGCGTCTGTTAAATATGAGAGAAGAGATATTGAATTCGATTATATGAAACGTTACAATGAGCCCTCTATTTATATAGGAGAGGGAGCCTAATTGTGGAATGAAATCATACTAATTAACTATGGAAGAAAATCATCCTAATTACAATCAAATCACAATCTCAAGATCATGATTTTATTTATTATATTTATTTATTCTAACATCCGCCCTCAAACTCAAGTAGATCTATCAACTTGAGTTTGAAAAAAGTAGAAATCAAGAGCACCGGATCCAAAAAGAAACCACGAACAACCAAGCCAAGCCAAGAGCACCAGGAGAGCCAAAAGGACAGCCATAAGTGAGAACTAGGAGCAGCCACGCCAAGCTAAGCCAAACTCAAGTAGGTCTACCAACTTGAATTTGAAAAAAAAGAAATGAAGAACCCATGAAAGTCACAAGTGTTGGTGGTGAAGAGGCACTGTGGGCGAAGTAAACTATGAGTGCTCGGCGGACGGCAGCAAGGCTTAGGCCGCCCGCCAGGAGCGAAAATTCCACATGGCCTAAATCTTATAGCTCTGATACCATGTTAAATATGAGAGAAGAGATATTGAATTCGATTATATGAAACGTTACAATGAGCCATCTATTTATATAGGAGAGGGAGCCTAATTGTGGAATGAAATCATACTGTGGGCACACGCCCCAAAAATCTTACATCTTCGCTTGTAAAATCGGGTGCGCCCTTTTTTTCGCGGAAAGCGCAGCGAAACGCTTCGCAGTTCAGAGTCGCCACTCGGGTTTTGCGGAAAAAACACCCAAGGAACCGGGTTTGAAAAAAACGTTTGGTTACGTTGTTCGAATTTTGAAAAAGGCTTGTAGACTCGACCGTCGTCACCTTCGATATCTGAGGTTCGAGAGCCAGGTTACGAGAGGGGAAGGGTTTTATGGCACCCCTCTCGCCCAATCCGGAGATTGGTCTCTACTCAGGCATTTTATAAAACATTTACTTTTCTCTCTCATTTGATCATTTTTAGCCAGTTAGGGCGGATGAACAGTTAATGGGGATTAAAATTGTAACAAGTTTGCATTTTATGTACAAGAATGTGATGTATGTTTGATGTTTGATCTTAAAGCAAGTGTAATAGATTGAGAACAAGCTCCTGTGAGTATTTTAGACAAACTGGAGTACATAGACTAATATGATGCACGCAGGAACGGATCTGTGTGCACTGGCCAAGCCACTGCATGCAGACACAACTTGCGTGCGCCACACCAGTTATGGCGTGCGCCGGTAGGCCCAAACTCACAACTCTTGCAAATAACCCTCTGGGCTCTGGAATGGACCAGTGCACACCTAGGACAAACCACGCAGTTTATATCAACAATTATATATAGTTACAGACAGACAAAGGGCTTGAAAGCCACCAAATAAACAGAAAACCCCTTAAACAGTGAGGGGTGGAAAAACAGAGGCCAGGGCCTAGTTGCCATGCAAGGGCCAGCCACTGGTCAAGGTATTACTGGCGCACGCAGGTACAAAGTACCTTGCGCCAGTTAACACGATTTGGCCAGTGCTTGGCTTGCATCATCTGGGCTCTGGAACATGACCAGAAGGCTCCCAGGGGCATTCCAAAGCAAGAGAAATGAAATACTTAGTACTATAACTAAACAGTTCTAAAATACAGAAAGCAATAAACTGGTTTTTATCATGCAAGAGGGTGATCAAAGACAATATAAAGCAAGAAAAAGATGATCGGTGATCCCCACGCCAGTTGTGCCATACATCCATGACTGGCGTACGGCTATGGATAACTGGCACGCGCCACAGATCATTACACACGGCTTTGAAACCTTGCCAGCATTAGGGCCAGGACTGGTATAGATTACCAGCCTTGACCCTGCCAGCCCCCCTCAGGGGTCAGAACAGATAACAGAAGCAAAATGTGATATACCTTTGCTTGTGAGTTTGGAAGTGATCTTGAGCTTGAGCTTGGGGTTTGAGGGTTTGAGAGATGAGTATGGGGGGTGTTATGGACTGTGGATGTTATTCTCCTTGCCTTGTCTCTCAATGGATGAAAGAAAAAACAAGAAGAACAAGAGATGGAAGAAGAACCAAAGCTTGGGCCTTCTTAATGGTGTTTGATCCGCACCCAAGATTGTATAATCTTGGGGGCTTTTAGCTTATTATTTGTAGCGTTTCGTTCCCTTTTATACATTTTTATCTCATTTTGCGCGTAAGGTTTCGTTTTGTTAGTTTCAGGTTGAACGTGGTATTTTCTTGCTTTATAACGTCAATTCTCTCGGAAGAATTCCAGCGTGTGAGGCCACGTGGCACTGCCCCGTCAAGTCTTGTCGGGTGATTTTTGGAGGACCAAGGAAGCGTCGGGTCGTTGTCGGGCCGTTTGGATCAAGCGAAGCAAAAATCAGATTTCTGCCAGCCATGAACCGGTACGGGTAAAGCATGAACCGGTTCATGGGCCCTAGATGTTGAAGATTGGAAGATTTTTCAAGGCTATGAACCGGTACGAGTAAAGCCATGAACCGGTTCATGCTGTGATTTTTCTGCCCGAATTTGCTACTTTTTCACTTTTTGCTTTTGGGATATTTTTGGTTTGTCTCTAGTTTTTGGATATTTGTGAGATATTTTTGAGAGAGGAAGACACCTTTAAGTCTTTCTTCCCCTCTCACTCTCTCATAACACACTTTGTCTTCTCTCTCTTCATTTTCTTAAGTTTTTGTCTTCCTCCATTGAAGACTAGCTTTCCAAGCTTTTAGCCTACCATTACTCTTGTAAGTTGTTATCTTTTGTCTTTTTCTCGTTTATTAAAGTTGTAGCTACGGTTAAGGTTGTTAATAAAATCAA
Source organism: Rhododendron griersonianum (assembly GCA_018127125.1). Lineage (NCBI taxonomy): Eukaryota > Viridiplantae > Streptophyta > Magnoliopsida > Ericales > Ericaceae > Rhododendron > Rhododendron griersonianum. Next base: position 34,886,799 of record CM030793.1, on the reverse strand, counting down.
GTTTGTTTTCGAATCTATCGGTTTAAAATTATGTCTCGTTTTTATGCTTTAGTTTGTGCTTAACTATGTGTGAGTAGTTTATTGGCTAAGTCTCGGGATAATCTTTCCCGAGGACTTAGGTTGTTATTTGGTTCTCGAGCCATCGGGCTTTAAAGCATGATTTTCCGGAATAGAGCTTAATTTGTATTTTCGGTCTTAACTAGGGGTGTTAACCCCTTGGTAAGGAGCTTTGTCAAGCGGTCTTGGCAAGTGACTTACCGAGGCCTAGTGGCCTCCTTTGTGTTCGATAAATATTAAAAACAAGTTGGTTCGCCTCCGGTAAATCACATCATTTATTAAACGTAGTCTTTTAAAGTTAAATCTTCCGGGCGTGAGCACGCGGTCGTGACTCTCGCCTGAGTTATAATCGAGAACCGGTAATGGCCTTTGTCAAGGGTTAGAAGACCCCGAGACTTGCCTCTTTAAGTTAATCAAGCGTAATTCTAGTGATTCAAAGAGGGAGGCTTCAACGTTTCGTAACGAAGAAGCACCAAAAACCACCCAGAAGAGAAGATGCCAGCAAAGAAGGCAGAAATAGCACAGCACCCCGGTCAGGTCGCATCGGAGAGATTAAGGTCATCCACGGAGGATTTGCTGGAGGAGGCGAATCTAGCAATGCTAGAAAAGTGCACCTCAGAAAACTAAGAACGGAGGAATACTTGGAGGTCAACACGGTTGGCCGCCCGAGTAAATTCCAGAAAAAGGAGGAAATACCCATCATTTTCTCAGAAGAAGACATTAAGGGCGTCCAGATTCCTCATGATGACCCACTGGTCATCACCATTGTCATAGCAAACTACCTTACATGTAGGGTGTTGATTGACAGTGGAAGCTCGGCTGACATCCTCTATCTCCATGCGTATGACCAACTGAAGGTGGGACGGGAAAGGCTAAGGCCCATGACATTCCCACTAGTTGGATTTGCAGGCACGCCAGTCTATCCAGCTGGTCAAATAGCCCTGCCAATTACCATGGGGGAAGAAGGAAGTCAAATTACACGCATGGTGGATTTCATAGTGGTCGACTGTCCTTCAGCATACAATGCAATATTGGGGAGAACAACTCTGAATAAAATCGGAGCAATAATCTCCACACATCATTTGATGATAAAGTTCCCAACACCTGAAGGAGTGGCTAGCATCAGAGGAGATCAGAAGGCAGCACGGGAATGTTATGTCACCTCACTGAGGGGGGCAAACATTACCATGAATATAGAAAGTCTGGATACTCGAGATGAGGAGAAGCTCCAACACGAAGAGCCAGTAGAAGAACTAGTAGAGGAGCTCCTGGAACCTGGAAAAACGGTAAGGATCGGAACAGGGTTGAGCTCAGTAGCGAGAACGGAGCTGTTGCAATTCCTGAGGAAGAACAAAGACGTCTTTGCATGGTCCCACGAGGACATACCTGGGATTGACCCAAGGGTCATATCTCACAAGCTCAACGTGGATCCCACCATTCGACTTGTCAAGCAGAAAAAGAGAACTTTCGCTCCAGACCGAAATGAGGCTGCGGCCAAAGAAGTAGAAAAGCTCGTACAAGCAAAATCCATCCGCAAAGTTCTCTACCCGGATTGGCTAGCCAACGTGGTTATGGTAAAGAAGGCCAATGGCAAATGGAGAATGTGTGTAGACTTTACGGACCTCAATAAAGCATGCCCAAAGGATAGCTTCCCTCTCCCTAGGATTGACTCCTTGGTGGATTCTACAGCTGGGCACGAGCTCCTCACCTTCATGGACGCATTCTCAGGATATAATCAAATCCAAATGCATGAACAAGACCAAGAGAAGACTTCATTCATCACCGATCGGGGACTATATTGCTACAAAGTGATGCCCTTCGGTCTCAAGAACGCAGGGGCAACATACCAAAGGCTGGTCAACAAAATGTTCAAGCAACAGATTGGGCGCAACGTAGAGGTATATGTGGATGACATGCTGGTCAAAAGTGCCAAGACACGGGACCATATAGCGGATTTAGAAGAAACTTTCCATGTTCTCAGAAAATACAAGATGAAACTTAACTCGATGAAATGTGCTTTTGGAATCTCCTCAGGGAAATTCCTGGGCTTCATGGTGTCCCAAAGAGGAATCGAAGCAAGCCCTGAGAAGATTCAGGCCATACTCACCATGAAGTCACCCCAGAACATCAAGGAGGTCCAGAAACTAACCGGACGAGTTGCAGCTTTAAGCAGATTCATCTCCCGGGCAACTGACAAGTGCCAGACGTTCTTTAAAGTCTTAAGAAAGGCCTTTGAGTGGACCACCACGGAAGAAGCAGCATTCAACCAGCTGAAGGAATACCTGACGTCCCCGCCATTGCTTAGCAGGACCCAAGAGGGAGAGATCCTATTCTTGTACCTTGTTGTCTCCCCCCACGCTGTCAGCGCAGTCTTATTAAGGGAGGAGCAGGGGACACAGCTCCCGGTATACTACATTAGCAGAGCCTTGCGAGGAGCAGAGCTGAGATACCCCAGAGCTGAAAAAATAGCCTTTGCTATGGTAATAGCTGCGAGAAGGCTACGGCCATATTTCCAAGCTCATTCAATCAAGGTACTAACGGATCAGCCACTCCGAAGGATTCTCCATTGCCCGAAAACTTCAGGCCACCTAATTCAATGGTCGATAGAGCTTGGTGAATTTGATATAGAATACAAGCCCCGTATCGCCATTAAAGCTCAAGTGCTTGCAGATTTCCTTGCGGAATACACGTATCCAGAACCAGAAGAGCTCCCCAAGGAAGAACCTAAACCGTGGATCCTACAGGTGGATGGATCAACAACCAGAGAAGCAAGCGGAGCTGGTTTAGTGTTAACTTCCCCAAAGGGGCAACGCCTAAGCTACGCGCTCAGGTTTGAATTCAAAGCAACCAACAACGAGGCCGAATACGAAGCTCTCGTGGTTGGGTTGGACATGGCTAAGGCCGTCGGTGCTAACCATGTGTTGGCAAAAAGTGTTTCACAGCTGGTAGTAGGACAAGTCCTAGGAGAATATACCGTGAAGGAAGAAATAATGCAGAAGTACTTGGATAAGGTAAAAGCCCAAATTGCAAAGCTGCAAAGCTTTAGCATTGTCCGAATCCCAAGGAAGGAAAACATCGAAGCTGACTACTTGTCAAAGCTGGCCACGGCCAAAGAGGGTGCTATCCCGCCAAATGCACCGATACGATACTTGGAGTTACCCAGCATCTTTGCCATGGACAAACAGGTACAAGCTATTGACTACAGCAACTCATGGACAGGCCCCATAGCCGACTACATAGTGAATGGGACACTACTAGATGACAATGTCAAAGCTAGGCAACTGAAAATCAGAGCTGCAAAGTACCTGATGATGGGAGACGTGCTCTACAGAAGGAGCTTCTCACTACCATACCTTAGGTGCTTAATCCCACCAGAGTCTACAAGGGCTATGGAAGAAGTTCACCAAGGAGTATGTGGGGATCACCAAGGTGGCCGCATGTTATCCTACAAACTCCTTAGGCTGGGATATTATTGGCCAAGTATGCAGAAGGACTGCAAGTCCATGGTCCAAAAATGTGAGAAGTGCCAGCGTTTTGCAAATATCATTCAAAACCAATCAGAACGATCACAATCGAATTTGCAATTAAAATCGCCACCTCAACCGCTTGGGATAATGGGAAGTTACAAACCCCACTACCTCGAGCAGTTGAAACGATAGCTTACAATTAAATGCAGACGGCTTGAACTCTACAATCCAACCTCTCATGGGAAATTATGATATTCTAAGGAAATAATCATCAGACTTGAGGGATATCCTACGGGGTAAACAAAGTAAGCACATTAATTATTCGGACACGAACAGCTTAGAAAAATTTTCAAAGCTCAAAAAGACGTAGCACAGCTATGCATTGATTTAACAGCTTAGAAAAATTTTCAAAGCTCAAAAAGACGTAGCACAGCTATGCACAGCTTCGAAAAATTTCCAAGCTCAAAAACACATAGCACAAGCTATGCAATGTAACTCACCCAATAAAAACCTAAGGGTACAATAAGTGTCTTAAATGCTTATATGCATGCATTAAACACACTTAGGGGAGTAAGAGACGTAGTATAACTATGCAAAAAGATACAACAAGGGAAGAATAAAATTAAATTAAAATTCCCAGAATAGACGTAGCATGTCTACCAAAATCAAACAAGCTCAGAATAACATTCTAGCTATGCAATTTGGTACAGCAAAGGGTGCGCCACCTGCAAAAAAATACTAGTGCTTGGCACAGCTATAATAAGGGCAGGAGCTGGCAAAATCAAAATGTCTACATACGCAAAAGACTATTGAAAAATGCCATAGCATGAAGTGAAAGTATTTTTTCCATTTTCAACCAGCACTTGTACCTGTCATAACAAGCCTATAGGAGGCTCCAAAATATGATCTTCTAAAGATCATCCTCATCAACCATCAAGAAAAGTATTCAGGCCAAAACCAAAGGCCACTCCCAAAAAACACAGCCAAAGTACGAAAGTATTTAAAAGTGTTTTACAGACCCCAAATGAATTTAAAGTTTCAAAGGCCATTCAAAGGCCCGGGATGGAACTGCCAATAGCCTGCCCATCACCAGATGATGGGCCAGGAGGTGTTACCGCTAGAGTTGGAGTTTCAAGAGGAAGAGAGACTTTTTCTGGAGTTTGGAGAAGGGATGCAATCGAAGAGCTCGGGATAGATGCGTCTTTGGATGCCACTTCATCGCCTTCCTCTTCCCCCTTCTGTCCCCCATCAAGGCATAAGGGTCCTGTAGACACCCCAATTTGGCCTAACGATTATTTCAAGTCCCACCTTGGGACCATCCCGATGATGAAACAGATACAGTGATTGCTGATTGTTTTCTTGAGAACCTTAGGACTTTCGGTAAGAACTTTGAGCCACTTAGAGGACCCAATCAGAGCCATACAGCCTTTCAGACAGAAAATACAGAAGCCTAGGAGAATCCATCTGTCGGCCGTAACATCGATCTCACGGCCTTAACATCATTTCCTCACCCGAGCAACCTGTTGCTAGCAAAATCTCCCTGAGAGATCAATCCCTCGGCCGCAAGATCTATCCCTCGGCCGCAAGATCTATCCTTCGGCCGAGACATCCATTCCTCGGCCGTGTAATCTATTACTCGGCCGCCAGATCGTCCTTTTTCCAGACTCTGGAACGTTCTGTCAATTGTTTGATCCAACTACACTACCTCTCCGATGCGTTCGGGCCACGTTCAGAGATTACGACGTAGAGTTTGAATTGCATTGCAATTGCAATTGCGATCGTGCCATTTGGTTGGCCGGAGTGAGTCACCAATTGCCTATATAAAGGGCCTTTGGACTCCGAAAATAGGACCACAAAATTAATAACAGAGCATACCACAATCAGCCACGAAACTCTGTCAAAATACTCTCTCCAAACCTCTCTTCAAAAGCCCTAACCTCCCGAAGGCAGCTGCCGATCCAGCAATCAAACCCCGAAGTTCAAACCCTAACCCTAGGGTTTTCCGAGGAGCAATCAGTCAATCACACCCAATCCAAAGCAATCAAGCAACTGAGGGGTCAAGGTGGTGAGGCCCAACGGCCTCTGGTTTGTTTTACTTATCGCATTTATGACTAACCATAACGTTTTGATCATCTGTTAATCTTTCTGTCTGGTGTGAGGAAGAACATCGACCGGGGTTTCGATCCCTCGGCCGATAAATCAAACCAGGAGGATCCCTCGGCCGTGACATCCATTCACCGGCCGCGGGATCCATTTCCCTGGGACAGCTTTGTTTTGTTCTGCTTTCTTGACGCATGCTTTATTTATCGCATTGGCTCACCCTTTTTCTCTTAAAGGTTAAAAACAAACTACGTGTTAGAATTAAACAAAGCATGTACATGTCTTATGTTGAACGATTATGGGCCAGTCTCACGACTGGGCAAAGAGGGGTGCCTAACACCTTCCCCTTATTGTACTTTTGGCTCCCGTGTCCAAAATCTCTATCTACTTTCCCAGTTTTAATAAAACTGGGTGGCGACTCTGTTTTGATGATAACCGCTATCATGTAGCGATGTTCCTAGCCATGGGAATGTCCATGATTTTGGTTTACGAAGCAAGCAACTAATCGAGCAAACAAACGTGATTTATCTATATGGCGATGCCCCGTTTGGGAGGTGTCTACAGTTTTTGGCGACTCTGCTGGGGAACATGAGAGCCATAACCAGAAAGTTCAACATAAGACTAATACATGCCTTGTTTAATTCATTTATCATATGCATCGAGCGGGCAACCCCTTGAGTTCGCCTGATATCCCAGCATGACACGGGCTATGTTGGGGGTTCCAGCAAACTCCACAGTCACTCGTACCTAGTGGTATATCAAAAAGGGAATCACCCAATCACCGCCTATGATGGGCTGGTGAGAGGATTGGTGCCCTTTGACAACGGAGCACCCTGAGACTACCAAAACCTTGCATGTATTAGAAAGTCATAGAACTTATCAAACTAAGACAGGAGCCTACAGGTTAGGAACCTATTTGCATTTTGCTTGCAAGAGTTCTTCCTCACACCCATTGTATATATGTATGTTGTAAAGCTTTTCTTTTGCAGGTTAAACCTTAGGGATCTCTCTAAGTCGAATAAACAGTAGGTAAGATTAGTCAATCTAACTAAAACTAAAACCTTTTCAGGAAAAATGACTGCATCACTGTTCACGTCTGATTCGCACTTTCAAGTTGTCACCGAGCTGTCTGGCCCGTTCCACTCTGCTGTTGAAGATTTCAACCCCTCTGAATACATCACTCCGGTAAATCAACCAAAGCCTGTGGTGGCTATTATTGAAGACATCCATGTCATGTTCGCTAGAACGGTTTATGAGGAAGAAGTAGAAGACTTTTTTTTTTTTTTGGGTAAAATAGCATGAAATAGAAAAAAGGGTAACCGGATATACAGCCTACAAGGGGCATACCCCAAGAGGAAAGAAGAAAAGAAAACAAAAAAGATAAAGACAATTGATAACGCCAAATGGCTACAAGGTATTGATGTGAAGCTATGTTTCCAATCCATCTAGAAGAGGGAAAGGAAACAAAGCCAAAAGAAGTGTTCCCCTTGACTAGCCTCAGAACTGACAACATAACTTCAGAACTGATAGAACATTACAGCATACCAACTGCTTGTTGAACTGAACTGAACATGTCTATACAAAAGATTACACTGAAAACAGATGATTACACTGAAAATAGAACACAGATTGGCACATTTGAATGGCACCATTCGATCTTCAGAACTTGAACTTGACTTGATTTCTTAACTTCAGAACTTGACTTGATTCAATTCTGCAGCCTCAGCTCCAGGCATATCAGAGCAAAACATAGCTCTTCAATCCATCAGCTTCCAATCTACAGCTCAAATTCTGCTAGCTCTCACATAGCACAAAGCAGTTCATAACAGCTCTTAACAGGGCTAGCTCATACTGCTTGGTTAACATCAGATTCTGAACCTTAGGTGACAAACACAGGAATCCATGACAGTTAGTATCATGCACCCTTGTGATGATACTTGAGTAATACTATTCAATACTGAAAACATATACAAAACTATACAGAGGACGTCCCCCTCTGTGAAGGGAGATCCCATTGACAGCCCCCGATGGTTAGGCATAACTGAAAACAAAACCTACTACAGTTCAGAATATAACTGAAGACAGAACAGCCAAAACAGGTTCAGAACATTTTAAATACAGCTCATACTCCATTACAACTTCTGAACAGTCAGAACAATAGAGTGTAGTTGTGTTTATGAGGTGTCCCCAATGTGTCCATGAACCATTTGTAGACTAACTGAATGGCAACTGCTGCCATCTGTCCAGATGCAACCCAATGACAGGAAAATTACAGTAATTAATACAAGGCATTTGCTGCACCAATGTTCCCACATGACAACATTCCAACACTGATGCAGAATATGACAACTGATGCAGAATTGCAAAAACTATGCAGAGGACGTCCCCCTCCGCGAAGGGAGATCCCAATGACAGCCCCTATTGGTTAGGCTTACAGAAGTAAACACAAAAACATATCTGTGCACTAGCCACAGCAGCACATGCAAAAAGAGCAGTAAACTGGGCACATGCAGATCAGATACATGCACATGTAAATCAGAAAAAGGACAGCTACTCTCAGTGCACTAGCAACAGTTAGTTACAGTGGATGATATGCTACCATAGTGCTATCACATTTCAGATGCAGTAACCAACTCTGAACCTACAGTCTACTGATGTAGTCTAATGAGAACATGCAGTCAGAACAGGCAGCTCCAGATGTTTAGAGCTAATTGAACCAGTCACAGTGACTGCTGGACCCTTTTGAATCCCCCTTGAACTACAACTGCTGAAAATTGCAGCAGCTGTTGCTAGGAAAACAGAGCTAGGGAAACAGAGCTATCACAATCAGTCTTATCATGCAATAACAGAGCTTGGACAACCTCACACCTCATGTACTCACCCCTCATCTGCAAGTGCATGGAGGTTGCTCCTCACAAAAGATTAAACTATATACCTGCTACTTAGAAGTAATAGTAGTCAATTTCTGAATGGAAAGCCTTTGCTGAGTCCCTTTGACTAATTGAACTTTTGGCAGCTGAACTGCTATGAGTCCTGCCCTCAGGGACTATTCTGGACCAAGTTAGATCAAGGGGAAACCCCTTGAGATTTAACCTGCATGTGTTATCATGTGAGTATATGGGTAATTTCATTCTAACTTATTACTGAGAATGTTAATCATGAATATTCCACATAGATAATAATTGAGAAGGCCCCTTGAACTTAGACAATGACAACAACCTACACCTTACTTCATTTGAAATTTTGTGAGCAACCACTCCAGGAGGGCAATTAAGATTCTGGAATTTCCTGTGATTCCTCTCAATCCATAATTGGTGCACATAGGTTGTAAAGACAAGTTTAGCAATTGTAATGGCCAAAGCCTTGCCTTGGACAGAGGACAGCCTGCTCACCCACTGCTGCATGGATGTCAATCCTGTCATGTGAGGGGTCTTTGGGGATAAGATGCCCCTAATTTGTGTAGCCATGGGGCAATCAAAAAAGAGGTGCTCATGGGACTCTACTCCCAAACAAATGCTGCATATGGAAGCAGCTTTCATTCCAAACATGACTAGTCTATCTTCTGTAGATAATCTATTAAGGATAGCCATCCATGAGATCACACTACATCTAGGGATGTACCCTGAGAACCATACCACTTTATGCCAAGTGATAGTAGGAAAATGTATCCTTAAATGATCCCATATGGATGAGATGGTGAACTTACCAGATGCATTGAGATTCCATATGCATCTATCCCCAGTGGAAGCATTGATGGGGACAGCTTGTAATTCTGATCTCACTTCATTGAGATCAGGAGTTTGGGTCAGTGGGAAGGCCCACTGATTGTCTCTGATGATAGACTGCACAGTGGAATCCTTGTGCAGTCCAGAATCTAAGGTAATTCTAGGCCCATATTTAGACAATAAGGGCCCTAGGGGATGCCAGTTATCAAACCACAAGGAGGTCAAATGGCCATCCCCTATTTTATACGTAATGTGTGATTGGATGAGTGGTCTAATGTTAAGAATTTTCCTCCATACCCATGAGGGATTGCTTGGAGTTTTAACACTCCAAAAGCTCTTACCTTTAAGTAGGTAAGACTTCACCCATTGGCACCACATAGATTGCTCCTCTTCCGAGATAAGGAACCAAATATGCTTGGCGACTGCTGCCTTGTTCCAGACCTCCATAGATTTAAACCCTAACCCTCCTTCCTTAACAGGAGAACAAAGATGTTCCCAAGAGACTTTTGCCCCCGTTTTCTAAAGGTCGGGGCCAGACCAAAAGAAGGCTCTAAGGATAGATTCCACCTCCTTAATTACCTTCTTAGGGATAATGAAGAGAGATGACCAATAGGTTTGCATCGAGAACAGTATTGATTTTATTAATTGAATCCTCCCAGCATAGGACAAGTACCTATGTGTCCATGATTTAGTCTTGGCCAAAATTCTGTCAACCATTACTTTACAATCAGAGTGTTTTAGTTTGGTGGACAGTAGGGGTACCCCCAAGTATCTAACAGGCAAAGACCCCTCCTGGAAGCCTAGGATACCTAATATGGATGCCTTGGTGGGTGGGCTAACACCAGAGAAAAAGATGCTGCTCTTGGAAGGGCTTGGTGAAAGCCCAGACAACTTCTCAAATTCAGTTAAAGAATACTGGATATGATTAATGGAGGCGACTTCACCTTTGCAGAAGATCATAAGATCATCTGCAAAGCAAAGATTGACAAGTTTGGTAGCTCCACATTTCCAGTGGAAGTTAAAATCAGGTTGGAAGGATTTCTCCTTAAGAATGCAAGTTAACACCTCCATAGCTATCACAAAAAGGTAAGAAGATAGTGGATCACCTTGTCTTAAACCTTTTTGCCCAGGAATGTACCCTATTGCTTCCCCATTAAAACACAAGGAGTAATTAGCTGTAGACACACAAGCTCTCAACCATTGGATCATCTTAGGGTGGAAGTTCATTGAAGCCAGGACATCCCAAAGAAATTCCCACCTGACATTATCATAGGCCTTCAATATGTCCACTTTCATGGCACACCTAGGGGATGAGGAGTGTTTGTGGTAACCTCTCATCAATTCCTGAGTAAGGAATATGTTATCAGCTATCCTCCTTCCCTGGACAAAGCCAGATTGAGCAGGATCAATAAGGGAAGGCAGAACAGGTCTGATTTTATTGGCTAGTATTTTAGCTATACATTTATATATCACATTACAGCACGAGATGGGCCTGTAGTCTCCTACCTTAGAGGGGTTGGGGACTTTAGGCACCAAAGCAACTAGGGTAGCATTGGCCTTCTTCAAAAGTTGACCAGACCTGAAAAATAGTTTGACAGCTGAGGTCACTTCATGGCCTATGACAGGCCAAGCTCTATGGAAGAAGGAAGCATTATAGCCATCTGGCCCAGGAGCTTTTTGAGGATTAAGAGACCAAAAGGTGTCTTTGATCTCTTTATCAGTTACCCCCATCACCATTTGCAAACTCTGGGAGGGGGAGAGCTTCTTAGTTATAAGCTGTTGCACCCTAGAGGAACCAGAGTAATCAGTCAAATGTTTGGTGCCTAACAAGTTAGTGTAGTAGTTGATGAATGTGTGCTTAATCAACTCTAAGTTTTGGGAAACAGACCCATCTTCTAGAACCAAGCTAGAAATTCTGTTCCTATTCCTTGAATTGGTAATGGACTTGAAAAAAAAAGAGGAACATTGATCCCCCAACTTTAGCCATTGGATTCTTGATTTTTGCTTGGCAAAATTTTCTTCTGCCCTGGCATAAACTAGATACTGCTTGCACAGTTCCTTTTCAATGGCTTGTTTAGAAGGGTCACTAGGGTCAGAGCCTAGTTCTCTTTGGATAACTTCTAATTGTTGTTTACAGGAGGCCACTCTTGAAGAAAGATCACTAAACTCATTTGTGTTTAGTTTTTTAAGATCCTCCTGCAATTGCTTAAGTTTTTGACAAACACAGAACATTGGATTTCCAATGATTATCTTCCTCCACACCTGCTGTACAGTGTCAAGGAACTTAGGGTGGTCAGCTAAAAAGTTGAAGAACCTAAAAGGTCTTTTCTTTGCAGGTGAGACAGTTGTCAAATATACAACTGTAGGGGAATGATCAGACACACCAGGGCTGAGAAAATGTGCATTGTACCAGCAGAAATCTTTGACCCAACTCTCATTAACTAGAACCCTATCAATCTTGGAACTTATATGAGCATCTCCCAGTTGTTTATTAGACCAAGTGTATTGGCAACCAGTATACCTGAGATCAAGTAATTCAGTTGATTGGATACAAGAATTGAATTCCTCCATCCAGGGCAACCAATTTCTGTCCCCACCTACTTTTTCAAGGGGAGACCTCAATGCATTGAAGTCACCTAACACTACCCAAGGGGTAACTACACAAAGCTGCTGTAATTGAGCCCATAGTTGTTGCCTCTCCAAGTAACTAGTTGCTCCATATATAAAGGAGGCATCAAAAGAAAACTGGCCATTACAAGATTGCACCTTGCAATGGATAAGCTGATTGGACTGAAACTGAATTTGTACATTAAACAATAGGGGGTTCCAACAAATCAAAATACGCCCCATAGGAGAGCAGGAATGATTGCTAACAAAATTCCAATGAGGGAGCATGGTGTTGACAACTCTAGTTACATTGGATTCTTTGATTTTATGCTCAATAAGACCAATTAAGGATAGTTTATTCTTAACAACCCAATTTTTTGCCTCCCTTTGTTTGAGAGGGTCATTAAGGCCCCTCAAGTTCCAAAACCCAAAATGTGAAGACTCACAATCCATTAAACACTAGACAGTTACAAACAGAATTGAAAACATAAAATTAAAGGTAAATACTGTATTAATCAGACAAAGGTAGGAAAGAGTGTTACTTCCCTGATTTGTTAGAAGAGCTCTTTGCAAAGTTCTTCTGTTTCCTCTGCTGCCATGCTTTACTAGAACCTCCTCCGGTAAGTTTGATGTCTGGAATGAGATCTGGAGGTTCTTTGTCCTTGAGTTTGGCAGCCATTTTGGCAGCTTTTTTTGCTGCTGATTTGGTTATAAATATAGCAGAGTTTGGGCCTGTAGTCTGCTGATTAGGGGTTCCAGCTTCTTCCTTATTGGCCCCCACTGTTTCTAATGTTTCATTTTGGTTAGAAGGGACTGTAAGCTCTTGCAGAGACAGGGGATTAGGTACTTTAAGGTTATGAGCAGCCTCCTCAATCTACTTTTATGACCTCTATGCACCTACCGACGACTATTGGCCAATAGACGAGGTCAATAACCTCGAAACTGAAGAGACAAAGGAAGAAGAGTCTGTCGACAACGACCCACTAGACGAACTATCACTAAACCTACTCTTCGATGAAGGGGTCACCAACAATGAAATAAGGGTGATCCACCCCGTCATCGATAGATTTGGTAATTGGTGGGGCTTTGTTGGCACACGAAGAGTCGACAACAGCAACGAAGCAGAGATTGAAGCTCAATTGGAAGAGATAACAGCAATAGCAAATCAAATGGCCCTCCAAGACTCGCGGGGTGACAATGATGAAAGTGCGAATCAAGGTGACAGCGAAGTACTGATGATCAACCTTGGTGATGAAAAAGACTGCTCTGAATTGATTGTGGATGCTGAAAAAGGGGCTTACCCTAACTGGACCGTGGAACACACTCTGAAATACAAAATGAAAGGCGCTAATTCTGATCTTAGTTCTGATTCCGATTCCAACTCCGAGTCGACTCAGTCCGAGTCAACCTTTTCATCTTTTGAAACTACTAAGTCTAGTGAGGAAAACCTAGTCAAAGTACCAAGGCATAACATTTACTTTGAGTTCGACTCTGAAATGTCTTTTGATAATCTTAGCAATGAGAAGGAAGATTTAGAGTATTTCACTTTGCCTATAATCAATTGTATGGATTCCGACACACCAAACTTTGAGGAAGAAATTCTAGAATTCATCGAGAGAGAAGAAGAAAGGCACGCTAAACCTTTTTTTGAGGAAATAATCACAGCAAACATAGGCTCTGAAAACGAGCCCAAAATGGTTAAAATTGGTGCCACACTATCCCCTCAAGAAAGTGAGAAACTAATCCTTTTGCTAAAAGAATACAAAGATGTTTTTGCCTGGTCTTACGAGGACATGCCTGGAATAGACCCTGAAATTGTTCAGCATAAAATTCCCTTTCATCCTAATGCAAAACCAGTTAAACAAAAACTGAGACGTATGCGCCCTGATTGGGTCCTAAAGATAAAAGAAGAAGTCACTAAACAAATCAACGCCGGTTTTCTCATAGTCACCGAATATCCACAATGGGTAGCTAACATCGTTCCCATACCAAAGAAAACTGGAGGAATCAGGGTCTGCATAGATTTCCGAGATCTCAACAAGGCCAGTCTAAAGGATGACTTCCCATTACCTCACATAGACGAGCTAGTGGACAACACTGCAGGCCATGCATTGCTATCCTTCATGGATGGATTTTCTGGGTACAATCAAATTCTTATGTCTCCTAAGGATAGAGAGAAAACCACTTTCACTACGCCGTGGGGAACCTACTGCTACCGAGTGATGCCATTTGGGTTGAAGAATGCTGGAGCCACTTACCAGAGGATGGCAACAACACTACTGCACGACATGATGCACAAAGAGGTCGAGGTGCATGTCGACGATATGATAGTCAAATCAAGGGAAAGGGAAGGGCACCATGAAACGCTTCAAAAGTTCTTTGAGAGGATTAGGCAGTACAAACTACGTCTTAACCCTCAAAAATGCACTTTTGGGGTAACGGCTGGAAAAATGTTGGGATTTCTCATTACTCAAAGAGGAATCGAGGTAGACCCTTCCAAGATACAGGCTATCATGGAAATATCACCGCCTAGGACAGAAAAGGAGGTAAGAAGTTTCTTGGGGAAAGTACAATTCATCAGCAGATTCATTTCCAAGCTCACAACTACCTGTGAACCCCTTTTCAAGCTACTAAAGAAGGGTACCGACTTCGAGTGGAGCCAAGACTGCCAACAAGCATTTGAAGCAATCAAGGAATATCTTCAAAATCCACCTGTACTGTCACCACCCATCCTTGGGAAGCCATTGATTCTGTATCTCTCAGTAACAGACACGTCCATGGGATGCATGCTAGCGCAAGAGAACGACGCCAAAGTAGAGTGCGCCATTTACTACCTCAGCAAAAAAATGATGGACTACGAAACAAGGTACACTCCCCTCGAGAAAACCTGTTGGGGGCTAGTATGGGCCACAAAGAAACTAAGGCACTACCTGTTAGCACATCCGGTAGTGCTGGTTTCTCGTTTAGACCCAATCAAATATCTTTTCGAAAAGCCAACACTTATCGAAAAGCTAGCTAGGTGGTTGTTGCTGCTAGCAGAATTCGACCTTAAATACATGACAAGGAAATCAGTAAAGGGAAGAGCTGTGGCAGAATTCTTGGCAGATCATCCTGTGGCAGAAGCAGAGGCAGAAGACTTCATGTTCCCCGATGAGGACATCTTATGTCTCTTAGAAGACACCTGGCAACTTTACTTTGATGGAGCATCAAACCGATGTGGATATGGCATAGGGGTGTTGCTAGTTTCCCCAAATGACTCTCACATCCCTTTGTCATATAAACTGAGGTTTGAAGTCACCAACAACCAAGCTGAATACGAGGCTTGTATTGCTGGAATGGAGGCAGCCCTGGAAGTAGGAGCAAAAAGGGTAGAAGTCATTGGGGATTCAAACCTAGTGGTATCTCAAGCAAGAAGAGACTGGAAGGTCAAGGAAGATACACTGAAGTTATATCACTCTGTGCTGGAAGATCTAATTCCACAATTCGATTCCGTTATATTCACACACAGTCCTCGAGTGAGAAATAGATTTGCAGATGCGCTGGCAACATTAGCATCTATGGTCGAAATACCCCTGGGATTCACAATGCGGCCTCTCATGATCGAACAAACGGTCAAACCAGCATGCGAATGCACCTTTACCGAGGAAGGTGAGGACGATGGCAAGCCATGGTACGAAGACGTAAAGAAATTCCTGGAAAAGGGAGAATACCCATTCGAGGCCACCTCAAAAGACAAAACAGCTCTGCAAAAGTTTGCTGCCCGATTTGTAATCTGTGGAGGAGCATTGTATTGAAGGGCACACTTGGGTCCAAGTCAACTTTGCGTCACAACGGAAGACAGCCGCAAGGTAATGGAGGAAATACACGAAGGAATTTGTGGGCCACACATGAATGGGGCAACGATGGCAAAGAAGATCCTGCGGCAGGGATATTACTGGACCACGATGGAGGTCGACTGTGCTGACTATGTCCGCCGATGCTACAAGTGTCAAACTCACGCTGATCGCATGCGTATTCCCCCTACGGAATTATATAGCATGACATCCCCTTTGCCATTCTCCACCTGGGGGATAGACGTCATTGGAAGCATAAATCCAAAGGGGAAATACAAGCATCAGTTCATTCTAGTGGCTATCGACTACTTCACCAAGTGGGTAGAAGCAGCTTCTTATGCTACTCTTAAAGCCACTCATGTGGCCAAATTTATTCGCACTAGTATCATCTATAGATATGGTATACGTCACGAGTTCGTCTGTGACAATGGATCGCACTTCAAAGGAGCAACAAAGAAGCTTTTTGCCGAATTTGGGATACAGAATCATCAGTCATCTACTTATCGACCCCAAACTAATGGAGCAGTTGAGGCTGCAAACAAGAATATCAAGAGGATTCTGCGGAAGACTACCGACACTTACACGGACTAGCCAGAAATGCTACCTTTAGCACTATGGGGTTATCAAACAACTGAAAGAACTTCAACTGGGGCTACTCCCTACTCTCTGGTTTATGGAATGGAGGCTGTCTTGCCTATCGAGCTGGAATTGCCTTCGTTAAGGGTTCTAACTGAGACTGGAATGATCGAAGAAGATTGCGTTTAAAACCGCTACGACGAGTTGGCATTACTAGACAAAAGGAGGCTGAGAGCGTTATACCATGTACAAGGGTATCAACGCCGCATTGCACAAGCATTCAACAAAAAGGTAAAACCAAGAGACATCAAGGTAGGAGACATGGTACTCAAGGCAATCCGTCGCCACGTTTCAGACCCAAGGGGCAAGTTTAGACCAAACTGGGGAGGCCCCTACCTTATCAAACGCATACTTTCTAGAGGAGCAGCATACATTGCAGACTTGGATGGAATGGAATTCGCGACGCCGGTCAACATCGACAAGCTGAGGAAGTACTACCCCTGAGAGATGCTCGTTGGGCCAAAAACCACAAGGGTGGGCGGATCCAAGCAAAAATTAGAGCAGCCTGCTAGGTCGAAAACCCGCAAGGGCGGCTTAGGCAAAAACTAAGGCATAAATGAAACGCTCGCCAGACCGAAAACCCACAAGGGCGGTTTTAGGCAAAATTTATAGCACAAAAGGAGAGGAAAATACCCGAGTGAACCTTAACTAAAAAAAACAAAACAAATCCCCTTTGTTGGAACTACGTTTATGGCCTGATTCCCTCTATGGGATACGTAGGCAATCTCTAAGTTTGAGATTCGGCCACTACTATCATCATCACTTCCGAAATTTCTAGGTCTATCCTAAAGCATGTTCACTATCAAATCATGGCAATAACATCTTCAAATAAAACGACCAAATGTTTTATTATTTCTAAAGGAAAAGGACAAAGCAAACCTAAACACTTCTTAATCCATGAAAGCTAGAATCAAACAAACATCTTTTGAAAAACATAAGCAAAGTGTCAATCTCTAGGTCTTCCTTCTCTTTGCACTACTATCCTCCAAAAGGTTTTTCTTCAACCAGCGTTTGTAAGAACCTGATAGCTTGACAACAAAGTTCTCAGCAACCTCCTGCATCACTCTATTCGGCCAAAAACGCAGCATATTGCGACGAAAGTTGGCATCATGGACCTTAGAAACAATGTACTCAGGGTCACCCAGGATTGCGATTTGTTCAGCCCCGAACTGCCTTTGAAAGCAAGCAGGAAAGTAGAAGACGACTCGAGTAATACCAATCACTGCTACACCAAAGTGGTTCATGGTACTCACAGTCATGCTCTCAACACCGTACCAAGGACAAACCCATTGAATCCAATCGCCTCTGCAAGTCTTCATCCATGCTTCCCAAGCAGCCTCGGTTGGAAATTGTTTAATCATGCGACGCTCCGTGCATTGGTCTGGATTATAAGGAAGTCGCTCTGGCGCATCCCACACCTTTAGCTTCTCAAACAACCACACCTAAAGAACAAGGGAAAATTGTGAGTTGAGAGAACACGTGAGACAAAACAAAAGAGTGATGAGTGAAAAGATAAACTTGACAAACAAAGAAACAAAGAGCGAACCTGCAATAGCAAAGGACTGCCTGAGAACTGAGCTGTAGGACTACCCCTCATCACGTCTAGACTCATCAAGGTCTCTGCCAACACTAAGCCCGCGAAACTTACATGGTTTCCAATCTGTTGAGCAATGTTAAGCAGTATGGGATCAGCATGACCAGAGGAAGGGCCAAGCAAGTAATAATGAAGGAGACAAATGCACAACGCATGAAAGCATGCTTTCTGTTGAGAAACTTGGCGATGAGCCTCAGCTGTACCAAAGCGCTGGATAAACTGAAGAATCTCTAGCTTTCCCTTCACTAGGAAGAATCTAACTTCATGTTTCTGAACTTGGAGTAAATTCTTCAGGAGATCACCTCGGTTGAACAAAGGATTAGGGACAACGAAACCCTCTCTATCCGAATGACCCATAATCGCCGCAAACTCCTCGATAGTGGGACACAATTCCTCTCTCCTAAATCGAAAGACATGAAAAACAGGATCCCACAAGCTAGTGGCCGCCCTAAGGAAAGCAAAATTCACAGGAATTTGACGAAAGGAAAAGATAAAGTACATGCCAAAGGACTTAAAGTGTAAACGGTCGAGGCCATTAAAGGAATCCAACCACTGATCAAGGACTGGTTGTGCCATGTGCAAAGAACTGCTGCTGACAATGCTATCGGGTTCGTAGAACGCGTATTTATAGAACTAAGTCGAGTCTTAGTTCGAATCGGAATCGGATTCTTAATCCTCAGAATTTCAGTCGGTCTCTCGGCCGACACTTCGATATGACGGCCGTAGGATCTATCCATCGGCCCATGAAAATCAGGGTTGATTGCAAGTCAAACCCAGGCAGACAAAACGATCCTTCGGCCGCGTAATCATTAGATCGGCCGCCAGAACGGCTGTTTTACAGACTGCTTCCATGGTTCAGTTTGTTTCACTAGATTAACAAGTTATAACGTACAAACAAACGTAAATCTAGCATACAAAAATCGCATAACATAGCAGAAGATTTTTGTTTCATATAATGAAAGCTTTTTACATCACAAGGTGGATCATCCCACATTTCCTAAACGAACTGTACATCGATTTCCTGTCGAACTAACTTATGCAGGAAGGTCTAAGGGTTGAGAGCTTCTCTCTCTATACTAGAGAGAGAATGCACTCCCCTTTACCAAAAATCAAATTTTTTTTTTCAGATATCCCACCGATTTTAGGTGGTTCACTCCGATTCATTCATGAATCTGTGTATCTTCTTCATTCCACTCAAGGACCAAGCTCCACAACAAGCTAGCGATTCCTCAGTGACCAGCTCTGATCTCATTGGTGAGAGCCACCGATTGGATGACCTAGCTTTCAGGAGAACCTGCTAATCTGTTCACAGACGAGCAGATTTTCTACTTTCATCTTCAGCGGCCGAAATCCAGAAGTGGGTTTGGGTTTATGTTGAGCACATGGGGCTGCCGCCATTTTTCACGCCTCAGCACCCACAGGGTCAGTCGTCTTCTCAGTGACGGCGGCCATCGACAATGGTTTTGCCGGTCATGATAGCTAAGGCGGAGGTCATAGATCTCGGATTCAAATCAGGTCAAGTGGGTTCTTGAATTCGCAGATCTCAAAGTCATAGCTCGGTCTGCTTCAACCAAAGCCCGACGGTCTCAGCACCGGCGGCGAGGCTGTAATCGGACCAATCAAAGCTGTAATCAAGCTTTACAAATCTCATCTAAGGGGCATCCATTTTGGATCAAACCTTATTCTTCCTCATAAACCAGACGGAGGTATCCCAGTTCGTGGGTCATTTCACGGCATAAGGAGTCACCGGAACTCATATCCCAGTTCCGACGTTCAGCTTAGCAGCCATTATTTCCACCGCAGCACGGCGGAGGTCAGTTGCTTGTCGGAAATAGATGGTGTGCTGGTCAGAGGTAAATCACGGCTCTCTAATCAGTGATTAGGAAGTATTGGACTTAATGGTATTTGAACACTAATTGGGTGTGGTTTTTGCAAACCTGTGAACTAATTAGATTATCTGTTCAAGGTCAAATTTGTTGTTGGATTATTACCAGATTGTGGCTGTCCCCTCGAGGGGGCAGGTATCATTCTCTTGACCTAATGTTCCATATTGAGAAACCCAATGAGCAGTCACTGTTTGGACTGAGTTTGGGTTCATCTGTTGGATCCTGTTAAGCCTGGGTGCGTGCATTTTTTTTGTTCGAGCTCTTTGTTGAGCCCCGTTATATCTCTAGTTCCTTTGCTTCTGTGCCCCGGACGTTGTGCGTAGTATAGTTATGGGCGTGGCTATCGTTGATTAGATTAGAGTCTGTGCTGATTGAAAGGGGTAGCTTTGCAGCTGCCACTGATTAGATTGGTGGTTGGATTCTGATTGAGCGAGGTAGCTGCCGGAGCTGTCATTGATTAGATTGGTGGTCGTTCACTGATTGGAAGGGGTAGCTTCGCAGGCTGTTACTGATTAGATTGGTGGTTTGCACTGATCGAAAGGAGCAGCTTGGTTCACTTGTGGTTTGAGTGGCCATTTCGTGTGGATCCTCTTACTGTTCCGCTTTTTGTCGTTAGCGAGCCTAGGGGATTAGGTTGAGGGTGTAGTGTCTGGATGGAATGGGCGTGGTGTGCAGGGTACGTAGCAGGGTAGCCTTGTCGGATGCCAACATCTCCAGTTCGAGCCTCTCTCGGTCCTTGTCCCTCTGTAGTAGTTGATCTCTTTAAAGTGGGTATTTTGCTTGCTCTCTGGGTTTGTTGGAAGTATTAGGTTCTTGGTTTGCTTATCCCAACTCGGGAGGAGAGGGTTTTTGGTAGTTGGTTGACAGCAGGTGGTTTTGGCGAGCCTTAGGCTTGGATGAGGGAGTATTAGGCCTGAAGGATTGGGCGTGGTGAGCAGGGTACTTGGCAGGGTAGCCTTGTCGGATGCCGTCATCTCTAGTTCGAGCCTCTTGATGCCTTGTTCCTCTGTAGTAGCCGTTCAGCTTGCTTTGAAGCCGTATTACTCTGTAGCTGTTCTCCTCAGTGTTGGTTATCATGTGGTCATCTCTGGCCGTGACTATTTACTTTATTTCCTAGCTTGGCGGGTTGTGCAAGGTAGTAGTTCAATTTCATTTCATTTCATGTTATTTCTACTCGTATCACTTCATATCATACCCCGTTGTACTATCCTTCTTCTTAAGTGGATAGTACAACGGGGCTATGATCTCTACACATATGACACTTTTGTTATTTTATTTCCACTACCCTACTCTCCATGCGGGTTGTGCATGGATAACGCACTTTTCTCAATCTTCTTGTTTTATTTTATTTTATTTCCTCCTGGGGTATGCCCCTTGTAGGCTGTACATTCGGTTAACCTCTTTTAATTTCAAGCTGATTTACCTCAAAAAAAAACTTATGTAGGAAGAGAAACAAAAAAACAAAAAAAGGAAGCAGAAGAGGATGCCGAACCCTCTGGTGGTCCGAACACCAGAGACCAGCTGCAGAAAAGAAGAGGAAGCCCCTGGGGCGATGTATACCAGGGGAGCACTACGGTGCACAAGGGACACCACGTGGCTCAAGAGAATCACCACACGGCCCAGAAAAATCACCACACCGCGTACCACCGCCACGCCAGGAGCTCCACATCACGGAAGCAAGCCACCCATGCAAGGGTCCCTAATCAAGCATCAAGACAGGACCAAGAAAAGCGCGGTCTCCCTCCGCGGCTGCTGACTGCACGCTGCCCATTGCTCGGGCCCAACGAAAACGCCAAAGGAAGCAGGAGAAGTCTTCGAAGGCAGAGAGGGCAAGAGGAGTCCTCGGTTGTTGAAAAAGGTAGGAGAAATGAGATGCTGATCGAGGCCTTTAAATAGACCTCTGGAATTAAAGCATCTCACGGCCAGTTCATCAATCATTCGGCCGAGACATCAATCCTTCGGCCGAGAGATCGATCTCCTGGCCCTTCAGTCAATTTCCTTCGGCAACATCAGATCATGCACAGTGCACCAATTCAAGCCATCATGGATTCTGGGTCCTCGACCAACAGAATAAACCTGAGGGCATCCCCGAGCCAACACGATGTGATCAAAACTAACCTTGGGGGCATGCCCGAGCATCGAAGATCCCTCTCTCTCTCCACAAACTGCTGGCCGAAGCAAACCAAGACATTCAGCAGCTCTACGCTCACCAATCCATCAACTCAACAGGCTCTAAGCTTGCTATCTCAGCGGCTCGAAGCCCATTACCTCAACAGGCTCGAAGCCTATGTCTACCATCTCAGTGACTCCAAGTCCGTTACCTCCACAGGCTCTAAGCCTATGTCTGCCATCTCAGCGGCTCAAAGCCATTATCTCAGCGACTCTACGCCCATTACCTCAACAGGCTCTACGCCTGTATTCACTCAAGTCACCCAGGCTCTAAGCCCAATCACTATCAGTAGCACTACGCTTGCCACTCCCAGCAGCCACACAACCATCAAACTCATATAGCGGTTCTGCGCTTCTACTCACTATCACCCAGCGGCTTTGCGCCCATCATTCAGCGGCTCGAAGCCCATTACCAAATTCGCCAATTCGCTCAACTGGCTAGAAGCCGTAACAATCAACTCAGCGGCTCTAAGTCCACCACTCAACGGCTCCATCCCCGTATTCCCCGTCTCAGCGGCTCCGAGTCTTCGACTCAGCAGCTCTACGCTCGCCATCCCGACAGCAGGCTCTACGCCTATATTCATTCACTCAGCAGCTCTATGCTCGCTATTACAACTCAGCGGCTCCAAGCCCACTATCTCAACTGGCTCGAAGCCGTAACAACCAACTTAGCGGCTCCAAGCCCATTATCTCAACTGGCTCGAAGCCGTAACCAAGCAAATCTCAACAGGCTCTACGCCGCCCCAACAATCAAGTCATCTATTCTCAGGCTCTACGCCTGAATGCTCAAAATCTAACATTTTGAATGCTCGAAGCTCTTCGAATGCCCAACCACTGTGTACTGGATGCTCAAGTTATACACTTGAATGCTCAAGCTCTACGCTTGGATGCCCAACCACTGCGTACTGGACGCTCAAAGCCTGTACTTTGAATGCTCGAATTCTGCCGTCCGAATGCTCAAGCTCTACGCTCTGAATGCTCAAGTCCGGAACTTGATAGAAGCTCTAAGCTTAAAACAAACACACACGCACGGGCCCGTGCACATATTGCATCAACATTTTCACATCGAGTCTGCACAATCATATCTATTCACATCTAACAAACATCATACATATACACTCTGCATATCTCTCATGAAACAGGTCAACCCTGCAATCAACCGGCTCTACGCCTCGGTTTTATCTGATCGATCCAGCGCCTCGATCCTTTGGCTCTACGCCAACACTTATGATGGGAAAGCTCCGTGCACAGACCATCAGAATACAACCAGCTCTACGCTTCGGTTCAAATCATGTCAAGCTCTAAGCTTCGACACCTCAGGCTCTCGCCTTGTGTTCAATACCAGCTCCGCACTTCGGTCCTATCAAGCTCAAAGCTCCGACACCTCAGGCTCTCGCCTTGTGTTCAATACCAGCTCCGCGCTTCGGTCCTATCAAGCTCAAAGCTCCGACACCTCAGGCTCTCGCCTTGTGTTCAATACCAGCTCCGCGCTTCAGTCTTATCAAGCTCAAA
Source organism: Rhododendron griersonianum (assembly GCA_018127125.1). Taxonomy (NCBI): domain Eukaryota; kingdom Viridiplantae; phylum Streptophyta; class Magnoliopsida; order Ericales; family Ericaceae; genus Rhododendron; species Rhododendron griersonianum. The sequence goes on along the minus strand of CM030793.1, from coordinate 34,863,213 downwards.
ACTGCAATCTCCTCACGCTCTCGCCTCAATGACCATAGCAGGCTCTACGCCTCGATTCTATCACCTCCGGCCCTCGCCTCAAGACTGCAACAGGCTCCACGCCTCAATACCATCATCTTAGGCCCTCGCCTCATGACCACAGCAGGCTTCACACCTCAACTTCATCACCCCAGGCTCTTGCCTCATGATTACTACCGGCTCCGTGCCTCGGTTCCCTCATCTCCAAAGCTACGTGCTCCAGTTACTGGCCCTGTGCCCCCCATATCTCGAAAACAAACCGGCGTCCAATTCATCCTCAGCAGATGGTTTGGATTCCACCCCATTACATCAATTCCTTCCAGCTCATTCGCAAGGATAGGCTACTCTACCGAGCTCCTTTCAGTCAAAGTAAGGATGATCAAGAAAAGCAAACGCACCTGCCGTGTACTGATCTACCCCAAAATACTAAGGAAGCTCTCCGCAAAAATTCCCCCGGCAGCCCCGCGCTCCTTCAACTACTCTTCGCCAAAACCCTGGCTCAGTCTAGGTACGTCACACTACGGCTTTTCAAGCCCCAAGGTACGTCTTCTGTCTCTAACCCTCCAAACTTTTTTTCTTTATTGCCCGAACTACGGTTGGTTTGAATTTCCCTTGTGGAATACGTCGGCAGCCTCCCGGCCCGACCATAACAAAACATTTTTCGAAAACCCCTTGGAATAGTGGTTGGACCAAATTGAGTTGCTTTTTACAGCTTTGACTCTTACTCAAACATGTCTTACGATCCGTCTGAGTTCAGTCAACGAGGGGCATCTGTAGACACCCCAATTTGGCCTAACGATTATTTCAAGTCCCACCTTAGGACCATCCCGATGATGAAACGGATACAGTGATTGCTGATTGCTTTCTTGAGAACCTTAGGACTTTCAGTAAGAACTTTGAGCCACTTAGAGGACCCAACCAGAGCCATACAGCCTTTCAGACAGAAAATACAGAAGCCTAGGAGAATCCATCTGTCGGCCGTAACATCAATCTCACCGCCTTAACATCATTTCCTCACCCGAGCAACCTGTTGCTAGCAAAATCTCCCTGAGAGATCAATCCCTCGGCCGCAAGATCTATCATTCGGCCGAGACATCCATTCCTCGGCCGTGTAATCTATTACTCGGCCGCCAGATCGTCCTTTTTCCAGACTCTGGAACGTTCTGTCAATTGTTTGATCCAACTACACTACCTCTCCGATGCGTTCGGGCCACGTTTAAAGATTACGACGTAGAGTTTGAATTGCATTGCAATTGCAATTGCGATCGTGCCATTTGATTGGCCGGAGTGAGTCACCAATTGCCTATATAAAGGGCCTTTGGACTCCGAAAATAGGACCACAAAATTAATAACAGAGCATACCACAATCAGCCACGAAACTCTGTCAAAATACTCTCTCCAAACCTCTCTTCAAAAGCCCTAACCTCCCGAAGGCAGCCGCCGATCCAGCAATCAAACCCCGAAGTTCAAACTCTAACCCTAGGGTTTTCCGAGGAGCAATCAGTCAATCACACCCAATCCAAAGCAATCAAGCAACTAAGGGATCAAGGTGGTGAGGCCCAACGGCCTCTGGTTTGTTTTACTTATCGCATTTATGACTAACCATAATGTTTTGATCATCTGTTAATCTTACTGTCTGGTGTGAGGAAGAACATCGACCGGGGGGGATCCCTCGGCCGATAAATCAAACCAGGAGGATCCCTCGGCCGTGACATCCATTCACCGGCCGCGGGATCCATTTCCCTGGGACAGCTTTGTTTTGTTCTGCTTTTCTGACGCATGCTTTATTTATCGCATTGGCTCACCCTTTTTTGCTTAAAGGTTAAAAACAAACTACGTGTTAGAATTAAACAAAGCATGTACATGTCTTAAGTTGAACAATTATGGGCCAGTCTCACGACTGGGCAAAGAGGGGTGCCTAACACCTTCCCCTTATGGTACTTTTGGCTCCCGTGTCCAGAATCTCTATCTACTTTCCCAGTTTTAATAAAACTGGGTGGCGACTCTGTTTTGATGATAACCGCTATCATGTAGCGATGTTCCTAGCCATGGGAATGTCCATGATTTTGGTTTACGAAGCAAGCAACTAATCGAGCAAACAAACGTGATTTATCTGTATGGCGATGCCCCGTTTGGGAGGTGTCTACAGGCCCCTCTTCATCATCTACCTCAAACTTGGAGAAATCCAAGTTTTGGGAAGGCCAAAGCTGCCCGGCTCCTCATAGCTTCAAACCCATCAAAGTATTGTTGGGTGACGTCTTGACGATACTCAGGGGACTGCAGGAAGAGTTCGATGGCATCTCTACGAGCATTTTTTACCTTCTCCAGCATCCCCAAGCTTGTGGTCTTACACTTTTCCATTTCCTTATCCCAATCAAGGATTTTCAGTTCCAAGCTTCGAGTAGTCGCCACGGCGGTATCTCTCTCCTCCTACAAACCTCTTTTTGACTTCAGGGCGTTGTCCCTCTCAGTTGTCAACTTCCGAAGCTCTGCAGCCATGGTAGCACTTTGCTTGGAAAGCCTCATGTTGGTCTCAGAAAGTGTAGCCACTTGTTTTCCCAAACCAAGGCTTTGGGAAACCAGAAATCGGCCACAAGCCGTAGCCTGCAATAAAAAGACAGAATTAACAATAAAGCACTTGGAAAAGCAAGTTGACAAAAAGGTAAAAGAAGAGGAAAACCCACCATGGCCAACTCGACCAACATAAGCTCCCCCACTGCTTGGAGAGACATCTCCGCCATTGAATCCTTGTCAGCTGCACAGAGCAACCCAGAAGCACGCTCCATGGCTTCCTGGAAATTGGCCAATGTGGAAGGACCAGCAACAACTTTTGTCTTCTTAGAGGCAGGGGTACCCTCCACAGCCATACCCTTTGCTTTTCTCTTTAAAATCTCAGTACCACCCACCTCAAGCGGCTCAACCACTAAGTCAAGAGCAGAATCTTTCGAGAGATCAGCATCCAAGAAACTTTCAACATTTAGCTCCTTCTGGAGACGAGAGCTCTTCCTTTTTGGAGCCACGCCTCCAGATGACTGCTTCACTCTCTCAGCCTTTAGTTGAGCCAGCAAGTTTTTGTCCATCTTTGGTGCCATTGCCGTATCTTCTCCTTCTTCCTCTGAAAAGGAATGAAAGGAGAACAATAAGAAAAGTCAGCGGGCAATTCAATACCTAAACAGAAACTGGAAATACCTCTCAAAAGAGCTAAAGCCTCACGAGATGTTTCTGGACCCAGCAGGTAAGTGGCCAAAGACTCCGGAGTCACAAGCAAACCCCAGCTATGGATCTCGTAGCTCCGGGCTAACTTCAGTTCTGCTTCTATAGCTGGGGTCGAAGGATATGAGGCACGAGCTGCACAAAGGCATAAAACAGAGACCTTTAAAGAAATAAAGGAATACTAAGCAAAATTTAAGAAAATAAAAGAAAGCCATGGCTTACAACTGGCAATGGGTTCCCCCCATCTATTGGGAGCATGCTGCGTATAGGACCCAACCTCCCAGTCCGAAATCTCCCATCCGTCTCCCCCAACAAAGATAAACTTGTCCTTCCAATTTTTATGAACGTTGGGAAGATCAGTGACCAATTCTCCTCCGCCGGGTCTCTTGGTAAAATAATACCATCCCACGCCCCCAGGAGCCTCTTTTACTCGGAACTGGTGTAGAAAGGGCCCTTTCGTCAGTGGCGTAAGACCATTCGACATGGCTCCCTAAAGAGCAGCACAGCCGATCAGTAAACACCAAGAATTGGGAACAATCTGGCCAGGAGCCAAACCCAAGAAGCTCAACACCTCCCTAGCCACGGCAGGGAAGGGCAAACGAAGCCCCCCTTCTAAAGCTCCAACATAAACGCATGTTTCGTTCTCAACAAAGGAACAGGATCGCTCAGACCCTAAAGGCTTCCTAAGGGTTACGGAGGATGGGATCGAAAATCTAACCCTAAGGACGGCTAGCTCTTCTTTTTTTTTTTTCTTTTTTTTTTTTGGATAAACCAACTTGAAATTAAAAAGAGGCTAACCAAATATACAGCCTACAAAAGGCATACCCCAGGAGAAAAAAGAAAAGAAAAGAAAATAGGCAACGCCAAATGGCTACATGGGAGGAATGATAAGCGCTGATAAGCGCTGTTTCCAATCCATCTAGAAGAGGGAAGGAAAACAGCGCCAAAATGACCTTAACATTACAAAATAAACATGGAGCAAAAGTATAACACGACGAGCAACCTGACTATACAATAACCAATTACATAACCCTGAAAGTAACCTGACTATACAAGAACCAAATAACCAAATAACAGTAGTACATCACAGAACTGCTGTACATCACAGAACTGTACAGCAGCACTTGATATTGCAATGGACAGCAGCAGAGCTTAACAGAACTGACCAGCTGCACTTGATACTGCAATGGACAGCAATGGACAGCAGCAGAGCTTAACAGCAGTGGACAGCATCAACTAAGCCCAATGTTTGAGCAAAACAGCAGCAGCATAGAATCAGCAGCAGCAGAGAGCAGCAACAACAGAGAGCTGCCTTAGCATAACCATCAGAAACAACAACCAATGCAGCAACATAGGGACTGTGAAGCTACTGCTAGGGTAGTAGCCTTGTACATAGAAGTATGAATAGCCTTGTACATAGAAGTATCAAAAAAAAAAAAAAATAGCCCAGATTTCAGACCCTTCCCAATGGAAGCTCATATCAACTTTCCCTAATGGAAGCTCATATCAACTTTCCCCAATAACACTAGCAACTATACACATGCAAAGGACGTCCCCCTCTGCGAAAGGAGATCCCAACGACAGCCCCAGTTGGTTAGGCCTATACAATATATAGAAACTTTCAAAATACTCTACCACTTGAGCATGACTTAAAGCACTAGAACACACTTGAAACAGAGCTGTAAAACAGCAGCAAGGCTGGATAGCCGTGGCTAGGAACAGCAACAGAAGCAGCATAACAGCCACCATAACAGGAAGCATAACAGCTGCCACCATAATCAGCCTAATAAAGAACACAATCAGTCTTAGCATGCAATGGACTGAGATAAGTAAACAGAATTATCACCACAGGGGGCAGACAAGGAACCACCAACAGCTGCTGCCACAACCATTAACAATACAACAGCAGCAGCAGCCTCAAAACAAGTCTTGAGGAAGCCACAAAACAGTTCAGTAACAGTCTCAATATGCACTACAGTTAGCATAACAGCAATAGGGGCCACCATATTTGTACCCTGCTGACGTTGCTAATGCTGCTGCTCTAGCTATGTCAGACAGCCAGTAATCGTCGAATGAATGGAGGAAGCAGAAAAATTGGGAACCCTAAGGGGGCCCTTCGAGGACGACGGAGGAGATGAGGGCTCAACACCGCCAGAATAACCCACATGCGACGAAGCCCTGGCTACATTGCTACGGCGCAATGGGACCCCTTCATCTACCGACGACTCTTCCGCCTGAAGAATCGAGGAAAAATCGATGGTATCCCCCAACATTAGCCTTACAATGGATGATCGTGGGCGTAGGGGAGCCAATGAACTAAAAAGATCACGAAAAACCCTGTTTTGGAGAACAACAGAGTATGGGGCGAAATCTTCTATAACAGCAGGACTAGGGTTGGAAGAGGCAAAATAAGTTAGTCTAGCGCAAACGAACTTTCCTAGAGTAGCCCACCCGGGGCTTGGAATTTCTATACCAGGAGAAAGGGAATCAAACATGAAAAGAAGACAAGAATAGCAAGAAGGAGAGAACGTACCTACGGGAGACGGGCTCTAACACGACGACGAAGGAAGAGCGAGGAAGAAGGGTTTCGCACAGTAAAATCGCCTGGGATGATCTGAATACAGACTGAGAAAATCTTGATCAGAGCTTTGAGTAAGCTTAAGCGTCACAGCGCCAATCCCGATAAACGCCCCTGGATCTTCGTCGTCCACCTCTAAGCACCAAGGATAGCAAAGATATCGACACCTGTCCCACGATGCAACATGCATTTAAAACCTAAAAGAGAGAGAAAAAGCGGCAAACGCCATTCAGGTCTGGACTATGTTTCTAACCTCCAGCTAAGAGCTGGAGCTTGGAAACAGGGGAGTACCTGATAAGTAGGATAAAATCTGGTAAGGCCAGCTCAGTAAGAAGTGCGGACCTGGGGAGTAGGTGTCAGCTTCGCCCAAGCTCCCCAGGAGAGCAATACCTACAACAAGGTAAAAGGGTGCCAGCTACGCCTAATGGGTGGAGCTGGAGCAAGGTCTGAGGACCAGCTATGACACAAAGCTGGTCTAGGATAAATGGTACCCACCGAATATACACGCTATTATACCACACAATTAGCCCAAATCCTACGGGATAAGGGAAGAAGAACCGGTAAGATAAGCACATTATGCTTATCCTAATCATCAATAACATCGGATAAGGATTCCATGCTAAAGCAGGGCGCTCGTGGAGTTCCAGCTAAGGCAGGACTCCACTCACCTCGTTAAAGCAATCCAGATATCCCCGGAATGCAGTCCTACTAGGACTCAACCTCCCATTAAATGCCTATAAAAGTGACAGTAGAACTCCAATAAAGGTACGCTCCATTCACAACCGAGAATCTTAATTCTCCTACCATATAGCAAGTTCAATACTGACTTAGGCATCGGAGGGTGGTTGGCACGCCACCACACCGGTGACTTTTGCTTCAGCTTTGTTTTGCAGGATCAGGTCTGTGCCGGATTCAAAACTGCTTCATCAACGATGATTGGGTGAGCCGACCTAACAAAGACAAAAGGAAAATAATAAGGAAGTTCGTCGTCGGCTAAAGACGAGAAACTCACTATGTTCGGCTACCCTACTGGCCGACCCCATCTCACTGCCAAGACTCGACGCTCGGGAGACACAGGTGATTCGCATCTTTGGGGCTCGGCCAGCTCCATCGTCGGCCAAGCCCTGACACCATCGAGAACCTGTGCTTGGAAGAACAGGTTGAAGGTGAAGATGAACAGTTCTTTCATCTCCAAGCCTCCCACTGTTCACTCAGAACAAGAAACTCCCAAAAAACCCAGAAAGCGAACAAAAAAATGCAGAAAACTTGCATAAACAACGAGAGTGATGGAAAACGAACTCGTACCTGTGATTTTCAGCAAGATCTGGTGGTGAAATCTCTGGGAATCGAGATCAGAAGATGAACCGTTGCTCTTCGAAGCTCTGGCAATGGAGTTTTAGAGAGAGAGAGGATTTGTAACCTTCTCTCTCCTCACCTCGCCCCATTTATAGAGCTAGGGTTGGGAATTCGAAGTTCCCGCCCATCATTACACTACCGAACCGTTGGCCATTCAACGCATGACACGTGGCATAGAAAGGACAGCCTGCAGGGTTTGCCAGCCGTCCTCTCGTCAGCCATACCCAGCCATGGAGCGACATCTGGCACTTCTCCACTAGAGTTCTCCATCAACGGCTGATATCGCTTCTAGAGAGAGGATGGGTCGGGCTCGGCTTAACCTCACCCTTGACAAACAAAGATCATGTTCGGCGTTCGACAGGTTCGGCCAAGGCTTGACTTCAATCCCTTCCACGCGTTCGGCATCGGCAGAGATTGAGGGGCTATTGTAGCAGGCCGAACATAGAAGTTCGCAGTAGTGCGGACCGAGTCCAGTCTGTGCCGAGTGTGAACCTTACGCACAGCTCACGTCGCTATCCTTCATCGCTGTCCCATTTGCCACAAGCTCAACGGAAGACGAGTCCGTGCTCGGTCACTGCCCTCGGCGAGTTCCCTTGCAACTTGTCCTCCCCCGTCGGTCGCATTTCGGGTTCGGCAAGATACGTGCTCGGCCACCCGCGGAGCACGGCTGGCTGCCAACGACGGCCGGCTGCTGAGTCACGCGTCCCCCCACGTGCAGAAGCGGTTATAACAGAAGATGATCATGGGCGCACATGGGGGTGCCAGCTTAGCTCTGAAGACGGTTACCAGATCTATTTCATGATGTCGCCATGACGTCATTTGGCTCATGGAAGGCACGCGATCGTACTTGGAGAGCAAGCCAGGAGGCCCTATAAATATCCAGTGATAGTAACCCTAAAGAGGTACATGCTACTTGATACTCACACTTATACACTCTCTAGCCTTCTGCTTCCTCTCTCTGCACTATACTTATCCTCTCGCCGGAGGGCCTTGCCGGGACAACCCCTGGCCAGGTCTTAGTCGTGCGCTCCCTGTGCAGGCTAGGAGAAAAAGGCTCAATAACCATCAGACCACCAGCGGAGGAACGAGGATCAAGGATCACGGGCCACACAAAGGGAAAGTACGGGTCGGTTTTCAAGATTTGATTCGGCCCTGTTCAAGGGGTCAACTCCTCCCATCTAAAAAGAATGCAAGGCGTTGAAGGGCTATTGTGGTGGGCCGAATCGTGCAAAGGACCAGGATGGGCCCAAATGAAGCAAGCATGTGGTACCAGCTTGAGACCCTCCCTCGGCCAGCCTTACTGATTCAGAATTGGGCTTGGCCCAAGACGAGTCTGAGAACCGAACGGAGGTGGGCCGGACCGAATGTTGGGCCCACCGGTTTGAACAGCCCAAGTTATAGCGGCCCACGACCCGAGCTCTCGGGTCGATCATAAGACGTCGGGTCTGTTGGTCGGGTCGGGTCGGGCCCGGGTGAAAGCCATGTGGAATAATCTCTTCCTATTTCCAAAAGGTGATGGAATGTTTGGGAAGAGAGGTAGTTACCAATGGCGTCATATGCATGTGGACGACGTCCCGGTACCCCTTGGCTTGGAGAGCAAGTACGTCGACTATATAAGGAAAGGGATAAACCCTAGAGAAGGTACGCAACCTTACGCACTCCCAATACACACTCTCTCTCCCGTTTACTGACTTGCTCGTCGGAGGGGCGAGAGGCGGCCATCCGCCTCACGCCTTGCTGCAGGTACCTCGCAGAGCAGAAGAGGATCATTCCAGAGAAGCCGTAGCGAGAAACCACCACCCCACAGTTGCTAATCGTGATTCGCGACTCTGGCAATCTGGTTTGAAGATCAACTTTCCTGAGTTCCAGAGAGGTATGACACCAGAAAAAATCTTAGAGGTTGGTGCTGTTGGAAAAAAAGTTATCGAAGAAATTTTAGTTGAGGGAGATATAGGAGACTTTATCGACGATGTATTAGAGGAAGAGTCTGATAAAATATTTTTGGACACTAATACTTCCTTATTGCAATTACAAGTTGATTGGGATTTACCTGCTACGTATGATGACTATCCAAAAGAGTATGACTATGTAGTCACTACAAAAGAAGATCATGATTTTAATGAGGGAGGCAAGATTGAAGTGGTTGAAGGAAAAAATATTGGAATTGATATGGGCAGTGGTACAAAACAAGAAGAACTTGTGATGGATGAGCAACCAATTGGAGTTGTGGGCATGAAAAGCGTTGATGGGATTAATTGTGAGATCAATGGTAATGTCATTAAAACTATGTCCACGTATCTTGACGCAAGTCCTACTTTGAACAATATTTTTTCTACACCAAAGCCTTCTAATTGGGACTGTGTGAAGCACACCGTAATTGAAAGCTTGGATATGAATTTCTTGCATAATATTCAGAAATCGGAGGGGGTTGAAGCTGGTCACAATAATCAATTCGTGGATCCTTTTTGGGAATATATTGAAGTTATTGTGAAGAAAAATATTTGGATTGCGTACTTAGAGCAAGTTGTGACAAATAGTATTGCTTTTATTTTTTCAGACTCATCTTTACAGTTTGGGGTCCGAAAAATTAATTTGAGGTACAAGATTGATGCGGACAAGTTACGGCGGATTCAACTTTATAAACTCGAAGACGAGTTTTTCAAGCCGAAGAGAATGATGCAAAATGGGAATTGAAAATAATTTAATAAATAGCATTATTTAGACTTTGTTTGGTTACCCGTTTAGTTTTAGTTTTAGTTTTGTTTTCAATCATTACTCTATTTTTTTTCAATCATTACCCTATTTTTTCAATTATTACTTTCTCATCTCTCTCTATCTCTCTCCAATCATTACCCCTATCTTCAATCATTACTCTATTTTTCTCTCCACCAACTACCAAAACTAAACTAAACTAAACTCTCAACCAAACACAACGTTAGTTTTTTGTATAATATGTTTTAGTAATTTTGTTAGGGAGTTTTAATTTTAAGAATAAGTGTTCTAGAGTATTCAGTTTTCCAATTATAGTTTATTAGTTTCCTATTTTATGTTTTCTTGTTCTACAAAAATTAGGGTTCAATTAAGGTTAGGATTCTCAGCCTATATAATAAGTTATAAGCCTTAGGGCTAAGGGAGTTGTTTTTGAATGAATTAATGAAAATTGAGATTATTTCTCATTATTGTGTGTTCGTAGAGGGAGTACCTCTAGTTCATATTTATTCGTGATTGTCCTTGTTACGCGTTCTTCTATTTCGACACGCCTCCCTGCATCAACCTGCTAGCCTAGTAAAATGAAGAAAATGAGTCTCATAATATGACGTAAAGTAAAAGCTTAACCTCGAACGTATTCAGTGGCAAGAATGTGGCTTTAGATAAAACAATATACCTTTTCGCATTGAAGCGACATTGTATTGGAATGTTACACTCTTTTCACCCTGCTTCACCACACAAAATTCTCCCCACCTTGCGAGACGGACTGGGGTGGACCGTGGTGTTGTATCCCATAGGAACAGCACCGCGTTGCTTCCTCTGATAGGTGCCCAGCCGGCCACATAAATGATCCAACTATTCAAATTTAATGAGTGAACTATTCCTTAATAGATCAAGTAGATAGGATGTCAGGAAGATACATGATCAAATCACATTTGTTTTGAAAAAAGTAGACTACATATGTTATTGAAATGACCGTCCACTAATCCGTTTTGTCATATCTCATCTAATTCAGCCGCGACTTCTAATGTCTGATAAGTTTTACTTCTTGCAAAAACAATTAACTGGTCGAGCCTTGAAATATGAACATTCAGATTGGCATAGCTTGAATTAAGCCCTATCGAAGGGGAGCACGGTAATGTGCCCCAAATGCTCAGCACTATCAATCTTTCCTGTGCATATAGTATTTCTGGACATGTTGTGATTGAAGAGTAGACGAAACAGACTTCCCAGTTACTACTAATAAAGCAACACTGACGCAGATCAAGTGCTATATCCAACAATTGCTTTCAGGACTGCGACACTGCCACGATAGGGGAATTTTACACCGAGACATCAAGGGATCCAATCTGTTAATAGACAAAAATGGGATGCTAAAGATTGCAGATTTCGGGCTTGCGAATAACTTTGATCCAAACAGAAAGCGCCACCTCACGAGCCGTGTGGTGACGCTTTGGTACAGAGCACCAGAGCTATTGTTAGGGGCTACAGATTATGGAGTTGGGATTTGATCTTTGGAGCGCTGGATGTGTCATGGCTGAGATGTTTGCTGGGAGGCCTATTATGCCTGGCAGGACTGAGGTAATCAAATGCTGCTCTCATGGCTCGCATCAACCGTCATTCCCCAGCTTCTTAGTCTATCAGCAGTACTCAACCTTCGTTGAACAGCTAGCCATAACATAAAAGTCAACTATGCACGTGATTCCCTCCCAAAATCACCTTACTACCAATATTTGTGGACTGGGTACTGGTGCTTAATTGCATTTCAAGCAAAGCTGCAGAACAGAATCTTTTTCATTCTGGTGCCTAACTGCATTCTGGACTGGGTACTTGTGCCTAACTGCCTGTAGTGGGCCGAAATATCCGAAGGTTCAAAGGATTCAATGAGATGCCCTTGTGAACCCACGGTTCAGTTATCTCAATTCCTCTGCATGAGAAGAGTCAAACCTAACACGTCACCCCAGTCATCCACCGAACGATAGACGGTCCTGCGGCTGTTTACCGAGCGCAAGTTGCCCCTCCGAGCGTAGTGAAACGGTCTTGTTCGGTGACGGGCTTGTTTACTCGGATAGACGTCTTCCATTTGGACAGAAGGTTGTTCAACGAGCAGATGTCACCCTCGGCAAGTTCTTATGTTCGGAAGGTTTCCTCGGTTGAGGCGGTGGAGGAATGTTCTAAAGCGGTGGGGGAACGTTCTAGAAGCTTCAGCTGATAGAGGTGAAGATAAGCACGTTCACCTTTCTGATAACCGATGTGACATCTCTGACACTGGCCCACGTGGGTCCACATGGGTCTGCAAATCTTGAAGGGCGGCACACATTGAGTGCTCCTGACACATGACGTCATCCGAGCGTAGCAACGCGCGTGCGGTGCACCTCCACCTTCTCCGACACTCCAGAGCCTGGCCTATAAATGGGAGAGCACCTCTCCCAGGAAAGAGGTCAATGATTCTTCTCCCCTACTAAAGCTTCTTCTTCTTCTCATTTCACTCCGATCCTAACTAGATCGTCGGAGCTTCTTCTCGGAGGAACACCACCTTCCGGTTTGCAGGTACACAGCGTCGCCGGACAAACCACGACGGTGCAATTAACGAAAAGGGTCCAAGAGGTGCAAGGATAAATCACCCCCCCACACTGCCTGAATAAGTTCTTTCCTAGCAAACACAGTGGGCCGTGGTTTATCTCAGGCCTCCTCCATTTCCCTCCGTGCACCACCACCAACTCAGGTTATGGCGCAGCGTCTTCCTCCTCCAGGCCCGGAGAATTTTACCCTCGGTTTGGCTGGGTTAGGTTCTATAAATGCCGACCCAAGCCAGATCGCGAGAACCACCTTGCCAGTCTCACTGCAACTCTCCTACCCCCCAACCGAGCTTAAGGTTGCCCTGGCAGAGCAAAAACGTCAGGCTGCGGTGATCGCACTCCTCCAACAACGGCTTGAAGAGCGGGACGGAGGCGTGGCCACGACTCCCGTGCATGGCCACCCTGCCGAACCGAATCGGCCGAAGAAAACACAAAAACGAAGTAGGAAGATTCGCCAGGCGCAAACATCCGAAGGTGCTCCATCCGAGCGACGCATCGTCTTTGATAGGCTCGAGCACGCCCCCAGGATCCAACCTACGGCTTCTCGCCCTCGCTTGGAAAGTATCGTTCGAAACGAAAGCACGCGCTCTTCGGCAACGAGCTCCACTGCAGGAACTCGCAGAGTGGGAGCTTCTGGAAGAACGTACGACGCTTCCCGGCGGCATCGGGAGCATGCAGACGGAAAAAGACCTCTGGACCTCAATGATCAACCTCGACGAACTCGGACGAGCGAACACCCCGAGCGATCCGAGCAATCAAGGTCCCGCACGGAACGTAACCCAGGTGGACGGCGCCCAGCTGGCTCCCCTAGCCACCACCGAGCGGAAAGTGGGGAACGACAGAGGCAAGATAACACCATTGTCCTGTATGACCAGTTTACGGGAATGCCGACGGTATACCATCCAGCTAACGAAAACTTCGATCCTCGGCATCAGCAGCAGGAACAAAGCGAGCAGAAAGAACGTTCGGATAATATCAGGCATCGGCAGCAAGAGCAAAACGAGCGGCCGCGACATCATCATAGAGAACCTCGGGGAATTCGAACGGTCCGCCTTGAAGCTCCACCCCCCGTTATTCCGATTGTCCCGGAGCCAGTAAATGATTCCAAACTCGGCAAGGCAAAGGCCTCTCCCTTCATTGATGCTATACAACAGGAGCGACCTCCGGATCGTTTTGTCTTGCCGAAGCTCAAGCGGTACGAGGCTAAGGAAGACGCAGTCGCGTTCGTTTGTCGATTCAGACAGACGATGAGCCTCCACAACTTTTCCGACGCCCTTATGTGTAAGATTTTCCCTCTTACTCTGAGTGAACCAATAATGTTGTGGTATAATCAGCTCAAGCCGAAGTCCATTAAGTGCTTCAACGAGCTGGAGCTGGAGTTCACCAAGAGGTTCATCACGAGCAACGTCCAGCTGAAGACGTTGTCAATGCTGGTCAATATGAAGAGGACGGCAGGTGAAACGCTTCGGTTGTACACCGAACGATATTGGGAAGTCTACAACCTTATCCCTGACTGTGATCAGAGCGTTGCTACAGAATCATTCATGAACGGGCTGGATCCTACCTCGGCGATGTTCAGGGACCTGTCGCGAAACCCACCGAAGACCATGGGGGAGCTCATGGCAATCATCGGGAAGGACTGTGTGCACGAGGAAGCAGTCGCCGAACGTAACGCTCCGAAGGGAATAGATGCAGCAAAGACAAATACTGCCATGAAGAAACAAGTAGTTAACGTTCGGCAGGGACAGACAGGCCAAAATGGCGCAGGAACAAATAAATCGAACAATCGGAATAAGCCTCCCCAACACCCGCAACAACAACCTCAGTGGCAGCAGACAAAGAGAGAGCCGAGGCCAGACGAGTATGTTGCCGAGCGTACAGCATTCACTGAACCAATTTATAAGTTGTTGACTACGATTGGGCAATTACCGTTCTTCGTTTGGCCGACGGGGTTCTTAGGAACGGCGGGCAATGGACCTGGGATGTGCACGTTCCACAAAGAACGAGGCCATTACACAACCCAATGCCAACCGTTCAAATGCTACCTAGAGGAGCTCGCGGCAGCGGGGCACCTTAATCAATGGATCGATCTTCGGCGGAATCCACTACCCCCTCCACCACCTCCTCCGACTGGGAATCTGGTTGGGGTGATTCAAGGCATTGTGTCCGCAGGTCGAGCGGCCGAGCTTTACTCAGAAATTGACAAAGCAGTTGCTGCCATGGCCGTCTGCAACATTGGAACTCCACCGAAGCGGAAGAGGATCGATCCTAGCCTCGATGGCCCGATAACCTTCACACCCGACGATTTGCAGGGAGTCCAAATGCCACACACCGATGCTCTGGTCGTCTCGGTCACAGTTGGCTCCTCCAAAGTTCAACGAGTGTTGGTGGACCAAGGAAGCTCGGCGGAAGTTATGTTCTACTCTACATTCAAAAGCCTTGGGCTCAAGCCAGATCAGCTTCGAACAGCAAGCATGCCCCTCGTCAGCTTCACCGGAGCACCTGTGTGGCCTCAGGGTCTGATCACTCTTCCCGTGCTAGCCGGCTCCCGAGTGATTGATGTCGAATTTGTAGTGGTTAGTTCACCTAGCCCCTACAATATCATCCTCGGTCGAACCTGGCTACACGGAATGAGAGCGGTCCCCTCTACCCTTCACCAGGTCTTGAAGTTTATCGGCTGGAATGGACGGCAGGAGAGCCTTCGGGGAGATCAAATCCAGTCGAAGAAGTGTTATGTCAGTACGGTGACTAACGAGCGGAGCTTCTTGGAGGTACAATGTGTCGAGAAGGCTGACATTCCCGAGCCTGAAGAAGTCAGATTGCCAGCCAAGCAAAGGTCAACCGAAGAACTTGTGCGAATGCCGATCACCGAAGACGGAGGAAGATACTTCCTCGTCGGAAGTTCCTTGAGTGAATCCGAGCTTGCAGATATGTTCAAATTCCTTAAAGCGAACATAGAAGTATTTGCTTGGACTCCTCGGGAAATGCCTGGAGTGGATCCGTCCTTTGCCTCCCATTCCCTCAACGTTGACCCGAACAGACGTCCGGTGGTCCAGAAGGTTCGACGCTCGGCAGCTTTGCATGTGGAGGCGGTCATGGCTGAAGTGGATCAACTGTTGGCAGCTGGAGCTATTCGGGAAATTCTATACCCGACTTAGCTCGCCAATCCCGTCGTTGTTCCGAAGAAGAATGAGAAGCTCAGGGTCTGTGTCGATTACACCAACCTCAACGATACTTGCCCAATGGATCGATTCCCTCTTCCTCTGATAGAACAAATGGTAGATGCAACGGCTGGATACGAGCGTCTGAGCTTCATGGATGCATACAGGGGCTACCATCAGATCGCCCTTGCCGAAGATGATCAAGAGAAGACGGCATTCATCTCCCCCCGAGGAACATACTGCTACAACGTCGTTCCCTTCGGGTTGAAGAATGCCGGGGCAACCTTCCAAATGGCCATCACCAAGATGTTCCTCCTCAAGCTCGGCAAAACGATGGAAGCATACATTGATGAAATGGTTTGCAAAAGCAAGCTTGGACAAGACCATCTTCGGGATCTCGAGGAAATTTTTGATATTCTCAAGGAACATCGGCTTCGCCTCAATGCCGAGAAGTGTGCGTTCGGCGTGGGTTCTGGAAAGTTCCTCGGTTACATGGTGAGCCGCCGAGGGATAGAAGCTGATCCGACCCAACTCACCGCCATGCAAAACCTCCAAGCTCCAACTACAATCAAAGAGGTCCAACGACTGACAAGGATGGTTGCAGCATTGAATCGATTTATCCGGCGTTCGAGTGACCTTTGCAGACCCTTCTTCCAGGCCATCAAGACTAGTCGGCGTAGGTTTGAGTGGACTGAGGAGTGTGAGCAGGCTTTACAATCCTTAAAGGATTATCTTTCCCACGCTCCGCTCCTCGTCACTCCCGAACCTGACGAAGACCTGTACCTTTACCTTGCTGTGTCAGATCACGCAACGAGTGCTGTGCTTGTTTGGAAGGAAGGAATGGACCATCTGCCGATTTTCTTTTCGAGCAAGACGATGACGGATTCTCAGACGAGGTACCTGCCTATGGAGAAGTTGGCATTAGCGCTCGTTTCAGCTAAGACGAGCCTTATGCCTTACTTCCAATGCCATAGGATTGTGGTTCTCACTGAGTTTCCTCTCAAAGCCGTTCTTCGGAAGACCACCTCCTCAAGCAGGATCCTGAAGTTTGCACAAGACCTTGCTAATTATGACATCCAGTTCGAGCCACGAACTGCAATCAAGGGCCAAGCGTTAGCTGACTTCTTCGCCGAGCTTACCCCTGGGCTGAAGGACGAGGACAACGCAGTGGCAGCTGCTGCCGAGGAAGCTCGGATTGCTAAAGAGGAAGAATTTGTTGAGTGGAGCAATCCCTCCCCCGAGTCTCTTCAGACTCGGTTCACCTTGGGAACAAAGAAGCCGAAGAAGGAATGGAAGCTGTTCTCCGGGGACGCTTGGAAGATGACAGTTGACGGAGCCTCCAATATCCACGTTGCAGGGGCTGGCATTGTTCTCGTTTCTCCGGCTGGGACGGTCCATGAGAGTTCGGTCTCCATCGGCTATCCCGCCACGAATAACGAGGCCGAGTACGAAGCTCTCATTGCTGGGTTGAAGCTTGCTCTTCGGATGGAAGCCGATTCGGTTCATGTCTTCTGTGACTCGAGGCTGGTTGTAGGGCACCTCAGCGACGACTATCAAGCTAAGGACGAACGAATGAACTCCTACGTCAGTCATGTTCTTTCTCTGCTCAAACAATTTGGCCGCGTTGAGATAGAGTGGATTGCTCGGGAACATAATGCACACGCTGATGCTCTGGCGGGTCTCGCCTCGGTGTACCGGACTTCGGGAAGCCGCACTATTGTTTTTGACGAAGTCGAGTCACCGAGCTTCGAACCCATTCCTTGTCTGGTAAATGTTATAACCTTCGGCCCGAGTCAGATGGACCCCATTGTCGCCTATTTGAGGTGTCAGACCCTCCCAGAAAACAAGAAGGAAGCTCACAAGATTCGTTGCCGAGTAGCGAACTACTTCCTTGATCCGAGTGGCAATTTGTACCGCCAAACGTTCACCGGTCCGGATTTGCGCGCCGTACATGAGGACCAAGTTCAGAGCATCTTGGATGAGCTTCATTCGGAGAGCTGTGGTGGTCACTCGGGGGGCCGAATGATGGCCCAACGAGCTCTAACACAGGGCTATTGGTGGCCAAAGATGGTCAAGCAATCCAAGAAATACGTGAAGCGTTGTGTTTGGTGTCAGAAGCATGCCTCCATCCCTCACCAGCCGGCATTTCCTCTCAAGATGATCACTAGTCCTTGGCCATTTGCCGTCTGGGGCTTTGATATCGTGGGCAAGCTGCCGAAGACGCTAGGGGGATTTGAGTACATGCTCACTGCTACCGACCTGTTCACCAAATGGGTTGAAGCTTCTCCACTGGTAAAGACTACGGCCGGGGATGTCGAACGTTTTATCTGGAAAAACATCATCTCTAGGTTCGGGGTGCCGTACGCTATTCTCTCGGATAACGGTTCCCAGTTCGTCGTTTCGGCGATCCAGAACTTCTACCGAGAGCATCGTACCACCATTCATACTTCGTCCGTCGCTTACCCCCAAGGAAATGGCCAGGCCGAAGCTTAGAATAAGGCGATTACTCGGGGGCTTAAGCGTCGTTTGGATCGCAAGCTCGGAAAGTGGGTTGATGAGCTTCCCCAAGTCCTGTGGAGCTACCGCACTACTCCTCGGCGTTCTACAGGCCGAACTCTGTTCTCCATGGTCTATGGCATGGAGGCGGTCTTGCCCCTCTCTACTCTTATACCTACCGTTCGGTCTGAAAATTTCAATCCAGTGGACAATAATGCTTTAGTGGGTGCGGAGCTGGACTTTGCCGAAGAACTTCGGGATAACGCCAATCTTCGGCACGCTGCCTATCAGCAAGAGGTTGCTCGGGGATATAACAAGAACGTTCGGGCTCGGCCGTTTAACGTCGGTGACTTGGTTCTTCGGATGGTTGTCGAGGCGAAAAAGTTGACAAAATTCAAGGATCCCTACGAAGGCCCTTACCGAGTGGTACAGAAGATTGGCCACGGCGTCTATAAGCTTGCCGAGATGGATGGTACACCGATCGCAAACCCATGGAACGCCCAAAAGCTTCGAAAGTTCCATGGATAGCTTCGGCGGATCTCCACCCTCTCGATTTTTGATTCGTTTTTATTCGGATTGTAAGCCTTCGGGCGTTTTTGTTAATGAAGATTTTCTTTTCTTACCTTCTTGTTTCTTCGGATTACATACTCGGTCTACTGGGTATACTATCTCGCCCACATCCCTCGAAACTTGGCACTTCCACCCCGCGTTCGTTCGAATACTCGGTTTGGGCGAAATTCTCGAAGCCTCGGTTCTCCCCATCGTTGGGGCTCGGCACTCTATGTTACTCTGTTTACCCACTTTCCTGCCTTAGTGTCTCGCTGCTTTTACTTTGGTAATACACTAAGGCAGGGGGGCTCCTATGGGTAAACATAAGTGTGCAAGTGAACAAGTACACTAATTCATACGGGGTGTCGTCCATCGTTCAGACCACCTAATTGTTCGTCTGGGTGGCCTCCATCGTTCGGACCCCCTAATGTTCGGTTACCTTACTGTATTCGGTGGGACGAGCAGTTATACTTGTGTTTATTTCTACAACTGAAAGACGTTCGTAGGCATTCAAAAGCTAGCAAAAATTGTCAAAAACAAGAAAGAAACACACACCGAGCAATAATACTTGGAAATTTGCTAAATTACTAAACATTGCTTGTTTTAAAACAAAAAGTGCATTCACCGAGCACAAATACTTGGAAATGTTTCTAGCATTGTTGCCAGGGCATGGCGGGTGGTGCATCATTCGGTGCCATCCCTGGACAACTTTACCGAGGAGTGGCCATGGTAAATCGCTCTTGGCCACCCTCAACCTGTATTAATTACATAACTACGGCTCGGCTAAAGCCAATCGTTCGGCGCCGACCGTTCCAAACAAAAGTTTAAACATTCAAAAGAACAAAAACAAGTTCAAAGATTCGAAGTCCTAGGCTTCGGGAGTAAGAGTGACTGGGGGAAGGTTGGTGGAATCAGGGGCCGGAGTTGCAGCGCTTTCCTGCTCGGTTGGACTGGTCACAGCCTCGTTAACGTTGCGCTCTTCGGCCGCAGCTTCATCAGCAAGAAGGGGAGGCACTTCAATGAGGCTCCGGTGTTCATCATCCGGTTCAATACCGGCCTCATCAAAACCCATGTTGAATCTGAGCTTGAAGCTTACTCGGTGTTGCGCCTCCCTCATTTCAATTTGAAGGGCCATAATCTGATCCACAGAGTCTTCCTCAGCCTGGTAGTACCCCTTGTCGAACTCCTCCTGGAGCAACTTCTGCATCTCTTCCTCCATCTCCTTCCTCCCCAGAGCTCGTCCTTCCTCCAGGCCCTCATCCTTGCCTTCGGCCCTCGTTAGCTCGGCAGCGTCTTGGAGGCCCTTCACCAAATAGTTAATAGTTTTGATCTGGGCCTCCTAGGCACGGCGGACACCCTCGGAGTGGTCCAGATTCTTCTTGTACTCGTCCGCCGTCATCTGGCCGAGCTCCACCCTCTGCTTCAGCAATTTTGTCTGCTTATCATGCTCGGTGAGGTACAACTGGGCACTCATGATCGATTGTGTTGCCTGAAAATAAAGGGAATGTAAGTGGTTCAAGGTGCAGAAGCAACAAATGTACAAAGGAAATAAATAACGGAAAAATTTGGACTTACTCTCCCAACATAAAAATAGTAGTCGTTTAAAGCTGTCTTCAGTGATGGGGGAGCAGAGATGTCCTTCGGAAGCATGAGCCCCGAGTGCAACGTGAAGGCAAGGGAGGGATCTTCCTGAAGGCTGTCAGATTTGAGGATCCGTTTCTTATCAGGAGTGACGAAGTTCGGCATCCATGGAATCTCAGTGGCCGAAGGAGCTCTTGTCTCTCCCTCGGCAGCCTTCTTTTTCTCCTTCTCTTTCTCCTTCTCCTCGACCCTCGGGAGGCCGACCCCAGATGACTTGACGGCGTTAGACTTCGTTCTCTTCACTAGCGGGCCATCCTTGGATGAGTGAGTGGTGGAAGGGGGCCGCTTCTGCGCCTGTGAAGGAACAGGGCTACTCTTGCTCGGAGCCGAGCCTGAAGCCCCAGGGGCACCGTCCTTCTTCTGCTCGGCCAATTGTCTCGCCTCGTCCTCTAGCCTCTTCTGCAGCACGGCCTTCATGCTTCGGGGAGGCATCGTCTCGTCTTCGGGGAAGGGTTCATCTTCGGTTGGCACTCTTATTTGCCCTCGGAGCGGCTTTTCTTTGCTCGGAAGGAGTTCTTCGGGGAGCACCACCGTTTTTTCTCTCTCCACCACCTTTTTTCGGATTCTTCCCCCGTAAGATGGGTCGTACTGAAGGATTGTCAGAGCGTCTCTTTCTCCGCTCGGGATCGTCAAAAGAGTCGAAGCAAGCTTGCACCCCCTCGCTAACCTTAATAGGTCTTTGTTGAGCTTC
Source organism: Rhododendron griersonianum (assembly GCA_018127125.1). NCBI lineage: Eukaryota > Viridiplantae > Streptophyta > Magnoliopsida > Ericales > Ericaceae > Rhododendron > Rhododendron griersonianum. Next base: position 34,842,222 of record CM030793.1, on the reverse strand, counting down.
GAAGTATCTGCCGAGGTTAGAAAGTTGAAAATTATGAATGTCAGTTGCAAGTTGGAAAACAGTGGAAAACATTACAAGAAGGAATATAAAGCAAACTAAACAGTGCAAGATGCTTACAAGGATCTCCCCTGCGGGTTGCAACCTCGAATTGTCCATACTCAAGTGGGGGGTATTGAAAGTTGCCCCGGACTTCGACGTAGTCCGAAGCCCACTTTTTCGAGTCATACATTCCCTCGGGAATGATCTTTTTCATGTTTCTCCGAGAGCACAAGAAATATCGAGAACGTCTAACGTTCCTCGACATCATGTAGTTCTCGAAGAGATAGTGAGCCTCCAGGTGGAACATCTTCACTTCGGCAAGTTTAATCACCGAGTGAATGATGCGGTAGGAGTTCACGCTCAGTTGGCATGGCGTAAGGCTAAATCGATGCAGGATCTGTCTCAAGATCTTATGCATTGGGAACCGAAGCCCGCCCTCGGTGATTGCCATCAGGGGAACCGTGACGTGTTCGTCGCTGAACAGGATTCGGGGCCCTTCGACGGGAGTAATAACAACGTCGTTTGGGATTTTGTAAGCTCGCCGAAAGAGTTCTTGATCGTAAAAACAGTCCCAGTAGGGGCAAGGATCTTTTCCCGTTTGGTCAGGGATCAAGTCGGGGTCCAGGGGAACGATCTTCCTTTTGATCTTCTTCTTCGGCGCTTTGGAAGACGATTCGCCGAATATCACAGCCTCCTCTTTTGGGTGACTAGCAGAGATATCATTCGGAAGCATGAGCCCCGAGTGCAACGTGAAGGCAAGGGAGGGATCTTCCTGAAGGCTGTCAGATTTGAGGATCCGTTTCTTATCAGGAGTGACGAAGTTCGGCATCCATGGAATCTCAGTGGCCGAAGGAGCTCTTGTCTCTCCCTTGGCAGCCTTCTTTTTCTCCTTCTCTTTCTCCTTCTCCTCGACCCTCGGGAGGCCGACCCCAGATGACTTGATGGCGTGAGACTTCGTTCTCTTCACTGGCGGGCCATCCTTGGATGAGTGAGTGGTGGAAGGGGGCCGCTTCTGCGCCTGTGAAGGAACGGGGCTACTCTTGCTCGGAGCCGAGCCTGAAGCCCCAAGGGCACCGTCCTTCTTCTGCTCGGCCAATTGTCTCGCCTCGTCCTCTAGCCTCTTCTGCAGCACGGCCTTCATGCTTCGGGGAGGCATCGTCTCGTCTTCGGGGAAGGGTTCATCTTCGGTTGGCACTCTTATTTGCCCTCGGAGCGGCTTTTCTTTGCTCGGAAGGAGTTCTTCGGGGAGCACCACCGTTTTTTCTCTCTCCACCACCTTTTTTCGGATTCTTCCCCCGTAAGATGGGTCGTACTGAAGGATTGTCGGAGCGTCTCTTTCTCCGCTCGGGATCGTCAAAAGAGTCGAAGCAAGCTCGCACCCCCTCGCTAACCTTAATAGGTCTTTGTTGAGCTTCGAAGTATCTGCCGAGGTTAGAAAGTTGAAAATTATGAATGTCAGTTGCAAGTTGGAAAACAGTGGAAAACATTACAAGAAGGAATAGAAAGCAAACTAAACAGTGCAAGATGCTTACAAGGATCTCCCATGCGGGTTGCAACCTCGAATTGTCCATACTCAAGTGGGGGGTATTGAAAGTTGCCCCGGACTTCGACGTAGTCCGAAGCCCACTTTTTCGAGTCATACATTCCCTCGGGAATGATCTTTTTCATGTTTCTCCGAGAGCACAAGAAATATCGAGAACGTCTAACGTTCCTCGACATCATGTAGTTCTCGAAGAGATGGTGAGCCTCCAGGTGGAACATCTTCACTTCGGCAAGTTTAATCACCGAGTGAATGATGCGGTAGGAGTTCACGCTCAGTTGGCATGGCGTAAGGCTAAATCGATGCAGGATCTGTCTCAAGATCTTATGCATTGGTAACCGAAGCCCGCCCTCGGTGATTGCCATCAGGGGAACCGTGACGTGTTCGTCGCTGAACTGGATTCGGGGCCCTTCGACGGGAGTAATAACAACGTCGTTCGGGATTTTGTAAGCTCGCCAAAAGAGTTCTTGATCGTAAAAACAGTCCCAGTAGGGGCAAGGATCTTTTCCCGTTTGGTCAGGGATCAAGTCGGGGTCCAGGGGAACGATCTTCCTTTTGATCTTCTTCTTAAGCGCTTTGGAAGACGATTCGCCGAAGATCACAGCCTCCTCTTTTGGGAGACTAGACGAGGCGACAGGAGTGTCTCGCTCGGATTGGTCTTCTTCATCCCCATCTGCTGCTTCCTCGTCCATGTCCTCGTCTTCGTCCGGGTCTTCTCCCGCTCTCTCCGAAGAATCGTCGTCATGGTCGATTTTGACAATGTCAGGGCCCATTGAATGAAGAGGTGCCACGTTCGAGGGGAAGTCGATCCCCTCGATTCCGACGTACGAGGATCCAGCCCCTACGCGGTACTTCCGAGCCTCAGCTCTAATTGCTTCGGCTATTCGGGGGTCCATCTCACCGAAATCAGGTGCTTCGGAGTCCACCGAGCGATAAGACTCTCCCGAGGAAGTTGATGGCGATTCCATACCTAAAACAGGTGCATGGGATGAGACCGTTAGCGAAAAGCAAGGTCGTTATTCCTAAGGTGCCTAATTTCAGTGTTCTAAGTTATCCGAGCAAACGCGTCACTCCCGAACGACTATGTGTCGAATGGGGATTTCGAGCGCGGTCATGCTTCGGAAGCCATAGAGGTTGTGATTCGTTTGGATATATCGTTCGAAGAGTTTTTGGTTATTTTTTCTTCGGAATTAATTTATGCTCGGAAGAACACGAGTTGAAGATGTACATGGGCTCGGAAGAACCCATGGGCATCTTCAACCTGTTCTACAGCGTACAGAAAGGAAAACGGACGAAACGGAAGGAAAAACCCACTTTTGTGGTCAAAACATGCTCAAAAGACAATAAAAATGCAGGAAAGCATCAAGAGAAGTAGAATATACCTGAATATCAAGAGAAATATGTGATTCGTAGTGTTGATCTTCAGATTTCAGGCGATGTTGGGGCGAGAACCGTCGAGGAGCAGTTGAGGCGTCTGATGGAAGGAGAGAAAAAGTGATTTTCTCTCTCCTTCCACCCCTTTTATACCAAGAGATGAATTCGAAACGGCGTAGAGCCCCCAGCCGTTGGATTGGAGCGGGAGATTGATGCTCCGCGCGATGACTGAAACGTGGAGAGCTTTGTACAACGCCGTTTCACTATCCAATGAATTGATGACACGTATCAAATTTGAAATCGGCGGTTTCAGAAGCATTAAATGCGGGTCCAGAGCTTGTCTGCTTCGGGTTAAGCGAACGGCTAATGTTCGGCAGACGTCTTCGTTCGGCTTGAAAGGAAGCGAGCAAGTCGTCGATTGTCAGGATAGCTTTGTTCGGCCACTACTGTCAACTCCTCCTTTCTTCGGAACATATAAAGCAGGAGTTGAGGGGCTATTGTAGTGGGCCGAAATATCCGAAGGTTCAAAGGGTTCAATGAGATGCCCTTGTGAACCCACGGTTCAGTTGTCTCAATTCGTCTGCATGAGAAGAATCAAACCTAACACGTCACCCCGGTCATCCACCGAACGATAGACGGTCCTGCGGCTGTTTACCGAGCACAAGTTGCCCCTCCGAGCGTAGTGAAACGCTCTTGTTCGGTGACGGGCTTGTTTACTCGGATAGACGTCTTCCGTTTGGACAGAAGGTTGTTCAACGAGCAGATGTCACCCTCGGCAAGTTCTTATGTTCGGAAGGTTTCCTCGGTTGAGGCAGTGGAGGAATGTTCTAAAGCGGTGGGGGAACGTTCTAGAAGCTTCAGCTGATAGAGGCGAAGATAAGCACGTTCACCTTTCTGATAACCGATGTGACATCTCTGACACTGACCCACGTGGGTCCACATGGGTCTGCAAATCTTGAAGGGCGGCACACATTGAGTGCTCCTGACACATGACGTCATCCGAGCGTAGCAACGCGCGTGCGGTGCACCTCCACCTTCTCCGACACTCCAGAGCCTGGCCTATAAATAGGAGAGCACCTCTCCCAAGAAAGAGGTCAATGATTCTTCTCCCCTACTAAAGCTTCTTCTTCTTCTCATTTCACTCCGATCCTAACTAGATCGTCGGAGCTTCTTCCCGGAGGAACACCACCCTCCGGTTTGCAGGTACACAGCGTCGCCGGACAAACCACGACGGTGCAAGTAACGAAAAGGGTCCAAGAGGTGCAAGGATAAATCACCCCCCCACACTGCCTGAATAAGTTTTGCGTGCGCCATGGGATAAAAGCTTACCTGACCATCCATTTATCCTTTTCAGAATCTTTTGCTTTAGAACTTCAAAGTCGTTTCACCCCCACAAATTCAAAAAAAATCTTTATCGATATCGGGTTGAGCTGATTTTTTACTGGGCTCCATAAAAAAAAGTTTTAAAAATAATGGATGGTTCGAATCATCTTTGTGGGACCCGAGGTTATCCACCTCTTTGTTCCTCTAACACCAGTGCACAACACCCCACACAATTCAAGTTTATCTACAACACTATAGTCCCTAAAAGTAGAAGGGGCACTTACCTTGGGTATCAAAGAGAGTGCTTTGGCATGTCATCTTGTATTTACCCAAAAAAAATTGTCATCTTGAATAGCTGTGCTGCTATTCCTCGGCTCAGGCCGGGGAATGTTGCCCAAGTCATTGCCCAAATATCTCTGACCAGGGGATCTCCGTGCTTCTCCATAGTTAGCTTTGACATACCCGTTTCCCATCTTCAATTTGTGTTAATCGCACAGTGGTGAATTTTGTAATGACTTGCCCTGGGCACACCCCATGCCTATCTGGTTGCATTACCAGCTTGTACTGATGCTCTTGGTTTTGACAAACGTGTCATTGAGGAAGAAGAAGAAGATGTCATGAGCAAAAAAACAACAAAAGAGAAGCGGAGAGGGAGGAGAAGATGACATGTGGCGAAGAAAGTTAATGAAATGCAGGCTGAGAGTGAGCTAGGAGATGAGAGGAAAATGACGGGGGAAGGAAGAAGATGGTGTTGGGAAACGATTCCTAGAAACCAGTAATGACGCGTACAGATTAGACAATAAGAAAACCGCAAAAACCCTACAAGGCGGAATTAGGGTTTTACCGGCGAACACGAACGTTGGTTGAACTTGTTATAGCACGTCTTGCTATAAGCCATGTATACTGCTCGACTGCATCTTACGATCTTCTATCGTATTCCCTGCACGCCTAGAACATGAACCGAGTGTGGACTCTTTTGTGGTCTGTTTGCTCTCTCTAGATCTGCCTCTATTTTGAGAATAATAGAAACGTGTAAACTGACCTAGAGAGCATAACGTGTATATATAGGGCTACGATAGGGACCTAAGGAGTAATAAGTCAGGGCTTCCAGTGTAAATAAGAAACCTTAATCCCACCAGGATTCTATTTCTTATTTCACTAATTATAATTCACCCCACTACAGAATTATAATTGTACTCCCGTCTTTATCTCAATTATATTACGAGCTCCATGATATTAAATACTTATTTATCTCCGCACGTTAAGATTACAGATACCCGTTGATTAAAACAAATTACTAACAGATGGTATGGTGGCCGTCCTTGGCCGGCCATTTATGTAACGGAAATATTCATCTTAAGCCCCTGCGGTATGACTCGTGCAGTTTTTTTTGGGTAAAATAGCTTGAAATAGAAAAAGAGGCTAAGCAAATATACAGCCTACAAGGGGCATACCCCAGGAGGAAAGAAAAAGGAAAAACAAAGATTGAGAAAATTTAACTAAGCCAAGTGGCTACATTGATCTAAATCCAAGGCTACAATGAAAGAAAGCTAAGCAAGTTTGAATAAACATGCACTCCACATGTTTCAATTCCATCTAAGAGATGGGAGAGAAACACATGCCAAAAGAAGTTATACAGAAAGGTTGAATATTGCACACTGGCAAGCAACAAACAACAGTCAACGGCAACAAACAACAGCAGTCAATAGCAACAAACAGCAGCAGCAGCTGTTTGTTGACATTAAATATTTGATGATTAATAGCACACACTTTGATTTTTTGCCCTCTCATATTTGATTATCAATAGCACACACTTTTTATCAATACGAAAATCATGATACTTCCTCCGTCCTAATTTATTTGTCCAATTTTGAGAATTTCAACTTCTTAAAGAGACAATGATTAGTGCAAAAAAAAAAAAAATTTGCAAGAATACCCTAAATTTTTTGACATTAAATATGAATGCACATTCTCCAATGCATGATTTCCCGAAAGAGCGAGGGCATTAAGTAAAATTTTTTAACTTAAAATTGGATAAACATTTTGGAACATGTAAAAGTCAAAAAGTAGATAAACAAATTGAGGCAAATGGAGTAGTTCTTTGTACCAGATTCTAAAGAGCTTTTTTTTTTTTTTTGAAGGGAAAAGAAAATTTATTAATCAACAAATGTAATTATAAGAGCGGGGGGAAAATGGGCATGTGTGGGACTAGTATTTGAATCAGCAATGTTGGCACCTTGATTAGCAAGATGCCACCCAAAAAGCTTATACAACAAAAAACTACAACCAAGCTTGTTAATAGTATGTTATAGAAACAGATCCACCAGGGCCTACGTGGCTGGCCATGCCCAATGAGTTTTTGAAAAAAGAATCACTCATTACTTTTTTTTTCTTTTTCTTTTTTTTTTTTGTCATTCATTAAACTTAATCTACTCTATCCTAGGAGATTTGGGGGGGGATGGGTGCTTACGGAAATCGAACTCTGCCTACGTGCATGGGAGTATAAAGGAGACACCAACTGCACTCTACTCCACTTGCAATTACTTATTCTATTTTAGTAGGATACTTAACAGAATTTTTTTTGTTTATGTTGAAGTTCTATTCAAGTAAGATGGTTATTTCGCAGAGATGAAACTCACGAAAGAATGCAGGGATGGCTCCAGGTTTTTTGTTCAGTGGTGACTAAAACTTAGAGAGAAATTTTGTGTACAAAACTCTATATAAAATAAACATATTTATTTTAATTGAAAATTTATTGGGCCTAACTTATTTTGTTCTTTTAATTGAAAACATTGTATGGTTACAAGTAATATTACCTTACGATTCTAAATTCTCACAAATCGCCCTAAGATCTACTTGCCAAATTCACGTTCCTCACACCCAATGCTTTGACTGCCAGCTGCCTTGAATCCACAAGCCTTCCGAAATACTTCTAGATTCCACTAGAAGAACAAATCAAATAGTTGAATCAAAGATTGTAAGAAACCTCTTGAAGTTAATCTTATTAGTCAATGATCATATTATCATGTGTTTACTTCAAGAAACAAAGCCAAGACCCCCTTGAATGTATTCTTAGGTTTGGATGTGCTTGGGAGCGGCTCTAATATGTTCGGTGAGAGCCGCATATATATAGGCTGCAACAAACTGATAAGTTGTTTGAGCAATAGCTGATGTCTATCTAAAGCCTGTTTAAGTTGATCAAGCATCTTTTTTGAAAGACGTCGCCGTATATAAAAAAAACGTAATTTTCTTTCCTTCCGAAGATGCTATATCTTGAACCCCTTGATTTCCTCTATTGTCTTCCACTCTCATTACCTAAAAACTCAACCTCCAAAATGCATAAGATTTGATTTCCTTCCACTTTCTAAACAAACACTCTAAAAAATTAAAAAATAAATTCTCGATAAATGATGATACGATTATATATACTCCCTCTATCCTAATTTAATAGTCCCTCATTCTATTCTAACCGGGTAAAAAAACTAGTTATATCTCTAAATCAGTAATGAATTTTATATCTAATAAGGATCTTGTTTGATAAATCTCGATTAGTTTTATAATACAATAATTTCAAAATCACATAAAATATTATAAATTACAATATATAATCAATTGAAAAGTGGGACAAATTCCCAAAAAAGACAATTAAATTGGGACGGAAGGAGTATATGTTTTGTCGTGGAATTCGCCAACACAAAGAGACCATAGTCTATGGTCCTAACAACATTGCATCACAAGCTCAATAAAAAACAAAAGTGAAATCAGCTCTAGATATAAGGTGGAGCTGCCCTTGCCCTTGAAAGGATGCGATGGAAAAAGAAAGCGTGAGGATGAAGAGTGAGGACCAAGCACGCATGCATCTAGTTTGCATAATGTTCAAACCCATCCAGTTTGGGCTTTTGTGGGCCCCTATCTATCCACAATAATGATCGGTATTATTCATTCTCTAGGATTTTGTTAAGTTGTCAAGATTATTGTCCAGAAAAAAGTGAATTGAAGTGAAGTAAAGAAATCAAATTTATTTTCCTATGAATTTTCATATGACAAGGGAATTCGTAGGAAAACTGAACTTTAGTTGTTCAATTGAGGAGAAAGAAACTTACAGGAAACTTCTTTTATTTGGATTCAATGGCTATTTTAAATAAAAGAAATTTTGGGAGCTAAATATTTGGCCACCATATTTTCAAAGAATTAATACGTACGAATTGCTATCTCTGAATCATCATGCAAGTCTAAAATTAATCATTAAAAAGAAAAAGAAAAATACAAAGTATTGTGATCAAACACCATGTGATACTATGGAAGCACTATGAAAGCTTTAAAAATATATAGATAACACAAAACAAAATCAATGTGAACAAATGATGAGTAATCAGTTGGTACAAGCAAAACTAATTAAAGACTAATAACATATGAAATTACTTTCAAAAAACCAAGAAATTGACTATAGTGCCTACATTTACAGCAGAAAACGGAAAAAAATGAAGATTTGTACGAAATAAAGGAGAGGCACAATGTTTTTTTTTGGAACCAAAAATTTGAGAATGGTGGGGGGAGAGAACTTTCCTGCAACGCTAAATTTCCTATCTTTTGCAGGAGCTGTTTTAAGGGAAAGTAGTCCTACTGGAAAAAAGATTTTCCTAGATCCCATCATCCCGATAACTGAACAATCTAAAATATGGGGGAAAGTTAACTTTTTCATCCTTTCTTAACATTTGAACGGAACCTAGAGCTCATTGAGTTTGGATGTACACATAATGTCACGACCTAAACCGATGGGTTAAAGATCTAGTGACCAGCCAATAAGTCAAGTGACCTTAGGCCTAATTTATGAAAACAGTTGGGGAGATTTTGTTAATAATAGTTTGTGAAAAACTAAGACTGAAAAAATATTTTCTTAGAAAGTGCATAATGAAAAACTCTTAGTTGATTTTTCATTTGCTTCACAAAATAACTACAATTTTAAGTGTGGAATAAAAGTATGTGTCTAATGGCACGGTTTATGCCCATTTTTGGAACCACAACCTTAGGCCAACATTGGAGGGCCATTTAATTCATTATTAATTAAATTGGGTCGATATTTATGAGTTTCTTGGGCTAAAAGTTAATAGGTTACATTAATTTTGTGATTTGGAACAAGGCCCGATTAACTAAAATTCAAGTGGAGAGGGATACACCAAATACTTTTTTTTCATGGTGATTTATTCGGAGATGTGCACATGTGAAAATACTGGAAATGGCTCGAGCATGTTCAGTTCAGTTTATTGTTACAATTAAAGATGTGAGTGGGCCACCAATATAGCTAACAGTTGGGATATATCCCTCCAAAAGTGGAAACAATTATGAGGTTTAATTAGAAAAGAAAGTGGCAAGCTTATTCTCATAAACCACGTCCAATTGGTTTTCCAACAACTGCTACCCATGATCTCAATTAACCGCCACAAACCGCTGAAACGTGCATGGTGCATGGGTACACTGGCCAATTTCGGAGGAGGCAGTTGATTTACATGGCTTTGCAGAGTGGAATCTCGCCTATAGCAGAATTCAATAGGAAAAAAGGGTCTAGCACCACATAAGCCCAGCGCTTCAACAACCTTAAACTTTTCAGCAAAGTTTAAACTATCTTTTACTTTTCATTGTACCAAGTACCTCGTACTCATTGGGCCTCGCACCATTTATTTTCCTTGTACCTCCACTTTATTATTCCGATAGTAATAAAGTTCTTTTACGTTTGTTCTTCTTTTTCTCACACGGTTGGAAAATTGTAAGTCCACTTCGTTCAAAAACACAAACCATATTGTTGCCTCATCCTTTGGCTCACACGCAATCGCTCTCAGTTACGAAATCAGAAAAGAGCATTTAGTCTTTCACGTTGGACGTGACAAGTCCTGGCACACCCGTGCTCATATCGCACACGCCATTGATATTCCGCTCATGCCTACGCGGCGGAAAAGTGGAAATCAGGCACCAATATACAACCTTAAAGCAGTACCATGGCCGGAACAAACGGGATACCAAATAAAACACTACAAGTTTAATAGATACGTATAACAACACAAAAGGACTGCAACGAAAAGACTATGACTCGGGAATAAAGCCAAGTGCCTGAGCGGAAAAGGGGTGTTTTCCACCACTCCGGTAGGTCCCCTTGGAACATTTTTTTGGATAATCTAAACAGTGCATCTTGTAGGGCCTGTAAAATAATGTATCTTTTCAAAAAATCAGTTTGTTCGGACATCAATAGGTATGTCAAAAGTTGAGTTTTTTGACGAAAAATGAACGGCTGTGGACAGTTTAACTTAAAAAACAGTTCACAGATCCAGGCCGTCCATTTTTTCGTCTAGAACTCAACTTTTGACATACCTATCAATGTCCGGACAAGCTAATTTTTTGCGTTGGTACATTATTTTACAAACTCTACAAAATGCACGATTTTGATTACCCAAAAGAATGCGCGAAGCGGGCCCACGAAGGGTGCTGGCAGAAAACCCAACAGAATTTAATCTCATCTGAAAAGTACGAGTTTAATGATTCTGCAAGCTAAAGCTCGTATGAAACAACACATATCTTATAAACATTCTATTCATGGATTAACCAGTGTCGGGTAGAAAGTGTAAACCAGTCTCTTCAGTTTCTAAGCAAATAAAAGATGCTTAACAGTTAACATGAAGATAAAAAAAAAAAAAAAAAAGGAATATTTAAATATTCATCCTCTTTATCCTTGCCATGTAAGAATTCATCCCTCCCTTTTTTCGTACTTATGTTTTCATCCTTTTAGTGTGTGAATTACCTTTCTTACCCTTTTGATTATGATATACATATATTATGTTACCTTGCTTTCCTAATTTAGTGGGATTGGATTTGATTGTTTTCCCAATTTAGTGGGATTGGATTGGATTATTTTCCTAATTCAATGTTATATTGCTTTCCTAATTTAGTGGGATTGGATTTGATTGTTTCCCCAATTTAGTGGGATTGGATTGGATTATTTTCCTAATTCAATGGGATTTGATAAATTTCAATATGATTGATTACTTATTTTTAGGAATATAACATGATAAGTTGACCACATCTTTGCATTTTTTCTTCATTCTTCGAATTGGCCAACCAAACAACAAAAAGTCATATTTTTCATTAATCTTATTACACGGAACATGGCTAAATTACCATAAAAATATATATAACATGACATATTCAAACCGTTACATGGTTAAATTACCATGACGATTACTACGTGGACACGATTAATATCCCATGATTCGAACAAATATTTCATGGTAAATGGTTCAAATAAACAAAAAACCATTCAATCTGTGTATCGTCAAGGAAACCTTCATTAATACTCATGGTAAGAATACCCAAACAAGCCATAAATAAATAAAAAATCAACGAACAAGATGAGAAAAAAAACATGAATATTGATCAATCGCCGATTCATGGTTAATAAACCATGAATACCCAAACCATATAAACAAAAAAAAACTTCAAATCACTACATCTTGAAGATTTGCTCCTGGCGACAACGATAACGCCCGGCCACTTCTCCGTTAAACTTCATCGACGATAGATAATGATTGATTGGCGAAAGGGAGGAGGGAATCGGTCGACAGCAACGGTACCGAAGGGAGATTTCTGTCGGCTTCATTGATGACAATGGAGGATGATTGATCGGCCAGAGGGAGGAGGGAAACGGCGGCGATAGAGCGGAAGACGTTGGACGACGAGTGGATCGCCGCCCACCGGAGGACGTGTGAATGGCGGCAGCTTTTTATGGAGGACTTTGGAGAGAGAGAGAGATGCTTACTTATATATAATCCCACCAGAATTTTTGGGATCCATAATTTTAGGGATTGAACGGAAATCGTGGGACGGGATGGGAAAGATTATGTTTTGGTCTCATTTTCTAGTATATATATATATTAGGGGCACTTTTGGTATAAAAAAAAACAGGGATGAAATCATAACTATTCAAAATATGGAGGATGAATACTTAAGTTGGATGAGATTTGAGGATGGATAATTAAGCCTCCCTAAAAAAAATCTCTCTGTTCATTAATGAAATGAAATCCAGCTTTTTAGGCTTAAGCAAAAAACCTTCAAGGTACAAAAGATATCACATTTTACAATTGATAAGTGCCAAAAAGTATACATTGATTGAGGCCACTCAACTTCGCAAGGAGTACTTGACTTTTTTTTTTTTTTTTGCCAAAAGTTGAGAGGTAGTATTTATCAAAAGATCCCCATGGGGGCAGGTTGGGAGTCCACAGATCGAACACTCCAACAGAAAGAGCGTATAAGCGCATAAATGCGCCGCCCTACAGAATAAGAAGAAACCCCCCAAAGGAGGACGAAACCCCCCGAAGGAGGACGAAACCTCCCGAAGGAGGACAAACCCCCCAAAGAGGGGACATTATTAAAATAAATAACAAAAAAAAAAAAGAAGCACCGCCGAGACAGCCGCCGCCACTCTTTCGCAACTATCTTGATAGACTCGTAACCACCACCTCTGCTTCACAAAATAGGAAAACATCGTTGGGAGGTGGTCGCCCAACAAACGAGGTAGACGGCGTCAGGTCACAGATCTGAGAAGATGGAGGCTAAGAACGGTGGTGGACAATATCTTACCCGCAACCACTGAAAGCGAAGCTCCGGAACGTTGCTGGAAAACGATCTGGCTGAAAAGTTCCCAATGGACGCCCGAACTTCAGTCGCAGAATTGAGAGAGGAGACGGTTCGACGGTGGGGAGAAGGGAATAGAGGGAGAGAGATCGGAGGGGAATGATCCCTCCCCTCCCGCCGCCTGAGAAGGGGGGGAGGGGAAGGGTTGTTGGCAGCTAGGGTTTGAAGTTTTTTAGAGATAGAGGGAGAGAGAGGTTTCACGTAGAAGTCAGATTCAGTGCCAATTGTAGGAGTACTTGACTTACTGTGGGCTATTTTGTGGTTATAGGTCATCAAAAGCCGTTTGCTTTATAATTTGGAGGTTTAAGGACGCAAAGATGGACTGGGTTGCAATTTAGGAAAGCCCGAGTGAGAAATATAAATAATGTTTGATCGATGCTCTTATTTTTTGTGTTTCTACCATTCTAATAGCTGTGAGTTTCTTTTTTATGGTGCAGCGATACAGGTTTCCACCTCACAGTTTATTTAGGGGATAGGTGTTTTATTTCTTAGTGTGTTTTGTCATGGAAGTGCCAAAGGGGGAGATTGAAGCTCCATAGGCTGAGCTCCCTTTTGGTTGGCACGTTCACGACCAAATAACACCTCTCCATGTATCCCCTTTTTTATCGAGTTGTAATTTTTTTTCTTTTATTATTATTTTTAGAAGCGTCTGTTTAGGATGTGGAAAGGAATCATTATATTATATTATTTTTGAGTGCGATAGATGTTAGTATAATTTTCATTGGGCCGGTTTATGAAAGAGTTGGAAAAACAAGGCAAATATTTGTGCTCGTTTGGGGCTTTTAAAAAACAAAGGCCCATTAGGTCATAATAGCACCGAGCACCGTAATTTATAGAGAGCTCTCAGTTTTCTTCATGTGTGACACACCGGTCGAGAGCAGCGAAGAGATTTCTCGGAGAATCTGATGCTGATATGCCACACAGGAGCTCTATTCCACTGGTGCTAATTTTCGGAGAATCTGGTGAGTCATTTTATTATATTGGAATACCATTGAGGCAAGGGTTTATTGAATCTTGAGGATTCATGAATATTGGGTGTTGTTGAACGTTAATCTTCAAGAGGCTCTGTTCTTGTTCTTACTTCAACATCTGTACGACATTCTTTCGTGGAGTTCGAAAGGATTTTTGGAAGGCCTGAGGATTCAGGATTCGGTGATCATGCAAGGGTACGATGAACGTGGATTCGGCAAATAGTTCTTGGGACTCGTGGAGAGGATACACAGTCAATTAGTAAGAATATTTGTAATCGTACATTTGTTTTAGTGCATGATTCCTTCCCGTGGTTTTTTACCCGATTTTGGGGTTTTTTCACGTAACTTTGGTGTCTCGTTCTTTGGTTGATTTTTGCTGTGGGATTGAAGTCATCTAGTAAGGCGAAGTTAATACTCCTAGCATCACTTTAGAGATTTCATTTGGTATCAAAGCAGGTCACTATAAATTAGAATTTTTTTTCGAATTCTTAGTGGATCCTTAGGTTGCAATGGAGTTGAATACAAATCGGGCCCCTGTTCTGGATAGTACTAATTTTGATCATTGAAAGGCAAAGATGGAGGCCTATTTAAAGGCCATTGACGAAGATGTTTGGAATGCATGTGAAGTGAGGTATATGCCGCCAACTGTAACTGTTGAGGGAACTTCGACACCTAAGGCTAGTGCGAAATTTACACAAGAAGAGAAGGCAGAGCGTGCAGCAAATAGCAGGGCACTAAATGTATTGTTTACCCATGTCGACACAAAAGAGTTCCATCGTATATCTACATGCAAAACAGCGAAGGATGCGTGGGATATTCTCGTCACTACCCACGAAGGAACTGATACAGTAAAGCAAGGGAAGTTGCAACGGGTCACTACCAAGTTTGAAATGCTGCGTATGAAGGAAGATGAGACATTTGACGAGTTCTACGCCAAACTCAACCACATCGTCAACACCAGCTATACCTTGGGTGAGCCTATTACTCCATTTCGTGTTGTTAAGAAAATTTTGCGATCTCTTCCTGAACGATTTAAAACTAAAGTAGATATTTTGGAGAGTAAGAGAAAATTACCTAGAATGGCTGTGGAAGAAATAGTTGGGCAATTTCAAAATTATGAGCTTACACATTTTGATCAAGACTTATTTCCTACTAAAAGTACTAATAAAGGATCAGAAAAACAAATTGCTTTTTCGAGTAAGAATACTACTAAAGGTTTTGAAAAACAAACTATTTTTTCTAGTAAAAAGAATGATTCTAATGAGTCGGACAACGATGAAAATTACGATACGGAGGCTATGGCATTATTTACCAAGAACTTCAAACGATTTTTTAAGAAAAAGAATAACGATAGTGACAACAATGATAAGAAAGGTAAAGGGAAATTTGAGACCTCCAGTAACAAAGATCGGAAAGGAGTAAAGGGACCACCCTCGGGGCCGAAGTGCTATGAGTGCCATGGGTATGGACATCTTGCTCAGGATTGCGCAAATAAAAAGGCTAAGCAGAAAATATTCAGTGTGACGACTTGGGATGACGACACTGATAGTGAGAAGTCGAATAGTGATAGAGATGAGGAAAACAATGAAAAAACCTTCTTGGCCTTCACAGCAAATCATCACAAAAGTGATATGACCCAGCAAAAGTTGGGGAATGGAGGAACCCATGATAGCGACAATGAAGAGGAGGAAGTGAAGTTTGATGAGTTGCAGGAGGCTTATAACAATTTATATGAAGAGAGCCGGAAACTCACCAAACAAAATGATAAGCTAGCCAATAAGAATGAGGTAGCTGTGGCTGATCTGTCAAAAGCACTATCCTCAGCAAGGGAGCTGTCGGAAAATCTAGAAAGTGTCACTCAAGAGAGGAATCAACTCAAACTGGAAGTAATGCAACTTCGGGAGAAAGTCAGCAAGTTTGAAGAGCTGAACGAGATAGACAAAGGTAAAATTAAAAAATTGACTACTGACTTGACTAAAGCTAATGCTATTTTTGAGCGCATGAATGCAGGTTCTAAGCATTTAGATGATATTCTTGATGTACAAAGATCAGTCAGTGACCGATCTGGACTTGGGTTCAATTCCACATGGTCAAATCAAGAAAATGTCAGAAAGATATCTGAAGAAAAGTATAAGGAGACAGCTTTAAAAAATCCAGTAAGTTCAATTTTTGGAGATCGACATAAAGAGGTAAAATCAAAAGCTAGTTACAATACTGTTAAGCCTCAAGTTTTTATTAAGATGCCTGCTCATATTCAAAGAACTACTGTTGGGAGATTTATCCCTGTGTGCCATTATTGCGGTGTTAAAGGACATATTCGTTCTTATTGTTTTCAATTGTATGGCTATCCTACACGTCATTATGTGAGTAGTAGCAAGAAAAGTATGCATCAAAATGGTGGCAATCATAAGAAACAAACTCATAATTTTGTTAAACAAAATAAACCCAATGAGAAAGATCATGTTAAAACTTACAGTTCTAAGACTAAGCTTGTATGGGTTAGGAGTGCTGATTTGCATTGCATGGTCGTTCACACTGCACTAAAAGCACAGAGCACAAATATGTGGTATCTTGATAGTGGATGCTCTCGTCACATGTCAGGAGACAGATCTCTTTTTACAAAGTTTGAAAATTACAATGGAGGTTCTGTTACATTTGGTGATGGCAGTAAGTCCAAAGTTGTTGGAAAAGGGATCATTCAGGCCCCTGGAGTTGGTACTTTGGAAAATGTTCTTTTTGTAGAAGGACTCAAAGCTAACTTGATTAGTATAAGTCAAATGTGTGATTCCCTTCATGAAGTTAGATTCTCGAAGAATGATTGCTATATCTTAGATGTGAACGGGGCTAATGTAATGCATGGTACTAGAACTTCTGACAATTGCTATGGTATTATACCCTTAGATAATGTGACTTGTCACTCCACTAAATTAGATGAGATAGATCTTTGGCATCAACGGTTAGGCCATATCAATTACAAGGACCTATCTATATTAACAAAAAAAGAGTTAATTCGCGGAGTACCTAGACTGAGTCGCCCGTCTCATCATATTTGTGGTCCGTGTCAGATTGGAAAGCAAACTAGAGCTGTTCATAAAAAGACTAACACGCTGGCCACCATTAGACCTCTAGAATTGCTTCACATGGACTTAATGGGTCCCTCAAGGGTAGCTAGTATTGCTGGAAAGAAATACATTTTTGTTATAGTGGATGATTTTACACGGTTTACATGGGTTAATTTTTTACGTGAAAAATCTGAAACCATTACATTCTTTAAGTCATTTGTCAAAAGTGTGCAAAATGAAAAGAGCATGAAAATTGGTATGATAGTTCGCATTCGCTCAGATCATGGCAAAGAATTTGAAAACAGTGAATATGCAAAGTTCTGTGAGGATCTAGGGATTAATCATGAGTTTTCTGCCCCTAAGACCCCTCAACAAAATGGGGTGGTTGAACGTAAGAATAGAGTGATTCAGGAGATGGCACGAGTCATGCTTCATTCTCGTAAGATTGCACTCAGGTTTTGGGCTGAGGCTGTGAACACTGCGTGCTATATTATTAACAGGGTATATCTTCGTCCAGGAACCAAGAATACCCCTTATGAACTATGGAAAGGGAAGAAGCCAAATGTTAAGTACTTTAGAACCTTTGGTAGTAAGTGCTACATAATGAAAGATAGGCAGAAATTGGGTAAGTTTGACTCTCGTAGTGATGAAGGCATTTTTCTTGGGTATTCTCCAAATAGTCGTGTTTTTCGTGTTTTTAATCTTCACACATCCTCTGTTATGGAATCTATTAATGTTGTTATTGATGACATGACTCTGGATGAGCCAGAGGTTACTAATTACGAGTGTTTTGAGCCTTTTTGTGTTCAAGAACAAACAGATGAAGCGAATTATCAAGATGATGGAGATATTGAAGATGCAGTTGAAAACAATGAAGAGGAAATCAAAACAGAGGAACGGGATGATTCAATAGAGATGGGTGATACCCTTAAACCCTCAGCACGGGTCAAATTAAATCATCCAGAAACACAAGTGATTGGTAAGGTATCGGATCCTATGAAAACTCGCAGGCAGATTCGAGATGAGGTAACCTATTTATGTTATGTCTCTTTAATCGAACCTAAAAATATCAAGGAAGCTTTGCTTGATGATTGTTGGATTAGCGCTATGCATGAGGAACTACATCAATTCGAACGTAATGATGTGTGGGCTTTGGTTCCCAAACCTAAAGATACAAACGTTATTGGAACAAAATGGATCTTTAAAAATAAAACCAATGAGGAAGGTGTAGTTATCAGAAATAAAGCTAGGCTTGTAGCTCAAGGATATACTCAGGTAGAGGGAATAGATTTTGACGAAACCTTCGCCCCAGTAGCTCGTCTAGAATCCATACGACTCATGCTAGCTGTTGCCTGTCACATGAAGTTTAAACTATTTCAGATGGATGTGAAAAGTGCATTTCTGAATGGCATTATTAAAGAAGTGTATGTGTCACAACCTAAGGGTTTTGAAGATCCCCATAAGCTAGACCATGTGTATCACCTAAAAAAAGGCCCTATATGGACTAAAGCAGGCTCCTCGAGCTTGGTATGAACGCCTGACTCAGTTTCTTATTAAAAATGGTTTTTCCAGAGGAAACGTTGATAAAACGCTTTTTGTGAAACATGAGAATAAACACATTTTGGTTGCTCAAATCTACGTCGATGATATAATTTTTGGTTCGACATCACCATCTCTTGTCAAATATTTTTCCAACACCATGCAAAATGAGTTTGAAATGAGTATGATGGGAGAATTGTCTTATTTTCTCGGTCTTCAAGTTAAACAGTTTGATACCGACATGTTTATATCTCAATATAAGTATGCAAAAGGGCTTGTTAGCAAGTTTGGTCTTGAATCTGCTAAGCATGCTTGTACTCCTATGAGCACTACTGTGAAGCTTGCACGAGATAGTGAGGGCATAGATGTTGATCAGACCACTTATCGTAGTATGATAGGTAGCTTACTGTACCTTACTGCTAGTCGTCCAGATATTGCATTTAGTGTTGGGGTTTGTGCTAGGTATCAGGCGTCTCCTAAAGAGTCTCATCTCTCAGTCGTTAAACGTATCATAAAATATGTGAATGGAACTCTTAACTATGGAATATGGTTTACCCATGACACTACTGCTAACTTGGCCGGTTACACTGATGCCGATTGGGCGGGCTGTGCAGATGATAGGAAGAGTACTTCTGGTGGATGTTTCTACATAGGAAACAATCTAGTTTCTTGGCTTAGTAAAAAAAACAGAATTCAATTTCCCTATCTACAGCCGAGGCTGAATATATCGCAGCGGGTAGTGGATGTACTCAATTGTTGTGGATGAAACAGATGCTTGCTGATTATGGTATTACCCAAGGTACTATCACTCTTTTCTGTGACAATACTAGCGCTATAAATATCTCTAAAAATCCTCTTCAGCACTCTCGTACTAAACATATAGACATTCGTCACCATTTCATTCGAGATCTTGTCGAGGATAGGGTAATTCTCTTAGAATATCTGGATACTGAACATCAGAAGGCCGACATCTTTACTAAACCTCTTGATCACATTCGTTTCGATTATCTTCGTAAATCTGTGGGGGTATGCTCTATCGATTGAGTTGTGTTTTATCTTTTTCATTAATTCTTTTCTCTTCTCATTTTTCCTTGTTCGTTTCTTACTGTTAAGTTTATTTTTTTTAGTTTGCTACATATGCTTATATCATATATATTTAAAAAAAAATAAAAATTAGCGTCTTTTTCTGTTGAGGTCAGTTTTTGTGAGCTTTAAGTTGTTGGCTGACATGGTGCAATTGTAGCTTGTTATTGTTTTTCATGACTGTGCTCACTAGGAATTTCTGTGTGCATGATTTTTGAGTACAAATCTTGATATACTTCGTATTGTCTGGAAGTAGCATGAGTCTTGTCTAAATGACCTCCACTTGCTCGTTCACGTCAGAAATAGCTGCTCCCTAATTCTTGCACGTCATTTATCATGTAGCTACATTGTGTCTTGTTTTCTTCACTCGAGATTGACCTTTCAGCATTTTGGATACTCTGTGGGAGTTGAATATATAAAAAAAAAAAATTCTCATCAAAAGTAGCAGGAGGAGGAACGGAAGTATATATAAAAAAAAAAGAGAGAGGAGGTTTTGTATATGGTGAATTTTATTTCTTATGGCCTTTCGGGCTTTTCACTTAGTAACCGGGCCTCTTGCCTCAGTAAGCAGTGAGTGTTCGCGTCAAACGGTGAAGAGTTCCAAAAGTGTCTTGTGTGGTTTGCTTGGGTTCGTAGCCTTTTTGACTCGAGTAAGTAAGTCCGTTGGGGTGTTCTCTACATCTAGTGCCCTAAGACCGTCTGGTTTGGGTGTCACTGGCCTAAAGCTCGTTACAAGGGTCAATTAGAAAGCTTAAGGGACCACGGCATTGCACGGCCACATTATAGTTGTTGGAGTTTGGTTGAGGGGGAGTTTGTAGTACATTGATTATCAAAATGTCTTGGTTTGACTTCTTGAGGGGGAGACCACTTGACCATCTTACATACATGAGAGACCAAGGTAAGCTCTTAGGTCGAGCTGCATATCTCTACCGTGATGCACACACACACTTTTGTCATTTGGGTCTTGATTCATAATACTCATCCTGCACTTGATGTATACATGCTTTGGTCCTCAAAAAATTCACGTCACCATTTTATCCTAGTGTGTGTTTTCATGATTTTCAATAACCCCCTACTGTTAATCTGGGTATTGCCACCGAAATATGCTCCAAAAGATTGTAAGTTATTGGATTTATTTTGGCCTAATTGCTACTTAGTATGGAACCACTCTTTGTTTATGCTCGAGCAATTGTTAACCCGCTTGAGCAACTTTGGTTGGGTTTATATGCCCCAGATCGTTCTTTTCGGTTTTTGTCGCTTACTTTTCAACATTTGGGCTGCTCCTTCTCACACGACAACACCCTTCTTTGTCTCCTCTCGCCAAACAAAGCTGGTGCGCGTATTTGGATTCGTTTGGACTACTGGTATGGAGGTTTATTGCTGCCTGGCTTATGTTAAGGCTGTTTCAAGTTTATATTCTATGCTTTATGGTATGAGTTCATGCCTTGTTTGTTTATGGCAGCGGGATATTTGTGGATGGTATTGCTATGGGTGTTATATATAAATAGCTATTTGGATATACTTGGTTGCAGGTTCCTTTGTTCTTCCGTGACAAAAAGGGGGAGAAAATAAATAATGTTTGATCGATGCTCTTATTTTTTGTGTTTCTACCATTCTAATAGCTGTGAGTTTCTTTTTTATGGTGCAGCAATACAGGTTTCCACCTCACAGTTTATTTAGGGGATAGGTGTTTTATTTCTTAGTGTGTTTTGTCATGGAAGTGCCAAAGGGGGAGATTGAAGCTCCATAGGCCGAGCTCCCTTTTGGTTGGCACGTTCATGACCAAATAACACCTCTCCATGTATCCCCTTTTTTATCGAGTTGTAATTTTTTTTCTTTTATTATTATTTTTAGAAGCGTCTGTTTAGGATGTGGAAAGGAATCATTATATTATATTATTTTTGAGTGCGATAGATGTTAGTATAATTTTCATTGGGCCGGTTTATGAAAGAGTTGGAAAAACAAGGCAAATATTTGTGCTCGTTTGGGGCTTTTAAAAAACAAAGGCCCATTAGGTCATAATAGCACCGAGCACCGTAATTTATAGAGAGCTCTCAGTTTTCTTCATGTGTGACACACCGGTCGAGAGCAGCGAAGAGATTTCTCGGAGAATCTGATGCTGATATGCCACACAGGAGCTCTATTCCACTGGTGCTAATTTTCGGAGAATCTGGTGAGTCATTTTATTATATTGGAATACCATTGAGGCAAGGGTTTATTGAATCTTGAGGATTCATGAATATTGGGTGTTGTTGAACGTTAATCTTCAAGAGGCTCTGTTCTTGTTCTTACTTCAACATCTGTACGACATTCTTTCGTGGAGTTCGAAAGGATTTTTGGAAGGCCTGAGGATTCAGGATTCGGTGATCATGCAAGGGTACGATGAACGTGGATTCGGCAAATAGTTCTTGGGACTCGTGGAGAGGATACACAGTCAATTAGTAAGAATATTTGTAATCGTACATTTGTTTTAGTGCATGATTCCTTCCCGTGGTTTTTTACCCGATTTTGAGGTTTTTCCACGTAACTTTGGTGTCTCGTTCTTTGGTTGATTTTTGCTGTGGGATTGAAGTCATCTAGTAAGGCGAAGTTAATACTCCTAGCATCACTTTAGAGATTTCACCCGTAACTTAATCTGCGTTTTAATGGATTATAGGACTAAAACTTAAAATTTGCTGAAGGTGGTAACCTGTTTTTAATTAATAATTATTGTTTAGTCCTGTTTTTATTAAATTTCAGACCTGTTACGTTGAATAATTAGTCTTATGCCCTGTGAAAATCGTTTAACAATTGTTTGAGTGTGAAATCACTGTTGATAATGAAATGTTGATTGTTACGTGAATTTTTATGCTTGTTGTTTATTTCAACTATCATTGTGATTATCTGTATATTGTTCCGATTCTTGATCTATGTGCTAAATTGGACCCTAGAGACATGGGGTGGTATGCGAATAGATTTCACATAGACGATGCTGAGTTAATGGAAAAATGGTAAAGTGTTGGAATTGTGAAATGATGGATTGTGAAATGGGTGACCTGTTGGGCCCTGGAATGAAATGGGTTACCTGCGGGGCCCGGTGATGCTATTGTGGTGACCCTAACGTATGGTACGCCATGGGAAGTTCCAAAGGGTAATCGTGCCTTGCAAGGCCAGCAAGAGGGATTGTCCCATGACACGGTCATAGTTAGTGGCTTAGGAATGGTGCGACCCTAACGTATGGTACGCCATGGGAAGTTCCAAAGGGTAATCGTGCCCCCTGCTATGGTTGTAAATGAATTCATACGAAGTACATAACCTAGATGAATTCATTTAGGACCCCAGTGCAGGACAAGCAAGGGGGGGATTTTCCATGACACGGTCATAGTTAGTGGTTATGGGAGGAAAGGATCTTGTGGAGAAGATCTTAGATTTTACTTAAGTTAATGGATAGTAAGAAGGAGATGATGTGTTACGTTTTTGCCACCTTTTGAAATTTATAAAAGGTTGCTTGTGACTGTGTATTGTTATTGTTATATAATTTTGTGTTATTTTCATTGAACTGCATATTGTGGTATTGGGTTTTAGGATTTCTACTTTGTGAATTATCACTCAGGATACGTTTGTATCCTGGCAAATCGTTTGCTTCGGCGATCAATTTGCCAGAGCGTGCAGGATTTCACAGTGGAGCAGTTGATACAGGTGGGACCCCTGAAACGGAGTCTGGGCCAACGTTGCTTGGAATTCGTGTCAAAACTAGAGTCGCTCTGGAGTTGCTTTTGTTAAATAAATGTAAATAGATTTTTGGATTATTTTGAAATTGTAATTTTGTATAAGGATAAATAGGGGCTTAGAAGTTTGTAAAATCTAGCATATTTTAAGAGTAATGCGCTCGAAAGTCCTTGGAAAATCGGGGCGTTACAAATGGTATCAGAGCATAGGTTCAACTCTCGGCCTTGGGTAGATTGGGTAGATCACATTCAAAGAGCGTAATCTCGAGTAGTTAAACGTTTACCGAATCTATTACTTTTATAAAACATGTGGTATCCTATCTAAGTATAACATATAAATATTAGATGTCGAAAGTCCGAAGAAGTATGGGGCCAATGCTGACTCGGATATGAAAAATGCAATAGAAGAACCGCTCCTATTGTATTTGGTTGAACGATCAAACGAGACGAGAAATCACATGCAGTATGAAGAAGACCAAAAGACAAGCCTTGACCATAAAGGAAAATGTACTGTCGAAGGAGGCTACTAAGTAAAAAGAGTACCTATCGAAGAAGAATTTCCTTTCTTTAAATAGATGATGATCGAAAATAGGTCAGATAGAGTAGGTCAATTGTGGGAACGTACCAAAACATAGACCTTAATTGTTGACTAATGATTAAGTTATATATCTGTACTGTGCATTATTTATGTGACATCATTGGTATAAGTACATACTAATAGAACAAACTAGTGATACCTTACTATCATAATAATAAATAATTGTTATCGTTACCATGGAACGAAAACCTTACTATTGCGATCCTTGCACGCATTCCCTTTGAGAACTAGATAGTTAAAAGCCCTCAAGACTCTAAAATTAACTTTATGGAACGGTTGCTACAGACATCAATGATGTCAATCCCTATTGTCATGTTGCTAGCCCCATTATAATGGACTACACACCTATCCCTGATGCCAACAAACATGTTACCCATGTCGACGACAACAACTCATACAAGTTATTGACACCATGACTACCCCTACACCAAAAACCTCAACCATCGTACACCCTCAATCCTCTAGATCATTGACCATGGTATAAGTAAGCTATTCAACAAGCTATTGAAGGGAAGGACATTCAAGAGAAAGGTGACTGCATAGTCTGGACGTACGACTTGCCATGTGCAACCTTGGCAGGACACAATCAAGAATACCAATCTTGGCGCACTGATAATGTGGACTAAGTCGAGATGTTATTATCCAAAAAATATATATATTACCCCAAACATTTGAAGCAACAGACGATCTACGCATGCCTCAAAACCAAAAATCCCAAGTGCAACCTAGTACATGATGCACGTCAAAGTATTGTCTCGTCACACCTCGACATTCGTGCATGACATAGCTAGATAAAGAGGCAAGATTTTATAGGACTAAACGATGCATCAAGAAAGGAACCCCATACATGCATTCATATTACGACCTCCGAGTCATAGAAATGGTTGACTTAGAAGACACTGTGAATTGAATCGCCATCAACTACTATAAGAAAAGTGGAGATTTATTTTCCAAAAAGGTCATACTGTTTTAAGGGGGATAGAAGAGACCATTGGCGACTGAACGTCTAATCACATTCAGTCAATTGACTACACGAGATTGTAAACCTCTTTTGATTCCTTTGAGGTCACTTTCGAATAAATTATCTACTTCTTTTAAAAAAAAAACCCACCAGGAGTTTAACATCCTTGAAAATTTTCACACTAATCTTATGACAGCCCTTATTTGAGTTATATATCCCAAAAAAAAAAAAAAAAATTTACAACTTTCTTATCATTGCTATCTCAACCGTCTACTCACAAGTGTTGTCACAAATTTTGTGTAACTCTCGCAACAGGATTTATCGCTTATAAAGTAACCACTCCTTATCTCCAATTTTATTGATTCTTTTGTTGACACTTCAAATATTATTATTTTATAATTTTTTTTCTTTTTTTTTTTTTTTGATCCGCATAATTTTTTTTCTTTTGAAACACTACTCTCCTTGTAAAGTTTTGTCCTCTTCCTTGAGCGGATAAGAATCTACCATGGAGATATCCATAACCTGCTTCTTTTTTCTTTTCTTTTTTTAAAAAATAGCCTAATGAGCCATTTTGCAAATCTGTACTCTACCAATTATCTTTTTGGAAAACTGGATTTCGATGCTTGTTTTAATTTTAAAAAAAACATTTGGCCAACATAGTTTAAAAGATATATCTATTTTGGATTTTAGTCGTATAACCTCAAAATCAATCCAAGAGTCTTTTGTAGTAAACATACCTTCTTCATGAAAACCTTGTTTATTTAGTGCAATTTTTTTTTTCTACATCCTAAAGTACCTATTACTACGATTACATGATCACTACCATTGTAATGTGACCATTGAGATCCAATTCATTGAGTTCACTTTGGTTGACTTGGTCATACCCATTTTATTCTCATAATTAACTCACCTAGACTTTAATTTGGGAATAGACATATTCGCTTTTCTGTTAATATCTTGACTCTCAACCTTCAAGTCATAGAGGTAGTTAGCTCCGTTAAGTCTACCATTCGTCATTCTTTATAAATCTACATTTTTTTTTAATGAAAATAATGATTGTTTCAATCTCATGATAAGACCTAAACTCTCCCTGATACGACCATCCGGTTCCAAAATTGTGAAAATCATTTTAATTCGATCAGAGCCACTTTTATTCTTGTGAGTCACATGTACCTAGTCTCATAGAAAAAGATCTATTCGCTTTTCCTTTAAACAACGAGATTTTCAACCATCTGACTTATGACTTCCAAGTCATAGCAATGCTGACTTCAATACTAATTTAGTAATAGATGGAGCATCCACCGAGAGTGTTCACAGCTTGATAGATGACGTCTTATTCTACAAACGGAACGTGTTCCAAATTTGAGAGGGATAGACGAGACCTGCATCCTCGACAACTCATCGATCGTGGTTAAAACTACACGCAATAGGAAGCAAAGCTCTAATTTCGAGGACGAAATTATTTTAAGGGGATAGATTGTAACGGCCCGGATTTTTGCCCTATTTTTTTTTTTTAATAATAAAAATTTATAATGTTAAATTCTTAATTCAATAACTAATTAGATTGAACAATTAAAATACATGATTTCGTGTATAATTGATATTACCCATTTAAATGTATATGAGATATATATTTTAGATATACATTCATCCATACTCATCTCTTATCATTCATATCTAAACCCTAACTAGAATCCTATTCAAACTAGGGGTTGTTTGATATCCCATATTCAGCACTTAAAACTGAAACAATTAAGTAATAAGTGATTAAGTAGGTTTGATAACCACATTTTACATTACTTAACAGATTAAGTGCCACTTAAAATATAGTGTAAAAAGTTGATAAAAATTAAGTAGCTTTGAGCTACTTAATTCTGGCTGAATTCTTATATGCTTGCATTCAACCACTACCACCACCACCGTCGTCACTCCACCACCACCACCACAACCGCCACCATTCCACCACCACCTTCACCACCACCACTCCACCACTACCACACTACCACCACCCCAACCATCACTATTCCACTACCACGCTACCACCACCACAACCATTACCACTACAACCACCATCACTCCACCAACACCACCACCACTCCACCACCACCACCACCACCACTACCACCACCACCACCACTCCATTACCACCACCACAACCACAACCGCCACCACTCCACCACCACCACTATCACCACCACCACTACCACCACCACCACTCCACTACCACCACCACAATCACAACCGCCACCACTCCACCACCACCACCACCACTCCACTACCACCACCACAACCGCCACCACTCCCACCACCACTACTCCACTACCATACTACCACCACCACCACAACCATCACTATTCCACTACCACGCTACCACCACCACACCACCAACACCACTTCACCACTACCACCACCACGACGCTACCACAACCATTACCACCACCACTACTCCACCTCCACCACCACCACCACCACGCTACCACCACCACAACCATTACCACCCACCACTAGTCCACTCCCCCCCCCCCCCCCCCTACCACTACTACCACGCCGGTGCCACCACCACCACAATGCTACCATTGCACCACCATCATTCCACCATCACTATCACACCACCATCTCTCCACTACCACCATCCCACCACTACCATTCCATCACCACAATCACAAAAATTAAAGAGAATTAGAACTAAAATTAATTCATTAATTTTAATTTAGTGCTTAATATGTTTATCAAACAGCTCTTCAGCTTAAAAAATTCAGCATTCAGCTTTCAGTACTTAACTTTTCAGCTTTCAGTTTCAGTTTTCAGTTTTATCAAACAGCCCCTAAGTCTCTACTTCCCTCCCACACTCTACCACCTCCATACTTATCATCCCACACTCCCTTATAAATACCTCCCCTCATCCTCCGAAACTTCACAGCACAAACACCACCCTCCTGCCACACCACCTCCCTCGGTTGCCATCATCACCACCTGCCGAGAACACCAACACACCCACCACCACCACTTTGCTCGCCACCACAGCCGTAGCACCATCACCACAGAAGATCCTCCTCCTCCACCGTGTGTTGCCGCCACCTCCGACCCTCTCCTCCCCCTCGGCCTCACCACCTCCACCTCCTCCGTCCACCACCAACCTCGGTTGCACCACCACCGAGACCACCCACTACCGAACCCATCACCTCCGGCCCGTACCCGCCACCATCGGACCGTCGTAGCCCACCACAATCAGTGAGAGAGAGAGTTGTGGCCGTGGGTGTGTGTGCCGTGAGTTTCGTGGGCACACCGCCGCCACGGGCCTCGTCGGAATGCCGCCGGATGCCGCCTTGAATTTTCAGAACCACCACGGCGATCTACGGACACCATACAACACACACCCGGACTTAGAATCACGTTTGAGGTAGTTTTCCGGAAACCTGCGTTTTAATGGATTATAGGACTAAAACTTAAAGTTTGCTGAAGGTGGTAACCTGTTTTTAATTAATAATTATTGTTTAGTCCTGTTTTTATTAAATTTCAGACCTGTTACGTTGAATAATTAGTCTTATGCCCTGTGAAAATCGTTTAACAATTGTTTGAGTGTGAAATCACTGTTGATAATGAAATGTTGATTGTTACGTGAATTTTTATGCTTGTTGTTTATTTCAACTATCATTGTGATTATCTGTATATTGTTCCGATTCTTGATCTATGTGCTAAATTGGACCCTAGAGACATGGGGTGGTATGCGAATAGATTTCACATAGACGATGCTGAGTTAATGGAAAAATGGTAAAGTGTTGGAATTGTGAAATGTTGGATTGTGAAATGGGTGACCTGTTGGGCCCTGGAATGAAATGGGTTACCTGCGGGGCCCGGTGATGCTATTGTGGTGACCCTAACGTATGGTACGCCATGGGAAGTTCCAAAGGGTAAGGCCAGCAAGGAGGATTGTCCCATGACACGGTCATAGTTAGTGGCTTAGGAATGGTGCGACCCTAACGTATGGTACGCCATGGGAAGTTCCAAAGGGTAATCGTGCCCCCTGCTATGGTTGTAAATGAATTCATACGAAGTACATAACCTAGATGAATTCATTTAGGACCCCGGTGCAGGACAAGCAAGGGGGGGATTTTCCATGACACGGTCATAGTTAGTGGTTATGGGAGGAAAGGATCTTGTGGAGAAGATCTTAGATTTTACTTAAGTTAATGGATAGTAAGAAGGAGATGATGTGTTACGTTTTTGCCACCTTTTGAAATTTATAAAAGGTTGCTTGTGACTGTGTATTGTTATTGTTATATAATTTTGTGTTATTTTCATTGAACTGCATATTGTGGTATTGGGTTTTAGGATTTCTACTTTGTGAATTATCACTCAGGATACGTTTGTATCCTGGCAAATCGTTTGCTTCGGCGATCAATTTGCCAGAGCGTGCAGGATTTCACAGTGGAGCAGTTGATACAGGTGGGACCCCTGAAACGGAGTCTGGGCCAACGTTGCTTGGAATTCGTGTCAAAACTAGAGTCGCTCTGGAGTTGCTTTTGTTAAAAATAAATGTAAATAGATTTTTGGATTATTTTGAAATTGTAATTTTGTATAAGGATAAATAGGGGCTTAGAAGTTTGTAAAATCTAGCATATTTTAAGAGTAATGCGCTCTAAATTCCTTGGAAAATCGGGGCGTTACAAAAAGAGTTATTACATCCGAAAGTTCAACAAAAGATACAATACGACAAGAGCACAAAGCTCACAAAAAATAAGAGAGGCAATGCCTGGCAAAAATCAGTTCACGAATTAAACACATCAGTTATGATAACACAAGTTCAGCCAAAGCGAGGT
The DNA here is from genome assembly GCA_018127125.1 of Rhododendron griersonianum. NCBI lineage: Eukaryota > Viridiplantae > Streptophyta > Magnoliopsida > Ericales > Ericaceae > Rhododendron > Rhododendron griersonianum. The sequence goes on along the minus strand of CM030793.1, from coordinate 34,812,526 downwards.
ATTCACACTAATTGGGTGATGAAGAGGAAGCTATAAGTAAATTCATGAGTCGGAAGCCAAAAAGGACGTAGGGGCCTTTGTTCATTGTTCTCAGGATAATGATTGATTCTTAGTCTTCTCAATTTTAGGTGCGCGCCTCTTGGCTTAGGTTGGGTGTGGTGTTTCTTCTTTGGGTTGTTAGGCCTTGGTTGGCTTCTCGCGCCATCCAAGGGCAATTATTTTCTCTTTTGGTTCCTAGCTGCGTTTGATTGTCGAAGTATGGGGGTGCTTTCTTTTGTAGGTTCGCTTCTGCTCTCCTTTGATGCTTCATGTTCTAAATCCTTTTAATCTTTGTAATTTGTTTCCAAAGATTATAAAATTCTTTTTGTTGTTTAAAAAAAACCACGAGGTAGGTATTTACAATGTCATCAACGATCACAAGAATAATAATCCTATCAGCATGCAGGCGAGTTCACAAAACGGTTAACAGTTCCGGGGATGTCTATGGACTTAAGTTCTGTGTCCACAAAGGCACTGAAGAACTTCTACAATCTAATAAAAGTTTAGGTATCTAATTAAAGTTTCACAAAGCTTGAGAGTCAATTAGACATTGAGGTCAAAATTTGAGAGGTATTTTAAAATTTTCCCATAAATTAATATAATCTATTTTTCCCATTAGTTGTGATATAGAGTCATTGACAATTGGAACACAACCGACAAACACGAAGAATTCACAGATCATGAATTTTTTTCCTTTTTCAATCCTAACTTGCATCAGAACAGGAACCTACAGAACATGAATCTTTTTTTCTCAACAAAAGTCAATATTTTAGTTGTGGTTAGTGGGGTTTGACCACCAATCAAATGTATGAGAGTATATGGTGCCAACCACTTGGCTATCGCTCCACTTGCAAACAGGAAGTTTATACGCGCCACGTGATTATGTAGTTATAAACTAGAATTCTTGGAATACAAAATGAACTCTGAATATGGTATCAACTCAAACCGGCCATTTGTTCTTCTACAACTGTGATCTGTTCAAGTAATTACTCATATCTAATCAAATCCATTTCTCGTTTCAATAAATATACACTCTTCTGTCCCACACAAGACATACGTAATGGGCTGCTGGCTTGTGAAGCTTCGGTCAGATGGGCGAGAAGACAAATATTACATATCCCCTTTCTTTTTGTTTTTTTTTTTTACTTTTACTTCTGAAAAGATATTACTACGCATATACAGTGAATTCAACTATTGGAGAAGGTTCGGACCAAGATTTGCCATCGTAAGGGCTAGAAAGAGGAAGGAATAAAAGATTTACGAGGAAGAATGTTTTACTGATGCTTTCTGAGAGTTTAACAAGCTCTAGGGCCGTATATAGAAAATAAATCGAGTCCTAGGTCGACTTGGTAAGGGAATCCTGAAGCGTGGAATTGCACAAATATTGAAGAAGACGACCCTGCCATTGCGACCAAAATGAACCTTCATTTTTCTTGGTCTCTTAAGGAATTCATGCCGGATTGCCTGATTCATGCTTTAAACGGTTGCCAGATAAGACTGCCGGTCGCCATAGAAATGCAAAGTTAGGTCCGTTTTTTAATGGCTGCAATTATCTTTGCACATTGTGTCACGCAAATAAGCAGTAATTCCGAAAAGGATGTGCCCAAACAAAACTGAGGTAAGTTACTTCTACATCTAAGTTGTTTCCAATAATGACACATTCACACCCAATCATTATCAGGATGACTTGGAGGAACCTTAAACTCTTGCGCATCACCAAAAACAAAAAACAAAAAAACAAAAACAACTCTAGCTTATCATAGAAATTCAGACTCAACAACAGGTCTCCCCAGATGTTCCACCACTTTCACAGTTACGGCAGCAGTACCATTGCTGTAGGCTTATATGCTAATTAGGTAAAGTAATCAGCTCTATATTCAGACTTTGACTCTGCAATTGTTAACGACATGCAAACTACCTATCATTGAAGCGCCACATCATTCATTCTACCGTTGGACCATAAAACACAATGAAAAAATAACAAGCAATGGGATTGCAGCAATATTATAATAGAATGAATGCAAAAGAACATAGGAGAAGAAAACGAAGTAAAGCCCAATTCGACAAAATCAAAATACCTACCAACGGAATATAGACACAACTCATCACTCTGACAAAGCTAGACCAGATTAAAAATCCTAGGAATGATCATACGTCACTACACTCTCAAAATCCCACTTTTCATTTGCCGAAGTCTTTAGCAGAAGAACATAGGAGAAATAAGTAAGCTCAGTTAGTGGTAACTGAATCATTACCTCATTCATGGCATTATAAAACTTCTGAGCCCCAGACACTGTTCAAGTAAAACTCAGAGCTACATTATTTTGCAAGAACAGCTCCTTTCATTCCCATTGTCAAATTCATCATCTGACCCACCCGCATCACTGCCATAACAAACCAGTCACCATTAATATAACCGATATAACAGTTTCTGCATATGAAACAAATGAAAAAACTCTACACTATACATGGTGCTGAAATATCATAAGAAAATTTATTAGAGAAACCGACTTTCATTGTGAAGGATAATTCTACATTCTGCATAAAGTGCATTCGATATAGAATTAACCAACATTTTAAGCTTTGTTGACCCAAAGTCCTATGGGCGCTCATGACCAGGGCCATTGTTAAAATTTTCAACCAAAATGAAATGAATAACAGGGCTCATTCATAAGACAATAGACCGCTCCCTCACTGCCGCTTTGTCTCTAGACCCTCTACACTTAAGGATCCCTCGCGTCATCTTAGTGCCTGTCATTTTCTCATATTTTTAAAATCAGGCCTCTCCGGATACTACTTTCACCTCTACATACATGAAAATACTTAAATAAAGTTCATATATATATATAATCAGGCCTCTCCGGATATATATAATCAGGCCTCTCCGGATACTACTATCACCTCCACATACATGAAAATACTTATATAAAGTTCACACACACACAACCTCCTATAAGGACCACCTTAACTTGCTAAAATGCGGACCTCCCCTTTTCCGATCAAATTTTGATGATGTGAGCCGTTCAATGTGTTCAGAACGTAATTTTTAAGGTACCCGCGAGAAATCGGCAAAAAAAAAAAAAAAAGACCGGGAAAGGCTTGATCTGAGCAGTTTTCATAAATGCTGACAGAAACTGTTTTATGAAAAACTGCACGGATCAAACCGTATATATACACGGCACTTTTAGCGAGGGATCCCCCTACCATCTTTCAGTCCAATGACATGAATCATTTCTTTCCTTGGCTACAGTTATTGATCCGCAATAAAACCTCCTACAAAAATCTTGAAGTTAAAAGGTGATGTCAGAGTGCCTCAATGTATCAGATCCAAATTTTGTAGAAGGTGATTATCAGCTGATGAACTAAAGAAAAAAACAGGCCATTTTATCAGATCACAAATGGATCTTTAGTTCTTCAGTCTATATTTTAGCTGTTAAGTTTCTTCGCACCTCTCGGGAGGCCATTCGAATGGTGAGAAGAGGATGCCTGCCGTTCACTTTCATCTATTTTGCGACCAATCCGGTGTCTGGATTCTGGACCCAATGTTTTCATTTCATCGCCAACGGTGATCGCAACACCGTAGTACCTACCACTCAAGCTCCTATAGTTTATCTATATAGAAACCACAGTCCTGATTTGTAAAATAAAGACGATACATCATACATCACAACTGGGTTGTGGTATTTTTAGTTTGATGTGATGTGATTCGTGTAACACTCGTCTTCATCCTCTCGGAAATGGAGAATTAGATTCAATTTTAGAGGAAAACAAAACATAAAGTGGGTCATATGCAGTGTTCTAAAACAAGGAATTAATCGGTGATTAATCGCTGGCGGGGCCTATCCGATTAGGTCTGACTAACGATTAATCACCGATTACTAATTAATATGCACCGATTAATCAGATTAATCGCTATCGCTTGAAGGTGGCCAACCACCCGACTAGCACCTAGCTCCTTTTAGAACATTGGTCATATGCATTCAATACCGTCTATTTGTACCAACACAATGAGCTAAGCCAAGATAGGGAAAATTTCTTTTATATCCCTTCGACTTTAAGCGACAATTCAATTTGGTCCTTCACCTTTCAATTTGGACAAATAAATACTTCCATTTTCGATTTCGTTCCAATGTCATCCCATACCTAGATGGCGTTAGTTTTTCGGATGGAAAATCATCATGTGCCCATCACGTGACCATTTTCCAGGGGTAAATTTGCCATTCCACTTAGGGATGGCAAAATGAACCGAACCGATGGGTACCCGAACCGTAACCGATTTTTTTCCCCGAACCATAACAGAAAAATTCCCCATGGGTGCGGGTATGGTGGAGGAAGTGAAATAACTGAACGGGTTCGGTTCGGTTATGGTTCAGCAGATCCCCGAACCGATCCCCGAACCGAACCGAAACCATATTATATATATATATTAAAAGAGATCAGGGGTTGAAGTGAACACTTCTAAAAATGTTAGGGACTAGATTGTTGCATGTGTTAAGGTCTAAGGACTTAGAGTGTGATAACTCTTTATATATAAACATAACAGTCGGTCACTTAGGGCTCACAGAAATTAGATCTGGCACACCCTCTCTCGCCTCTCTCACAGAATCACGCGAAGCCTCACGCTGAAGCCTCTCTTCTCCGTCCGACGTCTCTCTCTCTTCGTCGCCATCGATCATCGTCTCTCCTTCGGCCATAAGTCTCTTTCTCATAGATTAAAGCAAAGTTACAGATTTATTTGCAACAGTATGTTCGGTTGATTGCAAATACTTGTTCTTTTGGGTGTGATTTCTGATGTATTCATTTTTTTATTTTTGTTGGGTATTCCATCCTTGTATAGTTGTATTCCATTTTTGTTGGGTATTCCAGAAGCGATTTACAGTCTCTCTCTCTCTCTGTGTTTTCTGGTTTAGGTTTTCTTCCTCTGTTTTTTATTTTGTACCAAATTCGGTTACCCAATCGGTTCGGGGATTACCCGAAACCCGTTCGGTTCGGTTATGGTTCACCAGTCTTCTCCCCGTTCGGGTATTGGGGCGGATATGGTTTCGGTTTCGGGGATCGGGTACGGATATGCCAATATCAGCCCCGATCCGCCCCGTTGCCATCCCTGATTCCACTCCTCCCTCAAAACCCAAGTCTCTCTCCTCCCCTCACCCACCCCTTCCTCCCTGGGGTCCCTCTCCTCCGTCCATATTTGGCCACCCACCTCTTCCGCCACAAGCTCCAACCTTTCAACCAATTTTGCATTACCACCAATACCCATACCAGTATTTGTGCTCCACACCACCAAATTCCATCGTCCAGTATTGTTTGTTCCTACGAAGAGTTGTTCGACATCATTATTTTATTTCTGTCAAATTCGCCAAAGGATGATCTGCACCCACTGTTGTAACCGCCCTCTCCGATCGCTAGTGGCCAAAAATCTGTACCTACACACGAAATCACTCTCACTTCTGATGGTCCACCAACAACCCAGTCGAGCAAATAGTTCTACCAAGGCAAACTTGATTAGTAACTTTTTTTTTAATCCTATTTCTAATAAATTAACCACAAAGACTAGAGAAAAACTGTGTATATGACCCAATGTAACCAAACTCAATTCCAAACTCAAGTGGATGGGTCAGATGGTGTAAAAGAAATTCAATTTTGAAAAAGCAAAATGTAGACATTGGTTCTAATTGCACGACAAGAAAAATTGACGGATCAGAACTCTCAAATCCCAAATCCCTAATTTTGTAAGTATTGCCCCCAATTATCGATACCCAAATTGCAAGGGTTTGACAAATTGATAGGCCAAGAAATTGAGGGAGAAGATGGAGTTGGGTGGTATAAATCAGAGATGGAGAAGGGTTGTTGTGAGGTGGTGGACCAGTAGTAGAATGCTGCTTGAACTCTGGAGGACGGAGGACAAGTCGGCCTTTGGTGGAGGGAGAAGTCGGGCACGATAGGATCTGTCAAACCCAGTTGGAGTAGAGCTCGTCGGCGTTGGAGGAGACGGCCGGAGTCGAAGTTTCCCTTCCGTTGGTGGCATTGCCGGTGGCGGAGACAGCGCCAGTCGCCAATCACCCTCCTCCTCCTCTCTCTCGTAATTTCTCTCCTGGCCCCTCTCTCTCTCTCTTCTCCTTCCAGATCTGTTTTCAATTTTTCCAGCGTGTTTTTTTTTTACCTTGAAGGGAAGATTGAATGGGCAAATATACCCCTCCCATTAGCTCAGGTGCCAGAAAAAATGGAATTTTCCGTCAAAAAAATAACGCCATCCCAGTATGGGATGACATTGGAACGAAATCAAAAATGGAAGTATTTATTTGTCCAAATTGAAAGGTGAAGGACTAAATCGAATTTCTGCTTAAAGTCGAAGGGATATAGCAGAAATTTTCCCTTGGTATCTAGAGAGGAAATCAGATGGAAGGAAAATGGACATGGAATGTTGGATGGAGGAGGTGGATCTCGTGGTGGGTTGAAATTTCGGGGATTGATAGTGGGTGTAATCAAAGCAAGAAAGCAGGAGAGGAGAGGGGAGGAGATGGATGTGGGCTTGCCTTATGTATTAGCCACCAGGAATGAAGAGAGAGAGAGAGAAGGGTAAAATTGTAAGATGAGTTCCTGTATCGTGGCATTAAAATAAAGGTTTGTGTCATTAACCACACCCTTTTAAAAAGGATGTGAATTTAGATAGTTTAATTGATTATACAACCCATAACAGCACTTGAAAGAGCCAGATGGCAAGAAAGGATTCATGTATCTGACGCATTTGCACACGTAAAAGAATGGAAACGTGATAACAGAGCCCCATGTAGAGGTGAGCAACAATCTTACAAGCCCACCCGATCCAATCTGCTGCCACACAATATGGGCAGTTTCGAAATGTATAGCAGTCAGCTGCGTTTCTAATCAGGTTCAGAGTTTTCAAATCCGCCCAGTCCTACTCAGTACTCAACCAACATACGTCACTAATTTTGCATCACAGCCCTACAAGTGGAGAAATATGACCCTAGGCAGCACCGCCCACCCTTTCAATTTCAAGTTCAGGCTTCTCTCTTTCTTCTCTCGCTTCCCTCTCTCCTCACCGACCAAACCCCCATGTATTCTATGAACCTCTTTGCTTCTCTCTCTGCTCTTCTCCATCTATATGGACTCCAGTGAACCAAAAGTCAGTGCCAGCCCTGAACTTTTGGGGACCTAAAGCAAGCTCGAAACATGGGCGCCTATAAATGTTAAATCCGAAATGCTAATAACCGCTTGATGAAAAGTCAATGTGTGCGTAAAACACATAAAAGTATTTCAAGAATGCACAGACATTTGTGAAAGCGGTTTGAAAAGTATGAAATATGCATTGACATAGGAATTTTTCTTTTTTACCTCCACCAAAACTAGTAAAGCCCATATTTGTATTCAAAAGTTTAAACAGATAGCATTACAAAATTTAACTGTAAAACTTTCCAATTAAGTTTGTAATCAATCTTATGCATCAAGTATATTTTGAGGGATGAAGTAGATTATTTATTTACTATTTATTGCTTTTTGAGTAGTTCAAGTATTTTGTATCCTCCATCAGTAGAAGTACCATTGTTGATGGGCTTTAGATTAAAATTCAGGTCTAAGATATTTGGATATACACTAATTTTTACACATAGTTGAGGCCTGATGCGGGAGTCTAGACCCGAGTCCAGAAACTCGAGCATCCATTCGACACTATCAATAAAAAGAAACAGTACAGTAGTAACAAATCAAGCACAGCCAAGTGATTCGAACCTGCATACCGAGCCGCTCAAATATGAATCTTCTACCGCTAGACCACTTACTGCAATTTTGTTTCTCTTCAACATTTTCTAAAACAATTAATAATATAACTCATACCCAATGGGGCCCATTTGTAACACAAAACAATATGAGCCTAAAGTGGCCGTTTCACCCGCTTTAGGTCAAGACCGACTAAAACGCACCTCACTCTCTTTGTTTTCTTCCTTTTTAGAAGAGTAACGATGCCAATCCAAGAGCTGAAGACGAGAAGTTTGTTCCCAATTCGACAACATACAAATAGTAAAAGGAGGTAGTCGGCGGGCAGGGTAGTTGTATCTCTGTATGCTTTTGCTTTTGGTCCTTGTTTTGATTTTTGGGTAGTCCATTGAAGGGAAATGGCCAAACCAACTTACCCAACCGAATCCGGCCTAAATCAAATTGGCCTGATTAGATCGGTTGCTCACTATAAACAGATTGAAATCACCATTTACCAATCCCGACCCAATGGGTCAGTTCTGGTGATGGGTGAACAGAAACCCTGAATCGACCCCGTGCGCACACATAACCCCACATATCAAGGAGAATAAACATACATAAACCAAAACAATTTATCCTGATAAACTAAACAATACGGATATAGAGTCGTCACCTTGGCTCAAACTCCCGGATCTCAGCAAGTTCTCCCCCGGACGCATCCATCCACTGCACTTTCCTTCTTTCGACATGATCATCATTCTCATATAATGCCTCAGATTCATTACCAGCAACACTAGAAACTGAATCGGTACTATTTGTACAATAATTCAAGCTACTCCTAAGAGCAAGCTGCTCTCTCCTGATATGGTGGTCACCATCAATAGGATTAGTTGTGCGAATATGATAATCCTTGCCTTTGATAGTAGTAACACCACCAGGGCCCAGGCCCGGCCCCGGAAGGTTCTCCTGGTGCTGTTGGGTAGGACCTACTTTTAAAGAAGGAGATGGGCTGCTGCTCTCAAGTCCAGCGTCAGCGCGACCAAAGCAGACAAAGGAGGCGCAACCGCGGACGAGTCGGTTTTTCCTAGAAGCCAGCTGGAGGTCAGGGTTGTTGGATGCTTCTTGCTCCACCAACTGGTATTGATTACTCCATGGCGAAACTCTCATCTGTTTTTCTTCGTTCTTATTATTATGGCCCAAGAAAAGAAGGGTCAGGCCCTTGCTATACCCAGAAGCTGAAGAAGAGAAAAACCCTCCCCCTTCCACTGCAAATAACATCAGTCTTGCTCATCTATCTGGGCATCATCATAAAAACTTCTATTCTATTCAGCTATTACCATCACAGCCACACCCTTCACCGTACCTGCATAAAAACACAGATCTGAATCAACCACCACTATCCTCCCTCCCTCAACTGTGACACTTCAACAGCTAAAACACAAAGGCACTTCACAGATCTGAAAGATTTTAAAAGCAGACAGCGATCTCAAGAGACTCACTCAACGGCGATAAGTGACCGGACCGGCGATGCCCGATCGACTCTCTCAATAATTAACAAAAAGCTTCCCAACAGAGAGAGTGGAGTCGAAAGATGAGTATCCGTGTACTTTAGGCTTAGTTTTTGGAAAGACCCCCTAAACAATCACTCAGTATCACTTTACCCCACTCATCTTGAAAACCAATCCAGTTGACCCCCTAAACTGTTTGAGTTTTCCGTTAGTCAGACGTTAATAATACCAACCGTAATATTTTCCTCGAAGGAAATAAATCTATCTATGTACTTCTATATGGAGTATATAGTATAGCAGGACGAAGTTTCATGAGGAGAAACCTCAATGCGACATGTGGCACTAATAAATCTTTTATGGTTTAAGTGTAGTTACACCTGCCAAGAAAGGGATTCATGTAAAAAAAAGAAAGATGAAATGGCTTGATTAGCTTAGATAAGAAGGTCCATCAAGGCCGAGCTAGAGTAACAAAAATAGAAAAATTTGATGATATATATTACTCCGTATATATAATTTTTGCCGAAAGTATTGTAGCAAGCAGGCCTTGATGCAGTTGTAGGGAGCAATTCATTTTGCAAAAGTACTTTGTTGGACACCTTGAGGAAAGAAGGTTGACTCTTGCGCTCAACATTGGAAGTTTTTTTTTTATCTTCTCACTAAAATTAAAGCTCTCTTTGGAACCTAGGGAAATAATAGAAATAATTGAGAAGGAAATTAGAGAAAACCTAGAAGAAAGTAAAATTGAGTTTGAAATTTTCCCTCTTTTTTCTTTAAGAACCAAACAAGGAAAGGAAATTTTTTAAAATTCTCTATTTTTTTTCACTTCTTTCTACACGTCCCCACAAAGCCTAAGACTATAGTAATAAATTTATGTTTGTCATGAAATATCTTTAGGCACATAATGATATTTTTGTGACAATATCTTTAGGTCAATTTTCTTGTAGTTTGATTTGAAGAATTTGCCTAATAAGTAGTTTTTTTTTTTTAAAAAAAACGGATCACCAATCATAAAGCACTGTAATCAAGGTTTCATCTTAATTTTAATTTTTTGATGTAATTTAAACTAAAAACACAATATACCATTAATTTTTAATTATATGTTTTTTTTTCACTTAATAATAAGCGGGCAACCAAGTTTGGGGTTGGGTTGGGCAACCCAAAAGTCGGGGCCGGCTCTACCCATGATATGGTAAGAACGGAATGGAAAGGAAAAAAAAAGTGGCCGGTGCTCATTTTTGCGTGCGTGAGCCAACCCGCCAAGGAAAGGATGCCTCTCGAGGCATTTGAGAATGATTCGAGCCATATGAAGAGGCGAAACTATGTCCAAAGAGACTATCTTTAGAGTCGAGAAGCCCTTCAATGATCATGTGCCTCCCTTAGTGGCTAAAAACGATTCTATAGACCTCCATGAGATAATTCTTGAATCTCTGACAGAAAAAAATATGAATGATAGAACAAGCACAATCAAAAATCACAAATAAATAATTACAAAATCGAAACAAAAAATGACTGTAGAAATAAATGTTTCTGCCTATGAGCTATAGTCTGACTCCGTTGCCACCCTTGGTCTAAGAGGCGGCTCCACATGGAACAAACCATGGTCAATTGAACACCCTTCCATAAAAAAACTTTCTTAGAATACATATACTCCAATTTTGGTTTAGCTATTTTTTGAACACCCAGCTCAAAAATAATTGAACACTCAGCCCACAACCCAATTACCACCCATCAATCTTGGCAATTCATAATTGAATACCTAATACATTAGTTCAAACAAAGCTCACAATCATAATAAAAGAAAATTGAAAAAAGGAGGGAATAAAATAATCTATTGGGGTAAGTATTGTGTTCTACATTCTCTCTCTATGTTCATTATTGATATCCTAAATATGTTTATTTCGTATTCATGACATTAATTGCATTAGTTTTTTTTGTTTGATTAGCTTATAGAATTATGGACAAGCTTACAAAAAATTCAACTACGTTCCAAAACTCCGCTAACTTTAACAATACTCCTTCGAATTCTGGTCTACCATAGAAATTCTCTATCATATCATTCTATAGGAGCTTATCTTCAAAAATGTCCGCTCCAACCTATTTGTCCCAATATCTTTTAACAAGGCACTAGTAGTTTAATACATTAGTTTAATGTTAGAACAAAATATGACATATCGTCTATGACAACGGTAAAATTTACTCTCCATTCTCAAAACATTGTTCACTACGCAATAAAATTACACAATATAACATAAAGCACTGTAAGACTAAAGCACTGTAATTATATGTTGACAAACATATAAGACTATTTTTAAGTTCTAATTTCGAGCGGTAGATAAAAAAATTTTCCCAAAAGATCTTCTTCTTTTTTACTACAGTACTATTTAATTATGTTAATATTTTAGATTTTGTACATATATTGTTGGTTTATCGATGAGTCAGTAGAATTAAGGTAATACCTGAACACTCTATTATAAATTCTTAGAGCCGCACTGCTTGAGAAAGAGTGCTGCTATGGGTACATACAAAATGTACATACAATGTACATATAGATTTTGTGAGGTTCAAATCGGATCCCACAAAGATGATCCAAACCGTCCATTATTTTTAAAACATATTTTTATGGAGCCCTGTAAAAAATCAGCTCAACCCGATATCGGTAAGGATTTTTTCTGAATTTGTGGGGGCGACGAATAGTTTTCGCCCCCACAAATTCAGAAAAAATCCTTACCGAAATGTTGGTGATTTTTACAGCTCCAAAATAATGGGCGGTTCGAATCATCTTTGTGGGACCCGATTTGAGCCCCATAAAATCCATATGTACATTGTATGTACATTTTGTATGTACCCTTAGCATTTTTTGCTTGAGAAAGGGAGGTCTTCTTCGTCTGCTGTTGTATGGATTAAATTTCTAAGGAACTTTTGGAGCAAGTGAGAGCTGATCAGATGGTTGTGTACTTGACACGCGGAATGGTTCCTGCGAATTCACAACCGTAGTAGAAACCACAGGAGTGAGAGGCCCACGTTTGTCTTCTACAAGAGATGAGGGAAAGGCAAATTAGGATTCTTGGGCCCAAGCGGAGGTGCTACGGAAGGCACGGACTCCGCAAACGTCCTGCGCCCTCTTTAAATAAGGGAAAGAAAGCCTGCTTAAGTGGGGCATCTTGCACAACAAATGTAAGACAAACGGATGTCATCAACCAACTATGACTGTTTGAATCTTGTTTACTCTAACATATGGCAATTCTGTTATCCTATTTACTCTACCATACTCTCCATACGGGTTGTGTATAGGTTATCGTATTTTTTTCAATCTTGTTTATTTTTTCCTTTTTTTTCCTCCTGGGGTATACCCCTTGTAGGCTGTACATTCGGTTAATCTTTTTTTAATTTCAAACTAATTTACCCAAAAACAAAAAAAAAACTATGACTGTTTGAAGTAAAAACTTAAAAACGATTGAAGAAAATAATAAAAACTTAGAAGTCTAAATTTGATTTTAATTAGGTAGTTTCAAATGAGCAAAGATTTTTTGCTCCGGATTTCTTTAAATCGTACTTTTAATTGGGAACGATTTCGGAAAGAATATTGCACCCCTCAAAAAAAGAGAGTATATATTTTTTTCTTTATTTCTTGAAATAACTCTTCCCTGATTTGTTATTCAAATTAGAGTTTCCTTGGAAAAGCAAGTACCTAAGATTTTCCTAACATATATAGAAATATATGTGCTCCGATTCTTCTCTTGAATGGGCGGCATATATCTCGTCCTCTGTGAACCTTCTCATGGATTGCAAAACCTTGTGAACATGGCTAGACACGGTCTCAGTGGACTGCTGAAACCTCTCATGACAACCATATGAACATGACAAAGCTCTAGAAGCAACGAATTAATCCCATCGTTGCATCACGCACTTCACTCATAGTACTCGTCGAGTTCCCAACATGTTTACAGAAAGGTCACTAGAGGCATTTGGTGCGCTGGCCGATCAGATTGCTGCCTTGTCTGGCCGATCAGATTGCTGCCTTGTCTGTTGGTGGAAACCCGCCTCGCTGTCGTCCGATTCAACCTCGGTTTCCGAAAGAGGAGGAGGTGTCAGATGATATTTCTATCACCAAACTTTTAGCTGGTTATCATCAGTCAAGGGAGAGGACAATGGTGAATGAAGCTACTATTGAGTGGCCATTCACATCAAATATTATTCCAGATCCAGTAGTGGATTGAAATAAGCCACCAGTTTTGGACGAAAAACCGGTGGAGAAAATTAATCAAGAAAAAAATCAAAAAATATTGCAAAAAGAAGTTGATTCGTCCAAAAAGGAAGCAGAATCAAAACAAAAATTACCAAAAACTAAAAATTCTACTTTAACTAGGAAATCAAATACTAGAAAGAAATATAAGGTTGCCAAAACAAGAGGCAACTAAAATGGAATTTCCTAACAAAATAATAAACTCAAAATAATGCGTAATTAATTTATATTCTTCATATTTCTATTTTGCATCATTCTCCCCGTCTTGAAGAAACTCGTCCTCGAGTTTATATAGTTGAGTACGCCGAACCTTGTCTGCATCAAGCTTGTATTTCAAATTGATTTTTGCGAACCCAACTTCTAAAAAAGAGTCTTGATAATTTGACGGAATGATTTCCCTTAACAAAACAAATTCACCTTCCTCCCAGATCGGAACACAATAACGCTTGCATGTAGTATATTAAATAAACTCCCAAAATGGATCAATAAATTCAGTTTCCAACAACACCAACTTTTTAACTTCTTCTTTTTGCAATATTTTCTGATTTTCTTTTTTTGGAATTTTCTCCACTTGTTTTTCGTCAAAAATTGGTGGCTTATTCCAATCCACTACTGGATCTGGAATAATATTTGATGTGAATGGCCACTCGATGGTAGTTTCATCCACTTTTGTCCTCCCCCTCGACTGATGGTTACGAGCCAAAGATTTGATGATAGAAATATCATCCGACACCTCCTCCTCTTTCGGAAACCAAGGTTGAATCGGACAACGGGGAGGCGGGTTTCCACCAACAGACAAGGCAGTAATCTGATCGGCCAGCGCACCAAACGCCTCCTCCATCCACTGCTCAAGTTGTTGAAACATCTCCTCCATTCGTGCTTCTCGTGCAGCTTTACTTCGTTCATACACATCTTCGGCAACAGCATAACGACCATAACGAACTCCTTGTCGCACCATGATCCGGAATCGAGCGCAGGCTCTGATACCAACTGATGCAGGGAGGCATGTTGAAAAGGAAGAACGCGGACAATCACGAACAAGTATGAACTAGAGGTACTCCCTCTACGAACACACAATAATGAGAAATAATCTCAATTTTCATTAATTCAATCATAAACAACTCTTAGCTTGAAGGCTTACAACTTATTATATAGGCAGAAAACCCTAACCCTAAATGAGCCCTATTTCTTGTTAATCAAGAAAACATAAAATAGGAAACTAAATAAACTGTAATTGGAAAACTGAATACTTTAGAACACTTATTCCTAAAATTAAAACTCTCTAACAAAATTACTAAAACATAAAATAGGGAAAACTAAATAATGCTATTTATTAAATTATTTTCAATTTCCATTCAGCATCACTTTAGGCATTTTTAGTGTAACGCCCCCAATTTCCGGGTACGTTAATTAAACATTTTATTGAAAATCCAAAGAGAGTCTGGCTCCATTATTACATCATAACTCCCCCCACAAGAGTTCATTAATTACACAAGGGAGGAAAATTAGGGTTCCTAACTACAGCTCTGCCTGCTCCTCCATCCTAGCCAGCTCTTCTGTTCCAAATGCCTCCAAGGTGTACAGCTCACCTTGATCATCTACAGAGTCTGACACATTATACCAGCGTCGCCACCGATATAATATGTCAGGGTCACCAAAGGTAACACCATGAGCTACAAAAGCTCAACAGAATAATCTCATACCCGCTAACCCATAACTTACAAACAATGAATCATACAGATAACGTTATCTACGCAGAACATGCTTATCAAATAAAACAGTTAACAATGACACATCCACATTCATTATTAACTATCGTTGGTGTCCGTGAGGACCGTGACATCAGAGTTTCTCCTACGCAGCATTTCGTAGACCGTGTCGTCATCTTCACTTTTCATTAACCAAATCATCATTTTCAAAATCGTTTTTACACACCCAACCTCGGTTCCGCCGTTCCGGTCTCCCGAGTATCCTCACAATGGTTCCGCCGCACCGGGTTCCCATTGGCACACAAAACTTTGCATTGGCTCCTCTCCGCGGATAACCAAGCCATATTACCAATGAGACTACCACGTCCGGCCACATTGGCAATCTTCACGATGGGCTACCACGTCCGGCCACATCGCGGTTTTCACAAACATTTAAATTACCTCCAATGAGACTACCACGTCCGGTCCCATTGGCAACACACACTACACAATGGGCTATCAAGTCCGGCCACATTGCGGTTTCTCAACATCTTTTTACACAATGGGCTACCACGTCCGGCCACATTGTGATTTCAAACACACCTTGTCATTAACACACCCTAAGTGTCATGTTTCTAACTTTTCTCGATTTCTGTGTCTCGCTTTCATGCAATGACTCCGCTGTAGGACTTTTCTCATAAACATAAATCATTCATTGTAATCTTGAAACTAAACTAGCAAGATCATCCAACTATATACTATTTATTCATGTTCAAACCACAACTCAAAGCATAACGCCACATGTACGGACGCCTTTGGAGTGGAAAGCCACTTATGCTTTATTACACACCAAAGCAATTACTAATTCTAATAATCACGTATACATGCTCATAACCATCTAAAGATCAAAATACGAATACTTCCATGCATTTCAATGTACAAACAACATACAATATACATAGAGTAAGTAAGTAGAGGTATTCTACATATACTTAGGATAGGGTGTAGGAATATCCTACCGTTCTTCTTGGCGGTAGGGCGGCTACGAAAAGTACGTCGGTGATTGGGCGGAGTAACTTCTTACGGTATGCTTACGGTAGCTTCGAGTGAGAAAGGTTTCTCTCGAAATTAGGTCTTGACTAAAGCTACTAACTTTTGGGATCGAAAGGGTGGTCGAGTGGTGGTTTAGTGGCGGCCTAGGATGAGTTTCTTGAAGAATTTTGGAAGAACTCAAGAACAACTCAAGAACAAGAAGAACAAAGAACAAACTTAGAAATTCTAGAGAGAGAAGTTGGAATGCTTGAAGGTGTGAGTTGAATGGTAAGAATGAGGTGCTATTTATAGCAAAAACTTAGCTTATTATCCAAGGGATAAATTTTTTCCTAACAATTATTGTCCAATGGGCAATTTTGAAAGGCATGGCTTGTCTTGTCCTAGGAAAGAGCTTGCTTGTAAGAAAGATCAAAATCATTGACTATGTTAAGTTTAAAGAAGCCTAGAATGGGTTGTCATGAGGCAAATAGGCTTAAGGCTAAACCTTAGGTTTGCATGCATGGCATGCATAAAGATTACCACCTTTGGAAGCAAAAATGATGGCCATGACTTGTCTTGTCATGGTTGTATATACTTTGGCAAGACTTATTCCTTTTACTCAAAGGATAAAAATTACCCTAACAACTATTGCCCAATGGGTAATGAATTTTCTAGAAAGTGTACCTAGGCAATTAGGCATACTTATATTAGGTGTGCATGCATGACAAGGCTAAGGTTGCTTCTTTTGGAAGCAAAATGATGAGATTGGTTTTGACTAGTCTAATCAAGCCTAAGTATTCATTGGCATGACTAATTTTCTTATTAACCAAGGGGTAAAATTTTTCCTAACATTTATTAACCAATGGGTAAGTCATGAGTGTGGTCTTGAAAATGACTAATCAATGAGTAAAAATGATTACTACTAATGGTCTAATGGTTCAATAGGTTAGTAAGGGGTTCATAAGGCTCAAAGATGGTCAAAATGGTCCATCTAAGGTTAGGGAAATGTAACTAGGTGAATCGGTAGTTTGGTTCCCTCAACTAATCGGTTGGAAACTAATTCTACATGTCACGTAGGATTTCTAGCCAAGAAATATAATTTTAAAGGACTAAAATCTAATTATGACGGATTATTAGAAATTAAAAAGGAATTTTAAAAGTAATACCGAGTATTTAAAATAAAATTTAAATATTTAACGAAATTTTCATTTACCAAAGATCAAGGTCGTTACATTTAGCTTGCAATAAAACCTTTTATCGTGTACGGTTATCGGATTATATATTTACGTATTGCCAACTGTAAACAGCAAAGTGTGAAACACTATTTTCTAGGAGGGCTTGGTATAATGGTTGAAATACAAACTTTGTAATCTTAAAAAAGTGTTGCGGCAGTAGCATATGTCATATGACAATCGTGTTTCAAGGTGTAGCCTTGGTAAATGGAGAATCGAGCCGAGCGAGAGACAGAGAGCGGGCAGGGGCCGGGGGGGGCGGGGTTGGAAAGGAGGTGGGTGCAATTGAGCCAACAGTCCATGGAATTTTAATTCAATTATTCCATATACACTTAAAAACTGTCATAAGTCCAACCCACTAAAAGGGAGATAAATTCCAAAATTACCCCCACTATTTTCTACACTCTTTCCCACTACTACCATGTCCGACCATACCACCAGCTCCGGCACAGCCCGCCGATAAGTATTTTATGGGTGCTGTTGCATTTAAAGTTCTTTTTTTTGTTTTTCCCCCTTCTAATTTTAGTGACAGTATTGCTAGCCCACATGAAATGGGCGGTCATACAAGCCAAAATGATGTGATAAACTCACCCAACTTTCAGCTTAAAAAATGGTTTGAGCCAACAAGATAAACATAATACCATCAAACAACCTATAATTTCCTCATAGATAAAAAAAAATTTCGAGGACGTGTCAACTTAACTATAAGTACATGATAAACTAAAATGCAAAGCAATCTAGAGACAACAAGCACCAGTGGTCTACTGGCAGAATAGTAGCCTGCCACAGTACAGACACGGGTACCATTCACGGCTGGTGCAATCTTTTACAGTAAAAACCCTTCCATTTTGCAGTCAACATGATTTATTGTTGTGTTTCATTGTATGAAGAAAGAGACGACAAAGAACGAAGATTATTGATAATGGAATCCATAGCAGCAGCATGAGAGCCCCCGGTGGCTGCAAACTTAAGGTGTTTAGGTGCTTCAACTCTATCAAAATAAAATGCACCAGACAACAATTTCTCTTTACGCATTAAAGCCAACCAGATAACCGTGTCAGCACCTTGTTCGCTTGTTCTAAGCTTCCCTGATAACCTGTAAATGAAATTCCTGAGAAAGGATTTCTTTCGAGTGCACAAGGCTGTGCTTGGATCTTGCATTTATACAAAGACGGAAGGAAAATTGCTTCTGAAGCTGTTTCCTCTTTTCGTTGACATATTTTCAAGATCCAAGCATAGCCTAAACCGACAAATACGCATAATGAAAGAAAGATGTTTTGAACAATACGTTCAAGTGACAAGTTCCTTACGATTTGGAAAATCCAGGAAGACTGTTAGCAACCCCTGGTGTCTCAGCCCAACCAGGGTGCATTGAGTAGAACCCAATTCCTTTGTCCTTGTAAGTTTCAGCCCATTTTTCAGTCAATGCGATCTGCCGAAGAAGCATCAAGAGTATAGGATGCACATATAATTGGTGGATCTTAAATCTTATCCAAGTTCACAGTTCACCTAAAAATGAAGGTTTTTTTTTTTTTTTAAATCTTAAATCACAAGGACCATTCCCAGCCTTTTTCTTGGCCATTTTATGCTTCTAAGAGTAGACACTCTGATATGCTTTTATTGGCTGGTCAGATCACTAGAGTTGGGATTGGCCTAAACATTCAGCAGGCCACGGGACTGCATTTCTGCAGTTTGAATGGAATAATTGCCAGAGATTGCATAAACTTTGGACAACCACTTCCCCAAAACATGAGATATACATTGGAAGATTTGGTGTCTATTATCCTGACCATTAGCCCGGTGAGTTACTCATCATATGAGATTCTCTCTTACTAGCAGTTCGGGTCCAGCTGATCAAATGTAGCCTAAATGCACAGCCAAATTTCTTCCTTCTATTCACAGTTTTCATAACCCACGGCCCACAGCCATGGCAAAAAGAAAAACACAAAAGATAATAGAGGAAAAACCCATAATGTTATGTGATTTTGAATAGGTTTTGATATACCATACTTGTGCTTGAAAGCCACGTGAACTACAAAACCATCGTAGGTCATGTCAAGAATAAGAAACAAGTAACAGAAGATGCAGACACTGCATAAATATTTGACTGGTTCATTTTCGTTAAGGTAACATTAATGCACTCATGTAGCAAAGAATGACCACCATGAGTACCATCCGTTTAATTCGGGTAGTTAAATGTTAGCCTAATGTCTTCAACAATGCTATTTCTGTTCCAAAATCAGCTCATACTACAGTTTAGGACAAGGAAAGCCATGTTCCCAACATGTCATGAACGTCGTCGTTATCTTCTCTTGAACAGGTTACTACCATTTTTGTGAAAAGGCTAGCCAAGCCATATTTGAAACATATGACATACATTCTTGGTATCTTCTCTAGAATTAGTTACTAACACTTTTTGCAAGAAAGTAAGCAATGTTCCCGAAATGTGAAGAATGTTTTGCTTATACACTGTAACTATCAAGTAAACAGGGACTCAAGGAAACACTAGAGTTGAAAATTGCTCAATACAGTACCTGTCCTCCTAACCACCAACTAAAGGCAGGTGGACAGTACACACAATGCCAAAAAATTTACAACGTCAAATACACTTTTATTGATCTCAATACATATTCACATTTTAGTATTTTATGTATTATAAGCAAACATATTCTTCAAAGGTGTCATCCATATTTGTGTCCCGAGACTCTCCACATTACAATAACCAAAAATATTATCACATTTTTCACATCTTTTTGACAGGAGAAAATAAATCCATGGACATTATGTGGTCACACAACCAATGACTGTTTTATTTTACGACAAATTCAACTTCAGAAGTAACACAAAACAACTAAGAAACAATCAAACCACCATTGACTATAGATTTTGTAGCAGGCCGAGTTAACTGGCTCGGGCTTCACCGAGCGTAACACCGAGCCGTGGGACCGACTGTCCATGTCCACTCCTAAAGCAGGTCTGATATAGCCTCGGCGGACCGACGATCCTAAACCCTCCTGGCGTACTCCGACGAGTCTCGGCAACCGGCGGTCCAACTTGCTCCAGGAATGTATTTTCCGCCTCTGCTGTATTTCACTCCCTCGGCTGCCCCAAGGATGAACGTTCTCCTCTAGATGCCTTCTTCGGCCAACATCCTCTCGGCTAGCCGACTACTAGAATGTCGGCTAACATTCGGTCTTGAACGGATGTGGGGGCCATATTCCATCCCCCTTCACGTGGGAATGCCACTCTGGCTATGGTGACGATTGTGACGTCAGCCGAGCGGTTACCAGGTTGATAGTACCACGTGAAAGGGGGCCCGCTCGCTCACCAATCGGTTACGAAACCCTAGTTGATGACGTAGGAGATACGTCGGCCGACACGTGGCAATCATGCATACGATCTTGAATCGGGCTGAATGATCCCTATAAGTACACAGTGATGCCTCCTGAAAGAGGTACGTCCGAAAACTCATAAGAAAACCCTAAACACTTGGTCTATCCTCTCTGCAAAAGAACTGATTCTTGCACCGGAGGGCCATCCCGGAGAACCTCCGGCGTGGTCCTTAGTCGTGCTCTGTTTTGCAGGACTAAGGAGGACCGAAGACGAATTCCAAACCACGGAGCAAAGATACTCGAACTACCACAAAAGGAGCCCCACAGATTTCCTGACTATAAGCTAAATAATCAGATGGAAAACCATAAAACCAAGAACTAGGTTAGGGTATCCACAATGGCATAATTAGATGTAATAGGTTTCTAAAGTTAACAATGTTGGTGCAAAATATGGCTCATAATGGTATAATCAAACTTAGCAACCTCATTAGAAATAATCAAATTTTGGGCTTTGGATAACAAAAACTAGCAACTTTTTACCAATAACCAAATTTACAGGACCCCACATATTCTCAATCAAATACACACATCATTACACAAAAACGTTCTCTCTCTTCCCTTTCCTCTCTCTCTCTCTCTCACACACAACGTTTTCAAAAAAAATTTATACTAAAAAACTGTTTTTTAAAAATAGTTTTTTTTCCCAACAATTGTTTTTTTAACTGATTTTCAAAAATAGTTTTTATATAAAAAAATGTTCTTTTTTTTTGAAATATTGTTGTGTTTTTAAAACTGTTTTTCTCAAAACTTTTTCTTATATAAAAACTATTTTTTCAAAAACTGTAGTTACACAAAAACTGTTTTTTTTTCATATTATTTTTTTTGAAAAAATTTTCAATTTTTTTATTTTTAATAAATAGTTTTTATTAATTTCAAAACTCTTTTCTATGTTCACAGTTTTTAGTTTTTTATATTTTGAAAAGGTGATGTGACAAGTTTTGGTTATCCAATTTTGAAAAGGTGATGTGACAAGTTTTAGTTATCCAATTTTGATTACGTCATTGTGAACCTGTACATTGCTAACCTTAGCAATCTCTTAAATGGATACTCAAAAGCTGATGTGGCAACTTTTGGTTATTCATTTTTTATTATGCCATTGTGGATACCCTTATGGACAAATTGATTGTCAGGCTGCCAAAGCTGAAACTTCAATTCGGGTTTTCCAAAGAAAAACTTCATTCACATAAGTAACCTCGATAACAAAAAGAGATGCCATACAAAACAGCATTTTCGAACATCATCCAACCAAAACACACACAATTGAGGTTCTCAATTGCAGAAGTATAAGTATTATCACATTTTCCTCATGGCTCATCCATGCACAATAGGAATTACAGTTCAATAATGTTGAGGTGTTTGATCATTGGACAAACAATGCAACTAAAACCGAAAAAATTAGGGAGCAACTGATAAGTTCTTCATTCGACTTTTTGTTATTAACTGGAAAGGTAAATTATGGGCCAGAAATAATGTTGCTGAATTTTAATTTCTTTTTCTTTTGATTGAGTGGCCGGACCATTATTTTCTTTTAGGCCAAATTGGAGCCTATGAATGAAGCATAGAACTTGATATGACCTACCACATGATGTCATCTCACCAAAAAAGTGGAATACCTCTGGCGTTTAATAGTGTTTAGAGTTTGATTATGTGTCATCTTTTGGGCTAATTATGTGAGTTGTTGGCTAATTTTTGCTTGCTAATTGAAGAGTATACACATGATAAGCAATGCACCCACACACACACAATAATTTTCCTTTGAAGCTTGATAAAAAAAAAAGGGAAATTTTTTTATGTTGTTCTTTCTTGTTCCTATCTTCTATGGAGAGAGAGAGGGGGAAATCTAGGGAGGAGTTCTAATTGATTTGAATTGAAGTTCTAACTTGGTAATTCATGCTTCTTATAATTGATTCTATGTTTCTATTCTTGAATTCCTTGTTCTATGTAGTTTAATTTCAGTTGGGGGTCATAAGAATCCATGGATTTAAGTGTGGCATAGAGTTTGTGTAACAACCCAAGAACTCTACATGATTCTTTGGAATTGATGTGTTCAGAACTTGTTTTGATTCATAAATTTGATGTTCTTGGAGTAGCTCTTTATTACCTACAAGCTTAAACATGTTTTATGAAGTTTTGGTGTGAGTTTGGAGGTGTGTTATAAGGTTTTGAAGTTGAGAATCGAAAGGGAGGTTGAACTACACTTTTCTCGAAAACCAAGCTCCTACCAATAGCAGCTTTTTGGCCCTACCGGTAGCCACACTCCAGAACTAGGATTTTTGGGTTTTTCCTACCGGTAGGAGGGTTTTTGTCCTACCGGTAGCACCTGTCTAATCTGGGAAAATTCTGCTATGTTCACGTTTGATCTCACACACTTCTAGGACCTTATTCTAAGTATAAATAGACACATTTGGCATTGTCTAATCATACTTCCATTGCTTAATTGTTATAGGAGGTTCGTGTGAATACGTGAATCGAGGTGAGTGACTTAAAACCCAAACTACATGGTTTTATACAAGTTATCCGCTTCAATATTCGGGTATAGGGGGGTTACTATTTCAGTGGTTTTCTAAGAGCAGCCACTTTGTGCATATTGCCAAAGGTTAGGTATGTCTCCAATCTTCTCCCGCCCATACCCCCAATGATTGGGGACTACATGGGTTCTATTTAGGGATAAAATCTGTTCGGTTCGGTCGGTTTTTGGGCATTTTTAAAACCGAACGAACTAATCGGTTTTGAAAAATCAGGAACCGAAACCGACTCAATGATTGTGAAAACCGCTCGGTTCGGTGGTGGCCAAATCAGTTCGGTTCAGTTGTTTCATCCGTTTTCCGATTTGGGATGTAACAGACAAGAAGAAGATCGACCCTTGAACTTAAATGGCAAAGTTGTGAGACCATCGACGCTGAACCAGCCACACACCCACAAAAGGGATCTTCTTCATGGGAAACTGTCAAATTGATTACAATTATTTCCAGATTTGTTGAGTATTCTATTAGACTTGGATGGAGAAGGGACCGTAAGTCTCCAAATTACGCTGAGAGATGAACACAGATCGCCACCATGTATGAGAGAGAGAGGGGGGGAGAGATGAGATAAGACAGAGAAAACAAGAGATGAATGGGTCCAGGTATTAGTTTAGGGTTTACAACTTTACGTGGTGAGGGCACATGGAGCAAGATGTGTTTTGGAACAACTAATTGAAGGGCTGGGATTAAAACAGAGTGCCAAAGTTGTATTTCGGTTCGGTTCGGTTCGTTCCATTTCGATTTTTTTACCCATAAACCGAAACCAAACCGACTCACCTATTAAACCGATCAAAATTGCCAAAAAATGTTCGGTTCGGTCGGTTGGTTCAATGTTTCGGTGAAAATTTTCATCCCTAGTTCTGCTGTTGTTGTGTTGTGTTGTTATCCGCTTCAATGTTTTATCGAGCATGTTTTGTGATCTTATATGAACTCCATGGAATATTAATGAAAGGTGGACACGTTAAATATCTATTAATAGCATCCCAACACGTCCCAGCTTGCTAGGGTACAGTGCTAAAAGGCAAGCAAGACATGAATATGACATGATATGGGATAACACAAAGACGTCCAAGCGTATCCACTACCGGGGACGCCTGATACGAAAATGTGCATTATAAAGCTATGTTATTATGAAATGAACTTCCTTTTGAGATGTTTTATCATTGTCCATGAAAAGCATGTCGTTTATCGATTTATGTATTAGTCATTCATATGAACTTTGACTTATGTAATTTTCCACCTTTCAGGTAACGAGGAGTAATGTGATGACGCGGTACCTTTTTGGACATGTTATGTATATGGTGACTTGTAGATAGGAAGTTGAACTCTCTGTACACTTTTGACTTGTAATAATTATAAGTGGCGTGTTAAACTTTATAAATATGCACAGCTCTGAGTGGTTCTAGATTGTAAGATCCTTGTGTACACATGTAACTTTTGACGTTATGTAATAAATGGGATTGTGCTTCCGCTAATTGTAACTTGTGTCCCTTTTTGTCATTTGCTAATGAGATGTTTAATTTAAAATGGCCTTTTTTGTGACTAACACTTTAAGGAACGGGCTAGGGTCGTGAGAAAAAATTCGTAGATTTTCTACAATGGAATGGCCATCAAAAAGTTAAGTACACTTGGAAGAAAAATGTGAAGTTTCTAGATCACAAACAATCACCAAGCAGGTTTAGCAACTCACAAAAGTAGTGCAGTATTTAATGTTGGTGACTCGTCATCCTATTTTGGACTTCTTGTTAGAAGAATCTTATTACATGAGTTGGGACATTTGTAAGTTATCAACTAAGACAACCTTGTACGAGAGGCCTTTCCCCGAAAATGCAACATATGTAGTGACATTCGATTTTCAGCAGTTCCAAACTTCCAGTCAAGGGCGGCTCCAAGATTGTAATACAGTGATGACAAAAAATTAAAGGAAATTTTAATGTGCAAAGCTCTATATAAAATATACATATTTATTTTGTTTGAATATTTATCGAGTGTAGTTTATTTTAATTTGTCGAGCTATATTGTCTATTTATTTACAAATTTAAGTGAATGTTCATTTACGTTGGCTACGGATGAATTATTGGTTACGACAATATAAAAGAAAAATCAAATTTCTATGTAAAAAATACAAAGTTTTAGTGCATTTTTTTAACCTAAGCCTAAGGGATTCGCTTGAAACCCTCCCAACTTAAAGTGGAGCTGCCCCGAGTTCCAATAAAACTACTACCATTATATTCATGTGAGTCCAGTCAACATTACAGTATGTATGTTAAGGGAAAGATGGAAGGGAAAAAGATTTGACATAACGAAATGTCAGTGGAACCCAATGAAATTAAAAAGCATCCTATCTTTCCTAACCTGAATTCGCTTGTTTCGAGCATACTGTTCCACCCCATCAAAATTGCCATGGCTAAACTGCAACAGGACAAATAGTGAGAAATTCCACAAAGTACTGCTGAACTGCAAAAGGCAAGCAGCTGATGAAAAGTATACTAAACCATGCACCTGCAAATCTTCAGTCAATGGAGTTGTGTACATTCCACCTGAGGAAACAGTAATAACTCGAGAATCAGGTGCAGCTTTCTCCAACAATGGTAACATCAGTTCTGTCATGGTATAAGTGCCCAGTACATTGACAGCAAAATTCAACTCATGTCTGGTGCTTAGAATATAAGAAAGACATTGTATCAGTTCCCAAGAGATGAAGGGAGAGAGAAAACCATTTGATTGTCTTTCTAAATACAAATAATTAGAATGTACCCTTCTGAGGTGGTAATACGGTTATGCTCAAGCAGGCCAGCATTATTAACCTAAAGGCACCGAACTTTGTCAATAAGATGTATTGCATGAATTATGATCGAGTCAGATAAGAGAATCAGATGAGCGGACAAAAGGTTGTTGCCATTAAGGGAACACTGAGAAAATCTAACTGATGGAGTATACACTACAAGATTCTTCTTTCAGAATTACTATCGTATAGAAGACTTGAAGGGGGAAAACGAACTTTACCAAAACATGAATGGGAACATCCTTTGAAGTAAATCTGGACGTAAACGACTTGATCTCATTGACAGATGAAAGATCACACACCTGTGAACTAAATTTAATAAGCCGCTTAAGAAAGATCACAAGCTAACAGATGTGGCTCTGTTATAGATCTGAAGAAAGCAGATTATGATTTGCCTTCCCCAGTGGTAGTGTATAATGCTCTTTAGAGGGTCCCAAGAAAGCCACTGAAACAACAAAAGAGAGAAAATACCTCCAAATAAACATTTTCGTTACCAGTCATTGACTGAATCTTAGAACGAGCAGCTTCTCCCCTCTCCTTGCTACGGCATACCATATAGACATTTGCCCCTCTGGGAAAACAATTTTACATCATATAAACATTTCTTGCAAATAGATAAATACCAACTTATGCGGAACAAACAAGCATCAAAACTAAAGTCAACACCGGGAAGCAAGACCCTCAGCAGTCGCATAACCGATGCCAGAATTTGCTCCAGTGACTACGCAATTCTTTCCCTCTATTTTCGTTTGCATATCTTCTGGGTTGTATCTTTTGGAGTGCTCCCTGGAGTTCAACATACCACAGAATGCAGAGACCAAATCAAAATGGCTTATTATTAACAACACCTGAGGACCTGAACACAAAGCTTCAGTAGGTAAAAGTCAAGGTGAACTGTAGCTAACACTTGAATCCAATTTCCCCCAACTGTGAGAGCATAATTGCCAACCATACAACCCAATGTTTTCCCTTTTCATTCATATAGGCTCCAACCCAAGTTAGCCTTGGTAGAGCTTGTCACGTAAATTAATTATCACCTCTAATATAGGAGCCCTGGGTATACAAGCCTCTAGTAATCGCCAATTAGTAAATGAGTTGGAAGCTTTAACAAGCCCATTAGGTGGAATTACATTGTCAATAGAATGGAAATATTTCTCGGAAATGGGATGACAAAAATGGAAGGATTTTATTGAAAGAGAAGAATTACAGACAACGGAGAAGCAAACTCCCATCCAATTAAAAGATAGTCTTATACAAACGGTTTCAAATGTTGGGATAAAAAGGCTATGCTTTCCTATGAAGTGGGATAGAGCCACAGGCTCAGATGGATTCAATGCTGCTTTTGTACCAAAGGAACTGAATTTTTTTCGGTTATGATGTGATTTCAGATGTTCAATCCTTCTTCCTTATGGTTTTCTTCAACAAGACTGGAACACAACTCTTACTTTGATCCCTACCATTGGGTCTTCCAGTTTTATGAAGGACTATAGAGCCAATGCTAGCTGGAATGTGGCATAAAAGTACTTGACATTTTGTCAGCAAAAATAGATTGCAACTTATCCTACCTCTCATTATTAACCATTCTCAGTCAGTTTCTATTAAGGGGAGAGCTATGGCAGATAACGTTCTTATGCACAAGCTTGTTAGCATTATCATCGAGATGAGTCTTCTCCTTGCAATTAAAATAGATTTGATGAAGCCTCCGATTCGGTTGACTGGAATTTTATGTGGGAAGTCATGACTGCTACGGAGTTTCCTACTCAATACATTGGTTGGATCAGGACACGTGTGTCTACTGCATGGTTCTCTGTGGTGATTAATAGGGACTTGGAAGGTTTTTTCAAAGGGGAAAAGTATACCGCAGGGAGATCCCATCTCTCCATGTTTGTTCCTTATTGTCATGGAAGGGTATTTTTGCAATTTGGCAGGATAAAATTGCTGATGGAAACCTCACCTTCCACCCAAAGGGTAAAGCTTCAGATCTTAGCCATGTGGTTTTGCAGATGAGTTTTTAGTGGTGTGTGGTGCTGATATCAGTCTATTACTATATTGAAAGATGCCCTAAATGAGTTCCACAACCAGTCAAGCCCTCAACCTAATCTATAGAAAAGCTACATCTATTCTTCTTATGTGGATCATGATTTTTCAGTATGCTCTAGGCTCCACTCTCCCTACTCCTATTGGGAAGCTTCCAGTTAAGTATCTTGGTGTGCCTCTTATCTCATCAAGATTAGCCTGAGGGTAGGATTCTTATGGGAGTCGAGAGCTGTACTAATAAGTTTTGTCGTTTGGGGGAAGAGCTCAGCTAATACAATCTCTGCTATGTGTGGCTTCAATTTTAATGAAGGGGCCCATTGGGTCAGTTGGGCCCGTGAGTTGCTCTATAAATATGTGTGTTCAGCAGTCTAGACAGAGAGAGAACCTTGTTTTGGTGAGAGAAACCTCGAGAGACAAAGAAACACAGTAGAGAGGTGATTGGAGCCTGTAATCCTTATTGATTATAGTGGGCTACCACAAGCTGCCTCCCATTCATCCCCATTTCATCCTTTAGGCACTTGCCTTTATCTCTTTCTCTGTCTTTGTCCGCCGACTCAATTGATGCTGCCCATCCATTTTGGAAGACCCCCTTCTCCTCTCAAAATGGCTTCCCAAACAGTTGATAATAAAAGCATTGTTTAGCCGATAAGTTGACCCAATTTGGCGCAACCCCCCGTGGACTAGATACACAGCCTGTGTAAATCTCTAGTGTTCTTGTTTACTTGGTTTCTTGCTTTCATTACGTTCTTCATCTTATTGTTCTTGTTTCTAGATTGATATTGCTAGATAGAATCGTTGTGTCTTCTGCTTATCAGAGCACCCAGGTTACGGTTTTGATTCAGAGAGCCCAGGATAGGGTTTCTAGCAGAGCACCCAGTTAGGGTTTCAATCTAGGGTTTCAATAAAGATGACGAATACTAAGTATGAGGTGGAGAAGTTCACTGGTAAGAATAACTTCTCTCTTTGGCAACGGTGGATGAAGGATTTGTTGATCCAACGAGGTGTCTCAAAGGCTTTGCTTGGGAAGTCGAAGAAGCCTGCAAGTATGAAAGACGAGGATTGGGATGACCTTGACGCTAAGGCTGCCAGTTCGATTCACCTAAACCTAGGCGATGAGGTTATTCACAACATGTTGGACTTGGAGTCGGCAGATGCGATCTGAATGAAGCTTTAAGAATGGTAAATGAGGAAAACTCTTACCAATATGTCAAGAAACAGCTGTATGGGTTGAAGATGAAGGAATGTACAAATCTCTTGGAATACCTTAATTCCTATAATATGTTGAACTCGCATCCGGTGGGTTTTGGGGTAAAGCTCGAGGAAAGGATAAGGCTATCCTGTTGTTAGCATCATTGCTTTCACCCTATGATTATCTGGTGACAACGATGTTGTCTGGGAAGGAAACCTTGTCTATTGAGAAGGTTACCAGTGCTCTATTGTCGCATGAGAAAAGGATGATAATGTTGATGCAGACCAAGGTCTAGTCGTTACCAATGTCCAAACCACAGTCGAGTCAAGGTAGAGGCAAGTCAAAAGGAAAGGGCAGTTTGAATCGGGAAAGGTCGCAGTCGAGGGTGAGGTCAGATACGAAGAAGGACGTGGAGTGTCACTACTGTCACAAAAAGGGGCACTACAAGAATCAGTGTGATGAGTTGATACAGAATCTAGAGGGGAAGAAGAATGGAAATAAGCCGATGGAGTCCACAAGCATTGCACAGGACAATCACACAGTGATGTCGAAGCCGATATACTCTCAGTCTCTTCAGGTAGCAAATTCTTTCAGAGTCATGGATTTTGGTTGCTCTTATCATATGTTCCCTAATAAGGAGTGGCTTGACACGTATAAACCTTGCAATGGTGGTTAGGTTCTAATGGGTAACGATGCAGTTTGCAAAGCCATTGGAATCAGTACCTTGAAAATAAAGATGTTTGATGAAATTGTGAGGATTTTAGGGAATGTAAGACATGTGCCTGATCTTAGGAAGAATCTAATCTCCAAACCTACAGAATCTAGCACAGATGACGCAAAATTTTGGCATATACGGCTTGGCCATATGGGTGAGCGTAGTATGTTGGAGCTTCATAAGCGTGACTTGTTGAAGGCGGTCAAGACGTGCAAGATGGATTTTTGCAAATACTGTGTGTATGGGAAGCAACACAGAGTCAGTTTCAAGGCTGGTGTTCATACTAGCAAGGGAGTCCTCGATTATGTTCATTCAGATGTCTGGGGTCTAGTTACGGTATCTTCTCACAGTGGTGCCCATTACTTTGTCAGCTTCATTGATGACTATTCCATAAAGGTATGGGCTTATTTTTTGAAGCATAAGTCTGATCTGTTTGATACTTTGGAGAAGTGGAAAGCGCAGGTTGAAACTCAGACAGGGAAGATGAAACATATTTCTGAACTGATAATGGGACAAAATAGAGAGAGAGAGAGTAAATTTTTAGCTTTCTGCGAAACAGAGGGGATTACTTGCCACTTCACAGTCGGAAAGACTCCACAACAGAATGGAGTAGTACAAAAAATGAAAAGAACCTTGACAGAGAGGGGTAGGTGTATGCGGTTAACTGCTGGGTTGCCGAAGGTATTTATTTTGGGCAGAGTCAGGTAACACGGCATGTTTCCTCATTAACAGGTGTCCATCATCAGCCATCGATTTCAAGATCCCACAAGAGGTTTGGTCAGGTCAACCCGTTAAATTGTCGAATTTGAGAATCTTTGGTTGTCCTGCATATGTGGATGTGCAGGGTGGAGAAAGGTCGAGGCCTATTGCTTTGATTCAAAAGTTGCTGAAGCTTGATCCCAAATCAAGAAAGTGTATCTTTCTTTGTTATGAAAAAGGCGTTAAGGATACAGGCTCTGGGTTCCTGAGGCACGAAAGAAGGTGCAGGGACGTTGTGTTTGATGAGGCGTTTATGCTGAATCATAATGAGGAGACAAAATCTAGCGGTCCGAGGGAGGAATCCGTAGTCGAGGTGGGAGCTTGAGGAGCCTGGTTCATTCAGTGATACAGGTGATGGAGATCACGACCCACAACAGCAGCAAGAGCAGCCTTACTCAGTAGCGAAAGGAAGGGAAAAACAGGTCATCAAACCTCCTGTTTGGTATGGTTTTGAGGACAGGGTTGGTTTTGCTTTGGTGGCTGGCAGTTTAGATCCATTGTCTTATAAAGACGCTACAAACAGTCCGACAACGACATATGGCTAGTAGCAATGTCAGAAGAGATGGAGTCGCTCCACAAGAATAAAACTTGGGAATTGGTGAAATTGCTTAAGGGGAATAAGGCCATTGAGTGCAAGTGGGTGTATCGAAGAAGGAAGTGTTGTCAGAAAGAGAGGGTGAAAAGTACAAGGCTCAGTTAGTTGTTAAGGGTTACTCACAAAAGGAGTTGACTACAATGAAATCTTTTTACCAGTTGTGAAGCACACTTCCATCTGAGTACTATTGGCAATGGTCGCTTTGCATGACATGGAGTTAGAGCAGCTTGATGTGATGTGAAAACTGCTTTCCTACATGGAGACTTAGACGAGCAGATTTACATGCAACAGCCCAAAGGCTTCAAGGATCCCGGCAAAGAGTATGTGTGTTTGTTGAGGAAGTCATTGTATGGCTTCAAGCAGTCTCCCAGGCAGTGGTACAAGCACTTTGATTCGTTCATGGTGTCGCATGGGTACACCGCTGTGAGTATGGCTGTTGCGTATATTACCGAGTACTTGCAGATGGTTCACATGTTCTACTTGCTTTATATGTTAATGAAATGCTGGTAGTAGGGGTGTGCCCAGGTCGGGCCGGGCTGGGTTTGGCCCGAATCCGTCACCCAACCCGACCAGGTCGGGTAGCCCACTTCTGGACCCGTAACCGAACTGAGCTACTATCAAAACCGTCCGGGAAACTGATTCTTTCTTGCGGGGTGGGTCCGTCGGGTTGGGACTAATGAAATATCAGAACAAATCCAAACCCACACAAATGAAGTCTCCACCAACTCTCTAGTGCATTAAAACTCTGAAAACCCAGAAAAAAAATTGAGAGAGAGCAAGGTGTGTGTGGGTTCAGAGATTTACCGTTTCTGAGGTCGGACGATGGACGCCATCACGCCAGACGCGAGAGAGAGAGAGAGAGAGAGACGGTGGAGGTGTGCGGCGAAGGCTCACGGTGGAGGGCTGGAGGCAACTGTGTGCGATTGCGCGGCAACCAAAACTCAGATCTAGAACGGGAAGTGGGGAAGTAGGTATTTACTTTTTACGTTTTATACCTACGCGGCTAGGGTTATATATAATATATGTATGTATGTATATATATCAGGTCGGGTCGAGTTAGGCGGGTTCTCCGAACTCTGACCCGAAACCCGATTTTTTTTACAGATTTCAAACTGCACCCAACCGATCTACATGTTCGAAGCCGCCCGAAACCCCTTGGGTCGGGTCGGGTCGGGTCGGGCCTGCGGGTTTTCACTCACCCCTAGCTGGTAGCAGCAAAAAGCAAGGAAGAAAACCACAGGTTGAAGTCTTTGTTGAACAGTGAATTTGATATGAAAGATCTTGGGGCTGCCAAGAAGATTCTTGGGATTAAAATTCACTGTGATAAGAGGGCTGGTCAGTTGAGGCTGTCTCAGGATGGCTATTTGCAGAAGGTGTTGCAGAGGTTCAACATGCAAGAAGCTAAGTCTGTGAGTATCCCGCTCGTGGCGTACTTTAAATCTCTGCCAAGATTTGTCCTAGTTCAGAGGATGAGGTAAAGCACATGGTGGAGGTGCCCTATGCTAATGCAGTAGGGTGTCTCATGTATCTGATGGTTTGTACAAGACTAGACATATCGCATGCAGTATGGCTGATCCAGGAAAGGAGCATTGGAATGCAATTAAATGGGTCTTCAGATATCTCGCAGGCACTCATGATATGGGGTTAGTGTTTGATCAGAAAGGGGCTTCAAAGACGTGGTGGGCTATGTGGATTCAGATTATGCAGGGGATTGCGACTCTCGTAGGTCAATGACTGGTTATGCATTTATGTTTTCCGGTGGTCCAGAGTTTGTTGAAAGTCTACGCTTCAGGATACGGTGGCTTTATCTACTACAGAGGCAAAGAGTACATGGCAGTGAAAGAAGCAGTCTGGCTTAAGGGGTTTGTTAGTGAACTTGGTTTCATGCAGCACAATGTGAATGTGTTACTGCATTGTGACAATCAGATGCAGACTGCAGTTCACTTGGCGAAGAATCAGGTATACAACGCAAGGACAAAGCACATTGATGTGTGGTATCATATGATTCAGGAATGGTTAGCATCAGGTGACTTACCGTTGTCTAAAGTTCACTGATGAGAATGTGTCTGATATGCTAACGAAGACGGTTACTAGGGACAAGTTTGAGCGTTGCTTGGACTTGCTCCATGTTCTCCATTGTTGATTGAAGAACTTGAGGGTGGAGCACTCATACCCATAAAGTGAGTGCAGTTTGGGGAGCTACAACAAGCTTGTCTTCAGGATGGTTCAGCTTGAAGCCAAGGTGGAGATTTGTTGTGTGTGGCTTCAATTTTAATGAAGGGGCCCATTGGGTTAGTTGGGCCCTTTAATTGCTCTATAAATGTGTTCAGCAATCTCTAGGCAGAGAGAGAACCTTGTTTTGGTGAGAAACCTAGAGAGACAGAGAGACACTAGAGAGGAGATTGGAGATTGTAATCCTAATTGATTATAGTGGATGGATTGATTCATCCCTCCCCCCCGTGGAGTAGATAGTATCGAACCACATAAATCTCTTGTGTTCTTGTGTGCTTGGTTTCTTGTTTTTCTTGCGTTCTTCATCTTATTGTTCTTGTTTCTAGATTGATATTGCTTGACAGAATCGTTGTGTCTTCCACTTATCACACAACAGAGCACGCAAATGTACTAGTGCTCCTTGTTTATCTTAACTAAAAAGGTTATGAATGATATGGACAAAACTTTGAGAGCCTTTTTATGGTATCGAGCGACATCGGACGCTGTAGTACAGTATCGAGCGACTATATCACCGAGCAATCAAATGCCTTCGGATTCTTCTCGATGTCATGTCTCATCAGACGTAGGAGGCTTGCCCGGCAGCCCTTGGTGCTGCGTTTCGGGGGTCGGTACGGAGCCCTCAAGTGCGCTCGGTGGTACGTCCGGAGGGTCGGTATAGAGCCCTCATTCGCGCTCGGTGGTACGTCTCGGGGGTCGATACGGAGCCCCATTTACCCGGGCCACTACACTTACCAAAAAAAAAAAAAAACTTTGTACTGAAAAAAAACCCTATTATCCACAATGAATACTATACGTTTGAATGTAATTATGGATATATGCAAATAAAATGAAATCGTACTTACAAGTAAGCGGCTTTGGTGAAATTGAGATACCCATAAACACCAAAAGCTGCTGATCTCCATGTCTGCAAAGTACAAGGGCAAATACCCGCGACAAATAAGACAAGAAAGAGGGCATAAACATGAATGAGGGCTGACAGTCAGTGACTAGTAGGATTATTATGCGGATCAACAAAAAAAAATTACTAGTAGGATTATTATTTATCACCTTGAGGAGAATCATTCTTAAACCTCTGATTGAGATGTTAATTTGGATGTCCACCGTCGAAGGTTGCATCTGTCATCCCTCAAAGTTTTCCGAGATTTTGAAACAAAGATATATATCAATGATTGATGCTAAAGTGAGCCTTCCATTCCAGTGTAGGATATGAGCATGCTGTACTCCTGGTTCGGCTTCTTCCACGTAAAAATTTGTGCTACCGTGCGCTCCTTTTTCTCTACCTCAAGTAAAATACTTCCGAGGGTTTTTCTTACGTAAATTCAAGTTTGCGCCCCAAAAGTATCACATAATTCTACATTTCCCCCTGAAGTTAAGGATCAGGGTTTGTGGCCCGGTTTGAAAATGTAAGTGTTCAAAGGATTCAAACATGACCTCATAGAAGACAAGCACTTATTTATTTTCTCATGTTCATTTGGCCAAAGCCCTTGGTCAAAAGAGAAAAGAGAAAAATGGTGAAAGGAGATTTAACGGAGCTCAAGTTTTTTGGTTGGAATACACACTTCATTCGAACTATACTTTAGTGCTTTAAAACCGATTTCAAATTCTTACAAAAGCAAACTGGGTTGAATGAATTGGGCAGGTAAGCAAACTAAAATGCACCCCTGCTAGATTACAAGTGGTATTGGTTGGGTACTAAAGTGTAGATAAAAGTTTGAATGCTGGGGTTAGATATGTTCCTTACACGGAAGTGAAAAACTTGGGAGTAGAGAAATTTGTTCGAGTTTCATCATTTATTGGAGCACAATCGACATTGTAGAAATAAGTTTCCAAGGATAAGGTTGTGCGTTCGAATTGATGCAACGACAGCAATTCTTTGTGGGGATCTAACTTTCGTGTGGCGAACTAAAAAAATGTAGCATAATCAATAAGTTCAAGGAAAAAATTCAAACTTCTAGCGTTTTGGTAAAACTGAGAATATGATGACACCATGGGGTTTAAAAGGTCAATTGTTTTTTAAGTTATCATCTTGGTTTGTATTGCAGAATGGGAGCCGATAATGCCAACACTACTTTTGTTTCTGCCAAAACTCATTCATTGCATGACTTAATTGCCCTCCATTATACCACTTGCTTTACAAAAATGCCCTTTGAAATCCATAAGATTATTTTATTGTTCCGTTTTGTTTTCTTGCACCCATCAGAAGCTTCAGAGCTTCTTCAACGGAGAGAAGCTGGTTACATTGATGTTTAATTTTTGTTTGCTTGTCTTCTAAAATTAGCTCTTGGGTTGCTCATGAATTGATGGAATTTGCATTTTTGCTTGAAAATGTGGAAGTGGAAAATAGGCCTTGCACTTATGGGATTTCAAGGGGTATTTTTGTAAAGAAAGTGGTGTAGTGGAGGGCAATTAAGGCATGCAATTATTGAGTTTTGGCAGAAACAAAAAGGGTTTTGGCATTATCAATTCCCTACATTTCATGCCAAATTCAATTAATGGCATTAAAGTCGTAAGCTGGAACCTCCTTGAAACTTGACTTTTGTAATGACTAGGGCGGCGTACATGAGTTTTTCAAGTTCAGCTCAATTTCTTATCATTATCAACCTATCCAAACTTCAATTTTTTGGGTTTCATCACAAGCCTACAACGGTGGTCCGAACCGTTCATCCTATGCTTCTCGCTTATAACATTGTTTTAAAAGAATAAATCGCTTCAATTATGAATTAGCAAATCTTCTAAAAGTACTATATAAATGGTTATTTTTCCCAAAGAAGAAATGCATCATTATTCATTTTTTTTTGTTTTTTATGTCCTTTGCTTCTTTAATTATCCTTTCTTATGAGCAAATGCCCACCTCAAATAAAGTCAAATGCAGGGATGGCCATCTCGGCCGATCCGTTCGTATCCGATCCGTTATCCGTCCCGAACGGATCGGATTTTTCGGATATCGGGGCGGATTCGGATTTATTTTTCAAAAAAAAATCGGAGATCGGATCGGATTCGGAGGTAAGTCTGCCTCCGATCCAATCCGCCCCGAATCCAATATCCGATCCACCCCGAATCCGATATCCAATCCACCTCTGAATATCCGACTATATAAATACCTCTTATTTGTAGGGTTAGTCAATAGTCAGTCTCCTACCCAACCGACTTCACTTCACACAACCCTCCTCTTCCCTACCCTCGCACATGACTTCTCCCCCTTCTCTCTCTCTCTCCTCCCCAACCCCCCTCCCTCTCTCTCTAAAAAAACCCTCCGGCAACGGAGAGATGCGGCAATCTCCCCTCAGGAATGCGGAAGCGAGACTCCCTCCCCATGTTAGTTTTATTTGTTTTTTTTTTCAATCTGTTAGTTTTTTTTTTTATCGAGTTCCAATCTGTTTTTTTTTTTTTTCCAAATTCGGATTCGGATATCCGAACGGATCTCCGTTCCCCGTTCGGAGCGGGGATGGAGGACAAAAATATAATCCATTCGGAGTTCGGGGCGGATTCGGAGGGCGGGTGGAGGGTTCGGATTCGGATATTGCAATATCCGCCTCCGATCCGTCCCGTTGCCATCCCTAGTCAAATGGAGGCTTGGAGTATACCATGAAAATGAGATTTATGTGGAATTATTATGTGAAGTAGGATATTATATCCTCTCGTTGGAAAATTTCGTCCCCAAAATTTATCCACCAATACTAAGCAACAAAATTTCATGCTTTGCTTTGGTTGCACCACTCTGAAAAGAATTTCTTCACAACCCATAGTTTTAGTTATAACCATGACAGCCAAATTGGTTGCAGCACCGACAAATATCCAACAACCTCTTCCAATCCTATTCCCCCTCTTGGTTTGCCCACCACAACCTTTCTTAACACACAAACACACACACACAAAAAAAACCCCTAATTTTTGGGAGACGAACAAATTGCGGAATTGTTGCGACAAAGAGTGTTGTCGGCAACCGTAGTTTGCTATGTATGGCGCTGGTTAAGAGCATCTCCAGAAGTGTCGCCATTTTCTCCGGCGAGACAGATTCCCGAGCGACAGCGGCAAAAACGAGTTCCCAGCAGCCTCGCCCCGAACTCGCCAGTTGCTCCCCTCGCTCCAGCCCCTCGCTCGTATGAGCGAGTACGGAGGCTCGCTTGGCCAGACAGATCGGAGACGGCGGCTACTCTCCGTTTTCCGGCGACAGAGGCTTCAACGGAGACTTAATCCTAAAATCGTTTTGAGCCCATAGGATTGTAGATATCGTCGAGACGATTCCAACGCCACCGATCCCGTAGGAAACTGAGGTCACCGGAGCTCTCACGCGCCGACCAAAGGCCACGCGTGAGAGAGAGTGAGATCTACTCTCGCGCGTGTTGGTCACGCGCCCGTCTGAATTTTTTTTTTTTCCTTTGCTAAGGTTCTTATTGAGGCTGTTGGGTGGTGGAGATGTTTTGTGGCTAGCCAAGAGGGAAATCCTATGGTACATGGCTAGAATTTTGCTTACATTGCTGGAGATGCTCTAAAGTCCTTCAATGGTAACAGGAAAGTGTGCGAAAGGCCGAACAAAAAAAAAAAAGAAAAATTTCAAAATGGCACCTGAATTTTCACTTCAATGTCACAGAAATACCTAAACTTCACTTTATTTCAATTAAACACCTAGACTTTCAAAATTCCAAATTAAGACACCTGCCGTTAGCCTCCGCTGATGTGTCACATTTCAGGCGTTAAATGGGTCCACTAGACATATTAGGAAGTCAACTCATTGCACACAATCCCCCTCTTCTCTCTCTCTATTTTTTTTTTGGTAAACCCCCATTCTCTCTCTCTCTCTCTCTCTCTCTCTCTCTCTCTCTCTCTCTCTCTCTCTCTCTCTCTCTCTCTCTCTCTCTCCACGCACGCTTCCCTCTTTCACCCACCCCTCCTCTGATCCACCCTCCTCCCCTTCACTCCTACTCCTCCTCCGAGGCTGCCGTAGCTGCGGTTAATTCCATTGCCTCTCTCTCTCTCTCTCTCTATACATCACCACCAAATCCCAGTCATTGTACAACAGCACGTCATGTGCGTTGTGTACCACGAGCCTCCAAGCGTACTACCTGACCGAAGGATCCATTGGGAGCTTCTCCGATTGCACCGTGTACCCGTCAATTTACGCCGCTGCCTATGGCAACCAGTTTGGCCCCGCCAATCACGGTACGACTCAGTGTTTCTTCAGTTTCAATTTGTCCAATTCCTTCAGTTCCAGTAATAACCAGGGAAAGATTTTGATTTGGGTAGTTGTGATACTTTTTGTGATTTTTCTGTTCCTGGGTTTTTGTGGGTTTTGTGTTTTGTGGAACAAATTGGGGAAAAAGAAGAGAAAAATTATTTGTGGAATGGGTCACCTTCCTCTCCAATTTAAAAGGCAAATCCTTTCAAACTGTTATTGCAAAGTTGGTTTTTACAGCTACTGTTTACCATGTTTGGATTGAGAGGAATTTGAGGAAGTTCCAAGGCATATCTTCCACTTGGGAGGTAGTTGCTCACAAAATTTACTCTATAGTGAGGTCACGACTTTTATCCTTACTAGCCCTGCCTCCAATTCGAGCAGGGTGGGTTACACATGAATGGAATATTGGTGGATCTTAATTCTCTTATTGATTAATATCATAGTTGCTTTATTGGTTGTTGTCAAACACAAGTTTTCTGGTTGCACTTGTTTAGCTCAGGGCTGTACATACAAGGTGGGCAGGTTGTGCATGGCAGATTCTTTAAGAGCATGATTTGAGGAGGCTTCAAATACTTCTATGTACAAGGAGCTACCAGTTTGGAGGGACTGAATTCATGGCTACTATTACTTCTATTTACAAGGTAAATACCTTACTCTCAAGCTGTTGCAGTTGCAATTGTTTTCTTGTTCTGGAGCTAGAGCTGAGGAGAAGGTTACTTTTGCTCCTTGGAGCTCTTGAGTGTGCTAGTATATGTAGAACCTGTGAGAAATGTGTTTGAGCCTCAATCTTCTTGAGAGTAGAGGTAATACTTAGTGGGAGGGACTTTGTGAGGGAGAGTGGAGGGAGTTGGGATCCAACCTTTAATCATTTAGATTGGGAGGATGTGTTCAGGACTCTTGTCCTCTTTCTTGCTTTTGTTGACTATAATTGTGGCATGGTGTTATGTAGCTGTTTTGTGGTGGCTATTTGTGGTGACTGTAATCCTTTATCTGTTGAGGATACTATTCACTATTTTGGTTAACTCTTTTGTTTTGAGAATGTTTTACAGTTGTACTATGAAGCATAGTAAAGCCTCTTAATCATGTACTGTTTTTGTCAGTTGTAATAGCTGTTCAAGTTAAATGCAACAGTGAGATGCTTTGGTATCCTAGTTTGATTGTTGAGCATTTGGGTTGATATGTTGTTTCTAGTCGCTCACCAATTTTTTATTGACCTATCCTTGGGGGGGTTTTTCCTTGGAATGTTTATGCCTTACTAGGGGGCATGTCCCTAGGTTTATTGTGCATCTTCTATGATGTAACTTGTTGTGTGGTTGCCCTATAATGCTG
Source organism: Rhododendron griersonianum (assembly GCA_018127125.1). Classification (NCBI taxonomy): domain Eukaryota; kingdom Viridiplantae; phylum Streptophyta; class Magnoliopsida; order Ericales; family Ericaceae; genus Rhododendron; species Rhododendron griersonianum. Next base: position 34,772,340 of record CM030793.1, on the reverse strand, counting down.
TGGCTTCTTTGGCTGCTTATGCTGCTGTTGTTGCTTCCTGGAGCTCTGTTCTGATGCTGCTTCCTGCTGTAATGGCAGCTACAGTTATGTTGCTCATGTTCTGATCTGTACCATTTTGCTATTTCCCATGGCTGTGGTTGTCCGTTCATGCTGCTTTGCTTCACCTGTTGGACTACTATTTGAGGCACAATCGCTACTGTAATAGCTGTAGATGTTACTGTTGTTATCTGAAAGTTACAATTGTTTTGTTAATGCTGCTGCTTGCTGCTGTAATGGCAGTCACAACAAGCTAATCTGTTCTGGCTAGTTATCTGCTGTTCTGTACTGATCTGTACATGCTACACTTGTGCCTCAAATGTCTATCTTTGCTTGGTTTGTAAATTGGTTCTCATTTAGTCATGTTGGCTATACGTAGTCAGATTGCACCAAGTGTAATTTTGCCATCTGTTTCGTATCCCTCTATTAGATGGATAGGAAATAGGTGTTCTATTTGCTTCTAGTCCTATGTAGCCGTCTGGCGTAGGCTCTCTCTTTTGTCTCTTTTGTTTTTGCTTTATTTTGTTTTTCTCCTGGGTTATGCCCCTTGTAGGCTGTATATTCGGTTAGCCTCTTTTTAATTTCAAGTCGATTTACCAAAAAAAAAAAAAAATATTTGTGGAACAGAAACGAGTTTGGCTGTTGAAATGGAATTGATTAACCAGAGTACTACTTTAGTTTAGGTACACATTTGATGATTGTGCTATTGGAACAACTCGCGGGCTGGCCTCGAAGAAGGAAGAGGAATGGACAGGGAGATGGGCGGCGACAGAGGAGGTGGTGGAGGGGAGGAAGGAGGGAAGAGGGGTGGGTGAAAGAGGGAGGGAGGTGTGGAGAGGGAGAGAGAGAGAGAGGAGGGGGATTTTGATTATGTGCTTTGCAATGGCGGAGTGTTATGTGCCAATGGGGTAGTTAACAGGAGAAAAACGCTATGTCACCGCATTTGTTGACAAATTGGACGGAAAATAACGGCAGGTGTCTTAATTTGGGGATTTTGGTAGTCTAGGTGTTTAATTGAAATAAAGTGAAGTTTAGGTGTTTCTGTGACATTGGAGCGAAAAAAATTCAGGTGCCATTTTGAAATTAAAAAAAGGTGGGGAAAGTGCAAAAGAAAATGACTGGCCCAAATAACTGTTTAATTAAGATGGGAAAGTACTGTTCAATTGGAATACCATACTAATGTTTTCTTTTTTTCAACGGAAGAAGCATACCCATTTAAAAAAAGTCATACGGCATCTACAGATTATAACCGGAATACAGATCAGGCCTTACGGCATTTACAGATTCTCACCCGAATACAGAGATACAAAGACACAGCCAAAGCCCTAAAGCTAACGATATACAGGAAAAGCAAAGAGACGAAGCTGATGTCTAAATACCTAAGCAAGAGCCATCGCTCATTCCCCGTCGTTATCAACAGGGATCGGCTTACGTGGAGTTATTGTACCCAGACACTAGAGGCCTTAGGATGGCGGAGCTCTATATCAAAGATAGCATCAAAAACAGATGGAAATCAACAACCAACCGGACTAAATCCGGACTGAATCTGGCAAAACATACACTCCCCTCTATCACTAAGCAGTCATTCTCTTGCCTAACCCCCTACCGATCAAAGCTCTAAAGCCGACGACTCAAGAAGTGGTGCGGTGACGAGCAGAGCGGCGACGAACAGCAAGCGTTTTGGGTGGAGAAGGGGAAGGGAAAACCAGATCTTAATGCAGAGATTGATTCCTCCCCTCCCGCTGTCCAAAGTTGAGTATAAACCCAAGGGGGAGAGAAGGGAAGAAGAAGAGAAAGTGTGGCGGCTGTTTTAGAGTTAGAGAGAGGTACTCTTTTTTTAGAGAGGCGGGTTTGTGCTAATGCACCATACTACTGTTCATGACACTCACTTTTTATACTACTGTAGGAAGGATTTGGATGAAGTAGTAACTGGCACATAGTTTGACTTTTGTAGTAAAGCTGCATTTCAAAAGGGTGGAGCTAAATACAACTGTAAATGTAGCCTGTTTTTAAGTAAATCATATTCGGACAAAAATACCCTTAAAAAATGGACAAAAGTACCCCTACCAATGGAATGACGCCATTTTGAATGGCAAAGGGTCATCCATCCTTTTCCTCCCCATTCTTCTTCCTCCCCCTCCCACCTCCCACCTCCCACCGTGCCAGTCACCTCCTCCCACCTCCTCCTTCCCCAACCCATTCCACAGTGGGTGGGTCAAACCCAACTATCTAGCTTATTCCCAACTTTCTTCTCGTTGCCAACATTTACAGGGGTACGAATTCCCTCCCTGTACCAAAGGAAACCCTAAACTACGCAGCAAACAAATACAAAAAAGAAAGGGAAAACCTAGAATATGTGAAGTTCAGAAGCAAATGCGGATCCTAATTGGTGGAGAGAAATGGTGTGAAGGTGGGTAATTTGGTGGGGAGAGACAATGGACAACGACGATCTCGTCGCAAAAACCAGTCCCATCGCGCATTAGCAAAATGCGTGATGTTAATTGTGCATCACAAAATGTGTAATACGAAGCATTATGCATTCGAAATCTGTGTTTTTAACATAAAAGAAAAAAAGAAAAAAAAGAAGAAGACATGACGCATCTTCAGGATGCGTTATAAATTGGGTATTAGAATCTAAATTTTGTGAACATTTTCGGAAGTTAATTTCCGAAGTTAAAGACATGACGCATCTTCAAGATGCGTTATAAAGGGCTCAAGTATTAGAATATGAATTTTGTGAACATTTTCGGAAGTTAATTTCTGATTTTTGTAGCGATTTTCGGGATTGAATGTCCGATTGGTATTCATCATTTTTTTTGGCAAGTAGTGTGCTATTGGTGATAGTGGTGACTGGAGGTAACTGGAGTTGAGGGGCAGTGATGGCAGTGACTGGAGTTGGTGATGTCGGTGATGATTATGGCCACCGGTGGTGGCTATACTGGTGATGGAGGTGGTGATTGTGGTCGACAAGTGTGGTAGAGGAAGGGTCGTCTGGAGTGGTGTTGGTGGTGGTGTCGTCTCGTGTGGTGAACGGTGGTGGTGGTGGACCACGGTGGTTATGGAGGATTTGGTGGTGGTGCAAGGGAAAGGGTTATTTTTTGGAGAAAAACTCGTTTTTGGGTATGCAAGGGCAATTTTGGAAGTTTAGGGGAATTTTTTAGTTTGTATGTAACAAATTGTTATAAGATTTGGGTGTTTTATTTAGTAGAGGCTACATGCAATAAATTCGCAGTTGCAAATAGAATCACCCTTTCAAAATGTCACAACTCACAAGCTTGTAAGAGCTATGTGTAATGAAAGAAATCAACAAATTTTTTATTTGAAAATGATTCCCAACAGAACATGCAAAAAAGGACAAGCATGGTAATGAAATTCAATGGACGCTCTAGAAATATTTGTAACCAATGTCAAGGTAGTTATTAACAAACTAGACATCTTCTAGCTTTACTAATGTATTATAACTGAAAATGGATCTTTCATACAAAACAACTTGCAAACACATACAATTGTACAATTGCGCTCGGCAAGTTCATTTACTTTGAATCATTGGATAATTGCTCATTATCAATACGATGGAGTACATACGCAAATAAACAATCAGTTTATTGGTCGTCGATGCCTTCAGTATCTTTCTTTAACACAGAAAAGCAGAAATTAAAATGTCTTTTTCTAAAGTAACTGGCCGAGTAGGTACTAGGTTACACAATGAAGCAGCTTTGATAGTCTTGCTTAGTGCCTGAGTTTGCAGCCCACGGGATGCTCAGCCGTGGTTAAAGACATCAAGATACCTTGCCTTCGACATGGATTTGAAGCTTTACAGAGTTTGTGGCCCATGGGATGTTCTGCCGTTGTTAAAGACACATCAAGATACCTTGCCTCAGACATGGATTTGAAGCATTACAGGATGCGTGGGACGGCTAATACAGCTGCTCATTGGATCGCTTTGCCTAGTTTCAGATTTCTTCAATCAGAATTGGATAATCCAATATCCCTTCCGACCTGATATCATTCTTTCCAGAGATTACTCTGTTTGTTTGTAGTTTTTGTGGTTGGATTCCTCTTTCCAATTGTTCTAGCAAGCTGTGAAATGTTATCTAATTGCATGGCGCAGTTGCCATTCTAATAGATCACGAGCATTCATAACCACCAATTCCCAGGACACAAGGCTTTGAACATGAGTAGAGTATGGTTTCATGCCCTAATCAGCAGTTCATAGACATTACTATTGTTGTCCCCATTAACACGCTTCAACAATTCAAAACTTTTACGGCTCCCCAAGAAATCAATTCGTTTGAATGCCACATAACCTCGCTCTTCAGTCTCTTTGCTAGAGTACACCGATCGGAGCTGATCGGCATGTTTTGAGTCAGTGTGAATTGCCGCATCTATTTCCTGACATGACATGTTCTCCTACAATGAATCATACCAGAGAGAGGACTTGGGTCAGATCACTGTGGTAACAACAGCGTTGGAAGCAATGCTAATAAAAACTTTACATATTGCTTGAACGAACACTACTACACCTTTCTACCAAGCCATTGTCATACTATAACACAGTACTCCACAACAATAGAAAATATAACCGCAAATAAATTATGATGACACGTCCATAGGTCATGCTTACCACTTCTTTTTATCGACATAAAAGTGTAACTAAAAGTGGGAAAACCTAATAGTTGGTGCTTTAAGTTATTAAAAGTGGGAAAACAATGCTAATAACACATTGCTCGAAGGAACACAACTACACCACCTTTCTACGACAGTCATTACCAAGCCATTGTGTTATTATAGCACACAACTTCACAACAGCAATATAACCGCGAATATTACTTCGAAGAAACGTCAATAGTTCATACTTTTTGAACTACCACTGCATTTTATTGCCATAAAAGTATTAAAGTTGCATTGTAGCCTTCCTCCGGTATGCACTAAATGGTGCAGAGGAATACTCGTATCAAAGGATTGGTTTTCAACTCTTCCCATTCAAAGCTTACCATTTCTTTAAAGCAATAAATAGATCCCCTAATCAAAGACTTTTTTTTTTCTTTCTCATTAGTCTTATTAATTCATATATCTTAATGAAAAACTATGAAAGAGATTAACGTGTCCCCCCAGGAGTCGTGTCTTCCATTTTCTCGAAATTTACGTGTCGGTCTGTCCGTGCTGCGTCCTGTGACCGTGTCAGTGCTACATAGCCTGGCCATCCCCTTCTTACCTCCCAAACCCTGGTCATATTCAAACTGTTACTTTGTGCCCTATCAACACCACCAACCAACTATGCAGGGGCGGAGCCATGTTAGGGCCGGGGGGGGGCCCCGGCTCTCCGTGCGTCTAAGTTTTAAATTTTTTATTTTGTAGCAGTGTTCTAAAACTCGCTACTCGCTCGGCCAAGCACCTTGGAGAGAATACTCGGCGTTAGTCGGCGAGTACTCGGTGAGTAATGCCCACCGAGCAGGGGATTAATCCCCTCGGCCAGGCACCTTAGAGCGAGTACTCGGCGAGGAATACCGAGTTTTAGAACACTGTTTTGTATATACCTGATTTTGAATATTATTGATAATTATTCGTGCATAGCTACTTATAATCTTAATAATTTTGGTTCGATTTGATAAAAAACCGGTTATTTTACATTCTCATTTCTCATTTTCTTTCATAAATAAAAAATAACCACGTGATACTTGATGTAGCCTAAAGAATCATTTCAATATACAAATGTAATGAATTGGAAAGCAAAAATCCTATGATATACTTAAGTATAAGTTCCAATAAAAATATATATGTCTACTAAGCCGGCCCCCCCGGGATTAAAATCCTGGCTCCGCCACTGCCAATGATGTACTATGCAGTTTACTATTACAATATCGTACTATCAGAACTTCATTCTACTGTTGCAATAGGAAATTTCAACACAATCTTCACAAGCATCTAGATAAATAGGTGTATTTTGCTTTCTGAGTTACACAACCAAAGAAGAATGAGCAAGTCTTAAAAATACTGTATATAATGAGCTTAGGTATAAAAGTGATTTGTAAAG